>CM062811.1:105340079-106636217 GCA_031772625.1 Pinus tabuliformis
TGGCTTTAAGGCAAAAGTGAAAATACAATAATGCCAAATGGTGACAATGTACTATAACGATTCTTTGTTAAAAATACGAGCTTGAATAAAAATCATGACAACATTTGAACATAATAGGAAAGTATGGTTCTATTTTATCGGAACTAGAAACCAAAGAAAAAAAGTGGTGCAAGACAAATTACAAAAAGAGTTCTCTAAAATATAAGTTCGAACATACCTATAGAATATTACACAAATGAACAGATAAATATCTGTCTATGATAATATAATTCCCCTTAAGGAATACAAGTGAAGAGCCACTTTAAGTCTTAGAACATGAAAAAGAGAATCAACATCTTACAAAAGAAGTGACTAGGGCGCGAGTTGTGGACTTGTATAGGAAGGAGGCCAAACCCATTAGAAATTGTAATGTACCTGTCCATATTCAAACCCATAGGAACAATTTAAAGTAAATACCCAATTTTTTCACACTTGAAAATATCAATAATAGTACAAGATTAAATAGAGCTTAATATAAGAAAGTGAAACCTAGAAAGAAAAATAAAGAACCCATAGAGATTAGTTTTATACTTGAGAAAGGATGACAACTAGAAAAATCCTAAATGCAATGCATGAAAATGATATGGAGATTAGTTAAATAATTATAGTAAAAATTACAAGTAAAAAAATTAAATATGGGTTACTACCCTATAAACTTAAAAATCCTTGAATGCTTAAGACTAGCCTTGACTGGTTCTCAAATTAATAGATATGCCCAAAAATTAAAGCTAGAATCATGATTGAGAAGAATAGAACTAAAATGTTTAATATAGGGTTTTAATAATAAAACCCTAACTCGTAAGAATATAGAGAAAAATTTTAAATTGTAAAAAAATTACAAAATCATTTGTGAAGGTTTTAGCTTACTAATAGAAGAAATAAGGTTTTACTAAAATTAGCTGTCATCATGAGAAATCCCTACATAGGAACAACAAAAAAATTATAGTTTGATTTCATTAGTAATGGTAGTCACAAGCAAAAATAAAAGAGAAAGCTTAAAATTCTTGTCTAAATATTTAGAAAAGAAACTTGAACTTAAACATGACTAAAATTTGTATTAAAACATAATCATTCACATGAAGAAAGAATTCGAGGAGAAAATAACCCTCCCAACTAGAAAAGCCAAGAAAATGTACTCCATATAAGAGATTTATAAATTTCAAGCGGATTAAACCCTTGAGAAGGTTTGGAAATATTGGAATAATTTTTCCTTATGAACCTGTAAGAAACAAGAAAAAGGTAGGTTAAATTTATCAAACATAAATACTAAAATCTCAAAGAAAGACGAGCATAAAAAGACCCAAAGATGAACTCTTACCTACATCATGCCGAACCAACTAATATCTGTGATATGTTTCATTGAAGAAGACTAAATAATATCCATAGATAGGGCAAAGTCTCCATTGTTTTATGTTTGTAGAGAATGGAAAAGTAAAAAATGGGTAGCGGATCTACAAACCCCAAGTGAAATAATACCAAATGGACAGTTAAAAGCATAGTCATTATGATCAACAATGAAACCCTAACAATGCATGTCGTTGATCATCCAATGTTTCATCACAACTATTGGGTTTAAGGTTTACACTTTTCCCAATTAGCATCTAGTGAAAGCATGGTGTAATAAGAGAATTCCATGAACTCAAAGGGTACCACACTCCAAGTCTATGTGATCTCCACCTCACATGTTGAGTGAATTAACATGCTCACATGATTATGAAACATTAAAACTAGAATATATATATATATATATATATATAATATATATATATATATATATATATATATATATAATATATATATATATATAATATGTGTGAGTGTGGGTGAGAGTAGTAATCCAAAAATGTCACAGGTAGAATCTTTATAGGATTAAACGATTAAACAATGAAAATAGGGTCCTTTGGGAGGCCTCAGAACTTGAACTTAGGATGAATATAATGTATGTACAAAAATATAACCATTGCATATGGAAAACCCAAGGTTATACATTAGAAGTATGGGTATAAGAGGAATTCGACCTTGATGTATAAGAAAAGGAGTAGTGGTAAAAAGCCAAAACAACGTGTTATGACCATAATGGTTTATATATATATATATATATATATATATATATATATATATATATAGTTATATTAATTATTGGAATACAAATATTTTGTATATATCAATGAGTTGTTATAGTAATGCTAATAAATAATTTAAGAAATATTCAAGCTCATTAGAATACAACAACTTTCATGGTAAAGGTTGACTCATGGTAGATAAAGAAAACTCTATATTGAGTTTAAACAAGGAGAAAACCTAATATGTAAGCAACATATTCATTACCTAGAGAAGGGTCCTAAAAGTAATACAAGAAAATGAAAAATAGAAATGAAATAGCTTGAAGGAACCCTTTTTCAAATCTTGGGCTTGAAGTACATGTGACTGTTAGAAAAAATAGAGAATAATGAAAAGAGGTATGGCAAATTGAAAAGTATAAAAATGAAAAATAGAGATTATATATATATATATATAGATATATATATATATATATATATATATATATATATATATATATATATATATATATATATATATATATATATATATATATATAGGTGTGTTTAATGAGGTAAATTATATATATATATATATATATATATATATATATATATAGGTGTGTTTAATGAGGTAAATTATATCATTGAATTCATTTGAAGTGAATTCACCCCTATTATCTATTCTCAAAGTAGCAATCATTTCCTTAGTTGTATTTTCAACTAATTATTGAATTTGCATGAATTTTTCAAATGCTTATTATCTCTCCTTTAGGAAATACACCCAATTCATCTTTGTAAAATCATTCTTGAAAATAATAAAATATCGACATCCACAAAAAGAGGATTTCATAGGACCATAAATGTCACCATGGAAGAGTTTTAAAAACATGTTTTCTGATCTTGCACTTGTGGGGAAAGGATCCATATTTTGTTTTCCAATTATGCAAGCTTCACACACAGAAACTTCCTTGTTGAAGTGGGGAAATCCATTAACCATATCATATGCTATAGGTTTACTAAGGATATCAAAATTCAAGTGGCTAAATTTGTAATGAAATATTCTTAGAGAGCTAGGAGATAAATCCATTGATGCTGCTAAATCTTGTTTATGAGGAACTTATAGTCTTAAAAGTTTTCCATTTTTGTATCATTTCATTATTGTTTTGAAGGTATTTTTAACTAAATTTATTTTGATCCATCCATATTCCATGATGATTCGATGATATCCTTGTATAATGAGCACCAAGAATAACACATTTTTCTTAAATATTGGGATATACCATACATTTGAAAGTAACATTTTTCCAATTCATAGAAGGGAAAAAATGTTTGATTCTTTTCTTTGAGGTATAAGAGTTGTGCCATCTACCAAATAAATTGCATTGATCTTGATATGTCTAAAAATAATATTTTCTACAGAAAATACGCTTAATAGCTCTTGTATCAAGTATCCATTCATACTCAAATTCCTTTCTTGGAAATTTGTTGGTGATCACTTTTCCATATAAAGCTTTGATAAGTTTACAAAATTTATGCTCCTTCCCTTTAACATCAAATCTTGGGATTTGTTTCATATAAACTTCTTTCAAATCACCATTAAGAAAAAAAAAATCACATCCATTTAATGAAGTGTCTAATCATAATGTGGAGCCAAATTGATCACCATTCTTATCATGTTCCACTTTGTTGTTTGGGCACATGTTTCTTCATAGTCAATCCCTTCCTTTTGAGAAAATAATTTATCCCATTTGTTTTATACTTAATGTGGTAAACCTATTTGCAATTGATGGTGTTAACGTTTGTTGGACAATTTACAAGTTTCTAGGTTCTATTTTTAATTATCAAGTCATATTCATTGACCGTGGATTGCTTATATTCCATATTCTCCTCCTCTTTAAAAATGGTTAATTCAATAGAGTCATGAGTGAAAAGGGAAATATTTCATTCAGTGGAAATTCTAGTCCCTATCTTGTTTTGATCATCTTCATGAACATCACTTAATAATTGTGTGAGCCTATTTGGTCTACTATGTTATCCTTGTGGTGAAGTTACTACAATAGATCTATCTCACTTTGAAGAATCATCATACCAAGAAGATTTATCTAACTCATGAATATTCATATAAGAGGCTCAATATTTGGAAATCCAACTTGATTTTTTTTCAGGAATTGATTTTTTTATTTTTTTTCCAAGTGAATAAGGTGATTATCAAGATTTTACACTATTTTAATTTCTTTTTCATGGAAGACAACATCTTGAATAATAAAAAACTTACCATTACATAACAATCTATATCCTCCATTTTCATATGAATAACCAATAATAATGCATCTCATGCTGCAATGTTCTAGATTAGTCCTTCTTTCCTCAAGAATGAAGGCATAATAACTGGAGCCAAAAACTTGAAGATGATTTACTAAAGGCTTAGTAACATACCAAGCTTCATATGGAGTAATTCCATTTAAGGTGAATGGGGGGATCAATTCCTTAGATAAATTGTTGTATGAATTGCTTTATCCAATATTTTTGTACTTAACCCCCTTAAATGCATCATATATGTGGAAATTCCCATGAATATGCGATTCATTCTTTATGTGACTCCAATTTGTTAGGAAGTACAAGAATTCATCAACTATAATTTTGTTCCTTTTCTCCTGCAATGATCATTGAATTCATTTGAAGTGAATTCACCCCCATTATCTATTCTCAATGTAGCGACATCTTCCTTCGTTTCATTTTCAACTAATCATTGAAATTGTATGATTTTTTCAAAAGATTTTGATTTCTCCTTTAGTAAATACACCCAAGTCACCTTTGTAAAATCATCTACGAAAATAATAAATTATTTTCATCTACCAACAGAGGATTTCATAGGACCATAGATGTCACTATGGATTAGTTGTAAAAACATGTTTTCTCATTATATACTTGTGGGGAAAAATCCATCTTTTCTTCTCCAATTATGCAATCTTGACATTTAGAAATTTCCTTGTTCAAATGGGGAACCCATTAACCATCTCATATGCCATAAGTTTACTAAGGCCATCAAAAGTTAAGTGGGTAAATTTGTAATTCCATAATTTTAGAGAGCTAGGACATAAATCCATTGATGCTTCCAAATATTATTTATGAGGAATGATTGTTCCTTGTATCCTTAGAAGTTTTCTATTTTTGTATCCTTTCATTATTGTTTTGAAGGTTTTTTTAACTAAATTGTTTTTGATCCATCCATCTTCCATGATGATTTGATGATATCCTTGTCTAATGAGTGCCAAGAATAACAAATTTTTCTTAAATATTGGGACATACCATACATTTGAAAGTAACACTTTTCCAATTTTTAGAAGGCAAAATAGACTCCTTCTTTTTGTTGAGGTATATGAGTTGTGTAATCTACCAAAAATTTCATTGAACTCCATATCTTTATATGTATAGAAATAATATTTTCTGTATAACATATGCTTAATAGCTATTGTATCAAGTATCCAATCATCTTCAAATTTCTTTCTTGGAAATTTGTTGGTGATCACTAAATCTAGACATTCATTTTCTCGAGTTGATGTGAATACATAATCATCTTATTTATTTTTTGCATACCAAGCTAATGTTAAAACATTAAACTTGGATTGTTGCTGGAAATTTTGTTTAGTCTTTGATAAATTCTCATTTATTTTCCTTCAATCTTCCACCACATGATCAATGTGAACACATATTTTGCACTCAAGTTGACTCATTTCATTACCTTTTTAAAAATGTTATTGAGATCTCCTAAGGCATTGTTGATGATAAATACTTCTTCTTCTTTGGCTTGTTACATGACCATGGCCAAAGTATTAACTTCTTCCTCTTCCTATATAATTCTTACTATACCATCCTCTTCCTCTTATGTTTTTCATTATAATTACTTCTTCCTCTTGGAGTGCTTCTTCCTCTAGCACTTTTGTTATAAGTACTTCCTTTGTTACTTTTCTTATAAGTGCCTCTTTCTATTGTATTTTCATTAGATGAGTTGCTCCCTCTTGATCTTTCTCTTTGCCTTAAGTTGGTAAAGAGAAGATCTTCCCCTCATTCCTTCTTTTTACCAAATGCCTTATCATGTTGACCCAACAAGTCACTAATTTGTAATGTATATAAGAGGGTGGAAAACCTTTCGTGAGGATGATGGTCATTAAACTTTATTCACATCTTTAAGACCATATTTTTGATTTTTTTTCCAAATATTTTTAGAATGAGAAATGTACTCCAAAACATCTCCCCTTCAACTATTTTTTTATTGATAAATCTAGTATGAATTTTAACCCTTCTTACTTCATATTGAGTATCAAACATCCTTATAAAAGTTGACCATGTGGTTCAATAATTAGATACATTTTCATTATGAATATATAGCTCATCAGAAGATCTCAATAGTGCAAATGCCTTTTCATCTCATGCTTCCTATTTTACTAATTATGTAGCACTAGTGAGCTTTATTAGAACTTTGTCTCCATTAAAAATATCTTTCCATAAATCACTAAAAACTAAAGTATTTTACATATGTCCATACCAAGTCATATAGTTCTCGGGTCCTTTCCATTTTTTAATCTAATAAAGAGATTGACTAGTTTTTACATGAACAATTATTTATTAAATGGCCACAATCAAGTATTGAAGACTATATTGCACAAAATACATTACAGACACTGCAAATTAGTGTTACATGGGCTTTTCCTTATCCTCTTATAGCCTCATGAAAAATTCATTAATAAGATATTTCATTGAATTTTATCAATTCTTGAATTTGATATTACAATACTTTAATGTGCATAAAAAATTTCAAAATTTAATAGAATAAAAATCTTTAAAACAACATAACCCCATTGAAAGTGAACACTTTGTTTACAAATTTCCATTACAATCCAAAATAAGCAAATCCACAACTCATAGTAAACCGCCCAAGTTATACAATTTTTTTTTCAAAAAACTATATCACATATTAAAATAATAATAATAAAGAAAAAATTATATCTTCCTATAATATAAAATGTTATTGCCACTAAATGAACCTAGTCTTGCCAATGCTGGTTGTAGTTTTATCGGGCATCCCCCTCTTAATCCTCTAGGACTTTCACATAAACGAAATTCTCTTACAAAACACTTCAAATCATATTCTCCATGGCTCCAAGGGATAAAGGCCAATGAGCACCTACTACTCTATAAGTCATTTTCTCTTATTCAAATCAAACGAAAAATTGAAAAATGAATAATTTCGATTGCAATCAACCAGCCATAGTCGCAATAATTTCTCACTGCATTAATTCTAATGGAGATCTTTCCTCCTCTTTTTTTTTTCTTTTTCCCGAACACAATGGAATTCATTCAAAACCCTAAAATTTGGAAAGCATAGAAGGAAAAAGAGTGGTGTAATGAATAATTCTAACCAGACATAAAGACTAGTTAACCTTTCTGGAATTCAAATGTCGATCTCATTTCCATCAATTCCAATGGCAACTATTTCGCTAAAGAAAGCGAGGGCACTAGAGATAATTATTCTAAAGAAAGCAAGTTTTGCATGACCTTCATTGTCATTTTTCATTTCTTCAAATAGTTAAATCGTGCCTCGAAAACAACTGTCAACGTCGAAGCAAATGAGGGAAGCTAGGCTCAGCCTTCCTTCGGATTCTCAACTTTGATTTTCTGAAGTACTTCCACAAGTTATTATCGTATGTGCATCGGGCTTTCGAATTGGGTCACCTCAATATGAAACCTAAGTGCTAGGGATATTTTGCATGCTGACATTAATTTAGGATTTGAAAATGGAACAATGATTGAGAATATGATAAAGGAAAGATTGTCCCATTAGAAGTAAAAGTTAAGCTTTTACAAAAGGCAACGCAGGAAAGTGAGAATGATAATTTTTTGATTGATGGGTTTCCTTGAAATGAAGAGAATTACACTGGAACATTTGAAAATGTTATAGGGATACAACAAAATTTATTCTGTTCTTTGACCATTGAAGCAATTTCTAAATAGGAACCAAGGTTGTGTTGATGATAATGTAGAGACAATAACTAGGTGCTTTAGAGTATTTTCTGAATCAATTTTACTAGTTGTTAATTACTATGACTCTTAAGGAAGATTGGAGATGCAAGGAGAAATTTCATAACAACTTGCTCAATTGAAATAAGACCTTGAACATGTTCATTTTTTATTTTATTTTTAATAAATTATCTGCTAAAATGGAGATTTATTTGAAGGAGACCTTCATCCTTTATGGAAATACTCAAATAAAACCATCAACTACTGTCTTGGTCCAAAATTTTCTTGTTTGTTGTGTTTGGAATTAAATTAGATCTATGCCATTGATAAACCAGATTTGATATGATCACAAACATATATGCACTTTTTCTACATCAATTCTAGAAACGTATATCCACTCTTTCTACATCAATCTCATGAATTACTACCATGGTAAACACATATCTAAACCAGATACCTAATATTCATCAAACAAATCTATAGATCCATATCTATTTAGAAATAAAAAAATATATTATTCAGTTTTATCCATCACTTGGATATTCTGAATCCAACATGTTGAGGGAATTTCAAAAAATAGGTAAGAAACAAATGACAAATTAAATAACATGATATTTTTTACATTATGGCTTCTTTATCACTATGTTGGCACCATCATTCCAATTTACACTTCACCTCCTAAATAGAATTTCTTTTGTTGATGAAGAAACTAGTTTGAGGCATAGGGTTCTTCTTCTTCATTAATCTACCATGGCATTCTCCTGTCCTCACTATGATACTCGCATCATACCAAAATCTCTTTACCATGGTTCACCATCACCATAATTTTATTAATTTGAGAAAAAAATAGCATATATATATATATATATATATATCCTCTCTGTTAAGAAATCAACAGCAATAGGATTTAGGGTTTGATTCCTCTTTCTTGATAATTAGTTGTGAATTATATTGGCTTCTTTTACTTCTTAATTAAAATATCTTTCATCAAGCAATTACCAAATTATATGTGTATGAAGATCACAAGAACAAGATACACATTATATGTGTAGGAAGATCACAAGAACAAGAAACACAGGATGTAGGCGCTCAGCCACGACAAAACCCCTATAAGGGGAAAACCCAGTCACAAACTCTTCCTTCAGTATATTCAAATCAAGATGAGACACTTCTAGACATATTAGACCTAGACAAAGATCTCCTCCAACCACCAAGTCAACCCTTCCCTGCAACAGATGATCTTAACAAAATACTCCAAGTGACAACTTCCAGTACCAGCTTTAGTCCAAAATTTTGGCCCCTTGGCTTCAAAAATTTGACCCCAGCTTCAAAATTTTGAACTTGTAGTAGAATTTTTTTTGCCCCAACAACTGCTAGAAAACTTCACACGTGCGAGAGAAAGATAGCCCAAAACTCGCCTTAGGATTTCCTAGAAAACTTCGTCCTTCTTCATCTTCTTGGCTCTCTTTTTCTACTTCTCTATATTGTAGATCGAACTTGTTGAGTGATTGAGTGAAATAGGTTGAATTGCTTCTCCTTATATAGCCTTTCTACTCGGTTGAATTGCCCTCTTGTAGGCCGACTTCTTGGGGACATGGCTGACTTGGTGTGGAGGTGACAAATTATCTTTTTGACTAAAAAATAATTCTTTCTACATGATACAAAATCCTAAAAAGGGTCTAATAAAAATGACAATGACTCTAATGACTCAAGAAAAAAGCTAAAAGCCTTCAATGGGGGCTTTGACCTAGAAAACCTTGACCCAAACATGAAACCCATGCTTTAATAAATCATTTTATTTAATAATATATTTTTTTAACAATCACAATTATGAAGACTAAAGCTAGTTACATTCTTCAACACTCTCTAATGTCATATAAACATGCAATGTGTTCTTAATTAATAACTCAAGGATAATCACTATGACAAGGCTACTACAAGACAAATTTATCATATAGGGAATATGACAATTCTAGATTTCACTTTATTAATCTAGAAACAATACATTATAGAATAACTTTATTAATTTACAACATCATAATTAACTAAATATGTGAGGATTATGAGGTTAAAAAATAAACAAATTACATGAAAAAGGAGTTAATGATAACCACAAGAACTCAATAATAATAATAATAATAATAATAATAATAATAACTAATCAAAGCCAACTATAATCAATAATTTGATAAGCAATCAAATTTAACCACAATGTACTATCATAGTCAATCATTGCCAACTAAAATAAACCGTAACCAACCAATGTTAACTATTGTACACCAAAACCAACCATAATCATAATCACCTATAATCAACAATAATCAACCATTGTCAACCAAAATAAATCATAGTTAGCCATATTCAACAAGTTAAATAAAGTTAATTACAATGAATCAAAGTCAACCATAACCAATTAAGAGAAATCATAGTAAACTAGAGTTAAATATAGTCAAACTCCATTAATTATAACTAATCACACTCCATCATTTCTAAAATTTAGCATTGTGAAGCACAATTAAAATGGTGAACCATATCAAGATATCAACCATAGGAAACCCATGTCAACCATAGAATTAAAAAACACCACAACAAGTTCAAACACTATTAATTACAATGGACCAAAACCAATGAAAATAAATCATAGTTAATTATAATCAATCACAGTTATTCTGCTAAAATCAATAACAATAAAGCAAAAGTTAATAATAATCAACCAAAATCCACTAAATTTGAAACCACGATCAACCATAAATAGTAACCATACTAAACAACTATTTGCAACACTAAATTTCTCTCAAATACTAAAACTAACTATAATCAACTAATTATAAAAAACCAACATCTATAACCATATTCATTACAAATCAACTCTAATAAATTGTTGCTATCCATAACCACAAAAAAAGGCAAACCAAAGTTAACTATAACTAAACATAATTTTCCTTTCTAACTATAATCAACGAATTATAAAAAACCAACCTCTATAACCATATTCATTACAAATCAACTCTAATAAATTGTTGCTATCCATAACCACAAAAAAGGCAAACCAAAGTTAACTATAATTAAACATAATTTACCAAAGGCAGTGATAACCTATCATACTCAAACAAACAATAATCAACTGCATACAATTAAAGTGCAACATAGAAAAATATAATTAATAACATATACATTTAGTTAAATATTTTAATCATAAGTCAATGATAGTGAAAACAAAGTAAAATTTAGTTTATAATTAATCATAGTAAAAGATTTAACCATAATTAACTATTATTAGTCATAGGAAAACACATTCATATATTAATAGCTAAACTTATTTACAATCCACTTATGTTGATTATAGTTAATAAAATTATTACAATCATCCATGGTGAACCATAATCAATGATACAACTAAGTGAACTACATGTCATGCTATCATATTTAACAAAAATAACTTACAATAGCAATCGATTTGCCTTTTCACCACTATTAGTTTAACATTGACTAATCCTAGTTATAATGTTTAACTTTAAAAAACAACAAATATTTATTTTTCAATATTATCTAAAAAATTATTTTTTAAGCATTTGATTGGACCATAATTTTGAAATCATAGCCATGTGGGTTTTTTTTGCCATAACTTCTGAATGTAGGAGTAACATTTATGTGATGATTTTTAAATATTTGTGCCATCATTTTTCATTGTTATCATAATTAAAATCCTTGAAAATAGCTCATACTCACATAAATAACTTATTTACCATCATTTACTACCTACCATAATTTAAGCAAGAATTTCCATAAAAATGAATAGAAATAAGATGGAAATAAATATACCTACCCAAAATTTAAGCAAGTACATATCCCTTAGTAGGAAATTAACTTTTCTACTTCATATATAAATTGCAATTTTTGCCAATGCATAACATCCACTTAAGTGGCAGGGACTAGGGTGCCGAACAAAACTTGTTTAATTTATATGGTTGCATAAGAGACACATTCTACAAGTATGCGAGTGTGTGTTTCCATTTGTGCTCAACTTAGAATTGACACATGTCCCTCTCTAAATCAAAATAAAATATTATTTAAATAGAAACCAATCTCATCCATAATAAATAAATAAAAATGAATATGCATGCTGAGTTAGTTTTAATTAACAGCATTATAGAAAACATCAATAATCCCAACTTCTGTTATGAAACTAGCTCACAAAGAGATAGAAAAGATAGATCAACGCCTTAGAAATAAGCCTCTTCGAGGGGGCAACCTCCTTTACATTACACAAATGAATAATTCTTGGATGATACAAATGACAAGACCTCCTTTCTATATATAGGAGTCTACGGGGTCATAATATAATCAGAGCCAACATAACAATAATAATGTAAGGGCACAATAATAACAATAGTGGGCTTCTATGGGGCACAATAATAACAATGTGAGGATCGCATGGGTACAAAAATATAATAAGGGGGTTGTACTAATAAAAATAAGGGGTTACACTAGTAGTATAGGGGCCTAACATGCCCCTCTCCTTCAAAAAGTGTTGTCCTCAACGCTTGAGTAGTTCTTGATGCTTCTGTATAAAATTCTTGTCCTCCCATGTGGAATCTTCTGTGGGTAAGTTATTCCACTTGATGAGATACTCTGAAACTGATCGATTTCATAGCTGTCGAGTTCTTGTTTCTGTGACTGCTCTAGGCTCCAATATGATTTTTCCTTCCTCTTCAAGTTCTGGCAATATTGATTGAGATGGGATATTCTGCAACTTTTGAATGAGTGGCCACACTTCTTTGTCCTTCTTCCATTCATCTCTTGCTTTGTTTATCCAATTTGGTTGGATAATAGAAATAGCACAAAACAATGCTTCCACATCCCCATTCTTTCTTGAGAGTGCATCTGCAACAAAAATTTTCTTCCCTTTTCTGTAGATGATGTCAAAGTCATAACCCAACATATTTGTGACCCATTTTTTCTATTCTTCTAAAGATAATATTTGTTCTAAAAAGTATTTAAGACTATCATGATCCATTTTTACCTTGAAGTGTCTTCCCATTGGGTAAGGTCTCCATTTCTTAAGTGCATGTAGTATTGCCAACATTTCCTTCTCATAAATAGATTTCTTGAGATGTAGCCGTAAAAATACCGAATCACCTACATCAAACCTTTTTAATTGCGATGTTGATCTACCTGTTGTTTCATTCAATTCTACACCAAAGTGGCGTTATCCTTTAAAAGTTGGAGAACTTGTTGTTGATGCGCGATGTGATATTTCACTGCTTGAACCTTTTTTTTCTTGCTATGTCCTTCTATCTTGAGAGTTTGAGGAGTGGTAATTTCTTCCAATGCTTTACAAGATATGGTCGGATTCATTTCTTGATGCTCAATGTGATCTTTCACTTCTTAAACATTTCTCTTCTTGATATGTCCTTCTATCTTGATAGTTTGAGGAGTGGTAATTCCGACCAATGCATTACAAGATATGGTTGGATTCATTTCTTCTTTCTCGATGTGATCTTTCACTTCTTGAACATTTTTATTCTTGATATGTCCTTATATCTTGAGAGTTTGAAGAGTGGTAATTCTTGCCAATGATTTACAAGATATGGTCGGATTCATTTCTTCTTTCTCTGGGGTTGGGTCTTGGCATATATCCTATACTTTTGATGTTTCTTGATCCTTTTCTTCCTCCTCTTCATACTCTATGTAAAATAATTTATTCTTAGCACACTTATGACCTTTAGTGCATTTGCTATCAAAATTGTAACAAAGCCATTTTTTTCTTTTTTCTTCCAATTGTTGTGGTGTAAACCTTGTAGGTTGTGGAAGGCTAAGAGAAGAAATACTTCCATAATTATAGTCATGGGTGGTGGGATTCTTTGTTTCCATAATTTCGCTTTCAATTTTTCTTTCCCCCCTGAATGCCTTCTCCAATGAATCAGGTTCCCAAAGAAGAACCTCATGTTGAATGTTATCCTTTAAGGTACCTATGAGGACATCAATCCTTTGCTTCTCTAGAATATCATTTACTTTTATATTCAATTTTTGAAAGTCCTCAATGTGCTCTGCGATTGAACACTTTTGTTTGAGATTTATCAACTGGCTAAAGAAGGTGTTTCTCTTTGTATCCTCATAATGTACTATCATTTCCTCCGTGAAAATTGACCACGTAACAAGTGGTTTACAAGAACAAAGCCCTTTATACCATAAAAATTGATCCAGTTCTAAATATGAAGATGCAATACGTACCTTTTGTAATAGTTGCACCTCATGTAGATCAAAATATTGCTCCATCTGTAGTATCCAATTTACCGGATCCTTGCCATCAAACTTCCTCATATCGTCTTTTCTTGATTTTAGGAGCTCGATCTTGAAACAACTATAACTCTGTAATTTCGGCTCTTCTAGTTCTAAAATTGCGACCTGCAGTAGCCCTCTGTGTCTTCTTTCCAATGCCACCAATCTGATCAAAATTGGATTCACCAAAAAAGAGTTATGCAAAATCTCCCAAGATGACCTGATTATATACCTTTTCAGAGGAGCAAAGTTGTATGAAGTGCCACGTGTCACTGTTTTTCCTTCTAGATCTGACAAATATACACAAGAAACTAAAGTCTGTCCTCTTTCTGTAACTTCTTACGAATTTTCAATCTGATGCTGAGAGAGACAATTATGATGATTTTCCCAAGGTGATCTATTTGGAATGTAATTCGGGGGTTTGCAAAACGCTAACTTCCTGAGACTATATCTCCAAAATATAGAGATACAGGATCTGAAATTCGGAACTGAGGTTCAGATCGATTTCTTCTCAAATGGGTTTTTGTTTTAGCTTCTGAAACTTCGTAAGCAAATTGTTATAGCTAAAATCCCACGATGACCTGTTTTAGTTGAAATTCTAGATCTTGCAAAAAACCCTAACTTACTCAGATCATATCTCCGCAAATATAGTGAGACAAGCTCTGAAATTTGGACCCGAGGTTCAACGTGAGTTTGTTTAAAATGGGTTTTTTTTTTTTTTTGCTTCTGAAACGTCACAGATAAAAAGTTATAGCGAAAATTCCACGATGACCTATTTGGAGCAGCGAAACCCTACAATCCAAAGTTCTGATACCAAATGTTATGAAACCAGCTCACAAAAAGATAGAAAAGATAGATCAAAGCCTTAGAAATGAGCCTCTTCAAGGGGGCAACTTCCTTTATATTACACAAATGAACAATTATTGGATGATACAAATGACAATACCTCCTTTCTATATATAGGAGTCTACGAGGTCATAATATAACCAGCGCTGACATAACAATAATAATGTAAGGGCACAATAATAACAATAGTGGGTTTCTATGGGACACAATAATAACAATATGGGGATTGAATGAATACAAAAATATAATAAGGGGGTTGTACTAATGACAATAAGGGGTTACACTAGTAGTATAGGGGCCTAACAACTGCACTACTGTCACTCTATTTGTTGTTGATATTACAACCCATTGTGGTAGAAATTTTTCACTCATTTTTTCATAAATAAAATATTTCCACATCGACGAATACAATTTCATATCAATTTAAAAAAAAAAAAAAAAGATATTTAAACCTTATACTTTTCAAATATATTTCAATGTAGAATTTAAATAAATTATTTGAAAATCTATATTATTTTGATTCATATATATCTATATATAAAAATAAAATATTTTAATGTTGTATATAATAAAATATTCAATATTCAACAAATAAAAACATATGTAATTGAAGGTTAAAAAATATAAAATATTATGGAATTTAAATTTAAAAGTATTAAGATTATGTAACATTGATATATACTTAAAAATATTTTAATAAAAAAAACCATTTTAATCTAAATAATGTAATCCGTAGATAAAATTTGTTAATGCACATATATTATTAAAAAACCATTTTAATCTAAATAATGTAATCCGTAGATAAAATTTGTCAATGCACATATATTATTATTTTTATTTATTAGAGGAATTATCAAATTACTAATATCTAAACCAGTTATCTGATTATCGTATTCATTAATATCTTTAGACCACCGAGGTTCTAAAAGTGAAGTGATTGATTGCCATTTTGCTTTATGTCGTTCATACTCACAATCCAGGGGTGATCTGTTCAACAAACAAGTTATTAGCATCTCACTCGGATCCATCAATATAATTGATTGCCTTTCATAAAATTCTGGTAACGAATTGAGTTAGTGCACTGAAGATGTTAAAAGGAGTTACTTAATATTTGTTGAGCAGAGAGGCGTTGGTGGGGGTTTTTCTCCAGCATCCCCACAACAACTTCCTTCGCAGAGCTGGAAATGTTATTCCACCTACCGGAGGTAACATCTGGTGATGTTTTCTGTATTTTTCTACACACACGATATATACTATCCCCATCGAATGGAAGTTGGCCGCATAGAACAAAATACAGCACCACTCCCGCGCTCCATATATCCGCCTCTTTGGAATAACTACCGCTCAGTTTTTCGGGCGCTGCATAATAGAGACTGCCAACACGATCCTTACAGATCATCTCCCCTGAAAACCCAACACAAACAAACAGAGATTTCAAGAGAATTAATGAAGCTGCTATCACCACTATTTTGAAATATTAGGCTGCCACTGTTATAAGAGCACAGAAATAGAATGCACTTCAGGATAATATATTTTTTTGTTACCTTCTTTATATTCAAAATCTGCGAGCTTCACATTCCAGGAGGGAACGGAATTGATATTGTTCAAATCCCAAGACAATAATATATTTTCAGATTATATGTCTCCATGGACAATATTGTTGGCATGTGCGTACTGGAGAGCCTCTACTAGAGATTTGATTATTTTGGTGGCTTCTCTCTCACAACGAAAACCCTTTTGGTCGATCACATTACGCAAATCTCCGCCATTACAAAACTCCGTAATGATGTAAAAAAATTGTTCATCTTTGTATACAGACACGAGGTCGAGGATTCTTGGATGTCCTGATAGACGACAGAGAAATGACATCTCGCGCTGTGCAACTTCCCTGTTGGGTATAGCTTTGCAACCATATTCTCGTCCTGTTTTTTCGCAGACACACTTCTTCACAACTCCATGTTGTCCTTCACCGAGAACATCACCGTCGCATGCTGTAAAATCGTTCTTGATACATTCATAATTGGGTTCCGGATCACTCTTGCAACATAGAGTCAAAATGGCTTCAACTGCTGATCGCAGCATTGTTCCAACACTTGGTACTGAAATATAATGTTGTAAATGGTCACCAGTAATTTGTTTCGAGGAAATTCGTTATTTCCAATGATATGTAATGGTGACCAGTAGTTTGATACTGCAATGCCATGGTGTCCAGCGGTTTTCTTTGGTTATACTCGGTCTAAAATACACTAAAAATATAGTGAAAATAAAATTTAAAATGAGAAGAAATAAAAAGACAAACAAAAAGACTTATGAGTAATGAAAAAACCAACAAAATTTCAATTGTTTTTTTCTACTTGAAATTTTTACTCTTGTTAATATTTTTTTTCATAAAAAATGGTGGAGCTATCTACATGGTATTTTGTTTTGTAAAGTTATTACACTTGACCAATATAATTTGTCTAGGAGTAACTCCTCAAAATGAAATCTGTTTATTCACTTAGATTGCTCATAGTTATATACGTGAGGGAGTGACTCTTGGGTTTCATCTCCCAATGACTCTTCCTTTTCCATTATTTATTATTTACACTATTTACAACAACTCACCCAATCCCCATGATTCGGTGTCAACATTCTCCCCTTAATCTAAAGGGATGTTGGTGACTCCAAGCATTGTTTTGAATTTTTCAAGCTTTTCTCTTCGTGCTTTAGTGATTATGTCTGCAATCTACTCATTAGTGGAATAATGACCTAGATGAATTGTCTTGGCCTCAACATGATGTCGAATCAGATGGTATTTTGTATTGATGTACTTCGTTCGATCATGGAACTTTGGTTTCTTGGCCAACTTTATTGCAGAGGTGTTGTCAATCATGAGTGGAGTCAAATGTACTTGTTTTACCTGCAAATCTTGCAATATTTTCCTGAGCCACACAATTTCTTTTGTTGCCTCAGCTGCTGCCACATATTCTACCTCTGTTGTGGAATTTGCTGGAACTGATTGTTTGCGTGATCTCTAGGAGACAACTCTTGATCCAAGACTCATAGCATAACCAGAAGTAGATACCCTAGTTTCTTTGTCTCCATCGCAGTCTGAATCATAGTATCCAATCAAGCTGAAGTCGCCAACCTATGTATACTTGAGTCCAAAGTCTTGAGTTCCCTTCAAGTAATTTAGAACTCTTTTTGCAGCAGACCAATGTCCCTCACAAGACTTTTGCATAAACTTGGAGAGGATTCCAACAACAAATGAAATGTCTGGTATGTTAGTAGTCAGGTAGTTGAGACTTCCTACAAGCTGTCTATACATTGTTGCATCCTCAAATTCTTTTCCTTCAATGGATGTGAGCTTTAAGTTTTGTTCCATTGGAGTAGTTAGAGGATTGCATTCAGTCATGCCAAACGCGTTCAACAGATCTCCAATGTACTTCTTTTGAGAAATGAATATAGACTTCAAATGTTGAGTTACTTCAATACCAAGATAGTAATGAATATAATCCAAATAAGTCATTTCAAAACCTTTCCTCAATTCCTTCTTTATGGATGCAATGTAGCTTTCATTTTTCTATGTCAGCAAAAGATCATCTACATATACCACAAGATATACAAATGTTTTTCCAACTTTCTTGACAAACAAAGTTGCATCATCAAGATCATGATGTTTGGAATTGAGTTTCAGAAGATGCTCAGTTAATTTTTCATACCAGGCTCACGGTGCTTGCTTGAGGCCATACAAGGATTTCACAAGTTTGCATACTTTATGTTCATGTCCTTTCACAACAAATCCTTCAGGCTGGGACATAAAAACATTATCTTTTAGATCTCCATTCAAGAAAGCAGTTTTTACATCCATTTGATGGAATTTCCAACCGTTCTGAGTTGTTAGGGAAAAGAGTGTCCGGATGGTAACCCATTTTGCTGTGGGGGCAAAGGTATCATCATAATCGACCCCTTTCTTTTGTGCAAAACCTTTGCTTTTCAAGTGAGCCATCAGCTTTATACCTATTCTTGTATACCCACTTGCAGCTAATTGGTTTTGTTCCCAATGGAGGATCAACTAGCTTCCAAGTGCCATTCTTTATCAAGGCATCATACTCCTTTTGCATCACTTCTTTCCATTCATCATGAGAAGCGGTTTCTTTGAAGGAAGTTGGTTCAAAATTTGCAGAAAAATTCAATTCACAATAATAAGAAACATCCATATCAACAGGTGAATCAGAGTAATCTACATCACCTCCATTTTTCCGAGTTGAATTTCTTATTCCTGACTTCCCAACCTCATCAGGATGAACACTTTCAAGTGTCTTTTTCATCCACTTTGGGGGACATTTCTGAAATGGTCCAAGCTTCTCAATTGATTGAGTTGGGACTGAATCAAGATTGAGTCTCCCAATTCTATTAATAACATCACCCAAAGTATCATCAGTGGTTGGAGTTTCATGCGGGGGAGAGAGTGCTTCAAAAGAAGATTCCATAGGTTGATCCAGTATAAGAATCCCTCCTTCAAAATGTGGAATCTGATGATTAAATTCTTGAAATGATTTTGCATTTACGAATCTATCCAAGTGATCAAGTTAACACTCAACAACATTGTCAGCTTTGAAAGATTCAAGAAATATTACATCTCTAGATACAACGAAATTTTTATTAACTTCATCATGGAGACAGTATGCTTTCGAAGTGTTTGAATACCCCAAGAAGATACGCTTACGACTCCTTGCACCAAGTTTGTTTCTATGTACCTTTTATATCAAAGCATAACATGTGGAACCAAAGACCCTAAGATGCTTTACCGAAGGAATGTGCCCATACCACATTTCATAAGGAGTCTTTTTCTAATAGCATTAGATGGACATCTATTCTTTACATATACATCACATAGAACTGCATCAACCCAAAACATCAATTTTACATTCTTGAAAAACATCATGGAGCGCACCATATTTAATCTTGTACTATTCATTCTTTCAGCTACTCCATTCTGTTGGGGATTATAAAGCACGGTTGTTTGATGTTTGATCCCATGTTGGCGAAGATAGTTTTCAAATTCATTTGAAGTGTATTCTTTTCCATTATCAATGCGAATAGAGCCAATATGAGATTGTGCATCATTTTCAATCCATGCATGAAAGTTCTTGAATGTTTGAAAAGCATCAGATTTGTTCTTCAATAAATAAACCCAACACATTCTAGTGTAGTCATCAATAAATGTCATCATATATTTATTTTCATTTGCAGAAGGAATATGCATTGGACCACATAAATATGAATGAATGAGTTCAAGTTTTCTATGTGCTCTGGAATGTGAATCATGAAAAGATTGTTCACTATGCTTTCCTAGAATGAAAGCATCACATTGCTTAAGTTTCCTAGAAATTGTAGGCAAACTAGTGACACCATTTTTCTTCAACAAGCAAAGTCTGTGTGTCTTGCACATAGAGAGAAGAATCTTGCGGTGGTCGAAGAGGAAGAGGAAGAAGAAATTTCAGAGGTAGGGGGGCAAACACTCTCAAGGAGAAAAGTCAGATTTACATTGCATACGTTGCAATAGAGATGGATCACATGATGCATCCACATACAAGTTGTCTTGGGACAAAATTGAGCAGGAAAGAAATCAACCCAAAGGTAAAACATTGTAATATTAGAGTAAATAAAGACTTATTTAATGCTTCACTTGCTTCTTGGAGAAATGATTGGTTGCTTGATTAGGTGTCTAACATAATTATATATATATATATATATATATATATATATATATATATATATATATATATATAATTCTTATATCTCATAATTCAATTTAAAATCACATATAATAGGGATCAACCAATTAAAAAATAATAAATCCAAGTATAATAAATGTTTGGCAGACACATTGTTGATTTTGATGGTTTTAAAAATACATATGATATACATTTCAATTGCAATTAAAACTATATAATAAATTTGGAATATGTTATAGTGTACTCATTTAGTTTTATATAAAGTTAAATCGATAGTTTATAAATAGAATTGAAATTTTAAGATGCACTGTGAGTTTAATGGTTAATAGTTTATGTTTCCCCTTAATTGGTTACATGTTCAGAATTCATCTATGTATTTATAGACTTTAGCAGTGAAATCCAAGGGTAGAGTATGTATGCATTTGTAGACTTTAGTAGTCAAATCTATGGGGTAGAGTATGTATGCATTTGCAAAATTTATTAGTCAAATTGTTGCACAAATTGGCCTTATCCTTAAAATTAGATTATTATTATTATTATTATGTATAACTTTTGACAAATGTCATAATGCAATATAACCATTAAGTAATGTAGCAATTTGAATATAGCTATTGGTGAACATCATGGTGCAACAAAACCCTTAATGAATGCTACAACTTGAAAAAATCATTAAGGAACATAAGTTGACATAAATAACCAATATGAACATTGCAATAGATATGACCATATTATATCTCAACATGACATAACCATTGATGAATGCCATATTATGACATAATAAATGATGAATATAGCAATTTAACATATAGCAATTTAACATAAGTAAAGATGAATATCATAATGCAACCCAACTATTTACAAATGTATCAATTTAACATAATGAATCCGAGATGAATATCACAATATGACATAGTCATCGTGGAATGTCACAAATCTAACCTAACTATTAAAGAAAATAACAAATCGAAATAAACCAGTGAAAATAATACACTATCTCTCTCACACACTCTCCTTCCTATTAAATTTTATATACAAAAATATAATCCTCAATTAAGGAAGGTACCTTTTTACACCTTAATGTTGAATGAATTTTATAATATTAAGTGAATATCTATTAAATTTGGTTATGAAGTCGGGATTCTTATTAAGCCAAAAGGCATCATTCTTCAATTGTATAATTGAAAAGATATTTTTCTATATAACCCTGTTATGGATCAAGGATTCTTGCGGAAGAGAGTAACTTTTGGAATAGACAGGATGGTCAACAAGTGAATCATCTAACAATCAATAATTGGATAACTGATATTCTAACATAATGGCGAATAGACATACATTTCACCATTGGAATAGCTAGGGAAGTCAACCAGTGGATCATACAACAATCAATAATAAACTAACACAAAGGCCAATAGAGTCACATTTCATGTTCTCATCAAATTTGGACGAGTGATGATAACTTCGTAAACTATTGTTTTGTATAATTGTTGTTAAATGATAATGACTTTTGTATTATTAATTTGTATAATAGTTATTCATTTTATGGAATGATTATATGTGATTAATTTGTATAATAGTTATTCATTTTATGGAATGATTATATGGGATTAAAAATGTTGTAGTAAGTAGTGTAATGATGTGGAAATTGACATCAATTCATAATAAAAATCAAAATATTCACTTCATCATACATCACAAGTTGCTAAAATTGAAACATCCATAAAAATCAACTAAATTATAGCTTTATTTAAAATAATAATTATTGTTAATGATAAAAATAATTAATATATAAGTTTAACATATATACATTTTGAAGAAATATCATGGATATTTTTAATCTCTAAATACATTGTGCTATGCTTATCAATACTAAATGCTCAAAAACCATAAGTCATTTCAAATGACACCTTTTCATATGACATTTTGTTCAATAAATGAATTTAATTAAAAGGGAAAAAAAACATAAATAAATCTGAACAAATATTCTAGAATATTATAAAGAGGTTAAATCCCTACCATCCACCTAATAATTATTGATAATTAAATTAAAATTCTAAAAACCATGTTTCAAAATAGACATGTTTGTTGACATAAATATTTAAGACTCATAAACTTAGTTACTAAAGAAATACCTATCATGTAAATTTATGTTTGTTGAAGTCAAATTTTGTACTAGTTTCACTATTCATAAATCCAAGAAAATCAATCATTCAAAATTGAGAATAATGTTGATTGTTAATTTTTTTTTGTCTCTATTTATAACTATAGTTATAAACTATTTAAATATCCACTCTACCCTACCTAGTACATAGTTTTTGTTATATACAACCTATAAACTATTTAAATATCCACTCTAACCTACCTAGCACATAGTTTTTGTTATATACAACTTGAGTGAGAATGAGGCACTCCCAGAAATTGTTGTTATCTTCATTGTAAAAATTGATGATTGATGCTTGTAGATGTAATTTTATGCTAATCGATTCTCTATTATAGTCTGATACAACATTCTGGGCAGAAGCACAACATAAGGGAGAATCCAAATTCAAAGGAATTTTAGATGATAAAACAAGATCTTCTGTGTGGATATATATTGGTATAATGTCGTGCGACTTAAACAAAACCTAATACTTGGTGTGGATATATACTGGTATAACATCGTGTGACTTAAACAAAGGGTTTTGTTGGACACTGGCCTTTTGCCAAAATGAACGACGTTCAGATGAAAGAATGGATGGACAAAAGCTGGTCTTCCCTTCTTCAATATCAGCCAAGGGTTAGTGTGCTGCTCAACGACTGGTTTGAATTTCACTTCTTAAAGGAGGAGGATGCCAACAAGATTACATCCATGCCGTGGGTCAGGGGAAGAGGATTCCTTTGTCTTCAACATTGGTCAGTGGTCTTTGATCTAATAAAGGAAGTCACCAAATAGAAAATTATCTAGGCAAAGCTTTTGGGCCTTCCTTTGGAGCTTTGGTCCAAGAAGGCCATTTTGTAAATCACCAAGAAGATTAGTAAATTCTATACGTAGATGAGGATGTGCAAGGATGATGGACAAAGGTTTGTCCGATTTCTTGTGGAGGTGGACTACACAGGAGGATTACCTGTAGCTCTGGATATATATTGGGGTCCTTTATCCATTTGACAAAAAGTGGATTACTGGGTAATCCTATTTAATTGCATGGGCTTCTATGCAACTGGGCATTTGATTGTAGAATTTCCACAGTGTTTTGGTGGAGGTTGGCAAAAAACCGGTCAGGCTGCTTCATTCGTGGATCATGATCTTGTGGGCAACAGGAAACCAGGTCTGATTGAACCCATGGGAGTTGACCTCTTTGCAGAACATATAAAGAAGGCACTGATGGATTTGGAAGCTAGAAAAAATAAACTTTTGAAATTTAGGAAGAAGAATGGAGACTTAAGAGCTGAATGGGTCCAAGGAGGTGATAAGAATATTCGATTCTTCCACAGGGTTGCATTGAAAAGGAAAAGTGTTAATTCCATCTGGCACACAAGGGATGGGGAAAACAAAATTCTTACGTCTTAAATAGATATTAAAAAATAAGCTGCCCGTTTCTTTAGTAACCAACACAAGGTGTTGGAGGATACAAACATTGAAGACCAAATAGAGATTGTGAATCTTTTTCCCCATGTGGTTAATGCGGAAGCAATCAAGTTGATGGATATCCCTATTACTTTAGAAGAGTTTCTTGCACTTCATAACGAACTTGTAAAAGACAAAATCCCTAGCCGATATCTGTCAATGATGTATAGTTCGGGTGGTTGGGAGGGTTTAATGATAACTTCCCCACTTGTGTTCCAGTCACAAGACATGACTATGTTGAATAATCTTGAAAAGGGTTTTATGTACGGCTATGCTGAGGCTTCTTCAGTACTAAAAAAAATAAAAAATTGTGGCCGATATGGATGGCCAGTGGAACTTTTCCTCTTCTTCTTTGATATTATGGGAATGAACTCTTCAAATTGGCAAGAGAATCTCGTCAGAGAGGCCATATCACTGGTGCTATAAACATGACATTTATAACCCTTATACCCAAAATACCAATTCTTCCAACTTCTCTAATTATAGACCAATCTTGCTATGCAATATTGTTTATAAGTTGATCTCCAAATTGATAGCAAACAAAATTAGACAAATTTTGTCCAATCATATAACTCCAAAATAGTTTGGCTTTCTCCTGGACAAAATGATCCAAGATGCAGTGGCGGCTATCTCACAGGAACATATTCAGTCAATTAAATCCCGCAGGTTGAAGGCATGTTTGCTGAAAATCAATCTCATTAAAGCATATGATAGGGTCGCTTATGATATTCTCATAATGATTGTCCATAAAGTGATTTTTCTCCATAGGCACATCTATTGGATCATGGCATGTGTCACATTGGCGAATTTGGAAATATTAATCAATGGTCTGCTGACAAACTTCTGCCGGATCTCTAGAGGTTTGCGTCAAGGATGTTCACTATCACCACTACTATTTATATGGTCATTGATGGGATTAGTAAATGGATTAAAGTGGATAAGGAGTTGCAGAATTACAAAAAAAAATTTCAATATCCCATCTTATGTTTGTTGATGATGTACTTTGCTCTGGCATAACTAAGATCTTGGAATGGCAGACTTTTCAACAAATCATTACTAAATTTGGGAAAGCCTCTTGGCTCATCATAAATAAGAAAAATTATGTGCTTATCTTAGATGGGGCGAAGGAGGAGACAAATCAAATTGCTGCTCTAATTGAAGTGCACCCTTGAAATTGAATTGCTTTACATGGCTCTTCCTACACAACCAAATTCTCACTTGGGAGAATTTATCCAAGAGAGGATTTCTAGGGCCAGGAATTTTTCCTCTATGTCATGGTGTGAATGAAGAGGTTTTGCATCTATTTTTGTTGTGTCCCTTTGCTTTCTCAATCTAGACAGAGGTTACTAATTTTCTCAAGCTTGATATAGTGGTGGTAAGGACATCTATAGATTCATGTATCAATGATTGGATTGCACACCAGAAAGAATATAGATCTCTCCCTATGTCCATCTTTTGGGGCATTTGGCAGTGTAGAAATTCCTGCATATTTGAACACAAGGTTATTGATGTGAAAATTTCGAGTTTGAAGATCTTGGCCTATTTTCAGGAGATTGGACCATTTAGGCCAAAGCCACCCAAGAGAAATTGTGTCTATAAGGAACTTGGGCTTTCATCCCTTGTTGGATTTTTCATCGGGGCTTCTTGGAATGGAGTATACGGGTGTGGGGCATATATATTGTTCAATCCTTCCTAGTCCTACCAATTCTTGTGGTTTGGAGGTTCTAGATCCAATATAAAAGTTGAGATGGTGGAACACTAGGGTCTAATGTGGTGTGCGTCTTAGCTGGCCTTGGAGGAGATTGAACTAGTAGGGGGTTAGAGTAATTGATTGGGCTCAGGGCCAATATTCTTTTGGGGTGCCTTCTTTATTCCATTGGATGTCACAAATTAAATCTCTAATGAAATGCTTTAAGAGTCTACCCTTCACTCATGTTTATCGTGAGAAAAATTCTATGGAAGATCTCCTTTCGAACTAAGGTATCTTTGCTCTTCCTGGTCAGTTTTTATACAATTTATTGGTTTATGGATTGATCAATCTTGAAAAATGAAACAAGAAATTCTCAATTTGATTTTGAATTGATTAAATTGAGAAAATTCGAATTTCCACATCAGCAGACAACTTGGATGATGTTAAATTGTGTGACATGGCTTGTGTCACCTAGTTTACTCAGAAAATTCAGGTTGTAGGATTTAGAGTTCAGTTCTACATGTGCGAATTCTAATTTGTAGCAATCAAGGTCAGTTATCTCAAGTTATTTTCAGTTAAACTAGTTCCAGCTTTTGGAGGAACTAGTAGAAGGTCATTTAAGCAATGGGATTTTAGTCATACTCAGTGATCATCCAGTTAACTGATCAATCAACCCAAAATAGCTAGTGCATGTTACGTAGTTGAGGTGGAGATTCCAAGGAAATGTAATATCAGTTGTAGACTAGTCTTGAGTGTACAATTGTTGCATGCAGTTAGATGATCAACCTAAAGGAATTCTAAACTTCAATTGAAGGAATTTCCTAAATAATAGGGGATAATTCCTCCAGGAACAATGCAAGGAAATATGACCTCAATCTGAGGCAAAATTTGGCTAAGTATAGGTCAGAGGCCCTTAGTGAGCAGAGAGATAGGTTGTGCACTTATAGGGTGAGGTCAGTTGAGAAAAGCAATTGTAATACATATCTATTTCATTTGATTAATGTAAGAGGCATTGGGGTTTTTAGTAGATTGCTTTCTCCACATAAAAATTCTTATTGCATGTGTAATATTTCTTATTGCATGTTTGAGATTTTTGTTCTAAATTGTGAAATAATGTCTATAGAGTAGTAGTGTAGGTTTGTGTCTTGTGATTTTGATTAAAAATTTATGAGTAGTTGAAAATATACAACCTAATTTATACATGGTATTAGAGTTGGATTCACATTAGAGTAAGAAATTTGAAGTTGTTTCTCAGAGGTTTGAATTTGAAGATTAGTGTAGCAGGATTTATTCAGAGCTAAGAAGATGGCCTTCAATTGATGAAGGCTAGAGTATGCCTTGGAAGGCACCTCTAATTTTGTTGCATGGAAGGACCACATGGAGGTAGTATTGGATGACAATGGATTGATAGGATACATCAAGACATATGTTGTAAAACCTCAAGCATATGAATCCCAAAACCTTTCTCAGTGGAAGAAATATGTAGCCAAGGCGAGGAGAATCATATTAGAGGGAGTATGGGATCATATTTTCTCAAATATCCATGGAAAAGAAACTTCGTTCGTGATGTGGAAATAAATAACATAATTGTTTGAGAATAGTAGTGACCACAGGAAGATGATGCTCGAGGATAAACTTTGAAGTATCAAGATGCAAAAGAATGACATAATTCCACAGTATTTGAGCAAGCTTACATAGTGTCATGATGAACTTGGTGGGGTCAGTGTTAATGTCCCTGAAGAAGACTTGGTAACCTTAGCCCTTCTAGGCATTCCTAAGAGTTGGCATAACTATCAAGATTCGGTGAATGGGAGGGAGAAACTACCGAGTCAGGAGCGCTTATGGTCCGATTTGGTACAAGAGGAAATAAGGCAGAATACCATAGATGAGACTTCATCCAAGGGTGAGGATGAAGATAAATTTTCATTCAAGGGAAAGGAAAAGAAGGGAAAAGGGAAGAAATCCAAATCCAAACTAGAATCCAGTCAAGGGAGAAAGAATAAATATTTGTCAAAAATTAAACGCTTCCATTGTCATGAATTTAGGCATTATGCCACGAAGTGTCCACACAAGAAGGCAAGCAAGAAGACCTCAGGAGGAGCAACAGGTGAAGCTTTGGCTTCATAGTTTGAGCTTGAATTTACCCTCATTGCATGCATGGCCAACACAGTGATGGGGATTGTGTGGTACTTGGACTCAGGTGCATCATTCCACATGATAGGGAATAAAGAGTTTTTTAGTGACCTAGAAGAAAAATATTTGTAGATGCACATCGATATGGGGGACGACAGAAGGTATAGTGCGATTGGGATTGGTATAATCACCTTTTAGAGGGAGTTGGGATCCCCCCTCAGGCTTAAGGATGTCATGTTCATTTCGAGCCTAAAGAAAAATCTCATTTGTATTGTAGTTTTGGAAGACCATGGTTATGATGTGATCTTCAACAAAGGAAAGGAATTACTAAGATACATAGCCATAGGACAGGTGAAGAATATCGGGGTTTGTGTGAAGAACCTATACAAGCTATATGTGGAGGATTGTGTTGCATTGAGCACAAAGGTAGAGAAGGTGCATAGCCGCGATGTTGGTGAACTTTGGCATAGAAGACTTGGCCATTTGCATCATGGAGCTTTGAAGATCATGCAACAGATAACCACAAGTCTCCCCAAAGGAGAACGTGAGTAGTAGTATGTACGCAAAGGATGTACCTTGGGGAAGTACACAAAGTCCACATTCCATGATCAGGACAACCAAGCACATGCAGTCCTGGAAAGGATCCACTCTGATGCTTGTGGACCTTTCTTGACAGCCTCCACTGTGAGGCACAAATATTTTGTCATTTTTATTGATGACTTCTCATGGAAGTGCTAGACCTTCTTCATTCAGTAGAAAGATGAGACATTCTCCAAGTTCGTAGAATTCAAGGCACTGGTTGAGAAAGAAATAGGAAAGAAGGTGAAGGGTCTCAAGAGAGATAATGGAGATGAGTACATGTCGAATGATTTTTTTATTTTATTTACAAAATAAGGCATTCGGGGAGAGTTGACAACACCCCACAACCCACAATATATAGAGGTGGCTAAGAGAAAGAACCATGGCATTGTGGGAGCAACTAGGGTGATGTTTCATGATCAAGGCCTACCTATGTATCTGTGGGTCGAGGCATGCAACACTATAGTCTATTTGTAGAACTAGAGTCCTCATCAGATTCTTTCCATGATTACACTGGAGGAGGCCTTCTCAGGGAGAAAGCCACATGTGTTGTACTTCATGATTTTTTGAGCCTCTGTTTTCTACCATGTCCCCAAAGAATCAAGGAAGAAGCTAGAGTTGAAATTTTTTTTGGGGGTATTTGTGGGTTACACAGAAACTTCCCACAACTATTGTGTGTACTTTTCATCCCTTAGAATGACAGTTGTGTAAAGGGATATAAAATTTGACAAAGATAAATCCATGTGATGCTTTCTTGAGAGGGAGCTTCAGATCCCATCAAAAGAGGAGATTTGAGCTCTAAAGGAGGAACCTCAAGAAGTTGTGGAGCAACCACAAGTTGAGGAGTAGAGAGTGGAGACAACCACTCAAACATAACCATCTAGAGAAGGTAGGAAAAGGACTAGGGAAAATGAGATACTTGTATAGGATGTGAGGGAGAATGTGGGTGATCCTTCAAATCAACGCAAGCAGAGAAGGTCACCAGATTGGTACATAGGCTACATGACTCTAATGACTGAGTTTGTTGAGACTAAGCCTTCCTATTTCGAGGAAGAAGTAGAGAAACTTGTATGGGTTGATGCAATGGTGGAGGAGAATGAATCCATTGTAAAGAACCGTTTTTGGGAATTGGTCCCAAGACCAACATATAGGTCAGTTGTGGGTTCAAGATGGATCTTCAAGGTAAAGCATGCAAGAGACGGAAGCATAGAAAAGGACAAGGCCATATTTGTGGCCATGGGGTACTCTCAAGTTGACGGGATTGAATATGAGGAGACCTTTTATCATGTAGCAAGGTACTCATCCATAAGATCAATTCTTGCTCTGGTTGCATAGATGGGGTGCAAGATCCACCAGATGGATGTGAAAATAGCATTCCTAAATGGTGTTATTGAGGAGGAGGTGTATATTGAGCAACCAGAAGGCTTTGAGACTTTTGATCAAGAGTCTCATGTGTGCAAACTCAAGCGAGCATTGTACGGTCTCAAGTAAGCACCCTGTGCTTGGTACACTAGGATCGATAATTATCTCACCAGTTTGGGCTTCACCAAAAGTGAAGCAAATAAAAACCTCTATCATTTCTTGGTAGAAGGTAAATTTTTAATTATTGTCTTATATGTTGATGACTTGATTTTATTTGGTGATTAGTAGCTGATCATATCTTGCAAGGTGGACCTTTGCAAGAGAGTTTGAAATGAAGGACATGGGTCTCATGCTCTACTTCCTTGGATTGGAACTGTGGAAAGGTGATGGGGAACTGTTTGTTTCTTAAGGCAAGTATGCCAATGAGAAAATTTAGAGGTTCTACATGGAAAGTTGCAAACCCATGGAGACACCTCTAATGAACACTGGAGGAAAGAATATGCCACTTCAGGTGACTAGATATGTTTTATGAAATAAATAAGCTAAGCCAAGCTATGGTTAGACCAACCAAACTAATTTTGAGGGAAACAAAGCATGTTTTATGGTACCTCAGAGATACTACCTAGTTTGGACTATGGTACAAATGGACAAAGGGAGTGAAGCTGTGTGGCTTCACAGATGCAGATTGGGTGGGGAGTCCATCAGAATGAAAAAGTACCTCAGGTGGAATTTTCAATGTTGGGTCCACAACGGTTTCTTGGTACCATAAGAAGCAAATATCTATGGCAATCATCTTAGCAGAAGAAGAATAAATGGCTATTAGTTAAGCAACATGTGAGGTGATCTAGATGAGAAAGATACTTTTTGAATTGTTTGGTAAGAGGATGGATCCAACTATGATCTACTGTGATAATCATAGTTGCATCAAGCTCTCTAAAAATCTTGTTTTTCATGATCGATCCAAGCATATAGATATCTGGTATCACCATTTACAGGACTGTGTGCAGAGATATATAATGTTATTGCAATACATTTAGATAGAGGAGCAAGAAGTTGATATTTTGACAAAGGCCTTGTCAAGAGGGAAAATTAGAGTTCCATAGGTACAGTATAGGGGTGGTTGATAATCCCTTTATTACTGAGAGGGAGTGTTGAAAAATGCCATAAGAAATTTTCAATTTCATTTTGCCTTGATTAAATTGAGAAAATTCAAATTTCCACATTAGCAAACAACTTAGATAATGTTAACTTGCATGAAATGGATTGTGTCACCCAGTTTACTTAGTAAATTCGAGTTGGAGGAGTTAGAGTTAAGTTATGCATGTGTGCTTGCTAATTTGTATCAATGAAGGTCAATTATCTCAAGTTGGTTTCAGTTAAACTAGTTCCAACTTTTGGAGGAACTGGTGGAAGGTCAGTTAAGCAGTGGTTCTTCAATAAACTTAACTGATCAATCAACCCAAAATAGGTAGTGCATGTAGAGACTTTGAGTTACCCAGTTAAGGTGGAGATTCCAAGGCAATGTAACATCAGTGGTAGACTAGTCTTGAGTGTACATGTGTTGCATGCAGTCAGATGATCAACCTAAAGGAATTGTGCAATTCAATTGAGGAAATTTCCTAAATAATAGGGGATAACTCCTCAAGGAACAAAATAAGTAAATAGGAGCTCAAGATGACTCAAAAGTTGACTAACTCTGGGTCAAAGGCCCTCAGTGAGTAGAGAGATAGGTTGTGCATTTTCAAGGTGAGCTCAATTGAGAAAAGAAATTGTAAAACATATCTATTTCATTTAATTAATGCAATAAGAATTGGGGTTTTTAGCAGATTTCTTTCCCTAAATAAAAATTCTTGTTGCATATGTGTTATTTCTTCTTGCATGTATGCTATTTTTGTTCTAAATTGTGAAATAATGTCAACAGAGAAGTCATGTAGGTTTGTGCCTTGTGATTTTGATTAAAACTTCATGAATAGTTACAAATCTACAACCTAATTTCTACAATCAGCTGCTTAAGATATTTCTTCTTCTAAGGATGGCAGTTTCTACGTGTTTTTTTTGGGGTTTGTACTGCTTTTCCTTTTGCTCTCTTCTGTCTACAAGTACTTTTGTTATCAGATGCATGCCTTATCAAGGGGCTAGAGAGTTTTTCTTTCTTTTACCATCCATTGTCCCATTTTGCTCACTCATCTTCAGAAGGTGCTGACCTATTTTATATGTTGGGTAGGATTTCCTTTTATGGATCCTTGTCTTTCCGGCTAATATGTCTTTTACAGTAAAAATATTTGCATATTATCCTACAGACTTCCCTCCTTTCCCATAGGTTTCTTGGGTTTTCTGCTTTTTCTGTTTATTTGGAAAATTCTAAACCCTTTACATATGTAAATTTGTTTTTTAAAATAAAAATTGTTGTTGTTGTTTTTTTTTTAAAGAAAGTTGTAGATACAAAAATCAGTAAAGTTATATATATGAAAATACAATAGACAGTTTAATTTCGTTTCTCGTATAACCGATTACAAGAAATATTCCAAGTAAATCACATATACATATAGACTTCGAATTTAAATGGATAAGTAGTTTAAAATTGTGTTGATAAGTTTATTACATAGTCTCACTCATGGCGTATTATTATTTTAACTTACATTTTGTGAATAATTAAAAATTCTAAACATTGGGAATACAAACCTTTACATATGTAAATTCATTTTTTAATAAAAGTTGTTTTTTGTGAGAAAAAGAAGTTGTAGATATAAAATTCAGTAAAGTTGTATATATGAAAATACAATAGGCAGTTTAATTTTGTTTCTCGTATAACCGATTACAAGAAATATTCCAAGTAAATCACATATACATATAGACTTCGAATTTAAACGGATAAGTAGTTTACAATTGTGTTGATAAATTTATTACATAGTCTCACTCATGTCGTATTATTATTTTAACCTACATTTGGTGAATAATTCTAGCCAGTAACATTTTGTAGGAACTATTGTTTTTGGGTCTTAATTGTCTTAAGACAAATGTTTGTATTTTTATTGTTGTAATCTCAAAAATATTCAATTCTTCATTTTAAATTTGCTTAAAAATGATTCCTCCAAAGTTTCCAGATCGGGAGAAAAATGTAAATCCAAGTAACGATACTATTATGTTTCAAAAGTTTAGAGTTTAGCACGTACCCTTCCCATCCCCTTTTATTAGTATTCTTCATGAAAGATAAAACATAAATTCACACGATGCTCGGAAAAGACAAATGGATATGGCAGGGAAGCTTATAAGAGAAATAAGGCAACCCTTTCATGTTTCAACATGGGTAAAAACAAACATCGAGTGAACAATACTATTCACTGTTTAAAAAAATAGAGTTTATCGAGTTTAACGTTCCCATTATAGCAGTATTTTTTCATACAATATCAAACCTGAATTCACATGATGCATTTTTTATGCCTGCAAATGATGAAAATGTGTCAGGGACTGCTTTATATCAGCTAGAATTATTTAACTCCTCAAAATATAGACTGCAACATCCTTGAAGTGGTCATCTATTGGTGGTTTAACTCTTTGAGACCAAAGTCAATCTACTGGCTATTTTAATATGCTTAACATAGGTCTTAAAATGATCTCTAACATTCTATTTTTTAGCTAGAGCTACGCCACAACATTTTTCACATCACAATACTCGTGTAGGCCAAGGACCAGGACTAGACTATAAAAGGGAAAAAAAAAATCACTTCATTCAAGCACAATCTAATTTATAGGCACAATATAAGATTTTAGCAATAGTTAGAAGATGAGTCTTACAACACATCAAATAAAAATAATTTGTAATATTATGTGTTCTAAAGCTTTTTTATTGGAACTCTTAACAACTTTCTATAAGCAAAACATAAGGATAAAATAAAGAAAGAAAGGAAAAGAGATTCTCATAATGAGGCGTGCTTAGAAACCCATGTGCAACCTCTCATAAATAGAGAAAATGAGAAAAACCCATAGGAGAAATCTCTCACCCAAAGAGAGTACACGAAACAAGAAAGAAAGAAAGAGAGAAATTAGGAGGTGAAAGGAGGGTTCATGATGACCCCCAAAGGACAAATTCACTCCAAGAATGAGTGGTAATTGAAGAAACCTTGGTGATTCCAAGGACTTTGTGAAAATATCTTCTACTTGTTCTTTAGTAGTCACATACTCCAGGCTAATATCACCATCTTGGATAAGTTGGTGAATTAAGTGCATATGGATCTCAATATGTTTGATCCTTTGATTCTCCATAGGATTTCTAGAAATATGTATTTCTCTCATTATCACACCATAGAATAGTAGGTTGATCCTACCGAATGCCGAACTTAGTCAGTAACTGTTGTAGCAAGAAAACTTCTTGACTAACAAGAATTGTAGCTCAATAATAAGAATCTGTCGATGATTGTTTCTTGCAAGAGCAAGAAATAGGAGCAGAACTGAGATAGAAAAAAAAAAAACTAAAGGTGTAATTTTGTTCATCAACTGATGTATCTCAATCAGATTCTATGAAACCCACAAGTTTAGAGTACCAACAATGTACAAAATTCCAAATTTGAACTATCTTGAATATATCTTAGAATAAACTTCACTTCTTTCTAGTGACTCAAATGAGGATCATGAGCCCCCCCCCTGGTGGGGGGATCAAGGGCAGTGCTCTCGAAGCTAAGAATAGATGTAAAATGCCTTGTAAAATGTTGTAATTTCATAGTCAATCTGGTCCATTCATTAGGCGGATATATGACAGTAGAAGTTATGTTTAATTTAGGGTTTTTTGCCCTAGAAGGCAACCCTTCGCTATATATGAGGAAATTGTATTGCGTCTATGGATATCTGTATTCTGAGTGAGGAAGAGAGAGGAGATTGAGAGCGAAGAGGGAATTACAGTGGATCTGATGTAGGTTGTATCTCTTCAGTTTGCTAGATAATATAAAAAGAAGGACTGGCTGTTTCTCCATGGACGTAGCCCAAACTAGGTGAACCACGTATATCTGTGCCTCTTGTTTTATGCATTTTCTGTGTTTATATTTTTGCAATATTTTATGTGTTCCATTGCTCTGCAATATATAATTCTCTAACATAGAGTACCAACAATATAAAAAATTCCAAATTTGAAGTGTCTTAAATATATCTTAGAATAAATTTCAATTATTTCTAGTGACTCAAATGAGGATCATGAAGGCTCGAGAAACTGACCTACTACATAAGAAATGTTAGGTCTAATTGAGTCAAATAGAGTAGAGTGCCAAATAGTTTTCGATATAGTATAGGATCCACTTGTGGGAGGTATAATTGATGGTAAGAGTAACACCTGAATGAAAAGGAGTAGGCATAGGCTTACAACTAGCCATGCCAAAGAACTGAAGTAAATCAAGCACATAATTTTTATGGAAGATGACAACGGCTTGTGAAGAGTGGTGAACTTGCAATCCAAGAAAGTAATGTAGTATACCAAGGTCTATCATAGAAAATTGTCCCATCAATTTGTTCTTAACATTCTAAATCATAGATGATGAAATCTATGTGAAGATCAAATTATCCACATATAGAACTAGAACTAATAAATCAGAGCCTTGTTTCTGAGTGTAAACAAAAGGATTAAAATGACAATGATTGAATCCTGAAACAAGTAGAAACTATCCATCTTTTTATACCAAGTTTTAGGAGCTTGTTTGAGACCATAAAAGTAATTTCAAAGCTTGAAAACAAGTGAAGGATCCTACACAAAATTAGGAGGCTGATCCATGTAAATTTCCTCATGGAGGTAGACATGTAGAAAAGGACCCTTTACATCCTCTTGTAAACTGAACATCCTTGAGAGGTAGCTAGAGAAAGAACAAGGCTATTAGAAAAGTTGGTTTTTGAGCAATCTGGCAATGGGTGTCCAATGGTTTTCATTGATTTTAGGTTCATGAAAAGATTCAAAGGCTTTTGCAAAGGCCTTGTTTGGATAGTCTTATTCAAGACCTTTCTAATGGTATATGGCACTCTTCCCATCTCCCAAGGAAGGAGGAGATATAGAGGGTTGAAGCCATGACATGGTTCCAAGGTTCATGGTTTTAGTGATAGCTATATCATTTCATCAAGGTTTCGGCCTTTTGAAGTCATAAAAAATAGTTATATAGGAAATTCCTTAGATACTAGTGTTATACGGGATTTACGACTGTGGACAAAAGTATCTCCCCTAGGTTTGGTGGCTAATCTAGAACAATAGAAAGACAAGGAAACCAATGCTTTCCTTAAAGTAAATAGATGATAGAGTGAAACCTACCTAGAATCTATTGCGAGATTCACTCCTTTAGATTGAATGCTCCAATTCCAACTCTGATTGCCAAACATAGAATTTGAACAATCAGATAACACAAGCCAAGAAACTATGAGATCTATGCAGTATCATCTAAATACTCTATTAAATAGATCAACATGGTATTGAAATATATGAAATAATGACATCACATATAGGAAAACAAAAAATTATTTGCATTAATATAAATGGAAGGACTTTACAACCATAAATAAGTGTTGATCTTGTAGAAGAGCTCCTCTAGGCTAACTTGTCCTTTCCTTATCACAATGTGCACCTCCAAACACCCTAAATGCATGAAATGAAACCTCTCACAACAACAACATAAGGGTAGAATCACTCTCCAAAAGCCAACCTCTTGCATATGGAAGGCTGTAAATATATGGAGGAGTGGGGTAAGTTGGGAGTGCTTCTAAGGTTTTAGATCCACCTTTTATGGGAGGATGGGATAAAAGGATAAGGAATGGAAACTCCAAGGTAGGATAGGATAGGATCCAAATGTTTTATCTATGGTAAATGATTGTAACAAATTTTGGAAGCTTCTAGAATTTTTCTCTTTTCCTCGAATTTCTAGAACCAATGCAGGTGCAAATGGGAGAAACCTGTAGGTGATCAGCGCATGCCACAATGGTGAAACCTATAGGTGAACACTGTCCAACAAGAGGCCATGGAGCGTTGGTCTTAAAACTGGCTCAAATGATGCAATTTAGGGAAGAAACTTTGTGGAATGAAAGAAACATGCTTAGGGCTTTGCGCAAGATGATGAAAAGGGGAAATAGGATGTTGATTGATCCCATTAGGAGGCATATTGATCGGATGTGACAAAATGGCCTATAACAGATTTTCCCCTAAAGGGAAAAGTTAGAAATGACGACTGATGACTGAAGTTCTTTACTTTGTGACAAGTTCGGATTAAGAACAACTAACGAGCTTCATCTGTTACAATGCATTTTCATCATGACATATTTGTTGCTGAGGGAGGCATACACATACTGAGCACATAAGCTAACATAACATGTACAATGATAAAAATAAACGTCTACAAATGACAACTAGTGGACCCATGACTGGATGACTATTTCTATGATCATGGCCATCATACATTGTGATCTCTATGTAACTCCTGAAATCACAGCCCGGATGGATGAAACAAGATTTGAGCTCTTCTATCTCCTTTGCATGACCAACCAACACACAAGTCTAACCATGTGCATAAATGAGATGAGGTCAAACATGGTAGACACCATATGATTACCGACTGATGATGTAAGTCATTAACAGATGCGAGAGAAACCACCGATCATGCTAATGACTCTCAAGGTACTACAATACAATCCATATGGTGTAAATAAATGAGTTGATGTCGAACACCACATAGAGTCTTTCGGTCAAAGGCCATTGAATTAAACTTATTGCTGAGAGCGAGGAAACTTGCCATTGATGTATGTAAGTACCAAGGTGCCAAGGAATGTTTCTAAGTCAACTTCTTGGATAATACGCTAATGTTGACAGGAAGTGACCTGTTGCATGAGGGCCTTGATGTATCCCCCATCAACGATACGGAATGAGTATCATGATTGAGATAGAATGATGCTGATACAAAACTGGATCAGGAAAGGAAAGCATGGAATTAGGGCTTAAGAGTATTGTAATAGATATTAAATGAATGACTTCTCTTAAACACACCGACAAAACTGAATGGAGTTGGAAGCATTGACCCAAAACCAAATTTGAGGCTCTGAAAATAGTATGATAACCAAAATACAAGTAGATTACCCAACCCAACAACCACGGAGATGAAGTTGAAGAGTGTCATGTTCAAGAGCAACTCGATTCCATTAGAAAATGGAATGCCCTGTTTTCCCAATTTCCCCAACCATACTGGTTAGTACCACTTTATTTTTTAACAAGCTTGAGGGGGATAACATATGCTTGATCTATAAGTTCATCCTTCAGATGAATCCCTCTGAGTATATTTAACAAACCCTTTTAATGAGTCAAGCGAAGGTAAAAATCGACATCTTTTTAATGTTTAGAGAGTTTGAAAAAGAGGCGAAAAATAAAATTGCAAATGTCTCTTTCCATGGATAGTCTCTCGAGTCTGAAAAGGTAGAAAACAATACTCAAGAGAACCTCTTAGCCATGCTCGACTAAGGTATTCCTTTTTCAAATATAGTCTATCTCAGTCCAGAAAAGGGTTAAACTTATATTGAGTAGACTTCTTTTCATTTACTTTAACGAGTTTAAAAAGACAAGTGCTCAACAATCTTTTCATATTTTGGGATCTAAAAAGAGCTAAAAGAGGACTCTTCCTGGAGGAACAAGTGGTATAAAGGGTAGCAATTGGTTCCGGTCATGATGGAACTGCTCAAAACACACAGAGGTTAGGAGGCAGGTTAACAAGACCACTCATCACATTTTTTTCCTCAAGAAAGGGTAAAACAACCAAGTGAAAGTGTATGATTGGCCAAGCAGATGGCGATGATGGAATGAAAAAACCAAGTCTCATATGGAAAAAATAGGCTAACAAAAATGGAAATCATGAGGGATAAAATGGGAATGGTTTCATTTTTATGGAAGCTTGAAACATGGGAAATTGTGCTTGAATTTGGTTTCATTTTTACACAAACATGAAACAGAGGAAAAACTATGTTTGAAATAAGTTTGCATGGCCCAAGCATAATGACTCAATTCGAGGTACATGACCCCCAAGCTTCATTTCATGCACCTAAGTAGACTACTGGTTACTAATAGGTGGATGTAATGAAAGTTCATTTAAGAGATCAAGTGAAAACCTCGACTGGGAATTTATGAGATATAATCAGAGACTTTAATTGAAAGGGGATATGTTTCATTTTTTAATGAGCTTGACACAGGAAAATAATTCTGCTCATAGGAACCTATTTCATTTTTTAATGAGGTTGACATAGTAAAAGAACTATCCTTATAAGAGCTTGTTTCATTTTTTAACGAGCTTGACACAAGAAAATGAAATTTGCTCCGATGGCCTTGTTTCATTTTTTTAAGGAGCTTAAATCAAGACAAGGAACTCTTCTCCAAGGACCTTGTTTCATTTATTAACAAGATTGAAACAAGAAAAGGAACTCTACTCATGATCCTGCTCATGGCCTCCAAGAGACCATGGCTTCCAAGAGGTTCTCATCAGATGAAAGAAAAATGCTGTGGAATGTATCACATGATCCAATGGAAAGATCAGACTCTAATGCCCCCCGTAAATGATTCACCATATCACCTACTAGATTATCAGTAGACACGGGCATGGAATAGGTTGCCACATAATTAATCTGTGGCGGGGGAGATAGCGCTTGCATATAAGGACTATTTAGGGATGATAGTTGATTGGGAGTCAAATTATGACCAATGAATAAAAGTTGGTCAATGGTCACGATTCTCCCTTCAAATGGGAAACATGTCACACTAAAGGGTAAAGAGATGAGATCTCCCATGACATAAACATAGTCACACCCAAGGAGTAAATTAAAATCCAAAGGGTCTTGGAATACCATCACATCGATATAGATAGTCTTTCCTTCGAAAGTAATAGAAAACTAGGGAAGGATCCCTAATGGTTGACTTGTTCCTCTATTAAAATTTAACAAATTATGGGTAAAGGGCATAAGTTGCAGATAACCTAAAGCTTTCCCAGTAGTTGAGCACAAAACATGTGACATATGCACCTTCATCTATGATTTTGCTAGGTATTAAATGTACTATGATCGGGAAGGGCACGTAAGGAGGAAGACGATATACTGTCTGTCAACTCCAATCAAAGGAAGTGACCATAATACTTGGAGGGGGTATCGTGGAAACGAGAGAACTTCCCCCTTGTGTTATGAGAATGAGAGAACTTCTCTCCAATGTTGTGGGAATGAGAGGTTTCCCCCCTTGTGTCATGGGCATAGGAGAACTATCCCCGAATTTGTTGGAACTTGAAGAAACAAGAAGAACCTGAGTGGTAAAATATCACTCTCTATGGGAAAGGTATGATCAACTGAAGGTGGAATCAAGTCAACCATTTTCTCAACCAATGGTTGGTAAAGAATGGAATCATGGGATTCATGTTCAGAGAGAGTGGGATTGATTGGAGATGGATTCTGATCAATCACTTCATCAACTAGTGGAGGATTGGGAGAAAGCTTTTGATAACCAGCCGAAAGACAAGGCTGAGAAGCTGTAAGGTTTTCCAACACTTTTGAGGCTTCATCCATATAAGGAAAAAGGTGAAAAAGATGATTCCCTTCACATAAATTATATGGAAAATTGACTTTAACCTTTTTCCCATGGACCTTACTATCACTAGTTGAGGGTTTGTCATCGACATGATCTCCAGAAGCTAACGACAAAGGCCGATGTGAGCCCGTGGACCACTCTTCTAATACCTTGAGAATACCAGGACAATATCTAAGAAGGTGGTCACCGTTACATAACATGTAAAGGAATTTAATTTTACGGGGCTGATTGGAATATTTGTCCATACTAGTTGCATCCGTAGCAATGGTTGCTTGTTTCCCCATGTTTATTTTTCTTCTTCTTCTTCGTCATTTTATTCTTATTCTTGGATTCTTGGTTACTAGAATCACGACTTTCACCAGGAGAAGAGGAATAAAGGGATGAAGAAACAATAGTTGAAGAAGGCAAAGGGTAAACTTTAGGATCAACATGAGTTGATGTTGTTTCGGTGGAGGAGAACTCGGTTGAGAAGCAGTTTGGACATACGGAACCATAGGGGTTGCAAATAACCAAACTGGAAAACCAATGGTAAATCTGGGAAGGAATAACATAGCTATATAAGGAGCACCAATATTTCCAAAAGAAGGAAAAGGACCGGGATTCCCTTGATTGGTAGACTCCGAAACTATTTCCATTACTCTCAACCTAAGATCCACTAAGGAGTTGTTCCATGCGGAGGATGTTGTTCCGTGGTTAATTAATTGATTTTATAAATTAAAGAAACAAATAAAACAAAGGGGTAACTAGGCATAAAATTTTACCAAGTAACCATGAACTACAATATACACCTTGGTGAACCAAGGGCTTAACATACTTGCAGCCAATCTCCCCGAATGCCGTGTTCGATGTATCACGGTATACAAGGTGGACTAATCGGTTACCTATGGATGGATAAAGACATATAGGGGAGTCCCAAAATATACTAGACGGTATGTGGGAGTGCAGTATGTAGTACTGTTGTCTAATGCATAACCATTCAATGAGAGCGTTCCCATATACTTTATGTGCGTGGAGCACCGTCCAATATACCCAAAGGTACGTGGAGAATGATCCTATACACTCATGTACATGGAACTTGATTTCACCCCCGTAATGCAATGCTGGAAAACACCAAAAACTCCTACGTTTAACGACACCAAAACACATCTCTAGCCTAGACCTGTAAATGTTTGTGTTAATGTTTCAAATGCTCCTTAGGTTAATTAATGTCAATTTTAGATTTTATCTTGAATTAGATTTCAATTTCAGGGCTCAAAATTCGATGTTACCTGAACACACCTATGATGCAACTAATATGAGAAAAATAACTCGTTTCAATTTTGATGAAAGCTTAGGGAAGAGGTGCAAACAATGATGCAACAATAAAATATGTGGCAAACAATATCTTCCTAATTAGATATTTCAATTTCAATATTCCAATTCAATACAAAGGATTAAAAGATGTCAAACCATGAAATGTAATCTATGCATGATTCCCCTGAAAATATGCAAATGTAATCTATACACAATTTCCTTTCCTACTATGAAAATGAGAATTCTAACTATGCAAATGACATGATCTATGCAAAAGAATTATTCAAAACAAACACAAGAGGATTCCAATGAAATCAAACGTAATCTGAGATTTCATGAATAAAGGACTCAAATTGAAATTGGTTGAAATTTTCAAAAATCAAAAGAGATGACACTCAAAGAAGAGTAACACTCATACACAATTCAACCCCCCTGGTGATTGAGGGGGGGATTTTTTTTCAAAAATGAAAGTAAAAACACACAAATTCACACTAAGGAATTCCAATTTCATACACAAAACCCTAGATGAAAATGCAATTTTTTTTTTCTTTTCAACACATTTAATTTTCGAAATGAAGAAAACTAAGATGAAAATGTTTAATCACTGATTCAAATGCATTTTTCAGAATGGGGACTAAAACAACAATTCATCCAAGTGGTCAATGACTAAACAAAATCAGTTTGCAAGTGCTAAATGATAAGAGCAGAGAAAAATCAAAACCAGTTCTTACCAAAGGAAATCAAACACAAATGCAAGCCAAATGGAGGCTTAAGAGAGACCACAAGACACTCAAGACACAGGGAAGATCAGCTGGAAGTAGGTTGATCAAAGAGACACTAAAAAGACAAGAGCAAGGTTTGTGCAAAATAGGGGCCAACGCTGGTGTAGAAGAGGCACTAGTGCTTTGAAATGATGGTACAAAGTGGGTCTAGGGGAGGTGCAATGCTCCATTAGAGGCACTGTGGAGTGTTGGTCCAGAAATAAAGGATTATGACACAAAAATTGCAAATGAGACTCAATGAAATCACTTCCTAGGTCTATTTTTGGTTGGGTAAAGCAACAAAGGTATATCAAAGAGGTAAGCAAACACAAAGGATAAAGGAACCAGCAAGGGAATACACAGCTCCCTATTATGGTAGCCAATTTGTCATATGGGATTTACGACTACAGACAAAAGTATCTCCCCTAGGTTTGGTGGCTAACCTAGAACAACAGAGAGACAAGGAACCCAATGCTTTCATTAAAGTAAATAGATGACGAAATGAAACCTACATGTAATCTATCGTGGGCTTCGCTCCTTCTTTAGCTTGAATGCTCCAATTCCAGCTCCGGTTGCCAAAATTATAACCTGCATAGTTAGATAAGACAAGCTAAGAAACTATGATATCTATGCAATATCATCTAAATACTCTATTCAATATATCAACATGGTATTGAAATATATGAAATAATGACATCACATATAAGAAAACAGAGAATTGTTTGCATTAATATAAATGGAAGGAGTTTACAACCATAAATAAGTGGTGATCCCGTAGAAGAGCTCCTCTAGGTTGACTTGTCCTTTCCTTGTCACAATGTGCACCTCCAACCACTCTAAATGCATGAAATGAAACCTCTGACAACAACAGCATAAGGGTAGAGTTACTCTCCAAAAGCCAACCTCTCACATATAGAAGGCTGCAAATATATAGATGTTATGCAATGAACTCACAAAATAGAAGAAGAGATAAATTAACGAATTCATAATAAGCCTCTTTGAGGGGGAAACCTCCTTTACATTGAAAAAAAGAACAATTCTTCAATGTTACAAATCACAAGACCTCCTTTCTATATGTAGGAGTCTAAGGGGTCACAATATAATTAGAGCCTACATAACAATAATATTGTAAGGGCACAATAATAACAATAGTGGGCTTCTATGGGGCACAATAATAACAATATGGGGACTACATGGGCACAACAATACAATAAGGGGGTTGCACTAATAACAATAAGGTGCTACACTAGTAGTATAGGGACCTAACATGCCCCTCTCCTTAAAAAAAAGTGTTGTCCTCAACGCTTGAGTAGTTTTGGATGATTTTGTATAAAATTCTCATCCTCACATGCAACATCTTTAGTGGTTAATTTCTTCCACTTGATGAGATACTATGAAATTGATTGATGTCGTAGCTGTCGGGTTCTTATTTTCGTGACTACTTTAGGTTCCAATATGATTTTTCCTTCATCATCAAGTTCCTTTAATATTGTTTGAAATGGGAGCTTGTTATCTATAACCTTCTTTAAGCCTAAAACATGGAAAACTGGGTGCACTAGGGAAGATGTAGGAAGCTCCAATTTGTATGCCACAATACCAATCTTTTGCAACACCGTGTAAGGACCATAGTACTTTGGTGATAATTTTTTATCCTTCTTAGTTTGCCTGAGGGAAGTTTGTTTGTATGGTTGTAGCCATAAAAATACCCAATCGCCTACATCAAAACTCCTTTCACTGCGATGTTGATCTGCATGTTGTTTCATTTGATTCTGCGCCAAAGTGAGGTTATCCTTTAAGAGTTTGAGAACTTGTTGTTGATGCTTGATGTTATCTTCCACTTCTTAAACCTTAGAATTTTCTCTTAAAGATGATGTGATGGATGATTGATGATATCCATAAAGTTCCAATGTATTAAAATAAATGGTCAGATTCATTTCTTCTTTCTCCGGGGTTGGTTCTTGGTGTATATCCTCTTCTTTTGACGTTTATTGTTCCTTTTCTTCCTCCTCTTCACAATCTATGTAAAATAATTTATTATCAACACACTTATGACCTTTAGTGTATTTCTATCACAACTGTAACAAATATCTTTTGCATTTTTTCCCTCCAACTATTGTGGTGTCAATCTTGTAGGTTGTGAAAGGTTAGGAACAACAACACTTCTGTCTTTATAGTTGCGAGTGGTAGACTTCCTAGTTGTCATAATTTTTCTTTCCACTTTTCTGGCCACCCTGAATGCCTTCTCTAATGAATCAGGTTCCCAATGACGAACTTCATGTTGGATGTTATCATTTAAAGTCCCTATGAAGACATCAATCCTACGATCCTTTGGAATATCATTTAGCATTATATTCAATTTTTGGAAGTCATCAATTTGCTCTGCCATTGAGCCATTTTGTTTGAGATTTATCGATTGGCTAAAGATGGTGTTTCTCTTTGTATCTTCATAATGTGCTATCATATCCTCCATAAAAATGGACAAAGTGACCATTTGTTTACGAGAGAAAATTGGTCAATACCATGAAAACTAATTGGGTTCTAAATATAAAGTTACAATATGTACCTTTTATGAAGATCAAAATATTTCTCCATATATAGTATCCATGTTATGGGATCCTTGCCATCAAAATTCCTCATATCCAACTTTGGAATATTGCGGGTCTTCAATCCAATGTTAGATTCTATGAAATCATGATTAACATTTATTTTGTTCTCATCATGAGTTTCCTCTACTACCTTTTCACCTTTAAGAAGCCTTTCTTGTAGCAGCTTTGTCCCACCTTCCTTCAAACCTTCCATGTATTTCTTCAAATATTCCATGTATTTCTTCAAATCTACTTCTATACCATCAATATTAGCTTCCATGGCATAGATAAAACTATTTATCTTAGCTTCAATCACATTCTTCAAATAATCAATCCAATTTTTCTTATTAGGTGTTTCTATTTTCTTGATTCGAGACATTCTTTTTCTTGCGTTTAGGAGCTCTATATTTAAAGGATTGTAACTCTGTAATTTCATATCTCCAAGTTCTAAAATTTTGGCCTATGGTAGCCCTCTGAGTCCTCTTTCCAACCCCACATTTCTTATTGCGATTGGATTCTCCAAGGAATATTTATGCCCAATCTCCCACGATGACTTGATTATAGACTGGTCTAGTAGAGCAAACTTGTACGAAGTGCCACGTGTCACTATTTCGACCTTCGGCCCTGAAAACAATACCCAAAAAACTAAATTTTGTCCTATTTCTGTCATGTTTTATGAAATTTGAATCCGATGCTCAGAGAGAAAGTTATGATGATTTTCCCAAGGTTTCTTGTTTGAGATGGAATTCTTGAGCCTGCAAAAACCCTAACTTCCTCGACTCATATCTATAAAAATATAATGAGAAAAGGTCTAAAATTCAGGCACGACGTTCATCAAGATTTCGTCTCAAATGATTTTTTTTAGCTTCTGAAGTTTCATAGAAAAAAAGTTATAGCGAAAATTCCATGATGACCTGTTTGAAGCAGTGAAACCCTAGAATCCAAAGCCTTGATTCCAAATTGTATGCAACTAGCTCACAACATAGAAGAAGAGATAGATCAACGACTTCAAAATAAACCTCTTCGAGGGGAAAACCCCCTTTACATTACACAAATGAACAATTCTTCGATGATACAAATGACAAGACCTCGTTTATATATATAGGAGTCTAAGGGTTCATAATATAATAAGAACCTACATAACAATAATATTGTAAGGGCACAATAATAACAATAGAGGGCTTCTATGGGGCACAATAATAACAATATGGGGACTACATGGGTACAATAATACAATAAGGGGGTTGCACTAATAACAATAAGGGGCTACACTAATAGTATTGGGACCTAACAATAGATGAGTGAGGTAAGTTGGGAGTTCTTATCCAATTACTAATCTAAAGTCTTAGATCCACCTTTGATTGGAGGATGGGATCAAAGGATAAGGGATGGAAACTCCAAGGTAGGATAAGATAGGATCTGAATGTTTTATCTGAGGTAAATGGTTGTAATAAATTCTGGAAGCTTTTGGAAGAGGAGGCTTTCGAAAGTCCTCTCTTTTTCTTGAATTTCTAGAACCAACACAGGTGTAAAGGGGAGCAACCTGTAAGTGATCAACGCAAGCCACAATGGAGAAAATAGTAGGTGAACGCTATCCAACAAGAGACCATGGAGGGTTGGTCCTAAAACTGGCTTAGATGATGCAGTTTACGGAAGAAAATCTGAGGAATGAAAGAAACATGCTTAGGGCTTTGTGCAAGATGATCAAAAGGGGGAATAGGATGTTGATTGATCCCATTACGAGGCTTATTGATCAGATGTGACAAAATGGCCTATAACAACTAGATTTACTTAGATCAATGGTGATATGGTGGAAATCATAGGTCATAGTGTAATTTGGCAAGCTAGGTGGTGACTGGTGGAAGTGACATGGTTGAGCTAATGATGTGGGAAACTATCAACATGACATGTGGTAGGAGGAATCAACCCTTTTGGGTGTCCAACTGGCCTATTTTCAGGTGACACATGGCATCATGTGGAAAGATGACTTCAACTAAAGGTGACAATGACATGGTAGGTGACTTGGCTAAGCTACGAGTCTTGTGCTTGGAAATTGGTGTGCACCTATCCATGGGGATAGGAATATATGTCTCAATAGGTGGATCCCATGCGATAGTCTAGTGGAATCCTTGAGTGTACATGGCACCGAGGTGTATTTTTTTGAATACTACAAATCTCAAGACCCCCTTCCCCTCCACATCCCTTGTTAAAAGTAAAAAATATGGGGGGGGGTCCATGATTCTTTTATGGCCATTCAATTAAATAATCCAAGAAAGAACATTTGGCATGCTCGAGTAAGGTAGTGGGGATTTGGTTGCATAAGAAACAAATCCCATACCCCCTCCTCATCCTTAACCATTGGGTAGGCAAGGGCGAGGATGAATTTTCAGCCATTGATCAAATTAGATTAATTGGAGTGCCAACATAAGCCTTCATTAGTTTAACCAATCAAGGCTAAGCATTGAGTATGTTTAAAGCATGGTGCTGGCCATTAGTTACATACATCCGAAAGCTATCCAAGAAGTATTGTAAGGTTTTTAGAGTGTGGTTTTGGCCTATGGCCATTTGGATCAAGGAGCTAGCATTCAAGGGTTGAGACACAATTTTGGTGTCTCGGTGCCAAATTTGGTAAAAGTTAAAGTATGTAGCAATGAATACAAATAAGAAAAATCAATTAAATAAATTATATGACAAAGAGAGTGAGTTGGTGTTTATGTAGAGTTGAATAGGAAGGTCGATTTGTATGAGGAAATTATGAGGGGAACTAATATGAAGACTAGATATGCATGAGAAAAGTTAAAATGAAAGGATGAGATGTTGGAGGATAAAGTGTGAGTGAAAATTATATGGTAGAAGGAAGAGAGGATATGCAATTAAAGACAAAGAGTTTCAATTTTTTAAATCTAAAAATAGTTGATTTAGAAGTATATTAATTTCCAGATATCTAAGTTTGAAAATGAAATGAAATATGGGCTCTGAGTGGCTACTATAGGTTAGAGCTTGTACATTAGGAGATTGAGGTATCCTTGAGGTTGGTTCCTTTAGATATTAAAGGTTGGTGCCTCAAGATATGAGGGGGTTGGTGTCTCTTCTGAATTAGTTATGAAAAAAATGGTTATAAATTGAGGTTGGAGCTAGAATTTACACTATAATCAGAACAAAATTTGTTGTTTTCTCCCATATGGGTTTCCACGTTATTTCTTGTGTTCAAACATTTTATGTGATTAGTGTTTTGTTGTATTGCTAATTGCATTTGTTTGATTAGTTGAATAAATAAGTGTAAAAATTTGTATAATAATGATTCACTCCCTCGTCTTAGTATTGTTTATTCCTAACAAAGACATATAGAATCCATCTTGGAAATAGGGGCAAAGGTTTCATAATAATCAATCCCTTCAACCTATGAAAATAACTTCGACACAAGACATGCCTTATTTTTTTCATTAGATCCATATGTAGCATATTAGGTTTTATAAACCCACTTTAAATGGACCAACTTACGTCTATTTGGAAGACAAACAAGTTCCCAAGTATGATTTTTCATCAAAGAGGAAAATTCTTCTACCATGGCAACTTCCAACTTAGGTATTCCAACAACATCATAAAATTATTGTGGATCTTCTCAAATGGAATGACTTGAAAAGGGAGCTTCCTCTTGATTTTCATTGATTTGAGGTTAGATAATTGAAATTAATTGCTTCATAGCCCTATATATCAAGATGTTTTCTTTTGCGGAAGCTCCTCCTCAAGGAATCATTTAAAAAATGCTTCTCCTTATTTGAATGTTTAGGTTATTATGGTGTTTTTGGTAGATTTTATTTTGGCTAAGGACATTCAACGAAAATTTCTTCATCTTCCAGGTCTACAAAACTATATGTTTTCGTTGCGACAAAAACCTTCCAAAATTAGGTCCACACTTGAATTTTGGAGCCTACTCTGGATCTTGCGATGGTTCGTTCCATATTCAATTTATTGATCGATGATTTTTTAAGTATTCTAGCCTTCTTCTCAGTTTGTAAGGGTCAAAGGCACCTTCTCACATATGTTCAACCCGCGACAAGTTCATGGGAACTATCTTTTATGCAAGCTTGAATAGGCATAAAAAAAGTCTATCAAGGCAGTGACTATGCAATGTTCAGCCTATGTCGATAGTCAATGCACATTCTCATCAACAATATCTCACTTTTATTCACCATTGTTCTGCTATTTTGGTGAGTTTTTCCAACTTCCTCGTTTGTGCACCTTCACTTTACAAGTGCAACTTTCATGTTTACGATTATGGATTTTGCTTGTTTTCACTTTAATAAGTTTTGTTTTCATTCTATCTTCTTTATGGCATGCATCGCTTTCAATGTTGTTTGCATTTTTCAAGTGTCGTTTGCACTTTCCTCTTACTATCACAAGTGTCGTCTTTTGAGCATGAAAAGCATCACACATCATGCATATGTAGTTTTGGTTTGTTTCAAGGGTTAACCTTAGTGATAATGAGTAATTATTATCATCTAGACATGCATCAAACTCATTCCCAAAGTTTTAAGCACTATTGCACAAATGTCATCACTGTCGTCACAAAGTGGACCTTTAGGGTTGCACTTGGGGAAAGGTGGCACAATGCCTTTGCATTGAGGGAAGTATGTTTTTCATGTGTTTTAAGTAATCAAAGTTGTGCAGTAAAATATTCGAAGTGTGTGATCATGCTTAAGTTTTTTCCTTGTTCACTTTGGCCTTACCCATCCCACACTTAGCCAAATCCAGAAAAGTGCATTCCCGATCAACCTGATCTCACTCAACCTTCTTGAACTACACATTATGTAGTCTCATCCCTTAAGAACATATCTTGCTTCTTGGAACTACACAATGCATAATTCCTTCCTTCCAAAACTACGCACTGTGTAGTCTTAGTGCTCAGTCCCAACCCTCGATCTCCAAAATGCGCAGGCCCTGCCTCCATGTAGAAAATCCAGTAGATTCACAAGCTCATGCAATGTACTAAAACACAAGACAATAATTACTTCTACTTTCAACTAGTGGAAGCCAATAGATCAATGAAAAGAATATGAACAAGAAGAAGATAAATTAATGGTACATAAGACAAGATGTATATGGGGAAATCCACTGCTCAAAAGCCTACTATTTGTATTGCATATATTAGAAATATGAGTGAAGATACAAAGCTTGTTCTCACTAGAACAATTCTACACGAGTATGCTCAACTCTCTCAGCTCAAAAGCTAGCTCTTGGCCAACAATTAGCCAATTCTGTAGCTCGCCAAGCACCTAATCTCTTGCATAACTCCTAGGATGAATAGCCCGTATTTAAACGGAATTCATGCTTCCAAAATTGCACAATCCAAACATAGGATCAATCTCTGATGCATGCATTATATTTACACTCCAGTAAATAATACAACTGGTAGTACATTGTCCCTACACTCTAGTCTCAACTGGGTCTTTCTCAAAATCAACATGCATGAGTTTCGCATGAGGGAATATTCAGTTAACTAGAGTAGCACTAGTGGATGCACTAGCGCACCAACATAATCTTAGTCCTCTATTATTTCCACAAATAGTTTGGAACTAATTTAGCTAAACTTAGCTCAGTAAAGCGAGTGATCTAATTTCCAACTCAGTTTAAACTCATATTGGACCCCTAAAATTTAGGGAGAACATAAACATGACTACAGAAAGACTTCCAACTCAAAATTCCTAAGCTAATTAAGTTAATTAAACTTAATTAACTATTTACAAGTTGCTATGAGAATAGAATTCAATTTTAATTCTCAGTTTAATTCAAGGACAAATTAAGCTGGAATTTCTTGTTGCCATTTCTCAACACTCCCTCTCAACAAGAAAGGGATTATTAGCTACCCTGATCCTGTCTCTGGGAAACTCGAATTTACATCTTGAAAATTCCTTTGTCAAAATTATAGCATCTTGCTCCTCTATGGGAATGTACTCTAACAACGTAATCTGCCTCAATACACAATCTATGAGATGATGATATCAGATATCAATATGCTTGGACCGATCATTAAAAACTGGATTTTCATAGAGTTTGATACAACTATGATTATCACAGTAAATCATAGTTGGATCCATCTCCTAACCAAAAAAACATACCTAGATCTTCCTCATCTAGATGGCCTCACATGATTCCTGACTTGTAGCCATGTACTCTGCCTCTGCTGAACTGAGTGCAACTGATCTATGTTTCTTACTGTACCAAGAAACTATCACTGACCCAATACTGAAGATCCCTCCTAATGTGATTTTCTAGTTGGATGGACTCCCTGCCCAATCTACATTAGTGAAGCCTTGAAGCTTCAATCCCTCTGTCCGTCTGTACCATAATCCATATTGAGAAGTACGTATGAAGTATCTCAACACATTCTTTTCTTCCTTCCAATACAACTTGGTAGGCCTAACCATCGCTTGAATAAACTGGTTAACTGCATATCACATATTTGGTAATGTGTTCACCAAGTACATGAGTGAACCCAAAATCTTCCTGTAAACAATAAATTCCACTACTTCCCCTCAAGTAGGATCCTCCTTCATCTAGTTACCTACTAGAGGAGTCTCCATGGGTTTGCTACTCTCCATGTAGAATATCCTGAGTATCTTGTTGGCATACTTGCCCTGAGACACAAACAACTCCCCATCTCCCTGCCATACCTCATGCCAAGAAAGTAATGCATGAGCCCCATGTCTTCATCTCAAACTCTCTTGCATGGTCCTCCTTGCAAGACTTGATCAGCTGATCATCACTTGTCAATATGAGATCATCAACATAAAGTACAATGATCAACAATTTACCTTCCACCACTATGTGGTACAGGTTCGCATCCACTTCACTCTTTGTGAAACCCAACCTAGTGAAGTAGTTATCTATCATGGTGTACTAAGCACGAGGTGCTTGCTTCAACCCATACAACGCTCTCTTGAGCTGATACACATGCGACTCATGGTAAAAGGTTTCAAAGCCTTTAGGCCACTCTATGTACACCTCTTCCTTAATCATGCCATTAAGGAAGGTTGTCTTCACATCCATCTGATGTATCTTCCAACCCATTTGTGTTGATAGTGCCAACATAGATCTGATTGACGAGTACCTTGCAATAGGAGAAAGGGTCTCATCATATTCAATCCCCTTTACTCGTGAAAATCCACGATACACAAATATAGCATCATGCTTCTCCACACTACCATATGTAGCTTGCTTTACCTTGTAAAGCCAATGGGAGCCTACCACTAACTTGTCCTCTGGTCTTGGGGCCTGTTACAGATCCATTTGGGCACATCAACCCCAACTTATGGATCGACGCTATTAGATCCCATCAACCCCTAGTGCAGTTGTTACATGCCCTAAAGAAGTTAGTCATCAGAATGCCTTACTTCCAAAGAAGTTCAAGCACATAAAACATCCAAAAAGTACCTCTAAGAATATCAACGCAGGTAGGCCTTCATTAGGGTGCGCTATAATGCAAACCATACATCGATAGGGTGCTATGAAGTGCACTTGGTCCCTCTTTGGCCTATGATGAGCAAACTTGAGCGAAATTCCGTGAGGGTTTGAAGATTCCTTATCCATTGGAAGCCTCTAGAAGTTTCTCAATTTCTACCTACACCTTTGAGTTTTCCTTTGGATGAGAAAGGGAATTATGAAACATCAATCCCCTATCCCTCCTATGGAATTGATTTCTAAATTTAGAAAGGCATTCCTTACCTCCATTGATGGCATAACCTCCTTCACTCACCTATAAATAGATCACTCATCTAAGAGATTTGGGCTAAAAAATATTGAGTTGTAAGGAGATGCTGGTGATATGAGATTAGAATTGAGTGTAAGTATTGTCATAGTGTTGAAATGTCTTGCTTTTCATGAGGTCGATGAAGTATTGAATTGGAAGGATGACACTAGATCGAGCTCATATGGGTTGTAATCTTTCGTCTTATCAATAAAGTTTTCAAGACTTTTCCCCTTATGCTTGTGTTATATGTTAATGCTTTCATATGTATATCATGTTTTCGATTCCATGTTATCTATAAGAAATAGATCATTATGCTTTGATGGGTTTTTCTTTCTGTAGTTGTGCAGGTATTTCTCAAGCGACTTAAGTACGGGAAGGAGCAACTGAATCGATCAAGGGAGATAAGGAACAAGCGGAAGCTATAAGTAGGTTCTCTATTCTCTTATTTTATCTGTTGTTTATAGGAAAGGTTAAGATTACTTTGTCTGTTATTTCTAAACCTACTACTAGATCTAGAGGGTTAGGTGTTTGTCCAAGAACACTAAATATTCTCGAAACAGGGCCACATCCCAAACACAATTACAAACTATGGAGTCATTCTCCTCCACCATGGAATCGACCCAAACCGGTTGTTGCACTTCTTTCTTAAAGGAATATGGCTATGTCACAACACATTCGCCCATAAGAGCCATGTATCAAGTGTACCTCTCAGTTGACCTCCTTTGCATGTGCTGAGAAGTGGGTGCTCCCACATTCTCTTGTGCATCATCCAACAATTTGGTAGCCTCTCTGGTGCACTTTCTTTCCTCTCTAGAAGAATTTGCCTGAGTGGATGTATCCACTCCCAGATCCTTTGCATGTGGCTGCTCCACATCAATTTGAGGCTCCTCAACATTAGGAGCTAAAATCTCCTCATCTACATGTAGATCAAGCTCCCTCTCAAGGGAAACTCACATGACCTTCTCCTCATTGAATCTGATATCCCTGCGAACCACTGTTATCCTGCTGGTTGGCAAGTACACCCGATAGTTGTGAGGTGTATCAGTGTATCCCACAAATATCCCCAACTCTGCTGTTGTCTCAAGATTCTTCTGTGCATATTTGGTCACATTGAAATATACTGATGACCCAAAAATATTGAAGTGACCAACATCTATCCTCTTACCGGAATAAGCCTCCTTTGGTGTCTTCATCTCAAGTATCCGATGTGGGCTACGGTTCTGAACATAAATCACTGTGTTGCATGCCTCAACCCATAAGTGTAGTGGTAGGCCCTAATCATGTGACATTGCCCTTGATTCCCCTATTGTGCTTCTATTCTTCCTCTCGGCCACCCCAATCTGCTTAGGGTTATGGGGTGCCATCAACTCCCATTTAATCCCTTCCGCTGCATAAAAGTTCTTAAACTTGTTTAAGACATGCTCACCCCCATTATCACTCCATAGAGATTTAACCTTCTTTCCCAAATCTTTCTCCACCAATGATTTAAATTCACAAAACTTTTTGAAGGTTTGATCCTTTTTTCTACATGAAAAATATCCAACATTTACGAGAAAAGTCATAAAAAAATATAACATAATACCTATGTTTGGCCGTGGATGTTGTCAAGAATGGTCCACACACATCTAAATGGACTCGCTCTAGAATAGCCTCTACTCGATTGTCTTTGTCGTGAAAGGAAGAATTGGTGTATTTTCCCAAAGTACACCCCTTGTATGTATCAACTTTCTTAAGCATATCTTTGGGAAGACCGATAGAGATCTATTGCAATATCTTCAAAGCCCCATGATGCAAGTGGCCCAATCACCTGTACCATAACTCTCCAACATCTCGTCTCTGCACCCTTTCTACTTTTGTGCTCAAGGAAACACACTCCTATACCTCTAGCTTATAAAGTTTCTTCACATGAATCCCTATCTTCTTTACTTGACCTGTGGCTATGTGTCGAAGGAATGCCTTTCCTTTCAAGAAGATCACATCATAGCCTCTATCCTTAAGCACGACAACGGATACCAAGTTATTCTTTAGCTTGGGCACATACATAAAATTCTTCAAGATGAGTGGAGCCCCATGCTCCCTCTAAAAAGTAATCATGCCCAATCCAGTAACACTATACTTCCAGTTGTCACCCATATCGATATGCATCTGGAGATCTTTCTCCTCCAGGTCACTAAATAACTCTTTGTCGCCAATCATGTGGAATAAAGCTCCACTATCTAGATACCATACACTTCCCATCATTGATGGCCCCATGCATGTAATGAGGGAAAAGTCGAATTTTAATTGAGAGGCCAAAGCCTCACCCACAGCTCCTCCTAAGGAATTCTTCTTGGACTTCTTGAGTGGACAATTTGTAGAAAAATGGCCCAACTCATGAAAATGAAAGCACTTAACTTTCGTCATGTCTTTCTTCTTACCTCCATAATAAGAATCCAATTTGGAATGGGAAGATTTCCCTTTACCCTTCTTCGCCTTAATCGCTAAGGCACAATTCTCTTCATCATCAATCTTTGATGAAGAACCATCCCTGGTGTTCCTCTTGATCTCCTCCTACATCAAATCTGACCACAATCGTTACCAATTTGGCTGCTTCTCCCAACCATTGATAGAGTCCTGATAAATTTGCCAACTCTTTAGGAGTCCCAGAAGAGAAAGAATCACCATATCATCCTCGACAACCATGATTGCAACACTTCCAAGTTCATCACGACATTGAGTGAACTTGGTAAAGTATTTTGGAATAGTCTCTCCTTTCTCCATTTTGATTTTTCGAAGTTTGTCCTTCAGTGCCAATTTCCTTTGGTCACTGCTATTTTGATACAAGTCCATCAATGTTTTCCACATATCATACAATTTTTCCTTGCCATAGAGACTCAAGACAATGTGGTCTCGAACTCCCTCAAGGATTATCCACCTCACCTTCGCCACACACTTCTTCCATTCAGCCAAATTCTGTGCATCCGATGCTGTTGGCTTAGGAATTTCTTGATCAACAAATTCCTTCAAGCCATTATCCTCTAGAATAGCCCTCATTTTGTCCCTCTAGGCTATAAAATTTTAGCTACCTTCCAAGGCATACTCGAGCCACAAATCATAGAACGATATCTCCTGATCCTGAAGTATGTATTGAAAATTCAAATTTCACCTGTAACCCAAAAATCAAAACTTCAAAATCTCCTCCAGTATACTATTCACATCTCTGATACCATATAGAAAATCCTGTAGATTCACAAGCTCATGCAATGTACTAAAGCACATGACAAGAATCTACTTCTACTTTCAACCAGCGGAAGCTAATAGATTGATGAAAAAATATGAACAAGAAGAAGATAAATCAATGGCACATAACACATGATGTATATGGTGAAAGCCATTGCTCAAAACCCCATATCTATATTGCATATATCAGAAATATGAATGAAGATACAAAGCTTGTTCTCACTAGAATAATTCCGCACAAGTATGCTCAACTCTCTCAGCTCACAAGCTAGCTCTTGGCCAACACTTAGCTAATTCTGTAGCTATCCAAGCCTCTAATCACTTATGCAATTCCTAGGATGAATAGACCGTATTTAAAGGGAATTCACGCTTCCAAAATTACGCAATCCAAACATAGGATCAATCTTTGATGCATGCATGATATTTACACTCCAGTAAACAATACAACTGATATTACACTGTCCCTGCACTCTAGTCTCAATTGGGTCTTTCTCAGAATCGACATGCATGAGTTTCTCACGAGGGAATCTTCAGTTAATTGGAGTAGCACTAGTGGATGCACTAGTTCACCAACTAACGGTTAGTCTTCTATTAGTTCCATAAACAGTTTGGAACTAATTTAACTGAACTTAACTCAGTAAACTGTGTGATCTAGTTTCGAACTCAATTTAAACTCATACTTGACCCCCAAAATTTAGGGAGAACATATACATGACTACAGAAATACTTCCAACTCAAAATTCCTAAGCTAATTAAGTTAATTAAACTTAGTTAATTACTTACAAGTTGCTATGAAAATAAAATTCGATTTTAATTCTCTGTTTAATTCATGGAAAAAGTAAACTGGAATTTCTTGTTGCCATTTCTTAAAACTCCAGTCAATCTCCTATGTGTATTGTGTAGTATCAAGAAATAAGCCTCATCCTTGACCTCTTGAGCTACACAAATTTGTAAGCCCTTGGCCTCTGTCCCTCCAAAACTGTGTAGTGGGTAACCTCAAGACTCAAGTCTTCAACCTGGCCCCTTGAGCCCCTAAAATGCATAGTTTTCAAGCCATGGCTTTCCTGAACTATGTGTTGCGTGGTCTCATGGCTTAGTCCTAGTCCCTGACATATTGAGCTGCACAACTGCACAATCCTTGAGCCAGTATTATAGTCTGTCATCTGATTCCAGCTTAGTGAATGGTTTTCATGAAGCATGTTATACTAGGGGTTTATCGGATTGATGTCATCTTATCATGAGTGGATTTCAGTTGAAAGTATCATTTCATGTCATGACATGATGATGATTAAGAAGGAGACCCTACTAGAAGACACCTTTTTAGTTGTAAAGACAAGTTGATCCATCAAGAAAGACAAAGGGACACCATATTGCGACATCAGCTGGAGATCAAGATCACATTGAAGACTCCCTATCTTCAAGCCTTATGGAGGAGGAATGAGAATAACATGTTCCATCTTTCAAGAGAACACAAAGATAGCAGCAACAAAGAGTGGCTTGACACTGCCATATCATCATGCAGTCCGTGTCATCAGTGTCATGTCATGTCTTGTCATGAATCATCATTTGCCACATCATTGGTTGATTATGTAATTTCAATGTATTTGAAATGTAATGTAAAGTGGAAGTCTAAGAGCCATGTATAGAATGTGAAAAGTCATGTGTTGAAATGTTGTAGAGAAGTCAGACAACCATGCAAGTAGTCCAAGAGTCACAAGGGAGGTGAATGATCACCCCATTTATTATATATACACCATCATAGTTCATGTAAAAGACTTTTCACCTTGGCTCCTTAATGACTTGTCTCAATTTAAGTTTGATAGTGAGGGTGATACATCCCTTCTTGAGCATGCATATCTTTTTCTTAAGTTCATTGAACACTATGAAATTGAATGTGAAGACGTGGCTTGTATCCTTTTCTACCTCACACTTGAAGGTTGAGTTAACCGATGGTGTCATACCTTACCACCCACTTCCATTCATTCTTTTGAACACCTCATCAAGGAGCTTCATTTAGCATTTGATAGGTATGATTATTGGGATGTCCTTAAAAGAATTAATCAACTAAGAATGAAGCCTAATGAACCAATTGAGGATTTCTCTAATCGATTCCTTCACCTTTGTTATGAATTTCCTTAAGAATATATGGATTGGGATTTCTTTAAAATAAAGTTTGATCATTTGGTTCATATCTCTTTTCATGGTGAATCTGAACCCCCTAATGTATTTTCTTCCCCGCCTCTTGTAAATCATGAGACACCTCTAATTTCATAGGAGGAACCTACTATTCCTTTTGTTCCTTTTCCTCCTACTTTTCCAATTCCAATGTGGGTGCCTCCTTACGATGATGCTGAAGTCGGGAAATCTGCAAATCAGATTGTCAATTTATCTCTTCAACCTTCATCCAAATCTTGTGATTCATTTCCAGTGGATGAAACCTTGGATTGGTTCATGGGGCCTAGGGTGAAGGCTAATCCTTCCACTCCTCAAGATGATACTAGCATGCTTAACATCAATATTAAATCTGTTTGCACTAAAAGTATTAATTCTTTAAGGGACATCTGTCATCCTCTATCATCTATATGGCATTACTCTTTGTACAATGACCCCCTTGATCAATCTAATCCACCAACTAGTTCTTCATGTTCTCTTGATTTTAAAGTTGTTGTTTCAAATTGCAATCAAGTAGAAGGGGGTCATAGTACATAAGCAGAGGAGAAAAAAGTGAGGATTCTTTCGATATTTCTTCTCTTTTTCAAAGTCCCCCATGTCAAAATGATGCCCTTCCATTCTTGGCTAATTCCAAATCTACTAATCTTAGTATTAAATTGAATGGAGTTGATTTTATTAATCAATCTATAGTCTTGTGAAACCATCATTCTAATATTCATGACTTCGTTGACATATGTGATGATGAATGCCCAAGTGCACTAGTTGATATTTCGGTTTCACGAGAATATTTTGATTTGAACAAATTAGATCTAGAATATGATCTAGCCAAAAAAGATGTTCTTATTGAAAGTTCCTCTTCATCTCACTATCCCTTATGCTCTATTGTTTGTGATGTATCTACTTGTGATGAAGATACTACATGCTCTTCAAGTTCTTCACCTGATGAGTTAACTTCTCAATTAACACAAGGTAGTGATGTTATCCATGATAAAAGAGAGAACAATCAAATCATTGAGTATTCTTTCCATCCCTCATCATCTCCTATTTTGCATGAGGACAACTCTTCAAATTAGTATGCTCATGACATTTCTCTGATCCATACATCTTTAGATTTGCGATCAGAAGAATATTTCAACTTGAGTAATATGGTTGTTGAAGTTTTAAAATATGATCAAAATAGTGACATAGATGGTTGGCATCCGATTAGTAGTGGTCTCATTGAAATCAATGGTAGTAGCTATCCTAACACCATGCACGATCTATTTCAATATTTAGAATATGATTTTACAATCCTTGAAAGTTATGGGAGTTGTTAATAAGTTGAGGCACTTTAACTTCCTTTGATGGTTATGTTAGGATCTCGCAACTCTGGTAACATCCTCGAACTAAGTCAAAACTGGTTTTTCTTGCAATTTTTTTTTCTTTGCATGGTTTCACTGGATGTAAAGTCCTTCTTGAAAGATGTTTGGTATTTCAGATGTAGTCTTTTAAACTTTCAAGATTCAATTTTTGAGTAGATTTAAGATTCTATTTTAGATTGTTGGTCTCCATCCAAGGGTCTTGTACTTAACTCAGGTTTGGAATTTGTATCTCTCATAGATGCATGGAACTATGAAGTTGATCATTTCTAAGAATGTGTTTGGCCAAAGGAATCATGTTTATCAGTTGCATTTCAAAATAGTCAGCCCCTGGTTTTTTAGCTGAATTTTATTTTTTGAATATTTTTCTTCATCACCCCTGAAATCCCCTTGAGTGCTAATGAATGCATGAGTTATTTGGTGAATCAAACTCTTCTTCACTTATTGTATCCTGAATGGTTTCGTGTGTTCACTATACTATCATTCATTTTCACTTCTTTCAATGATTACGATGTTAGGGTAGTGTGTAATTGGTTGCAAGGAAATGGTTTGTTATATGTATTGTGTGAGGAAGATGATTATTTTGTTCAAGGAATTTATAAAGCTGTTAAAATTGATCTATCTTTGTTGTCTTTTAACCGAGAATCTCATGTTTTGATCATTCTTTCTAATCTTGATGATTGTCATTTAGCTTATCATTTTCTTACTAGCCTATCCGATGACAATTATCTTATATCCTTTAATCTCTATGGTTTATCATCTCACTATCTAGATACTTTTCAAGTGGTTGAGGCACTTCAACTCTTGCTAATGTTTATGTTAGGCCCTCACTATCTTGGCAAGCCCTTTGAACATGATCAAATTCATTTTACCTCACAATATTATCATCCTTATCTCATACCTTTAATGGAAAATTATTCTTTTAAGGAGCTCAATGTTTTCAAGAGGATTTTCTCGAATTTCATGATCTAATCACTGAACGGTTGGAGCAATCTTACATGGAAAGCTTTGTTGCAAATAACAAGTTTCGATCTTTTCTCATGCTTTCTAAGGTGGGAAGTACAAATGAAGATACATTCACAAGAAGCTTCCTAGGTTTGTTTGATTATTGTTTTCATTGAAATTGTAAAAGTGCAAGTTGGTTAGAAGTAGTGGCTATGACATATCTTTCCACTGACAACCAAGAACTTCCATTTGTTGTGAAAGTTATTCAAGCACTTATTTTTTTTGTTGCACATTGTTTTATATCTGTTTTAATCGCTTGTATCTTTATGTATGCAGGTTGGGAGTAGTTATAATGGCTACATTGGAAATTTCATTACACTTGACCCTGACCTTCTAGTTGGTTAGGTTAGGAATAAATCTAGTAGCATACTAGTTTCCATTGCACATTCATCCTACACTCACTTTCTATAGCCTTTCTTGTGTTTCCTAAGTTTTGTCTCACATTTTGTTTCGGTTTAGCCCCCATTTTGTTTTTCCTTTTGATTTTGTTTCCTTCTTGTGTATTGTCTCTTCTTTTGTGTTTTGTTTAATAATACTTTGCATGAAGGATGTTCCATTCGACTCAAAAGAAATTGTTGCAAAATAGAAAAGGGTCTTGTGACATTGCAACATTTGGCTAACCTTTATTCCTTCTTCTTAATCTTGGTTCATACATTTTGGTAGATGATGTTTTGATGGAAAATAGGATCCTCATGTAAGGAGATATTTGTGTGAAACCATGAAACTCGTATGTTTTCTAGTAGCCTCGTTTTTATGCTTAGTTCAATATTTTTTAGTGTTTTGCATGCTAGTCCAATCGAGTAGAAAAGGAAAAGGGGAAAATATTAACAAATAAACTCATATCAGAGGTTTTATGTATGATTCTCTGAAGGAACAACCTCTTATTCTCTTAATAATTCAGATCCCTCTTCCACACCATGAAATAAATAAGTGCCAAAGAATAGTCCTATAAAATAAATAAATAAAGGGTGAAAGAAGAGAAAGGATTCTTGCGAATGGAGGTGAATCAAGTAACTTCGTTGGGGTACTTTCTAGGATCCCTAGAAGAAAATAAATTCTTGTGTTCTTGAAGTGACTTGACCATGGTACTATCTAGGCCTGTTGGTCGCAGAGCAAAACCAAAGATAAAAACTCATACTCTAAATATCTTAAGTTCGCGAATTACAATACCCTTCTCTTGAATCGAAACATCTGTGATATGACTGGCCTTCTGAATGTTTTCAACCAAGAAAGATATGGAGGGGACTATATCTATAACTAATTTAAGTGGGGAATACATAAGTAAACTGCACGATGAATAAATAATTCCTAAAAAACTAGGTTGCGCATTAAATATTAGGCTAAGGAAAAGAAGCTAGAGTTTTACCAGTGTGTCGCCAAAACACCCTCCAAAATTTGATATACACTTGAATTTTGGAGCCTAATGTGGATCTTGAGATCATTCATTCTATATTCACTTTATGGTCAATTAGTACTTTGTTAAGTTATCCAGCCTTCTTCTCAGTTGGTAAGTGTCAAAGGTACTTGGTCACACATGCTCAGTCCGCAACAAGTTCATGGGCACACTCTTTTATGGAAGATTGAACAGGCATATCACAAGTCCATTAAGACAATTCATATGAAATTCTCAACCTATGTCAATTGTCAGTGCACATTCTCATCGACAATATCTCACTTTTGGTCACAAATTTTCTTCTATTTTGGTTAATTTTTCCAACTTTCACTTTTGCAAGTGTCACTTTCATGTTTAAAAATTTCATTTTTGCTTGTTTTCACTTTAATAAGTGTCATTTTCATGCTATCTTCATTTTTGAATGTGTCTAATGTCGTTCGCATTTTTCAAATGCCATTTGCACTTTCCTCTTACTGTCGCAAGTGTCATCTTTTGAGCATGGAAAGTGTCACACATCACACATATGTAGTTTTTGTTTGTTTCAAGGGGTAATATTGGTGTTAATGAGTCATTATTATCATTTTGAAATGTATCACACTCATTCCCAAAGTTTCAAGCACTATCACATAAGTCACTGTCGTCGCAAAGTGTACCTTTAGTGTTGCACTTGGGGAAAGTTGTCGCAATGTCGTCACATTGAGGGAAGTATGATGTTCATGTGTTCTAAGTGATAAATGTTGTTTCATTAGCTATTCTAAGTGCATGATAATTCTTAAGTTTATTCCCTATTCACTTTGGATTTACTGATCTAACAGTTAGCCAAATCCAAAAAAGCGCATTCCCGAGCAACCAGATCTCACTCAACCTTCTTCAAATATGCACTCCTTAGGCTCAGCCCTCCGGATCACACCTTGATTCTTGGAACTATGAAATGCATAGTTATTTCCTTACAGAATTACACACTTCACAATCTCAGTGCTCAGTCTCGACCCTTGAGCTTTAGAATTGCACATCCCATGCCTCTAATCAGTCTCCTCTGCACACTGCATAGTATCAAGCAACAAGCCTCAACCTTGACCTCTTGAATTGAGAAAACCATTGGCCTTCATCCCTATGAAACTATGCAGTGGGAAACCTCAAACCTCAAGCCTTCATCTTGATCCCTTGAGCCCAACAGCTTCACAATTTTCAAGCCCTGACCTACCTAAACTACACATTATGTAGTCTCAAGGCTTAGTCCTAGCCCTTGACCTTCTAGGTCGCGCAGTCGTTGATCCAGTCTTGAAGTTTGTCACCCGGTTCTAGCTTAGTGAATGGTTGTCATGAAGCATGTTAGATTAGGGGTTTTTTATACTAATTTCATCTTTTCATGAATGGATTTCAGTTGTGGGTATCATTTCATGTCATGAGAGGATGATGATGAAAGAGATGAAGAAGGATATACTGCTAGAAGACACCTTTGTAGTTGTAAAGACAAGTTGATCCTTAAAGAAAGACAAAGGGACACCAGATTGCATTAGTAGATGGAGATCAATATCACATTGAAGATTCCCTATCTTCAAGCCTTATGGAGGAGGAAGGAGAAGAACATGTCCCATCTTTCAAGAGAACACAAAGATAGTAACAAAAAAGAGTGGCTTGACACTTCCATATCATCATGCACTCCATTTCGTTAGTGTCATGTGATGTATTTGTATGAGTCATTATTTGCCACATCATTTGTGGATTATGTAATTTCAATGTATATGAAATTTAATGTAAATTGGAAGTCGAAGAGCCATGTATAGAATGTGAAAAGTCATGAAGGAGTTGAAAGGTCATAGAGAAGTTAAAAAATCATGAGGGTAGTCTGAGACTCATAAGGGAGGTGAATGATCACCCCATTTGTTATATATACACCCTCATAGTTCATGTAAAATAGTTTTCACCTTGGATCCTCCTACTAGACATTAGAGAGGAAATAATTCTTTTGGAGGAGCAAGTGGTTGCTCTAACGCTCCACTATTGGGGATAGTGGTGTTCAATGTATTGATGTATCTTGGAATTTTTCTTAATTTCAAAGATTGTTTAGCCAAAACACTTTAATGCATATGTCGTAAATATTGTAAGACTATTCTTTGAATGCTTGTGATGTATGTTGTTTCATCTGTACAAAGGAAAATGAACTATTTCAGTGGCTTTGGTACTTATCTTGTTAAAGGTGTGTTGTATGTGTTTTAACAATCATTGCTTCTGTGTGAAATATTTCACTAGTTGTGATGCAGGATCATTCAACTCAACATCATTATTGTATTCTAGTAGACATAGGGAGTCTTGTGTTTCAAGGAAGTTGGTTTCCTTAGTATTGAATTAATGTAATTATTTAATGTTTTGAGTGATTTTAATGACAATAGGAATTAATTGAATATTGTGAGGCTAATTGTAATTGTTCTCGAATGTAGGAGAACATGAGAGATTTAGGATAGTTGGGTGATGAGAGGATTGAGAATTGAGTGTAAATATTAGATTAGGAGTTAGTACATGATTTTGTCGATTTGAGAGAATCCTTAGGGATAAGAAAGAGATTTTAGGATTTTGTTGAGAAGCTTATGGATCTAAACCAGGAATTGGTTTTAGAATCCCTTTTTGTATAAATGTAAGCCTAAAAGGCATAGACAGGAGTAGACAGAGACATAGAGAGAGAGAGTTAGACATTTAGCTAGTGTTTGTAAGCCTACGGGAAGATAATGAACAGAGGCCATTAAATTAGAAGATCAGGCCAAGGAGAGACAGAGAGTCTCATTATGTAATTGTTTGTTGATATATATATGCACAAAGATTCAAATTCCAATTTATATAAGTGTGTTATCGAATATTGAATGATGAATGAATGAATTAGCATATTCTGTGTAATAGAGAGTTGCAGGCAGAGTTCCACGATTACATAGAGAGGAACATGACGAGGAGGATCATAATGGATCATTGAATCCATTAGAAATATCAAAGTCAAAGCTCAGGAGGAAGTGCATAGTGGAAGAGCCGAGGGACCAAAATCTTGAAGAAACCCGAAACTACAGTGGAACACTGATGGAATATTGTAAAAACTTAAGAAACAAGAGTAGGAGAGGAGTAAGGTATGCATGTACAACAAACATTGGATCTAACAGATCAATGACTAGTATTAAATCGCAAGAGTGGAGAAATCTGGATCACATCACAATCTTTCAAAGGGAGGAAGCAAGTGCGACATGCGGTGCATAGCCGGACCCGAAACTTATCAAATGTAACCTATAACCCCATCGGGTCCGTAAGTCATGTCGAATTGAAACTTTTAAGAGGAAGAGATCAGGTGTGAAGGACAGTGCGATAGTCGATAGCAATAAGTGCTGATTGGAGATCGGGCCAATTAGATATCAGAGGAGGAGGAGGAGGAGTAGTGCAGTGAAAGGTTTAATATGGAAGGGTAGACTCGACGATAAATATGAATATGGGTCTATAATATTTGAAGTCTAGTTATGTGGTTCAGAGTGGAATTTCGATGTATTTCCTTTGTATTCCATTAAAGTATTGTGTGGAGTCTTTTAATGCAAAAGTGGTGTTAAATGATTCCAATAGTCGCATATCGGAGTCGAAGGGGTGATAAGAGCATGTATGTGGTATGACCATGGTAAGCTGCAATGAGTGATTGCGATAAAGGTAATCTCAAGAAATGTGCAAAGGCTTACGAAAGGCGGAAAAGGTATGTTACGTATGTTTATTAGTGTATTTCTATTATAAAGCATTATAATAGAAATAAGGCGTGATAAGAAGGTTTTATGAGTTAATCATATATAACCAATGTTAAAGAGTGGGAAGAGTTATATGCACGGTCATAGGATTTACAAAGGTTTATGAGGGGTGATCGAGTCTCGATAGAAAATATGGGTTTAATAAAGAATGGGCTATTGTAATGAATTGATGCCGCATGAGTTCTAATGAAAGGGGCCTTAACCATCAACATTAATGAAGATTTAATTCTTGGGGAAAATGGTTTATTGCATAGGTTTATGCATACTGTGGGTAAAGCAGGGGTAACCCTGCGTCAAGTTGTCCAATGTTTCATTCATATGTATATTATTGTGTGTATTTACTAGATCAATACTATTACTCTTCTTTTAAAGGATCACTTTTCTCCCCCTTTTGGTAGAATAACATTGATACATTATGCAATTGAAAATTCCACAAAGCATACTCACTTGTCCATCCAAAAGTACTTGTGTATTACTATCTTGTCCTAATCAATGGTGCCAAGGAAAATCTCTAAGAAGATACAACAACTGGGCCTTATTTTCAGAATGGATCCCACACCAAACGATGTGAAGTCTGATTGGGACTTTTCATCAGGGAGACCCCTCGGTTGATGGATTTCTAGCATCATTAACACTATCACAAAGATTAAAACCATTATCAATAACAAAAGTTTAGTAGGGAGGGGAAGAGGATCCTAGATTACTCTTCTCATCAAAATGAACATCTCTTCAGAGGAAAACTTCTTTAGAGGTAGGATCTACAGCTTGATACGTATTCATGTCCTCACAATAACAAAAAAATATTAGTTCCTGACTTTTTTTTAACCATATCTTTGTGCTTTTCATCTGAATTAATTCCCAAGTGGGATTACCAAATACCATGAAAGAAGAGACATCGAGCTACTCCTATGTCCAAGCTTCCAATTAAGTCACATGTTGAACTACTTTATTAGGCATCTTGGTTTGAATATAATTGGTAAAATTAATTTCCTTGGCCTAGAAGGAAGGTGCCATGTTCTTGGACTGAATCATGTAATTTTCCATCTCTTTGAGTGTTTAGTTATTCCTTTTAGAAACACCATTTTGTTTAGGGGTGTAGGGGAAAAGTGTCGATGAAGGATGATTTGTTCTATGTAGAAATTTTGAAATTCCTTATTAACATATTCCTCCTAATTATCAGTGTTTTTGATGGACCAGGATGAATTTTTCTCAATGAAAGCTTTAAATGTCTTGATGGTTGCAAAGATTTCACTCTTTTACTTAAGGAAATACACCCAAGAGTGTCGTGAGAAATCATCACTAAAGGTTAGTGCATACTTGGCCCGTAGAATGTGAAGATTATGAAAAGTCATTAAATCACTATGCACCAACTCAAGAGGTGTTGGTTCCCTTGAAGCTTTTCCTTTAGGAAAGGGATCCTATTTTTTTTTCCAAGAGCACTACTTGCACACAATCCATTAGTACAAGAAACTTTTGGAAGAATATAAGCCAAATTTTGAGTGAATATCTCTACAAATATTTATAATTTAGATGGTCAAATCTTTTGTGCTAAAGCCTACTCAAGGAATCAACGTGAGCTATGAAAGAAGAAGCTAAGGAAGACTAAAAGCTATCAAACTCATATAATTTGGAGGTATGATCAACCTTCCCACTATAATAACAACTATTGGATCATGTAGTTCTCTAATAACTACTTGATTAGGAGAAAAATCAATTGTTCACCGACCACTGGAATGATAGATATTATAGATGAATAATAGATATGTGGAGATATTAGGGACTGGGAGTATATTGTTAATTGACATGGACTGAATACATGGTCTACAAAATTGTTAATTGACATGGATTGAATACACAGTCTAAAAAATTTCTAACTCTGTGGACTCAAATCTCATAAGTATAAGGGTTACGACCCATGGAAATTAGATTTCTTTGTCTTTTTACACAATAATGAATTTGTGAACCAATTTTCCCTCAACTTCTTCTTTATCATTCTGGATAAAATAATGCATTTTATAGAAACCTACTCAAAGATCTCAAATCTCTTAGCTATTCCAAATATATTCCTCGGCCATGGTCTTTATCTTCATAATAACATATCTACCATATCCACTCTCATTGTATTAAGTGATATTGGAAATAATGGTGTGCTCCCGCTCTCAAAACGAACAACCTATGTTCAAGGGTGTAACTAATGCATACAACAAATATGAGATACACGCACGCAAATTGAGGAAAATTATACCATAGTCGAGTTTCAATCTAACTCAAGGTTCATTGGGGGTGTTATCTTGGTCGAAGCCAACTGTATAAGCCTACCACCATGTCGATTCTTACCCTTAGTTGGGGTCATCGAGTCAGTCTCTTCTGACCATATTCCTTACTATTTGGTCTGGGGCATGTCTCGACTAGAACTTGATTCAAATAAAAGAAACGAATAACTAATGGTCAGGATGACTAGAGATGACCAGGGTCAACTAGCGAGATTTTCCAGCTTCAAAAGGAATCTTTCAATGTTGAATAGAATTAAACTTTATGACTCGAAAAAATTCTACACGTTTTTCTGGTCTGTTGTGTTCATTCCTCACCTTGTCGCAGCCTAACTCTTTCTTCTTCTATGGGATTCTTCTTTCTTTCAAGGAAATTTATACATTCCTCACTCTAACTCCAATATTTAATTTCTCATGGACTCTCTCCTATTCTCGAACTCAATCGACTTCTTCTTTGAGCTTAAACAACTCAATTCCACTTTGATTCTTTAGTACACGAGATCTTTCATTTCTATATCTCTTTGAGTTTCTTCTAAGCTTCACTTAGACTCGCTCTTCTAACTTTAAATCTTCATCGAGAAGGGACTCTACGCAAGGACTTTTGTGTATACAACATTCATTTGAACGACACTGGTTTATTCACTCTTACTTATACAAACATTGAAACCATATCAAACTCACATGGACTTACATACAAAGGAATAAACCATGCATAAGAGATAATGTGGAAAAATATGTTACTTCTATTCAGAAAAAGAAAAAGAAAAAAAATAAAATAAATTAATCTACAAAGGATTTACAATGGCTCCAATATGATCTCTTCTCAAATATTTACAAAGCTATCTTTCTCTCTCAACTCACTCAAGATCTTTCATATTCTCTCAACCTCTAATCCACAAGAGCTTTCCCTAACTCTAATAGTACAATAATTTCTTATGATTCCCATAGGATGGGAAAATATCTTAACATAAACATCATAAGGGACATCTATCCCAGCAACCTAAAACTAACTCACAACTCAATGAATATCCTAACAATCCAATGATCCAATTTTTTTCTAGTATCATGACACATTGATTTACATCGCAATCCTCCAAGTTTATAATTTATATGCACTAAAAGTGAGGGAAAATTGGATTCTCTTCATCATTTACACATGACCCCTTTGGGCTTCAAACAAAATGATATGCCTAGGGTTGATGCTCCTGCATTAGATTCCCTTGGTAGAAAATGTTTTGCCTCACGGTTTAATTTATTCTATGTGCTAAGTCCTCTAGGATCCCAAGAAAAGTGTTGGTGTTGTTCATATGCCTAATTTTCTTGTTGTTCCAATTCTAGCTTCAATTTGCTAGGATCCCACACATGATTTTTCAATACTCTACTTACCTTTCTAAGGTAATCTTGTACAATTTTCTACACCTTGCTACTGGTTTTCTCTCTCTTCTGATTGTAAACCCTTGTGGAAACTTTTTTCATGAACATCCTTGTGTCCCCAACCTCCATGTCTAATCATCCTTCTTTCTGCTACACACTGTATCTTCTTTGTTGGTTCAAAATATTGACACTAGTCACCCTCATGAATGTCTTCAAAAACTAGAGTGCTTCATTCTCCACCTCATTATATTCTTCATTATAGAAATTTGTCATCTCTTTCCTTGGATTATCTATGGAAATAAGTTTCCATCTCCTGCACCCTATAACAACAAACAAAATGCATAATTTCAAACTGCTAGCTACTTTCCCTTCTAGAATTTTTCCCTCTACTCCTTCATTGGAAATGAAATAAATTTTCATGACACATATTTTTCTCATGCCCCTTATCCACTTCTTCTTCTGATAGAATATGTTGTCTTTTCTCCTTGAAATTATGCTCTCATCAGTCTGTTCATCATAAAAATTACCATGCGATTTGTATGCCTCAAGCACCTCAACTTATTTTACTTCCATGGTCATATTCCTCATGCAACCTTCTTCATTCTTGGGACTATTCAAACAATCCTCTAGGAATTCTAATTCTTTTTCATATTGTGACAACATAATAGCTATGCGATTCCCTTTATCTTCATTACAGGTGGCTTCACAAATTTACTTTTTCCCTTCACTTTCCTTTATAGTTGCCTTCTTATTCTCGCTCTCTTTTTGGGAAATCTGTCTATGATTTCGACTTTTATGAGATAACTTTTCCTCTTCCCTTTCCTCTGTAGCAGGTATCTATCTCTTATCTTCACTCAAAATTATTATGAAAACTTCAAAGGGCTGTCCATTATTTTCAAATATTAATGTTGGCTTATATGCTTCTCCTTCAATCTGTTGATCAAATATCTTAGCTTCTTCTTTGTTGTTTCATCTTAAGGTAAATTTTTTAGGCTCCTCATAATTTATGAGAAATTTCAATGGCTTCCAATCTCCCTTACCTACAAATCTTGCATCGAAACATAATTTGTTAATTTAAAAAATGCAAGGCTCTTTAAAGTCATCTCCAATCACCTCCTCCTTCTTTAGAACTTATACAAGTCCCTTCTCCTTATCTTAAAGGAGTGATCCTTCTTTTGGTTCATAGTAGTGAACTACTCCTTCCTTAGGTTCAACTACTATGAGCTCTTCTCCATCCATCTAGGATTTTATCAAAGGCCTCATCCTCCTATCCCAAAACTCTCTAGATTTTTGGGGATTTATTCTTAAAATCCTTCTACCTTACAGGTCCTATGACCATTTTCCTTAGGTCCCACCTTTATCTATGGTCTTCTTCCCTCTCTTGTATTAGTTTCAGCATTATGTTGATCCTTTCCTTTAGTTCCACCATCTCTCGATCAAATTCTTGTTGGAAATAATACTGAGAGGGGGGGTGAATTAGTATTAGCAAGTCAATAATATTTCATTTCCATAATAAGATTTATATACGTTACTTCTGTTAATTAAACTTGCGTGTATACACAACTGTATGTAAGGAAACTAGCATATACTCTTCAAACTTATAACTTAGTTAATTCATCATATGTTGTTCTTTAATCTATGCATAAGAACCATATAACCAGTAACCAGGTGCAGTAAAACAGAATAGACAATCACACACATGAACACAAAATATAAGGTGGAAACCCAATATGGGTGAAAACCACCTACTGCAATCGTCTTTATCTTCCTTTAATAAGAAAATTCTTTTTACAATTTTTTGTACTGGTGTAGACTTATACTAGTACGTAGGCTTCTACCTGCAGAAGGCTAAAACTTTCTCTCATTCTCCAGCTTCTCTTGGAAGGGAGCTACAACCCCCTAGCTCTTGTACTAGCTATTGTGTTTACTAGTACGTAGGTGCCAGTCTATAGAAGGCTACAACCTTCTCTTTTCTTCCAGGGACCACATTTCATAAATTTTCAAATTGGATCCATCAATAAAATCATTCAAACATCAAATACATTTGCATCAATTAATATCCTTTGCACCAAACACAACTGAATCAATCAATCACTTTTCAGAATGTTGTAACCAGAATACAGTAACAGAAATACTAACTAGAACCCAGAAAACTGTAACAACGACTAGAAGTAGCTAAAGCATATTTTATGAGGTATACGCTACTTCAATGTGTCGAACTTGTGTGCATACACACTTTTCTCAAGTCGAACCTACGTAAAGATCTGCAAATCAATTTGAAGATGTATACACTGGTTTGATATGTAGAACCAACATGTATACGCGCATTTTCTAAGGTGAACCTGTGTACAGATCTATAAATGATGATTTAATCTTTACAACAATTCCAGACTTTAGTTATACCCAGATCATCATATTTATAGTCTACAACATGCACCAGTTATTCAGATAAAAGATCAAAACACAAAAAGATACTTCACTTCAAGCTTTAAGATCTTGACCGACCATTAGATCTTATCCTTCCTCAAGTGTTAAGGTTCATCCTTGATTCAGATCCAGCTGTGCACCATAACCCAATAACTTGTATTCTAGATCTTGCTCTTCATTAGATATTCAATACGTGAGTTCCCTTACCTAATGATCTTCTCCTCCTTTTATATTCTTCGGCCTTACTCAATACCATGGTCCAAAACCTTTTAGAATCAATACCTTGGACCAAATACCTGGGGTCAACACTTTGGACAAGATACCTTGGACCAATACCATGGATAAGAATACCATGGACCAAATACCACGAACCAAAACTAAGTTTTCCAGCATATACTCACCTTTCCTTCGGTGAAAGTGGATGTGTACACTATACGCACCTTTTGGTCTGCGAACCTACATGTACACACAACTTGGTCAATGGGGAACCTGCGTATACCTTTCTTTCTTCATTTTGTGAGCCTGAAATGTGATCTGTCATCTATGTGAGTTGCCATCAAGGACAACACCTGTGTCATAGTGCCAAATCTGTATCGTAATGCCAACAATCTCCCCCTTTGGACTTGATGGCAACCCCAAGTTACTCTTCCCCTTTGTCATCAAGGGCAAAGGGTTATGCTCCCCCTGAGTACATGCTAAATTCTATGATATGCAGAAGTGATGTCCATGCTCCCCCTAAATATAAGCAAGGTCTGCAGAAACATGACTCTATACATACATCGGAAATGACCTTCCTATCACTAATGAATCATACATACATCCATCTCCCAACAAAGTGGGGATATACCAAGTTTGACTCATCCACCCAACCAAGTGGGTATATACCAATTGTTTATACATGTCAGAACAAGAATATTACATCATGCATCCCATGCATAGTGGGGAAACAAAATAGGTCGTTTCATGACCTTGACAATAAAAGATATACATGACATAGAGACCAAATATCTAAAACAAGACTATGATAGTTATCAGTGATCAGCAGCATCTGTTAATCACCATCCAGACCAACAACCATGATCTCCCCTGAACCTCTTCCGCCTGAATAAAAAACAACTATGGATTTGTACCAAGATCTTCTAAGATAATGCCAACAATGAATTACTATAAGTATATTCTCCCGCTGAACTTGTGCCAGATGATCACTGTCAGACCCATATCAAACTCCTTTCATACACTGTTTTTCTTCAAACCAACATATACGCAACTGTATCTGCAGCAACCTACATATGTACGTGGATACACTTTATGAAACTTGCGTACAACCACTTTTCTTTGAAATAGATAAATTTTAACAACAAGATGATGCATCAACTATTCCCAGCTTCTATATGAGATATTCAAAAGTCTCTCTGGGCAGTGGTTTGGTGAATATATCAGCAACTTGTTCTTTGGAGGGAAAATACTCCAATTTGACCTTTTGTTCAAGCACTTGTTCACATAGAAAATGATATTTGATGGGTATGTGCTTGGTCTTGGAATGCATGACTGGATTTTTTGAAATACTGATTGCACTTGTATTATCACATAGAATGGAGATGGGTGGAGAACATGTGATCTGAATGTCTTGCAATGTTTGCATCATCCAAAGGAGTTGTGTGCAACAATATGCAGCAGCCACATATTCTGCTTCAACTGTAGATAATGCAATTGAACTTTGTTTCTTGCTGAACCAAGACACTAATTTGGAACCCATATAGAATGCACCACCACTAGTGCTTTTTCTGCCATCCACGCTTCTTGCCCAATCTGCAGCTGTATATGCATGAAGTGTAAGATTTGTATCCTTAGGATACCATAAACCAAAATTCTACATTCCTTGAAGATATTTGAAGATCCTTTTGACTGCTTGAAGGTGTACCTGTCTGGTCGTGTACCTGTTAGATAAAGCAAACTGCCAATCATGGATTTGTAGGTTGGTTGATCTACTACTGCTAATTCATCATTTGAGCTGAGACTACATCCTGTTACCATGGGGGTACATACTGGTTTAGATTCTTCCATGCCGTATTTTTTCAAGATCTGATTGAGATACCTGGTTTGTGATAGAAAGATACCATCTTTATTTTGTTGAACTTGTAGCCTGAGAAAATATGTGAGCTCACCAAGCAGGGACATTTCAAATTCTTGTTGCATTACCAAAGAAAAGTTTTGACTCATGGCTTCTTCATTGCTACCAAAAATGATATCATCAACATACACTACAAGTATTAGCAATTTATCATTATCAATCTTTGTATATAGATTGCAATCAACTGATCCTTTTGAAAAACCTTGTTGATGAAGGTATTTGTCAAGATGGTAATACCAGGCCCTTGGAGCTTGTTTTAGACCATAGAGAGCCTTTCTGAGTCGGCATACAAGTTTTGGATAATTTCCAAGGATGAATCCATCTGGTTGCTCAACATAGACTTCTTCTTCTAAGTCTCCATTAAGAAATGAATATTTTACATCCATTTGGTATACTTTGAATTTCTGAAAGCTAGAAAGAGCAAGGAACATTCTTATGGCTTCATGTCTAGCAACATGTGCAAAGGTTTCTTCAAAATCTATACCTTCTTGTTGAGCATATCCTTTACAAACAAGTCTAGCCTTGTTTCTGATAACTTCACCATTTTCCTTCAGCTTGTTTTTGAATATCCATTTGGTTCCTATGATATTCTTATCATGAGGTCTAGGAACTAATTCCCAAGTATTATTCTTTTCAATTTGCTCAAATTATTCATTCATGGCCTTGACCCAACATTCATCTTCGGATGCTTCATTTACATTTTGAGGTTCAATGGAGGAAAGCAATGCTAGATAGCTTGAAGCTTCTGTAAAAGTTCTTCTTGTCTGCACACCTGCATCTTTCTGTCCCAAAATTTGAGTCTCTGGATGATTTTTCTGAACATACCTGGATCGAGTCTTTTCTTTTGCCGTTATCTGTTCTTCTGGTGCTCCATTGGATTCTTCTTCAGAATTAGTCTGATTTGATGTGGAAGGATAATCCTCATCTTCTCCACAATCTTTGGTTTTTACCTACTTTGGATTTTTTCCTGCTTCATCAACTACAACATCAATACTTTCAATAATTTTCCCAAGTCTTTTATTATAACAATTATATCCTTTACTTCGGGAAGGGTAACCAAGGAGAATGCCTTCATCTGCTTTGGGTTCAAACTTGCCAAGTTTTTCATCAGTCCTTTTGATGTAACATTTGCTTCCAAACACTTTGAAGTATTTTACAATAGGAGTCTTACCACACCAAATTTCATGTGGAGTTTGAGTGTTGTTTACCCAAACGTTTGCTTTGTTGAGGATAGTGACAGCAGCAAATGTAGCTTCACCCCAGAAGGTTGCAGGAGTTCCAAACTCATCTAGCATGGCATGAGCCATTTTTTTAACAGTTATGTTCATCCTTTCTACCACTCCATTTTGTTGAGGAGTCCTTGCGGGGGAGAATTCTCTTTTTATTCCATGTTCTTCACAAAAGTCGAAGAATTCATCCGAGGTAAATTTCCCTCCTCGATTAGATCTGAGGCATTTGATTTTGTGATCTGATTCATTTTCAACCAAAGCTTTGAAGGCTTTGAACTTTTCAAATGCTTCATCTTTATGCTTTAGGAGTCCTATCCAACACATTCTGGAAAAAACATCAATGAACAATATAAATTATTCTTCTCCACGAGGTGACTTTTTCCTTGATGGACCACATAAATCAGTATGAACAAGTTCAAGAGGCTTACTAGCTGATCCTTCCTTCTCCGAGAAATGTGCTCTGGTTTTCTTACCAAATTGACATGACTTGCATATTGTATTTTCTAGAATGCTGATATCAGGAAGATCACGAACAACCTGGAATTTGCATGCTTTCCTTATTTGTGGGACGCTTAGATGCCCCAATCTTCTGTGCCATAGCCAGTGTTCATCATTTTTGCTTAGATAGAACTGTTGTTGTCCTCCCTTGAGTATGTATAATTTGTTTGGAGTTCTTATGCCTTTGATCATGGTTTCTCCTGTATCAAGCTCACGAACAACACATCCATTTGATCGAAATACTACTTCATTTCCTTGATCACACATTTGACTGACACTCAACAGGTTATGCTTTAGACCATCAACATACATAACATTCCCAACTTTAACCTTTTCTTTTAAGAGAAAAAGACCTTTACCTTTTATGACAGTAGGAGTGTCATTTCCAAATGAGACCTTCTTTTCTTTTTCTAAGGCATTGTATGATTGAAGTTTATCTTTATCACCTGTCATGTGTTTCGAGCATCCACTGTCAATGTACCACTGATTTTCTTGTCCTTCTACATACAAGGCTATACCACATATTTCTGTTTGTGGTTCTTTCTTTCTCCATATTTTGGGACTCAATGAGGTTTGCTCCTTCTGAGATGTTTCGCGTAATTTACTCCTGCATTCAGAATCTTCATGACCAAAGTTGTTACAGATAGAGCATTCTATTTCATTTTCAAGAAGCGAAAAGTTATTGTAGGTCCTTTTCATGATCCCTGTCACATTCCTTTGATTTCATGCTTATCTAGTCATGATGGTTTTGTAGGCAACACATTGAGCAGATTTGTGTCCAAAGTTATGACATGAAAAAGATTGGCCATTAAAGAAGTTTCTACGATTATCGAATCTACTGACTTGGTGATTGTAGTTTCCACTGAAATTCATTCTTGAAGCAAATTGAGTATGATTTACCTGAGGTTGGTTGTAACTTCTGTTCATCCTTGAAGTAGATTGAACCCGATTTACTTGGTGAACTGCTTTATGCCTTTGCTGATGATTGTCAAATTGTTCACTGCTCTTTGCTGCATCAAGATAGCTTTTAGTGGAGGTTGACGGTTTCTGTGCTTGAGATGCTTCTTCAGTACATCCAAGACCTGTCTTTATCAGAGGAGAATGCTGCACTTTGATAATTTCATCTAAAGTTTCTTATCCTTTAGCAAATATGAGATTGAGAGCTTTTGTTTCCTCAATATCTTTCCTTAGACCCACAATTTCACATTCTAGTTTTTCATTGTGTTTTTCTCTTTCAACAAGTTGGAATGTTAGAGTATCTATAATCATATTTTTTTTCTTCTAAACAGATTTTGGGTTTAGAGATTTCTTCATAAAGATTATCTTCATCTAAAGCATCCAAGAAATCATCATCTTCAAAAGCCATTAGAATTCTATAGTCATTATTATCTTCATCACTATTTGATAAACCATAACTATCTTCATGTGCATAGTAGCTCTTCTTACCTACACTTTGTTTCCTATTCCATTTTGCTAATTCCTTACTTTTATCAAGCTTATCCTTATGAGGAAATTTGGCAGCATAGTGATCGACTCTTCCACAAGAAAAACATTTGAAAGGTAGTTTACCTCTAAATCTTCTAGAACCCCGTTGAAGGTTCTTGACAAAGTTTGCTTCTTCCTCTTCTTCTGAAACATGTCCTGATTCATTGAGTTCTTCTCTTCCTGAAGCTTTGAATGTAGCTTCTCTCATGTCTGATGGACCTCCTTTTCTCTTTTCAAAAGCAGTTAAGATTCCGTGCAGCTGTGTCATAGTGATACTCTGAAGATCCTGTTTTTCTTCTATGGCAGAAATGTTTGATTCAAACTTAGTAGACAAGGATCTTAAAACCTTTTCAACTAAAGTAACTTCTTTTATCTCTTCACCCAAGTTCTTCATGCAATTAACAATATCATATATATGTAAGAAGTAATTAGCTATACTTTCATCATTTTTCATTTTGAGAGTTTCATATTGAATTATGAGAGATTGCAGTTTTGCACGTTTTACCCGATTGTCTCCTTCATAGCTTAGAACGATCTTGTCCCATATTTCTTTGGCAGTCTTGAGCTGCATAAATTTGACAAATTCTAATTGTGATAGAATCCCAAATAATGTATTGACAACCTTGGCATTGGTTTCATATTGCTTTTTACCAACCGTATCTGTAGAAATTGCTGATGGAAATGTATATCCTCCTTCCACGATTTCCCAGACATCTGTTCCAAGAGATTGAAGATAGGCTGTGGTTCTTACCTTCCAATAGACAAAGTTGCTCCCATCAAAGATTGGTGGTCTAATGGATCCCTCTCTTTCGTAGTTACTCATGATGATAGATCTTCCTTTAAGAGATCAAGCTTCTTCTGAAGGACCTGCTCTGATATCAATTGTTGGAAATAATACTGGGGGGGGGGGGGGGTGAATTAGTATTAGCAAGTCAATAATATTTCATTTCCATAATCAGATTTATATACGCTACTTTTGTTAATTAAACTTGCATGTATACACAGTTGTATGTAAGGCAACTAGCGTATACTCTTCAAACTTATAACTTAGTTAATTCATCATATGTTGTTCTTTAATCTGTGCATCAGAACCATATAACTAGTAACTAGGTGCAGTAAAATAGAATAGACAATCACACACATGAACACAAAATATAAGGTGGAAACCTAATGTGGGTGAAAACCACTTGCTGCAATCATCTCTATCTTCCTTTAATAAGAAACTTCATTTTACAATTTTTTGTACTGGTTTAGACTTATACCAGTACGCAAGTTTCTACTTGCAGAAGGCTACAACCTTCTCTCATTCTCCAGCTTCTCCTTAAAGGGAGCTACAACCCCCTAGCTCTTGTACTAGCTGTTGTGTTTACTAGTACGTAGGTGCTGGCCGACAGAAGGCTACAACCTTCTCTTTTCTTACAGGGACCACGTTTCATAAATTTTCAGACTAGATCCATTAATAACATCATTCAAACATCAAATACATTTGAATCAATCAATCTCCTTTGCACCAACCACAACTGAATCAATCAATCACTTTTCAGAATTGTGTAACTAGAATACAGTAACCAGAAACAGTAACCAGAACCTAGAACACTGTAACAACAACCAGAAGTAGCTAAATCATATTTTATGAGGTATGCACTACTTCAATGTGTCGAACTTTCGTGTATATGCACTTTTCTCAAGGCAAACCTGCATACAGATCTGCAAATCAATTTTAAGATGTATACGTTGTTTTGATATGCAGAACTAGCATATATACGCGCATTTTCTAAGGTGAACCTACGTACAGATCTATAAATGATAATTTAATATTTACAACAATTCCATACTTTAGTTATACCTAGATCATCATATTTATAGTCTACAACATGCGCCAGTTATTCAGATAAAAGATCAAAACACACAAAGATACTTCACTTCAAGCTTTAAGATCTTGACCCATCATTAGATCTTATCCTTCCTGAAGTGCTAAGGTTCATCCTTGATTCAGACCCAACTATGCACCATAACCCAATAACCTGTATTCTAGATCTTGCTCTTCATTAGATATTCAATACATGAGTGCCCTTGCCTAATGATCTTCTCCTCCTTTTATAGTCTTCGGCCTTACTCAATACCATGGTCCAAAACCATTTAGAATCAATACCTTGGACCAAATACCTGCGGTCAACACTTCGGACAAGATACCTTGGACCAATACCATGGATCAAAATACCATGGACCAAATACCACATACCAAAACTAAGTTTTCCAACATGTACACGCCTTTCCTTTTGTGAAAGTGCCTGTGTATGCTATACGCGCCTTTTGGTCTACGAACTTGCATGTACACGTGGCTTGGTCAATGGGGAACTTGCGTTTACCTCTCTTTCTTCATTTTGTGAGCTTGAACTGTGATTTGTCATCTGTGTGAGTTGCCATCAAGGACAACACCTGTGTCATAGTGCCAAATATGTATCATAATGCCAACAACTCTTATTGATGCATTCCCATCCTCATGCCATTTCCTTTAACATCTTTATCTCCTTTGTTGTGGCTTACAATTAGCCCTTTATTATGACCAACAATGGTCATTTCCTTCTCCATTTTCCTAAGCTTCTCCATTCTTATCGTGAATTACAACCTGGTCCTGTAACAAGTCCTACCTCACTTGTTACCTGATCACCTCATCTCAACCTAACTATTGGTATTCCTCTTAGTTCCTTCCTTTGGAATCCCTTGAGCACTCCTTACTCCTCTATGACTTTTGCATCTTTCTCTCCTTTTGAGAACTTCTGTCATTCTCTTCTCCTTAAGGACTTCCTCTATATTATTTCTTTCCAACCCTAATTGGAATTATTCATATATAGCCTTCCTCTACTACAAGGGCCCTCTACCATATTCCTTTTCTTTTCTTCTGCTACTAACTACACTTATTAGCCGACTTGCTAAAATTTAAACAAATTCAGTAACTAGTTACCTTCCCAGGTTTCTAAGATATTTGTATCTTAGGTTTCTTCTTATTCTCCACTTGGACAAGATTTTTTCCTCTTCTTTTGGCTCTATGGGTTATTGGAATTTATTCCCTTTTTCCATTTCCTCTTCTGAGCAGTCCTCTTAATTTTTTATCCTAGATTTGTTTCCTCTTTGAGTCTAGTATGGTGCTCCTTGTCTTTGCACTCATCAGGCTCCTCGTGCCTGCTCTAACGTTTCTTATTCCAGTTCTCTAATCCTTTGAAATCCTCTATTAGATCTTCGTCTTATACTCTCATATATCATGCCATATCAGAGCATATTCTATTATAATATCCTCTCTCTCAACTATATTGTCCCTCCTATGAATAGTCTTTCCAACCCTTCTTTCTCACTAGCTGCAGTTTCCTCCCAATCCTTCTTTTGAAAAAAAAAACATAATTATATTATCAATTATAAACAAGAAAATCATTACCTCTTTGCTCCAAAGTATCCACTAGGTTATTTCTTCTCTTATTTCTCATTTTATGATTGCAATTTCCCTATATAGATTAATGTCCAAAGAGATTCTGCATTTTGATCTCGTTTTCCTTCTCAATTCCAAGAGTATTGTTGGAGGAGCTAGTTGGTCTAACTGACTAGTTTTATGAAAAGAGGGATAGTCAGCCTAACCAACTAGACAAAGTCAAGTCAATAATCATGTAATGTAATTAAAGTATAACTAATGACAAATTAAGTATCATTTCTGGTCGGACAATTATACTACTACAATTGTCCCGACAACCTATATATGTATCTGTGCATATGAATGTATCAGTTCTAGTTTGACATATAATAAATAATATATCTATGTGCTTCCAATGGTTATCCATTACTATGTCTCTTGTATATTTATCCATGCTTATCGTATAATTACTTGATTCATGTCTACTTGTAACAATGCATGATTTTCTCTAGATTACAACATTGGTTCAATTGCCGATAGTCAAAACCCGAGTCACATATTATGTAGGTATAAATGTTAAGATTAAAAGACATACAATTATGATGGGAGACAAATATCTATAATTATTTAAAGAACTATGCATATAGGAATTTAATATCAATCATGGAATCTAGAGCCAACTTTTTTTTACGAAAGCGAATGAACGATTCATAGAAGGTGTCCCAATAGAAATCAAGAACTTCCTCAACAATGTCGCCCACGAAAAAAACTCAGAACGAAATTGATGTCTGAATTTTATTGAAGTTATCCAACAATGGAAAAGCAAACTTACATGAGCGGCTTGAGTCAATTCTTGAATATTATTGCAAAGAACAAACTATAGAATATTAGACCTTTATCGAACGTATCAAAACTAGATTTTATGATGACCTATATGACAATTAATTTTGCACAATTCGTTCCATCCTACGTAATTTTCTTCTTGAAAAGGGTGCCTGACATATTGTTGAGTATCGACCCCTGTTATAGACACCAGTCAACACGGACTAGAGGAAAGAGCAAACTAAGTGGCGAAAATTCCTTGATGCCTAGTGTAAAGATATAAAGGAAACATGGGATTATTTCTTAAGCAAATAATCATGGCCGATGGATAATTACTTGTGAAACAACAGTAAGTCGGGTCAACATGGGGGGAGGGGTAATGGATCATGAGGAATAAATAATAAAAATGAAAAGAAATAAAATAAAGTTGGAAAAGTACATGTAAACTGAAAATATGGAAGGAAGGAAACTGAGTGCTAGGAAGCAACAATAAGAAAGAAAATGACCGAGTAGCGAACAATAATATAAGAAATCGACTAATATACAAAAAATGACAAGGTACAAGCAACAATAGCGATGAGAGAAAATAAGAGAGAGAATACCAGAGGAAAAGAATGAGGAATCGGGAACATGAGAGAGAAGATGTGCAAGAATCCTTAGTAGAGTTGAGAGGCATAACATCGCCAACAACAATAGAGAATTACGGTTTACTTATAACTTTGAGAGAACAAGTAGACACTATGGAAATTGATAACTATGGTCCAACAATAAGAAGAACTCTGACTATAGCAATAACAAGTCCTAGTGTTCAGGATTCCTTTAGTCGCAAAATTATTCAGAAATACCTGTAGTATGGCATAATGAACGTGAAAAAATAAACCATCAAGAGATTTAAAATCATGACCTACAAGATCAATCAAAAAATAATAATAATGAAGTAGAACAAGTACTTCTCCAACTGCAGAATCTCACGATCATGCCCCCTGTCGTAGTTAGTTTCCATTGAGGAAGATGAAAGTACAAAATTGATCGACAAAGGGTCGTGACCCCGAGGAAGTAGGTTCAGAAAATATATAGATATGTCATGTCATACTAATGAATCACTATCAAAAGATATCAATGACAAAGAAGAAAATAAGAATACGTGATTTGACGACAAGCCCAACAAAAATGAAAAATTGAGTAATAGTTTAACAACTCGACCATCGCTACCTCAGTCAAATAAGATGGGTCTGAACCACATACCCCTTGATGTGGGTGATAAAGACCCAAAAAATCATTGTTTTGTTGGCAAACAATTTTGGAATGCGAAAGATGTTAATAACAAAGCCAAGCAAATGGCACAATTCACTGCATCTTTACAAAAATGTGCTTTAACATGGTTCATGAATATTACAAAGATCAACCTAAATCGAAAAGTGAAATGAAGCGTAGCTTTCATGACATGTTTTAAAGCTCAAGATGTAAAACATTTGGTAGCTTATAAATTAAAGGAAATTAAGGAAACACCAAATGAATCTGTAAGTGAATATGAAAAAAAATTCAAATATTTATTGATCTAGATTCCATATACCATTGACGAACATCTTTTTGTTCAATGGTATGTGGCTGGTTTACTTCAGAAAATTCGTGGATTGCTTCAAATGCATGAAGTTACAACTTGTGAAGAAGCACTTAAATTAGCACAAGTATTGAGCAAGATGATGAAGGTCGATCGTCTATCTCAATGACTGACAATAAACTTGAAGACAAACTAGAATAATTACAAAATTCCTTAATGCAGATGGCACTCCAGAAGAACCATCTATGGTGTACCAATTTTCATATGGAAGGGAACACAAAAGATACCTATAAATTTGTAGACTATTTTGACCAAGATGTTTGAAGAATACAGTCCAACATATATTGTGATATCTGCTAAGTTGCCTCAAATCATTCAAATAAATACTTCTAATATGACTTATGAAACTGTAAGTTGAGATGTTATGCTATCTGCGAGGACAATGCACATTCCACACAGGAATCCCCACTTAATGGGAAAAATAAAACAAACTACCACGTTGTCTATCATAAACTAATGACTGATCAATTTAGAAAATCACCATCTTCTGACACATAAGGATGTGGTCGAGGAGCTTACAGTAGACGAGGAGGATAGAATGGTAGGGGCCATGGTCGTGGTCATGACTGAGGAATATTATATCACTATACTTTTTGGCAAGAAGGACATGTAATAATTGACTATCCATTGAAAGATAAAACCGATTTGCGCTTTTGTAACATGTGTGGGTTGGGTAATCATTCCTTGGAGGATTGCCTTAAAATTATTGAAAATGTCTTAAATAAATGATCTGTTAATCTGTTATAATCCATCCCAAAGCATGAGATTATGAATTCTAAAAATATTCATGTAGTTATAATATCGGGAGTAGGAAAAGGTACTAGCCATTAAAATTATCAAGTTATATGACCAGTAAAAAAAATTGACAAAATATCTTGATATGCAAGAACAAAATAATACAATGTCAAAAGTGGTAGATTTTTTTATGAAAGAATCTAATCAACACCGACTATCTAATGAACTAATTTTGGAAGAATTCCTTGAAATACTAAAAGAATAACATTCAGTTGTTCATTTGGTAGGACTACTAAATATGTTGAAAAACTGTAACGAAAACAAAGAAAAATAGAAAAATGTTCGAAAACTTTCACAAGGAAATTATTTGGAAGATCACGATCCACATGTCGACTTAAAAATAAATTGATACATGGTTAGAAATTTTTTTATCGACTTTGGGTTGCAAGTAAACATTCTTCTGAGAGAAACATGTATTAACATGGGTAGACCAAATCTGCATAAAACGACTAATTATCTCAAACTTGCCGACTAGAGATTTATCGAATGAATTGGGACATTGCGACAAGTACAAACTTCCGTAATGAAGATCCCAATGGAAGTCGAATTTGAAGTCATCGACTTAGTTGACATAATTCTTACTTACCCGACATTAGTCGGTCAACACTAGGGACAAAGAATGAAGGAAACAATATCATTGGAAAAAGGCAGAATTAAATTAAAATGTAACAATAAGAAGATTATAATTCCTTTAGACCCTCAAGAAGGAAAACCTTGGGTTGAAGCTTCTAATGAAGAAGGTGAAATGAGAAAATTCTATCAAGTACTGCATGAAGAGCATGAGAATGTTGAACTAAATGCCTTTGGTGAAATTCAAACTGAATCTCCCCTTTCTATTGGACAAAACTCTGACACTGAGATTTACGAATGACAAATTGAAAATTATGAATCCAAAGAAAAAGAATGTTGAAAAATACATGCCATACGGCATAAAAAATTTGACCATGTTATTCCATCAAAGAGATACCGAGTGAAATAGAAATTTTTTATCGAGAAACACCATCTCTTCTCCTGAAAGATCTAATGTCTAACTCTAGATAAAAAAATTTGATTTAAGGAAAGAGCATCTCCTATCAACCATATAGAGAAAGTAACAAAGTCTATTGGTGAACAAGGAATAATGCAAATTCTAGTCCAAAATTTCACTGTCCAAGCTATGAGGTGGTGGGATACCCACTCATCCCGACTTCAAATATGGACAACCGCAACGACGTATTTCATCAAACGCTTTGGAGGGAAAAAAATTTCTACGTAAGAAAACAAACTTATTTTTAGTGTTGGACATGATCCTGTCGTACATATCCAAAACTACGAATTAGAATGGAGAAGAATTAGGTACAAAGATGAGCAAGTATGTCCACATATGTTTCCAAACACTTTAGATTATCTACCGAATAAATGGTGCAAACTAGAAGAAACACAAGGTCAATCACTTCAATGTAAAGAACTAAGGGAAAACTTCATTAAGGATTTTGAGTTCAAATCAAAGAATCCAGAGTTAAAGGATGCAATTCAGAAAATTAAACACTTTGTCATAGAAAAACCTACCGACTGTAAGAAATAAGCCAATGCTTCAGTAACCTGTAATTATGTATCATATACTTCACAGAAAAAAATGGCCAGTTGTTTAGAAATGGAAGAAGCACCTATTGTTGGTCATATTTTTTGTCTAAACATAAATCACCCAGAAAATTATAAAATAATTCAATCAGTACACAAAGTTCGTAAACAAGAAGTTCAGAAACTAGACAAATTATAATTTCTTCCAACATATCAATAAGTTAAAGTTAAAGAGAAGCTTCTTGATGAATCAAGGGCACTCGACTGGATGAATGTAGAAACTAAAATACATGAAGTCGACATATCAAACGATGATCGGCCAAAAGTCACACGTCTTGGTGATTATTTGTTGGAAAAACAAATTGCATAATTCATTGATTTACTTAAGGAATATCAAGATGTATTCACTTGAGATTAGAAATATTTAAAAGGAATAGTAAAGGAAATGGGAGAAATGAAAATTAATCTCATACCAGGAGAGAAACCAATAAAGAAAAGACCATATAATATTGTGCACGAGTATAAACATATTGTTCAGAAAGAAATAGAAGGAATGCTTGTTGCTGGCATTATATATCCCATAGAAACATTAGAATGGGTAAGCCCCATGGTCATTCAACCAAAGAAGCAAGACCTGACCAGATTGTGAATTTTTTACGACTATCGAGGGTTAAATAAATTAATAGTTACTAATCCATTTATGACCTTGTTCACTGATGAGATTATAAATGAATTTACAGGACATGAATGTTTTTCATTTACAGATGGTTTCTTAGGGTACAACCAGGTACTTATAGTGGAAGAAGATCGAGAAAAAACAACATTTGTTACTGATTTTGGTTCTTTTTCATATAGAGTGATGCATTTTGGACTGAAGAATGCACCAATAATATTCTCAAGGACTGTTTTAAAATAATTTCAAGAATACATTTATAAAACAATGGAAGTATATTTCGATTAATGGTCAATTTATATGCTACTAAAAGATCATATTCAATGGCTAAGACTAATGCTCGAAAGATGCTGCAAAAAACACTTATCTTTAAATATTAAAAAGTGCATATTTGAGACACTAATTGGAATACTATTGGGCCATGTCGTATCAAAATATGGGATTAAAGTAGACATGGTGAAAATTAAGGTAATCCTAGATTTGAAGCCATGGTTAAAATTAAGGTAATCCTAGACATGGAATGCTTGTTGCTAGCATTATATATCCCATAGAAACATCAAAATGGGTAAGCCCCATGGTCATTCAACCAAAGAAGCATGACCTGACTAGATTGCAAATTTTTTACGACTATCGAGGGTTAAATAAATTAATAGTTACTAATCCATTTATGACCTCGTTCACTAACGAGATTATAAATGAAGTTACAGAACATGAATGTTTTTCATTTATAAATGGTTTCTCAGGGTACAACCAGGTACTTATAGTGGAAGAAGATCGAGAAAAAACAACATTTGTTATTGATTTTGGTTCTTTTTCATATAGAGTGATGCCTTTTGGACTGAAGAATGCACCAATAATATTCTCAAGGATTGTTTTAAAATAATTTCAAGAATACATTTATAAAACAATGGAAGTATATTTCGATTAATGGTCAGTTTATATGCTACTAAAAGATCGTATCCAATGGCTAAGACTAATGCTCGAAAGATGCTGAAAAATACACTTATCTTTAAATATTAAAAAGTGCATATTTGAGACGCTAATTGGAATACTGTTGGGCCATGTCGTATCAAAAAATGGGATTAAAGTAGACATGATGAAAATTAAGGTAATCCCAGATTTGAAGACACCTGTTAATAAAAAGAAAATTATAATATTTTTGGGACACAAAAGGTATTACAGACAATTTATTATGCATTATTATGATATTACATTTCCAATCGATGATATTTTAAATAAAGATATTCCTTTTATCTGGTATGATGAGTGTGATGAATCCTTATAATTGTTAAAAAAGAAATTAGTCGAAGTGCCAATTCTCAAGTTTACCGACTGGTTTAAGAAATTTCGTGTACATGTTGATGCATCAAACATTGTAGTAGGAGAAGTCCTAGTGCAACTCGAAGAGGAATTGATAGATCATCCAAATTCCTACACCAGTAAAGAAACTCAACAAATCTAAAATAAACTACTCAATGATGAAACGTGAAGCCTTAGAAATTATTTTTGCGACACTCTCCTAGAGAACCCTTTTATATTTTACATCGATCACCAAGCACTAAAATATCTTGTAAATAAACTAGTTCATCAAGGAAGAATTTGTTGATGGTTATTATTATTCCAAGAGTTTGAATTCAAATTCATTGCATGACTAGTAAAAAACAATGTCGGTCTCAACCATCTATCTTGACTATTCTCAAGAGGAATCAACTGATATTGATAATGATCTTCTAGATGCACATTTATTCAGAATTGAAGCAATTCCATCAGAACTTGTTGAAATTGCATAATTTTTACATATTGGTAAAGCACCTAAGGGATTATCAGAAAAAAGAGAAAGGTACTCATAATCAAAGCAACACCATACACATTGATCAATGGACAATTATATAATCTTGGAATTGATGAAGTACTTCACATATGTTCTTTAGAACATGAAAGAGAAGAAATCATCGATGAGGCACATAAAGGGGGAGCTGGAGGACACTATCAAGGAGAAACGACTGCATGAAAGATAATTAAGCAAGACTCTAGTGGCTAACATTATTTTTTGACTGCCGAAAATACATAAAGAAATGTGACATATGTCAAAGAACGAGACGACCTCTACCAAAAAAACAAATGCCACTACACTCAATTGTCCCACCATCACCCTTTTAGATATGGGCGATCGACTTTGTCAACCCATCTCCTAAAAGAGCTAAGCAAACAGCTGAAAAATATATAATAACCATAGCTGAATATTTAACGAAGTGGACAATGACAATGCTAGCAGAATCCTGTACTAAAGAAGTAGCAACAAAATTTATACATGAAAACATAATAACACGATTCAGATGTCCCTTAGTTCTTATCAACAATAGAGAATCATATTTAGTTAATGGTACAATTTAAGTATTAACGAAGAATTTTATGATCGAACATTGAAAGAGTACTGCATATCATCCTCAAGCAAATGGTGCAGTTGAATAATTCAACAAAACACTGGATAAAGGACTAATACAAATTTTCAATGTAGACAGAGACGATTGGGATGATAAATTTCCAGGGATTCTATGGGCATATCACACAACGTAGAAGAAATGGATGGGATCAATGCCATCAAACTTGTTTATGGACAGGAAGTCATCACTCCATTCCATTGTTCAGTAAATGCACAAAATTTATCAACCATATTGAAATACAATACAAAGTTACAAACATAATGACTCAGAGAAATACATCATCTAAAGTAAGATCAACTTCATGCTCTATATCATCAACAAATCAATAAATAAAAGTAAAATTCATGGCACAACAGGAACTTCTAAGCTAAAAAATTTCAAGTTGGTAACTTAGCATTATTATATGACAGTAAAGTAAAAGGAAAACTAAAGAAACTTGAAATTGCATGGCTAGACCTTTTGTCATTGAAGACATTTGACCTTATGGAGCCATTCAGTTGAAGACTTTATAGGGACACCTTTTCAAATCACTTGTTAATGGTGCCTAACTTAAAAGATACAATTCTTAGTAACATTTAGCATATGTTAGCCATAGGATTAGTAATGAACAAGCTAAATGACTACGTGTAAAAAATTAACTTTCTAAATTAAATTATTAAAATTATTAACTATTAAATCTTCTTTCTTATTCTTTAATTAGTAAGTTATTTAAAAAAGTAGTTATAAAATAAGCAGTACAAAAATAACTGATGTAACAGACAAAGACTTAAATAAAGGAACCAAAATAATGAAATAAGCATGCAGATGCAATGGAACGAGAAATCAACCTCCGTAACCTTCTACGAGGAAAGCAAAGTATGAAACGGCATCAGTATAGAAGAATGACAAACAAAGCACAAAGAAAGAAACTAACCTAAAATGAGAAGGAAACACCCAATAAAACCAACTCATAAGGTGAGATTCGATAGACTAATGATCCACGACAAGAATTTCAACCACTCATTTGAAGGCAGTTCTAGAAAAGCAATTGGAATAAATGTCCAACAAACGACTTTGAAAAAGTACCACATAAAATACAAAAATTAGAATTCAAAAGCCAAAGCAGTGAAGTACAACCATCTCTTCCTGACACGTCGCAAGTTTAATACATCCCATCACTATCAAACATATAAAAGAAATCATCTCAAATCACTCTACAATTATTTACCACCCCACGTAGGAGGTGGTGGTCAGATGGCATGCACGCTCCAAGTGGCGATCGGGGATCAAATCAAAACTTGACAAGACATTCCAATGATGGGAAACAGAGAAATAATTATGGCACAATTAATTCACCTTCTATAAAAATCAATGAAGGCTCATGTTTGATAAAAATATTGCCAGAAGTATCAATTGACATTCCTTGTGACCTTGAATACATTCCGGGTATCCCAAGTCTAGTAATTTCAGATTTAGAGCTCCTGGACTGCTTGTTCACTGAAGAATTTTGAGATGACTTTTCTATGGCCAAAAACAAAACTTGTTCAAAAGATGAAGAAATTATAGTTGAATCACGCACTAAGGCAAGATTCAACCTTACTGGCAAAACAAAGTTAGAAATATGCATGCAAAAACACTATCAGTCCTTCTTAAAGTTGGCCAAAATAGGAGATGAATGGAATCCATAGATAGAATTGCTAAAAATAGAATGGATTCACGACATCCTCGGTGCACCATTAGTTGTAGACTTGTAGGGATGAAGGAGGAGGTTGCGAAGCACTTAATTAGTAGATACCACACAGGCAAGATTTCGCTCACCCAAATGTAATCAATTTCTACAAATTCTATTCACTTAATAACCAACCTTCCATATAAAGCGGAAAAAGTGTCAACCATAGTAGATGGTGTAGGTTTTAACCCCGTACAGAAATTACCTGCATACGAAGTCTAAAACATAGAAAATAAATAATGCGAGAGCAGAACACATAAAACACATATACACAGATGTTTTCCCTTGGATCCCAAAACCGGGACTACCAGCTTGATTTTTCATTATGTTCCTTTCAATGTTACAATACATATTTATACATGCTGAAGCATCCAATACCATGGACCAAAAACCATAATGTCCAATACCATGGACCGAAAACCATTGCGTCCAATACCATGTACCGAAAACCATCGCGTCCAAAAAACGTGTGCTAAAATCATGCACAAAACCATAGGTGGGTCCGCCCATCCTAACATATGGTCCAAAACCAAAATTTTACAGGGCGCTGCCTCAGACCCCATAAAGTGGGGTTACGGGTGCCCTTCAAACCCCCTGTTAACTACGTGGAAAGAATATAACACAACCCAACATTCTCCCACTTGTTGTTTTCTTTCCATAGGGGGCCACAAGAGAGCTTAGTCATTTTTCCAGCCTTGAAATGCCCATTGTCTCTCTACACCAAGAGAACTTCCCAAAGCTCACAGATTTTGTCAATGCATTTGCAGTATTCTTCAAAATGTCCACCTTTACCAGCAACACCTCCTTGTCTTCTATCATATCCCTCACAAAGTGATACTGAACATCAATGTGCTTTGTCTTTCAATGATATACAGGGTTCTTTGCCAAGAAAATTGCACTTTGGCTGTCACAGTCTATCCTTATAGCTTCTTGTACTAACCCCATACTTGAACACAATCTCTGCAACCAAACTGCTTCCTTGCTTGCATGAGTGGCTGCCATGTATTCTGCCTCTGTAGTTGACAGTGCCACTACAGATTGTTTCTTACTCATCCAACTGACTGCACCTCCAAATAGGTTAAACACATACCCACTTGTAGATCTTCTATGATCTAGATCTCCAACCTAGTCTGCATCAACAAATCCATGAATATCCAACACTTTGTCCAATCTTGGTCTTCCTTGGTAGCATAAATCATAATCACTAGTGCCACGCAAATACCTGAAAACCCGCTTCACTACTGTCCAGTGCTCCTTCCCTGGTTTTGACATAAAACTGCTCAATATTCCCACTGCATGTGCAATGTCTGGTCTAGTACAGACCATTGCATACATCAGGCTACTGACTACACTTGCATATGGAACACGGGACATGTCCTATTCCTCTTCTTGTGTCTTGGGACACTGTTCAGCAGATAACCTCACACCTACAGGAATAGGAACCTTCACCAGTTTACTATCCTGCATATTAAACCTTTGCAATATTGTTTCGACATACTTCCTCTGGTTTAACTAGAGCTTCCTCTTTGCCTGATCTCTTTTAATTTCCATGACAAAAATATAGTTTGCAGCACCAAGATCTTTCATGTCGAATTTGGATGACAATTGGGTCTTCAAATCCTGGATAACTTCTTTGTCATTTCCAACCAACAATATATCATCCACATACAAGACCAGATAAATAACACGGTCACCAATTAATTTTAAATACACAAAATGATATGCTTTGCTTCTGGTGAAGCTAAGTCCCCGTATAAATGTATCAAATTTCTGATACCACATCCTTGGTGATTGTTTTAACCCATATAGAGACTTCTTTAACTTGCATACCAGTTCTTTCTTACCCTTCACCGCAAAGCCTTTAGGTTGTTTCATGTAGATCTCCTCTTCCAGATCCCCATGAAGAAATGTTGTCTTCACATCCATCTGTTCTACCTCAATCAAAAGCAGCAGCAATAGATAAAAGTAATCTAATAGAAGTTACCTTGGCAACAGGAGAAAAAATATCACCAAAATCAATTCCCGGCACCTGGGAATAACCTTTTGCTACCAACCAAGCTTTGTATTTCTCCACTTTTCCTTTTGCATTTTTCTTCTTTTTGAACACCCATTTGCTACCAATGGGTTTCCTTCCAGCTGGCAACTCCACCATATCCCAAGCCTCATTTTTATGCAAAGATGCCATTTCATCAACCATGGCCTCTTTCCAGAGTTTTCCATCCTCTGAATCCACTACTTCCTTCGCAGTTCTGGCTGCCTTCTTTCTCGAACTGATCTTCTCATAGCCAGAGTTTGTGGCTCTTCGTCTTCTAATTCCTCCTTTGCTGTAGAGTTTGATTCTTCCTCCTTTAGCTCAAACTCTGTCTTCTCAGGTTCCTTTCGTTGGAATTCATGTTTAATAACATCTTTCACCTCTATGAACACCACATCTCAGCTGTACACAACCTTTCGTGTGACTGGGTTCCAAAGCTTATAACCCTTTAAACCATCCTTATACCTAATAAAGATGCACTTTTCAGATTTACTGTCCAACTTGGTTCGTTTCTCCTTTGTAACATGTACATATGCATCACATCCAAATACCCTCAGATGTGAAAGAGAGGGTTTCTTACCAGTCCATACCTCTTGTGGAGTTTTATCCTCCAACGCTGATGAAGGTGACCTGTTGACCAGGTAACATGCAGTGTCCACCTCCTCTGCTGAGAATTCCTATCCTAACCCGGCACCACTGAGCATGCTTCTTACCCTTTCCATCAACATCTTGTTCATTCTTTCTGCAACTCCATTTTGCTGAGGTGTATATGGAGTAGTCTTCTGCCGTGCTATACCACACTTCTTGCAGGATTCTTCAAATTCCTTACTTTAAAACTCTCCACCATTATCTGTCCTCAGCACCTTTATCTTCTTCTCTGTCTAGTTTTCCACTAGAGCCTTAAATTCTTTAAACCTATCAAAGACTTTAGATTTCTTCTTAAGGAAATATATCCATGTATTCCTTGAGAAGTCATCTATAAATCATACATAGTGTTGGCATTATGTTTCTGGTATGGCTATATGTTACAGATGTTGTTATGTTACAGATGTTGTACTTGATGGCAACTCCCGTGGCAAGGCTCTCAATTTGTTGAAAATTAAGAAGTACGCAGGAAATCAGTTCAGAAGGTGCGTACCCGCAGGTACACCATGCAGGGACTGCGTCCAGATACGCAGACCAGCCGTTCAGGAGGTGCGTCCCCCCAGTGCACACATTTCAAGGCAGAGAAAAGTACACGTGGGGTTTCTTATGTTTTACTCTTGGTTTTTAGCCGACGGTATTGGGTTATTATGGTGTCGGCTCGTGGTATTGATCCATGTTTTAAGGATGAGCTTGCCTATATAAAGCAAAGGAGATCACTTGGCTAAGCATCTCTTGCAATTGAATATCTTTAGATCTGAAAAATTGGGTTATGGTCTTAAAAGCTTGATCTATATGAAAGGGAAGTTGAAGGCGAATCTGTGTAGGGTGATCTCTCGAGCGCATGATCAGATCTGAGCAACTGTGCCATTCTGGTGGACTGCCTATTCGGCCCTAATCAGAAGGACGCAGGTGTTTAACAGAAGAGCTGCGTGGGTACGCAGTGCAGAAACAGGAGATCTGCGTCGGTACGCAGTGCAGAAACAGGAGATCTGCGTCGGTACGCAGAGCAGAAGCAGGATACCTGCGTCGGTACGCAGTGCAGAAACAAGAGATCTGCGTCGGTACGCAGAGCAGAAGCAGGATACCTGCATCGGTACGCAGAGCAGAAGAAGGAGAGCTGCATGGGTATGCAGAGCGACTAAGGTTCAGGTGCGTCCGCACAGTAAAAGTACGCGGCGCGATAGTATCTTTGGGTGCGTCCCTGCAGTAACAGTACGCGGCGCGATAATGTCTCTGGGTGCGTCCCTGCAGTAATAGTACGCAGCCCGGTTCAAGGAACAGTGCGTGGGCACGCAATTCGGCAGAAGGATCCCTGCGGGTATACGCAGGAAAGCAGAAGGTGAACTGCGTAGAGACGCAGGCCACAGAAGGGAAAACTGCGTATCTGTCTTAAAATGTTCTGTTGATTGAATTTTTCTGTTGATAAGGTGTTCTGGGTTAGTTCTGTTATTGCTGATCTGATGACTGTAGTGGACTGTAACTTTTATGTACTTGATGATCATTTGATGCTTTATGAAAAGAAGTAGGGGGTTGTAGCTCCCTTCCAGGAGAGACTGGAAAACGAGAGAGAGAGAGTTGTAGCTCTCTGCAGGTTGCAGCCTGCGTACTGGTAAAGGACTGCACCAGTACAAAACCATTGTAAAAGAAGTTTCTAATTTGAAAGAAGATAGAGACATATTGCAGCAGGTGGTTTTCACCCACATTGGGTTTCCACCTTACATCTTGTGTTCTTTGGTGTGACTATCTGTTTTTCCTTGCTCATGCTCATTATTTTATGGTACTGACATGCAAAAATAATCCAAAGAACAAATAAGGAAGATTGATTAAAAGAATAAGATAATACTTATTCACCCCCCCTCTCAGTATTATTTTCAACAATTGGTATCAGAGCAGGTCCTTCAGAGAAGCTTGATCGCTTGAAGGTAGATCGTTCATCATGAGCAACTACGAGAGAGAAGCATCAATCAGGCCACCGGTTTTTGATGGGACAAACTTCAATTATTGGAAGGTAAGAGTTACTGCCTATCTTCAATCTCTTGGTACAGAAGTTTGGGACATCGTAGAGACAGGCTATGCTTTTCCTTCAGCTACTCCTACAGATGCAGCCGAGAAAAAGAAGTATGAAACAAATGCGAAAGCAGTCAGTACTCTATTAGGATGTATATCTCAATCAGAATTCATGAAGGTAATGCACTATAAATCCGCAAAAGAGATATGGGACAAAATTGTTACGAGTTATGAAGGAGATGAACAGGTAAAGCGTGCTAAACTTCAAACTCTCAGAATTCAGTATGAGACTTTCAAAATGTATAATGATGAAAGTGTGGCTAACTATTTTCTTCGGGTAGATGAGGTTGTTAATTGTATGAAAAATTTGGGTGAAGAAATAAAAGAGGCTATTGTGGTTGAAAAGGTCCTAAGATCATTGTCCCCCAAGTTTGAATCTAAAGTATCTGCAATAGAAGAAAAGGAAAATCTACGAATTCTTACTATGTCTCAGCTACATGGAATTCTAACTGCTTATGAAATGAGAAAGGGAGGTCCATCAGACAGAAGAGAAGCTGCTTTCAAGGCATCAGGCAAAGGAGATTATTATGAAGCAAGCCACGTCCCAGAAGAAGAGGAAGAAGAATCAAATTTTGTCAGAAATCTTCAAAGGGGTTCTGGAAGGTTCAGAGGTAAGTTACCTTTTAAATGCTTTACTTGTGGAAGAGTAGGTCATTATGCTGCAAAATTTCCTTATAAGGATAAAGGAAAGGAACCTGCTAGATGGAACAAGAAACAGAACGCAAATAAGAAAAGCTACTACACTCATGAAGATAGTGATGGTCTATCAAACAGTGATGAAGATGAACAAGGTAATGAATATAAGTTGTTAATGGCATTTGAATATGATGATTATATGGATGCTGTAGATGTGGATAACCTTTATGATGAAATTACTAGACTCAAGAGATGTATAGAAGAAAAGAACATGATCATTGATACTCTACAATTTCAAATTGATGAAAAGGAAAAACATCTTGAAAAATTAGAAGGTGAAATTGTTGGTCTTAGAAAAGAGATTGAGAAAACAAAAGCTATTAATCTCAAGTTTGTCAAAGGATCTGAAACTTTGGATGAGATTATCAATGTGCAGCGGTCTCCTCTAAACAAGACAGGTCTGGGCTATAATGGAGAAACTTCTCAAGCATCCACCTCAAAAAGTTATCTTGATGCAGCAAGAAGAAATGAGCAAAAGAACAATGTAGATCAACAGGTAAAGCAGGAATGAATTACAAACAGAAACTATCAAGGGCAATCCATCTTAAGGGTGAACAAAAGCTACAACCAGCCACAGGTAAAATCTTCTCAATTTGGTTCAAGAATAGATGAAAATAGAAATTACAATCAGTTGGCTGGTAGATTCAATAACCGCAGAAGTTTCTTCAATGGACAATGCTTTTCTTGCCATAACTTTGGTCACAAAGCAGCTCAATGTGTTGCATATAAAACGATCATGACTAGGGAAGCTCAAAAACAAAGAAGTATGACAGGGATTACAAAAAGGACCTATAACAACTTCTCGGTTCTTGAAAATGAAGTTGAATGTTCTATTTGCAATAACTTTGGTCATGAAGACTCTGAATGCAGGAGCAGGCTTCAGCAGAAAAAGGAACAAGCCTCAAACACCAAAACATGGAGAATAAAGGAACCTCAAACAGAAAGATGTGGGATAGCATTTTATGCAGAGGGACAGGAAAATCTATGGTACATTGACAGTGGATGTTCGAAGCATATGACAGGTGATAAAGAAAAACTCGAGTCTTATTCTGCTCTAGAAAAGGGAAAGAAAGTCTCTTTTGGAAATGATACTCCTGCAACTATAAAAGGAAAGGGCATTGCTCAGTTAAAAGAAAAGGTCAAGGCTAGAAATGTTTTGTATGTTGATGGATTGAAGCATAATCTTCTAAGTGTCAGCCAGATGTGTGATCAAAGAACCGAGGTTATATTCAGATCAAATGGATGTCTTGTTCGTGATCTTGATACAGGTAAAACAGTAATCAAAGGCAAAAGAACTCCAAATAATCTGTACATATTTGAAGAAGGACAACAACAATGCTATCTGAGCAAGGATGATGAGCACTGGTTATGGCATCGGAGGTTGGGGCATCTAAGCTTTTCACAAATAAGGAAAGCATGCAAATATCAGGCAGTTCGTGATCTTCCAGATATCAAAATTCCTGACAACACCATATGCAAATCATGTCAGTTTGGAAAACAAACCAGAACTAACTTTCCAGAGAAGGAAGGATCAGCTAGCATGCCTCTTGAGCTAGTTCATACAGATACATGCGGTCCATTCAGGAAAAGAACACCTAGAGGAGAAGAATACCTGATATTATTCATTGACGATTTCTCCAGGTTTGTCTGGCTAGGACTTATGAAGCACAAAGATGAAGCATTCGAAAAATTCAAATCCTTCAAAGCCTAGGTTGAAAATGAATCAGGTCACAAAATTAAGTGCCTCAGATCCGACAGAGGTGGGGAGTTTACCTCAAATGAATTTTTCGATTTCTGTGAAGAACATGGGATAAGAAGAGAATTCTCTACAGCTAGAACTCCTCAGCAAAATGGAGTTGTGGAAAGAATGAACAGAACAGTCCAACAAATGGCTCGTGCTATGCTTGATGAATCAGGAACTCCCGCAACTTTCTGGGGTGAAGCTGCACATGCTGCGGTTGTTATTCTCAACAAAACAAATGTCCGGGTGAACAGCACTCAAACTCCTCATGAGCTCTGGAGTGGTAAGACTCCTTCGGTAAAGCACTTCAAAATCTTTGGGAGCAAATGCTATATCAAGAATACTGATGAGCAGCTTGGCAAACTTGAACCTAGAGCAGATGAAGGCATTCTTCTTGGTTACTCTCCACATAGCAAAGCATACAAATGCTACAATAAAAGACTTGGCAGAATTGTTGACAGCATTGATGTAGTGGTTGATGAGAAGGGATACATTCCTAGGCAAGTACATCATGAAGACATCGAAGAAGATGAAGGCTACCCTCAAAGACAGAATGATGAAGAAGAGGAACCTCAAGAAGAACCTCAAGAAGAACCAGAGGAGCAGACAAGAATAGAAGAAAAGACTCCATCCAGATATGTTCAAAAGAATCATCCAGAATCTCAGATTATGGGGCAGAAAGAAGCAGGTGTACAAACAAGAAGAACAGTTGCAGAAGCTTCAAGCTATTTGGCATTACTCTCCTCTACTGAACCACAAAGTGTGAAAGAGGCATGCAAAGATGAATGTTGGGTGAAAGCAATGGATGAAGAACTTGAGCAAATCGAAAAGAACAACACTTGGGAACTGGTTCCTAGACCAAAGGATAAGAATGTTATCGGAACAAAATGGGTCTTCAAAAACAAATTGAATGAAAATGGAGAAGTAATTAGAAACAAAGCCAGACTTGTTTGTAAAGGGTATGCGCAGCAAGAAGGAATAGACTTTGAAGAAACCTTTGCTCATGTTGCAAGACTTGAGGCCATTCGAATGTTCCTTGCTCTCTCAAGTTTTCAAAACTTCAAAGTATTTCAAATGGACGTGAAATCAGCCTTTCTGAATGGAGACCTGGAAGAAGAAGTATACATTGAACAGCCAGATGGGTTCATTCTTGGAAATGATCCAAATCTTGTATGCAGATTGAAAAAGGCTCTCTATGGTCTCAAACAAGCTCCAAGGGCTTGGTACTACCGTTTGGACAAATATCTTCATCAAAAAGGTTTTTCAAAAGGATCAGCAGATAGCAATCTTTATATGAAAGTTGAAAATGACAAATTGCTAATACTTGTTGTGTATGTAGATGACATTATTTTTGGGAGCAATGAAGAAGCTATGAGTCAAAGCTTTGTCTCGGTCATGCAGAAAGAATTCGAAATGTCTTTGCTAGGAGAACTGACATATTTCCTTGGTTTGCAAATCCAACAAAAAGAAGGAGGAATCTTTTTATCTCAAACCAAGTATCTCAAACAGATTTTGAAGAAATATGGTATGGAAGATGCAAAACCAGTATGTACACCCATGGTCACAGGATGTAGCCTCAGTGCAAATGATGAATCTGCAGCAGTACATCAACCAACCTACAGATCTATGATTGGAAGTTTACTTTATTTGACAGGTACCCGACCGGACATCATGCATGCAGTTGGAATAGTTGGAAGATTTCAGGCAAATCCGAAGGAGACTCATCTTCAGGCAGTGAAGAGAATTTTCAAATATCTTCAAGGGACTCAAAATTATGGCTTATGGTATCCTAGAGATACAGATCTTACACTTCATGCTTATACAGATGCAGATTGGGCCGGAAGCGTGGATGACAGGAAAAGCACAAGTGGTGGTGCGTTCTTTATGGGTTCCAGACTGGTATCTTGGTTCAGCAAGAAACAGAGTTCGATTGCCTTGTCTACAGCTGAAGCGGAATATGTTGCTGCTGCATCTTGTTGCACTCAACTCCTTTGGATGATGCAGACTTTGCAGGATTTTCAAATCACTTGTACACCACCTATCCCCATCTTATGTGATAACACAAGTGCAATCAGCATCTCAAAGAATCCTGTTATGCATTCGAAAACCAAGCACATACCAATCAAGTACCATTTTCTCCGGGAACAAGTACTTGAACAGAAGGTCAAGTTGGAGTATGTTCCTTCTAAGGAACAAGTTGCTGATATTCTCACCAAACCATTGCCCAGGGACACTTTTGAATACCTCAGGCAAAAGCTGGGGGTTGTTGATGCATCATCTTATTGTTGAACCTTTTCTGATTGATGGTACAGGTTCAGGGGGAGCATATAATGCATTGTTGGCATTATGGAGGATGGTCAGAAGGAGATCTTGGAAATAGCTGCAATATGTCTCTATCTCTTTCATGGTGGATTATGGTTCTTTGTTGCAGATCTGGTTCATTTTCAGGGGGAGCATGATCTTAGGGGGAGCATACCCCTTTGCCCTTGATGTCAAAGGGGGAGAATGAAGCTGAAGTTTGTGAGGTTGCCATCAAGTCCAAAGGGGGAGATTGTTGGCATTATGTTTCTGGAATGGCTATATGTTACAGATGTTGTACTTGATGGCAACTCCTGTGGCAAGGCTCTCAATTTGTTGAAAATTAAGAAGTACGCAGGAAATCAGTTCAGAAGGTGCGTACCCGCAGGTACACCATGCAGGGACCGCGTCCAGATACGCAGACCAGCAGTTCAGGAGGTGCGTCCCCCTAGTGCACACATTTCAAGGCAGAGAAAAGTACACGTGGGGTTTCTTATGTTTTACTCTTGGTTTTTAGCCGATGGTATTGGGTTATTATGGTGTCGGCTCGTGGTATTGATCCATGTTTTAAGGATGAGCTTGCCTATATAAAGCAAAGGAGATCACTTGGCTAAGCATCTCTTGCAATTGAATATCTTTAGATCTGAAAAATTGGTTTATGGTCTTAAAAGCTTGATCTATATGAAAGGGAAGTTGAAGGCGAATCTGTGTAGGGTGATCTCTCGAGCGCATGATCAGATCTGAGCAACTGTGCCATTCTGGTGGACTGCCTATTCGGCCCTAATTAGAAGGACGCAGGTGTTTAACAGAAGAGCTGCGTGGGTACGCAGTGCAGAAACAGGAGATCTGCGTCGGTACGCAGTGTAGAAACAGGAGATCTGCGTCGGTACGCAGAGCAGAAGCAGGATACCTGCGTCGGTACGCAGTGCAGAAATAGGAGATCTGCGTCGGTACGCAGAGCAGAATCAGGATACCTGCGTCGGTACGCAGAGCAGAAGAAGGAGAGCTGCGTGGGTACGCAGAGCGACTAAGGTTCAGGTGCGTCCGCACAGTAAAAGTACGCGGCGCGATAGTATCTTTGGGTGCGTCCCTGCAGTAACAGTACGCGGCGCGATAATGTCTCTGGGTGCGTCCCTGCAGTAATAGTACGCAGCCCGGTTCAAGGAACAGTGCGTGGGCACGCAGTTCGGCAGAAGGATCCCTGCGGGTATACGCAGGAAAGCAGAAGGTGAACTGCGTAGCGACGCAGGCCATAGAAGGGAAAACTGCGTATCTGTCTTAAAATGTTCTGTTGATAAGGTGTTCTGGGTTAGTTCTGTTATTGCTGATCTGATGACTGTAGTGGACTGTAACTTTTATGTACTTGATGATCATTTGATGCTTTATGAAAAGAAGTAGGGGGTTGTAGCTCCCTTCCAGGAGAGACTGGAAAACGAGAGAGAGAGAGTTGTAGCTCTCTGCAGGTTGCAGCCTGCGTACTGGTAAAGGACTGCACCAGTACAAAACCATTGTAAAAGAAGTTTCTAATTTGAAAGAAGATAGAGACATATTGCAGCAGGTGGTTTTCACCCACATTGGGTTTCCACCTTACATCTTGTGTTCTTTGGTGTGACTATCTGTTTTTCCTTGCTCATGCTCATTATTTTATGGTACTGACATGCAAAAATAATTCAAAGAACAAATAAGGAAGATTGATTAAAAGAATAAGATAATAGTGATTCACCCCCCCTCTCAGTATTATTTTCAACAATTGGTATCAGAGCAGGTCCTTCAGAGAAGCTTGATCGCTTGAAGGTAGATCGTTCATCATGAGCAACTACGAGAGAGAAGCATCAATCAGGCCACCGGTTTTTGATGGGACACACTTCAATTATTGGAAGGTAAGAGTTACTGCCTATCGTCAATCTCTTGGTACAGAAGTTTGGGACATCGTAGAGACAGGCTATGCTTTTCCTTCAGCTACTCCTACAGATGCAGCCGAGAAAAAGAAGTATGAAACAAATGCGAAAGCAGTCAGTACTCTATTAGGATGTATATCTCAATCAGAATTCATGAAGGTAATGCACTATAAATCCGCAAAAGAGATATGGGACAAAATTGTTACGAGTTATGAAGGAGACGAACAGGTAAAGCGTGCTAAACTTCAAACTCTTAGAATTCAGTATGAGACTCTCAAAATGTATAATGATGAAAGTGTGGCTAACTATTTTCTTCGGGTAGATGAGGTTGTTAATTGTATGAAAAATTTGGGTGAAGAAATAAAAGAGGCTATTGTGGTTGAAAAGGTCCTAAGATCATTGTCCCCCAAGTTTGAATCTAAAGTATCTGCAATAGAAGAAAAGGAAAATCTACGAATTCTTACTATGTCTCAGCTACATGGAATTCTAACTGCTTATGAAATGAGAAAGGGAGGTCCATCAGACAGAAGAGAAGCCGCTTTCAAGGCATCAGGCAAAGGAGATTATTATGAAGCAAGCCACGTCCCAGAAGAAGAGGAAGAAGAATCAAATTTTGTCAGAAATCTTCAAAGAGGTTCTGGAAGGTTCAGAGGTAAGTTACCTTTTAAATGCTTTACTTGTGGAAGAGTAGGTCATTATGCTGCAAAATGTCCTTATAAGGATAAAGGAAAGGAACCTGCTAGATGGAACAAGAAACAGAACGCAAATAAGAAAAGCTACTACACTCATGAAGATAGTGATGGTCTATCAAACAATGATGAAGATGAACAAGGTAATGAATATAAGTTGTTAATGGCATTTGAAGATGATGATTATATGGATGCTGTAGATGTGGATAACCTTTATGATGAAATTACTAGACTCAAGAGATGTATAGAAGAAAAGAACATGATCATTGATACTCTACAATTTCAAATTGATGAAAAGGAAAAACATCTTGAAAAATTAGAAGGTGAAATTGTTGGTCTTAGAAAAGAGATTGAGAAAGCAAAAGCTATTAATCTCAAGTTTGTCAAAGGATCTGAAACTTTGGATGAGATTATCAATGTGCAGCGGTCTCCTCTAAACAAGACAGGTCTGGGCTATAATGGAGAAACTTCTCAAGCATCCACCTCAAAAAGTTATCTTGATGCAGCAAGAAGAAATGAGCAAAAGAACAATGAAGATCAACAGGTAAAGCAGGAACGAATTACAAACAGAAACTATCAAGGGCAATCCATCTTAAGGGTGAACAAAAGCTACAACCAGCCACAGGTAAAATCTTCTCAATTTGGTTCAAGAATAGATGAAAATAGAAATTACAATCAGTTGGCTGGTAGATTCAATAACCGCAGAAGTTTCTTCAATGGACAATGCTTTTCTTGCCATAACTTTGGTCACAAAGCAGCTCAATGTGTTGCATATAAAACGATCATGACTAGGGAAGCTCAAAAACAAAGAAGTATGACAGGGATTACAAAAAGGACCTATAACAACTTCTCGGTTCTTGAAAATGAAGTTGAATGTTCTATTTGCAATAACTTTGGTCATGAAGACTCTGAATGCAGGAGCAGGCTTCAGCAGAAAAAGGAACAAGCCTCAAACACCAAAACATGGAGAATAAAGGAACCTCAAACAGAAAGATGTGGGATAGCATTTTATGCAGAGGTACAGGAAAATCTATGGTACATTGACAGTGGATGTTTGAAGCATATGACAGGTGATAAAGAAAAACTCGAGTCTTATTCTGCTCTAGAAAAGGGAAAGAAAGTCTCTTTTGGAAATGATACTCCTGCAACTATAAAAGGAAAGGGCATTGCTCAGTTAAAAGAAAAGGTCAAGGCTGGAAATGTTTTGTATGTTGATGGATTGAAGCATAATCTTCTAAGTGTCAGCCAGATGTGTGATCAAAGAACCGAGGTTATATTCAGATCAAATGGATGTCTTGTTCGTGATCTTGATACAGGTAAAACAGTAATCAAAGGCAAAAGAACTCCAAATAGTCTGTACATATTTGAAGAAGGACAACAACAATGCTATCTGAGCAAGGATGATGAGCACTGGTTATGGCATCGGAGGTTGGGGCATCTAAGCTTTTCACAAATAAGGAAAGCATGCAAATATCAGGCAGTTCGTGATCTTCCAGATATCAAAATTCCTGACAACACCATATGCAAATCATGTCAGTTTGGAAAACAAACCAGAACTAACTTTCCAGAGAAGGAAGGATCAGCTAGCATGCCTCTTGAGCTAGTTCATACAGATACATGCGGTCCATTCAGGAAAAGAACACCTAGAGGAGAAGAATACCTGATATTATTCATTGACGATTTCTCCAGGTTTGTCTGGCTAGGACTTATGAAGCACAAAGATGAAGCATTCGAAAAATTCAAATCCTTCAAAGCCTTGGTTGAAAATGAATCAGGTCACAAAATTAAGTGCCTCAGATCTGACAGAGGTGGGGAGTTTACCTCAAATGAATTTTTCGATTTCTGTGAAGAACATGGGATAAGAAGAGAATTCTCTACAGCTAGAACTCCTCAGCAAAATGGAGTTGTGGAAAGAATGAACAAAACAGTCCAACAAATGGCTCGTGCTATGCTTGATGAATCAGGAACTCCCACAACTTTCTGGGGTGAAGCTGCACATGCTGCGGTTGTTATTCTCAACAAAACAAATGTCCGAGTGAGCAGCACTCAAACTCCTCATGAGCTCTGGAGTGGTAAGACTCCTTCGGTAAATCACTTCAAAATCTTTGGGAGCAAATGCTATATCAAGAATACTGATGAGCAGCTTGGCAAACTTGAACCTAGAGCAGATGAAGGCATTCTTCTTGGTTACTCTCCACATAGCAAAGCATACAAATGCTACAATAAAAGACTTGGCCGAATTGTTGACAGCATTGATGTAGTGGTTGATGAGAAGGGATACATTCCTAGGCAAGTACATCATGAAGACATAGAAGAAGATGAAGGCTACCCTCAAAGACAGAATGATGAAGAAGAGGAACCTCAAGAAGAACCAGAGGAGCAGACAAGAATAGAAGAAAAGACTCCATCCAGATATGTTCAAAAGAATCATCCAGAATCTCAGATTATGGGGCAGAAAGAAGCAGGTGTACAAACAAGAAGAACAGTTGCAGAAGCTTCAAGCTATTTGGCATTACTCTCCTCTACTGAACCACAAAGTGTGAAAGAGGCATGCAAAGATGAATTTTGGGTGAAAGCAATGGATGAAGAACTTGAGCAAATCGAAAAGAACAACACTTGGGAACTGGTTCCTAGACCAAAGGATGAGAATGTTATCGGAACAAAATGGGTCTTCAAAAACAAATTGAATGAAAATGGAGAAGTAATTAAAAACAAAGCCAGACTTGTTTGTAAAGGGTATGCGCAGCAAGAAGGAATAGAATTTGAAGAAACCTTTGCTCCTGTTGCAAGACTTGAGGCCATCCGAATGTTCCTTGCTCTCTCAAGTTTTCAAAACTTCAAAGTATTTCAAATGGACGTGAAATCAGCCTTTCTGAATGGAGACCTGGAAGAAGAAGTATACATTGAACAGCCAGATGGGTTCATTCTTGGAAATGATCCAAATCTTGTATGCAGATTGAAAAAGGCTCTCTATGGTCTCAAACAAGCTCCAAGGGCTCGGTACTACCGTTTGGACAAATATCTTCATCAACAAGGTTTTTCAAAAGGATCAGCAGATAGCAATCTTTATATGAAAGTTGAAAATAACAAATTGCTAATACTTGTTGTGTATGTAGATGACATTATTTTTGGGAGCAATGAAGAAGCTATGAGTCAAAGCTTTGCCTCGGTCATGCAGAAAGAATTCGAAATGTCTTTGCTAGGAGAACTGACATATTTCCTTGGTTTGCAAATCCAACAAAAAGAAGGAGGAATCTTTTTATCTCAAACCAAGTATCTCAAACATATTTTGAAGAAATATGGTATGGAAGATGCAAAACCAGTATGTACACCCATGGTCACAGGATGTAGCCTCAGTGCAAATGATGAATCTGCAGCAGTACATCAACCAACCTACAGATCTATGATTGGAAGTTTACTTTATTTGACAGGTACCAGACCGGACATCATGCATGCAGTTGGAATAGTTGGAAGATTTCAGGCAAATCCGAAGGAGACTCATCTTCAGGCAGTGAAGAGAATTTTCAAATATCTTCAAGGGACTCAAAATTATGGCTTATGGTATCCTAGAGATACAGATCTTACACTTCATGCTTATACAGATGCAGATTGGGACGGAAGCGTGGATGACAGGAAAAGCACAAGTGGTGGTGCGTTCTTTATGGGTTCCAGACTGGTATCTTGGTTCAGCAAGAAACAGAGTTCGATTGCCTTGTCTACAGCTGAAGCGGAATATGTTGCTGCTGCATCTTGTTGCACTCAACTCCTTTGGATGATGCAGACTTTGCAGGATTTTCAGATCACTTGTACACCACCTATCCCCATCTTATGTGATAACACAAGTGCAATCAGCATCTCAAAGAATCCTGTTATGCATTCGAAAACCAAGCACATACCAATCAAGTACCATTTTCTCCGGGAACAAGTACTTGAACAGAAGGTCAAGTTGGAGTATGTTCCTTCTAAGGAACAAGTTGCTGATATTCTCACCAAACCATTGCCCAGGGACACTTTTGAATACCTCAGGCAAAAGCTGGGGGTTGTTGATGCATCATCTTATTGTTGAACCTTTTCTGATTGATGGTACAGGTTCAGGGGGAGCATATAATGCATTGTTGGCATTATGGAGGATGGTCAGAAGGAGATCTTGGAAATAGCTGCAATATGTCTCTATCTCTTTCATGGTGGATTATGGTTCTTTGTTGCAGATCTGGTTCATTTTCAGGGGGAGCATGATCTTAGGGGGAGCATACCCCTTTGCCCTTGATGTCAAAGGGGGAGAATGAAGCTGAAGTTTGTGAGGTTGCCATCAAGTCCAAAGGGGGAGATTGTTGGCATTATGTTTCTGGTATGGCTATATGTTACAGATGTTGTTATGTTACAGATGTTGTACTTGATGACAACTCCCGTGGCATGGCTCTCAATTTTTTGAAAATTAAGAAGTACGCAGGAAATCAGTTCAGAAGGTGCGTACCCGCAGGTACACCATGCAGGGACCGCGTCCAGATACGCAGACCAGCCGTTCAGGAGGTGCGTCCCCCCAGTGCACACATTTCAAGGCAGAGAAAAGTACACGTGGGGTTTCTTATGTTTTACTCTTGGTTTTTAGCCGACGGTATTGGGTTATTATGGTGTCGGCTCTTGGTATTGATCCATGTTTTAAGGATGAGCTTGCCTATATAAAGCAAAGGAGATCACTTGGCTAAGCATCTCTTGCAATTGAATATCTTTAGATCTGAAAAATTGGGTTATGGTCTTAAAAGCTTGATCTATATGAAAGGGAAGTTGAAGGCGAATCTGTGTAGGGTGATCTCTCGAGCGCATGATCAGATCTGAGCAACTGTGCCATTCTGGTGGACTGCCTATTCGGCCCTAATCAGAAGGACGCAGATGTTTAACAAAAGAGCTGCGTGGGTATGCAGTGCAGAAACAGGAGATCTGCGTCGGTACGCAGTGCAGAAACAGGAGATCTGCGTCGGTACGCAGAGCAGAAGCAGGATACCTGCGTCGGTACGCAGTGCAGAAACAGGAGATCTGCGTCGGTACGTAGATCAGAAGCAGGATACCTACGTCGGTACGCAGAGCAGAAGAAGGAGAGCTGCGTGGGTACGCAGAGCGATTAAGGTTCAGGTGCGTCCGCACAGTAAAAGTACGCGGCACGATAGTATCTTTGGGTGCGTCCCTGCAGTAACAGTACGCGGCGCGATAATGTCTCTGGGTGCGTCCCTGCAGTAATAGTACGTAGCCCGGTTCAAGGAACAGTGCGTGGGCATGCAGTTCGACAGAAGGATCCCTGCGGGTATACGCAGGAAAGCAGAAGGTGAACTGCGTAGCGACGCAGGCCACAGAAGGGAAAACTGCGTATCTGTCTTAAAATGTTCTGTTGATTGAATTTTTCTGTTGATAAGGTGTTCTGGGTTAGTTCTGTTATTGCTGATCTGATGACTGTAGTGGACTGTAACTTTTATGTACTTGATGATCATTTGATGCTTTATGAAAAGAAGTAGGGGGTTGTAGCTCCCTTCCAGGAGAGACTGGAAAACGAGAGAGAGAGAGTTGTAGCTCTCTGCAGGTTGCAGCCTGCGTACTGGTAAAGGACTGCACCAGTACAAAACCATTGTAAAAGAAGTTTCTAATTTGAAAGAAGATAGAGACATATTGCAGCAGGTGGTTTTCACCCACATTGGGTTTCCACCTTACATCTTGTGTTCTTTGGTGTGACTATCTGTTTTTCCTTGCTCATGCTCATTATTTTATGGTACTGACATGCAAAAATAATTTAAAGAACAAATAAGGAAGATTGATTAAAAGAATAAGATAATACTGATTCACCCCCCCTCTCAGTATTATTTTCAACACATAGTACACAGACTTACCCGGTGATGGAACCTTCACAGGTCCAAACACATCACTGTGCACCAGCTCTAATATATGTTTCACCCTCTTACCACCAGAGGGGAAACTCACCCAATTCTGCTTCCCATATACACAATTTTCACAGAAATCAAAATCCAGAGAGCTATTACTAATACCTTCTACCATACCTTTACCATGAAGTATTCGAAGGCCCTTATCTCCAATATGTCCAAGCCTTTGATGCCACAACATGGTCTTTTCTCCAGAGACCACTAGATTTTCTGCTCCACTTTCAGGAACCACGGAACTATTGCACCCATCAACAACAGTGCTACCTTGTAGCTTGTACAGAGTTCCAATCCAAACTCCTTGCATCAATATCAGTGCTCCCTGAACCTTCTTGCAGGTATCCTTCTCGAATACTGTTTTTACACCTGCATCATCCAACTTACTAATAGAAATCAGATTTCTGGCTAATGCAGGAATATGTAGAACACATAGAAGTGTTCTAACCCTTCCACCTTGTAGCTTAAAATTTATTTTTCCATGACCAATGGTTCTAGCCTTCCTGTCATCCCCCAAGAAGACATCACCACCCTCATATTTCTTATACTCACAGAACCACTCCCTATGGGGAGTGAAGTGAAAGGATGCACTTGAGTCAATCAACCATGCCTCATGATCTACATGTGTACTTGAAGAAGCCAAGTACACTTCCCCACCTTCATCTGAGGTAGTTTTCGCCTCTGCAGATGGAGCCTCATTAGATCCCTTTCCTTTGTCAGGAGATTTACATTTACAGTCCCTTTTGAAGTGGCCTTCTTTTCCACATTTCTAGCACACCACCTTTACAGGTTTTCCTGGAGATTTAGATCTCCCACTCGATGACTTATTTTTGTTTCTGTTCTAGGACCATCCTCATACAGACAAGGCATCACCATTTTGGCTCTCCATATTTTTCTGTCTCATCTCCTCCATCAGCAAGGCTGAGACTATTTCATCAAACTGCAAGGCAATTGCATTGCCACCTATTGCAATAACTAGACTATCCCACGAATCTGGTAGAGAACACAACAAAATGATGCAATTATCTTCATCTAAAATTTTAATATCAATAGATGCTAACTGACTTACCACAATATTAAACGAATTCAGATGCTCTGTCACCGAGTCTCCATCTTTCATCCTCAGGTTATACATCTTTTTCCGCAGGAATATTTTATTCACCAGAGACTTAGATTGGTACAAAGTCCCTAACTTGTCCCACAAAGCCTTTGCTGTAGCTTCCCCTGATACATTCAACAATACTAAATCTGAGACACAACCGTATTGTGCTCTTTTCCTTCTGATCCAACTTCTTCCATTCTTCATCGAACACTCCCGTTGGTTTAGTACCCGGATCTACCGCGATCCACTGATCTTTATCCACCAATAGATCCTCCATCTTGAGTTTCCACAACTCAAAACTATGACCATTAAATTTCTAAATCTCTATCTTTCCACTGCTCGCCATCTTCTTCCACCACCAGAATCGATCTCGTAGATCTCCCACTGAACAGGGTCTACCATAGGCCCAAGCGAAACCCTGCGACAACAAAGGCGTCCCCTTGAAGCCAAATTTTCTCTGATACTAAATGTAGGTTTTAACCCCATACAAAAATTACCTGCATACAAATTCTAAAACACAGAAAATAAATAATACGAGAGTAGAACACATAAAACACATATACACAGATATTTTCCCCTGGATCCCAAAACCAAGACTCCCAGCTTGATTTTTCATTATGTTCCTTTCAATGTTACAATACATATTTATACATGCTGAAGCATCCAATACCATGGACCGAAAACCATCCAATACCATGGACCGAAAACCATCACGTCCAATACCATGGACCAAAAACCATCGAGTCCAATACTATGGATTGAAAACCATCGCGTCTAAAAAACATGTGCGAAAATCATGCACAAAACCATAGGTAGGTCCGGCCATCCTAACATAGGGTCCAAAACCAAAATTTTCTGGGGCACTGCCCTAGACCCCATAAAGTGGGGTTATGGGTGCCCTTTAAACCCCCTGTTAACTACGTGGAAAGAATATAACACAACCCAACAGATGGTATTGATTGGCTTACACAACTCACTGGCGGAGTGTTAGGGAAAAAATCCAGAGGATTGGTTATCAGTCAGGTCCAGGACCCATTCACTAAATGAGTCCACACAATAGTTTATTTATGAATTACAATGGTTGGTTGAGCTTCCAATGCAAAACTGACAATGCTTGAGGCCATTGATAAAATAGTCAAATTTGGCAAGGAGTAGTACAATTGGGCCAAATACATAGCATACCTTCTCAAGGAGAACTACCAAAGTTGCCAAAATTCAGGTAAGGCCATTTAGTTTCCCTCTCCATTAATTTGGCTAGCTATGGGCTCGAATATCGTGATTCTGAGAGTTATGGTCCATGGAAATTAGATTTCCTTATATTTCTATGTAACAATGAATTCATGAATTGAGTTTCCCCCAACTTCTTCTTTGCTGTTTTGGATAGAATAACACACCTCCTGGCCACTCCGCTCAAAGATCTCGACTCTCTTGGCTATTCCAACTCATATTCATTAGCCATGATCTATCTCCTCATCGTCCTATAGCTATTAGATCCACTCTTGTTGTCTCAAGAGATATTGGTTATAATGGTGCACTCCTGCTCTCAAAAACCAATGGCTTCCATTCAAGGGCATAACCGACACCTACAATAAATACTACATTCATGCACATGGACTAAGGAAAATTATACCATGTTCAGGTTTCAGTTTGAATCAAGGATGGTTAGGGATGTTGTAGGTTTTAACCCCGTACATAAATTACCTGCATACGAATTCTAAAAATAGAAAATAAACAATGGTGAGAGAATAACACATAAAACAAATATACACAAAGATTTCCCACTGGATCCTAAAACTGGGACTACCAAATTGATTTTTCATTATGTTCCTTTTAGTGTTACAATACATATATATACATGCCAAAGCATCCATAAACCCCAATCCATTAACCCTTAATTAGAACATAACCCTATTTCCCTTGACCAGATCTACAAAATACCATGGACTGAAAACCATTGTGCCCAAAACCATGTGCGAAATCCATGTATAAAACCATAGGTAGGTCCATGCACCTAATATAGGGTCCAATTTTTTTTCCCGAGGTGCTGTCTCGCACCCCATAGAGGGGGTTTACCGCTCCCCTCAAAACTCCCGAGAGGGGTGGCTGACGCCCCCCCATGACCCTCCCGCTGTGCCGGACGCAACGAAGGGGGGCTAGCCGCTCCCCCTATAACCCCTCAGCTTCACTACTGGGGCTAGTCGTGGAAAGAATATAACACAACCCAACATTCTCCCACTTGTTGTTTTCTTTCCATAGGGGGCCACAAGAGAGCTTAGTCATTGATCCAACCCTGCAATGCCCATTGTTTCTCTACACCAAGATAACTTCTCAGTGCTCACAAACTTGTTAATGCATTTGCAATATTCTTCTAAGTGTCCACCTTTACCAGCAACACCTTTTTGTCTTCTACCATATCCCTCACAAAGTGATATTGAACATCAATGTGCTTTGTATTTGAATGATAAGCAGGGTTCTTTGCAAAAAAAAATGCACTTTTTTTGTCACAGTCTATCCTTATAGCTCGTTGTACTAACCCCATACTTGAATGCAATATCTACAACCAAACTACTTCCTTGCTTGCATGAGTGGTTGCCATGTATTTTGCCTCTCTAGTTGATAGTGCCACTACAGATTGTCTCTTACTCATCCAACTGACTGGATCTCCAAATAGGTTAAACACATACCCAATTGTAGATCTTCTCTAATCCAGATCTCCAGCCCTGTCTGCGTCAACAAAGCCACGGATGTCCAAAAATCTGTCCAATACTGGTCTTCCTTGGTAGCACAAACCATAATCACTAGTGCCATGCAAATACCTTAAAACCCGCTTCACTGCTGTCCAATGCTCCTTCCTTGGTTTTGATATAAACCCTCTCAATACTCCCACTGCATGTGCAATGTCTGGTCTAATGAAGACCATCACATACATCAAACTATCGACTACATTTGCATATGGAACATGGGACATGTCCTCTTCGTCTTCTTGTGTCTTGGGACACTGTTCAACAGATAATTTACACCTATAGGAATAGGAACCTTCATTGGTTTGCTATCCTGCATATTAAACCTATGCAGTATTGTCTTGACATACTTCCTATGGTTTAACCAGAGCTTTCTCTTTGCCCCATCTCATTTAATTTCCATGCCCAAAATATAGTTTGTAGCACCAAGATCTTTCATGTCGAATTTGGAGGACAATTTTGTCTTCAAATCTTGGATAATTGCTTTTACATTTCCAACCAACAACATATCATCCACATACAAGACCAGATAAATAACAAGGTCACTAATTAATATAAAATACATATAGTGATTTGATTTACTTCTGGTGAAGCCAAGTCCCCGTATAAATGTATCAAATTTCTGATACCACATCCTTGGTCACTGTTTTAACACATACATAAACTTTTTTAACTTGCATACCAGTTCTTTCTTACCCTTCACCACAAAGCCTTTAGGTTGGTTCATGTATATCTCTTCTTCCAGATCCTCATGAAGAAATGTTGTCTTCACATCCATCTGTTCTACCTCAAAATCAAAAGAAACAACAACATATAAAAGTAATCTAATAGAAGCTACCTTGGCAACATGAGAAAAAATATCACCAAAATCAAATCCCGACACCTGGGAATAACATTTTGCTACCAAACGAGCTTTGTATTTCTCCACCTTTCCTTCTACATTCATCTTATTCTTGAACACCCATTTTCTACCAATGGGTTTCCTTCAAACCGACAACTCCACGAGATCCCAAGCCTTATTTTTGTGCAAGGTTGCCATTTCATCAACCATGGCCTCCTTCCAGAGTTTTCCATCCTCTGAATCTACTACTTCCTTCACAGTTCTAGGATCTTCATTAGTAATAGATAAAAGAAAAATTTGAATAGAAAGTAGATGGACTATACCTTTGTGGATACCTTCTTTCTCGAACTGATCTTCTCACAACCAGAGTTTGTGGTTCTACATATTCTGATTCCTCTTCTGTTGTAGACTCTGATTCTTCCTCCTTTAGCTCAAACTCTATCTTCTCAGGTTTCTTTGGTAGAATTCATGTTTAATAACATCTTTCACCTCTCTAAACACGACATCTCGGCTATACACAACCTTCCTTGTTACTTGGTTCCAAAGCTTATAACCTTTTAAACCTTCCTTATATGCAACAAAGATTCACTTTTTAGATTTACTATCCAACTTTGTTGTTTTCTCTTTTGGAACATGTACATATGCATCACATCCGAATACCCTCAGATGTGAAAGAGAAGGTTTCTTACCAGTCCATACCTCTTGTGGAGTCTTATCCTCCAACGCTTATGAAGTTGATATGTTGACAAGGTAACATGCAGTCTCCACCGCTTCTGCTTAGAATTCCTGTCCTAACCTGTCACCAGTGAGCATGCTTCTTGCCATTTCCATCAAAATCTTGTTCATTCTTGTTGCAGCTCCGTTTTTCTCATGTGTGTATGGAGTAGTCTTATGCCGTGCTATACCACACTTCTTACATAACTCTTCAAATTCCTTCTTGCAAAACTCTCCACAGTTATCTGTCCTCAACACCTTTATCTTCTTCTCTGTCTGGTTTTCCACCAGAGCCTTAAATTCTTTAAACCTGTCAAAGACTTCATATTTCTTCTTGAGGAAATATATCCAAACGTAGTACATAGACTTACCCAGTGATGGAACCAACATAGGTCCAAACACATCACTTTGCACAAGCCCTAATATATTTTTCATCCTCTTACCACCAGAGGGGAAAATCACCCGATTCTACTTCCCATATACAAAATTTTCACAAATACAGAGATCTATTAGACATACCTTCTACCAAAATTTTACCATGAAGTATTCGAAGGCCCTTCTCTCCAATATGTCCAAGCCTTTGATGCCATAGCATGGTGTTTTCTCCAGATACCACTAGATTTTTTGCTCCACTTTCAGGAATCACAGGACTGCTGCACCCATCAATAACAGTTCTACGTTGTAGCTTGTACAGAGTTCCAATCCGAACTCCCCACATCAATACCAGTTCTCACTTAACCATCTTGCAGGTATCTTTCTAGAACACTGTTTTTACACCTGCATCATCCAGCTTGGTTATAGAAATCATATTTCTCACTAATGCAAGAATATGCCGAACAACCAGAAGTGTTCTAATCCTTCCACATTGCAACTTCAACTTCACTTTTCTGTGACCAATGATTCTAGCCTTCCTGTCATCCCCTAAGAAGGCATCACCACAATCATATTTCTGATACTCATAGAACCACTCTCTATGGGGAGTGAAGTTGATCCAAAATGGATTCATTTTTTCCTCCGGATCAAAGACTTCAATGCAGATGAAAGTGGGATCAAGTTGAAGTGCTCGATGTGTAAATCTGAGTTTGGATAGAGAAGCCGAGAGGACTATTACACGCTGAGAACTTAGCAGCGAAGCATAGTCGTTGGATTAGTCAGATCAACGAATGAGAGTGAGGGAGATAGATGACTAGGATTAAGTAGCGCAAAATAAAGTTAAGAAATGAAGATCAGATTAAGCACGTGTGTAGTATTTGGCAAGTGTTAAATGGTATCTCGCGCACCCTAAAGGCTGGAAATGGTATTTCTAAAATTCATGTGATTAACCTTAGTGTGCGACATGTAGCACGAGAAAACCACTTTTCTCGCGTGCTCTCGATCTGATATCAGTCGTGCAAGAATTTGCGCAAGATTGTGCGATAGCCATTCTATTGGATGGGTCACATCAATGTTGGAGATCGTCTAGGCTAGTTGGTGAGCAGACGACGTGATAGTCATTGGATTAGATGGGACAGATCGACAGTGGAGATTTGGAGGATATGATAAACTTGTATTTATTTTGGTGTTAGGATCTCCACCAGAAAAAGGTCGGATGTTCGGGGTTAACCCCACAATCACCGATCCTTTGATTTTATGTTGTCGCGTTATCCCACATTCACTGCAGATTGCAACTACATATGGTATATTAATACCATATCACCAAGAGAGAACCAGGATGCCGAAGGGTGGGACTTGGTTAACCAAGCCACCAATTTCTTAATAAACCATTGTAGGTGCCAAACTCGCTCTGCCACCAGCGCACAGTCTGAGGTGGTTTTTATGTAGGCCGAGGTGTATTTTGCCAAACAAAGGGTGGTTTTGTAGGGACAAATGTGGTTTTGGACCTTTACAGGGGGTCCGGAGGTCACAATGGCCAAATATTGTCAAGTTTATACTCGTTTGACTCGAAATCTTGAGTTGAACACAGTGGTGATGTTCATTTTATTATTTGAGACTGTTAGGTCCCTATAATACTAGTGATTCCCCCATTACTATTTTCATTGTATCCCTTATTGTTATTATTGTGCCCCTATTGTCTCCATATTGTTATTAGTGTGCCCCATAGAAGCCCACTATTGTTATTGTTGTGCCCTTATGTTATTACTATTATGTCGACTTGATTATATTGTGACCCCTTATACTCCTATATATAGAAGGGAGGTTTAGTCATTTGTATCATCCAATAATTTTTCATTTGTGTAATGTAAAGGAGGTTGCCCCCTCGAAGAGGCTGAATTCTAAGGCATTGATCTATCTTTTCTATCTTTCTGTGAGCTGGTTTCCTAACATTTGGTATTAGGGCTTTGGATTCTAGGGTTTCGCTGCTCCAAACAGGTCATCATGGCATTTTATCTATAAATTTGTTTCTGTGACATTTCAGTAGCTAAAAAAAAACCATTTGAGATGTAATCGATTTGAACTTTGGGACCAAAGTTCTGAGCTTGTCTCACTATATTTTTAGATATATGATCTGCGGGAGTTATGGTTTTTGCAGACTCTCGAATTACTTTCCAAACAGGTGACCTAGGGAAAATCGTCATAACTTTTTTTCTGAGCATCAAATTGAAATTTTGTAAGAAATTTCAAAAGAGGACGGTATGTAGTTTTTTGTATATCAGTTTCAGGGACTAAGGTTGAAACAGTGACACTTGGCACTTTGTACAAGTTCACTCTACTGAACTAGTCTATAATCAGGTCACCGTGAGAGATTTGGCATAGCTCTTCCTTGGAGAATCTTGTCTTGATAAGACTTGTAGGGTTAGAAAGAGGACTCAAAGGGCTATTGTGGGATGCGATTTCAGATATTCAAGGTCCACAGTTACAGAGATACAACAGATTCAATATTGAGCTCTTACAAAGTGAAATAAAAGGTGTGTAGTTTTTTTAAAATTTTGGATAAGATTGGTTTGAAAAATTAGTTTGAAGGAATTCAAAGGGACTACTGAAGAATTATTAGCATTACTTGATGCCACAAAGAAAGAAAATGGAAACACCTAGTAAGCAACCTGAAAGCTCTAGCATGACTCGTGAAGAAGAGGAAGAAATGCAACATGATATATCAAAATTACAAGACCAAGTACAAAAAATTTCACTCTCACAAAAGGTAACTAAAGCCAAGATGAATGGTGTGGAAGCTAATATGAATGGCATGCAAGTTAAGATGGATGGAGTGGAAGCTAAGATGGATGGCATGGAAACTAATATGAATGGCATGCAAGTTAAGATGGATGGCATGGAAGCTAAGATGAATGGCATGGACGCTAAAATGAATGGCATGGACGCTAAGATGGAAGAATTGAAGATAAATTTGAATAAGTTGCTACAAGAAATGGTTACTAATGGTGAAAAGGTAGTAAAGGAAACTCATGATGAGAACAAAAGAAATGTTAATCATGATTTCATAGACTTTGGATTGAATACCCACCATGTTCCAAAAATCGATACGAGGAAGTTTGATGGCAAGGATTCCAGAACATGGATACTACAAATGGAGCATTTTTTCAATCTCCATAATGTGAAAAACACACAAAAGGTACGCATTGCAACTTCATATTTGGAACCAAATCAGTTTGTATGGTATCAATGGCTTTGCTCTCGTAAACAAATTGTCACTTGGGCAATTTTTATGGAAGAAATGATAGCACATTACGAGGATAAAAAAAGAAACACCTTTTTAAGCCAATTGATAAATCTCAAACAAAAGGGTTCAATGATGGAGCACATTGAGGACTTCCAAAAATTGAACACAAGGGTAAAAGATATTCCAGAGGAGCATAGGATTGATGTGTTCATAGGGACTTTAAAGGATAATATCCAACATGAGGTTCGCCTTTGGGAACTTGATTCATTGGAGAAGGCATTCAGGTTAGCAAGAAAAATGGAAAGCAAAATTATGGAAACCAGGAAGCCTACCACTCACAACTATAAAGATGGAAGTGTTGTTTCCCCTGGCCTTCCACAATCTACAAGGTTTACACCACAAAAATTGGAAGAAAAAAGAGCAAAAGGGCTTTGTTATAGTTGTGATAGCAAATACACTAAAGGTCATAAGTGTGCTGAGAAGAAATTATTCTACATATATTGCGAAGAGGAGGAAGAAAAGGAACAAGAAATGTCAAAAGAAGAGGATATACTCCAGGAACAAACCCTAGATAAAGAAGAAATGAACCCGACCATATCTTGTAATGCATTGGTTGGAATTAACACTCCTCAAACTATCAAGATAGAAGGACATATCAAGAAGAAAAAGGTAATAGTGTTGATTGATTCAACAAGTACCCATAGTTTTATTCATTGTAAGATAACCAAGGAATTGAATTGCTTCCTATATCCAGCACCAGAGTGTCAAGTGATGGTTGCAAGTGGAGGAACCATAAATTGCTCTGGAAAGTGCCATATTATCAAGCTATCCATGGGAGAATATGTATTGAATATCCCAATGCTTTCAATTCCAATGGGTGGTGCTGATGTTGTACTAGGAGTCGAATGGCTACAATCCTTGGGTACAATAGCTTTTAATTTTCAATAACTTTTCATGAAATTTTGTGTGGAAGGAAAGGAAGTTGAATTAAGGGGTATTTAAGGGAAACCAGGAAAGATAATAAGCTCTAACGATATGACAAACCCTCTAAAGAAGGAACAAAGAGGCGTAATTGCACAATTATGTTTGCTAGAGGTTCCCACATCGAAATCATCTATTTCTCCAGATCTCTAAAAAGTCTTGGATAATCATTCCAAGGTATTTGAGACTTCCAAAGGTCTCCCACCTATTGATGATCATGATCATGTTATTCTTTTGATTCCAGGAAATGTTCCTCGAAACATCAAGCCGTACAGATATCCCTATGCTCAAAAGAGTGAAATTGAACATATGGTTGCAGAAATGCTAGAGGCTGGTATAATTCAACCTAGTCAAAGTTCTTTCTCTACTCCAGTAGTATTGGTGCACAAGAAGGATGGATCATGGCGCATGTATTCGGATTATAGGGAGCTCGACAACCTCCCTATTAAAGATAAATTTCCTATTCTTGTCATTGATGAATTATTGGATGAATTGCGTGGATCAATTTACTTCACCAAGTTGGATCTTTGCTTAGGATATCATCAAATCAGAATGATGACTGAAGACATTCTGAAAACAACATTTAGAACTCATGAGGGTCATTATGAATTTTTGGTCATGCCTTTAAGCCTTACCAATGCACCTGCTACATTTCAAGGTTTGATGAATTCCATTTTCAAACCCTTCCTTAGAAAATTTGTGTTAGTATTTTTTGATGATATACTAATCTACATCATGTCTTGGAAGGATCATGTTGAACATGTTGACAGGGTGCTCAAACTATTGGAGGAGAAACAATTATAGCGAGAAGCTCCAAATTTTTCTTTGGAGTACAAGAGGTAGAATATCTGGGTCATATTGTATCTCATTAAGGTGTTAAGGTAGACCTTAGAAAAATTAAAGCCATTAAGGAATGGAAAATCCCCACATCCATAAAGCATATGCGAGGATTTCTCAGGTTGACAGGGTATTATTGCAAGTTTGTTAAGAATTATGGGGGAATAGCAGCACCTCTAACAACATTATTGAAGAAATATGCATTTTCATGGACTCCAGAAGCAACAAAGGCCTTCGAACATCTTAAAGAGGCAATGTGCCAAGCATCGGTCTTAGCTATGCCGAACTTCACAAAAACCTTTATTGTAGAATGTGATGCTTCATGAAATGGAATTGGTGTTGTTTCAATACAAGATGAAAGACCTATTTCTTTCAAAAGTCGTCCAATCAAAGGAAAGTATTTACACAAAGCTATTTAAGAGAAGAAAATGTTGGCAATACTACATGCACTTAAGAAATGGCGACCCTACCTAATGGGAAGACACTTCAAGGTAAAAGCGGATCATGATAGTATTAAATAATTTTTAGAACAAAGATTATCCTATGAAGAGCAACAAAAATGGGTCAAAAAGATGTTGGGTTATGAATTTGAAATCATCTACAAAAAAGGGAAGCAAAATGTTGTGGTAGATGCACTCTCAATAAAGGATGGGTATGTGGAAACATTGTTGTGCGCCTTTTGTATTATCCAGCTAGATTGGATAAACGAAGCAAGGGATGAATGAAAGAATGAAGAAGAAGTATGGGCACTCATTCAAAAGATACAACAAGATCCCAGTACATCTGATACATTTAGCTAGAAAAATGATTCGTTATGGTACAAAGATCTATTATACCTATGTAAGAATTCCCAACTCAAACAAAATATTCTTATGGGATTGCACACTTCTCCCTTAGGAGGGCACTCAGGATTTTTAAAAACTTACAACATGGTTAAGAAGGAATTTTTTTGGGATGGCCTTAAATCGGATATTCAAAAGTTTGTGGTAGAATGTTTGGTTTGCCAAGAAAATAAAGTTGAAACAATTAATACCCCAAGTCTATTACAACCTTTATCCATTCCAAGCCAACATTGGGAGGAGATTTCAATGGCTTTTATCACAGGTTTACCCAAGTCCAAAGGAAAGAGTGTCATCATGGTGGTAGTAGACTTACCAAGTATGCACACTTTTGTGCATTATCACATCCATTTAAAGCCAGTATAGTTTCTACTGCATTTATGGAAACAATTCAAAAGCTACATGGAAACCCAAAGATTATTTTAAGCGACAAAGATCCCATTTTCACTAGAAATTTTTGGAAAGAATTATTTTCTTGTCTTGGTATTCAGTTAGTGTAGAAATTTCAGTGTAGATCACCTGATATATGCAATTTCATAAAGCATAATACTAGATCTACTTCTACCATAAACTTTGCGGAAGCTTAAACAAATATGAGCATCATCAAGCATGAACAGATATAACTGAGAATGAGAAGCAATCAACCATAACACAGAAGATATATCATTATGGAAAGCACCAGCCTAAAACCCCAACTCTGTATTATCATACAAGTGGAAATCTTGTTCAAGTTACAAAAATAATTAGCTCTCAAGCTATCTTGATCTCTCTGCACTCAAAAAATACATCTCACAGACTCAATAGACATAGAATATATCTTCCTCAAGCCCTCCAAGCCTCCTATTTCCTTGCGCAATTTTGATAGAGGTCCAATGATATCACATGTGTGAATTGGCCTCATCACACTCATTATAACCTCAGGTCCAACTGCGCAATCCATAAGGAATAATATTCCTTCTGCATGTAAGGAATATTCACCAAGGAATAACATAGCAACTGATAGTACACTGTCCCTCCATCTGTTCTCAACTGGGTCTTTGATTGAACTGACATGCATGAGTTATCCATGAGTGAATACTCAGTTATCTAAATTACAGTAGTTACATGCATGCAAGAATTAACTAACTGAACTCTCATTAATTTAACAAACTGTTAAATTAATATAACTAGACTTGACTAATTTAAACTAAGTCAACTAATTACAACTCATCCTTATCTCTTTAACTAAAGGTTAAATTCCTCAATCAATGGAGAAACTGTTGCATGTCCTCTCGTAGACTTCAAGTTTGAATTTCCTTAACTAATTAACTCACGATGAATTAATAAATTAATTTCCAAACTACTGTTGATATCAAATTCGAATTTTACTTCCTATGTTTAGTCCAGTGACTGACTAAAATAAGAAGGGATCTCGAAATGCTATTTTTAGGAAAGATATTTTTAGCACTTTCACTTTTCACCCATTGTAGCTAAGACCTCCAATGGCTGAACTGCTATTTATAGCCCAAGTATTTATAACAGTGCTATTTTTAGCAATTTCTAATTTTATCATTTCTTGTTGCACACTTTTCAACACTCCCTCTCAACAAGAAAGGGATTATCAACAACCCCAATCTTGTCTCTTTGGAACTCGAACTTGCATTTTGACAATGCCTTTGTCAAAATATCTGCATCCTGCTCCTCAGTCGAAATATACTGCAACATCATGATCCTCTTGACCACACAGTCTCGTAGATGATGGTAGCAAATATCTATATGCTTGGACCTATCATGAAACACTATATTATCAGAGAGTTTTATGCAACTCTGATTATAACAGTATACCACTGTAGGATCCATCATTTGACCAAACAATCCCACTAGAATCTTCCGCATCCAAATGGCCTCACATTCTGCTTGACTCACAGCCATGTATTCAGCCTTTGTTGAGCTAAGTGCAACTGATCTCTGTTTCCTGCTATACCAAGAAACTGTGGCTAAACCAAGGTTGAAGATTCCTCCAAAAGTGCTCTTCCAGTTTGATGGACTACTTTCCCAATCCGCATCCGTGAAGCCTTGCAACTTCACTCCCTCTGTCCATTTGTACCATAATCCATATTGTGTAGTGCCTCTAAGATATCTCAGCACATGCTTCGCTGCCTTCCAAAAAATCTTTCTAGGCTGAACCATAGCTTGACTCAGCTGGTTCACCACAAAGCATAAGTCAGGTCATGTGTTCACTAGATACATGAGTGAACCCACCAGATGTTGATAAACAGTAGCAGCCACTACCTCACCTAAAGTAGCATCCTCCTTCCTCCAGTTCCCAGCTAGAGGAGTCTGCATGGGCTTGCACTTCTCCATGTGAAAGCGCCTGAGTATCTCATTGGCATAGTTGCCTTGAGACACAAATACTTCCCCATCTTTCTGCCACACTTCCATGCCTAGAAAGTAGTGCATGAGGCCCATGTCCTTCATCTTGAACTCTCTTGCAAGGTCCTCCTTGCAAGACTGTATCAGATGGTAATCACCTGTCAAAATCAGATCATCGACGTAAAGTACAATAATCAAGGGCTTACCATCTACCATGATGTGGTATAGGTTCACATCTGCTTCACTCTTGGTGAAGCCCAACCCAGTGAAATAACTGTCGATCTTGGTATACCAAGCACGGGGTGCTTGCTTCAACCCATATAGTGCTCACTTGAGTCAGCAAAGATGCGACTTGCGATCGAAGGTCTCAAATCCTTCGGGCTGCTCAATGTATACCTCTTCCTCAATCTTCCCATTGAGGAATGCCATCTTCACATCCATCTGATGGATCTTCCAACCCATCTGAGTTGAAAGAGCTAACATCGATTTGATAGATGAGTACCTTGCTACGGGAGCAAAGGTCTCATTATAGTCGATCCCCTCAACCTGTGAGAAAACTCGGGCAACAAACCTTTCCTTGTGTTTCTCAACACTGCCATCAGCTGCCTGCTTTACCTTGTAAAGCCATCGGGAACTAACCATGGATTTGTCTACAGGTCTAGGGACAACATCCCACACATTGTTCTGCATGAAAGAATCGTACTCTTCTACCATTGCATCAACCCAGACTGGTTGCTGCATTGCTTCCTAAAAATAAGAAGGTTTGGATGCTACACACTCCTCGACCGGGGCCATGTAGCTAGTATATCTCTCGGGAGATCTCCTCTGTCTACGCTGAGAGGATGGCTGCCCCACATTCTCTCTCACATCTTGCATCAATCTGTCAGCTTCCTGCGAGAGTTTCCGCTCATCTCTGGAAGAATCTCCAGTAGTGGTGGTCTCCACTATTGGATCCTCTACATGTGGCTGATCCACATCATCAGGAGGATCCTCCTCCTTTGGAACTAAAAGTTCCTCATCACCATGCAACTTGAGCTCCCTCTCAAGTGACACTCGCATGGCTCTCTGCTCATCAAACTTCAGATCCCTGCGCACTACGGTACTCTGACTGGCAGCACAAAGACACAATAGTTGTGGGGTGTACCTGTGTACCCCACAAGTATCCAACTCAGCTGTTGGGTCTAGCTTCTTTCGAGCATCTTTGGTCACATGATAGAAAACTGGTGATCCAAAGATACGGAAGTGACTCACTTTTGGTCACTTCCCTGAAAAAGCCTCCATAGGTATCTTCATCCGCAAAACATGTTGAGGACTTCTATTCTAAAGGTGCACTGTTGTATTGCATGCCTCAGCCCACAGATGAAGTTGTAGGCCTTGGTCATGCAACATCGCTCCAGTTTCTCCCACAATAGATCTGTTCTTCCTTTTGGCCACCCCATTCTGTTGTGGGTTATGGGGTGCCGTCAGTTCCATTTTAATTCCTTCTGCAGCACAGAAGTCTTTAAACTGCTGGGAAACATACTCACCACCATTGTCACTACACAAGGCTTTTACTTTCTTCCCAGATTCTTTCTCTGTCGAGGCTTTAAACTCACAAAACCTCAAGAAGGTCTGATCCTTCTTTTTCATAAAGTAGATCCAACATCTACGAGAAAAATCATTAATGAAAATAACATAGTACCTTTGCTTAGTGGTGGAGGCTATAGAGAATGGTCCACATACATCTAAGTGAACTCGCTCTAGGATTGCTCTAGCTCTACTATCCCAATCCTAAAAGGAATCTTTCACATACTTACCCAGGGTGCATCCTTTGCATGTATCTGTTTGATCCAGTTTTCCTTTAGGTAAGCCGGTAGAAATTTGTTGCATGATCTTCAAGGCCCCGTGATGCAAGTGGCCTAGTCTCCTATGCCATAGCTCGCAAAAATCTTGGCTTTGCACCACCTTTGCTTTGGAACTTATTGTAGCAAAATCATCTACCTCTAGCTTGTAGAGATTCTTTACTCGAATCCCTATTCTTTTGGTCTGTCCAGTGCCGATATGCCTTAAGAACACTTTTACTTTACTAAAGACTACATCATAGCCTTTATCTTCTAGCATAGCAACAGACACAAGATTCTTTTTCAAATCTGGTACATATTTCACAATAGATAGGGTGAGAGGAGCACCATGCTCCCTCTGAAACATAACTGTACCTTCACCTGAGACACAGTATTTTCCATCATCGCCCATCTCGATCCGCATCTAGAGATCCTTCTCCTCCAATGTACGGAAAAAATTCTTGTCACCCGACATGTGGAAAGAAGCTCCATTGTCCAGGTACCAAACACATCCCACCATGGATGGAACCATGCATGGGATAAGCGATAAATCCAGCTCAAATTGTGAAGCTAGTGCATCACCATCAGATCCCTTTGAGGAACACTTCTTGGATTTCTTCTGTGGACAATTCATAGCATAATGGCCCAATTCATGACAATGAAAGCATCACACCTTCGCCTTTTCAACGTTCTTACCACCATGAGAAGATTTGGATTGGGACACCTTCCCTTTCCCTTTCTTAACTTTACTCGCTAAAGTTAGATTTTCTTCATCATCTTGTTTTGATGAAGATCCATCCCTAGTGCTCCGCCTTATCTCCTCCTGCATCAGATCTGACCAAAATCGTTCCCAATCTGGTAGTTTCTCTCTTCCATTAACCAAGTCCTGGTAGCTATGCCAGCTCTTTGGAAGACCGAGGAGTGCTGGACTCACCATGTCGTCATCAGCAGTCATGACCCCTACACTTTCAAGCTCATCCCTGCACATGGTGATCTTGTTCAGGAATGTAGAGATTGTGTTGCCCTTTTCGTACTTGATCTTGTGAAGTTTGTCCTTCAGTGCTAGCTTCCTCTGATCACTGCTATTCTGATAAATATCTTTCAATGTTTTCCACATTGAAAACAGAGTCTCCTTCCCATGGAGGATCAAGACAATGTGATATTGAACTCCCTCTAGGAGGATTCTCCTTGCTCTAACCACACACTTTTTCCATTCCGCCAGTTGAGTAGCATCGGTCAACTTTTGGACTTCTTGATCAGTGAAGTCCTTGAGACCATTATCTTCCAATACTACCTCCATGCAATCCTTCCAGGCTATATAATTCGAACTGCCATCAAGGGAATATTCGAGTCTCAAACCACTGAATGCCATCGGTGAAATAGATGTGATAAGAACTCAATTCAATATTCAGAAACCAAACTTCGTACTTCTCTTGCTTGTATACTATTCTTCCTGGATCACCTTTTCTCTAATACCATGTAGAAATTTCAATGTAGATCACCTGATATATGCAATGTCCTAAAGCATAATACTAGATCTACGTCTACCATAAACTTTGTGGAAGCTTAAACAGATATGAGCATCATCAAGCATGAACAAATATAACTGAGAATGAGAAGCAATCAACCATAACACAGAATATATATCACTAGGGAAAGCACCAGCTTAAAACCCCAACTTTGTATTATCATACAAGTGGAAATCTTGTTCAAGTTACAAAAAGAATTATCTCTCAAGCTATCCTGATCTCTCTGCACTCAAAAAATACAGCTCACAGACTCAATAGACATAGAATATATCTTCCTCAAGCCCTCCAAGCCTCCTATTTCCTTGCGCATTTTTGATTGGGGTCCAATGATATCACATGTGTGAATTGACCTCATCACACTCACTGTAACCTCAGGTCCAACTACGCAATCCATAAGGAATAATATTCCTTCTACATGCAAGGAATGTTCACCAAGGAATATCCTAGCAACTGATAGTACATTGTCCCTCCATCTGATCTCAACTGGGTCTCTGACTGAATTGACATGCATGAGTTATCCATGAGTGAGTACTCAGTTATCTGAATTACAGTAGTTACATGCATGCAAGCATTAACTAATTGAACTCTCATTAATTTAACAAACTGATAAATTAATCTAACTGGACTTGACTAAGTTAAACTAAGTCAAATGATTACAACCCAATATTACAACTCATCCTTATCTCTTTAACTAAAGGTTAAATTCCTCAATCAATGGAGAAACTGTTGCATGTCCTCACATAGACTTCAAGTTTGAATTTTCTTAACTAATTAACTCGAGATGAATTAATTAATTAATTTCCAAACTGTTGTTGATATCAAATTCGAATTTTACTTCCTGTGTTTAGTCCAGGGGCTGACTAAAATAAGAAGGGATCCCAAAATGCTATTTTTAGAAAATCTGTTTTTAGCACTTTCACTTTTCACCCATTGCAGCTAAGACCTCCAATGGCTTAACGACTATTTATAACAGTGCTATTTTTAGCAATTTCTATTTTTAGCATTTCTTGTTGCACACTTTTCAACAGTTAGCTCATAGCTCATCTTATCATTCTCAATTTGATGGGAAAACTGAGATAGTAAACAAATGTTTGAAGGATATCTTCATTGATTTGTATATGATAAACAGACACAATGGGTCAAATGGTTGCCTCTAGCTGAATGGTGGTTTAACACTTCCATCCATACTGCAACAAAAATGACCCCATTTATGGCACTTTATGGATATCATCCACCATGCATCATATCACATTTAAGAGAAAATTCTAAGGTTCAAGCAGTGGAACATCACATCGACCATCAACAACAAGTTCTCCAACTCTTAAAGGATAACCTCACGTTAGCGCATAATAGAATGAAACAACAGGCATATCAACATCGCAGCAAAAGAAGTTTTGATGTAGGTGACTAGGTATTCCTATTGCTACAACCACATAAACAAATGTCCCTTAAGCAAGCTAAGAAGGATAATAAATTTTCACCGAAGTATTATGGTCCGTACAAGGTGTTGCAAAAGATTGGTACTATGGCATACAAATTGGAGCTTCCTGCAGCTTCCTAAGTGCACCTAGTTTTCCATGTTTTATGTTTAAAGAAGGTTATAGGTGACAAGCTTCCAGTTCAAACAATATTGCTAGAACTTGATGAGGAATGAAAAATCATATTGGAACCAGAAGCAGCCATAGAAACAAGAATTCGACAGCTACAAAATCGATCAATTTCGGAGTATGTCATCAAGTGGAAGAACTTATCCGCTGAAGATTCCACATGGGAGGATGAGAATTTTATACAGAAGCATCTAGAACTACTCAAGCGTTGAGGACAATGATTTTCATAAGGAGAGGGGCATGTTATGTCCCTATAATACTAACGATTCCCCCATTACTATTGTCATTGTATCCCTTATTGTTATTATTGTGCCCCTATTGTCCCCATATTGTTATTATGCCCCATAGAAACCCACTATTGTTATTGTTGTGCCCTTATGTTATTACTGTTATGTCAGATTGATTATATTGTGATCTTTTAGACTCCTATATATAGAAGGGAGGTTTAGTCATTTGTATCATCCGAGAATTGTTCATTTTTCTAATGTAAAGGAGGTTTCCCCCTCGAAGAGGCTGAATTCTAAGGCATTGATCTATCTTTTCTATCTTTTTGTGAGCTGTTTTCTATCTATTTTTGAGCTCATATATGTAACAACAATTTGAAGACAAAATAAAGAGGTCAGCATTGGAAGCGAAATGACTAGGAGACGTAGCCAGAAAGTCTGGTGAACTCCTTTATTTAATTTGACTGTGTTGATGTGTTTGAATGTGTTTTCAAGTTTTTTATGTGTTTATGTTATTCACAATCTTTTCAATCCATTGCACTAAGTAACATAAGCGAATTCACACATAGTCTATAATACCTTTCTCATTAATGGATCAAGTGGTATCAGAGCAGCAAGGTTTTTAAGGTTTGACAAGTTTGTGGAGAGATTTGAATGCTTACTAGGTTGAGGTTCAGATGAGGTGAAGGTGAACTTGTTGAGGTGAATCTAGAGATTGGAAGGGTCTTTTCACAAAGAAGGATGGCAGATGAAACTCCACTTGGGTCAAAATCTCAATTCTTAGATAGTTTCATGACAATACGTGTAATGGTGGAAGAGATGTATCGTGAGTTTAAGAAAAACAAAGATGAAGGCACTTCATCACCTAAAGATCAAGAAGATAAGGGAAAGGGAGGAATGCTTCCTCCACCATCTCCTCCATCATCACCATCATCGTCATCATCATCCTCTTCTTCTCATAAATCTAGTCCTTCTAAGAAGAATAAGAAGAAATCCTCTTTGATCAAATTAGATGTAAAATTTGATTTGCCAATTTATGATGGAGAACTTAACACTGAAAAGCTTGATAATTGGATAAGTCAAATTGAAGTATATTGTAGGGTGCATAATTTTTTTTTAGAAAGAAATAAGATCCATCTTGCTAGCCTTAGACTTGGAGGAATCACACCTGTATGGTGGGAAGGCAAGACACAAGAAAATCTCCAAAAGCATGGTAAAATAATTTCAACTTGGAATGAATTTGTTTTTTCTATTAAAAATAAATTTTATCCTTTGGCTTATATTCAACAAGAAATGATGAGTTGGCAGACACTACGTCAATTAAAAGGTCAAAGTGTTCAAAGTTATACTTAGGAATTCCGTAAGAGAGCTTTAACATTAGGCATATCATTGGACTCACCAGAGACATTGCTAAAATACATAGGTGGTCTTCATAGTTATTTGAGGCATACCATACTTATGTTTAATCCAACTATCTTAGATAATGTATTAGTTCAAGCAAATCATCTAGAAGCTAGAGGCAAAAATGTAACCCAAGATGTTGGGAAATCATCCAAACCTATTGAAAGCAAGAATAAAGGCAAAAAGAAACTTAAATGGAAGGAGAAGAAAATAAACACTGTGAATAAGGATAAACCTTCATGCAATCATTGTAAGAAGGAAGGACACGATAAGGCACACTGCTGGTCACTGCATTCGGAATTGAAGCCTAAGAAGTTTGGGAGTAAAGAGTGAAAGAATACTACTGCTATTCAAAAGGACTTGGGATCAGATTCAGGTGACGAGACAATGGTTATAGCTACAGGTATAAAAGGTAAGGATTCTAAAGCATCTACAAGTACTTCTTCACATTTTGTTGATAATGATAATGATGAGAGGAAAAGAAATGAGCTATTTCATATTAGAGTCATTTCCAAGTATACTAAAATTGATACATTATTTGATAGTGGGTCACAAGTTTATTTGATTTCTGAAGCAATTGTAAAGAAGTTGGTTCTAGAAACAAAACCTCATAAAAATCCATATCCATTAGGTTGGGTGTGTGATAAAACTAAGCTATAAGTTATGAAACAATGTAAACTTCGTTTTTCTATTGGGTCAAAGTTTGTAGATGAAGTTGAGTTAGACATAGTCCCATTGGACATATGTGGAATTGTATTAGGAAGTCCATACTTGTACGATAGAAATGATATCTTCTATCAAACTAAAAATAAGTATCAACTCACTAAGGATGGAACTGAATATATTGTAAGGGCTCATAAACTCAAAGATAATTTCTCTCTCATAAATTCAGGACAGATGAAAAGAATTGTAAATTCAAGTAAACAATTTTTACTTATGACTATAAAAGAAAAGGATATTGATAAATCTAATGCATTCCAAGGCTGTAATCCTAAACAGAAAGCAGATCTAGTTAAACTTGTTTCTGATTATGATATTCTGTTTCAAGAGCCTAAAGGGCTTCCACCCAAGCGAGAGATAGAACATGTGATTTATTTGTAGCAAGATGCTCCACTACCTAACATTGGAATGTACAGGTTATCAGCTCTAGAGAATGCAAAGATAAAGAAGCAGGTACAGGAGTTGCCCTATCAAGGGTTTATTCGACCAAGCACATCCCCATGTGGATCACCTATTGTGTTAGTGCGAAAGAAAGACGGTTCATGGAGAAAGTGCATTGATTTTAGAGAATTAAATAAAATCACAATAAAGAATCGTTATCCTCTTCCTCGTATTGATGATTTGTTAGATAAGTTAAAAGATCCAGTTTAGTTCTCTAAATTGGACTTGCGAAGCGACTACTGTCAGATCAGAGTTGTAGAACATGATGTATGGAAGATTGCTTTCAAAACAAAGCAAGGACTCTATCAATGGATGGTTATGCCTTTCGGCTTAACTAACTCTCCAAATACATTCATGCAAGTCATGAATGATGTATTTAGACCATTCATTGATGATTTTGTAATAGTCTATTTAGATGATATTCTTGTTTTCAATAGAACATGGGATGAACATGTAAAGCATGTAAAGAAGATTTTATATGTTTTGAAAATAGAAAATCTCTATGTAACACTGTCAAAATGTGAATTTGGCAGAACATCTTTGAATTATTTGGGATTGTAGGGGTTGGTGAATTGAAGATAGATCCCTCTAAGGTTGAAGTCATTGTAAATTGGCCTAAGCCCAATACTGCTACAGAAGTGTTGTGCTCTACAACAACCCCCCATTTCATACAAATTTTATTCTCAAAACTATAATATGAAATGGGTCCCTTTATATTTAAATTGGTATCAACTTATTATTATTCAAAAAGGTCCGAAACAAAATAAAAATATTATAAAACCTTTTTGATAAACCAATTAATCAGTCTTATAACATATAAATGAGTAATCTTTTATCATTGCGATAAAGCAATCGCAAGATCGCATATCGCAATGACAAGGGAGGCATGACTTAAAAGACCCATTGATTTTCTTCGACGCGACAATGCACAAAAGGCTATCAGATATCGGCAATGACAAGCTATCATAACAAAAGGCCCTTTTCGCCCCGATGCGATGCGATATCACTATCGGCGATCGGAGATGTACCATGCATGCTTTTCAAAGCCCTCAGTTAAAACTCCTGATGCGAATTGGCGATATCGCTATCGGAAATCGGGGATTCCGAAAGGAACCAATATAACAACTTAAGCTTTCCCCCGATGGCCGATTTCGATAAAGCTAAAAGTGCGGATTTCAAAAAGGATTGATAAAGTCGGGATATTACGGTTAATTAGTATTAAAGGCCTTATCTTCCCGATAGCGATTCACTTATGCTCAACCGCCAAAACATCAAAGCCACGCTTGAATGAATCATTCGCCCAATAAACGATATGATGAGCATTTAAAGGATTGACAGGTTTAAATGGCCATTTAATGAGATAGTCAATCTAAAATCTCTTCACAGATTGTATCCGCGGCAACCTTAAGTTAATCCTCCATTATGAATTGATTAATATATCTCGTTCATATTTGGTTTGCGCCACCAATTCTCCGCATTACGTTCATTTTCTCTCCTGTGTAGAGCTCTTCCGAAGCAGTAAATTCAAGCAGAATGGGGAAGAAATCGAAGAAAACTGGAACAGCTTCCGCTTCAGCAGTTACAGGACAACACATTGCTGATCCTGGACAAAGCAAAAAGGGACTGATATCGGACAACACATGTTTAGGACTCGGTAAAAATACTTGGCTGAATATCTACAATCTGATTGAGGCTGAGGATCCTGAGGTAACAATAGTTCAAGCCACAGCAGACACGACCGGAAAGTCTGATGCTACCCTTAAGGATCTAGCTGACTCTTACCTTCATCGGATAGCAGCCCGAGAACAAATTCTCCCATATACAGATGTGGTGAGATGGGCAATTGAAGAAATCCCAATCACCAACAAAACATTCAGCACCATGGATGGGAGAGTCTTCGGCTCGTTTCAACTTGATGATTTGAGGCAAATGTATCATTTGCCTGCACCGGAGAAGAAGTACAACAAAGCATTTTTGGAAAAGTTCAGAAATGAAAATGATATTGAATCAGAACCTATAAGGGATTGGAGGCAAAACCCAGTGAAACACAAGCACGAGTCTTCGGGTAAGTACTCTGTCGATTCTTTGTGTTCCCCTTATTGTTATGTCGGAGTAATGATGTGTAGGTTGTGGGGGTTGCATGATTTCGCAAAATTCACTATAGAAATGGTTCCTTTGATGGAGGCAACATGTAATAGTAAAATAATGGATTGGGCAACTATACTGCCTGATAAGCTAGCAACCGCAGTCCTTGAGTTTAGAAGCAAATCCAGCATTACTGAAAGGTTTATTCCCCCATTCTACTATAGTGCCTATATCTTAGACACCCTATGTTTTAATTCTGAATTTCCTGTGCTTGGATGGAGATGGAATCCACAAGACCCCATGCCCATTCATTTATACCATCAGAAGTTATGGAAAGCTCACTATAAGCACCATCTATATCAAATCTGCAACAGTTTTATGTTACCCATTCACTATTCCATTTTTGATAAACCTGCTCCTAAGATTTCCTACCAAGCGGGGATTGACTTGACATCTGTAGGAAGATGGTTTGGAGAAGAAAAATTCACCTATGTAAGAGTTTTCGGCAGCCAAGCCAACCCTCACGTCCTCCCTTTGTACATACCCGATAAACTATTAGCCCGGGAGGTATCCTATCATATTACATCCGAAGGAGTTACACAAAATTTAAAGAGCAAAAAGAAGCAGGTTTGGCCTCCTTTTCCTCTAAGATGCGGTGTCTACGCTCTGCATGACTTTAAACATGCAGAGAAAGAAGCTGATAAAATCAAGGCACTAAGTCTAGCAACTCTTCCTAATAGGCAATTCGATCCAAACAAAGTCGCCTACAATGCACTTGAACATGCAAAATTAACTAAATTTGATCATAAAGAAGATATGTTCGATGACCTGTTCTCCTCAGCTGAGTCAATATCCCAAGTTAAATCGCTGGCCAGAATGGAATATCAGGATAACGGGTTAGTTGAATTTAATAGACTTAGAGAACAGAGGTTGCAAACTCTACCTCTAGATCTGTTAGCAACGACCCCAACGACAGAATCAAGCGAGCCTGAGCAGCGACTCACTAAGGAACCTCCTGCTACATCAAAAGAGCAGGAGGAAGTGCATGCAAAAGAGCAAGAGGAAACCCATGCAAAAGAGCAAGAGGAAACCCAGAGAAAAGAGCAGGAACAGAGCAGCACAGAGGTGAATGTAGATGCCCAGATTGACCCGAAATTGCTCCAGGAATGGCAGCAATTCGACTCAATCATAAGCAATCTTGAGAGCTCGAAGGAAGCCGAAACATCAAAAGTGGCTAACACACAGGAGACAACATCTAAATAGGTTCCAAGTGGAACCAGCGGCCTACCCAGTTCTACAAGAATAGAGATAATTCCTAAGGATCCCTTCGATCAGATTGTTTTGCAAGTAGAAGAAATTCCTCCCTTAGATGTCTTTTACAGCCCAAAGCACAAGGCTGTAGTAAAACGATAGCGGAAAAGGAGAAGGACTGATCAACCTTCCCTATTCCCTAAAAAAACAGTGACAGGCAATGTGGTTTGGAAGGAGGAGTTTGATCCCTCTGATGACCTAACAAAACTGTCCCAATATGTTGGAGCCTATTCGGCAGCCACCATAGAAAAGGCATCAGAGGTGAGTAATCTATTAAAAGGAAAAGACCAGGAAATCATTTTGCTACAAGCACAACTATCGGAGGCACAACAGAAGGCAGATCAAGCAGAACGGCAATTGTTTACACAACAACAAATAAATAATCAATTGAATAAACAATTGCAGGAAGAGAAACAGAGAATTGATATGAGTGCAGTTCAAAAGTAGAAAGAGTTGTCGGAAGCATTGGCAAAAATAAAAGCAATGAATGAACAAATGCTGAAGTCGAAAGATGAGCAAATTGCTCAACTATCAGCCCAAATAGAGAAAACCAAGAATCTTCCACAGCCAACTGAATTCAGAGCAGAGGCATTACAGATAAACAAGGCATTGGTAACACAGATAAGGCTATTATGTCAACAAATCGCCCAAGTAGAACCTTTATGTGACTTAACTGCATCAATAAGTGATAAATCGGCTGATGCTAGAACAGACTTGGAGCAGGCCGATGAGACTTTGACTAATTTTCTTCAATGGCAAGACACTGATGGGGGACAGGAAGCTAATTTGCCAAAAATCCTAGAATCGCATAAAGAGATATTATTTATGGAGTGGCAGTCCCAGTTAATGAAAGCAGAGAGAGCAGTTTCAAGATGAAAATTAACCACAAGTAATTTGGTTGAATTGATTAATGATACTCTCTACTTATCTAACATGATTTCTCAATGTACCCCAGGTAAATTGCTATCGGCTAAAACATTGGAGCAGTCATGTTATCAAGAGCTGGAGAAAATGGGAGATTAATCATAGGAATTAATAGTTTGACATGGGACACCTATTGGTTGTTCTTAGTCAAACCATAGAGCCAGAGAGCCGCCCTCAAGTGCCTCACAGATGCAATTGGGTGTATCATTCCTGATATACAAGATGCCACCTATGCTGCCCAACTCAATTCTCGTCTCAACCGACCACCAGAAGTGGAACCAATGCTTGCAATATGCCAGCTCAGGTCTAAAGGCAAACAGCCTAAGTGATAAAACATGCTATCGACTGCCAGATTGCCGTGAGGAAGATATTCAGAATCAAGTTGTACCAATTAAATAGGATTTTAGTTTCATAGTTAGTTAGTTTTAATCAAGTATTTATATACCCTTTCATGTATTTAGAAAGGGTCGTAAGTTTTTGTATATGACTTAAACCTAAAGTTGCACTACTGTACTTCAGGCATATTCTTTTATAAAGACTGGGCCAATTATTCCAATTTTGATAACGAAGATTTTATGTGAATGTGCACTACTGCCTTTGTTTAAAAGTGTTTCTGCATCGAAAGAAGGAATCCAAATAGCGATTGATATTGGGAGTGATTTGCAGCTCATATGGTACTATTATCTATGTTTGAGTTCATTCCTTTTATGTGAATTGTTGTTTGATCGCTCTTGCTATTATCAGATATATGCATGTGTTTTAACAACATTCTTTATACTTTCCACTACTGGATGTTTACAACATGCTTTCCTTTTAATCATACATGTATCGGTAATATAAAAAGATAGGTGTAACAATGTGTTAATCACTTTGTTCAACTATTTGAACAAAGTAATCATTAAGTAAAGGAATATCTATGTTTATTGCTTAGAGTCATCTATATGCCTATCAATGAACAAAGATTATCAAACGTTGCACTTCAAAGAATAGAAGCCTCCCGGGATAGAATAGTTATTTATATTTTCGCTGATAGATTAGGTCATCCATTCATTATCATTTATTAGAAATCAATCACTCATCCATCCCCTTTTATTCATTATTGGGAAACTGGTCCCATTATATCCAGTCGAAGCCACCATTCCAAATGGAAAAGGAGCTGTATTAAGGTCCGGACCGGGTGGTTATCCCCCAATGTTGATACAACGATATTTGAGGCATCAAGAAGAAGTTAGAAGTTTCTTAGGGGCAGCGCAATATTGGAGAAAGTTTATTGCTAACTTTTCTTTGATTGTAGCTCCTTTACATGCTTTGACAAGTGTGAAACAGGTGTTTTAGTGGGGAGGTAAACAGCAGAAAGCCTTCGACACATTGAAAGAAAGGATCAGTACAACATCAGTACTAGCACTGATAGATCTTCAACATCCATTTGAGATTGAGACAGATGGAAGTGAATATACCATGGGGGTAGTGTTGATGCAGCATAGAAAACCTATATGCTTTCATTATGAGACATTCACATCAACAATAGTTAACTATCCTACATATGATAAGGAATTATATGCATTAGTTCAGAGTGTTAAAAAGTGGAAACATTACATAATGGGTAAATAAAAAATCATACACATAGATCATCAACCACTTCAATATTTACACTCACAAACTAAATTGCAACAATCACGACATTACAAGTGGATGAGTTTTCTACAACAATTTCATCTTGTTATCAGATACAAGAAGGACATACATAATAAGGTTGCAGACATGTTATCAAGACCAATTATAAATGCATCCACAATACTTAAGCATAATTCAGTAATTCATGAAAGTTGCATTGAAAAATATGCTCAAGACAAAGATTTTAAGGATGTATATGCAACTTTAAGTCATGGCAAGCAGGTAGAAGAATTGGATTATTTCATAAAGGACAAACTCTTATATCATTTGGGAAATTTATGCATTCCACAAACTGAAAGAGTTATTATAATTCGAGAAGCACATACTTCTCTCATATCAGGTCATTTTGGTGTAAGTAAAATAGTTGCATCCTTTAATATATCTAGAATCCATCTCATTCATTTGTGGCTACAAGCAAGCCAAGTAATAGAAAATTAGGCTTGTATACTCCACTTCCAATTCCTTCTCGTCCTTGGGAAAGTGTTTCCATGGATTTTGTTGGGGGATTACCAAAGTCTAGAAAGATTCATGATTATTTGTATGTAGTTGTGGATAGGTACAGTAAGATGTGTATTTTGACACCATGTAATAAACAGGTCACAATTGAACAAATTGCAAAGTTGTTCTTTCAAAATGTATGGGTTCACTGTTGGATTACCCATTTCTATTGTATCCAATCGAGATTCTTGATTTGTCGGGAAATTTTGGTCAAGTCTATGGGAGTTAATGGACACAAAGTTAAAGAAGAGCACGAAATTTCATCTGCAAACAAATGGTCAGATAGAAGTGGTGAACATGACAGTGATACAGTTTATTCAAGGATATTGCAGTAAGAATCCCAAACTTTGGGATGAGCATTTGTGTTACATGCAACATGTTTACAAGCATGCAAAGCATTCTTCTACTTAGAGATCTCCTTTTGAGACTTGTTTTGGTTTTATACCAAAGTCTCCCTTGGATTTTGTCTTTGGTAAAGACATAGAAGTTGAACAAATTCAAGAAATTCACTGGGCAGTACAGGAACAACTGGAAAGAAGCCAAGCAAAGTATAAGGCGTGACATGACAAGCATCAAGTTGAGCATAGTTTTCAAGTTGGTGATCAAGTTTGGTTGTACATCAGCAAAGAAATACTGCAAGGAGAAGGTAAAATGTTGAAAACAATTAGATATGGTCCTTTCAAAATACTTGACAAAATTGGTGAAAATGCTTTCCGCCTAGACCTACCAGATTATATGCAAATCTATTTCATTGTAAATGTTGAAAACTTGCGATTGTATGAACCTTCATTGATAAGATCTTGAAAAGCAAGGTCAGCTACCTTCCATTGAAGATCTTTTGCCCGAGTATCTCAAAGGGCTACAAGAGGACACAATTCTTGACAAGAGGATAAGGACTTCACGACAGGGAAATTTTGAGTATCTTTGAGTTGGACTCAAAGGTACAAATCAAAGTAAAGCACGATGGATAGAGATTGGAAAAGTGAGGGAACTTTATAATCACTTACTTGATAGCTAAAACCAACTTTTGGTGGACCAAAAGCTTCCAATGGGGAGGAGTGATCCAAAATGGATTCAGTTTTGCCTCTGGATCAAAGTCTTCAAATGCAGATGAAAGTGGGATCAAGTCGAAGTGTTCGACACGTAAATCTGAGTCCAGATGGAGAAGATGAGAGGAATGTTACATGATGACAACGTAGCAGCGAAGCACAGTCGTTGGATCGGTCAGATCAATGAACGAGAGTGAGGGAGATAGATGGCTAGGATTAAGTTGTAAAAAATAAAGTTGAGAAATGAAGATCAGATTAAGCACATCGGTAGTATTTGGCAAGTGGTAAACGGTATCTTGCAAACCCTGTTGAGATTGCAACAAGATGATGGAGCTTAGTGAAAAGAGTCGCCTTCACTAAGTGGGCCCGCAGGCTATTTTTGGCGCAAGTCTATTTTTAGACTATGTCTATTTTTAGACATATGGATCATGTCTATGGATTGCAGGTTGCTGTTTATGGATGATTGATCAAGTTGGGAAAAAATAGATGAACTTCTATTTTTGATGAAAGTGTGAGTGATCACAGTGTGAGTGATCAAAGTCTATTTTTAGACTGGCTGTCAAAAATAGAAAAGTCAAATATTATTATCTCACAATAATATTTGGACTATAAACTTAATCTTATTCTCTTGGAGCACTTTAGTTTGAGCTACAGAGGTGGCACATGCAGCTGTCAGAAGGAAATACGCTTTTCTTATGAGTCAGTTGAGTTGTTGCATGCATGACTTCAGTTAGAACTCAATCAGTTGAGTTTGGTGGAGTTGATTGTGGAGTTGATGGAGTTGTGTTCAGTTTAGCTTTGTTAAACTGGTTGTATGTAGTCTAACTGGCAAATAGACTAGAGATGAGTTGGGTGAATTAGTTATTAATTAATTCACAAGTTATTAACTCATAATACAACTAATGAATACATCAGTTAACTCAGTTTCATGTCAGTGCATGTTCAGTTCAACAGGGACAGGTGGTAGAGAATCAGATTGCTATCAGTTGTGACTATAGTTGTGCACCAGATCTTGCACAATCAAGGGATTGAGTATGCCAATGAGTTTGCTCACGTATTTGCCCACATTATAGCTTGTGCTCACGTCCAACAAAGAGTGAGTGACTATTTTGCAAGTGAAAAACGAGTTTGGTGAGCCATTCTCATCAGTTCTTGAGTAGGTATTGAGCAGTGGAGGCAGGCAAGCAGTGGAAGAGATTTGGAGATCAGATCTGATCTGTATTGTGTGTAACAGAGGTGGAGATACTTGTGAGAAGTATTATGCTGTGTAATGTTACATGACTCAATCACTAATATACAGATAGTGTGGGGTTTTTAGCGAGATGCTTTCCCCGGGATACATACTGTGTTAATGTGTGAATGCTCTTGATGTTTTATTGTTCTTGATGCTGCTATACTGATGATCAATGTAGAGGAGCTTATGTATTATGTATGTTTTCCGCAATAGTACATGATCAGGATAATCTCCATTGAATATGTGTTAAATTATTCAAAATTTCTACACACCCTAAAGGCTGGAAATGGTATTTCTAAAATTCACGCGATTAACATTAGCGTGCGACACGTAGCACGAGAAAACCACTTTTCTCGCGCAATTTCGATTTGATATCGATCATGCAAGAATCTGCACGAGATTGTGTGATAGTCATTCAATTGAACGGGTCACATTGACGGTGGAGATCGTCAGGGCTAGTTGGCGAGCGGAGATACGATAGCTGTTGTATCAGATGGGACAGATCGACAGTGGAGATTTGGAGGATATGCTAAACTTGTGTTTATTTAGGCGTCGGGATCTCCACCAGAAAAAGGCTAGATGGTCGGGTTTAACCCCACAACCATCAATCCTTTGATTTTATGTTATCGCTTATCCCACATTCACCACAAATTGCAACTACATATGATATATTAATACCATATCACCAAGAGAGAACCATGATGCCGAAGGGTGGGACTTGGTTAACCAAGCCACCAATTTCTTAATAAACCATTGCAAGTTCCGAACTCGCCCTACCACCAGCGCGCAGTCTGAGGTGGTTTTTATGTAGGCCGAGGCAACTTTTTCCAAAAGAGGGTGGTTTTGCAGGGACAAAGGTGGTTTTGGACCATTCCAGGGGGTCTAGAGGTCACAGTGGCCAAATATGGTCGAGTTTATAATCGTTTGAATTGAAATCTCAAGCTGAAAGCAGTGGTGATGTTCATTTTCTTATTTGAGACTCTGTTTTTGAGCTCATATCTATAACAACAATTTGAAGACAAAATAAAGAGGTCAGCACTGGAAGCAAAAGGACCAGGAGACGTAGCTAGAAAGTCTGGTGAACTCCTTTATTAAATTTGGCTGTGTTGATGTGTTTTCAAGTTGTTTATGTGTTTATGTTATTCGCAATCTTTTCGATCCGTTGCATTAAGTAACATAAGCGAATTCACACATAGTCTATAATACCTTTTTCATTAACATATCAGAAGTGAAAGGATCCACCTCATTCAATCAACCATGCCTCATGATCTACATGTGTACTTGAAGAAGAAGCCAAGTACACATCCCCACCTTCATCTGAAGTGGTTTTCACCTCTGTAGAAGGAGCATCATCAGATCCCTTTCCTTTCTCAGGGGCTTTAGATTTACAGTCCCTTTTGTAGCGCCATTCCTTTCTGCATTTCCAGCACACCTTTAAAGGTTTTCCTGGAGATTTATATCTCCCTCTAGATTTAGATCTCCCACTCGAGGACTTATTTTTGTTTCTATTCTGGGACCGTTCTTGTATAGACAAGGCATCACCATTCTGGTTCTCCATAATTTTCCATCTCATCTCCTCCATCAACAAGGATGAGAATATTTCATCAAACTGCAAGACAGTTTCATTGCTACCTATTACAACAACTGGCCTATCCCATGAATTTGGTAGAGAACAAAACAAACTGCTGCACTTATCTTCATATGAAATTTCAATATCAACAGATAATAACTGACTTACCATAGTATTAAATGCGTTCAAATTCTCTGTCACCGAGTCTCCATCTTTCATCCTTAGGTTATACAACATTTTTCTATAGGAACAATTTATTCACTAGAGACTTATATTGGTACAAAGTCCCTAACTTGTCCCACAAAGCCTTCATCGTAGCTTTCCCTGATACATTCAGCAATACTGAATATGAGACACGCAATCGTATTGTGCTTTTTTCCTTCTGATCCAACTTCTTCCAGTCTTCATTAGACATTTCTGTTGGTTTAATACCCATATCTATTGCAATCCACTGATCTTTATCCACCAACATATCGTCCACATTGAGTTGCCACAACTAAAAACTATGACCATTAAATTTATCGATCTCTATCTTTCCACTGCTCGTCGTCTTCTTTCACCACAAGAATCAATCCCATAGATCTCCCACTGAACAAGGTCTACCACAGGCCCGAGAAAAACCCCTCAGTAGCAAAGGCATCCCCTTGAATCCAAAACAAATATGATACCAAACGTAGGTTTTAACCTCGTATAGCATTACCTACATGCGAACTCTAAAAACATAAAATAAACAATGGCGAGAGCATATGTTGGGAACGGGATCCCCCAAGGATAGTTTTGGGGCTAAAAGCCCATGTTATGGGTGGAATCTTGTAATAAAGTTGTAAAGTCTCCACATTTTGTGGTCGAGAGTGCAAAGGTGTCATAAGTCATAAAGGGTTGTCCGCCCTTATTTTGTAAAGTAAAGTTGGATGTAAAGATCTACCCATGGTCCAGGGACCATGGGATTGTATAAAAAGAACTAGGTAAGTAAGATCTAAGAGAAAAGAAAAAAATAGTCATGAGTTGTAGAAGAAGTCTTGAGGATAAGGAGAGAAGTCTAAGTTTAGAGTCATAGCGTAGGTAGAGGCTCTGCAGCTAAGTGCACAGAGGCCTATGGTAGAAATCCAAAGTTGAGTGCGTGGACCCCTACAGCTGTGTGCGCAGGGTGGATAGAGTCTATGCTCATATGAAGATATCAATAAAGAGAAGTATTCTGCAAATTCTGTGTCTTTATTTCCGATTAATGCATCTTGTCATATTGTGTATGAATTTAATTTATAATTCTTATGTGATGCGTGAATGCATGTAATTACGTTAGATAATTGAATGCAAATAAGGATATATATTTATGCGGCGCTAACTGTGACTGTTTAATAAGATAAGTAAGAAACTTAAACTAGTTTTGGAATCTGCAAGGTATGCTGCCATAGCAACATGAAAGTACCTGAGTCATAGGTTAAGGCTGCACGAAGGTCAATTGTACCTTTTCACGGAGGTACTGAAGAGTGGAATATAGGGCTAGTCTGACAAAGCCCTAGAACTAAGTGACCTGTGCTGAAGCAGGAACAAAAGGAATAAACCGACATCACGAACATCTCAGGGTGCAAAAACTTGGTTCGAGCATTCCCCCATACTGCTTCAGGTGAGACTTCGATCTACGCTCCGCGGGATGATGCCAAAAGTGTTAGTAGTGTAGGTATTTGTTTGGCTAACTAACGCTGAACCTGGGTCAGGCCCCACCAAGCCGACAAATGTTTCCATTGCCGAGACCGAAATCTGCATAAGAGATGTGTGATGTTGTATCATTGGAACCCAAGTAAGAAAGATATTGGAGACTGGTTGGATAGGAAAATCCATTAATTCACAGCACAGGGGGACAAAAGTCTATGACTGACAAAGGAAAAATGGCTAGACAGGTACCTATATACAGAGATCCATGAGATATTCTTCTATTCTTTTCCAGTTGAGTTATACGAGTGGATCGCAAAGCTAGCATATAGCTAAGGAAGGTGGAGACTTGACGGTCCTATTGTTTGGACTCTGGAGCTAGTACAAAGATTAGAATCATCTGAGGATAAGATCACCCGCGTTGTTAATCATTAGATCAATCGTGCCATAGGAGGATTTGTGACTAAATTCATGGTCAACACCTCAGTCAGCTATGGCGACGATCTGAAAATCACTTGTGAGTGACCTCAGTTAATTAATTAATTAATGAAGGTATTACAGACTCATGTGCTGGTGTGTGTCTATGTCATTTTAGGCAACGGATCGATCAGATTGCAAAATACACAGACATTGGAAAAATGGAAAACAATAAGAGAAACACAGTAAGCAAATGCAAGAACACAACAATTAATAAGGAGTTCACCCTATCCTCTAGGGCTACGTCTTTGGTCCAGCTTTCAGTGGTGGCCTTCTTTTATTGTGTCTTTAAAGTAGAGATTTACAATGAGGAGCTCAATTTAAGCTCCTAAAATAGACAATGCTTGGTAGGGTGGTTCTTGGATTCCCTAAGCCACTAGAGTGCACAGACTCTTTTACTTTCCAAGTCTTGACCTCTCTAGTCTTTAATGGGAGGAGCCCAATGTGGTACTTGATTCCCAACAGATCCTCATAGGGATTGCTTGAAACTCTCAAGCTTTCTGTCTGCTCGATGCTACCTTAGGTTAGCTCAGCTCTCTATTTCCTGCTTCTTGCTTCTGTCTCTCGGTCTCACTGTCTCTTCTTTCCTTACAGTGCGCATCTGTTTTCTTTCTTTGTCTGTTCATGGCTTAAAGCCAGTCTGTCTCTGACTGTTCGCTTCCTCTTCCGCCCCTTCAGATCACCTGCTACTGTTCGCTTGGAGTTCCCTACCTCTGCGTCATCGCCATCATCCATAGGGAAGTGGCCACTTGTCCTTTCACAAACTGCGCCATCTCTTCCTCATCGGTTCGATTTTCCAGTTACACTGTGGTATGACTCATCCGCCAACTCAGTAGTCAAATCGGATGTCAAACTTCTCTATGCTGCGGCTTAATCCCCTGTCAAATTCGGTTTCTCCATCGGGCGCAATCTCCACCGTTAGATTTGGAGCCCCCAGATCCTATGACATTCGCTCATTTCCCATGGTTGACTTGCTCGACCGTTAGCGTGATATGAGAGGCAGTTTTCTCTCTCATCCGCCGGACATGTGTCGGGCATTGAATGGAATTGCTCATTTTTCTCCAAATCCGCTTACTGCCCAAGGATGCCCTTGATATACTGTTGGTTTTGGAGCGTGAGACTTGCCTTTCACCTTAGCGCCTTCCTCACAGTTTCTCGGCTGCCATGCGACTGAGTGCTTCAGGGCTCGTGCATCAATAATGGCATTCGTTTCCCGACCCGGGCTTCCCAATGGCTAGTTTTTTTTCCTTCGCGGTCTCCATGGGCCTCGGTCAGTGCACTTTGACTGAGGTCCTCGTTGTTCCTTATTGGCTACAAACTACCATTGTCCAGAGGTCTTCCTAATCACTTTGTGTTTATAAATTTGAAGTCTGTCCTGTTTTGATACAGTCATGGTACTTTGATAATGTTCATGTATCCAATTCGGATCAGGCGAGGTGGAGCGATCTTTTTTCAAAGGACCACGAGGTAAGTACTTGAAGTTTTTGAATACCTAGATTAAAATGTTATTGTGCAAAAAACGGGTTATGTAGTACCTTAATGTTCGGAGCTACGCGAAGTGGAAATATTTACGGGAACGAAGGGAGAAAGGGTCCCAAATATAGTCCATTGATTTCACCTCCATTGGGTGACGAAGAGGGAGTAGTGCAGGCTTCTTAGCCAAGTGCTATTCAGTTAATAAGACAAGGATTCCCACGACTACCACCTCCACCCACACCACCTCCAACTTCACCACCATCGCCTGTGACTTCAATTGTACCACCTCCACCTCCACCGCAGTTCAGCATGACGAATTTAGTGAAGTTGCCTTTGTTCAAAGGCATGGGAAATGATGACTTGGACTAGTTTTGGTTTGTTTTGAAAGTTATATGGGAAGCTCAGGGCGTTACAAATGATCACTTGAAGAAGGTAACACTAGTTAGTGTGTTGTAGGACCGCGTACTAACTTGGTACATTAAGTACTCTAATGATAACCCAGACGCTGGAGTGGAAGACATCCAGACTACGCTAAACAAAGAATTCAATAGGCCTATATCTGAGGCACATTCAATTGTGGGATTCAAATAAATCATGAAGAAGCCAGGCGAGACACCTTGGGAATTAGATTAGAGGTTGAAGTGTCAAATCTGTGAAGCTAATATGAACTTGACAGGTGGACAACATTGCGAGTGGTTTGTGGCTTCACTCCTGCCACACCTAAGGGTTCCGCTATCATAACAAAAGATAAAGACTCAGGTAGAGGCCTTGGAGATTACAATGAGACTGCATGAAACACTGATGCAAGATAGAAATCTGGGGGTTCAACATATCCATGTGCAGTTGAAAAATCTTTGCCTTGCGATGTAAAGTTTGAAGCAGGACATAACAGTTCAACCAAAGGTGCACGAAGAGGTATGGTGCCTAAAATGCAAGGGTAAAGGGCATGACAAAGACCATTTCCCGGTCTTTGCAAACTATATTTAAGGAGGAGGGATGCCTTTGAGGTTGTAAGCTCAAGCAGGACCAAGCACGGGGCCTGCATTGTGGTGTGCTATATGTCAGGTAGCAGGAAAGCATGCCACGGATAACTGTCATTTGCTGCAGAAGTTTGTACAGACACTGCAACAACTGTTCTGCAACTTTTGTAGGTCGGTAGGGCATGATGAGTGTAATTGTAGAATCTATGAACTGATGATGGATAGAACTCCTGCCTACAGGGTTCAGGCAGAAACGTGGCCCCTTGACCAAAGCGCAGGGATGGCACGAATAGGCTTTCAGGGGCGCGGACAAGGCCGAGGCAGAGGAGGACTTGGCAAAGGTCGGGGGAAGTTGATCTGCTACAATTGCAGAGGACTAGGACACTATGCCCGTGATTGCACTAACCCTAGACGTCCGTCATGCAAATATTGCACTCTATTTGATCATTAAATGAAATACTGTCCTACACTAATAGCAAGGATACGTGACAAAGGGGTGCTACCACCTCAGCTGACTCAGAACTTGTAGATGATGAGATTTGAGACTCGCGAAAAGGATCCGAATGTGAATATAGTGCTGCAAAGTGGAATGACAATAGGATATGATAAGGGGAAATAGCTCGAAGGCATCGCATGGGTTCGCAAAGCTCCGGTGAATGAGGCTGAATTTGATTTGGAGTGCGCACGCGAAACTTTCATGGAAGCAAAGAAGAGCTTCGCTGAGGCCTCCACCTTAGGAAGAAATGATAAGCATGATTAAGAAATGGACCTTCTATGCTTACAACCTTCCTAGAGACTTGCATGAAGTTGTTGCGTGATAGCAAGGATGTGAAGGGATTACATGATCTTGTAAATAGATGTGCTGGAAACACTCCAGGTGAACCGCGCGTGGTACGAAAGATTAGTAAGAATAAAACAAGGACGAGATAGGAGATGAGACTGACTGCGCAGATATGAGAGTATGAAATGGATCAGGTTATTTTTGATCTAGGGTCATAAGCGAACGTCCTGCGAAAGAAGACTTGAGAGAAGATGGGAAGAATCGCGTTGCAGTGGTCTCCGATTCAGCTAAGGATGGAAAATCAATAGAAGATCATTCCCATGGGGCGGTTGCAAGGGGTGATTGTAGATATTGAAGGTGCAAGTGCATTAGTTGACTTTGAAGTAATAGAAATTGTGGATGACAACAACCCATACCCTACACTCCTTGGCATTGATTGGGCTATTGATATGAATGGGGTAATCAATCTAAAGAAGCAAAAGATGATATTTGAGAAGAAATCTCTCCGCATAATAGTACCCCTAGTATACTAAACCAGTCCACAATTATGAGAGTGATGACGATCTGGATTGTATCTATAAGATAACATTGCGAGACCAGGATTGGGTGAATCCAACAGTGGGTGGACGAATTACATGGGATCACGAGAGTTCTTGCACCTTAGACTTTGATGAAGAAATTGAGCACTGGCAGAATTGGTTACATGAAGTAACCACGCTGAGCTGTAACATGATGACTCAGTTGCTACGATGTGTGTCGTTAGAGGTAAAAAATCTACCCACATATGACGGCCTGAATAATGTAGATATCTTTTTTTATGCATTTGAGAGGGAGGTACCAGAAAAGCAGCACTTCCAGGCATTGGAATGGGCACTGCGCGCTACGCCCATAAGATGGTGGGGTACACACAAGGGTATTTTTGATGATTGGCATGAATGTAGGAGGATGATGTGAACACACATTGGGAAGCTGAAAGTACGAATGATAGACAAGTATGATGGGTAGGATGATCCACACACACACTTGGCCAAATGGGCTCAGGCTTATGGAGAGAAGCCCCAACCTAAATGGGTGCACCTATTCCGTCACACCCTAGATGTCATCCCAATGAATTGGTATGTAGAAATAGAGCTCCACCATGGTAGGGGTGAATGGGATATTCTGCACGAAGGATTCATAATGACATTCAACTTTGAAGACGGATTTGACTGTATTGACGAAGCGCTATAAGAGGTGAATGCAACAATATTTAGGATACCGCAAGATCCCTTGGACATGATTCATCCTGAGTGGACTACTCAGCTAAGTCATGCATTGGAATGCTATAATGTAACCACTGAAGAAGAAGATGAGGATCCACAAAATATTAACATCCTTGAAACAAAAGGTCACGGTGATATTGAAGGACCGCAGATTGAGAATCTTGATATAACCATGCCATTGAAAACGAAACAAGTAAATATTGGTATGGAGGCAGAGCCCAAATTTGTGAACATTGGAGATTACTGGGACGATGCGACAGTGGATAAGGTCGCAGAATTGCTCTGCGAATAACATTATTCTCTCCCTACCAAGTTTACGGATCTAAAAGGGATAATCAGGGACCAAGGGGTTATAAAGATCACGTTGAAGTTCAATGCGAAGCTGTGCAAAGACCTTATCGTCTCTATCCAAAGTATAAAAAGAAGGTCCGCTTAGAGATAGACAAGATGCTCATGGTAGGCATCATTGAGCTTGTAAAGGAATCTGATTGGGTAAGCCCAATGGTGGTACAGGAAAAGAAGCAGAAGGATTGTTTTGGGAATTTTTAATGTCTAAGGATAAATGCTTAAACCCCTAGACTAGTAGCTAAGTCTAGAATAGCAGTGCAAAGCATTTTCTACTTTTTCTATAACCAATAGATTAAATAAGACTGTAACGAAGCCTACCTGAAGCTTTCGCTTACTCCTTATCTCCCTTGACCAATTCTATCACTCCTTTCCATAATCCACCTAAAAAGTACCTGCACACAGACAAAAGACAAAAACCGATCAAAGCATATGATAATGATCTATTGATTAAACATAGAATGGAATCAGGTACATAATACACATATGCAAGCATCAATGAATAGTACAAACATATTGAAAAAGCTTTGAACACTTTATTAGTAAAAGGAAGAGTTACAACCCAATTTTCTTGATTCAATGTCACTCCTCCAATTCAATCATATCCTCTCCTCATAGAAAGCAAGACATTTTGACATCATTACAATACTTGAAACCAACTCAAGTCTCATACTAACATCTCCCTATAATTCAATGATTTCCAGCCCCTGTTCACTTAGATGAGTGGTATTTTTATAGGTGGATAAAGGAAGTTATGCCATAAATGGTAATAATGAATGCCCTCCTAAACTTAGGATTTAGTTCCATGGAGAAAAGGATAAAGGGATTGTTGTTCCTTAACTCCCTCCCTCATCCAATTTCGAGTCCAAAGGAGTGGATAGCCTTAGTAAACTTCTAGAGGCATCCTATGGATAAGAATATTCGAAACCCTAATGCAGATTTCGCTCAAATTCACCTAGTGCAGGCCAAAGAGGGCTCAAGTGTGCTATAATGCACCCTGGTAGTGTATTGGACTGCACTACAGTGCACCCTGATAAAGGCCTGCCTGCACTGATCTTCTTAGAGGTAGTTTTTGGATGATTTTAGTCATGGAATCTCTTGGCAAGGAGGCATTCTGATGGTCGACTTCATTTAGGTAATGTAACAACTAAATTAGGGTTTGATGGGCCCTAATAGTACCGATCTATAAGTCGGGGTTGATGTGACCAAATGGATCTGTAACAGTTGCCCCCTAAAGCATGAAGTCGTAAATATGTACGTCGAAGGAAATGATTTACTATGTGGAGAGGAGGTTTCGAAGTAGAAGGTGACCTGCATCAATTACAATACATATATCATGATCAATTGATTTTTTCTCATGAACTCGTTGAGGGAGGCATACCCATGCTCAGCTTATAAACTTTCATTACATGTACAAATATAGTTATCTATAGATATAGACTTGTGAATGGATGACCATGAATGTAAGACCATTGTACATTTGATTTAGTACTCTTGAAAATATCGCAACGTAGATGGATGAAACTAGATCCGGGGTCTTCAATCTCATTCAATCTTTCGCTCAAGTACAAATCTAACCATGTGAATAGATGATCTGAAGTCAAACATGGGAAGACATCGTCTAATTACCAGCTAATGATGTAAGCTGTTAACAGACGTGAGAGGAATCACCGATAATGATGATGACCCTCAAGGTACTACAATACATTTTGCATGGTATGAATAAATGATTTGATGTCGAACACCATACAAAGTCTTTCGGTCAAAGGCTAGTGATGTCAACCTATCGCCAGAAGTGAGAAACCTACCATTGATGTATGCAAGCCTCAAGGTATTGAAGGGGTTTCTCTAAGTCAACTTCTTGGATAATGTGCTGATGTCGACAAGAAGCGACTCATTGCAGGAGGGCCTTGATGTATCCCATATCAATGACACGAAACGAGATAAATGATTTTGGAGATGAAAATCGACTACGAACAGAAGGTTCAGGAATGGCGATCATGAAAATGAAGGTTTACGATATTGCAAAGGATGAAGTTTGAATTGAATGGCTTTTCTTGAACTTGTCGGAGACACTAAAATGAATTGGTAGCATTGACCCAAAACAAAGTAATGGATGTTATGATAGACTAATAGTGTGATAACCATCAATTTGAATGACCCAACCCACATAGTCACGATGATGAGGTGAAAGTGTCATGTTCAAGAGCAACTTGCTACCATAAAGTGTTTTCCCCTTTTTCCAATTTTCCCCAGTCATTGTTGACCAGTACCTCTTTATTTTTATCAAGCTTGAGGAGGATAACATATGCTTGTTGTATAATTTCACCCTTCAAGTGAGTTCATCGCCATTTGATGCTTTAACGAGTCTAGTGAAGGTGAAACTCAGTCTTGTTTAGATGGACAAGTTTGTTGCTATTTGATGTTTTTAACGAGTTTAACGACAAATATAACTCGGTCCTTTTCATGTTTAGAGATTTTGAAAAGGGACGAAAAGGAAAATCCAAAAGTTTTTTTCGTAGACTTGTCTCTCAAGTCCAAAAAATCATAAAACAATATGAGAGAGGACCTATTGATCATGTTCGATAAACGTATTCATTTTTCGTAGTTAATCTATCTTAGCCCGAGAAAGGGTTAAACTTATACTGAGTAGATATCAATTCCAATCTGTTAATGAGCTAGACATGGCAAGTGCTCGACAATATTTTCATGTTTAGAGAGTTGAAAAGAGCTTAAAGAGGACTCCAAAGGGGTTCCTTTTTTGTTTTTAACAAAGCTCGAAAAAGAGATAAAAGTTTGCTTTGCGGTCAAATATGTTCAATTTACATTTGAGCACGTCAAATTCTGCATGTGAGTTGTCAAACTTGCTCAAAAACCATCAAAATAGATTAAAAATACCCATTTCATGGATAAAATGGATAAAAACTAATGTTTACTCGATTAATGTGCAAGAAATAAACATAAAAACAAGTTTTAAAATTCATTTTTACCATTTCACATTTACCCTTTGATTTTGGTGCTTTGGAGCAGTTTTTACCTCGAAGTTCACCAATTGATTGCAGAAGATCCAGTGGACCATTCCTCGTGCCATCAGGACCAGGTAGGAGCTATCTATGTTCTCTTTCATTTCATATCATTCATTTTCAGTTTCAGGAAAAAATTTTGATTTTTTGGGGCCCCTGGGGTTTCAATTTTCAAACCTGGGATCAATGCACCCTTGCATCATCGAGCTGGGTTGCGTTGAGCGCAAAACCCAATTTCATTAAGCTATTTTCACCCAAAATTTCTTCTGTTTTTTGCAAGAAAGGGATCCTAAGTTTCCTTAGGGTTGTACTTTCAAGTATTCATTGGATCAGAATGACGATTACATGGAGAGAATGAGAGCATGAAGAACAAGATATGATTGCCCTAAATAACTAGGGCACGGTTGTGGCCCTAAGGAGTTACTCAAATATTTCTGATTATCTGGTATGAGGCAGCAAATTGAGCTTTTGCAGTTCCTTGTTCGTTCATGGGATCCTAATGATCAGGCATTTCACATTAGAGACAAAGTGGTCTCAATTACCATCGGTGACATATACTTTCTTACTGGACTGTCGAGGCGGGGTGCCCCCATCTCACTTTCTAGATTTGCTAGAGGGGGTGAATCAATGAGAGATTACATTCGACAATTTTGTCAGCCAAGTGCACTACCTAGCAGGGATGGAAAGATTAACATCAGGGATGTTAGTGATTTACCATTCAGGACAATCCTCTTTACTATTGCCAAATTGGATGGCAGCGCGACACTACATTTGGCAAATAGATCATACATGCAGTATGCATTAGAGTGTTTAGAGCCAAAAGTGTTTAACTAGTGTGAGGCAATACTTTCATCCTTTAAAGAACAACTGACCAAGGTGAAAAGCGGAAAGACAAAGAACTTTGGCTATGGGTCAATCCTGATTTCTTTCTCCTTTGAGAGAATTCCACTTATGTAGCCACAACTTGTTTCACTGGGTGTATCTGGAACTAGGGATCCACGATGCAGAGATGGGTAGATCTTATGGTTAGGCATGTTGGTCAGTCATTGATTACATTTAACCCTACATTCTTTAAGTGGCTTGATCGATAGGATATGGCCATCGCAGAGTATCCATATTCAGGGATGGATTTTCGTGGAGATCCAGACTTGATGTTACCAGTTGGAGCACAGTGGGGTGCTATAGGTAAATTGTTTGACCAAAGTGTTTTTTGATTTTAAAGTTTCTACATTTTTTTGTGTTTTTTGATTATCTCCAAGACTAAACAAAATCATTTTTTATGTATGCAGATGTTGGACCTATTCGACCTGTGGGGCACCAACGAGTGGCAGGTGGGCCAGCACAGAGACCTATTGGGAGAGCAGTTCTTCGAGACTTAGATTTAGCTGAGACACTGGCTGAACTACAGGACCACATAGAGGGTTTGACCCTAGGCATTCTGGATGTCTGAATCGAGGAGTTTCCTATGCGATTGTAGCGCCACACTATTGGCATTTCGATTCATTGGATGAGACTTTTACACATGATAACACAGGCTGTGACCTATTATCATGAGCACCACTAGTCTACTTAGATGTTTTCTGCATAAATTTTGAGTTTTTGGGGTCAGATGACCAATTTTTGTCTTGGACACAAACTGTTTATAAAAACTTTTAAAACAAATATCTATATTACCTTCAAAGCTTTATTATGGTTATATGAGGCAATCATATTCAACTGATGATGTGAATTGAAAATATTTACTTTACATATGTCGCAAATGTCTATTTAAAACATAATTCACTAGAGAATTAGTTAATGTGTTTAGATTTCTGGAAATATGCCGATATTGAATAAACTCAAAATACCTTTCCAAAATATGAACTCTAAGAAACATGCGATGAATTGCTGGGTTTCGGACGGTATAAATGCTAGTAAGTTGTAGTAAAATGAGTTTTGAGTCTAGCCTAATGATGATTCAGTGTATGCCAAGTGAAATGGTATTAGAGAGAAGTTCAATCAATGCACTATACTCAGCGATATTGTTTGTCGATTGATCAATATAAATCCCTCTAAAACTCACTAACTCGCCGCTTGGAGCGAAAATGGCCCATGCTGTAGAGGATAGGTTCTGCGTACTACGACTAGCCCCATCTGTGTAACCAAAAAATGGTTCCAAAAAGTTAAACATCTGCAACAAATTCAAAGTGGATTACTTAACCAAATAAGAACTCTAAAAGAAACACACACACACATGCAATCAAAGCATATATAGAGTGAGTTTTTACTACACTTAACTAAGCATAGTAACGTTTAAGGTACAACCCATTTCGGGGCTACGACAATGGAATCACATCATAGTCCACTAACTCGTAGGCTCCTTTCGTCAAAACACGCTTAACAATATAAGGGCCCATCCATAGCGGTTCAAATTTTCCTGCTCCAAGTTTATCAGATTCCTGATCATAAATCAAGACCAGGTCACCTTCTGAGAAGACACGAGGCTTGACATTTTTATCATATTACATCTTAATACATTTCTTATGTGCTTCATTAGCCAATGCGGAATCACGATGGGTTTCATCCAGATGGATTAACTCCAAGAAACACACATATTCTTCAGAAGTGTCGGGTAGCAGGTCAATCGCGAGTTTGAGAGATGATATTTCACATTGAATTGGTAAGACTGCTTCCAAACCATACACCAAATGAAAGGGTGTGAATCCAGTTGCATTTCTCATCGAGGTTCGATATGCCCACAGAGCCGAATATAGGATTAAATGCCAATTTCTTTTATGAGCTCCAATCATTCCTTGCAACATATGCTTAAGGACTTTGTTGATGGCCTCAACTTGTCCATTAGCTTGCGGGTAGTATGGAGTAGAACTATCATGTGAAAATCATAACTTGGTGGTTAACTCAACCATCATGTGATTGTGAAAATGCGATCTATGGTTTGTAACTATGGCTTGTGGTACACCAAACCTGGCAACCACATGGTTGAAAAAAAATAAAGCAACCTTTTCGTCACTGTTGTTCAATGTTGGCATCACCTCAGCTCATTTGGCAAAATAGTCAACAACGACTATAATATACCCATGCCCCTCGGTTGAGGTGGGGTTACATGTCATGAATTAAATGCCCCATTTGGAAAATGGGCCAACAACAGTGACTAGATGCAATGGTGCAGGTGGTAATTTGGTTTTTCGGTCATATATCTCGCATGCATGAAAACTTCTGACAACAATAATGCAATCTTTGAATATGGTTGGCCAGAAGTAATTAGCACGGAGAATCCTTTGCATGGTAGCATATCCAGATAAGTGTCCACCACAAGCACATGAATGACATTCATTCAAAGCTTTCTCGGCTTCCTCATGAGTGAGGCACCTACGTAAAATCGTATCAACACCATGACGATAAAGCATATCACTAATGATCAGATAATCTTTGGCTTGGTATCGGGTACGTCGTTGTTTAGAGCGAGAGGTATTAGGCCGAAAAGATTGGGTCTCGAGATAGACCAGTATATCTCCATACCACAGATCACTTGATGAGATAAGAAACAGAGACTCATCCAAGATTGATGCTGCTAATGTTGATTCATTGGAGGATGATGGAAGGTCGCAAAGTAACTCAGTGAAAACAAGAGATTTCTTTGATTTAGATTTCATGAATTCCAAATCAAACTCCTACAAAATAAATATCCATTTTGAATATTTTCCTCCCAGCAATTGACGTGACAAACTGTATGTCATAGGGTTACAATCTGAAATGATATTAGTTTTACTGAGGAGGATGTAATGACCAAATATCTACACAGCTTGAATGGTTTCCAAAGCTAAATTTTCGACATAGGAATACTTAATTTCTGTATCGTTGAGATTATGACTCAAGTAATAAATAAGATGTTCAATTCCACTTTCTTCTTGTACTAAAACAATGCCAATGGTTGTATCTGCAGTGGCGAGATACAGGTAATAGTCTTTTTGATAGTTTGGGGCATACATTAATGATGCTTTAATTAGGGAATCTTTAAGAGCATCAAAGGAAGCTTGCGCAACCTGATCCCAATGGAAGGGTAGCCCTTCTTCAATAGATGAGTAAAACCTTTAGCCAATTCAGCATAGTTTAGAATGAACCTCCTGAGAAAGTTTTCCTTCCCCTGCAGTCTCTGTAACTGTAATAAGCTTAAAGGTGGAGGCAAGTTAAGGATTGCCTGAACCTTAATTGGATCGAGTCAAATTCCATCTTTTGAGACCATGAATCCAAGCAATCGACCAGAGCCAACACAAAACACACACTTGTGTGGATTGAGCCATATCTTGTAGTTTCGACATCATAAAAGTATTGCTCTCAGATGTTGCGAGTGACCAGTCTGCTTTCATGAATGAGCAGGAAATCATAAAGATAAGGTTGAACAATGTGCTTGATGTCATGGAAGGCATAATTCATCACCCTCTGAAATTTAGCCCCTGCATTCTTCAAACAAAAGGGTAACTTTCGATAGGCGAATGTGCCCCACAGACAAACAAAAGATAATCTAGATTGGTCCTATGGGTGGATATTGATTTGATTATAGCCAGAAAATCCATCCATAAGTGAGAAGATTTTACATCTGGCACATTCGTCAATAATCTGGTCGATAAAAGGTGTAGGATAATTGTATTTTGGACATGCTTGATTTACATCCCTATAATCGATGCACACTCGAATTGTCCCTTATTTTTCATAACTGGAACAATGTTAGATACACAAATTTTTTTCAACCTCTACTTTAATGGCAACGGTTTTCTTTGGACGAACATGTCTAAGCCGCTATTGTACTGGTTTGACATCAGGGTACATTTTGATTTCATGTTCAACAATGCTTGAGTCAATTCCTGGCATCTCCTCATAAGACCATGCGAAAATATCTCTAAATTCATGAAAGAGAGCACGATACTTATCAAGTTCCAATGGAGAACAATATTTGTTGACATGAATGTTTTCTACAATGTTAGGCTTGGTCGAAAATTTTATAGAAATCGTTTCTTCTATGTTTGACAAATTACGCTCAGAATCTACAGTATCTTCTCTAACAGAATTCGATAAGAAATCAACGATTGATGGGTGGTTTAGCTCATTTGAATAATATTCGATGTCATCTGGAAGATGGGAATGACGATGATAATGTTCCCACGATTCCTCTCCTATCATCATTGATTGGATGATTCCTTCATCCATAGAATGTATACGTGAAAAAGGATCCAAAGAGGTACCATATTCTAATGACCTATCTATCCATACAATTATTGAGTGCAGATTTGGGTTTGCCACACAAGCCCAAAAGATTGATTCCTATGATGATTCAATGGGGCTTAACAACATCACCTCAAAATTACTATCAACTTCAACTTGGTTGGTAATCCTCCTTAAATCAGATGAGGTGGAGGAAATCATGTTGCAAGTCTCTACTCTTGCCACTTCTGCCAAATCAGATGGTGACGGGAGGGTAAAAGTACCCATTAGGGAAGGATCTTTAAAGAGACCTACTCCAACACTTTGAAGTGATAGCGGGGGTCCGTGTACCAATGGAATGCTTCTTGTAGCCTGTGAACTATTGGAAAAGAAGGCTAGCTGATCAATGACTATGATTCCACCCTTAAAAGGGAGCGAAATAGTACAAAAGTACGTGGAAACCACAACAGCCATAGTGTATACCCAAGGCCTTCCCATTAAAATGTTGTAATCGACGGGCCTGTCAACTACCTCAACTTCAACAGTAATCGTTTTGCCCCCAAGTTTGATTTGTAGGTTACTCAAAATCCCACATGGAGTATATGTTCTTCCATCAAAAGCTTTCAATGTAGTTGGTGATCATGACAACAACAGTGAACCAAGTGTTTTCCAGTAGCTCATGGACATAATACAAGTAGATGCCCCCTTATCAATAATAGTTCGATGAACATTCTTATTGAGAGCTTTTACTTGGATTAGGAAAGCTAATTGCGCCAGTAACTGTGGTAAAATCCCACATGGTTAAAAACCACAATATTTGAATCCGTAGGATCTATTCCACCTATTGTTGACAATAAACCTTGTTTTTGGGAGGGACAATTTTGCAACACGTCGAGTGTCGACATAGCAAAAGGTGATTGAGCAAGATCTTCCACTATGTTATAATTTTGAGCTGCTCGAGCTCGAGGGTTGAATGTCGATTTGTGCACAACTCCCTTTGGTGGTTTTATTGTAAATTTAGGTACAATAGGTTGAACAACTTCAGATGAAGTCAAAGTCAAAGGATTAGGTTGATCAGTGGCCTGATTATTCGATGATGACAGATTTTGTTAGGCCCCTATACTACTAGTGTAACCCCTTATTGTTATTAGTACAACCCACTTATTATATTGATATACCCATGTAGTGCCCATATTGTTACTATTGTGCCCCATAGAAGCCCACTATTGTTATTATTGTGCCCTTACATTATTATTGTTATGTCGGCTCTGATTATGTTATGACCTCTTAAACTCCTATATATAGAAAGGAGGTCTTTTCATTTGTATCATCCAAGAATTGTTCATTTGTGTAATGTAAAGGAGGTTTCCCCCTCGAAGAGGCTGAATTCTAAGGCGTTGATCCCTATTTTCTATCTTTTTGTGAGCTGGTTTCATAACATTTGGTATCAGAGCTTTGGATTCTAGGGTTTCGCTACTCCAAACAGGTCATCGTGGAATTTTCACTATAACTTTTTTTTTGTGACATTTCAGAAGATAAAAAAAAACCCTTTTGAGAAGACATCGTGCTGAACCTCGGGTCCGAATGTCAGATATTTTTGCACAATATTTGCGGAGATATGATCTGAGGAAGTTTGTCTTTTTTCAGACTCCTGAATTACATTCCAAACAGGTGACCTGGGGAAAATATTCATAACTTTCTCTCTGAGTATCGGATTGAAATTTCATAAGAAGGTACAGAAATAGGACGGACTGTAGTTTCCTGTATATCTTTTTCATATCCAAAGGTTGAAACAGTGACTCGTGGCACGTCGTACAAGTTCGCTCTACTGAACTAGTCTATAATCAGGTCATCTTGGGAGATTGTGCATAACTCTTCCTTGGAGAATCCAATTTGGATTAGAGTAGTGGCATTGGAAAGAGGACACAAAGGGCTACTACAGATCACAATTTTAGAACTAGAAGATCCGAAATTATAGAGTTACAGTCATTTCAAGATTGAGCTCCTAAAATCAAGAAAAAGTGAGATGAGGAAGTTTGATGGCAAGGATCCGGTAAATTGGATACTACAGATGGAGAAATATTTTGATATACATGGTGTACCACTATTACAAAAGATATGTATTGCATCTTTATATTTAGAACTAGATCAATTTTTATGGTATGAAGGGCTTTGTTCTCGTAAACAACTTGTTACATGGTCAATTTTCACGGAGGAAATGGTAGCACATTATGAGGATACAAAGAGCAACACCTTCTTTAGAGCAACACCACAACAATTGGAAATGGTAAAAGGGCTTTGTGACATAGTGGAAAGCAAAATTATGGAAACTAGGAAGCATACCCCTCACAACTATAAAGATGGAAGTGTTGTTTCTCTTATCATTCCACAACCTACAAGGGTTACACCACAACAATTGGAAGAAAAAAGAGAAAAGGGCTTTGTTACAATTGTGATAGCAAATGCACTAAAGGTCATTAGTGTGCTGAGAAGAAATTATTTTACATAGAATATGAAGAGGAGGAAGAAAAGGATCAAGAAGAATCAAAAGAAGAGGATATATGCCAAGACCCCACCCCAGAGAAAGAAGAAATGAATCAGACCATATCTTGTAAAGCATTGGCAAGAATTACCACTCCTCAAACTCTCAAGATAGAAGGACATATCAAGAAGAAAAAGGTGCAAGAAGTGAAAGATCACATCGAGAAAGAAGAAATAAATCCAACCATATCTTGTAATTCATTGGTCAAAATTACCACTCCTCAAACTATCAAGATAGAAGGACATATCAAGAAGAAAAATGTTCAAGAAGTGAAAGATCACATTGAGCATCAAGAAATGAATCTGACCATATCTTGTAAAGGATTGGAAGAAATTGCCACTCCTCAAACTCTAGAGATAGAAGGACATATCAAGAATAAAAAGGTTCAAGCAGTGAAAGATCACAACGAGCATCAACAACAAGTTCTCCAACTTTTAAAGGATAATGCCACTTCGGTGCAAAATCAAACGAAACAACAGGCACTTAAAAAATGGCGACCTTACCGAATGGGAAGACTCTTCAAGGATGAGGATGTGGAAGCATTGTTTTGTACTATTTCTATTATCCATGTTGAGAATGCAACAAGATTATGGAGCTTAGTGGAAAGGATTCACCTTCACTAAGTGGGCCCGCAGGCCAATTATGGCGCAAAGTCTATTTTTGGATCACAGCAGGAGTGATCAGAGTCTATTTTTAGACTGCTAGTCAAAAATAGAAAAGTCAAATATTATTGTATCATAATAATATTTGGACTATAAACTTTATCTTATTCTCTTGGAGCACTTCAGTTTGAGCTACAGATGTGGCACATGCAGCTGTCAGAAGGAAATACGCTTTCTTTGTGGGTCAGTTGAGTTGTTGCATGTAGGACTTCAGTTAGAACTCAAGTAGTTGAGTTTGGTGGAGTTGATGGAGTTGTGTTCAGTTTGACTTGGTTAAACTAGTTGTAATTAGTCTAACTGTAAATAGACTAATGATGAGTTGTTAAACTAATTATTAACTCATAAAGCAACTAAAGAATACATCAGTTAACTCAGTTGCATGTCAGTGCATGTACAGTTCAACAGGGACAGGTGTTAGAGGATGAGATTGCTATCAGTTGTGACTATAGTTGTGCATGAGGATTTGCACAAGCAATGTATTGAGTATGCCAATGAGTATTGCGTTGATTTGCCCAGTAGAATAGCCTGTGCTCACGTGATTTCCAGTGTGAGTGATTCTCAGCAGGTTTATGCAATAGAGGCAGGCAAAGCAGTGGAGAAGATTTGAACTTGTGACTTGTTTGGGTCTGAGCTGGTTTGTGTGTAACAGGTGGAGATAGTGCTGGATACTTGTGAGGAGTATTGACTATTGTAATGTTACATGTTCTCAATCATTAATATACAGATAGTTTGGGGTTTTCAGCGGTAAGCTTTCCCCGGGTTACATACCGTGTTAATGTGTGCACGCTATTGATGTTTTATTGTTTTTGATGCTGCTAAATTGATGATCAACATAGAGAAGCTTATGTATTGTGTATGTATTCCGCAATAGTACATGATCAGGATAATCTCCGTTGAATATGTGTTTATTATTCAAAATTTCTACATGGTATCAGAGCTGTTTATCATCAGATCTACTATTCAGGAAGTGTTTACATTCTATTTCTTCAGGCAGAGTCTGTAATTGGGCCAGGTAGCCTCTGGATTCATCCTTCCTTTGGAAGGTGAGATATCTAGTAAAAACCCATACAGTCAATCTCTATACGAGAAATATTTTGTTCTCACGAATCTTAGATCCGAGGCGGTTGAGTTTGGAGCTGGTGGAATTCGAATTTGCAGCAGTGTTTTCTTGGTGTCAAAGAAGCAATGTCTTTCAACGGATTACGATTGGAGGATGCTCTTGAGGGCAGCTCAAACTATATTGCATGGAAGGACAGGATGGAGGTAGTATTGGATGATAACGGGCTAAAGGAGTTCATAGAGACTGATGTCCCGAAGCCCACTGATGCTACTCAAGCTGATGCTTGGCAAAAGAAGATAGCAAAGTGTCGAAGGATTCTGTTGGAGGGCGTGAAGGATCACATTGTGTCCAGCCTGCATGGAAAGACTTCTCCATACTTGATGTGGAAGGCTTTAATGGATCTATTCCAAAGCAAGTGAGATCAGAGGAAGCTGGCGCTTAAAGATAAACTCAAAAACATCAAATGTGAGAAGGGTGACAGTATGCCCAAGTATCTCACGAAGTTCACTCAGTGTCGAGATGAGCTGGGAAGTGTGGGGGTTACTGTCGATGATGAGGACTTGGTGAGCTTGGCTCTCCTTGGTCTTCTGAAGAGATGGCATTCCTATCAGGACTCTATCAATGGTTGGGAGAAATTGCCAGGATGGGAAAGACTGTGGTTAGATCTTGTGCAGGAGGAGATCAGGCGGAGTACCAGGGACGGATCTTCATCAAAGGGAGCTGATGAAGAAAATTGCGCTTTGGCTGCTAAAGAAAAGAAGGGGAAGAGTAAGAAAGCTTCTCAATCTGGTGTGAAAGGCAAGAAGTAAGACATGTCCAAGGTGAAGTGTTTTCATTGTCACCAGCACGGACACTATGCCACTAATTGTCCGTAGAAGAAGAAGAACAAGCAAGCTGCTGGATCTGCAGCAGGAGAGGCTCTAGTCTTGCAGTTTGAGCTTGATTTTTCATTGATCGCATGCTTGGTTTCAAGTGTGATGGGATCGGTGTGGTTCTTGGACAGTGGTGCGTCTTTTCACATGACGGGATATTGAGATTTGTTTTCTGATCTGGAGGACAAAGATCTTGGAGTGCACATCGAGATGGGCGATGATGGTAGATACAGTGCGACCAGTATTGGTACCATTTCCTTTGAGAGGGAGTATGGTAAACCCTTCGTATTGAAGGAAGTCATGCATGTTCCAGGATTGAAGAAGAATCTTATCTCTGTGGCGATGTTAGAAGACAAGGGGTATGATGTTGTTTTCAGCGAGGGAAAGGCTTTCCTGCGCAGCAAGACAACTGGTTAAACCCGGAAGATAGGGGTTTAAGTGAGGAACCTTTATCAGTTGCATGTAGATGGATGCGCATCAATGGCATGCAAGGTAGAAGGATTGGTGAGCCGGGATGATGGTGAGTTGTGGCACAGGAGATTGGGTCACCTTCACCATGGACCCTTGAAGATATTGTAGCAGATCACTATAGGTCTTCCTAAAGGCACTCTTGCGTAGTCAGATCAGTGCAAGGGATGTACTTTGGGGAAGTTTGTGAAAGCCACCTTTCACGAGAAGGATAGTTGTGCCACGACGATCCTTGAGAGAATTCACACAGACGTGTGTGGACCTTTCTCAGTTGCTTCGACAGCAAAACATAGGTATTATATGATTTTTGTTGACGATTTCTCTCGTAAGTGCTGGATCTTCTTCATGCAGAAGAAGAGTGAGACATATTCAAAGTTCTGTGAATTCAAAGCACTGGTCGAGAAGGAGTCGAGGAAGAAGGTGAAGGCTCTTAGGAGCGATAATGGTGGTGAATACATCTCTGACAAGTTCAAGGATTTCTGCAAGGCAGAAGGGATTCGAAGAGAGCTCATAGCTCTCCATAACCCACAGCAAAACGGGGTTGCTGAGCGAAAGAACAGAACGATCGTGGGTGTTGCACGGGCGATGTTGCATGATCAGGGCCTACCCCTTCACTTGTGGGCGGAAGCATGCAATATAGCAGTTTATGTGCAGAACCATTGTCCTCACAGGATACTTGGCATGAGTACACCCGAGGAGGCTTATTCTGGTAAGAAGGCTGATCTTTCTCATTTGAGGATTTTTGGTGCTAACGTCTACATGCATGTGACGAAGGATGCCAGGAAGAAGTTGGAGCTGACCGTAGAGGTTGGGATATTTGTGGGGTACACTGATATGCCCCACAACTATCGTGTGTATTTGCCAGACAGTGGTAAAACTGTTGTGCGATAGGATATAAAATTTCAGGAGGAGAAAACCATGAAGCGTTCGCTTGAGATGGAGCTACACTTGCATGCAGATGAGGAGCTATTAGTTCCTAAGGATGAGCTTCAGGATGTGGATCAGCCACAGGACGAGGTTCATGGAGTGGAAGAGACCACTCATGCAACGCCAACCATCAGAGGGCGAAAGCGCCTGACAGAAGCTGAGCGACTGGCTCAAGATGCAGAGAAAGTTGTAGGACCACCTACAGCCCAACGCAAGCAGAGACAGTCACCTGATCGGTACACTGGATACATGGCTCTCATGAGCAAGTGTGTTGTGACTGAGCCATCCTCTTTCGAGGAAGCTGTGGAGGATCCCGCATGGGTAGACGCCATGGTGGAAGAGTATGATTCTGTTGTCAGAAACAGTGCATGGGAGATTATTCCTAGACCAGAAGGGAAATCAGTAGTGGGTTCAAGATGGATCTACAAATTTAAGCAGGCAGCTGACGGGAGTGTGGAGAAGTAAAAGGAAATATTTGTCACCCGAGGCTTTTCACAGATAGAGGGGATCGATTATGAGGAGACCTTTGCACCTGTCGCAAGGTATTCTTCCATACGGATGATTCTTGCTCTCTCAGTGCAGATGGGATGGCACATTCATCAGATGGATGTGAAGACTGCGTTCCTCAATGGAGTCATTGAGGAGGAGGTGTACATTGAGCAGCCCGAAGGCTTTGAGGTCTTCAGCAGCGAGTCGCATGTGTGCAGGCTCAAGAGAGCGTTGTATGGGTTGAAACAAGCACCACGTGCTTGGTACACACAGATAGACAGCTATTTCACCGGACTTGGATTCTCCAAGAGTGAGGCGGATCCTAACCTATACCAGATTGTGGTGGAGGTAAGTTGCTTATCATTGTACTGTATGTAGATGATTTGATTCTAACGGGTGATGAGCTGTTGATACTTTCATGCAAGGATGATCTTGCTAAGGAGTTTGAGATGAAGGACTTGGGCCTCCTTCACTATTTCTTGGGATTGGAAATTTGGCAGCGCAGTGGTGGACTGTTTGTTTCTCAGGGTAAGTATGCTTGGGAGATACTGGAGAAGTTCAACATGCATGGCTGCAAGCCTGTTGATACTCCTCTTCCTGGAGGTTGGAGGAAGGAGGATGCCACTTCGGCAGAAGAAGTGGATGCCACTGTTTATCGACAGTTGGTGGGGTTGCTTATGTATCTGGTCAATACACGACCCGATATATGCTATGCAGTTAACCAGCTTTCACAAGCTATGGTTAAGCCTACCAAGCTCTTCTGGAAGGCGGGCAAGCATGTATTGCGTTATTTGAGAGGCACATCAGGATATGGATTGCGGTACAGATAGGAGGATGAGGTGAAGCTATGTGGCTTCACAGATGCAGATTGGGCAGGAAGCCCAACGGACAGAAAGAGCACATCAGGAGGAGTCTTTAGTATCGGGTCGACATTAGTTTCTTGGTACATCAGGAAGCAGAGATCCGTGGCACTTAGTTTAGCAGAGGCCGAGTATATGGCAGCAAGTTTGGCTGCATGCGAGGCTATATGGATGAGGAAGGTCCTGGTCGGTTTTTTCGGTTCTTGTTAGGATATTCCGACACATAGGATATAGTTAAGTTCAACTTGGTCTAGTATAGAGTTAGGTTAGAGTTAGGTAAAGTGTGTTTCTTTACCGTTGTACATTTTGTAACTTACAATCCGACGGTCACGATATGTAGTGATCCGACGGTTCACTCTCACCTCGGTATTACCGACACTTGATCCGTGGCTTGACACCCGATTGGTCCATGAGTTCTATTTAAAGCGCATGGAGGGTCATTGTTCGGGTAATCCGTGCATGAGAGAAGCTTATGTAAATTTTCATTCTTTTGATTAATAAATTGCCTGTAGTACCCACGTTGGGACAGGCCGTGGACTGTTTCCCTCCTTGCACTTTGAGGGTTTTAACCACGTCAAAAATACTGGTGTATTGATTTGAGATCTGGTTGTGAGCAGTGTCCTTTTGGTATTCTTTCTGAGGAACTTACCCTGTAAATTCCTACATGGTATCGGAGCTATTTGAGGGTCGCGTCCGTTGGTGATCCAAATCTGAAGCCGATAGAACTGCATGCGGCTGTCGTTTCCTAGATCTGCTGTTTCTGACTGCTTTCGGGCCGAGAGGACTGCTCTGTTGCGTTCGGAGCATCTGTTCCAGTGAGGAACCCCTTTCGTTTCACGCGAAAAGGTTTCCGGTAGCCCTAGCTGCGTCATTTTTCAGATCGGGAGGTATACAGTGTTTTTTGCAGTTTACTGTTATTTTCTCTCTGCTTATTTCGGTTTCGGTTTATTTAGCCCCTTTTTTTTAACCGGATCTATACCTTTCATTTCTGCGTATGCTCTTTGCCCTGCGACTCTGTGCGATCTGGGCAAATCAGAAACAGAAAGGAAGGATTTTTCTCATGCGTATGCTCTTTTCCCTGCACCTTAGTGTGATCTCGGAAAATCAGAAACATTGAGAAAAATATTTAGTTTTTCGGCTAAAGCTAACTTTGAGATTTTTTTTTAAAATTTCTAGTTTTTTTGCTAAAGCTAACTTCGAGCCGCAAGGTTCGTTTTTTTTGCATATTCGTGTTGGGTTTTGTGTTTTGTGTTTTGTAGGGAAAAAGAGCTTTCTCAAGGCAAGCACGCAAACCAAGGCGGCCCCCCCCCCCCCCCCCCTCTCTCTCTCTCTCTCTCTCAAATTTTTTGTATAGATCAATTGGTTCAAAGCTATTTTAAGAGAGTAGAGGTCTTGGGTTCAAGTCTCCATTTTGTGGGGGCGGATTTTTTCATTCCCGCACATTCGCGCACTTTGTCGGCAACTTCAACAATTTTTTTTTTCAAAAAGCCATAACTTCTTCATCCGGAAGCCTTTTTCAGAGCCGTTTTTTTTAAAACCGCCTATTTTTTCGAGATCTATCCATTGGAACACTTACTTTCAGCATCTTCAGCTTCAGTTTTTAAAAAAATGGAAAGTCCATGCCAAGTCATTCTTGACAGCACTAACTACTTCCAATGGGTAGCCTACATGGAAGATTTACTTAGAAGTAAAGGTCTCTTCAGAATAGCCACAGACCAAGAGAAGAAACCGAAAGATGAAGACAAGGCGGCAAAATGGGAAAATAGACAAGATCAAGCACGTGGTTTGATAGGGATGTCTATTTCTCCTGATCTTAGATTCCACATTGCAGACCTTGAGACTCCTCATGAAGCATTAGAAAAACTTGCTAAAGTTTTTGGGATTAAAAATGAAATTAGAGCCCATCAACTTGAAAATGAGCTGCTTACTTTGGATCCTAATAATTTTTCTTGCATTGAAGATTTCTTGTCCAAATTCAAGACCCTTAGATATCTCTTGGAAGGTGTTAAAGTTAAGAAAGAAGATGGTAACCTTATTTATTCCATCCTTACTAAGTTGGGACCAGCCTACTCTGTATTTGTTTCCACTTTCCATTCTACAAGGGAAGCTTTCATTTGTCAAGGACAAGAATACAAGGCCCCTTCCTTTGACTCCTTTTGTGATTCCTTAATAAGAGAACAAGAAAAACTCTTACACCTTGGTCTTCTTAATCTTGGAAACTCTTCCACGAAAGCGTTAGCCGCCCAGCAGCAACCAAATTCAAAGAATCCTAAAAAGTCATATCCTCAAAAGAATGGTCCTAAACCATCTCAGCCTCAAAATGAAAGATCATTTCAGCAAAATGATAAGACCAATAAAAACAAATGGAAGAAGACTGATAGACATTGTAACTTTTGTAATCGAGATGGCCACTTAGAATCTAAATGCTTTAAGAAAATGGAAGCCTTGGAAGCCGCAATGAAGAAACATAACATCCATGTGGAGCCTACTTCAACTTCAACTTCAACTTCCGGAATGGCACTTTCTGCATGTCATTGTCAATCATCTCAGTCTGGTTATGCATTAAATGTATCTTCTTCTTCTTCTCATTCTCATGAGTGGCTCATTGATTCTGGAGCCTCTTGTCACATGGCCAAAAACCAAGCCATGTTTTCTTCTTTAAATGATTGTAACACCAAAAATATATATGTTGGTGATGATAGATCTCTTAATGTTGTAGGGACTGGAACTGTTCATCTAGACAATGGTCAGTTTAATGATGTATTATGTGTTCCAACCTTATCCTGCAACCTTCTATCTGTCTATCAGATAACTCATTCAGGTGAAGGTAAAATTGTTGAATTTTCACCTCATGATGTTGTAATCAAGGATCTAAAAGATCCTAAACAGATTCTAGCTACTGGTCTTGCTGATGATTCCAAAAGGTTGTATAAGTTTCACAACTTTGGGTCATCAAATCTTCCCTCAGTATTTATTTCTCATAATGATGAAGTGAGCAAACTTTGGCATGAGCGATTTGGTCACTTAAACTATCGCTCCCTTCAGCATCTATGTAAAGAAAATATGGTGACAGGTCTTCCTATGGTATCTTGCAGAGATGGTGTTTGTTCCGGATGTGTACTCGGAAAACATCATCGGGACAGTTTTGACAAACGTGCCTCTTGGCACGCCTCAGCCCCTTTACAGCTTGTGCACAGTGATTTATGTGGTCCTCTTCCTGTTGCTTCATTCTCTGGCTGCAAGTACTTCTTAACTTTCATTGATGATTTCTCCAGACGCACTTGGGTATACTTCTTAAAACTCAAGAGCGAAGTATTTAACACCTTTTTGGCCTTCAAAGCCTTTGTTGAAAAACAATCTGGACATCAAATTCTTAAGCTAAGAACTGATAATGGTGGAGAATATGTTAAAAACACATTCATCAACTTTTGCACCGAAAATGGAATTCAAATGCAACATAATGTTCCATACACTCCACAACAAAATGGTGTAGCTGAAAGGAAAAATCGCACCTTAAAGGAAATGGCTAATTGTATGCTGCAATCTAAAGGACTCAGTCTTAGTTTTTGGGCCGAAGCAATTAATTGTGCAAATTATATAATCAATCGCACTCCTACTAAGGTTCTAGAGAATATCACTCCAGAAGAAGCTTGGAGCTCCATTAAACCAGATGTAAGTCACTTTCGTGTGTTTGGAAGTGAAGCATGGGCCCATATTCCAGATGAAAAGCATAAAGCTTTAGAACCTAAGAGTGAGAAATGTACTTTTGTTGGATATTCTGAAGATGTAAAAGGTTATAGACTTATTCCATTTAAGTCCAAAAATGTTATCATTAGAAGAGATGTAAAGTTTGATGAAAATAAATCAGCCTGCGAGCCTGTTCCGGCGGATGTGCCACCTCTTCCTATCTCTTCTATTTTTGAAAACATTTCTTCTTTAGATGATGAAAGCGAGGATGATAATCCTCCCCCACCTTCTCAGGATCCTCAACTTCCACGATGGGTTCGTGCTACTCGGGATGCAGCAGGTGATCTTGCCGGTGATCCTACAGATCAGCGACGTACACGTTCTCAGTTTGAAAGAGCCTCTTCTTTACTGGCTCAAGCTCCAGTAAATCATGATCCTGACACTTTTGCAGAAGCTTCAGGCCATCCACATTGGGAAGCAGCTATGAATGAAGAATATCATTCATTGATGACAAATGATACATGGGATCTTGTTCCTCTACCAAAGGGACGCAAACTTGTTAGATGTAAATGGGTTTACAGAACCAAGTATGGACCAGATGGGAAAGTTGATAAACATAAAGCTCGTCTCGTTGCTAAGGGCTTTTCACAGGATGAAGGCATTGACTACACTGAAACCTTCTCCCCTGTTGCCAAAATGAACTCTATCCGCCTTGTTCTTTCCCTTGCTGCCTCTTTAAAATGGGAAGTCCATCAGATGGATGTTAAATCTGCCTTCTTGCATGGGGACTTACAGGAAGAAATCTATATGGAACAACCCATTGGCTTCATACAAACAGACTCCAGCCTTGTTTGTCGACTTAAGAAATCCCTTTATGGCCTCAAGCAAGCTCCTCGGGCTTGGTATGCCAAAATGGATAGCTTTCTTTTAGAATCTGGCTTTTCTAGGTGTCATTCTGACAATACTGTCTACACCAAGAAAGTGGGCAACTCTCTTATCATCCTTGTTCTTTATGTTGATGATCTTATTCTTACTGGTAGTGATCCCAACCTTATAAACCATGTGAAGACCAGCCTTAAAAAGAAATTTGAAATGACAGACTTAGGACACTTACACTATTTTCTCGGTCTTCAAGTCTTGCAATCCCAGGAGGGTATTTTCCTTTCCCAGTCCAAGTATGCTTGTGATATTCTTCGTCATTTTCACATGGAAGACTGTAAGCCAGCCCCTTCTCCCTTTCAGTCTGGAGTCAAAATTTCAGTCTCTTGTACTTCTCCTGAAGTTGATGCTACCTTATACCGTCAACTTGTCGGAAAACTCTTGTATTTAACCCATACTCGTCCTGATCTTTCCTTTGCTGTTGGCCTTGTTGCTCGTTTTATGCAAAACCCCCGTGAAAGTCATTGGAAAGCAGCTAAAAGAATACTTCGTTATGTTCGAGGTACAGTACAGTTTGGGATTCATTACAGTGCCAAAGAAGCTCCTCTGTTAGTTGGTTTCACTGATTCTGATTGGGCTGGTGACCCTGATGATCGGAAGTCTACTGCCGGTTATGTCTTCACTCTTGGTTCCGGACCTATTACATGGGCTTGTAAGAAACAGGCTGCCATTTCTCTTTCGTCAGCAGAAGCAGAGTATCGTGGTGCCGTGGAAGCTAGTAAGGAAGCCTTGTGGCTTCGTCAGATCCTATCAGAGTTTGGCTTTGAGCAGCAGCATCCAACCACACTTTGGTGTGATAATCAAAGTGCCATTCAGCTATGCAAAGATCCAGTCCAGCATCAGCGCAGCAAACACATTGAACTACACATGCACTTCATCAGAAAGCTCATTCATGACCATGTTCTTGAAGTGCAATATTGTCCAACAGATGATCAGGTTGCAGACATCTTCACAAAGGCTCTCACAGAGGCGAAGTTCACTAAACTTCGATATATGATTGGAGTTCAGGAAGTTGTCACTAAGGGGGGATAGGCTCTAGTGCCTCCTTCCTTCTCCTATTGTGTCATATTTGTAAATCCTTCAATCCTATCCCAAGTTGTTCTTAAGGGGGGATGTTAGGATATTCCGACACATAGGATATAGTTAAGTTCAACTTGGTCTAGTATAGAGTTAAGTTAGAGTTAGGTAAAGTGTGTTTCTTTACCGTTGTACATTTTGTAACTTACAATCCGACGGTCACGATATGTAGTGATCCGACGGTTCACTCTCACCTCGGTATTACCGACACTTGATCCGTGGCTTGACCCCCGATTGGTCCATGAGTTCTATTTAAAGCGCATGGAGGGTCATTGTTCGGGTAATCCGTGCATGAGAGAAGCTTATGTAAATTTTCATTCTTTTGATTAATAAATTGCCTGTAGTACCCACGTTGGGACAGGCCGTGGACTGTTTCCCTCCTTGCACTTTGAGGGTTTTAACCACGTCAAAAATACTGGTGTATTGATTTGAGATCTGGTTGTGAGCGATGTCCTTTTGGTATTCTTTCTGAGGAACTTACCCTATAAATTCCTACAGTTCTCACTTGGATCCTATTGTGATAACCAGAGTTGCATTAAACTCTTGGCTAATCCTGTATTTCATGATAGATCTAAGCATATTGACATCAGGTACCATCATATCAGAGATTGTGTGCACCGAAGAATAATGTTACTTTCATACATTCCAATGGAGGATCAAGATGTTGATATCTTGACGAAGGCACTCATCAGGAGCAAATTCGAATACCACTGAGACAGGATATGGGTTGCTGATAATCCATATCTTGTTGAGAGGGAGTGTTGAGATTGCAACAAGATGATGGAGCTTAGTGGAAAGGAGTCGCCTTCACTAAGTGGGCCCGTAGGCCAATTATGGCGCAAAGTCTATTTTTGGATCACAGCTGGAGTGATCACAGCAGGAGTGATCAGAGTCTATTTTTAGACTGCTAGTCAAAAATAGAAAAGTCAAATATTATTGTCTCATAATAATATTTAGACTATAAACTTTATCTTATTCTCTTGGAGCACTTCAGTTTGAGCTACAGATGTGGCACATGCAGCTGTCAGAAGGAAATACGCTTTCTTTGTGGGTCATTTGAGTTGTTGCATGCAGGACTTCAGTTAGAACTCAAGCAGTTGAGTTTGATGGAGTTGATTGTGAAGTTGATGGAGTTGTGTTTAGTTTGACTTGGTTAAACTAGTTGTAATTAGTCTAACTGTAAATAGACTAATGATGAGTTGTTAAAATAATTATTAACTCATAAATCAACTAAATAATACATCAGTTAACTCAGTTGCATGTCAGTGCATGTACAGTTCAACAGGGACAGGTGTTAGAGGATGAGATTGCTATCAATTGTGACTATAGTTGTGCATGAGGATTTGCACAAGAAATGTATTGAGTATGCCAATGAGTATTGCGTTGATTTTCCCAGTAGAATAGCCTGTGCTCATGTGATTTGCAGTGTGAGTGATTCTCAGCATGTTTATGCAATAGAGGCAGGCAAAGCAGTGGAGAAGATTTGAACTTGTGACTTGTTTGGGTCTGAGCTGGTTTGTGTGTAACAGGTGGAGATAGTGATGGATACTTGTGAGGAGTATTGACTATTGTAATATTACATGTTCTCAATCATTAATATACAGATAATGTGGGGTTTTCAGTGGTAAGCTTTCCCCGGGTTACATACTGTGTCAATGTGTGCATGCTATTGATGTTTTATTGTTTTTGATGCTGCTAAATTGATGATCAACGTAGAGGAGCTTATGCATTGTGTATGTATTCCACAATAGTACATGATCAGGATAATCTTCGTTGAATATGTGTTTATTATTCAAAATTTCTACAATCCAACCATATTGGATAAACGAAGCAAGGGATGAATGGAAGAAGGACGAAGAAGTATGGCCACTTATTTAAAAGTTGCAAAAGATCCCAATTCAAACAATATTGCTAGAAATTGAAGAGGGAGGAAAAATCATATTGGAACCTGGAGCAGTCACAGAAATAAGAACCCGACAGCTGTGAAATCGATCAATTTCAGAGTATATCATCAAGTGGAAGAACTTACCCGCTGAAGATTCCACATGGGAGGACAAGAATTTTATATAGAAGCATCAAGAACTACTCAAGCGTTGAGGACAACACTTTTTGAAGGAGAGGGGCATGTTAGGCCCCTATACTACTAGTGTAACCCCTTATTGTTATTAGTACAACCCACTTATTATATTGATGTACCCATGTAGTGCCCATATTGTTACTATTGTGCCCCATAGAAGCCCACTATTGTTATTATTGTGCCCTTACATTATTATTGTTATGTCGGCTCTGGTTATGTTATGATCCCTTAGACTCCTATATATAGAAAGGAGGTCTTTTCATTTGTATCATCCAAGAATTGTTCATTTGTGTAATGTAAAGGAGGTTGCCCCCTCGAAGAGGCTGAATTCTAAGGCATTGATCTCTCTTTTCTATATTTTTGTGAGTTGGTTTCATAACAGATTTCCATAATCTTTGTTTCTTGTTGACACCAAAACTTCGTTTTGTGGCTTTGTGATGGATAACATGAGTACTTGGGATGTAGAAGCATGGTCTGTTGCAACCAAATGTGTCTCTGGGGTTGGAAATGGATCAATCAACACTGCCGATGTGTTTGAAGTCTTTAAAAGTTTAGAGACCTCAGAGCAATGTGGACAATCTCTTGTAAAATGCTCGTCATTACATATCAAACATGGATAACGAGGTTTCCTTGTTGAAGTAGAGGAATGAGATGATTTCTCTGGAGGTGAATTTTCTTGTTTCTTTTTGTTTTTCCCCTTTTTCTTGCTCCCTAGTTGCTTTGGATTTTTTGGCTTTGTTAAATGACATGACATTAATCTTAGAGGCAAGAGTATATTCTGATGCATTGGTAGTTTGATTAGAAACAACAAGAGTTTGACCAGATCATCTTCCTTCTGTTTGTGTGCTTGAAGAACTGATCACACCGTCACCGACATGAGAGTCCTTACTCAATTGTGGAAAATGGGGAACAATGAAAGCTGGTCGAGGTGCATTGGGAATTTTATCATAAAGCATGCAGGATTATGTGTAACTCAAATCCAAGTATTGGGCACTAGAAATAACTTGCTCTTCTGTGACAACTCCACCTTTTGCCACATCCTTGGTGATTGATGGCAACAAGGATTTTATGAACCACTCAGCTAAAAGCTGATTGGGAACATATGTCTTAACCATTCGACGACGACGCCGCCACTCATGAATATGATCTGATATATGGGTAGCAATAGTTTGTTTAAAGTTGGTTAGGAGTTCCGTTCCAGTCTCATATCTAATAGGTAACTGGAAGTGGGTCAAAAAAGTAGTGGCTAAAGTGGTGAAATTATCGAAAGAATCTCTTGGTAATTCAATGTACCATTTAGCAGCTAGACCAGTAAGTGTTCTTTGGAAAAGATGAAGTCTGACCGAATCCTCATTTAAGGATTTTGATGAACACCACAAATGAAAGATCATAACATGATTTTATGGGTCTTCTCTAGGATTTCCATTAAATTTCGGAATGCTATATGGTAATTTATGCGGAATTATCGGCCACCAAGGTGCATATAAGATTGGATCATTAGTGAGCCAATTTAAATCTGGTAATTCTAAAGTTGCTACAAATGGCAACTTCCGATTTAAGTTAGGTTGAGCATACCTCGTATATGACGGAATTGCCTAAGCAATAGGACTTTGCATACCGACACAGGGCATCTGCATTTGGTAACCTTGGTATGGTTGTTGAACAAAAACCAGTATAAGGTGGTTGTCGATAACCAGGTTGAATGTGTGGTTGTCCATAACCTGCAAAGCCTTGTTGACCAGGACCTTGGTAAGCTTGAGATTGACCAAAACCAGGTTGAGTCCGTGGAACAAGTCCAAAGTAGGGTTGGAATTGCTGGAATTGGGGTTGTTGAAATTGAGGCTGCCACAGTTGTTGAATCAACATTTTTTTGTTGTTGGTACAACTGTTGTTGATTTAATGGTTGTTGCTGGCTAGCAATGAAAGGTTGGCTAGGTTGTGAATAAACTATACCAGTGTAAGTTTGGGCCAGTCTAGATAAGGGTATACTAACCTGAGGTTGTTGCTGAACTCTAGAAACAAGTGGTTGTTGTACAACAACTTGAGGAACTTGAACTTCTTGACTTGAAACTTGTGATTGCAAGGTAGAAGGATCAGTTTTTACCGGTTGAGATACAATAGTTTGAACTTGTGACTTTGGTACGATAGTAACAACAGGTGTAGTGGGAATAGCTGATACAATTTTCATTGGTTTTGTTGGGTACACAAGCCTTGGTTGAGCTGACATTGTTGGTTTCCATTGACAAACGATAATTATAGATTCACCTGAATATTGTGGGATATTACCATATGGTATTCCCCTGGAATAAGGAGGATACGGTGAATAAGCATATTGCTCTCCATATGGTGGCAATCCAGTATTTAATGGATACATAGGTCTTTTTTTACCAAATTTCCTAGCTTGATACTGATATGTAGGATTAAACTGTTGATTTCCCATTAGAGAAGAACCAGGTAAATTCTAGTTGAGGACATGGGTGATGACCATGGTGGAGAAGCAACCCTTGAGTGGGTTCCAGAAAATGATTGGTAACCAACCAAGACAGACGATTCAACATACATGTGTGACTCGGGTGTGATAGAAAACATTGAAGAACTTACAACAGAAGATTCTACTACAGCTGCATCAGATGATATAGCCTGAGATGTTGATGGTTGTTTAGCCATAGTTAACTGTCCCAAAAGTTGTCCTAAAGAATCGACAAATACTTGAAAAGAAGCAAGATCAAATAAAGCGAAAAAATTAGGAGTATTAGGGTAAAGATAAAGCCTAGTTCAAAAGTGAAACAAGGTTCCAGCTGTGGAATCTTCTTCCAATTCCTCCTCTATAGCAATTAAACCTGGTGGAAGAACTTCACCATTAAGTCCATAAAATATTTTTGGTGTTGATGAAGTTGAAGTTTCAATAGTTACTGATGTGGTTGATCATATTCTGGTAAAGTAAAAACTTCTGAATGTTTAAATTTGAAGTCCAAATGTTTAGGTAAATGAACAACAGTTTCATAAAGAGGTTCTTGAACAACTTTAGGTTCAGATGTAACATCTGTTTGACCTAGGATAGATTCTAGATTAACTTCTGGTTGAACTGATTCAAGTTCAAAAGTACTTTTTTGTTGAGAAATTTCAAGTTGAGGATCAACTTGTTGTTGAAAAACTTCGGTTACTGTTTCACTAGGATCAGTGCTAATGTCCTCAGGTAATTGTAAAACTTCTTCTTTAGGAATAGATGTACCAGAAATAGTTGGAGTAACTAGAGTATTTGTACTTACCAAAATAGATGATTCAGGTAACTCAAATGAAGAACTAGGAGTTCTTGATGTACTAGACTCAGTTAAGCAAGACCACTTTGCCCGAATTGGTGTTGCTTTGGGAGGCAAAGGCGGTTTTCTCGTTATTCTTCGGGAATGACAGGGTATGGGTTGATGTTCCTCCACAATTGCTGATTAATTTTAGTATCAAAAAATAAATAAACAAAAAGGGGTATACTAGGAAAAAGGTTTACCAAGTAACTGTGAACTGCAGAATACCTCCTAGCGAACCAAGAAGTACGGGCAGGCAATCTCCTCGAATGCTATGTTCAGTGCATCATAGTTTACAAGGTGACTGACTTAGTTACTTAAAGATGGATAGCAACCTAGATTTGTCCTCCCATATATACCCAAAGGTACGTGGAGGCCTAGTTTGTATAAGCGCTGTCTAATGCAAAACCGCATAGTGAGAGCATTCCCATATACTTTACGTACTGTAACACCACCCTATATCACGCGTGGGATGTATTGCAGACAAGTTAGCGACAACTGCTTTGTTTTACGACGTTGGAACATGTCTCTAGCTTAGAACCACTAAATGTTCTTGTTAATGACAATCCTCCATTAGATAAATTGATGTTTATTTTAAGTTGATCTTGCTTAAGAATTTGCCTTTCAAGTTCACCACGTGATGTATTATGAAATTCCTAGGAATGCAACTATCATGATAAGCATTTTTCCATTCAATTTAATGATGAAAATCCTAGCTACTTAGGGATAGAGTAATCAGATTTCTTTTGATCAAAGAGCAAAGAGCACAATCTAAATGAAAATTCCCTACACTATTCCTCTCAACACACACAAACTTTTTTCAATGCAACATGCATGCATTTCTTTTCGATTTCCCTTAATATGAATGAACAAAAAGGAAAACTAATGCACAATCAATCAATAAACTCTTTTCATAAAAAATGACGATTTTGTGACAATTTCTTTTCAAGGAAAGGAAGACTTTACGACACTTTCGTTTTCAAAGAAATGAGGAATTACGACACTTTCAACAAAAATACTAATCATATGCATACATCAATCAATAGATCTTTCATGAATGAGGACTTTACTACAATTCAACTTTCGAAGGAAAAGACAATTTTACGACACTTTCTTTCGACAAAGATCAATCAACCAAAAACTAACTTTCGACTATAGATTGAAAATGAAAAAGTAAATACATAAGAAACATTTATCAATCCTAGTCTAAGTAGGGCCATCTAAGGAGATGAAAAACTATTTTCAGAGATAAGACATCATTTACATTTCAGCAAATCATTCAAATAGGAGAAAATTGGCAAAAAACTTTAGCTCCTAGATGGGAAACTAATCCTCAAGGGATCAGTGCAGGCTACAGTGAGAGATAGTGTGCTTCACTACACTGGCTCTATGCAGTGTACTGTGTCCTTCATTGGGCTGCGCTGGTGACAATAAGCCATTTTTGAAGGCAATTTGACATGGTTTTGACTCATTTTTCATTGAAATAAGATTGAAATTCAATCAACGACCACAAGTATAGTATGTAGAAATGTCTTAAGAGGCTGATAAGCTACTATGATGGATAATCGCTCCCCAACGGAGTCAACAATTTGTTTTTGGAAGTTTTAGTGTCTACGGATAAACGCTTAAACCCCTAGACAAGTAGCTAAGTCTAGAACAATAGTGAAAAGCATTCTCTATTTTTCTATAACCAATAGATTAAATAAGATAGTAACGAAGCCTACCTGAAGCTTTCACTTACTCCTTATCTCCCTTGACCAATTCTATCACTCCTTTCCGTACTTAATCCGCTTGAAAAGTACCTGCACACAGACAGGATATAAAACCGATCAAAGCATATGATGATGATCTATTGATTAAACATAGAATGGAATCAGGTACATAATACAGATATGGAAGCATCAATGAACAGTACAAACATATGGAAAAAGATTTGAACACTTTATTAGTAAAAGGAAGAGATACAACCCAATTTTCTTGATTCAGTGTCACTCCTCCAGTTCAATCCAATCCTCTCCTCATAAAAAGCAAGACATTTTGACATCATTACAATACTTGAAACCAACTCAAGTCTCATACTAATAGCATCTCCCTATAATTCAATGATTTCCAGCCCCTAATCACTTAGATGAGTGGTCTTTTTATAGTTGAATGAAGGAAGTTATGCCATAAATGGTGATAATGAATGCCCTCCCAAACTTAGGATTTAGTTCCATGGAGGAAGGGATAAAGGGATTGATGTTCCTTAACTCCCTCCCTCATCCAGTTTGGAGCCCAAAGGAGTGAATAGCCTTAGAAAACTTCTAGAGGCATCATATGGATAAGAATATTCCAAACTCCAATGCAGATTTTTCTCACATTCGCCTAGCACAGGCCAAAGAGGGCTCAAGTGTGCTGCAATGCACCCTGGCAATGTATTGGACTACACTGTAGTGCACCTTGATAAAGGTCTGCCTGCGCTGATCTTCTTAGAGGTAGTTTTTGGATGATTTCAGTCATGGAATCTCTTGGGAAGGAGGCATTTTGATGGTTGAATTCATTTAGGGCATGTAACAACTAAATTAGGGTTTGATGGGCCTTAATAGTACTGATTTGTAAGTCGGGGTTGATGTTCCCAAATGGATCTATAACAAGGATGAAATAAGGATATGCGTGGATCTTAGGAAGTTAAATGATGCTTGTGTACATGATCCTTTCCTGATTCCGTTCACAATGAAGTGTTGGACAATGTAGGCAACCAGGAAGTGTATTCCTTCACTAATGGGTTCTCTGGGTACCATCAGATCAAAACGCGCCAAAGGATAGGAGCAAGACGACCTTCATGACTGAGTGGGATTGTTTTCAATGCACTATAATGCTATTCAGATTGAAGAATGCGCTTGTGATTTTCTCGAGTGTAGTCATTGCTGCGTTCAAGGAATTTATTCATAAGTTCCTGGAAGTGTACTTTGATGACTGGACTGTGTTTGGGCTAGTGAAACACCATGTGGCAAGTTTGTGCCTGATGCTAGATACCTGTCGAAGATACTAGATCGCGCTCAATCTGAAGAAGTGCCTGTTTCGTGTTCCTTTCAGGACCCTGCTGGGTCATGTGGTTTGTAGACAAGGACTAATGGTAGATCCCGCGAAGATAATGGTGATACTGAAATTGGAAGCACTAAGGAGTGTGAAACAGTTATGCACTACCCTAGGACATACAGGATATTACAAAAAGTTTATCAAAGGCTATGCCCAGATCACCGTGTCTATGGAAAAGTTGTTGAGGAAGGATGTCACAGTCTGCTGGAATGAGGAGTGTAAGAAAATATTGGATGTGTTGAAAGAAAATATGGTCACTGCACTAATCCTAGTCTTCCCAGATTGGAAGAAGGAGTTTCATGTACATGTCGATGCATCATGTATAGTGCTGGGAGTAGTACTGACACAGGCTGGCGGAGGAGACTTGGACCATCCTATAGCATTCACAAGTAGAAGGTTATCCAAGGCGGAGAAGAACTATTCCACCATTGAGCGTGAAGGGTTAGCCATGGTATACGCGCTCCAAAAGTTTAGACAGTACTTGCTGGGTGGCCATTTTAAGATCTATACAGATCATTCTGGGTTGAAATACCTAGTCAATAAGCCTGTGTTGGGGGGGAGAATCTACAGGTGGTTGTTATTGTTCTAAGAGTATGATTTTGAAGTTATTGTGAAGCCTGGATGACTGAACATGGGACCAGACCATCTATCGAGCATCGAAACAGGGGAAGAGCCCACTAATTTGGAGGGGGGATTGCCTGATGCATAGCTATTTGTAGTGCGCATCATGGATGGTCATTATGAAGATATCATACACTTCCTAATGACAGGAATGGCCCCGAAAGGATACACCATCAAGAAAAAGGAGTTAGTGGTGCGTGCGTCAAATTTTTCTATCATTTTCAAGAATCTATACAAAATGGGGTTTGATGAGATATTGCGACAATATGTGCCGTAGTTTGAAAGGAGCAGTATCCTTGCGGACGCTCATGGGGGTGCTGCGCGAGGACATTATGTAGGGAGAGCGACCGCGCAAAAGATTCTACGCACAGGGTTGTGGTGGCCAACCCTCCATTAGGACTCAAAAGTGTACTATATATCGCGTGATGTGTGTCAAAGGACTGGCTAGCCATCGCGAAGGGATGAGCTAACTTTGAATCCACCGATGACATTACAACCTTTTGAGAAATGGGTGATATATTTTGTGGGACCCATTTAGCCCAAGGGAAGACAGGAGCAAGGTACATTATCACTGTGACAGAGTATTGACTTGATGGGAATAGGCAAAACATATAAAGGATTGCACATGTGTGATTGCTGCAAGTTCCTCTTTGAGTATGTACTGACATGATTCGAATGTCCAAAGATTTTGATGAGTGATCACGATATGCACTTTCTGAATGAAATGATCAGCGCAATGACAAAGGAATTTCAGGTATATCACTAGAAGAGCACGCCTTATCACCCACAGGCTAATGGGATTGTGGAAGCATTCAATAAAGTGCTAGAGAACACGCTGACCAAGGTTTGCAACGCTCAACGAAGTGATTAGGACCTACATATACCCGTAGTACTATGGGCCTATCAGATGACATGCAAGAAGTTGATGGACAAACACCCTTTAGGCTTGTATACCGTGTTGAAGCAGTAATGCCCATGGAATACATTGTGCCTAGTCTACGCATAGTGGAACTCATGGGTATGATGAATCACAGAGCCCTGGAAGAGAGGCTCGCACTGCTGGCTGAACTTGAGGAAGAAATATTTCTAGCTGGATTTCACCAATAGGTCCAAAAGTAGTACGAAAAAGCATGGCAACATCAACACATTAAGCTACGTACCTTTAAGGTAAATGACCTGGTTTTGTTATATGACAAGAAGTTTGATAAATTTCCAGGGAAATTCAGAATGCACAGGTTAGGGCCCTATGTCATTAAGGAGATTACTGACAGAGGAGCGGTACAACTGGTCAAATTGAATGGAGATCCCTTCCCAGGAAAGGTGAATGGAATTCGATTGAAGCCATACACCGGTAGTCCGCCATGTGAATATATGAAGGTAGCACAGTCTTAGCACTCCAGGCAACTGAAAGGAGGCATGGGACTATAAACTACACTACTCGGGTTGGGGAGATGCACGATTAGAGGATTGTGCAAAGCAAGGAAGTGTTACAGGGTTCGCGACAATGCAAAGGGAGTTTCACTACCCAGGGAGAAATTGCGCAGGTTGGCCAAAAAGTGACTATTAAAGTCACTGTTCATGATTTGACGGCAGAAATGCGGCTAAATGGAGCGAGCGACCGACATTTAAGACAGAGTTTATGGGTCAGATCCTTGAAAATTTCCGCCAATTCAACATTAATGAACTCTGCCATCGCCATTTTGATCGAGGCGACCAATCAGAACAAGCGTATTATGCAGGTCGTCAAGGAGGAATGTCGAATGGTTACAGAGTTGGCCATTCTTGAGGAAGAACCAACCGAGGTGCACATCTGCAAGCTGGCCATAGGAGTGCACGATGCTCATACATAAATGGCACAGGTTTAGTTGGAGTTGAACCTATGGATCATTGAGCTACAGTTGAAGGCCTAGCCTTTAACTGCACCAGAAGTAAAGGAGCAATGGGCAACCATTATCACAGAAGAAGTAGCAGTGGTTGACAGTGCAGTAGCAGATTGCGCGTAACCTTTTTAACAATCGTTCGAGGTCCTAACAAGCTTGCAGGAGGACCCTAATGTAAAAAGACTAGAGACAGAAGTGCGTGAGCTACAACAACGCTATGATGAGGTCAAAGGCACAGCAAGAACCGTTGCACTCACACAGAGACTAGCAAAGCTGTAGGAGGCCAAGAAATTGAAAGAACAGGTGGATGCAGTGTTGCAGTGTTGAAGGCATGACTAAAGCCCTGGCTAGATGAGGCTTACATGATGATAACCTCTATTGAAGGAAAGCTTGTGACTCTGCCAACAACTCAACAAAAGCTTCAGGCCGACAGTTCAGCAGCAGTGACCGAGCAGATGGTTGAAGAGGCGAAGCATGTGGCTACATAGTGCACTGTTGAGGTTGCAGTCATACGAATCAAGATGGAAGGTCTTCGCGCTAAGATCTTTGCGCTTACTGGGTAACTCGAGGGCGAGTCACGATGTTTGTGTTGGGGGCCTGTTGGGAACGGGATCCCCCAAGGACAGTTTTCAGGCTAAAAGCCCATATTTTGGGTTGAATCTTGTAATAAAGTTGTAAAGTCTTCACATTTTGTGGTCGTGGAGTGCGAAGGTGTCACAAGTCATAAATGGTTTTCCACCCTTATTTTGTAAAGTAAAGTCGGCTGTAAAGATCTACCCATGGTATGGATACCATGGGATTGTATAAAAAGAACTAAGTAGGTAAGCTCTAAGAGAAAAGAAAAAAAATAGTCATGAGTTGTAGAAGAAGCCTTGAGGATAAGGAGAGAAGTCTAAGTTTCGGGTCATAGCATAGGTAGAGGCTCTGCAGCTGAGTGCAAAGAGGCCAAGGGTAGAAGTCCGCAGCTGGGTGCGTGGACCCCTGCAACTGTGTGCGTAGGGTGGATAGAGTCTGTACTCATCTAAAGATATCAATAAAGAGAAGTATTCTGCAAATTCTGTGTCTTTATTTCCAGTTAATGCATCTTTTCATATTGTGTATGAATTTCATTTATAATTCTTATGTGATGCGTGAATGCATGTGATTACATTGGATAACTGAACGCAAATAAGGGTATCTGTTTAGGCAGTGCTAACTGTGACTGTTTAATAAGATAAGTAAAACACTTAAACTAGTTTGGGAATCTGCACGGTACGCTGCCATAGCAGCACGAAAGTACTTGAGCCGTAGGTTAGGGCTGCGCGAAGGTCAGTCGTACCTTTTCGCAGAGGTACTGAAGGGTGGAATACAGGGCTAGTCTGACAAAGCCCTAGAACTAAGTGACCTGCGTGGAAGCAGGAATAGAAGGAATAAACCGACATCACGAACATCTCAGGGTGCAGAAACTTGGTTCCAGCATCCCCCCATAATAATTCTGGTGAGATTTCGGTCTGCGCTCTACGGGATGATGCCGAAAGGGCCCGTAGTGTAGGTATTGGTTTGGCTAACTAACACTGAACCTGGGTTAGGCCCCACCAAGCCAACAACATAACACATAAAACAAATATACAAAGATATTTTCCCCTGGATCCCAAAACCGGGATTACCAGATTCATTTTTCATTATGTTCCTTTCAATGTTAAAATACATATATATACATGCCCAAGAATCCATAAAACCCATCCATTAACCTTGGATTAGAACATAACCGTAGTTCCCTTGAATAGATCTACAAAACACCATGGAACGAAAACCATCGTGCCCCAAACCATGTGCAAAATCCATGCACAAAACCATAGGTAGGTCCGCCCACCTAATATAGGGTTTAATTTTTTTTTTCTCGGGACACTGCCTTAGACCCCGTAGAGGGGGGTGGTCCTGATAAGGGGGCCTACTGCCCCCCTCAAAGCCCCCAACAAGGGGGGCTGATGCCCCCCCTTATGACCCCCCTGCTGCGCCTGACGCAACGAAGGGGGGCTAGCCGCCCCCCCTCTAACCCCTTGGCTTCACTACTGGGGATAGTCGTGGAAAGAATATAACACAACCCAACAAATGTTATCTTAGTTGGGGCCGACTATACAGGCCTACCACCTTGTCAGTTCTTACCCTTAGTTGGGGTCGTGGATTTAGTCTGGTCTGACCCTATTCCTTACTAGTTGGTTAGGCGTGGGTCTCGACTGAAACTCGATTCGGTTGAAAGAAATGATTGAATAATGGTTGAGCTGACTAGATATGGTTGGGGCTGACTAGCGGGATTTGCTGACTATAAAAGGAATCCCAAAATGACAAAGAGAATTAAACCTTAAGTCTTGAAACAATTATGCTCTTTCTCTTTTGGTCTTTTGTGTTCATTTTTTTCCTTTCTATTGCTTGATTGCTTCTTCTTCATCGAGATTCTCCTTTCTTCCAAAGAACTTTATACATTCCTTGCTCTAACACTGATATTGTGTTCTCAAGGACTCTCTCCTATTCTTGAAATCAATCGCCTTCTTCTTTGAGCTTAAATGCCTCTCCTCCACTTCAATTCATAAATAAATGACATATTTCATTTCTATATCTCTCTGAGCTTCTTCTGAGCTTCACTTCGATTCACTCTTCTAACTTTCAATATTCATTGAGAAGGGACTCTACACATGGACTTTTGTGTGTATAACATTCATTTGAACATCATCGGTTTATTCACCTTTCCTTATACAAACATCGATACTAGATCGAAATCATACATACTTACATACAAAGGAATCAACCATGCATAGGAGAGAATGTGGAAAAACATGTGAATTCTATTGATAACCAAAAATAATTTACAAAGGATTTACAATGGCTACAATTTGAGCTCTTCTCAACTCTTTTCAAAGCTCTCTCTCTCTCTCTCGGAAGCTCTTCTATTCTCTCGACCTCTAATCCAAGAAAGCCTTCCCTAACTCTAACTAGACAATACCTTTTTATGATTCCCATAATCTAGGAAAATATACTAACAGAAACATGATAAGGATCCTCTGTCCCAACAACCTAAAACCAACTCACAACTCAACTATACACTTGTCATTATTTACAAAGGCCCATTTTTCCAAAACATTAACTCATCTAAATATCCCAACAACATAATGATTCAGATCCTTTCTAGAATCAAGACACATGGATTTACATCAAAATAATCCAAATTTCTAATTCACACACACTAAAAGTGAGGGAAATTTTTTTTCTTCATAATTTACACATGACCCCTTTGGGCTTCAAACAAAATAATATGCCTAGGGTTGATTCTCTTGCATCATTAATGCACGCATTGGTCAACTGTAGAGTACTTGATACCAAAGCCTCAAGTTGAGTAGAGTCTCTGATGGAAATTTGTGAAATGCTACTATGGGATGTAAAAGGAAGAAAATCTGGACAAGGATTCATATGATGTGATGGTCTTGAATCAAGCATACATTGATCTATAGATTTGCCTAGCATTTGAGTTGATAAAGCATGTCTTCTCCTGTTGAGATATTGCACTTCTTCTTGTCTTCATTTTAGAATTTTGCCAACATTGCACTTTAGAATGCCTGGATTTTCCGCAAAAGGTACATGTTTCATCTATTTTCTTCTTCTTCTCTATTTTGGAGGAGGATTTGTCAGTCTTAGAAGCTAGAGATGGAGACTTAACATTCTTCTCAGGCTTGAAGTGAGTCTTATAGGCTTGAGATTTTTTATTTTATTTTGTTGGGATTGGGTTTTATGCTAATTTCTTGATGTATGAGATACAAGAGCCTAATTCAAAGAGCTAGAAAGAACATCTAGTATCTTATGCAAATATTTTTCTCATAGAAAATCATAGAATGCCTCAAATCTTGGAATTTTAAATGAGTCTCTAAGAGCATCCATTGTTGAATAGAATGTGGACGAGAAAACATGAAAAATATCCTTTACCTTTGTTAAGATGAAAAAAAATACATTAAGATTTGCTTTTCGCCTTGCCACATGCTTTTAATTAGGACACCAATCAACTAGATTTTGCAAGGTACTCCTCAATAGAGGCATATCAGAAATCTAGCTTCCAATTATAAAGCATGGAATTCATTGACCTTTCCAAATACATACGCCAACTTTTCCAAAATTTTCTTTGGAGTACTAAATAGTTCAAGATTGAACAAAAGGTTATCTAAAACATGGAATCCAATAAACCCATAGCTTCATCTTTTTTAGTCATATAGGAAAACTTTAAAAATTCTTTTATAAAAACATGTTAGTTTTTAACTAACATTTGCCATAGCATAGTCCCTTCAATTGTAAGGGTTACATTTTTTTTCTTTTCCAAGTATGATACTTATAGGGAGTAAAGAGCTTTGTGGTCCTTGACTATGCTATAATATCAAAACTTGTTTTTTCTTTGTTTACAACTAATGTTTAATAGTGTGCCAAATGACGTTTTTATAGATAAAAAAAACTTGTTCAGTTTTTTTTTTTGCCCAATTTTTTTGTTTCAAACAATTTATTTATTTTTTGAGACATATTTTAGGTGATAATCACATCAAATTTTATTTGTCACGTGTTTCGAACCAACTAGTGTGGTTCATGGTGACGACAAGATGAAGAATCAGACCATAGCAACCGGTTAAATAGAGAGATATCATTCCACCGGTTAAATAGAAAGATATCATTCCAAGGACTAAAAAGACGACAAGATGAAGAATCAGACCATAGCAACTAGTTAAATAGAGAGATATCATTCCAAGGACTAAAAAGAAACGACTACTTTTGACTCGACCAAAAATTAAGGGAAAATAGTTTCGTTTAATTTGAATAAATAACTAAACATATATATTAATATAATTTTGGAAATATAAATTTTTTTTTCACCCAATTTATAATATGAGCGAAAATCATTTTCTTTTTAATTTAAAAAAGTAACTAAATAAAATAAATATATATAATTTATTTATTTTTATTCCAGTAATTTTTTTTGCTAATAAACTGTTTCCTAAAAAAAACTTCACCTATCAATTTTTTGTTTTTTTAAGAAGTTGGATAAATTTAAAAATTGACAAAACCTAATAAACTTTTGCCAACTATCTGTTGGGTGATCTATAGAAAGCCTTCAAAAGTAATCAGTGTCTTCACCTATGGAAAATTGGAAAACACGGTCTCCAAGCCTCTTGCAGCGATATGCTTCTGAATCTTCAGATTTCCCACCATAGTAGAATAAGATGGCATTTCACTCAACCAATCCTGAACCTCTTCTCAACAAAAAAAACACACAATTAGTACCAACAACCTAAAAATCATGAGTTATTTGGAGCAATTAGGGCTTCTTTGCAAATCTAGATCTGACCACATGATCATGAAGAAACCTTTAAAAAAATCAGGCTTACATAATAAAGTTTCCTCCCACCCATATCAGAGGTGATCCTATCCTACCCATATCTGCTTATATATTACAGTGAAGCCTACGCTGTTCTGATTTCTTGTGATGTTGTTTTTTTTTATCTAGAACAAATTTCTTAAAAGAGACTCTGGTTTCTACATTACTTGGAAGTTTCAATAACATTTTGTTTTCTTCACTACTAAATCAATTTTTTATAATTTTATAATATATTTTTATTATTATTATTTAAAATATTTTTTAAATATATAAAAATATTTAGCAATACATACATAAATTATATGAATGAAATTTATAATTCTAATAATTTTTTATTAATAAAAAAATATAACATAAAAACTCATTTCTACACATATTTAATATTTTTATATTAATCTAACTACACTCTAAAACCCAACCTAATTAATACTTTTTGGCTAATCTAAATATAATGTAAAAACCCAATCTCAATAATGAGAAACTAAATGATAACATGTTAAATACTTTTATATTAATCTAAATACAATATAAAACCCAACCTAATTAATATTTTTTGCTAATCTAAATATAACGTAAAAACCCGAGTCTCAATAATCTACCGCGAGAAACTAAATGATAACATCTTCTCATCTCACAATTTCTTATTATTATTAATGAAGGTTGAAAATATCACCCATTCTATAAACCCAGTTAGGAAATAATAACGTTGGGAAATAATAACATGTTATAAATTAATGATATATTTGATTCTGAATTCGAATCGAGCCATGGTTTCAATTTTGGCATATTAACTAAATTTTATTTATGCGAAACTTTTTCTTCTGATATTCTGTATTAATTTTTTTAGATTTAAAAGTAATTTTTAAATAAATATATATTGTATATATAAATTTATGAAGTGTAAATCAATGAGTTTGTGTGAGATTTGGTGTTTATTAAATCACAGCTTCAAGTTTTATGGGGAGAAGTTGAAGATGGAAGTCACGTTTGAGAAAATTAAACTATCTTAAAGTGCATCCAAATTTGACCGATGATAACATCTCATTGATGGATGGATCATTTTTCCATTCAACATTAAAGCTAACCCCTATCTAAACTCAACCTAATTCTCTCTCTCTCACACACACACACACATATATAATTCCTAAAATAATATATTTTGTACCTTAAATATAAAGTATAAACATATTTCTTTGATCAATGAGATTTGAGCACCCCACACATACATCCTACTTCAATTGAAGCCCACCCATAAATAATCCCCTATTTGTTGCAAAGTTGTGCCAGATACAAGACCACAATCACCAACAATTCAATACTTCGGGAAACATAACACTAAGAGGCAAACTTGTTGAAAACCACAACAATGGGCGCCAAAGTTTTGAAAATAAGAAAGTCACTTATTTGTTGCCATAGGGATAAAGTTTGAAGGGAAACTTTGTCAAGATATATTTCTCTTAAGCAATTTGGGTTCTTAAAAAACTGTCAAATTCAAGATGCAGTGGCAATTGCTCAAGAATGTATTGACTCTATCAAGGTAAAAAAGAAAAATGCTTTAATATTAAAATTAGATCTGATAAAATCTTATGATTGTATAGACTCATGTTTCTTGCGATTGATCCTTCATAAGATTGGACTCTCAGTAGAGGATGTTGAATGGATTATGGCTTGCATCACCTCTGTAAATTTTGTAGTAGTGATTAATGGGGTGCCTTCTCAGTTCTTCAAGGCTTATAGCGGTTTGAGGCAGGGTTGTTCCCTTCCCCCACATTTATTCTTGCTGGTAATTGATGGGATGAGTAGAATGATATCTGGGGATCACCATAGGGGGATCCTTCTCTAGGGTGAAAATCACTAAGAAATATTCCATTACACATTTAATATTTGTGGATGATATATTATTTTTGGGTAATGCATCTGTTGGGGAACGACATAATTACATCAGATTATCTCCAATTTTGGCCAAGCCTCGGGTTTATATATCAACCATACAAAATCTATATTGATTAATCCTTCAGTGGTGACAAACAATACTATAGTCATTGATGACATATTTGGTGCTGAGGTTGTCCCAATGGATTTAGATTTCACATACTTGGGTTTTCATCTTAAGCCAAACAATTATGGTATCAAAGACTGGAATTGGATGATTGATAAATTTGAGAGTAGATTAGAAAATTGGTCTCTTAAGTCGCTGACTCTTGGTGGTAGGATGATTATGGTTCAGTCTACATTACAAAGCATCACTATTTATTGGATACACTTATATCTATTATGTCACAACATCATTAAGAGTATTAATTCTATAATTTCAAATTTTATGTGGGATAGTTCTAGCGTTGGGAAAAAAATACATCTGGATAGTTTGAACGATATTTCCAGGAACAGAGAAGATGGGGGATGGGGTATTTTACATATTGAGAAGTTTAATTGGGCATTTGGGGGTCAAGGGCCTTGGAAACTTTATGTGGCAATGACATCTAGAAAAATACTATTAGGGAGAAATATCAAAGAAATATGTCGATGCCTGAATGGATAAAGGTTAGGGCTCGGGCACCCTGTGCGGTTTCTTACAGATGGAATGGATTGATGAAAACTAAGCCCTAGCTGCTTGGGAACTTAAGATGGGAGATTAGATTGGTCTGGATCACATCCAGGGTTTCTCGGGTGATCATACATTGCCTATTACACTTATTAGACATATACATAACTTGGGTATATACTATTTAAATCATATTCAAGTGGCACAAAATCATTTATTCATATATCCATCCTGGTTATGTTGGGACAATTACATCCATAACCTTACTTTGGTAGGTATTACTATTAGAGATAAGGAGGATATTTACGCATGGGCTAGCAAGATGGTTATCACACTTGTTCAACATGATTCAATCAAATGGTGGTAGTGTAGGAAAATTTAACCTTGAAATCTCCCTGTCAAGTTAATATGTTTTGGATTGTTGGAAGGGAGGAACAACATATTAACCTGGGCAATTTATGTCACACGGGTTTTTGTGGACCTGGCAGGTGTGTATTATGCAGTGATGCAAATGAGGACGTGACACACCTGTTTCTTACTTTCCCTTCTGTGGTTGCCATCTGGATTTCTGTATTGAATATATTAAATATTAATGCTGACCGGGACACAATTTCCATGGATGAATATATTCAGGATTGGAAGATGGGTTACAAAGAATTGTGTACCCTTCCTTTCTGTATTATGTGAAACATTTGAAGATACAAGAATGCATGCATTTTTGATAACTTTCCTTTAGATATTAAGTAGACTAGGCTCAAGATATGTTCATACTTCAATGAGACTGTTATTATGGTTGGCAAAGGATCAGTGATTGACATTAATCTGATGGACATATGGAACTGATACCTAGTGGTATTTTTCAACAAGGCTACAAAGAAAGATATATGTGGTAGTGATACTTACATCATATCAAATCTTGGCCAAATACTTTCATTTTTGGTGGAACGATAGGGTGAGCACAAACACTAGGGCATATATTTATTCTATGTGGGGTGTATTATACTATGCCAAATGGTTATGCATTGAGGTGATGGAAGTATTTGGGAACTCTAAAGTGGTTATTAACTAAGTTGTAGGCAAGATTTCCTTCAATCCTTCTATGTTGTCCCATTGGATGCAAAGGATAAGGAACATGGTTGGACTGTTTGGTGGGTTGATATTTTCACATATTTATTGAGAGAAGAATGGGGCTGCTGATGCATTATAAAAAATAAGCCATAGATATCATCCCGGTGAGATTATCTACTGCACCTACAACAAAAACTGCTATCTTGGGATTAGGAAAATCAACTGTGCATGAGCACTTTCATATAACATAAGATCAATTTAGCAATTTCTATTCTGATTTTAGCGTCATTAGTATGTAGTGGATGTAATTAGATATGCTTTTTTTATGTTTGGAATATCTTTATAACCGATTATACATGGGACACATGGACTATCTTATATATTTTATATTTCTAGTGTATATGTACACTATAATATGAAAAAACTATGGTATGTAAACAATCTTATATAATATATGTCAACAATCTTATATAATACAAAGTTTGTAAATTTTTTCCCTCAAAATAAAAAAAAAAGTTTGAAGGGAAAATATATATTATAATAAAAATGATTAGTTTATTTTATTTTTTTAAAATCAATTATTCTTTTCATATAAAAGTGAAAAATAATTTAAAATATTATATATATTTTAAATATAGATTTTGTATAAAATAATTTAAAATATTATATATATTTTAAATATAAATTTGTATAATATATTAATTTATATAAATTAATAATACAATTTATTTATTTCATTTTCTAAATTTAGATTTGCAAATAATTTTTTTTATTTAAAAAAATCAGTATAACTGTTCGCACCATTACTATATATAATATTGTTTTAATATTTTATATATATATATATTCCGAAAGGAAATAAATTAACTAAAATTTATTATTATTAATTAAAATTTATTTCTATTAAAATTGACACATCTAATAATTTGTTTTCATATGCATTATGATGCAAAACATCATCAATCAATAAAAATAGAAGTAACATTATATTTTATCAACACATTAATTTTAAATTGAATTCTATTTATTTTGTGTCGAATTTCTAATAATAAAGAATCAGTCTTGCATTCATTGGTTAATCCCCGATGCCCATAGCCTTGTCTTCGCATTTAGCAAGGAGAAAGAAGACACAGAGCAGGTGAAAAGAAGATGCATTCATTTGTTAATTCCCGATGCCATTGCCTTGTTTTCGTATTTAGAAAGGAGAAAGAAGACACAAATATTATTAAGAAATCCACGAAAGGTTAGAGTGGAGCAGGTGAAAAGAAGATTTGTAAGGATATGTATGGTTTGTAAATCCAAGTAGCAAGATTATAGAGAGTTGATTTGAATTAAAATCGTTTTTTAATGAATGGTAACAGAATTCACCACACCTAATATATTTGATTTCACATTTCCACAACTAAATTGTAATTTGATACTTCCATGATAATAATATTTATTCGTATAAAATTGATAATAATTTTTTTTCCTTAATCGTCATGATAAATGGAAAATTTATGAATATATTATTATGATAAATAGAAAATTTGTAAATATTTAGTTTATTTCTTAAATGGTCAAGCTATATTAAAAAATTATAAAAGAATAACCAGTACAATATATAACGAAAATTTTATTTATATTACAATAATTTAAATTAAATAATTCTTTACAAAACAAATAATGATAGTCTTCGATTTTAATTTACAATGATCATATGAATTTATTTTTTTCAAAATAAAAGAGTAACATATATGTGGCCATATGAGACAAAGATGGCAAGACAAATAAAGTAGAGAATAGAAACAAGAGTAATATATGCAATGCAACATAGTCCTTGTCTCTACTGTTAATTAATTGATTAAGGTCATGTTTCTTTCTATGGGGACTGCATTTTCTCGTTATTTGAGAATGCTCACATTTTCGCAGTTTGCAATTAGCTTTATGCGCACTACAAATGAAAAATCTTGACTCAATATAATCCCTACTCCTTAACGAACTCATCTGCACTCAATTTTTCCACACACTCTTTATTCTTCCTCCACATATCACAAAATTAGCCTTTGTTTTTTGATGCCTCAACTCCATATACTAAATTAGCATTATGCGGAGAGTGGAGGAAGAAAGCTTGATTTGATATTCCACACTCACTTTCTTTCACACTTCTCGTACACCCATTTTTCGGGAAAAAACATAGAGTAGTAGCAATCTCAGACATAACAATGTTAGAGAACTCGTTGATGAAATTCCCAGTTACAAAATTAGCCTTTTTGGTCCATGTTTTGACTCCACATACTAAATTATCTTTATGCACATTGCAGAGGAAAAGAACTTGACTCAATATAGTCCCTTCTCCTTAATAGACTCCTCTACACTCAATTTCTCCACACACTCTTTATCCTTGCTCCAGTTATCATAAAATTAGCCTTTTTTTATGCCTCAACTCCATATACTAAATTACTATTATGCAAACTGCGAAGGAAAAAAGATTGGCTTGGTATTCCACACACCCTTTCTTCTACACTTCTCATACACCCATTTTATGCACAAAGAAATAGTAGTAGTTAGTCCCCCTTCACCCACCCTCTAGCCTTCAATTTTGGCATCATTGACTAGAAGTATGTCTCGAAACTAATCGATACTCAACAGATTTTGACCATGAGGTATAAAGTAGATAAATAATTTGACACTTTGATGCTTTTGGATTTTATTTCCTACAAAATGATTAGAATTGGAAAAACTCATTTTTCTTTAGAGTTTATTTACTTAGGATTATGTCTCACTTTTTTGAGTTCATCTATGAATTTAGATATTGTTGAATCCTTTGAATCCTCAAATCTACTAAACTGAACTTGTCCCCTTGTAAGGGTCACGCACAAAGAGGCAGGTAAAATGATAGTGGAAGAAGCTTTCACTGTGTGGAGTGCGGAGCTTTCCTTATAGGCATGGTAACTTTATTTATTACATAGAACGTCAATCCCGCACAATGAATGCCACCTTTGCATAACTTTTCTCTACATTTCTGCATCTTGCATAATGAAAGGCATCCTCGCATAGCTTCGTGCAGACTTGCACACTCTATAATGAAAGCTTGATCTGTATCTCCACGTTCCAAATGTTCACATTTATGAAAACTAACAAAATGAGAACTTATTAGAGCACATATAAAATCACTTTGGAGAAAACTATTTGTAACAAGCCCCTTTGAAAACTAATCGAGTATGCGTTTCCAATGTGCATGTCAACAAATGCATGATGAAAACTTGGTGAATGCAACTATAAGCATGTTACTTGTTCCATATTTCCACATACATTCTCCCTCTGCACAGTTCTATCACACACCTTCCTTCACACAATACTAGATTTAAATGATTAAAGCCACTAAAACCACATTTCAGTTCAAAATAAATTATCCTATCTCTTAAAACAAATGAATGTTTAGACAAAGAAATCCAGTATTGTGCGAAGGAAGCTTCCTTCACAATTCACATTTGTATAAATCTCTTCACATGATCAAATGCACTAAATGTTAGATATTGTACTACGCTATGTTAATTAAGGCACTATGGAGGAAAAAATCTTTACTTGATATAGTCCATGCTCCTTAATAGACTCCTCCACACTCAATTCCTCCACACACCCATTCTCCTTCCGTTATGTATCACAAAATTAGCCTTTTTTAATGCCTCAACTTCACATAATAAATTAGCGTTATGCGAAGTGTGGAGGAAGAAAACTTGACTTGATATTCTGCAATAAAGGAAGATTAAGGTTATTGTCTAAATAACGTTAGTCTTGAAAATAGGGATGGGTTACAATTACAGTTAAAGAAATTGAAGAATTTGAATAAAGGCTTGGAGTTATGGTTCAAATGATCATAATGCGTGTGAGGGATTAGTTACTAGCAATTGCACCACATGTTGCAAAGGGAACATTGTAAGGAGGGAGCATAGGAAAGAGTAGCATAGAAGATAGAAATACATTTTTTATGTAATTTTATTTATTTATCAACGTTTCTGTGAGAAAAAATTTAAAATTTAAACTTTATAGAATTAAGCTATAGCATGGATTATAATTGCAAGATGGGTTCATTGCTAAATTTAATCTCTATAGAATTATGAGAGCATTTTATTGAATGTTTCATCATTTGAATATACATGATCTATTTGAAATATGAATGGTTAATCGCGATATACATTTTATGTAAGTTATTTTTCGTTCCTTAAATGATTGAACAATGAAATTTCTATTGAGTGTAATATCAAAATCGAAACTCATAATGATCTTTCATCTACATTCAAACTATCTCAATTATAACAACTACAAGATTTGTATCACAAACACTGCTTTACTTAAATATAACCAAGTAGGTACACCCAGTGATTTTGATCTAGAAAATTTGAAGTTTTAAACCAGGGGAGGATGATGCATAGTATCAAGCTAATGGATTTCTCCCACGTTCCCTGCAAGATCTTATATGAAGAATGTGCATAACATTCCTAAATTAACCCTTTGCAAAATCAAAATAAAATAGGAAAATATCAGTTTTGAAAAAGATCCATAATGGGATCACTTGGAGGTCAAAGTGTGATAACCAAATCTTTTAAGTCTATCTTGGTGAATATAATGGCATCACGCAACTGTAGGAACTCATCAATCCTTGGAATATGATATCTATTCTTGATAGTTCTCTTGCTAAGATCTCAACAGTAAATGCACAATATGAATGAACCATCCCTCCTAATTAACACCATAGGTGATGCAAAAGGACCCTTGATAGGGACAACATGACCCATCTCTGAGAGCTTCAACATTTTTTATTATTTATTTATTTATTTTCAGTTTCATCTTTAAACATGTGGGATATCTATAAGGAGGAAGAATTACTAGTTAAGATCATGATTCTAGTTCAACAATGAATTATTTTTCCCTTTTAGGTGGTAGCCCACAAGATATATCTTGAAATACATTTGAAAAATAATCAATCAATTTTTGCAGCTCCTCTTGTCTATCTCGGTTCAACATACTAGGATTCCTATGAAAGTCTTTCATAAAATATAATTGATTTATTTCTTAGTTAAGCATTTACTCATTTTAAGGGAAAATATAATTTGTTGGGACCTAGATGCATTCCTCATCTGGTAATTCACTAATGCCTCACTTCAAACTTCATCTACATCTTAGACATGCTTGTGACATAAATTATCGAAGTCTTTAACCATCGAGCACACAACCACATAAGCACCTGCCAATGTAACCACATAAAATTTAGAAGTCACCTTCTAGTTATCCAAAGTAGCTTTAGACCCTTAAGCCTTCCTTTGGATGCCATGGTAGAATTGTTGGGAACAAAAATTGGAACCTCTCTAAGTGAATATTAATGAGGTGTTCTCGATACCATCTTCCCATCAATGAAGCTATGAGCACTTCCAATATCAATAAAGGAAATGTCGGTTCTCCTTTTTATTCTGCATTCAACTCTAAATAGTTTATGTTGGGTGACACCCAACATGGCCTGCAAAGAAATTATAGGCTAGTTGTCTCTTCTACATTTTGAATAGATTTTGCTTCTATACAATATATTAGTTCCCCAAATCATCTTCTTTGTATCATATGGTTCATCAAAGATTTCAATCATGTGGATTCTACTAGGAGTGGTGCATTTGTGACTCCTTGACCATTTCTTCTTGCACTTGAAAGTTGAAACAAAAACAAATTTAGGAAAATTTGGGCAACAAAACCTATTTAAAATTGAAGTACATAATGCAAAAACTTGTCAATTTGAGAAAAAAAATGATCCAAAGTGTAAACATAGTCTACAATTTGCGAGGGCTAGGTTGTAGTTTCTTAAACTATAAGGAAATTGAAGTTTTAAGTAATGCATCAGAAGTTATGATCTTAATAATATGACCTTATTTTAGCTTATTTATCCCTGTAAAATTAACAAATATTCCTTTCATAGAAAATGAGAAAGATGGGATGGGAAGGAGTCAAAGGCTTGTTACACTGATAAGTGTTCTTATTTTGGAATTGGATGTAGGGTGCATTATTAAACAATGGAGACACATCCAATCATTGTATTCCTTTTCAATCCCCACCATTCAATAATGAATTCATCTTATTGTTAACTATTACCCTACAATTCCTTCCATGAATTTACCAATGTGTTCTCAAGACGAAGTTCCAACTATTCTAGTGAGAGGAAGAAGGAAATGCTAAATATTTCAATCATTGTATGGTTGTATTGGAAAGAAAGGATGTAATCAAGCCTAGCCAAGCAGCTGAGAAAATCCATGCCTAGAAGCTTCACCATCCATTCCCCAGAAGGAACTGATTTAACTTCTACTACCGAAACCTATCAACTTTCACCAAACGTGCATTAGGTGGCTATTCTAGTTGTAATTACAATCACAATATGATAAACATAACATATATTAAACATTACTTCACACTAATTCCCATAATGAAGATAGATGTACCTAAAAATATGAAATTTATAGACCAACTACCAAAAAAGCTAAACCCATGCTTAACAATTACAAATAGTAAAAAAGTGACCTCATGAGAAGGTATGAACACCAACTCAACCCCCATCAAGAGCAAGAAGAAAACTACAGTGGCTTGAATCAGCCTTCAAGAATTACTTTTAATCCCAAATCCCAAGAGACCTTTCTACCGAGGTTAAAGGTTTATATATACTCTGCTTTCCCATACCCTGCCTTTATTCCTTACATGCACGATAAATAGTGTTTTACAAAATGCATAACATATAGATAACTATTAGCTAACTTCATAACAAATGAATAGCATAATAAAAATTCTTAACTTAAAAACATAACACTAATAACCAATGTGAAAAAATCCTTAGCACTTGTAATTTTTCTCTAGAGGATAAATATAATCTTATAAATAGCAATCATTCTAAGTTTTGTAATATGGCACTCTCTAGATAAGACTGCCAAAAATACATGAAGGCAAAGAATATAATGGGTGATGTGCCTGGATTAGAAGTGTGAGATTTGAGAAAATTGTTTTCAAGTTCGACTAATCCAAGGGTACATACTAACGAAGTACAAAGTAATCTTTTGGACTTTTGTAACTAGAGTCCTGGTATGGGGGAATCGAATATGGGGTATCCAAGAAACCAGTTGTTCAAGTCTATTTTTATGGGGGATGGGTGTACTTGTGGTTTTTTGTCTAGTAATTTATTTGTTTTCTATTGGGGAGGTCACAGTTCAAATTTGGAAGACTGTTATCTCTGCCATAGGTCCTACAAGGTCCTTGCAGTATGTGAATGTTCCTGTGGGATGTATCTGGATTTAGAGAATTTTTATGTTGATTCTGGGCACGTTTGTTCCGCATGCTTATTAGAACCCATGATTTTAAGTGCTTTGATACCGAGTGCTTCCCCAACTCTAGTTGTGATTTTAGGGTTGACGAGGAAAAGAGAAGTTGTAAAATGGGGTTTAGTGGTTTTTGATGTGGTGGGTGTAATGGGGACTTTGCTGGGCATCTTCGCAGTGTTGTGGTATATTTGGTATAAAACATGCGGTCTCCATGGTTGAGTCCACAACAGGGTGCAACCTACCATTTCCCAACTCCAGTCTCACTCTCTCACACGCTATAGCTCCAGAGAAATGAGGTGAAAATGAAGTGGAACATCCTTCACCCACAACAAGGGTGGTGACAAAGCCAAGGAATTCACCTTAGATGAGCTCGAAACCACAATGATGAACTTTGCAAAATCGAAAAAAATCCGTGCTGGGAGCTTCGACACAGCCTATAGAGGAAAAATCACATATGAGTGTGAGGTAGCTATAAAATGAGTAGGCATGGGCGTTACCAAGAAGTTACAGGAAAAAGAAACGACATTCCAATCAGTTCATTCCAATCGTTGATTGCTTGAGTAAATTTCTGTTGTGACTCAGAGAAGAGCGGCATCCCACCATTTAAGAAACTGTCGAACTGTTTAAGAAACCACCCAACTTACCTCCATCCAACACCTATAACCATGATTCAATGGTGAAAAATAATTCCATCATCCAACACCAAAATCAACAACATAGGAAGGTACAAAGTGGCACAGGAGGGGAGTTCTTCCCAAAGGAATGCCTTACAACATAATTAATACGTTTAGAGATAGATTAATATTATTGATTATAAATAGGTTAGAATTAAGTTATTAAGATAAAATAAAATTAGTATTACGAATTTAGATTAAGATATTAAAGATTAATTAGGAGAGGAAGAAATATAGAATGTAAGAATACTTAAAAATAAACGAGGAATAAAATGTTAAACTTATAATTTACAATTCTTAGCAGTAGAATGTTATTAATATTATAGGTGTGTAAACTAGCAATTGCCCCTAAAGGTGCAAAGGTGCACTGAAGGAATACAAGATTTGGAAATATTTCCACTCACTCCAATACAAGATTTCCACTCACTCCAATGCAAGCATTGTTACTTATTTCTATGAGTGAAACAAAATTGCTTCTCGATAAGAATATGTAGATGACATATATCTAAATCCACTTAGAGACATTAGGAAGGGGCATACAAATCTCTGAAGAGGACTCCACCTGTTAGAATGACTGATGAGTAGAATTAAGCTGCTATTAAGAGTGAAGAAGGCATTTTCGATATTTAGAAAGACATCATTGTTAGTTCCTTCAGTACAATCCAGTGTCAGAGAAAGAGGAACGGGAATGGAAATAGAGGAGGTGGAATTGGAGTAGAGTGATGCTCTTCTAGAGGTGGAAAGAGAGACACTCTTCTAGGAAAACAATCTAATTACGTTAATCATTTTCTCGTTAAGTTAATTTATGTGCTAGTTTTGAACTTATAGGTTCTAAGTTTTGTAAATAAGGGAACCATGATAATACAAAAGTCCTTTTAGAAGAAAAGAAATAAATTTAAGCAAAATGGGTAGCACATCTCACCTATGGTGACTGCAATTACATATTTTTTTGGAATAGGAGTTATCTTCTAAAGTAGACAACCTTGAATTTACCAACTAATTTCTAGGCCGTGCCTATGAAATGTCAAGCACATCATCTGTGATCTCAGGGTTTGGCTTGCGAATAAAACTATCAATCCTTGAATGCTTCAAATCACTAGCCAAGTCCCCATGGTTTTCAATTTTGGGGTGAAAGAAACACCAATGGCATTGATTTTGGCCAAAGATTTGATAAATTATAGGCACATCCAATCCATCATATTGATTAAAATAAGGCGACATAAAAGCAAATTACTCCATGATCAATCTACAAGAATTAAATATTTCCTTATGCTCTAGCTTGAGAGAATTAAGCTATTATTAGGATTAAAGAAGACATTTTTGGTATTAAGAAAGATGCCATTGACTTTTCCTTTAGTACAGTCTATGTTGGAGCAAGAGGAATGGGAATGGAAACAGAGGAAGTGGAACTAGAGTAGAGTGACACTCTTCTAGAGGTGGAAAGAGAGGTCTACACTCTTCTAGGAAAAGTAATCTAATTTTGTTAATCATTTTCTCGTTAAATTCATTTTTGTGCTAGTTTTGAACTTATAGGTTCTAAGTTTTGTAAATATGGGAACCATGATAATATAAAAGTCCCTTTAGAAGAAACAAAAGAAATTTAAGCGAAATGGGTAGCACATCTTACTTGTGGTGACTCCAATTACATAATTTTTTTTTTTTGGAATAGGAGTTACCTTCTAAATTAGACAATCTTGAATTCACAACCAATTTCTAGGTCATGCATATGAAATCCCAAGCACAACGTCTATGATCTTAGGCTTGGGCTTGCCAATAAACCTATCAATCCTTGAATGCTACAAGTCACCATCCAAGTCCCCATAATTTCCATTCTAGGGTAAAAGCATCACCAACGATATTGATTTTAGCCATAGATTTGATAGATTAAAGGCACATCCAATCCATTAGATTGATTAAAAGAAGGTGACATAAAGTGACATTACTTTGTCATTCATCTACAAGAATTAAATATTTCCTTACACTCTAGCTGAAACTCCATCACATCTTTGTGTCATTCTTCACTATTGCTATTCCTTCTTTTACTTTATCATAATATAGTATAATTAGAATAAAAGAATAAAAAATACTTATATATTAATAATATATATGAATTTTTTGTATAATAAATATTACTTTTTTTTAATTATAAATTGAATTTAAAATATTTAAATATAAAAAAAATATTGTTCTAATATTTTTATAGATTTATTTTTTAAAACCCAATAAAACTTAATTTTATAATAAATTAACTTAGAAACCAATGAAAAAGAAAAATATCTCAAGATTTAGAGATTAGAATCTTTCATTTTCATTAGGATGGGATTTAGAAAACTTTAAACGACATCACACTTCGCACGAATTCCATGATAGTTGTACTGCCACTTGTCAAAAATACTTATATATTAATAATATATATTAATTTTTTAATGATAAATACTATTTTTTTTATTATAAATTGATTTTAAAACATTTAAGTATAAAAAATATAAATCATTATTCTAATATTTTTATAGATTTACTTTTCAAAACCTAGTCAAACTTAATTTTATGATAAATTAATTTAAAAACCAATGAAAGATCAAAATATCTCAAAATTTAGAGATTATAATGTTTCTCTTTTCATTTAGGATGGGATGTAGAAAACTTTAAAGGACAACACACTTCCTAGCTAATTCCATGATGGTTGGAGTGCTACGTGTCAATTTTTATTTGGAGGGAGGGTTGGAGTTCTACGTGTCAATTTTTATTTGGAGGGAGGAGGACTTATTGGTCAAATCTACCCAACCAAACCCATCATAGGAACACCTTCGGTGTAATTAAAATGTTTCAAAGGGTTTTGCTAATTCATATTTAATAATTTTAAATCTTTTTATGAATTATCAAAATAAACATTTTTAACTTGATTAAATATGAATTATCAAAATACTTATAAACATTTTACTTTACGCATCTATAAATTTTGTAACCATTATGTTGCTAAGAATGAAACCTTACTATCATTAATATAATTTTACTTTTCTAAGAACAAATTTAAAGTTTTATATTATAAAGTATGAACTAACCATTATTCCACAATAAAATTTAATAGTATGAATTTACTCATTTTAAAATTTAGTGAAATCTCCCTGATCAGTGTGTGAGCCAACAAATGGATCTTGCTGGGATGCGAGCCATGTGTACGCTGAATGATGTAGGGGACAAAGTGCGGCTTACCCACAACCCTCACATGTTTGACAATGAAGGTTGGATGGAAATGTGCATGCTATTAATTAATAGCAATGCAATAGGCCAAAGTGATACATCACTCCAGGTGGTAAGGGTTCACAACTCTATGTTCTCAATTATTTGGCATCTGGTCTCAGTAATTGGTGGTGGTCTAGTTGGTGGTGGTCTACTGCTCCTAGTTAGCTTGTGTTCATTTGGGAGGAAGGCTCTATAGGTTGGTTTCCCTGACGCAGCTGGTTTCACCAGTCTCATGTCCTCATTTGTCGAGTATGTTATTTATCTTAACCCTCCTCATCGTTTGCTCTATGCAACTTGTTGTACTGTCTCTCATATCTTATGGGGAAAGTTTCATAATATGGTATCTGTAAGGAAATGGAATCTCTGTTGTGAAATATGGAAATCTTCTGCTGGATTGTACTTTGTTTTGTCTTCTTTCTACATGATTGTCTCTTTTCTCTTTGGCATTTTATTATCTCGCATGGGCATGCGCTACATTTTTATGGCTTGGATTTATATGGATGTTGCATGCTTGTTCATCTTTACTATATAATTACTTCAATCGATGTTTCTGAGAGTGGGGAAGATTCATAATCTCCTGTGTTTGGCTCCTTTTGTCTTACTTTCATGTCTGGTCGAAATCGGGCTTGGCGGGCCAGTGTGCATTGCTCTCTACCTTGGGTGGCAGACCCGTTTTGCCTCACCTCTGTGTTTGGCCCCAAATGGGCTTGGGGAGCTTGGGTACGTTGCTTCATGCCATGGATGGCATACTCATTCCACTCCTAGGTTATTTTATAGGTTCATCCTAACGTTAAATATACATTGCCTCTATGCTGTGATAATTTGCTAGGTCCTCACTACCATTGTAATTGTTAAGACCCCACATGGACAGGTTGCCTCAAGTACGCGGTCTATACAATGTGTTTCAATGTTTATATTGTCTCCATTATTTGGATGAGAATCATCATGACACATTTCGTAGGTGGTCAAGGTCAGGGAAGACAAGTGGGGAAGCAGGAAGGAAATTGCCAACCCCAAGCTCGCGTCGCGTGGTCACGGTTGTAAATCAACTCTTCAACTTATCCACGATGCAACCCACACATATCAGACAGGTACCCTAGATGAGGTCTGACAATTAATTTCAATTTGGGAAGCATATCTGAATTAGCATGCAAAAAAAGAGTTTTAGTTAGAAGACTGGAGAGACCTAACTCTTGACCTAAGTCATTCTAGAGGCTGCAATTCTTAGTATAAGAAAACTGTTCAACTCTAATGGTTGATGAAAAACATTATTTCAAAGGCTATAATGAACTCTCTAACTGGCTCCTTTAAGTCTCAACCTGGCTTCCAGGAAATTCAAAAAGAATTTCAACATATATAGTTACAAATTCAACAACAGAATGTCCATCTTAGCCACATTGAGAAACACATTCCGTGTCTTCCTCAGTCTAAATTACTGGGTTCAAGTGCGTAGGACCCAACTCCAGTGGATTCCTCTAATGAATAACAGTATGATTGTCTCTAGTTGCAATCAATTTTGTTTAATTTTCTATGCTATATATGTTGGTTAGATTCTTATGTTATAATTATTTAGCTTGTAGATGGTGTCAAGACACTCAATGCTATAAGGCATTGTTTGACAGACTTAAACTATATTGTCTTTGGATGGCTTATAATGTTGTTTGGTGACCAATAGACTTAGTTTCCCAATAAGTAGGTTGAGGCCAGTGAACTCCTTGATTATGGTTGTAACCTGCTTTTGCTAAAAATGAATGAAAAAATCCTATTAAACTTACAAATTTTTATAGTGAAATGAATTAGTCTATTAAAATAAATTCTTTTATTATAATTACAATTAAATATTTTTTTTATTTTTAGTTTTCTTGTTGATACATCTTCTAACCATATTAAATATATCAAATAAATAAATATAAATTTAATTTTAAATAAATAATTGTAATTAATTAATTACGCTGATAGGCGTCCCTCCTATTGGAATTGAGCACTTTAATAATTTTGTTAATTAATCTTTTTGATTTGATGGTGTAAATTGAAAGATGCCAGTATATTCTTGTCATAGCCACTCCATCAATGAATGAAATTGAAAGTGGTAACCTCCTTGCATATCTAAATCAAGTGTTTAAACCCTACTTAAATTAATTTTTTACCAAATGATCATTAAAAAATTACTGTGCCTCTTATTTATTTCCATGTATGTAGGATTAAGAAAAAATGAAATTAAAAAATTAGTGTCAAACACCCGTCTTTGAAAGTGCCTTTGAAAGTGATGTCTCTTTGCATTCTGAAACGTATGAATGTTAAAAATTCGAGTAATAAGGACACATTTTCATCCATTACAATGACAGTTGAAGCATTTATGCCCGACAATCATCCATAACCACAACAATAAGGTATGTAGGCATCGATTCATAAAACAATTCTTTAATTCAGTTAAGTACAATCGAAATATGAAATGTTTTGCCTATTCGTATTCTCCTCCACCGGGTGTTTTGAGTTTTTAGTTACATTACAAAAGTTTGAACCTCATAGTAGGGTGCCATAGTACTCATAGCTTAGAGAGGGTCGGGCTTTATCCACTATGGTGTGTTGCTCATGTGTAAATGTTTCAATTTTTAATTTAATTCAGCAAATCACATTGATTTTTAATTAATTCTAGAAATCCCATAAATGATGCAGGACGAATGGATGGAGGCAGTGTGAAGGAGTCTGGGCAAATAATAGATTTACTCATTTGGAGAAGGACGTTGTAGTGGATATTCCACTGACCGATTGCACTTACATCGAACGCTCCATCGATTTCATCTTCGGCAACAACATTTCCCTCTAAGAGGTAATCACTAACTGATATGGTCCCTGAAAAGCCGAAGGGTTCGTTCAATAAAAAAACCCTAACCTTGGCCCGTTGATCATTTACCTAAGGGTGCAGCTTGCACAGAATTTGTGATACCTATGGAACGGTGGCAGCATAGAAGCGGGAGAAATCGGACTACCACACGGGGTTTGCATTCTTGAGATCTAAGGTAATGGGGTCGGGAGCTTTCTACCTGAGGTGGGCGCGGGGATCCTTCTTTCGGGGGATTTTAGCTTTCACATATATGAACACCATCATTTTGCCCACCGGACGGCATGGGGAGACCCTGAAAGGCAGACTTGTGTATTACAGATTTCACCCAATTCATTGATTTTCAAATATCCTAATGAATATCTTTCACATAAATCACATCATTAACTTTTGTTAATCTTTCACATCATTAATTTTCGATCTAGAACTATGTAATGTAGTTCATCTAAATGTTCTTGTGTTTTTGAACTTTGCAAAACTGTGTTTTATGGGTAGTGTAAGTACATGGAGCTTGGAGAAAACTTCTCTAGTCGTGTTTCTTGGTCCAAAGAACTGACAGATGATGAAGTCAAGCCGTTCCTTTGACTTTGCTTTCTTGATGGACATAATTGGATTAATTTATAGATTCTTTACTTCTACTAGTAATTTTCCCAACATTCATGGATGGTGTAAATTATTCATCACTCAGTATCAAATTGAAGTGACACAATCCAATCAAACATTGCAATGGTTTATAAAAGTTTGTTGCAGCCTTCGAATCAACTTTTGCGGCTGTTTCAAAATACTTACATGATAATTTTAAAATATAATTTTGCATCTTTTAAAAAATATATTCAAATATAATTTTATTTTATGTTAATAATTATAAACTATTTTAATATAAATTATATACTCATATATTTTAAAAAACATTTAACTTTGCACCACAAAAAATCAATATATAAATTGTATGAATCATTTAAAAAAAAAGGTAGAGCAATGTTACGATGAATGAGTGAATCATAAGAAATTGTACCATTGCGATATGGTGAATCATGGAGAAAAAGTACAATCTAAATGTTTTGAATTATGAGACTAAAACCAAGATTAACCTATTTATTTAATGTATGTATTATGGAAATTTATATTATTAATTAAAAATAATAATAGATGAGATATAAAAACATAATGGAATGTTGTTTATATCTATTTTGTTTTAATTATCTTTTTAGGTAAATATGTGTATTTTTAAACATATAAATTTTAGGATTTTTATTTTATAAATAAAAAATTGTTGATGAATAAAATTTATTAAAATATTTTTGGTCATTTTTATTTAAAAAAAATATCAAATTAAACTTTAATTTTAATTTTGATAACTAATAATTAATGATAACTAACATCATTTAAATGAGAAGGCTAAACTAATGTTGTTCAAATATAATCTTATTTTAATACTATTAATTAATATTAATAATCAAATATATTCAACCATATTAGTCAAATATAGACAAACATATTCAAATCAAGTCAACCATTACTCAAACATAGTCAATAACCTCTTCCAATAGCCAATAAATATAGTCAATGTTGATATAAATGTGTTATTATTAATGTGTTGATGATTTATCATGTTTTAATGGTTATAGTGTATTATTATTAGTGTATTCATATTAAATTTGTGTATTGATTTTTTAATGGTTTACAATGTGAGTTGTCTTTAGTGCGACTTTTGGAAGCTTTTACCGTAGATTTTTCTAGTCTAATTTCTTTAAAATCACGCAAGAATTCATTGAAATCACAAGTTTGATGGGTAATTTGTGCATAATAGAAGTGCACAAGGAGTTTCTCATAACACAAATCAAGATTTCACCACAAAATTTTCTGCCAGATTTTGGCACCGAAAAATCTAAAAAGTCGCACTAAAGACAACTCCTTTATAATGTAATTCTTATATTGAATCTCATTTATCTTTATTATTATTGTTTTGTATTATTGCATTATTTACGTTTATAATATTGATGCCATGGATTTAGGGCTTAAGGGGTTTAAAATATTTAATATGACATATATTCTCTCATTTTCAAAACCAAACACCATGAGCCTTGTCAGGTGTTGCGTTATAATTATCTTGCCTTGCATTGGTAAAATATTAATTGCTACGCGCAAGGAAAAACAGGTGAATATTCCCCAAAAGATGGATATACCTTCTTAATGAAAAAGAAAGGTTGGGGAATACCAGATTGGTGGGCGAAAAACATATGGAAATTAAAATGCCCAGCTAAGGCCAGGATTTTCCTATGGTGCATTCTAAAAAGAAAGGTCCCAACTTGGGACATTTTACAAGCCAGATACTTAGTTGGGCCTGGGAGGTGCCCCTTATGCAAGTCTGAAGAGGAATCAATCATCCATCTCTTTACAGCCTGTGTAGTCTCTCAAAAAATTTGGGAGGAGGTCACCGGTTTGCTTAAGGTAAAGGTACAGTGGGGACTTGATCCTTTGGAAGAAGCTTGGAGGAAATGGTGGCAAAACTATCCGGAGGGAAACATGAGAAATCTACCTCTTATTTTCTTTTGGGGTGTATGGTTAGCAAGAAACAAAAGCTTGTTTCAAGACAAGGATACTCCCACATCCGCCATTGCTATCAATTGTGCTGTCATATACTCTGCCATCCCGATCCCTAAAGCCAAAAACCCTCAAAAGAATCAAAAGCCTGTTACTATCTTGGAGGGCATACCTTGGGCCTTTTTTGATGGGGCATCCCAGAATAACAAGGTTGGAGCAGGACTATGCATTCACTTGAATCCTGATCACTCTTTAAAAGCATCTGTAGGGCTAGGACCTGGTACAAACAATTATGCTGAGCTGTCTGCCTTGCGCCTTCTCCTATGCTGGTTACTTCAAAGAAATATCTTCACAATTCAAATCTTCGGAGACTCTATGAATGTCATTAAATGGGTTAATGGGAATGCATCATGTCAAAACCAGATTATGAAGACTCTTGTAGAAGAAATTATGTTTTTAAAGTCATCTTTTAACAGTTTTACCATTTGCCACATCTACAGGGAAAAAAACGAGGAAGCATACCAGCTTTCTAAGGCTGGTTTACAGTAAGATATGGGCAGCTGGTCAATAGTAGAAATCAGCCAGGGGCAGTCATCCACTTCCCAACAACCCCCTTTTGCTCCTCCACAGTGAACGAGGCTCGCCTTTTCTTTTTGTCAACAGTTCCACGGGCACAATGTTTTCTGTTTACAGTTTTCTCTATACTTACTGTTATTCTTATCATGAGCTTCAAACAGAAAAACAAAAATCTTTTTGTTACAGCTTTCAATTGTCTCACAGTTTTATATACAATCTTGTAAGGGGTTGTTTTCTTTCTCTGAAGGAGACCCCGGTTATGCATAGTATAACTTGTAACTTAAGCCTCCTGAAGGGAGGATGTCTACTCAGTTTTTATTCTCAGCAGTTTTGGACATAACAGATCATCCACAATCAATCAAAAAAGGACTGAGATTTTTGCTTGTCTTTCTCTTAAGAAGAACAAAACAACAACCATGTGAGCCATCAGGTCTGCTCAAAGTCTCAACAGAATGTAAACTTTTTATATGCTTAATAAAAAGTTTCTGCTTTTTTCTTCGGAAAATAAAAATAAAAATATTAATTGCTAGGGTTTATTAATCGTTTGGGTTTTTAATATTAGTTTGTTGGGTTTATTGATTCCTTGGGTTTATTGATTGCTTGAATTTATTAATCATTTGCTTTTATAATAATAATGACTTGGGTTTATAATATTAATAATGCATTGGGTTTATTCATCCTTGTATTTATAATATTAATAATCCCTTCAATTTCTAATAATAATAACCCCTTCAGTGTATTAAACCTAATATTAAAGGTTTAATCCGTTAGGTTTATATTTTTTATCCCTTTCGTTTATTTATTCTTGGAGTTTATTATACTAAGAATTTCTAAGGTTTATTGATCACTTCCGTTTATAATATTAATAATCATGTGAGTTTATCAATCTTTTATGTTTAAAATATTAATTCTTAGGCTTTATTAATCTCTTGGGTTTTTAATATTGATCCTTGATTCTTGATCCCTTAGGTTTTTAATATTTATTCCTTGGGTTCACTAATTCCTTAGGTTTATAATATTAAACCATTGGTTTATTAGTTCCTTGAGTTTACAATATTAATAATCCCTTGAGTTTAAAATTTTAATTCTTAGGGTTTATTAATCTCTTTTGTTTTTTTATATTAGTTTGTTTAGTTTATTGATTCCTCAAGTTTATTATTAACTTGGGTTTATAATATTAATCATGGTCAACCATGATCAACCATAACCAACCATGGTCAATCATGGTGAGATCTCACATTATGAAAAAAATTGCCATCATATAAAAATAATGGACAATCATGGTCAACCATGGTGAGCCATGGTTGATGATGGTCAACCATGTTTTATAGAATAAAACATGGTCAACCATGGTCAATCATTCTAAAACATGTTTCAACGTTGTGTTGTGACAAATATTGTCTCCATATGAAAATCAACTATGATCAACCATGGTCCAACGTCACATTATGACAAAAATTGTATCGATATGAAAATCAACCATGTCAACCATGGTCCAACATGGCATTGTGATAAGTATTGTCTCAATATTAAAATCAACCATGGTCAATCATGCTTATTTTAGTGTTTATAATATTTATCTTAGGGTTTATATACGTTGGGGTTATAATATTTGTCCCTTGGGCTTAAGATTATTCTCTTGGGTTCATATTCCTTTGGGGTTTTACTATTAATCCCTTAGATTTATTATTCCCTTGGGTGTATAATATCAATCTCTTGGGTTTATAATATTAATCATGGTCAACCATGGTCAATCATAGCCAAACATGGTCAACCATGGTCCAATGTCGCGTTCTGACAAAGATTGTCTGGATATGAAAATAAATCATGGTCAACCATGGTTAACCATGGTCCAACATTGTGTTGTGACAAGGATTGTCTCTATATGGAAATCAACCATGGTCTACCATGGTCAACCATGTTTATATTAGGGTTAATAATATTTATGTTAGGGTTTATATACATTGGGTTTATAATTTTTATCCCTAGGGTTTATTATTCCCTTTCATTTATAATATCAATGCCTTGGGTTTTTTTTATCTAAGGGTTCACATTCCTAGGATTTAATATTATTCTGTTAGGTTTATAGTTCTTGGACTTTTAGTATTAATCCCAATGGTTTGTTATTCCTTTGGATTTTTAGTATTATTCCCAATGGTTTTGTATTATTGCATTATTTATGTTTATAATATTGATGCCATGGATTTAGAGCTTAAGGGGTTTAAAATATTTAATATGACATATATTCTCTCATTTTCAAAACCAAACACCGTGAGCCTTGTCGAATGTTGCGTTATAATTGTCTTGCCTTGCATTGGTAAAATATTAATTGCTAGGGTTTATTAATCGTTTGGGTTTTTAATATTAGTTTGTTGGGTTTATTGATTCCTTGGGTTTATTGATTGCTTGAATTTATTAATCATTTGCTTTTATAATATTAATGCCTTGGGTTTATAATATTAATAATGCATTGGGTTTATTCATCCTTGTATTTATAATATTAATACTCCCTTCAATTTATAATAATAATAATCCCTTCGGTTTATTAAACCCCAATATTAAAGGTTTAATCCATTAGGTTTATATTTTTTATCCCTTTAGTTTATTTATTCTTGGAGTTTATTATACTAAGAATCTCTAAGGTTTATTGTTCGCTTCGGTTTATAATATTAATAATCATGCGAGGTTATCAATATTTTGTGTTTAGAATATTAATTCCTAGGATTTATTAATCTCTTGGGTTTTTAATATTGATCCTTGATTCTTGATCCCTTAGGTTTTTAATATTTATTCCTTGGGTCCACTAATTCCTTGGGTTTATAATATTAAATCATTGGTTTATTAGTTCCTTGAGTTTACAATATTAATAATCCCTTGGGTTTATTAATCCCTTGAGGTTAAAATTTTAAACTTAGAGTTTATTAATCTCTTCTATTTTTTATATTAGTTTGTTCAGTTTATTGATTCCTTAGGTTTATTATTAACTTGGGTTTATAATATCAATCATGGTCAACCATGATCAACCATAACCAACCATGGTCAATCATGGTGAGATCTTGCATTATGACAAAAATTGTCATCATATAAAATTAATGGACAATCATGAACAATCATGTCAACCATGGTCAATCATTCTAAAACATGTTTCAACGTCGCATTGTGACAAAGGTTGTCTCCATATGAAAATCAAATATGATCAAGCATGGCCCAACGTCACATTGAGACAAAAATTGTATCGATATGAAAATAAGCCATGTCAACCATGGTCCAACATGGCATTGTGATAAGTATTGTCTCAATATTAAAATCAACCATGGTCAATCATGCTTATTTTAGCGTTTATAATATTTATCTTAGGGTTTATATATGTTGGGGTTATAATATTAGTCCCTTGGGCTTAAGATTATTCTTTTGGGTTCATAATCCTTTGGGGTTTTAGTATTAATCCCTTGGGTGTATAATGTCAATCTCTTGGTTTTATAATATTAATCATGGTCAACCATGGTGAATCATAGCCAACCATGTTCAACCATGGTCAAACCATATGGATATAGAAATCAACCATGGTCCAACGTCGCGTTCCGACAAAGATTGTTTGGATATGAGAACAAATCATGGTCAACCATGGTTAACCATGGTCCAACATTGCGTTGTGACAAGGATTGTCTCTATATGGAAATCAACCATGGTCTACCATGGTCAACCATGTTTATATTAGGGTTTATAATATTTATGATAGGGTTTATATACATTGGGTTTATAATTTTTATCCCTAGGGTTTATTATTCCATTTCGTTTATAATATGAGTGCCTTGGGTTTTTTTTATCTAAGGGTTCACGTTTCTAGGATTTAATATTTTTTTGTTAGGTTTATAGTTCTTGGATTTTTAGTATTAATCACAATGGTTTATTATTCCTTTGGGTCTAACATGGTGAAACATAGCCAACCATGGCCAACCATACTCAAATGTCACTTTGCGACAAATATTGTCTAAATATGAAAATCAACAATGGCCAACCAGGGTCAACCATGGTCCAACGTCACATTGTGATAACGAAATAAATATTATTATTAATTATTATCATTATTAATTATTATGTAAAAATGAATTATTATTATTATTTAATTATTATTATTATTATTATTATTTAATAATATTTTATTTAAAAAATATTATTATTATTTAACAATAATTAATTAATTAAATATTATTATTATTATTATAAAATAAAATAAAATATTTATATTTATATTTTTTCTAAAAACAAGATTATTATTTTTTAAATAAAATAAGTAATTTTTTATTTACATGTTGTAAAAAATGAATAATAAATTATTATTATATTTTTTATTATATATTTATCAATAGTCTATGTGGTATCTAGATAGAAATTAAGTATTATTATTGTTAAACAACACTAATATTAATAATATAACCCCCAATTATTAATAATATATGTATTATTAATAATAATATAATATTATTATAATATTATTATCCGTTATTATTATTATTAATTAATATTACTAATATTATTATGAGTTAATATTATTATTATAATATTAATATAATAATCATGAATATATAAGAATATGGTTGTTATAAAAATAATTGACAATCATGGACAGTCATGGTCAACCATGGTGAGCCATGGTTGTTGATGGTTAACCATGTTTTATAGAATAAAACATGGTCAACCATGGTCAATCGTTCTAAAACATGTTTCAATGTCGCGTTGTGACAAAGATTGTCTCCATATGAAAATCAACTATGATCAACCATGGCCCAATGTCACATTGTGACAAAGATTGTTTTGATATGAAAATCAACTGTGTCAACCATGGTCCAACATGAAATTTTGATAAAGATTGTCTCAATATGAAAATTGACCATGGTTAATCATGCTTATTTTAGTGTTTATAATATTTATCTTAGGGTTTATATACGTTGGGGTTATAATATTAGTCCCTTGGGTTTAAGATTATTCTCTTGGGTTCATAATCCTTTGGGATTGTCTCACTATGAAAATAAACTATGTTTATTTTAGTGCTTGTAATATTTATATTAGGGTTTAACAATGTTGCGGTTATAATATTAGTCCCTTGGGTTTAATATTATCCCCTTGGCTTCATAATCCCTTGGGGTTTTAGTATTAACCTTGGGTTTATTTTTCCCTTGTGTTCGTAATATCAATCCCTTCGGTTTATTATTAACTTGGTTTTATAATATCAATCATGGTCAACCATGATCAATCATAACCAACCATGGTAAACCATGGTCAATCATGGTGAGATGTCGCATTATGACAAAAATTGTCTCCATATAAAAATGAAGGATAATCTTGGACAATCATGGTTGATGATGGTCAACCATGGTCAATCATGCTCAAACATGTTTGAATGTCACGTTGTGACAAATATTGTCTTGATATGAAAATCAACAATACCTTCGGGTTTTAGTATTAACCTTGGGTTTATTTTCCCCTTGTGTTCATAATATCAATCCCTTGGGTTTATTATTAATTTGGCTTTATAATATCAATCATGGTCAACCATGATAAACCACAACCAACCATGGTCAATCATTGTCAGATGTCGCATTATGACCAAAATTGTCTCGATATAAAATCAAGGAAAATCTTGGACAGTCATGGTTGATGGTGGTAAACCAGGTTTTATATATTAAACATGGTCAACCATGGTCAATCGTGGTCAAACATGTTTGAACATTGCATTGTGACAAATATTGTGTCAATATGAAAATCAACCATGATCCACCATGGTCCAATGTCTCATTGTGACAAATATTGTCTCGATATGAAAATCAAGCATGGTCAAACATGGAATTGTGATATAGATTGTCTCAATATGAAAATCAACCATGTCAAATCATGTTTATTTTAGTGTTTATAATATTTATCTTAGGATTTATAATATTAGTCCCTTGGGTTTAATATTATTCTCTTGGGTTCATAATCCCTTGGGGTTTTAGTATTAATCCCTTGGATTTGTTATTCCCTTGGGTTTATAATATCAATCCATTGAGTTTATAATATTAATCATGGTCAACCATGGTCAATCATAGCCAGTCATGTTCAACCATGGTCAAACCATATGGATATGGAAATTAGCCATGGTCAACCATGGTCCAATGTTTCATTCTAACAAAGATTGTCTCGATATGAAAATCAATCATGGTCAACCATGGTTAACCATGGTCCAATGTTGCATTGTGACAAGGATTGTCTCTATATAGAAATCAACCATGGTCAACCATGTTTATTTTAGGGTTTATAATATTCATGTTAGGGTTTATATACCTTGGGTTTATAAATTTTATCCTTTAGGTTTATTATTCCCTTGGGTTTATAATATCAATCCCTTGGGTTTATTGATCTAAGGGTTCATATTCCTAGGGTTTAATATTATTCAACAATGGTTGACCATAATCAACCATGTTTATTTTAGTATTTTTAATCTTTATATTAGGGTTTTTATACCTTGGTTATATAATATTAGTCCCTTGGGTTTAATATTATTCACTTGGGTTCATAATCCCTTGGGTTTATTGTTCCTTTGGGTTTATAATATCAATCCATTGGGTTTATTATTCCCTTAGGTTTATAATATCAATCATGGTCAACCATTGTCAACCATGGTCAATCATGGGGTTTTAGTATTAATCCATTGGGTTTATTATTCCCTTGGGTTCATAATATCAATCCCTTGGGTTTATTATTAACTTGGGTTTATAATATCAATCATGGTCAACCATGATCAACCATAACCAACCATGGTCAATCATGGTGAGATCTCGCATTATGACAAAAATTGTCATCATATAAAAATAATGGACAATCATGGACAATCATGGTCAACCATGTTTTATAGAATAAAACATGATCAACCATGGTATCATTCTAAAACACGTTTCAACGTCGCGTTTTGACAAAGATTGTCTCCGTATGAAAATCAACTATGATCAACCATGGTCCAACATCACATTGTGACAAAAATTGTATTGATATGAAAATGAACCATGTCAACCATGGTCCAACATGACATTGTGATAAGTATTGTCTCAATATTAAAATCAACTATGGTCAATCATGCTTATTTTAGTGTTTATAATATTTATCTTAGGGTTTATATACATTGGGGGTTATAATATTAGTCCCTTGGGTTTAAGATTATTCTCTTGGGTTCATAATCCTTTGGGGTTTTAGTATTAATCCCTTGGATTTATTATTCCCTTGGGTTTCTAATATCAATATCTTGGGTTTATAATATTAATCATGGTCAACCATGGTCAATCATAGCCAACCATGGTCAATCATAGCCAACCATGTTCAACCATGTTCAACCATGGTCAAACCATATGGATATAGAAATCAACCATGGTCAACAATGGTCTAATGTCATGTTCTAACAAAGATTGTTTGGATATGAAAATAAATCATTGTCAACCATGGTTAACCATGGTCCAACATTGTGTTGTGACAAGGATTGTCTCTATATGAAAATCAACCATGGTAAACCATGTTTATATTAGGGTTTATAATATTTATGTTAGGGTTTATATACATTGGGTTTATAATTTTTATCCCTAGGGTTTATTATTCCCTTTCGTTTATAATATCAATGCCTTGGGTTTTTTTATGTAAGGGTTCACGTTCATAGGATTTAATATTATTATGTTAGGTTTATAGTTCTTGGATTCTTAGTATTAATCCCAATGGTTTGTTATTCCTTTGGGTCTAACATGGTGAAACATAGCCAACCATGGTCAACCATGCTCAAATGTCACTTTGTGACAAATATTGTCTAAATATGATAATCAACAATGGCCAACCATGGTCCAACATCACATTGTGACAAAGATTTAATTATTATTATTAATTATTGTTATGTAAAAATGAATGAATTATTATTATTATTTTTTAATTAATTATTATTATTATTATTATTATTAAATGAAATAAAATAAAAATATTTATATTTTTCAAAACAAGATTATTTTTTTTAAATAAAATAGGTAATTATTTATTTACATGTTGTAAAAAATGAATAATAAATTATTATTATAATTTTTATTATATATTTATCAGTAGTGTGTGTCATAGATAGAAATGAAACATTACTATTGTTTTTTTTTTTTGACAGAAACGGTTAGTTGATGTATTAATTCTCGGCGAAAAATGCCTCATTGCAGGTTACAATAAATAGGCAGAACTCAGTTTTCTCTTCGGATAGGAACCAGATGGTTTCCCCCCTAGTGAGTCTGCGAATTCTTTGGACTATCATACGATTGGTCTTCTCTATCTTTCCTGATTTACATAAGCAGACAAACTGCTCCAATAAAAGACAGTAAAACATTTTAAGCTAATAGTCAAGGGATTGGATCCCAGCCTTCTTCTTCATTTCTTAGCAGGACTCCGGGTGGGAGGGGAGCTGCTTTGTTGGCTTCAGCATAAGATTCTATGTTGTTGTCTCTATTTACATGAAGGAATTCCAGATTTTGAAAGGAGTTTATAAGAGTTCTAATTCTGTTCATCAATCTTGAGAGCCTTAGATCAGTAGGAAGGGAGCTGTCTACAATGATCTTTATGATGGATTGGGAGTCCCCAAAAACAGTTGCATCTTTGATACCCAGGAATATGAGCTGTTTGAGACCCTGAAAGAGAGCCAAAGCTTCAGCTTGGATGCTTGTGTTGAAGCCCACGCCCCACGCAAATCTTAGTTCAGTTCTGTTCTCAGCATTTTTGATTACTCCACCTGCTCCGGATCTGCCAGGATTACCTTTTGTTGCCCCATCAAAAAAGAGAGTGTATCTTGCCTTCTTGCTGCAAAACTCAGAAAAATCTACAGCCTCAAGTCGAATTTGCCAATTTTTTTGGAGAGGAGGGGGTCTGACAATATCAGTGAAATTGAGTTGAAGGTGAGCACCCCATACAGCTTCTTGGCCACTTAAATCTGCTCTGTCAAGCTGATCGCCCAAACAGTCTCTTAGGTGGCATTTGATTTTTTCCCATATGATCTTGTGGTCACTTTTTTTGTCTCTGAAAATTCGTTGGTTTCTTTCCAGCCATATATGCCAGCAAATGAGTTTAGGGAGGACGAGCCAGGCATCTTTAATGTGGACGTTCTGAGGGGAGCCGCCTGGATACCTTGACTTCCAATTTGCAAACAGGTCTGCGCAGCGATTTGGCAAGGCAAAGCCAGCATTCCATGGAATTAAGGCCTCGGTCCAAAGATCAGAGGAGAATTTGCAGTGGAGCATAAGGTGGGGGGCATTTTCCTCATCAGTCTCACATAACGAGCAGCGGGATGGCCCGCTGTATCCTCTTCTACGCAACCTGTCATCTGTCAAAATCTTTTGATGGCATAAGAGCCAGCTGAAAATGTCAATTTTAGGAATTGAGGTCCGCGACCATATCCCTTGCCAAGGTTTCGGATCAGGGGGGACGTGAGGTCGAAGGGAGAGGAGTTTATATCCATGCACCACTGTGTAACGACCAGATGATGGCCCCCATCCCCTGATGTCGGGTTTCCTGGAATTTAAAGGCGCTTTGCCTGCTAAGAGGGATCGGAGGGAGACGAGATCTCTGGAGAGGTTATGAGGTACCTCGATATCAATCCAGTTCTTCCAATTGTCGTTTTCCCATTGAGAGATATCCCATAACGTTTTTAGGCCCGCTCCGTCCATCCATTCTCTCAGCATAAGCAGAGAGCGGTCTTCAGAGAGGGGCTCACTGTCCATGATTCAGTCATCCCAAATGCTGATGCACTTACCATTTCCAGGAATCCAGTGCGCGTGAAGAGTGATCAAGGGGGCCGCTTTGATGCACAGTTTGTGAACCAACGTTCCAATTTTTGGTTTGGGTTTGTCAAGGCAGCGGGTTCTCTGTCCACCGAAATATTTCCTCCACATCGCAACCTGAGCCCAACCCGACTTTGGAGCTATTATCCTCCACAGAAGCTTTGCACCCAAGGAAATGTTTTGCTTGCTGAGATTCTTGAAATTGAGACCTCCTTCCATTCTGGGCAGGGAGAATATGTCCCAGTTAATAAGGGGAATTTTTTTCTCATTATCTTTTCTACCTTTCCAGAATAAATTCCTGATATATTCCTCCATTTTTCTCATAATACCTGTAGATGCCATCATGACAACAAATTGGTAAGTAGGAAGGCTGTTCAAGACAACTTTTACCAACACTGTCTTTCCAGCCAAATTGAGCCAATTGAAGCCCCAGGTGTGAATTTTAAGCTTAAATTTTTCCAATAACGGCATCCAATCTTTGCTGAGGGCCCTTTTTTGGAAAACAGGGAGCCCCAAATATTTAAAAGAGGTCCAGGAAGAGGAGGCTGCAAAACCAAAGCAGTTGGAGATAGCTTGGAGGAATCTGGGAGAAGAGTTCCAACAGTAAATGTGGCATTTGCCTTTGTTAATTCTGCTTCCTGAGCCTTCACAGTAAACATCCAGCACTTCTTTGAAATGATTAGCCGTGGACAAGGAGGCAGCACCCAGCAGGAGAGAATCATCCGCAAATAGGGCATGGTTTATGTTTTTTACACCTCTTGCAATGCTCAGTCCCATTATTTCTTGGTCATTCTGCTTTTTTATTAGAAGGAAACTTAGGACAGAAGCTTGGAGGACAAAGAGCAAGGGGGAGAGGGGGCATCCTTGTCTCAGCCCTCTAGTGGCTTTAAAAAAGTCAGTTGCCCTCCCATTTACCAAAGGGGCAATCCAGGGCTCGCTGATACAAGCTTTGATCCAATTGATGAATTTGAGTCCAAAGCCAAATTTGTGGAGGACCTCGAACAAGAATCTGTGTCTTACCCTGTCAAAGGCACTTTCAAGGTCTAGTTTAATGACCATTCCTTTCTCTTTCCGAATCAGACTTGAATGAATCGCCTCTTGGACCAGAATAAAATTATCAACAATCTACCTTCCCTGGATGAAGCCTCCCTGATTCTCGGGGATGATGTCAAGAAGGATGATTTTTAATTTGTTTGCAATTACTTTTGTTATCAACTTATAGCCTATATTGCAGAGGGAAATAGGGCGAAATCTGGTGAAGGAGTTGGCACCTTTTTCCTTAGGAATAAGGGCCAGGAAAGCTGAGTTGGTGCTTCCCCCAATTTTCTGACATGCTTGAGATTTCCTCACCATTCTGCATAAGTCTTTTTCCACTATCTGCCAACAGCTCTGCAAGAATCTAGTTGTGAAGCCATCCAGCCCCGGGCCTTATCTGGCTCCATTGCAAAGAGAGATGTTTTTATTTCATTACTGGTGACTTCTGCATCCAAATACTGCTTCTTACTAGAAGTGATCAGAGAGGGAACCTCGTCGAGATTTAATACAAACCCCTGTCCCTCTTCTTCATTATACAGCTTTTTGAAATGGAGGTATGCAACCTTTTTTATACTTTGCATGTCTTTGTGACTTATATTCTCTTCCTTGATTTCTGAGATGGAGTTGAAACTTTTTCGGGCTTGGGCTTGCTTGTGGAAGAAGGAGGAGTTTCTGTCTCCAGCCTTGAGCCAAAGCCTACGGGATTTGATCCTCCAGTACTCTTCCTCAGCCAGACTTGCCTTGAGAAATTTTCCTTGTAGCTCGACTTCCTTATCTAGAGTTTCTTTTGTGATTTCTTCATTTTCCGACTTCATGTGGTGGATATCAAGGCATTCTTGGATCTTTTTCCTTTCCACTGCTGGGTTAGGAAGGGATTTGACCCAGGATTTCAAAGCAGCTTTCACTCTCCTGAGCTTTTCCTCCCATACAAAGAAGGTAGAACCATTGACTGGTTGCTTCCAGGTATCTTTTACTAGCTGCATGAAGGTCTGCTCTTTAACCCAGAGGGGGCTGAATTTAAATGGAATGGGGCCTTGATTCATGTGAGCCAGTAGATCGAGCTTGATGGGTCTGTGGTTAGAAACACTACATGGAAGAATATGCATTCTAGAATCTAAACCAAGGAGAAGAAAAGAACTTTGAACAAAAAAACGATCTAACCTTGCAGCGATGTGCCCCGGACCGAGTCTTTTGTTGGACCAGGTGTATTTGCCCGACGAGGGTTTTATGTCAATCAGGTCCCAGTCCTGAAGCAGATCCTCAACCCATTCTCGCGCCGGGTCCCTTACAATGCTTCCTCCACGCTTTTCAGCTAGAGAGAGGGTTAGATTAAGATCCCCTGCAATGATGACATTCTTTAAATCTTCCGAATCTGCCATATTTCTGATGGAATCCCAACAACTCTTTTTCTCGCCTGCGCTGGTTGGAACATACACATTGAAGAGGCAGAAGGTCTCATTTGAATCCATGTGTTGCAGCTTGGTGAACAACCAATGGGTGTTGGCGACATCTTTGATTTTTGAAACTTTATTTGCGTTCCAAAGGGTGCCCAGTCCTCCTGACGCACCGTGGGCTGAAACAGCTTGCCCTTCACTTCTTTTCCACAGATTACTGACTGTATGGAGGAAGGACTTATCCTCCATTTTAGTCTCCTGGATGAGGAGTATATCAGGAGATTCAGTTCTTATCAGGCTTTTGACGGCTTCTTCTTTTGTTCTGCTCCCCATACCCCTACAGTTCCAGGAGACGATCTTCATCACTTGATTTTTGAGTGGGGAGCTCCTTTAGAGCTCTGGTGCTGGTTTCTAGTCATCTTCGGAGTTTTTGCCAAGAGTTTCTCGAGGGTTGGTTGGCTTCCTTGAAGTTTGTCTTTATAAGTCTCCTGTTCTCTTTTCTCGCGAGCTGATTTGCGGCCTCTCAATGATCTTCTAGGCGAGGTTTGTGAATCCCCTATTTCACCCTCCTCTTCTGAGTCCTCCGATCCTTGCTCTTCCTCGGCCTCTTCTGTGGGTATGTCATTTTGCTTGTCTGAGTTAGGTTCAGCTTGCTTTGAACCCGAAGGGACCTCCATGTGGGGCGATGCTTCCTTCTGACTCTCTATTTCTTTAGGGTCTTCTGATGCTGAGCTTAACAGCGTAAATTTGTTACCTTGATCTTCCATGGGGGGAGCTTGAGTCGCAGGGCCTGGCTGGGGGGCCTTGTCGTTTTTATTTCCTGATCTAGGGTTTTTATGAGCATTTTTGGTCCTTTTGACCTGTGTCCATCCTTCCTCCTTGTTTTTCTCCCCTTCACTATTCTTTGGGCAGCCACGGGCAAAGTGGCCATAGACATGGCACTTTCTGCACTTAAACGGAAGCTGCTCATAATCCAACTTTTGGAGGTGCACCCAGTTTCCAACCTTTATCTTTATTGCCTCAGGCAAGCCCACCTCAAGATCCACTTCGACGCAGATTCGAGCGCAATCGAATTGATCTTTGTTGTTGGCTCGATCTATAAACTTGCCCAATGTATTCCCAATGTGTTTGAGGGACTCCCAGTTCCAGCAGTGCATAGGCAAGTTGGGCAGTCTAACCCACACTGGGACGGCTGTGGGAACGTTAACTGCTGGATCGAAGTCAGGCATCCACTTGTTGAGATACAACCCTTGAGGACCCATGAAATAGGGTCCATTACGGAATATCAGTTCCTTATCCTCCTTTTCTGCGAATTCGAAGAGGAAGAAACCCTTCCCTAGAAAGTATGAGGTGACTCTGTTGTTGATCAGCGGTGCCCAATTCCTTGCTACCCAGCTCTCCATGGTTTTGGGGGAGGGACAGAGTCCAGTGAACTGCCCGACCAAAGCTCTCTCTGCCAATGAGAGGGCAACCTGAATCGACCCCTCAGGAGGGAGCTCGATCTCAGGAATATCATCTAGACGCTTAACAAACTTCGCGGCTTCAGTTGCTTTCTTCTTTGGGAGAGATTCCAGCAGTTTTATGAACGCCTCTGCAGCAGAACAGTGAGGCGTTGACGGATCCATATCGCCAATGGCTTAGCTCGGGTGAGGCGAGCTTGCCCAGGCTTCAGCTCTCATAGTCCTCGGTCCAACCCAGAGAGAGGAGGGACGCCGCACAGGAAGGGGGGTAAATCGGGGAGGGATCGCCAGAAATGAACACCGCGCAGAGATGGATCCGCGCAGGGAGCCACCGAGGCGGCCACAGGGCCGAGGCTGGACAGCACAACGGATGCTAGGTCTCCTCACAAGCCCTATTCAAATACAAGCAATCATTATAAAACTACTTATTCTTAGAAACATTACTATTGTTAAACAACACTAATATTAATAATATAGCCCCCAATTATAATATTATAATATTATTATCTATTATTATTATTATTTAATTAATATTACTAATATTATTATGAGTTAATATTATTATTATAATATTAATATAATAATCATGAATATATAAATATATAAGAATATGGTTGTTATTATTTATATAGTTATTAATAATAATAAATAATTGGTCTTTCAAAAAAAATACACATTATAAATTTTTTATCACAATTCTAATTACTATTACATCATGATTGTTATTATGAGTTAATATTATTATAATGATATAACAATAAATATATATTATTATTATTATTATTATTATAATACAATATAATTGTTATTATTATTATTATAATTTTATATTATTATTATAATATAAAATTATAATAATGTGGGATAAAAAGAAGTTCCTCTTTGAAACTTTAGTCACTCTTGTTATCTTATGTGGCTGTGAGGTTTGGGGTTGCAGCATCTCCAGAGAATTATGGAGAAAGATTGACCAAATCCAGAAGCGTTTTATAACTTATAACCTGAAAATTAAAAGTAATACACCATATACTATTCTCCTTATAGAAGCAAGTCTTTCCCGTATTGAGAGCCTAGCTATGATTAGGTTTCTGCTGTATAAGCACAAACTCAATAACATAGACGATCATAGACTTCCCAAGCTAGCTTTAAATTCCAGCCAAAACCACCTAAGGCTCAATCGGGGGCGGCATAAAGACACAAGGGCCTGGTTAAACTATTGGGAGATCAACGAGAATGATGCATTGCAAAATATTAATAACATTAAAGATATTGTTACTTCTAAGTTCAAAGAAAAAATGTGGTGTGAGAAAGATTTAGCGGCTAAAAGAAAATTAAGTTATTATAAGAAGGTCATCAACCCCACCTTAGAAGATCAAAAGCATCTCTTTATTTTAACTAGCTCAAAGAAGAAAATTAATATAGCAAAGATTAGAACGAATTCTCATGAGCTCCATAGTGAAACAGGTCGCTAGGCAGTTCCTAAAACACCATGGATGGAAAGGATGTGCCATATATGTGAGAATAGGAACATCGAGGATGAAAACCACTTCCTCTTAGAGTGCCTTGCGTACAACCACATTAGATCTCAGTTTCACAATCTTTGTTACAATACTAACCTTCCTAGCCTTTTACAATGTCAAAATTATAGTGAGCTCGGGAGGCTTCTCTCCAAGCTTTTTGAGCATAGGAATAAAATTTTAAATCAAAATAGATAATTTGTTTCTTTAGGTCCGATAGACTAATGTTTTGTCTCAGTGGACGTTAACCATCATCATCATCATCATAATAAGAAGTATAGTATATTATTATAATCATACTATACTATAATAATAATAATAATAATAATAATAATAATAATTTTATTATTATTATTAATATAACTATTATATTATTATAATAATATAATATTAATTCTATTATTCTATAATTATAATTATAATATTATAATAATATAATAATAATATAATATTATTATGAGTTATTATTATTATTAACGATAATATATTATTATAATAATAATAATATATTATTATTATTAATATAATAACTATTACACTATTATAATAATAATATAATATTATCAACAATTATAATATAATAATCATTATATTATAATATATTAATTATATAATTATATATATAAATATATAAGAATATGGTTGCTATTATTTATATAGTTATTAATAATGATAAATAAGTGGTGTTTAAAAAAATACACATAATAACTATTAATTAAGTTGATATAAGTCTATCTGCCTATATCAATCACATTGGAAAATGTGGTTGTATTAGTATATGACCTATATATCAAAGAGCAGAGCAGAGACACACACACTTAAACACTGAACACATAAAACTTCATAACTTGCTTCCATTTGTTGATTAAACAGGTATTTATATAGGATGGAGAAGGTTCTAGAGATTAATTGGGGCAGTGGTTTCTTCAAGAAGCTTGGTCATTTGTCAAAGATCTCTAGCAACTGCATTTAAACCTTCTGTTGAATTTTGGCTACAGGTAGTTGGAATTAGTTATAGTTCCTTCCAACACTCCCCCTTAATTCCAACTATATAACAAACATATTCTTAACTGATATGCCTGCTGGTCTAAGTTTCAGCTAGGCTTACAACATAATTTGGATTTTCTACAATGCACAACTTACTTCTACACATTTCAAATTTAGCCTTTCCAAGAGGCGTGGTGAATATGTCAGACACATTTTCATTTGTATTACAATATGATAAGTCAATTTCTTTTGATTGCAATTTTTCTCTTACAAAATGATGTTGTGTGTAAATGCGTTTTGTCATTGCATGATATATAGGATTGTTTGCCAATTTGATAGTGCTTTTATTGTCACATCTGATTACTGTAGGTGTTTGTTGTGTTTCTCCAACATCTTCAAGTATCCTCCTAAGCCATATTGCTTCACAGGTAGCACTGCATAATGCTTTATATTCAACTTCAATGGATGACAATGAAACAGTTGGTTGTTTCTTATTGCTCCATGATATTGGTCCTGAACCAATATTGAACACGTATCCAATAGTATATTTCCTATCATCTAGATTTCCAGCCCAGTCAGAATCAGAATAACCTGCCAATTCAACATCAAACTCATCAGTATACATAATACCAAAATTAAGTGTTCCTTTCAAATATCGAAGGACTTTCTTTGCTTCTTTCCAATGGCTTTCACAAGGCTTAGCCATGAACTGACTAAGTATGCTGACAAAATATGCTATATCTGGTCTGGTAGTGGTGAGATAGTTCAAACTTCCCACCAGTTGACGATACATGGTTCCATTCACCTCTTTGGTTCCATCACCACAGCTCAATTTGACATTGTGTTCTAAAGGAGTAGATGTTGCCTTGCATTCAATCATATTGAATCTTTTAAGGATTTCCTTTGTATATTTGCTTTGTGTGATTAGTGTCTTACCAGGTTCCCTCCAAACTTCAAGACCTAAACAATAATGCAATTCACCAAGATCCTTCATCTCAAATACATGTGACAACTGATTTTTAATTTCTTCTATCAACTTGCATGCATTTCCTGTTATGATAAGAACATCAACATATACAGATATTAAAGAAACATTCTTGCCTTCATCTTCCTTGATGTATAAGTTAGGATCATTTTTGCTTCTCATAAAACCTTTCTCATAAAAGAACGAATCAATTTTCACATACCATGATCTTGGTGCTTGTTTCAAGCCATATAAAGCTTTCTTTAACCTGCAAACCAGATGCTCCTGTCCCTGTTTTACAAACCCTTCAGGCTGTACTAAATAAATTTCTTCTTTTAACTCACCATTCAAAAATGCAGATTTGACATCTAACTGATGCATTTTCCAATTATATTTTGTAGCTAATGCAATCATGATTCTAATTGTGTTCAACTTAGCTACAGGTGCAAAAGTGTCTTCATAATCAATTCCCCCCTTTTGTGAATATCCTTTTGCAACCAATCTAGCTTTATGTTTATCAATATTTCCATAAGCATTAAATTTAGATTTATAAAGCCATTTGCATCCTATGGGAACTTTGTTTTTAGGTAATTCTATTAATTCTCATGTGTCATTCTTCATTATAGAGTTATATTCTTCATTCATTGCATCTCTCCATTCTTTATATTCTTTAGCTTCCTCATAGCTTGAAGGTTATACAACATTCATAACATAAGACATTAATGCATAATCTTTATACTTTACAGGTACCTGACTTTGGCGTGATGACCTTCTTAGAGTTTTACTACTTTCATCTTTCTTTCGGCTTTGCAGAGTCTCTTCTCCTCTATTTGGAGTGTCATGACTGCTTGATGCTATTTTCTCTTGAACTTGTACCTATTCCTGTGCTTGTTCCTGTTCTTGTTCAACACTTGTATCTATTTTGACATAATCATCAATATCATGCCATACACTAGTATTATTTATTTTATCACCTTCATTTGAATTCTCATGAAACACCACATCCATACTTTCAAGTAGTCTATGAGTACTGGGATCAAACAACTTGTATGCTTTCTGATTATCACAATAACCAATAAATATGCACTTAATTGACTTTGCATCAATTTTTCTTCTTTCATCTTTTGGAATATGAGTAAATGCATTGCAACCAAAAACTCTTAAATGACTCACTTTTGGTTTGTACCCATAAAATGCTTCAAAAGGTGTTTTAAGATCTAAACTTTTGGTTGGACTCCTATTTTTCAAATAAATAGTAGTATTAACGGCTTCAGCCCAATAAACATTGGAGATATTTTTACCTTGAAGCATACTACGTGCACATTCAACTAGTGTTCTGTTTTTCCTCTCAGAAACTCCATTTTGCTAAGGTGTATGAGGCACTGTAAATTGTTGCAGAATCCCATTGCTTTTACAATATTGATTAAATTCTCTTGATTTGAATTCTCCCCCCTGATCAGATCTCAAATTTTTCATGTAATTACCAGTTTGTTTTTCCACCATACTCTTAAATTCTTTAAAGTACTAAAAAACATCACTCTTCTTTCTTATGAAATAAACCCATGTATACCTAGATCTATCATCCATAAAAATAAGAAAATACCATGCTCCACCAATAGATCTAGTTTGCATAGGTCCACATACATCAGTGTGAATTAATTCAAGTATTTCTCTTTGCCTTTTTTCTTTATGTATAGGAAATTCCTGCCTATGTTGCTTGCCAAGTACACATGCTTCACATTCAACATGATCATTCTTCAAGACAGGAAGATCTTCAACCATTGTGTTCTTTTGAAGTAGCATTAAATCTTTGTGATTTAGATGTCCATACCTTTGATGCCATAAATCTACTGTTGATATTGTTGTAGATGCCAACGCTTGATGACTTTTCCTGGTCACATCCAACTTATACAAGCCTCCAACTCTGGTTCTTGTGGCAATAACCTTGTACTTATCTTGAATGTCTTTCACTACACATTGTGATTTAACAAATTCCACCTTCAAATCTTGGTCAGTAATAGTAGAAACATAAATTAAATTCTTTTTTTATATCAGGAACATACATCACATTATGGATCTGTTTCTCTTGTCCATTAGGCAAATTCACACCTATTACTCCATAACCTTGAACTTTAAGTGATCTGTTATCTCCCAGGCAAACATATGTTCCATCAATGTTTTCATGATATTCATCAAACCACTCCTTATTACAAGACATATGGAGTGATGCACCAAAATCAATGAACCAAGCATTCTTATCGTCATTTTCCATAGACAATGCAGCATCAGAAACAAACAATTTAAGATTTTTAAATCCATGACTGATTGAGGTATCTTTGTCCACAAAATTTCCATTATGCCTTCTGTTTCTTTGTCTAGACTCATTATATTTCCTTTTATAACAATCTTTAGAATGATGCCCAGGTTTGCCACAATAATAACAATCATCATTTCTTTTATGGATTGGAAATTTAGACTGTGTCATACCTTTTTGTTTTGCTTGAAACTTGCCTCCTTTGTTCTTGTCCCATGGCTTGCCTCTGTATGGATATTTGCCTTTGGCTACCAATGCCAAATCTGAACTACTGGAGCCCAAATTAAAGCTCTTCATCCTCTCCTCCTCTTGTAGAAGAATTTCTGTCAATTCATCAAATGTAGGGGGTTTCTCTCTAGCTGCAAGACTTGAAACAAAAATTTGATAATCTTACACTAAGCCATTTAATGTGATGGTGATTAATTCAGTACTAGAGAAGTTTTCACCAATATCTCCTAACTTATCACTTAAATCTTTGACACAAGATATGAAATTGCTTATATTTTCATTTGCTTCCACTTTTAGAGATAAAAGCTTAGTCTTCAAAAACAAGATTCGGTTTTTATTTTTTGTTTCATACAAAACCTTCAACGTATCCCATGTTTCTTTTGATGTCTTGCAATCTCTGATGTGAGGAATAATGTTGTCCTTTATGGACATACGCAACAACACCTTTGCTTTCGTCTCCCTTCTCTCCCAATCTGGAATAGAACCTGCAACAGTGGGTTTGAGCTCATCCCCACTCACAATGGACCACAAATTATTTCCTTCTAAAATAGTCATTAACTTGAATTTCCAATTCACATAATTTTCTCCATAAGTTTGGTGGATTCATTCATATAAGTATCAGGCAACAAATTTGCCATGATGAAAAAAACTTTCTCCAATCACCACAATGCCACCAAATCTAAACCCAAATGCACCAAATTTCACTAATTCTTAGAAAACTTTCACCACACATTAAATAACTTATCACTCTATTATAATCTTCTCATTAAAAATAAACACCCCCTTTTTAAATTTAGTCTCAACACTTGAAATAAAGAAAATCTTTTAAAACTTCTCCAACAAAATCTTTTAACTCAAATCACTTTCATTTTCCCTTTTTTTTTTTCAAATAGCAGAAAAATACTTCAATAACTTTAACCAAAGTTTTACAAATTTAACCAATTTGTTTAATAATAATCCAAAACTTCGCCACTACAACTCTTGCAGTTCATTAATTCTTGAATTTTTAAACCATGCATTCCAAAAATCCTCAATCCTTCAACAAATTACACCAAAATTTAGCCAAAATTTACTTTCCAATGATGTCGTTCACCATGATTATGAGATGTTCAGGAAATTCCTTCACGGCGCCGGATTGTGCCTCCCAGCATTCGACTTCAGCAGCATCCCACACACCTTTCGACCCCACAGCCAACACCAGTATCAACAACGCTTTTTCAACAATGGCAGCGTGATTCAGGGCTCTTCCTTTCTTTTTTTTTTTCTCAGATAAAGACAACACAGGGGTTTTCAGCGACAACGGAGGCAGGTTCCTTGCTAGTCCACGTACGACCAGCATGCAAGTCGACTACGATTCTGGCACGCAGAGGCAAATCTCCATCGCATAGCCCTCCAAGCAAGCAACAACTCTACGGGGCTCTGGACAGGGGTGTGCCTTCCTTCTCACGGTTTACAAAGCGCAGCATCAAACAAACTCAACACTCAACACAACTCACCTAACGTGCACCACCGAGCCCTCCTTTGCATAGCTCACCAACACCGAGCTCATAGCTCTCGACCTCACACGTGCTCTGATACCATATCAGAGAGCAAAGCAGAGACACAAACACTTAAACACTGAATACAGAAAACTTCACAACTTGCTTCCATTTGTTGATTAAACAGGTATTTATATAGGATGGAGAAGGTTCTGGAGATTAATTGGGGCAATGGCTTCTTCAAGAAGCTTGTTCATTTGTCAAAGATCTCTAGAAACTGCATTTAAACCTTCTTTTGAATTCTGGCTGCAGGTAGTCGGAATTAGTTCTAGTTCCTTCCAACACTATATCAATCACATTGATAGAGGTAATTGTGCTAGTTATAATAAAATAACGAGACTTCGAAACATCGTGTTACATTAAAAACTCAAGATAATTGTAAAATGAATGAGTGTTACAATTACCAATATTACGATCTCACCTCATCTTAAGGTGAACGATTTCGAAGAAGGAATTGCCAAATAAATTAAAATATTAATACATCTCATTTATTTAAATTAGATATTTCAATATACACAATGCAGTGTATAGGTTATTCAAACTCCTAGGATAAACTATAGTCGTCCAAGAACCAGAAACTTGTAGTCGTCAAAGTATATCAGTGAAACGTGTTTTCAGCCCAGAAATCCGAGAATTTCAGCGAAATTTCAGAGGGAAACATTTTTTCTGCCAAGATTTTCCAGAATTTCAGCGAAATTTAACAAAAATTCCGAGAAATGACAGAATTTACAAATTCTACCAGAAATATTTTTGAATGAAATGAATGTTTTTGCAGTGACAGCACGGCACTGTTATCAATCATATGATAAAAATGGCTGATTTTACGGCGAATCGCGGGTTCTTAGGTGAGTTGATTTTTCGGCCCCCAAAATAGTGATTTTTTGCTTGGTCGATTTTTTTCCTTTTCAGATTTTCGCGAATTTTTTCTTCCGATTTTTCCCAATGTTTACTAACTTTGTAAAAAGGAAAAATTGAATTTTAACTATTTTCGACCGTCTGCCAAATTTTTCTGACGTTTCCCAATATGTTTTCTGCACCCTCGCAATTTTTTTTGCAGATTCCTATCTTTACATTGAGTAAGTTAGCAAGAATGTTATAAATAGGTAATAAGCAGTGCCACTTTTCATTGAGGAGTCGAGTCGAGTCGAGTCAAACTATAATCCGGAGACATTTTTTTGCCTTTGTTGTCTGTCGCCTGCTGTGTGCATTCTGTGTGAAGAGAAATGGGAAAACTCAATGGCGTGTCCGTCAACTTTAAATTGTTTCTGGGCTTCATTGCCGTCCTTTTCTTGATTTTCGCTGCCCATGGTAACATTTGATTTACTTACTATAAGTGTGTCATTTAAGGTATAAACGTTAGTTAATTTGTGCGTAATAACATTTAATTTCATGATTTTTGCAGGCGGTCAGGGTGTGACAGCGACGGGTGTGTTAGACTACCATTGTAATACGAATGCGCACTGCAATTCGGATCCGGACTGTCCATCAGACACACCTCGATGTGAACTTGCAGCTAATGGTGGTATTTGCTGCAGTAACATACCGCCTCATCTTTGAAGCCATCATGTAACATCAAATGTTACGTTGTAAGGGAGCATTCTCTTTCTATTTAAATAAATAAGAAGTGGTTGCCCATTTTCAATTACATAAGTGTCTGTTTTGAGAGGAAGCTATGCACTTTCATAATATATATTTTAAACTATCACTATGATGGGGAAGAAATTTCATTAAAACTATTCCCCAGATGGAACTCATTTAACTTCTACTATCGAAACTTATCAACTTTCACCAACCGTGCATTAGGGGGCTGTTCTGCCTGTAATTACAATCACAATATAATAAACATAACATATCTTAAACATTCCTTCACACTAATTCCCATAATGAAGATAGATGTACCTAAAAATATGAAATCTATAGACCAACTGCCAAAAAAAGGCTAAACCCATCCTTAACAATTACAAATAGTAAAAAGTGACCTCATGAGAAGGTATGAACACCAACTAAACCCCCATCTAGAGCAAGAAGAACACTACAGTGGCTTTAATTAGCCCTCAAGAATTACTTTTAATGCCAAATCCCAAGAGACCTTTCTATGAGGCTAAAGGTTTATATATACTCTGCTTTCCCATACCCTGCCTTTATTCCTTACATGCACGATAAATAGTGTTTTACAAAATGCATAACATATAGATAACTATTAGCTAACTTCCTAACAAAGGAATAACATAATAAAAATTCTTAAATTAAAAACATAACACTAATAAAATGTGAAAAAATCCGTAGCGGTTGTAATTTTTTCCTAGAGGATAAATATAATCTTATAAATAACAATAATTCTCAGTTTTGTAATATGGCACTCTCGAGATAAGACTGTCAAAAATACATGAAGGCTAAGAATATAATGGGTGATGTGCCTGGATTAGAAGTGTGAGATTTGAGAAAATTGTTTTCAAGTTCGACTAATCCAAGGGTACATACTTACTAACGAAGTACAAGGTAATCTTTTGGACTTTTGTAATTACAGTCCTGGTATGGGAGAATCGAATATGGGGTATTCAAGAAACCAGTTGTTCGAGTCTATTGTTGTAGGGGATGGGTGTACTTGTGGTTTTTTGTCTAGTAATTTCTTTGTTTTCTATTGGGGAGGTCACGGTTCAAATTTGGAAGATTGTTATCTCTGCCACAGGTCCTACTAGGTCCTTGTAGTATGTATTAATGTTCATGTGGGATGTATCTGGATTTAGAGAATTTTTGTGCTGATTCTGATCATGTTTGTTCCACATGCTTATCAGAACCCATGATTTTAAGTGCTTTGATGCCGGGTGCTTCCCCAACTCTAGTTGTGATTTTAGGGTTGACGAGGAAAAGAGAATTTGTAAAATGGTGTTTAGTGGTGTTTGATGTGGTGGGAGAAATGGGGACTTTGTTGGGCATCTTCGTAGTGTTGTGGTGTATTTGGCAGAAAACATGCGGTCGCCATGATTGAGTCCACAACACGGTGCAACCCACCATTTCTCAACTCCACTCTCACTCTCTCACACATTAGAGCTCCAAAGAAATGAGGTGAAAATGAAGTGGAACATCCTCCACCCACAACAAGGGTGTCGACAGAGCCAAGGAATTCACCTTAGATGAACTCGAAACCACGACGATGAACTTTGCAGAATCGAAAAAAATCTGTGCTTGGAGCTTCGACATAGTCTATAGAGGAAAAATCACAGATGAGCATGAGGTAGCTATAAAATTAGCAGGCATGGGCGTTACCAAGAAGTTCCAGGAAAAAGAAATGACATTCCAATCAGTTCATTCCAACCGTTGCTTGCTCTAGTAAATTGGTGTTGTGACTCAGAGAAGAGGGGCGTCCCACCATTTAAGAAACTGTCAAACTATTTAAGAAACCACCCAACTTACCTCTATCCAACACATGTAACCATGATTCAATGGTGAACAATAATTCCATCGTCCAACAGCAAAATCAACGACACAGGAAGGTACAAAGTGGCATGGGAGGGGAGTTCCTCCCAAAGGAATGCCTTATGACATAGTTAATACGTTTAGAGATAGATTAATATTATTGATTATAAATAGGTTAGAATTAAGTTATTAAATTAAAATAAAATTAGTATTACGAATTTAGATTAAGATATTAAAGATTAATTAGGAGAAGAAGAAATATAGAATGCAAGCATACTTAGAAATAAACGAGGAATAAAATGTTAAATTTATAGTTTACAATTCTTAGCAGTAGAATGTTATAATATTATAGGTGTGTAAACTAGCAATTGCCCCTAAAGGTGCAAAGGTGCACCGAAGGAACACAAGATTTGGGAAGATTTCCACTCACTCCAATACAAGATTTCCACTCACTCCAATGCAAGCATTGCTACTTATTTCTATGAGTGCAACAAAATTGCTTCTCGATAAGAATATGTAGGTGACATATATCTAAATCCACTTAGAGATGTTAGGAAGGGGCATACAAATCTTTGAAGAGGACTCCACCTGTTAGAATGACTGATGAGTAGAATTAAGCTACTATTAAGAGTGAAGAAGGCATTTTCGGTATTAAGAAAGACATCATTGTTAGTCCCTTCAGTACAATCCAGTGTCAGAGAAAGAGGAATGGGAATGGAAATAGAGGAGGTGGAACTGGAGTAGAGTGACGCTCTTCTAGAGGTGGAAAGAGAGACACTCTTCCAGGAAAACAATCTAATTTCATTAATCATTTTCTCGTTAGATTAATTTATGTGCTAGTTCTGAACTTCTAGGTTCTAAGTTTTGTAAATATGGGAACCATGATAATACAAAAGTCCTTTTAGAAGAAAAGAAATAAATTTAAGCAAAATGGGTAGCAGACCTCACCTGTGGTGACTGCAATTACATATTTTTTTTGGAATAGGAGTTATCTTCTAAAGTAGACAACCTTGAATTCATCAACCAATTTCTAGGCCGTGCCTGTGAAATGTCAAGCACATCATCTGTGATCTCAGGGTTTGGCTTGCGAATAAAACTATCAATCCTTGAATGCTTCAAATCACCAGCCAAGTCCCCATAGTTTTCCATTTTGGGTTAAAAGAAACACCAATGGCATTGATTTTGGCCAAAGCTTTGATAAATTATAGGCACATCCAATCCATCATATTGATTAAAATAAGGCGACATAAAAACAACATTACTCCATGATCAATCTACAAGAATTAAATATTTCTTTACACTCTAGTTGGAGAGAATTAAGCTGTTATTAGGATTAAAGAAGACATTTTCGGTATTCAGAAAGACGCCATTGTCGGTTCCTTTAGTACAATCTAGTGTTGGAGCAAGAGGAATGAGAAAGGAAACAGAGGAAGTGGAACTAGAGTAGAGTGACACTCTTCTAGAGGTGGAAAGAGAGACACTCTTCCAGGAAAAGTAATCTAATTTTGTTATTCATTTTCTCGTTAAATTCATTTTTGTGCTAGTTTTGAACTTATAGGTTCTAAGTTTTGTAAATATGGGAACCATGATAATATAAAAGTCCTTTTAGAAGAAACAAAAGAAATTTAAGCGAAATGGGTAGCACATCTTACTTGTGGTGACTCCAATTACATTTTTTTATTTTGGAATAGGAGTTACCTTCTAAATTAGACAATCTTGAATTCACAACCAATTTCTAGGCCATGCATATGAAATCCCAAGCACACCGTCTATGATCTTAGGCTTGGGCTTGCCAATAAACCTATCAATCCTTGAATGCTACAAATCACCATCCAAGTCCCCATAATTTTCCATTCTAGGGTAAAAGCGTCACTAGTGACATTGATTTTGGCCATAGCTTTGATAGATTAAAGGCACTTCCAATCCATTAGATTGATTAAAAGAAGGTGACACAAAAGTGACATTACTCAGTGATTCATCTACAAGAATTAAATATTTCCTTACACTCTAGCTAATGCTCCATCACATCTTTGCGTCATTCTTCATTATTGCTATTCCTTCTTTTACTTTATCATAATATAGTATAATTAGAATAAAAGAATAAAAAATACTTATATCTTAATAATATATATTAAATTTTTGTATAATAAATATTAATTTTTTCTTTTTAATTATAAATTGAATTTAAAATATTTAAATATAAAAAAATATTGTTTTAATATTTTTATAGGTTTATTTTTTAAAACCCAATAAAACTTAATTTTATAATAAATTAACTTAGAAACCAATGAAAAAGAAAAATATCTCAAGATTTAGAGATTAGAATCTTCCATTTTTCATTTAGGATGGGATTTAGAAAAATTTAAACGACATCACACGAATCCCATGATAGTTGTACTACCACTTGTCAAAAATACTTATATATATTAATTTTTTTATAATAAATATTAATTTTTTAATTATAAATTGATTTTAAAACATTTAAGTATAAAAAATATAAATCATTATTCTAATATTTTTATAGATTTACTTTTCAAAACCTAATCAAACTTAATTTTATAATAAATTAATTTAAAAACCAATGAAAACTCAGAATATCTCAAAATTTAGAGATTATAATGTTTCTCTTTTCATTTAGGATGGGATTTAGAAAACTTTAAAGGACAACACACTTCCTAGCTAATTCCATGACGGTTGGAGTGCTACGTGTCAATTTTTATTTGGAGGGAGGGTTGAAGTTCTACGTGTCAATTTTTATTTGGAAGGAGGAGGACTTATTGGTCAAATCTACCCAACCAAACCCATCATAGGAACACCTTCGGTGTAATTAAAAAGTTTCTAAGGGTTTTGTTAATTCATATCTAATAATTTTAAATCTTTTTATGAATTATCAAAATAAACATTTTTAACTTGATTAAATATGAATTATCAAAATACTTATAAACATTTTACTTTACACATCTATAAATTTTGTAACCATTATGTTGCTAAGAATGAACACTTACTATCATTAATATAATTTTAATTTTCTAAGAACAAATTTAAAGTTTTGTATTATAAAGTATGAACTAACCATTATTCCACAATAAAATTTAATAGTATGAATTTACTCATTTTAAAATTTAGTGAAATCTCCCTGATCAGTGTGTGAGCCAACAAATGGATCTTGTTGGGATGCGAGCCATGTATACGCTGAATGATGTAGGGGCCGAAGTGCAACTTACCCATAACCCTCACATGTTTGACAATGAAGGTTGGATGGAAACATGCATGCCATCAATTAATAGCAATGTAACTGGCCAAAGTGATACATCACTCTAGGTGGTAAGGTTTCACAACTCTATGTTCTCAACTATTTGGCGTCTGGTCTCGGTAATTGGTGGTGGTCTAGTTGGTGGTGGTCGAGTGCTCCTAGTTAGCTCGTGTTCATTTGGGAGGAAGGCTCTGTAGGTTGGTTTCCCTGACATAGATGGTTTCACCAGTCTCATGTCCTCATCTGTCGAGTATGTTATTTATCTTAACCCTCCTCATCGTTTTCTCTATGCAACTTATTGTACAGTCTCTCATATCTTATGGGGAAAATTTCATAATATGGTCTCTGTAAGGAAATGGAATCTCTATTGTGAAATATGGAAATCTTTTGCTAGATTGTACTCTGTTTTGTCTTCTTTCTACATGATTGTCTCTATTCTCTTTGGCATTTTATTATCTCGCATGGGCATGCACTACATTTTTATGGCTTGGATTTATATGGATGTTGCATACTTGTTCATCTTTGCTAAATACTTACTTCAATCGATGTTTTTGAGAGTGGGGAAGATTCATAATCTCCTTTGTTTGGCTCCTTTTGTCTTACTTTCGTGTCTGGTCGAAATCGGGCTCGGGGGGCTAGTGTGCATTGCTCTCTACCTTGGGTGGCAGACCCGTTTTGCCTCACCTCTGTGTTTGGTCCCAAATGGGTTTGGGGAGCTTGGGTACGTTGTTTCATGCCATGGATGGCATACTCATTCCACTCCTAGGTTGTTTTATAGGTTCATCCTAATATTAGATATACATTGCCTCTATGTTGTGATAATTTGCCAGGTCCTCACTACCATTGTAATTTTCAAGACTCCACATGGACAGGTTGCCTCAAGTTCACAGTTTGTATAGTGCGTTTCAAGGTTTATGTTGTCTGAGAATCATCATGACAAATTTCATAGGTGGTCAAGGTCGGGGAAGATAAGTGGGGAAGTGGGAAGGAAATTGCCAACCCCAGGCTCGCCAGTTGCATGGTCACGATTGTAAATCAACTCCTCAGCTTATCCAAGATGCAACCCACACATTTCAGACAGGTACCCTAGCTGAGGTCTGACAATTAATTTCAATTTGGGAAGCATATCTAAATTAGCATGCAAAAAAAGAGTTTAAGTTAGAAGACTGGAGAGACCTGACTCTTGACCTAAGTCATTCTAGAGACTGCAATTCTCAGTATAATCAAACCGTTTAGCTCTATTGGTTGATAAAAAAAGTTGTTTCCAAGGCTATAATGAACTCTCTAGCTGGCTCCTTTAAGTCTGAGCCTGGCTTCTAGGAAATTCAAAAAAATTTCAACATATATAGTTACAAATTCAACAACAGAACATCCATCTTAGCCACATTGAGAAACACATTCCATGTCTTCCTCAGTCTGAATTACTAGGTTCAAGTGCGAAGGACCCAACTCTAGTGGATTCCTCTGATGAATAACAATATGATTGTCTCTAGTTGCAATCAAATTTGTTTAATTTTCTATGCTATATATGTTGGTTAGGTTCTTATGTTATAATTATTTAGCTTGTAGATGATTTCAAGACACTCAGTGCTATAAGGCAATGTTAGATAGACTCAACTATATTGTCTTTGGATGGCTTATAATGTTGTTTGGTGATCAATAGACTTAGTTTCCTAGTAAGTAGGTTGAGGCTAGTGAACTCCTTGATTATGGTCGTAACCTGCTTTTGCTAAAAATGAATGAAAAAATCCTACTAAACTTACAATTTTTTATAGTGAAATCAATTAGTCTATTAAAATAAATTCTTTTATTAGAATTACAATTAAATATATTTTTATTTTTAGTTTTCTTGTTGATACATCTTCTAACCATATTAAATATATCAAATAAATTAATATAAATTTAATTTTAAATAAATAAATGTAATTAAGTAATTACGCCGATATGGGTCCCTCCCATTGGAATTGGGCACTTTAATTAGTTTGTTAATTAATCTTTTTGATTTGATGGTGTAAATCGAAAGATGCTAGTATATTCTTGTTGTAGCCACTCCATCAATGAATGAAATTGAAAGTGGTAACCTCCTTGTACATCTAAATCAAGTGTTCAAACCCTACTTAGATTAATTTTTTACTAAATGATCATTAAAAAATTACTTTGCCTCTTATTTATTTCCACGTATGTAGGATTAAGAAAAAATGAAATAAAAAAAATTAGTGCCAAACACTTGTCTTTGAAAGTGCCTTTGAAAGTGATGTCTCTTTGCATTCTGAAACATATGAATGTTCAAAATTTGAGTAATAAGGACACATTTTCATCCATTACAATGACGGTTGAAGCATTTATGCCCGACAATCATCCATAACCACGACAATGAGGTATGTAGGCATCGATCAATGAAATAGTTCTTTAATTTAGTTAAGTCCAGTTGAAATATGAAATGTTCTGCCTATTCGTATTCTCCCCCACCAGGGGTTTTGAGTTTTTAGTTACATTACAAAAGTTCGAACCTCATAGTAGGGCGCCATAGTACTCGTAGCTTAGAGAGGGTCGGGTTTTATCCACTATGGTGTGTTGCTCATGTGTAAATATTTCAATTTTTAATTTAATTCAGCAAATCACATTGATTTTTAATTAATTCTGGAAATCCCATAAATGATGTATCATGAATGGATGGAGGCAGCATGAAGGAATCTAGGCAAATAATAGATTTACTCATTTGGAGAAGGAAATTGCAGTGGTTATTCCACTGACCGATTGCACTTACATCGAAGTCTCCATCGATTTCATCTTCGGCAACCACATTTCCCTCTAAGAGGTAATCACTAACTGATATGGTCCCTGAAAATTCGAAGGGTTTTTTCAATAAAAAAAACCCTAATCTTGGCCCGTTGATCATTTACCCAAGGGTGAAGCTTGCACAGAATTTGTGATACCTATGGCGTGGTGGTAGCGTAGAAGCAGGAGAAATCGGACTACCACATGGGGTTTGCATTCTTGAGATCTAAGGTACTGGGGTCGGGAGCTTTCTACCTCGGGCGGGCATGGGGATCCTTCTCCCGGGTGATTTATGTATATGAACACCATCAATCTGCCCACCGGATGGCATGGGGAGACCCCAAAAGGCAGACTTGTGTATTACAGATTTCACCCAATTCATTGATTTTCAAATATCCTAATGAATATCTCTCACATAAATCACATCATTAACTTTTGTTAATCTTTCACATCATTAATTTTCGATCTAGAACTATGTAATGTAGTTCATCATCTAAACATTCTTGTGTTTTTGAACTTTGCAGAACTGTGTTTTATGGGTAGTGTAAGTGCATGGAGCCTAGAGAAAACTTCTCTGGTCGCGTTTCTTGGTCCAAAGAACTGACAGATGATGAAGTCAACCCCTTCCTTTGACTTTGCTTTCTTGATGGACATAACTGGATTAATTTATAGATCCTTTATTTCTACTAGTGATTTTCCCAACATACATGGATGGTGTAAATTATTTAGTACTCAGTATGAAATTGAAGTGACGCAATCCAATCAAACATTACAATGGTTTATAAAGGTTTGTTGCAGCCTTCGAATCAACTTTTGCGACTGTTTCAAAATACTTACATGATAATTTTAAAATATAATTTTGCATCTTTTAAAAAACATATTCAATTATAATTTTATTTTATGTTAATAATTATAAATTATTTGATATGGAAGAAACAGAACATTCCTTGGAACCAACCTGAGCGCTCTGCAACCTAGGGTTTTTTGCTCGCCCCTGCAACGGCGAAGTCTGAACCCTCCCTGCTTCTATTCTTCGTCAGCCTTCCTCCTTGCAATAGCAGCCGTTGGCATAGACCGCACTATAATGGCTGACCCTCAGGGGGGGGATTCAAAGCCTTCCCCCTGAGCCAAGAGAGATAATCAAGCGAAGGAACTGACAAAGCCTTCCGGTCCAGAACAACTAAACACGGATAGAAGAGATTTCCTAATGCAAGATATGACAAACGCTCCCACTGATCAGTCAGACAGGCGTAATGAAGTACAAGAAGGAAAGATTGGGCAATAGGAAATGCCCAAGGTTACATCAATGACATCCAAACCCATAGCAGCTGAACATCCCAAGATAGAACTTCCCAACCAAAGAATCAATGGTCAAATCCAGTACATGAAGGACCATGTGCTCATTGGAAAATTTATTGGATACTGGCCAACTGAAAAAGCTTTGGAAGGATGGATCTCTGCCAAAAGGAAACCCAAGGGACATGTCACCCTACAGCTAGGACAAAAAGAGTTTTTCACTGTGATTTCCATTTGCATCGAAGACCGAAATAGGGTTATGGATGAAGGTCCCTACTTCTTCAACTCCGCCGGTCTGTATTTAAGGGAATGGGTAGAGAGATTTAACCCTGACAAGGAGGATTTCAGCTGGACACCAGTTTGGATCCGGATGTACTCGCTCCCATTGGAATATTGGGGTGAAGAATCGCTGAGAGACATTGGCAAGGGGCTAGGGGAGTTTATAAAAATTGCTAAGGAAATGAAGCTGTGCAGATACACCTCCTATGCCTGTATTTGTGTATTCATGCACTTGGACAAATCCCTTCCGGACTCGGTAAGTCTCTTCCATGATGACTTTGAATGGATCCAACCCTTAGATTTTAAACATGTACCCTTTCGCTCTCGCAAGTGTCATGCCCATGGGCATCTTTTTCGAGACTGCCCTCTAAATGCTAAACCCCAAACCTCTGACCCCTCAGACAAGTCGGCTCACGATGGCTTTACCAAGGTTGCAAATCGAAAAATATCACATAAAAAACCCTCCTCTGAGAAAAAGCCCATGCAGGACGCTGCCTCCATTCCCTCCACAAGCAATAGCATTGAGGTTCTTGCTAAAACTTCAGAAGACCCACCTCAGAGCGTTTTTCCAATCCCACTGCTGATCATCACGACCTCCCCCCCTGTCTAGATCTTCTCCCACTCCCCTGCCCCTGAGTGACAATATCGGGATTCCTGAGGTGGCTCGAAAGGACCCTGATTGGAAACCTAATGGAATGGATGTTGACGGTATCCCCAGCCAGACCCTGCACTTAGAAATCACCTCCGCAGAAAGCAGTCAGACACAACATATGGAAGAAGAACCGAAAAGCATTGATTTGGGAGGACTTGACATCTTCGAGCTTGAACAAGCATGCAGGAAGCAAGACTACGACAAGATTCAAGAGCATCAGCTCAATGCCCTGGAAGTCATCATCTCGAGGGCTTATCAGCAACAACAACTAGGCATACAACTGGGCAGTCAATGGGATGGCAACTTCTTCCTAAAGACTCCAAAAAACGTGGAAGAAAGACAGATCTTCAAAGAACTATTGCAATAGGGAAAATCCTGGTAGACTCTAGCAGATACGCTAAGTTGACAAAGTACTACAAGCCTACCACTAATAGTGAATCATGAAGCTCACTTCATGGAATCTAAGAGGGCTCAATAGCCCCGATAAACTCAGAATGATAAAAAACATGATAAAGCAGGAGAAAACCCAGATCTTCTTTATGCAGGAAACGAAATGTAATAGTAACACACTTGGAAACATCCTCTCTAGAGAATGGCTAGGTTGTCACTCGGTTGCAGTGGATGCTTCGGGTGCCCCCTGGGGACTGGCAATTGCCTGGAACACACAAGCTATTATGCTCTCAGACTTTCATGCCTCCCATCACATTATACAGGCTACTTTTCATATAATTGGCACCAACATTCATGGCCATCTCTCCAATGTCTACTTCCCACAGGAAGCAGGCAACAAAATTGCTCTTTTAGACACAATAGAAGCACTCAACTTCAATAGACTCCATCCTCTTTGGATAATTAGAGGAGACTTCAACATGATCACCAAGATGGAGGAAAAGAAGGGAGGACGAGCCAAGCTGTAACAGGAAAATGGCCACTTTAAAGATTTTATCCAAAACAATATGCTAATTGATCTACAATTCTGCAATGGAATGCACACCTGGAGCAATCGTAGGGTTGGGCGACATCAAATTGCTTCCAAACTAGACAGATTCCTCATTTCATCTTGGGGGTGACATTTCGGCATCAATTCTTCCATTTTCAGGCTCAGATCATTGGCCTATCTCTCTCCAATGGCAAAGACCAGGTAACTCTACCAGGTGTCCTTTCCGCTTCGAAGCTTTTTGGCTCACCCACTCCGCCTTCAATGACCTCATCAGATCCACCAGGACCAACTTCCCTTCTCCAGAGGGATAAAAAATGTTTCAGTTTCAATAGAAACTCAAATTCTTGAAATCCCAAATCAAGCGTTGGAATCAAGAGACTTTTGGCAAGATCTTCCAGGCTCAGCAAGATCTAATTAAAGAAATGAGAGAACTCCAACAACAGATAATCACAGAGGGCTAAAAGGAAGAGACTTTGGAACAGGAAAAGCACATTCACAGTCAATTGGAGGAGAGAAGAAAGCAGGAAGAAATTCTCTGGAAGCAAAAATCTAGAATTAGATGGCTGAAAGAAGGAGAAAGGAACCCTAAATTCTTCCACAAAACTACAATACAGAGAAGAATGCACAACACCATCTCTTTCATACAGAAGTGAGGGGGGAAGAGTGGAAAGCCATGTAGAGATCAAACAGGAATTTATCAATCACTTTCAGGAGGTCCTTCAAGAACCCCAAATTGATAGACAACTTGCTATAGAAAAGATCACTCAAAATTTGCTGAAAATTATCATAGAAGAACACAACCAACTTCTTCTTCGACCAGTCATGCCTCAGGAGGTGGATTTGGCTATGAACCAGCTTAAGGAGGGTAAAGCTCCTGGTCCAAATGGCTTCACTACTACCTTCTTCCACTCTTTCTGGGATCTTATCAAAGAGGAGGTGTGGCTAGTGGTGGAGGAATCGTGCACTCTTCATTGGCTTTTTCCCTCTTTGAACTGAACTTTCATCACCCTCATCCCAAAAGAAGAGAATACCAATACTCCGAACAAATTTTGGCCAATCGCACTATGCAATTTTATTTACAAGGTGATATCCAAAGTCATTGCTAACAGGTTGAAGCCGCTTTTGCCCTTGCTCATATCGCCTGAACAATCTAGATACGTAGAAGGAAGAAAAATATTGGATGACATTATCCTCACTCATGAAATCATACACTCCCTCAAACACTCCAAATAGGTAGGTATGATTCTCAAGATTGACCTCTCTAAAGCTTTTGATAAGTTAAGTTGGACCTATATTCAAAAAATGCTAACAACCTTTAGTTTTTCCCCAATGTGGGTTCGATGGATTCTGAGTTTAATTTCCACAACATTTTTCTCTATCCTCATAAATGACATACCCTCTTGACCTTTTAGCCCCTCTAGAGGCATCATACAAGGAGATCCACTTTCCCCATTCCCTTTTGTTCTAATGGCGGAAGGTCTGGGTCGCCATATCAAAAATGCCCTCCTCTCCCAGCATCTCAAGGGTCTATCCATACACAATTCTCCAGTCATCACTCATCAACAGTTCGTGGATGACAACATGTTGTTTGGGTACCCTTCTATTCAAGAAGCTTTAAATCCCTTCTGAATGATTTCTCTGATGCTTCAGGGACTAGCATAAACACGACCAAATCGTAGATCTTCTTTTTTCACACCCCCTATTACTCAGCATGCTATTACCTGCATTTTGGGCTTCTCCATAGCCTCCTTACCTTCCAAATACCTTGGAGCTCCCTTAATAGATTCTACCATCAAGCACACCTCTTGGTGTATGCTCCTTGAGAAACTTGAATCTCGTCTCACTTTATGGACTCAAAGAACTCTAAACATAGCTAGCAGATTAATGCTAATCAAAGCTGTGCTACAAGCTATGCCTCTCTACCTTTTCTCAATCTTGGCAGCACCTAAATGGGTCCTTAAAAAAATAAAATATCTACAGCGCAATTTTCTTTGGGGTGCATCTGGCACAAATCACAAATGGGCCTTGGCAAAATGGACGAAAGCATGCAAGCCCAAAGAAAAAGGGGGTATAGGCCTGAGAGATCCCCATCACAACAATGTTATCATGGGTGTAAAAATTTGGTGGCAATGGCTCTCTGCTCCCAATAAGCCATGGGCAGCCATTTGGACAGCCAAATATGCCAATCACAGACCAACGAAGGAGTTAATCAGATTCACTCCAACTGAAAAGGGATCACTAATATGGAACGCTGCCAGACAACACTTCTTACTGATCCAACAACACAGCTTTTGGGAAATAAGGAAAGGTAGCACTGCTCGGTTCTGGACGGATGCTTGGAACCAACTACCAAAGCTCAAAGACATCTATAGACCGCCTCTTTGCCAAGAGTGGGAGGAGCAACAAAAGGAATCCATCCAGCAACAATGGATTCCGGAGATAGAACAAGGGTACAGACAATGGAAGCAGATCAATAGGATAATCAGGAATGCAGATAACCAGACTAAGGAGGTCATGGAGACTGAGCTCCAGAATTGTCGCATTAGATCATCCAAAGGCAGGGATATTTTAAGATGGGGATATACCCCAAAAGAGGCTTATAAAATTATATGCAATGGTCCAATGCCCCTGGATCCTATATGGGGCAGAATTTGGTCACCGGGTACATGGCCCAAAGTCTCCCTATTCCTCTGGCTTGTTGGGCATTGGAAAATCCTCACTTGGGACAATCTTAGGAAAATAAACTTTCACGGGCCCTCCATATGTCCCAATTGTAATTCTCAAGAGGAATTGCTCCAACACCTCTTGGACTCTTGCACTCTCGCCAATCAACTGTGGGAGAAGGCTAGCTTCTGTTGTCAAAAAAGATGCAGAGTGTCCGAAGATATAATCAACTCTATTTTCCATTGGCACCAGAACCCTTATAAAAGCGAACTACTCAACCAATTATGGAGATTGATTCCCGGCCTTCTCCTCTGGAAAATATGGAAAGAACGAAACAAGCGCATATTCAAAGATCAAAGCACTCCTATAGAAATCATTTGGGGTAACTTTTGTCTCAATCCTAAAGAGACCTTGGCACTTCAAACTTGGCATACAGAAGATTTTCCCACTCTTGCAAATGAGAAAGCCATCTAGGAAAATTGGAACGTACAACTCCCACAAGATACTCACAATCACAGACCTTCAGAAGGCAACAACATCAGAAAGCACTTATGGACCCCCCCTCCAAAGCATACTTTCAAACTCAACTTTGATGAAGCTTCAAAGGGCAATCCCGGCAAAGCAGGATTTGGTGGCATATTTAGAGATCATGAGGGTTTGCCTTTCCTAATCTACTTCGGAAACATTGGTTGGGACACGAACAACTTGGCTGAACTGGAGGGTCTCTGGCAAGGATTACTCCTTTCCCAGTGTCATGACTTCCAACCTCTGGAGATCAAAGGTGATTCCTTAATCCTCATCAACTTGGCCAATCATCTCCTCAATGGGGCACATGTGCATAAAATTGCCAATAGTTGGAGACTTGAAGCCAGATTGGATGCAATAGAACAATCGCTTCACACTAATCGTGCCATCATATTCAAACATGTTAAATGGGAAGGAAACAAGGTCACTGATCTACTTGCCAATTTTGGGGTGGAAACTGGGCACACCCTTCTCACTAGAGCTCTAGACATAATTCAGAATCATGATCAAAATTAGGAGTGCAAAACACTGGTCCAAAGGGATGCAGATCTCCCAGATGCGGGTATATAGACGGGCGTTAAAAATGACATAACAGGGGTGGGGCGAGATGAGGCAACACCTGCCTACCCAGGACAAGACGGATATTTGGCTTCTGATCAACGGATCTTTGCATTTGAGAAGAGCAGGGTTCATTGGCATTGTTTTAAGTAGTTCCAGATATCATGCCTCAGCACGCTCCAGAATACCTCAGAATTTGGCTCTCTGTAATGCAACAGTAATGGCGGATCACAGATTGATAACCAGCAACATGCGATTGCAATCATATCACATTGCAATTTTGGCAGATCGAAGAAAGAGGAGACCTAAGGGCAAGGCCTTAACTAATAGAGATATGCGATTGCGATCAGATCACATTGCTATTTCGCATCGGCGGAATCCAAGGGGTAGAGCCTCCACACTATCCCATGTGCGATGCAATGACGCGACCCCGACGGTGGATCGCAGAATGGGGAGACCTAAGGGCCATGCCTTTACTTATAGCGATATGCAATTGCAATCAGATCACATCACAATACCGCATCAACGGAAACCTAGGGGTGGAGCCTCCACACTTTCAGATGTGCGATGCGATGACGCGGACTTGACGACAGATTGCAGAATGGAGAGACCTAAAGGCAATGCCTTTACTTTTAGCGATATGCGATTGCGGTGAGATCGCATCGCAATATCACATCGGCGGGAACCAAGGGGCGGAGCATCCCCACTTTCACATGTGCGATCCGATGACGCGGACCCGACGATGGATTGCAGAATGGGCAGACCAAAGGGCAATGCATTTACTTCTAGCGATATGCGCTTGCCTGATGATAGTACGAGGCCGGTTGTGGATGCCCATGTGTTCATTATCTGGTTTTTTTGTTTTTTGCTAGTGTTGCCTGGTTTATCGCTTCCCATATGGGCTAACCATCAAGGAACCATCTTACTTTTTTTTGTGGGGTCTGGACTTGAGAAGTGATACCTTTTTTGAAGTTTCTGCTCTCACTAGACTGGTTTCCCCAATGTTGGGGCAATCCGGATTTTGTTGATATTCTACGCTACCTTGTTCGAGGCCTTGTCCTCTTTGTATCTTTCTGTACATATTAATAGATTACTTTTACTTAGAAAAAAATAATAATTATAAACTATTTTAATATAAATTATATACAAATATATTTGAAAAAAAAATTAGCTTTGCATCACAAAAAATCAATATATAAATTGTACGAATCATTAAAAAAAAAGGGTAGACCAATGTTACGATGAATGAGTGAATCATAAGAAATTGTACCATTGCGATATGGTGAATCACGAGAAAAAAAGAAAATCTAAATGTTTTGAATTATAAGACTAAAACCAAGATTAACCTATTTATTTAATGCATGTATTATGGAAATTTATATTAATAATTAAAAATAATAATATATGAGATATAAAAACATAATGGAATTTGGTTCATATTTATTTTGTTTTAATTATGTTTTTAGGTAAATATGTGTATTTTTAAACATATAAATTTTAGGATTTTTATTTTATAAATAAAAATGGTTGATAAATAAAATTTAATAAAAATATATTTTTTGTCATTTTTATTTAAAAAAATATCAAATTAAAATTTAATTTTAATTTTGATAATAATAATTAATGACAACTAACATCGTTTAACTGAGGAGGCTAAACTAATGTTGTTCAAATATAATCTTCTTTTAATATTATTAATTAATATTAATAATCAAATATATTCAACCACATTAGTCGAATATAGACAAACATATTCAAATCAAGTCAACCATTACTCAAACATAGTCAACAACCTCTTCTAATAGCCAATAAATAAATATAGTCAATGTTGATATAAATGTGTTATTATTAATGTGTTGATGATTTATCATGTTTTAATGGTTATAGTGTATTATTATTAATGTATTCATATTAATTTTTTGTATTGATGTTTTAATGGTTTACAATGTCAGTTGTCTTTAGTGTGACTTTTGGAAGCTTTTACTGTAGATTTTTCTGGTCTAATTTCTCTAAAATCACGCAAGAATTCATTGAAATCACAAGTTTGATGGGTAATCTGTGCATAATAGAAGTGCACAAGGAGTTTCTCATAACACAAATCAAGATTTCACCACAAAATTTTACGCCAGATTCTGGCACCGGAAAATCTAAAATGTCGCACTAAAGACAACTCCTTTACAATGTAGTTCTTATATTGAATCTCATTTATGTTTATTATTATTGTTTTGTATTATTGCATTATTTACGTTTATAATATTGATGCCATGGATTTAGGGCTTAAGGGGTTTAAAATATTTAATATGACATATATTCTCTCATTTTCAAAACCAAACACCGTGAGCTTTGTCGGGTGTTGCGTTATACTTGTCTTGCCTTACATTGGTAAAATATTAATTGCTAGGGTTTATTAATCGTTTGGGTTTTCAATATTAGTTTGTTGGGTTTATTGATTCCTTGCGTTCACTGATTGCTTGAATTTATTAATCATTTGCTTTTATAATAATAATGCCTTGGGTTTATAATATTAATGATGCATTGGGTTTATTCATCCTTGTATTTATAATATTAATAATCCCTTCAATTTCTAATAATAATAATCCCTTCGGTTTATTAAACCCTAATATTAAAGGTTTAATCTGTTAGGTTCATATTTTTTATCCCTTTAGTTTATTTATTCTTGGAGTTTATTATACTAAGAATCTCTAAGGTTTATTGATCACTTCGGTTTATAATATTAATAATCATGCGATTTTATCAATCGTTTATGTTTAAAATATTAATTCCTAGTCTTTATTAATCTCTTGGGTTTTTAATATTGATCCTTGATTCTTGATCCCTTAGGTTTTTAATATTTATTCCTTGGGTACACTAATTCCTTAGGTTTATAATATTAAACCATTGGCTTATTAGTTCCTTGAGTTTACAATATTAATAATCCCTTGGGTTTATTAATCCCTTGGGTTTATTAATCCCTTGAGTTTAAAATTTTAATTCTTAGGGTTTATTAATCTCTTCTGTTTTTTATATTAGTTTGTTCAGTTTATTGATTTCTCAAGTTTATTATTAACTTGGGTTTATAATATCAATCATGGTCAACCATGATCAACCATAACCAACCATGGTCAATCATGGTGAGATCTCACATTATGACAAAAATTGTCATCATATAAAAATAATGGAAAATCATGGACAATCATGGTCAACCATGGTGAGCCATGGTTGATGATGGTCAACCATGTTTTATAGAATAAAACATGGTCAACCATGGTCAATCATTCTAAAACATGTTTCAATGTCGTGTTGTGACAAAGATTGTCTCCATACGAAAATCAACTATGATCAACCATGGTCCAACGTTACATTGTGAAAAAAGTTGTATCAATATGAAAATCAACCATGTCAACCATGGTCCAACATGGCATTGCGATAACTATTGTCTCAATATGAAAATCAACCATGGTCAATCATACTTATTTTAGTGTTTATAATATTTATCTTAGGGTTTATATACGTTGGGGTTATAATATTAGTCCCTTGGGTTTAAGATTATTCTCTTGGGTTCATAATCCTTTGGGATTTTACTATTAATCCCTTGGATTTATTATTCCCTTGGGTGTATAATATCAATCTCCTCGGTTTATAATATTAATCATGGTCAACCATGGTCAATCATAGCCAACCATGGTCAAACCATATGGATATAGAAATCAACCATGGTCAACCATGGTCCAACGTCGCGTTCTGACAAAGATTGTCTGGATATGAAAATAAATCATGGTCAACCATGGTTAACCATGGTCCAATGTTGTGTTGTGATAAGGATTGTCTCTATATGGAAATCAACTATGGTCTACCATGGTCAACCATGTCTATATTAGGGTTTATAATATTTATGTTAGGGTTTATATACATTGGGTTTATAATTTTTATCCCTAGGGTTTATTATTCCCTTTCATTTATAATATTAGTGCCTTGCGTTTTTTATCGAAGGGTTCACATTCCTAGGATTTAATATTATTCTGTTAGGTTTATAGTTCTTGGATTTTTAGTATTAATCCCAATGGTTTTGTATTATTGCATTATTTACATTTATAATATTGATGCCATGGATTTAGGGCTTAAGGGGTTTAAAATATTTAATATGACATATATTCTCTCATTTTCAAAACCAAACACCATGAGCCTTGTCGAGTGTTGCGTTATAATTGTCTTGCCTTGCATTGGTAAAATATTAATTGCTAGGGTTTATTAATCATTTGGGTTTTTAATATTACTTTGTTGGGTTTATTGATTGCTTGAATTTATTAATAATTTTCTTTTATAATATTAATGCCTTGGAGGTTTATAATATTAATAATGCATTGAGTTTATTAATCCTTGTATTTATAATATTAATACTCCCTTCAATTTATAATAATAATAACCCCCCCGGTTTATTAAACCCCAATATTAAAGGTTTAATCCATTAGGTTTATATTTTTTATCCCTTTAATTTATTTATTCTTGGAGTTTATTATACTAAGAATGTCTAAGGTTTATTGATCGCTTTGGTTTATAATATTAATAATCATGCGAGTTTATCAATCTTTTGTGTTTAGAATATTAATTCCTAGGCTTTATTAATCTCTTGGGTTTTTAATATTGATCCTTGATTCTTGATCCCTTAGGTTTTTAATATTTATTTCTTGGTTTCACTAATTCCTTGGGTTTATAATATTAAACCATTGGTTTATTAGTTCCTTGAGTTTACAATATTAATAATCCCTTGGGTTTATTAATCCCTTGAGTTTAAAATTTTAATTCTTAGGGTTTATTAATCTCTTCTGTTTTTATATTAGTTTGTTCAGTTTATTGATTCCTAAGGTTTATTATTAACTTGGGTTTATAATATCAATCACGGTCAACCATGATCAACCATAACCAACCATGGTCAATGATGGTGAGATCTTGCATTATGACAAAAATTGTCATCATATAAAATTAATGGACAATCATGGTCAACCATGGTCAATCATTCTAAAATATGTTTCAGCGTCGCATTGTGACAAAGATTGTCTCCATATGAAAATCAACTATGATCAACCATGGCCCAACATCACATTGTAACAAAAATTTTATCGATATGAAAATCAGCGATGTGAACCATGGTCCAACATGGCATTGTGATAAGTATTGTCTCAATATTAAAATCAACCATGGTCAATCATGCTTATTTTAGTGTTTATAATATTTATCTTAGGGTTTATATATGTTGGGGTTATAATATTAGTCCCTTGGGCTTAAGAATTCTTTTGGGTTCATAATCCTTTGGGGCTTTAGTTTTAATCCCTTGGGTGTATAATATCAATCTCTTGGTTTTATAATATTAATCATGGTCAACCATGGTGAATCACAGCCAACCATGTTCAACCATGGTCAAACCATATGGATATAGAAATCAACCATGGTCAACCATGGTCCAACGTTGCGTTCTGACAAAGATTGTCTGGATATGAAAACAAATCATGGTCAACCATGGTCCAACGTTGTGTTGTGACAAGGATTGTCTCTATATGGAAATAAACTATGGTCTACCATGGTCAACCATGTTTATATTAGGGTTTATAATATTTATGATAGGGTTTATATACATTGGGTTTATAATTTTTATCCCTAGGGTTTATTATTCCATTTCGTTTATAATATGAGTGCCTTGGCTTTTTTTTTATTTAAGGGTTCATGTTCCTAGGATTTAATATTATTCTGTTAGGTTTATAGTTCTTGGATTTTTAGTATTAATTTTAGGGGTTTTTTATTCCTTTGGGTCTAACATGGTGAAACATAGCCAACCATAGTCAAGCATGCTCAAATGTCACTTTGCGACAAATATTGTCTAAATATGAAAATCAACAATGGCCAACCACGATCAACCATGGTCCAACGTCACATTGTGATAGAGAATTAATTATTATTATTAATTATTATCATTATTGATAATAATAATTATTAATAATTATTATCATTATTAATTATTATTAATTAATAATATTTTATTTAAAAAATATTATTATTATTTAATAATAATTAATTATTATTATTATTATTATTATTATAAAATAAAGATATTTATATTTTTTCTAAAAACAAGATTATTATTTTTTAAATAAAATAAGTAATTATTTATTTACATGTTGTAAAAAATGAATAATAAATTATTATTATAATAATTATTATATATTTATCAATACTCTGTGTGGTATAGAAAGAAATTAAGCATTATTATTGTTAAAAAACACTAATTTTTATTTTTTTATTTTTTATTTTTAATTTAATTTTTATTTTTTAATTTTTTAATTTTTTTAATTTATTTTATTTAATTTTTTTAATTTATTTTAATTTATTTTAATTTTAATTTTTTTTTTAATTTTTCTGAATTTGTCTAATCCTATATTGATACAAAAATATTTTTACAAAGAGGCAGTGGCCTCGAGAAGTCTAGCCCAGAGATGCGACATGCTCACATTACATAGTTGAACACTGACCAAAAAGACTTGCTGAAGACTGACCAGAAGAGCTTCTAGGACCATGACCATGATTAGTTCATAGAAACAGAATACGCCAATATCGAAACTGAACACTGACCAGAGGTAGTTCAAAGACCAAAACAGGTTGACTAGGCCCATACAAATAAACAGGGAAGCGCTGCCCAATTAAAATTGAAATCTGACCCATTAAACAACTATAACCGTAACTGAGACGCAAAGACATAGTCAGAAGAATGCCGCCCACGCAGGGGAAACCAACAATTTAACTTTAGAAAAAAGGTCTGAGCATGAGAACTGTAGAGCATATAATGACTATAAAATAGGAGGGAATTGAGCACCTTCGAGCAACAGAGAATCAAAAACCATTGAACGTAGACCTGATTAAGCTTCATGAGAGGTGGAAGGCGACTCTTCAACAATACAACACCCATATTTGTAGGGATCTTCATCCTCAGAGGGAGGGCCCTCTTTGCCTAAAGAACCGCCACCAATAGGGATGCTCGGACCAACTTGAATGTTCATGTCCTGGGTTGCGGTGCCACCAAGATCCTTACTTTGCTTGTTGTCAATATGAGAAGTACCATGCTTATCTTCTGCCCTCGTTTCCAGAGTCACCCTTGGTGTCACAGCAACCAGACCAGAAGTATCCTCTCGAAGCTCAATGGTGACTGAAGTTATGAAGGAGAAATTACTTAGTGTACAAGGGAATTGAAAACGAGCGATATGAGATTGAGAATTATGAGAGTGCGCTGCTGAATTATGCTGCCCTCGACCCCGTCCACGACCACTCCTGGTAATGGGAGAGTGGTCAGAGAAGAAGTCCGAGGAATAAGACGAGGAGTCCGAAGTAGAGGAGGAGGGCTAGCAGATAACTCGCCCATGGGAACATCCCCTCCTGCAGCGCATTCTCTGGCGCAATCTAGGCATAATGAAAAGAGCAGGAGGTGTTGAACAGGCAGCAGTATTGTGAAGGTAGGGGGGACTGCAAGGGGTCTAGCTTCAGCTCGCAAAGGAGCACTAGGAAAGACTGAGGACGAGCGACAACTGAATTTGCAGAATGGGCTTTGTGAAACATGAAATCCCGACGATAAATCAACACAGCATTCCAGAGCACAACGTTTCCCTGTGCTGGTCCAAGAGCGAGGCTCTGCAGCAGCAAGGGAACAACACGAGCGCAGGGTAGGAGCATGAATGAATTCTTGGAGGAAACAACACTAATATTAATAATATAGCCCCAATTATAATAATAATAATATTATAATATTATTATCTGTTATTATTATTATTAATTAATATTACTAATATTATTATGAGTTAATATTATTATTACAATATTAATATAATAATCATGAATATATAAGAATATGGTTATAAAAATAATGGACAATCATAGACAATCATGGTCAACCATGGTGAGCCATGGTTGATGATGGTCAACCATGTTTTATGGAATAAAAGATGGTCAACCATGGTCAATTGTTCTAAAACATGTTTCAATGTCGCATTGTGACAAAGATTGTCTCCATATGAAAATCAACTATGATCAACCATGGCCCAATGTCACATTGTGACAAAGATTGTCTTGATATGAAAATCAACTGTGTCAATCATGGTCCAGCATGGAATTTTGATAAAGATTGTCTCAATATGAAAATCAACCATGGTTAATCATGCTTGTTTTAGTGTTTATAATATTTATCTTAGGGTTTATATACATTGGGGTTATAATATTAGTCCCTTGGATTAAAGATTATTCTCTTGGGTTCATAATCCTTTTGGATTGTCTCACCATGAAAATAAACTATGTCTATTTTAGCGCTTGCAATATTTGTATTAGGGTTTAACAATGTTGCAATTATAATATTAGTCCCTTGGGTTTAATATTATCCCCTTGGATTCATAATCCCTTGGGGATTTAGTATTAACCTTGGGTCTATTTTTCCCTTGTGTTCGTAATATCAATCCCTTCGGTTTATTATTAACTTGGTTTTATAATATCAATCATGGTCAACCATGATCAAACATAACCAACCATGGAAAACCATGGTCAATCATGGTGAGATGTTGCATTATGACTAAAATTGTCACCATTTAAAAATGAAGGATAATCATGGTGAGATGTCGCATTATGACCAAAATTGTCACCATTTAAAAATGAAGGATAATCTTGAACAGTCATGGTTGATGATGGTCAACCATGTTTTATATAATCAAAAATGGTCAACCATGGTCAATCATGCTCAAACATGTTTGAACGTCGCGTTGTGACAAATATTGTCTTGATATGAAAATCAACAATACCTTGGGGTTTTCATATTAACCTTGGGTTTATTTTTTTCCTTATGTTCATAATATCAATCCCTTGGGTTTATTATTAACTTGGTTTTATAATATCAATCATGGTCAACCATGATCAACCATAACTAACCATGGTCAATCAGTGTCAGATGTCGCATTATGACCAAAATTGTTTCGATATAAAATCAAGGACAATCTTGGACAATCATGGTTGATGGTGGTAAACCATGTTTTATAGAATCAAACATGGTCAACCATGGTCAATCATGGTCAAACATGTTTGAACATTGTGTTGTGACAAATATTGTGTCAATATGAAAATCAACCATGATCCACCATGGTCCAACGTCTCATTGTGACAAAGATTGTCTCGATATGAAAATCAAGCATGGTCAAACATGGAATTGTGATATGGATTGTCTCAATATGAAAATCAACCATGTCAAATCATGTTTATTTTAGTGTTTATAATATTTATCTTAGGGTTTATATACATTGGGTTTATAATATTAGTCCCTTGGGTTTAATATTATTCTCTTGGGTTCATAATCCCTTGGGGTTTTAGTATTAATCCCTTGGATTTGTTATTCCCTTGGGTTTATAATATCAATCCATTGAGTTTATAATATTAATCATGGTCAACCATGGTCAATCATAGCTAGTCATGTTCAACCATGGTCAAACCATATGGATATGGAAATTAGCCACGGTCAATCATGGTCCAATGTTTCATTCTAACAAAGATTGTCTCAATATGAAAACCAATTATGGTCAACCATGGTTAACCATGGTCCATCATTGCATTGTGACAAGGGTTGTCTCTATATAGAAATCAACCATGGTCAACCATGCTTATTTTAGGGTTTATAATATTCATGTTAGGGTTTATATACCTTGGGTTTATAATTTTTATCCTTTAGGTTTATTATTCCCTTGGGTTTATAATATCAATCCCTTGGGTTTATTGATCTAAGGGTTCATATTCCTAGGGTTTAATATTATTCAACAATGGTTGACCATAATCAACCATGTTCAACCATGGTCCAATGTCACATTGTGACAAGGATTGTCTCAATATGAAAATCATTCGTGCTCAACCATGTTTATTTTAGTATTTTTAATCTTTATATTAGGGCTTTTATACCTTGGTTATATAATATTATTCCCTTGTGTTTATTATTCCCTTGAGTTTATTATTAACTTGGGTTTATAATATCAATCATGGTCAATCATGATCAACCATAACCAACCATGGTCAATCATGGTGAGATCTCGCATTATGACAAAAATTGTCATCATATAAAAATAATGGACAATCATGGACAATCATGGTCAACCATGTTTTATAGAATAAAACATGGTCAACCATGGTCAATCATTCTAAAACACGTTTCAACGTCGCGTTGTGACAAAGATTGTCTCCATATGAAAATCAACTATGATCAACCATGGTCCAACATCACATTGTGACAAAAATTGTATCAATATGAAAATGAACCATGTCAACCATGGTCCAACATGGCATTGTGATAAGTATTGTCTCAATATTAAAATCAACCATGGTCAATCATGCTTATTTTAGTGTTTATAATATTTATCTTAGGGTTTATATATGTTGGGGGTTATAATATTAGTCCCTTGGGTTTAAGATTATTCTCTTGGGTTCATAATCCTTTGGGGTTTTAGTATTAATCCCTTGGATTTATTATTCCCTTGGGTTTATAATATCAATCTCTTGGGTTTATAATATTAATCATGGTCAACCATGGTCAATCATAGCCAACCATGTTCAACCATGGTCAAACCATATGGATATAGAAATCAACCATGGTCAACAATGGTCCAATGTCACGTTCTAACAAAGATTTTCTGGATATGAAAATAAATCATGGTGAACCATGGTTAACCATGGTCCAACGTTGTGTTGTGACAAGGATTGTCTCTATATGGAAATCAACCATGGTCTACCATGGTCAACCATGTTTATATTAGGGTTTATAATATTTATGTTAGTGTTTATATACATTGGGTTTATAATTTTTATCCCTAGGGTTTATTATTCCCTTTCGTTTATAATATCAATGCCTTGGGTTTTTTTTATCTAAGGGTTCACGTTCCTAGGATTTAATATTATCTTGTTAGGTTTATAGTTCTTGGATTCTTAGTATTGATCCCAATGGTTTGTTATTCCTTTTGGTCTAACATGGTGAAACATAGCCAACCATGGTCAACCATGCTCAAATGTCACTTTGTAGCAAATATTGTCTAAATATGATAATTAACAATGGCCAACCATGGTCAACCATGGTCCAATGTCACATTGTGACAAAGAATCAATTATTATTATTATTATTATTCTTATTATTATTATTAAATAAAATAAAATAAAAGATTATTATTTTTTAAATAAAATAGGTAATTATTTATTTACATGTTGTAAAAAATGAATAATAAATTATTATTATAATTTTTATTATATATTTATCAAATAGTGTGTGTCATAGATAGAAATGAAGCATTAGTACTATTAAACAACACTAATATTAATAATATAGCCCCCAATTACTAATAATATATGTATTATTAATAATAATATAGTAATAATATATATATTATTGTTAAACAACACTAATATTAATAATATAGCCGCAATTATAATAATATAATATTATTATCTGTTATTATTATTACTTAATTAATATTACTAATATTATTATGAATTATTATTATTATTATAATATTAATATAATAATCATAAATATATAAATATATAAGAATATGGTTGTTATTATTTATATAGTTATTAATAATCATAAATAATTGGTCTTTCAAAAAATATACACATTATAAACTTTTTATCACAATTCTAATTACTATCACATCATCATCATGATTGGTATTATGAGTTAATATTATTATTATAATGATATAATAATAAATATATTATATTATTATAATAATAAATATATTATATTATTATAATAATAATGCAATATAATTGTTATTATTATTATTATAATTTTATATTATTATTAGAATATAAAATTATAATAATGTGGGATGAAAAGAAGTTCCTCTTTGAAACTTTAGTCACTCCTGTTATTTTATATGGCTATGAGGTTTGGGGTTCCAGCATCTCCATAGAATCATGGAGAAAGATTGAGTAAATCTAGAAGCGTTTTATAACTTATAACCTAAAAATTAAAAGTAATACACCATATCCTATTCTCCTTATAGAAGCAAGTCTTTCCCCTATTGAGAGCCTAGCTATGATTAGGTTTCTGCTGTACAAGCACAAACTCAATAACATAGACGATCATAGACTTCCTAAGCTAGCTTTAAATTCCAACCAAAACCACCTAAGGCTCAATCGGGGGTGGCATAAAGACACAAGGGCTTGGTTAAACTATTGGAAGATCAACGAGAATGATGCATTGCAAAATATTAATAACATTAAAGATATTGCTACTTCTAAGTTCAAAGAAAAAATGTGGTGTGAGAAAGATTTAACGGCTAAAATAAAATAAAATTATTATATGAAGGTCATCAACCCCACCCTAGAAGATCAAAAGTATCTCTCTATTTTAACTAGCTCAAAGAAGAAAATTAATATAGCAAAGATTAGAACGAATTCTCATGAGCTCCATAGTGAAACAGGTCGTTGGGCAGTTCCTAAAACACCATGGATGGAAAGGATTTGCCATATATGTGAGAATAGGAACATCGAGGATGAAAACTATTTCCTCTTAGACTGCGCCACGTACAACCACATTAGATCTCAGTTTCACAATCTTTGTTACAACACTGACCTTCCCAGCCTTTTACGATGTCAAAATTATAGTGAGCTCGGGAGGCTTCTCTCCAAGCTTTTTGAGCATAGGAATAAAATCTTAAATCAAAATAAATAATTTATTTCTTTAGGTCGGATGGGCTAGTGTTTGGTCTCAGCAGACGTTAACCATCATCATCATCATCATCATAAGTAGTATAATATATTATTATAATCATACTATACTATACTATACTATAATATAATATAATATAATATAATAATAATAATAATAATAATAATAATTATTATTATTATTATTATTTTTTTATTATTAATATAACTATTATATTATTATTATTATAACTATTACATTATTATAATAACAATATAATATTATTAACAATTATAATATAATAATCATTATATTATAATATATTAATTATATAATAATATATATAAATATATAAGAATATAGTTGCTATTATTTATATAGTTATTAATAATGATAAATAATTGGCGTTTAAAAAAATACACATAATAATTATTAATTTAGTCAATATAAATCTATCCACTTATATCAACCACATTAGAAAATATAGTTGTATTAGTATATAGTGTATATCAATCACATTGGTAAATATATTTGTACTAATTATAATAAGAAAAAAATAACCATTCACTTCGAAACATCTTGTTACATTAAAAAGTCAAGATAATTGTAAAATGATTGAGTGTTACAATTACCAATATTACCATCTCACCTTTATCTTAACATAAACGATTTCGAAGAAGGAATTACCCAATAAATTAAAATATTAATACATCTCATTTATTTAAATTACATATGACATATTTCATTGAAGTGTATAGGTTATTCAAACTCCTAGAATAAGCTATAGTCGTCCAAGAACCACAAACTTGTAGTCGTCAAAGTATATAAGTGAAACGTTTTTTCAGCCCAGAAATTCGAGAATTTCAACGAAATTTCAGATTGAAACATTTTTTCTGCCAAGATTTTCCAGAATTTCAGCGAAATTTAAGAGAAATTCCTTGAAATGACAGAATTTACAAATTCTACCAGGAATATTTTTGAATGAAATGAATGTTTTTGCAGTGACAGTACGGCACTGTTATCAATCATATGATGAAATGGCTGATTTTACGGCGAATCGCGGGTTTTTAGGTGAGATGATTTTTCGGCCCCCAAAATAGTGATTTTTTGCTTGGTCGATTTTTTTCCTTTTCAGATTTTCGCCAATTTTTTCTTCCGATTTTTCCCAATGTTTCGTAATTTTTGCCAATTTCTACTAACTTTGTAAAAAGGAAAAATTGAATTTTAACTATTTTCGACCGTCTGCCAAATTTTTCTGACGTTTCCCAATATGTTTTCTGCACCCTCGCAGATTTTTTTGCAGATACCTATCTTTACATGGAGTAAGTTAGCAAGAATGTTATAAATAGGTAATAAGCAGTGCCACTTTTCATTGAGGAGTCGAGTCGAGTCGAGTCAAACTATAATCCGGAGACATTTTTTTGCCTTTGTTGTCTGTTGCCTGCTGTGTGCATTCTGTGTGAAGTGAAATGGGAAAACTCAATGGCGTGTCCGTCAACTTTAAATTGTTTCTGGGCTTCATTGCCGTCCTTTTCTTGATTTTCGCTGCCCATGGTAGTATTCATCTTCTTCATTTGATTTACTTACTACATGTGTGTCATTTAATATATAAATGCTAATTTGTGCGTAATAACATCTTATTTTTAATGTTCGTATTGTTGATTTACTATATGTGTTTAATGTATAAATGTTAATTTGTGCATGATAACATTTTATTTTTAATGTTGGTATTGTGATTTTTGCAGGCGGTCAGGGTGTGACAGCGACGGGTGACTACCATTGTAATACGAATGCGCACTGCAAATTGGATCCGGACTGTCCAGCAGACACACCTCGATGTGAACTTGCAGCTAATGGTGGTATTTGCTGCACTAACATACCGCCCAAGATGCCATGAGGGAGCATCAAATGTTATGTTGTAACGGAGCATTCTCTTTCTATTTAAATAAATAAATAACAAGTGGTTGCCCATTTTCAATTACATGAGTGTCTGTTTTGAGAGGAAGCTATGCACTTTCATAATATATATTTTAAACTATCACTATGATGGAGAAGAAATTTCATTAAAACTAAAAACTTTTATATTCATTTTATTGGAAGAACATATATGTTGTTGTTTTTATTAGGTGATGGTTTGGAATCTAATTAGCATTTGCACCTTATGTTGCAAAGGAAACGCCATAAGGCATAGAGTGGGGAAGAATAGGTAATCAAATCCCTCAAAATTAAGATTAAATTGATCTATTAATTTTTTGTTTACATACACTGAATGCAGTGTGAGATAAGAATCTCAAAAATCTCAAGTTATCATTCAGATAAGTTTCTATAGTCCATGTTCTGTTTTAAATATTTTACTTTTTTGTCATAACTGGAAGAATCTCAAGTTATCATTGAGATAAATAAATCTCTATAGTACATACTCATTATATATATATATATATATATATATATATATATATATATATATATGAATGAAGATCTCTGCTATGATTTATATCACTGTGGCAATGCCATTTTTTTTTTCGCAAAGTTGCATCCATTGGTTTTTTTAAGACATTAAAAGAATCTAGCTGCTATGGTTTGTTATGATCGATGGAGGACATGCATGATCAACTTGGAACAATGGAACAGTTGCACCAGCCAATAAAGACATTGAAATCTGAAGCTTACAACAAAAAGACAAAGCTAAAGCAATGAAGAAAAGAAAAGGAAATCTAACTGATGTCAAAAAGAATTAAATTGTAAGCATAGCTTAGAATTGGACCAGAAAATATCTTAGTTTAAATTTTTGTTTTTTTGTAATTAAAGGGGAGTGTTGCATAAAATAATTTCAACCACCCATTTAAATAGGAGACAAATGTTTGTTGGAAATCTTTGAAAATTTTATATCGGAACGATCTCAAAACATACAGTTAATGACTCATTTTCTTCGGTCAAGGATAGTGTGCATTTGCAAGGAGTGCACAAAACAATTACAAGTGATAAGTATATTTATTTTCAAAGTGATTGGTACATTTTTTCCCATTTGCAAATCGATGGTACAACAAACATGGTAAATAAAGTTCTGAAAATTCTAGAGAGCATATAGACAAAATGAAATTTAACTAGTGTCAACAAAGTACAAGAAAACCACCCCTCCTTATTGTCGAGAGTTGTGAACTTAGTGGAATTACCAATATGAATAGGTCAGCAAAGGTGTCAAATAGTTCAAGCACAATAAATAGGTAGCCTTTCATAAAAATAAAAAGGTATTCCCATTAAAGTAAGTGATGGTACATCTAAGAGGAGTGATTTCCTAAAGGTTTTTGCAACAAAGTAAAGTCAAAAACAAAAGAGATAAGTTAAAACTTAAAAGCAAAAGAAAATTGAACCATGTAAAATTCTAATGACAAGGCAATCATCGATATACATCACTTAAAATTTCAATGTTTCAAACATTTATATATCTAACACAAGGTCAAATGATGAACCAAGGCAACGTTGAATGACCAATTACATGTCCATCAATTTATAAACTCTATTTAGTCAAGTGGAAAGTTTTACTAGATTCATGCCACACTGACAAATAGAGAAAGCAAATGATGAAACACAATGAGAGCAGTTTAACATAAATTGATAAACCAAAAAATGAAGATATGAAAATTGAAAAACCTGAAAAGCTAAATTTGTGAATGCTTGCTTTACGAGTAGAAGAATGTAGAGCCTCAGGGGTTAGTTCAAGATGAACCAGACATGAGATCTTTTCCCAAATTTGAGAGGTTACAAGTTCGACTTTCTTGATCCTCTTTATATTACGCTCCAGAATCAGGATCAACGTTTACCTCATTTACCATTCACAGATCATAGGAAAGTACTTAGAACTTAGAAGGTTTTCTGCGAAGTATTTTCTTTTGAAAAAAAAGGATAAAAAGATGTAAAACTTCAAAAAAACCTGCAACTAGATCACCAAACATGTATCAACCTGCAAACTTAGCTGACAACATGCAACATTGTGCGAATTGTATACTCAAGTCCATGAGAGCCAAAAGTTGAAGTGTTTGGAAAGTGTTGAAGAGTTTAGAAAGTGTTACCATTTTAGTATTTTTAGGATATATCCTCCATATAAACCCAAAAATCCAAATTATAAATTACATGTTTTATTAAAATTAAGTGCTAATTTCTCCCTAAGGATGGTCAAAATGACATTTATTAAGCAAAGAAGCCATAGAAGCACTGGAAGTAATGGTAAATGTATAAAGCATGCATACATATGTTTTCCAGAGTCCAGACTCCACCCTATGTTAGAGGCTTACTAGAATTTGATCACCACAGAGTCATTAATTGGTCAAGTTTATGAGGTACAAGGTTCATGTATCTCCCCATTCAAAGTGAGTACTATGGAGCAGGATAGATCTTCAATCCCTAGCCGAAGGATGAATAAATCTACCATCGCTGATAGGGAAGGCATGTAAAACAATATTAAAACTGCCATCACTGAGGGGAAAAGAACTCCAACCTTGCCTTTAGGTGATAGCAATCAAAAAAATGTAAACAGTAGTAATTCTGATATCACTGAGGGGAATATGTGCAAACAATATTAACTACTATCACCAAAGGGAAAAGAACTCCAAACCTTGCCTTCAGGTGCCAGCAAGCAAACATATTCATATTTCCAACCAGCTCATCCCTGGTGCGTCACCAGTGTAAAGATAGACTTCCAAATTCCTACCAAAGCATCAATTAGTTTCCAAATAAGATTCAACGGTATTTGGGTATTTATTCAGTTTTAAGAAACCAACAAGGCTGGTAGGCAGTAGTGTTATTTTCCCAGTATGTACAATCATTATTGGACAAACTTAAGCTTTGTCGTATTGGGTTTCAGGACTAAACTTCTGGCTAATTGTTATCATAATGAGATTACAATGGGTAAATTGGACTGTATCGGAAACCTCAAAATAGACTGTCGTAATCTTCACGATTCTTGGTGCTTGATAATATAAACACTGACCTTAGATTTGATGTGTAGGAGGTGCATGATAATATAAACATCATTGCAAAATTCCTAATTAAAGTTCAGGAATTAGTCTGAAATTAGAAGATCTACACAAATCTAGAACTTTTTGCTGTCAGCTATGTTTGCGATATATGGAAACGTACTGAATAGTACACATTTAAAACAAGAGAACACAGTAAAAATACACATTTTTGTGACATATGGAACCATACTGAATGGTACACATTTAAGACAACACACCACAATAAAAATAAGAGAAGTTGCGATTACTTAAGGAATCAGCAAACATGTCACTTGGCAGAATCAAAAAATGGTGGGGCAAGAACAACACTCGACTTTAATAGACCCCGCAAACTTCTGTTTGACAACTCTACTCTAAAATGTAGGATTAACTTAAAATTTCGTTGTTCACATATAACTAGCTATCCTGCGACTAGTAGCAGATAGATTAATACTTTTTTCCCTTGGCCAATTGGATGCCCCCATTCTCCAATTGCAGATCAGTCCTCAAAATCTTATGTTAATTTTCTTAATTATGCAACACCTTATATTAAGATTCTTAACCATGATATAAAAGGATTATAGTATTAACTGTGACAAATATTTCAAATTATAGTTTTGCATTCAATCCCAAATAAAAAGCAACAATAGATTGGGCACTCTCACAAAACGTGAAACCTACACATATATGACAGAGCTATTCGTGTTTACTCTATGGTCACTCTTTCGAATATGTACTAAGGTGACCTAAAAATTAGGACAAGAATACAAAACATCAAAATATACAAATTTGTTACTTCTGCATATAATTAATAAAATTAATTAAATTTTTGAGTGAGAGAGTAAATTGTTTTTGGTTAGTTGACTAAAACTGAGTTATAAGGAGTCGAAGTGAACTACTAACCATTTGGAGAGACTAAAAGTCTGTACAGAGGAAGCAGGGGTGGAAGTGATTGTTGTTGGGAAAGGTATCCAATTTGGAATGCCCCTATCCCACTCTAAGGTGTGATAGTGCCTTAGCAACAAACAAGGTAAACTAATTGAGTATTTCTTCTTTATGAAATGTAAGTGAGGAGAAGGGATGTAACTAACCTGCGTCTTCCGCTAGTTTTTCGATCTAATCACTCCTCTCTTCAGTGGCTCTCAGCTCCTTGCTCCTTCACCGGCCCAGCTTCACTGAATTCCTGCAAGATCACAAGAGAGAGAAACTACACGAAGATATAGATATACATTCATTAAAAGCTCAAGATCAGATTAAGCTAAACATGTAAGCATAACAAAACATCATTGGTACACAGCATGTAGGAGAAACTCAAATAGTTTATTGATATGATAATAAAGTCCAAGAGGAGATACAACCAAGTGAGTTCCGATCCAGCATCTACCTCCCAGCAAAGGAATCCCTTCCTCTCCTCCAACAAAGCATAAATCACCCAATGTACTAATCTCAATCTCAAACCAACAACAATTCTCTGCAAAGTACAAAATTCCAGCCTCCTGAACCTCTGGGTGAGAGATCCATATATAGATGTAAGCAGAGAGGATGAGTCAGCTTATGTTTTGACTTGTGGCTTCTCTCTGTCAGTTCTTGCTTCCACTTGGAGGTTGAGAACCTCTTACTCATCATTAGTCGAATTCATTGAGGCAAGTGTCATTAGAGAAGATTCAGGAAGCTTCCAGGGTCTTTCCACCTCGTTGAATGAGCTTGCCATTTGTCATTTCCCGCTCAGCGCACCCTGGTAGTTCTTCCACCTGCGTTGCAGTGCACCTAGCCAGTGTAGTCTCTGCATTTCAACGCAGGCAGCTAGTGGAGCCTCTGAATTGATCCTGAATTGACTATTTCTGAGTGGTTTTTGGTGGAGAACTTCTGGGAGAAGCTGTCATTGGTTGACCTTGTTCCTTTAGGGGTAGGAACAACTCTTTTAGGGACTTTGGATCCCTTGGATTATGGACATTTCATTCTCAATGCTGTAAGGCACAAAAATGTCTATAACAGTGATCACATTGGATCAATGAAAATCAGGGACTTGATTATGCCTAGAGGCTTGGTCATGCCACAAATGGTGAGAAAGAGGAACTGGAAGTTTATCAAGGCCTTGAACTACTTAGGGCAGCAGGAATAAAATGTGTTACAGTGGTTCCACCATTGTAATTTGAAATTTGCATTGTCGAATGTCTCCACAAGAAATTCGTCTTGTACAGTTCAAGCGAGTCTTGCTACACTCATTCATAGAGTTCAAGCAATGATAGGAGATTTTTGGGGAAATAACATGTGTAACAATGGTGTGGATTCCTCCATTGTAATTTGAAATTGGCATTGTTGAATGTCTCCACAAGAAAATGTCTTGATCGACTCATTCATAGAGTTTAAGCAATGATAGGAGATTTTGAAAATTCCTATACACAGTTCTCATCCGAGAAAGAAAAATATTATCAAAATTGAAGTCTTTCAGGCCCTAAGAACTCTCCATTCAATCACAGATTCAAGGGCCAAACCCTCAATTCAATCGCAGATTTCATATAAAGTAATTAATGTGGAAAAAGTCTGCAAAAAATCAGGATTAAATTCTAAAATTGTGATTTTTTCAACAAAACTATTTAATCCTCTGATTTTTTGCAGACTTTTTCAGAAACAAAAAAATCGCGATTTATTCGTTATATGCCTGATTTTATCGAGAGTTGACCCAAAAAATCTGTTGTCTTAAGAGTTGAGACTCGGACAAAACTCAAGATTCAGGAGTTGATTCACTATTTTGATATGTGATGTAGCACTAGACTTCATATACATATTATATATTAGCTTTCTTTACCTGTTTATGTGGAAATGCATTTATTTGATGTTGTGAATACTCTAGATGTTAAAAAAAAATAAAAAATAAAAATGAATATTTTTGTGTTTTTTTAATTTTGCCGACTTTTTTAACGAGTTTTTCAACTTTTGGACCCTTGTCGTAATTACGACTTCTTTTTCCACATTGATAATTCCGACTTCGACTTTTTCCACATTGATATAAAATTTTGGACCCCTTTTTCCACATTGATATAAACGTTTCCACATTGATATAAATGTTTTGGGGCCAATATGGGGGTCTCAATTCAAGGGCGGAGTTGGGGACTAATTTGGGGGTCATTTTAAGAAGAGTATTTCATATAAACGACAGCGAGGGCTGCTCGGCCTTCTCTCTCGTCCCATGATATAACCTTACTATATACACAAGTACGTCGGTCATTTTAGGAAGAGTATTTCATATAAACGACAGTGAGGGCTGCTCGGCCTTCTCTCCTGTCCCATGATATAACCTTACTATATACACAAGTACGTCTTGTTGCCCCAAGTGTTAGACTGTTAGTTCAAGTACGCAAGTGAGAAATGGGAGTTAAGGCCACTGTAGAGACCTTTACTTCAACATTCATACTCACTAACAATAGGATTTATTAACTGTATAATAATGAGGAAGACTGTTGCATGTGGTTTTATTGCCCAATTCTTGGGTGTTGGGTTTATTGTATTAGCTAGCCCTTCAAGTCAGATTCCTCTTATATTAGGAGTTTGGGGTTTTGCATTGATGATCTCTGTCAAGCAAGCTAGAAGTCTGGTGAATTCACTAGTCATTACATTATTGATTCAGCCAGCAAAGGGCATCAGTTTTAGATTGCACTCTAGGGGTCACAGGTTGAAGAAGAACTATCTCAGTGCTGTTGTGACTTAGGTGCCATCATGGTTCATTGCCAGTCTAGCAGCGTGTGGTGTCCTGTGTGAATGCGATGTTTATAAGGCTCAATGCGAATTGGCAAATGCATCCTGCAAATGGACCAGATGGCAAGGAGATTGGAAATACAAAGCAACGACAGAAAGCTGTGTTAGGGATCAGTGTGCAATTGAATCTGCCATCCAAATGTTGGCATCTAATGAATGGGAGCATGTTTTTGGAGCTTGTATGCATGCTCACAAGAGGAAATATAAGCGGGCGGAGACAAATTGGGTTTCCTATATACTCTGGTCACCGAATTATGGAAAATCTTTAGACCTCTTCTCATTTCGGTCCAACATGTGCGAAGGAGCGACTTCAGAGATTCAGCACCCCTACAAGCCATCTGCAGAGTTTGCCGTGTTCGAGGCCAATAAATGGACTCATTCGATGTGAATATGAGCTCAGTCAAGCATGCGGTGTAGACTCTTATGTTGGCACGAATGAAGAAGCCCCTTGAGGGCCAAATTCTCTGTAATCTTTTGTGCTAGTTATGTTGTGGTAGCTTTTTGGTTAAACAAGTATTTTAGGCAATATACATGCCAAGTCTATAGGAATAGGTATGAGTAAGCTGGGCATAACAATTTTTCAATAAAAAGATTCTATGAGCAGCAGGCTGCAATTGTTTTCATTTTCATCTATAACTGTCATTCTTTTAAATTTAAATTATTAAAAAAAAGGGCGAAATTCTGCTCAGAAATCTCTTAAAGCCGACAAGTTTATGGAGAAAGGTTGTTGATGTGATTAAAGGGGAAAAATGAATAGCCCAGTAGGTTAATCAACGAGTCTCATTAAAGGATTGTTCTACTTGCACTCGCTTCAACAAGGTGGCCATATGAAGACGCTTACTTTTCTCATTTTACTTATTGCATAGAAAAAAGTTAATTACAGTTCCAACTACATCATTAAAATCCATTAGAATACATCCATGTTAACCTGGGGAGGATCTGATAAGCACCACTACCAAAAAATGAAAAAAAGAGCCTGACAGAGCGGCTAGGGTAATCCTAGCCGTCACCCTCAGCTGCTGTAGCAATTTGCAATTTCAGTTTGCTAGCTCAGCTGCTGCCTTCCGCTCATTCCAGGACTCCTTTTCCATGACTGAGGATTTATTATGTTTGCAAGTTTCGTTTTTGTTGATTTGTGTTTTCTGCTGTGTCCTTACTGGTTGATGGCCGAGTTTTAAGAATTCGCCCGCAAATCAGAGTTGTTGATTTAAAGAGTTCTTTGCTGGGTGGTCTTTGACTGCCCCATGGTTCAGTGATTCACCTAAGTAGCTTTGTAAAAGGAGCCGACACAATTCCTTCTCTTAATTTGGAATTTTCTTCTGTGGTCAATGAGAATGTTAAAATTCTCAAGGAAAAAAGGGTTGATGGGTAAGGTTATCCGCCTTTGCCCTAATTATACTTCTATTTTAGAACGGATTTCTAACAATTAGGTAGATCATGAACTCATTGGTACTCTGTACTGTGGAAACAGATATCATGCTTTTATTGTGATATCATGCTTTTATTGTTGAATGTGAGGACAAAGATCTGATCTTCAGATCTGAGCCTTACTTCATAGACTCCAGGAAAATATTTCTCATCTATTTGACTTTGAATTTTAATCCTAACATAGAAATTTTATACGCCTGCTGGGATCAAATTGTCATATCTTCCCCTTTTTTTTGGTATTTTTAAATCTATTGACAAATTGGCCCGCTATATTACTACTTTACATTCTAAGGAATACAACTTCTCATGTGCCAAAATTTGTGTTAGAAATGTATTTTGCAAAACTCCCAAAAGTAATTGGACCTGCTATATTACTAGTTTACAGTCCAAGGAATACAACTTCTAGCATGCCAAAATTTGTGTTGAAATGTATTTTGAAAAACTCCCAAAGGTAATTTAGCTGACTTGGAGGGTCCAAGTCATCTTCAGGTTCTAGATTATGAGCAAGTTCCTTTCAAATGTAATTTTTGCGATAAGTATGTGTTTTACAAAAATTTGTCCAAATACTATAATATCTCAACTTCTTTCTATTTCATCATCATCTTCTCAAACTAATAAATAGCAATGAACATTCAAACAAATTCCAAGGAAACACAAAAGGCCTCATTCTAATAGATTTGAGTCTCACCAACATTCTCCCTCCAGTAATAAATTTGGAATTTTGCACTCTACAGAAGCAGAGGTCAAGGTTGAATGATTAATTCAATACCCCATTTCGATCACGCAGTTCCATTCTCCCTCTAGAAATAGATTTGGAATTCTGCACTCTACAGAAGCAGAAGTCAAGGTTGAATGATTAATTCAATATCCCATTTTGATCAGGCAGTTCCAGATCTAGTGCAATCAGAGATCATCAATTCACTTGTTGAGCAAGATGTTTCACCTAAGGAAAGGACAAAAACAATGTTTTAAAAAAGAAGTAAGAAGTAAAGAAGAAAAATATTTAATCTTTTTTTTTTCAAATGTTCTAAAAATTAATCAATGTTATTAAACATTAATAAAATATAGAAAATATCAAAGTAAGAAATCTCCTAAATCTGGTGTCTTGATCTTCCTACAGATCTAGTAAAAAGATGGTTTCACTTAAATTCTAGAGATGTTTTATTTTTATAGTACCTTGTGCAAGCAATTTGTAAGAATCTATTCATGTACTCAAAAAACAATGTATTTAATTTTCAGTAGATCTAGTCTTGAATCCCCTACTCTCTTTTTGTCAAGAAAAGTATGGTTTTTTTGTCCTCTTCCTTTTACATTTATTGAAGAATTTTTAACAACATGTTCTAATAACAATTTTTTTAATACAAAAATTGTAACCTTCATTCCTATATACTGCTTTAGCAGCATGTTCTAGTAGCAATTTTTTTTAATACAAAAATTCTCATTACAAAAAATATCCAATATAAATAAAATTAAAAAAAAATACATCTATAAACCATATTTTTGATGTCCTGATAAATACATCCCAAATTAGATTCACATGTCTATTGATAAATAGATACCAAATTAGATTCACATGTCTCTATTGAAACATTCTGATAAACAAACTTGGAAAACAAACAACGTTAAGCAGATACCTCACTTCTACGAGCACGAAGTACACATCTTATAGAATATCTCGCTTCTACGAGCACAAAGTACAAATTTCAAAAACACACAAATGTGAAAATCAATATGCAGTTTGCAGTGTAAACATCGTCGCACCTTTATATATAAGGGCTGACGTATCGTCATAAGGGCTGAGGAGGACAAGAGGCGGATTGAAAAAATTGGTGTTCTGTGTGGGAGCGAGTTTTATTCTTCGGCGTCATTCATGGAACAGCAATGGTGAGCCACTCTAACAATGTTGATTGACTTCTCAGTCTGCCTCTAGCTCTTCTGCGCTCCTCTTTCTCTGCTCGTCTCAGATCCCTTTCTTTCCATATTTCAATACTCTTCTTTGTGGGGTGTTCAGTAAAATAGCAGGCCATTTTTCCATATTTAATCCTCACCCCTTTTAGATATTAAGAAATAGGAGCAGTACCTTTATAGAGAGTAAATTTATCGGCCTTATACAACCATACCATATAGTGAGAAACATTTCGAGGTAACAACTAGCTACATCCTCATTGCCTTCATATATACACTGCATAGTTAAAATTATACAAACAAGCAAGCAAGCTCGCGTATATACCATATCAGACCTGTGTAGCATAGGATGCTGATCGGTCCTGTAGCGGGGCGGACTCGACCACACGACCTGCAGAATTCGCAGTGTAGAAATCTGCAAGAGCTTCCAAACCTTGAACTTGCATTTGAAGATTCAAAATATAGTCGGTGGTCTCCTGAAAAAGTGTATGAACTTCCATTTTCTCGCCAGCGTTATGAGGGAGGATTTCTTCTGCTTCATCATCGTGATGGTATTTTTTTTGCGCATGAGGCAGAGGTTCAGAGCTCGAGTCCAGGCAGAGCCCTTGTTGGCAGTGCGAGCCAAGCACATGTCAGTTGCGAAACGAATGGCTTGCTGGCGGTGCGTCCGTCCCGCTTCCTCATTAACCGTTCAATTTTGGATCAGTGTTGGATCAACGATCACACTTCATTCAATCGTCTAACCCCACAAATCCACGGTCAACAATAGGACACGGCAGCGGCTGGGGCAATTGATTTCAAAGGGAAACGCCTTACGGCGTAATTACTTTAGTAATCAATTAAATATAATTTTGTAAAAAATTTATATTGCAAAATTTTACATTACTTTAGTAATCAATTAAATATATTTATGTAAAAAATCATATAAATTTTTATTTTGATTTTTGTAAATTTTAGTTTTTAATTTTTCTTATAATTTAGAAAATTAAAAATTAAAAAGGTTACATATAACAGAGAGAATGGATTAGAGAGAATGGATGATAACAGCCGGATGAAATTGTCATTGATATGAATTTAACTCATCAATGTGAAATTTATAATAAAAAAATGCAACGCATAAAAAATGGAACTCAATGGAACTCATTAATGTGAAATTTATAGTTCTAATGTAATTCATTATAATTCAAATGTAATTATATCCACATTTCTTGTACTATGGAAAGATTAAAATAAAAAAATCTCAGGTTTAAATATAATAGAAAGATTAAAATAGAAAAATCTCATGTTTAAATGTAACTTGTGTTTTATTATATTATAAAAGTAGCTTACATTTTCTTTTGTTTTGAAAACACACAAGGTTCAAACACAATCAATTTTATAACACAATAAGGTTCAAACAGCTTCAATTTTATAATTGAAATGTAACTCTATAAAATGTCCACAATATGTGCCTCTGCTGAGAAAGGTTGGAGAACTGAAAAACATTCAAGCAACATCTGTGCCTCTGCCTGAGAAAGGTTGGAGACCTGAAAAAGATTCAAGCAACATTTGTGCCTCTGCCCGAGAAAGGTTGGAGACCTGATAAAGATTCAAGCAACATATGTTGCTGAGAAAACTTGGAAACCTCAAGAGGTTCAAAAAACAAGAATCGAAATTTTACTCATCTTTGTTGAAGACCCACATATTGTGCCTCTGAACCTGAGAAAGGTCAGAGGAGATTTTTATAAACTGAGCTTCCACATTCTCCCCGTGCTTTAAAAAAGTTTGGAAGATTAAAAAAACATAAATTTGAAATGTAACTCGTCTTCATTAGATATCCACATATCCACATTTCTTCTTGGGTCTTGCAAAATGTTGGAAGATTCAAAAAGCATAAATCTATATATAGCTCAAATACAACTTATTTTGACTAAACATTCACATTCTTCATGTGCAGTAGTATCTAAGCCGAAGGATTTAAAAAGGAGTAGATAGGCTAAAGAATTTAAAGAGGAGAAACACAAATAGCGCATAAGCAATAGTCTAGAATGGAAAGGCAATTTCAGTGGTTTTGTTTTTTCTTATGGTATATTTTTGTACTGGGACAACATTTATATGTAAAAAGTAAAAGTCAAATGTGATCCTGTATTCATCTATGCATTCACATTTGCATTCACATTTTTTGTGTTATTATTTCCCTGTCTAAACATGAGGAAGACAATAACTGGAGTCGTTTCTTCCATCTAAATATAGAGACTCAGGAAAGATAACCTTATTTGAAAAAAGGGAAAATTGCAGCAACTTTCTTATGTTGAAAAGAATTCATGATTAATTTTACAACTCTTATTCATACAAAAGCTAGAAAGTAACACCTGAGAACCTGATTCATTAAAAAGACAATAAAACTATAAGTAGAAGTGACCCTCTTTGAAAAAGGGGAAGAAAATTAAAAATTAAAAAGGTTACATATAACAGAGAGAATGGATTACAACAGAGAGAATGGATGATAACATCTAGATGAAATTGTCACTGATATGAATTTAACTCATCAATGTGAAATTTATAATAAAAAATGCAACGCATAAAAAATGGAACTCAATGGAACTCATTAATGTGAAATTTATAGTTCTAATGTAATTCATTATAATTCAAATGTAAGTATTATAATTCAAATGTAATTATATCCACATTTCTTGTACTATGGAAAGATTAAAATAAAAAAATATCAGGTTTAAATATGATAGAAAGATTAAAATAAGAAAAATCTCATGTTTAAATGTAACTTGTGTTTTATTATATTATAAAAGTAGCTTACATTTTCTTTTGTTTTGAAAACACACAAGGTTCAAACACAATCAATTTTATTAACACAGTAAGGTTCAAACAACTTCAATTTTATAATTGAAATGTAACTCTATTAAATGTCCACAATATGTGCCTCTGCTGAGAAAGGTTGGAGAACTGAAAAACATTCAAGCAACATCTGTGCCTCTGCCTGAGAAAGGTTGGAGACCTGAAAAAGATTCAAGCAACATCTGTGCCTCTGCCTGAGAAAGGTTGGAGACTTGATAAAGATTCAAGCAACATCTGTTGCTGAGAAAACTTGGAACCTCAAGAGGTTCAAATAGCGAGAATCGATATTTTACTCATCTTTGTTGAAGACCCACATATTGTGCCTCTGTCCGTGAGAAAGGTCAGAGGAGATTTTTATAAACTGAGCTTCCACATTCTCCCTGTGCTTTAAAATTTTTGGAAGATTAAAAAAACATAAATTTGAAATGTAACTCGTCTTCATCAGATTTCCACATATCCACATTTCTTCTTGGGTCTTGCAAAACGGTGGAAGATTCAAAAAGCATAAAATCTATATATAGCTCAAATACAACTTATTTTGACTAAACATTCACATTCTTCATGTGTAGTAGTAGCTAAGCCGAAGGATTTAAAAAGGAGTAGATAGGCTAAAGAATTTAAAGAGGAGAAACACAAACAACACATAAGCAATAGTCCAAAATGGAAAGGCAATTTCAGTGGTTTTGTTTTTTCTTATGGTATATTTCTGTACTGGGACAACATTTATATGTAAAAAGTAAAAGTCAAATGCGATCCTGTATTCATCCATGCATTCACATTTGCATTCACGTTTTCTGTGTTATTATTTCCCTGTCTAAACATGAGGAAGACAATAACTGGAGTCGTTTCTTCCATCCAAATAGAGAGACTCAGGAAAGATAACCTTATTTGAAAAAAGGGAAAATTGCAGCAGCTTTCTTATGTTGAAAAGAATTCATGATTAATTTTACAACGCTTATTCATACAGAAGCTAGAAAGTAACACCTGAGAACCTGATTCATTAAAAAGACAATAAAACTATAAGTAGAAGTGACCCTCTTTCAAAAAGGGGAAATTTTTTTAGCAACTTTCTTCTTCAAAAGGGAAACAAAAATGCAGTGACTTTCTTGTTCAAAAGAGAAAAAAAATGCAGCAACTTTCTTGTTCAAAAGAGTTCATGAACAATTTTCAAGCTGATTCATACCAAATCTGCAAAAAGTAATATTCTCAATTCTCAACACCTGATTCATACAGAAGAAACAATAAAAGTAATATTCTGCTAAGTCTGCTTATTACATAATTTATCATTACGATGATGATTATTCAAGCCTATACCTTGATAGGTATACACAACTCTGCACCTAACATAGAGAATCCATGGAAATATATCATATATATATCATCCTATGCTAAAACTCTCCATTACACACACTCAGGAACCACTGTCATCCAATGTTGAATCCTCTCAGTCATTGCATTGAAGTGACTCCCAAAATAAACGCAAAGCACTACCCTGTTGATCGCAAAACCAAATTAACTGAGAAACTACATGTGAATACTTGTTTACTACACACCTGTACAATGATCTGCTTCCACCTTCTGCAAGTATATCAACAGAAGGGGCAGAAAAACTCCATTTCAGTCGGTGACCATTAAATCTTCAATGAGTACAGGATTTGGAGAAAAGCAAAACTAATAAGGTTCAGAGCTCGAGTCCAAGCAAAGCCCTTGTTGGCAGTGCGAGCCAAGCGCATGTCAGCTGCGAAAAGAATGGCTCGCTGGCGATGCGTCCGTCCTTCTCCCTCATTAACCATTCAGTTTGGATCAGTGTTGGATCAACGATCACACTTCATTCAATCTTCTAATACCACAAATCCACGGTCAACAATAGGACACGACGACGGCTAGGGCAATTTATTTCAAAGGGAAACGCCTTACGGCGTAATTAAAATAAATTTATACTTTTTGTATTAAGTATTCTATTCTATTTTATTCTTTAAATAATTCTATCTTGCTCGTTTTCGAGAGAAAGGGTTTTCGAGCCAAGCTTTGGAGGTGGTGTGATAGCCTTTGGTGCTTAACTATAAAGGGTACCGTTGTAATACGAATTTACAATGCAACTCAACTGTCCACGATACGTCGATGTGAGCTTAGTGCTACTGGTGGTTTTTGCTGCACTTATTCGTCCGTGAAAAGCATTTCCCATTTCATACTATGGTCCTTGTATAAAATATAAAATGTGGTTAACCATTTTCATTTAAATGAGAGTTTTGAGAACGTTTGTAATTTCATAGAATATATTATAATACAATATATCTTAAAATATGTTTTAGTATAATAAATTTTCATTAAGATCCAAATGGTTTATTTTATTTTTATTAATTTTCTTATATTTATTTTATAAGAAGATAAAATATATTGCAGTTGTTTTATTTAGGTGATTTTTTAGGATTTACCAAAAATAATAATATAAATTTATTTTAAATATTAAATTATTTTCTAAGAAATATTGAATATTTTAATTATATTTATTTTCTAAGAAATATTGAATATTTTAATTATATTTTATAAATTTTTGGAATAATTTTATTTAATAAAATGCTGGAGTTACTTTTTATAATAATAAAAAAATCATTTTTAAATTTGAGATTTAATAAACATTAACAATATTAAAGTCTTTTTAGATGTATACATAAATTATTATTATTATTTTCTTTTTCTTTGTTTATTAATTGAATTTAAACATGAAATATGAATTTATCATTATTTTAGTTTAGAAAGTAAAATAGATATCTAATTTATAACCGCTAGTATTTTAAATATATTTATAATTACAGAATAGAGGCATATACCTATATTTATTTTTATAAAATAGAATCATACCTATTTTTAATTATATTAAAATAATCATATCAAGTATAACTACATATATGTACCGTTAACTAAATGCAAATATGGAATTTATTATTATTTAAATTTTTGGTAATGTAAATATATATTCTTATTATATAAATATTTTTTTAATGTGATATTGATATTATGTGTTTTTTTCAAAAGAAATCATAATTACTAATATATATTGTTATTATTTAAATTTATTTTAATGTAATATGTTTATTATGATTTTCTTGATCTAATGTTTCCAATCAGTTAAAAATTCATTGCAACATCTATACCATACTATATTATAAGGTTCCTTTAAATACAAATAAGAAAAAATCATAGCTACTAATATGTATTGTTATTATTTTAATGTAATATGTTTACTGTGATTTCCATCTGTACCATACTATATTGTAAGGTTCCTTTAAATACAAGTAAGAAAAAATCATAGTTACTAATATGTATTGTTATTATTTTAATCTAATGTTTCTAATCATCTAAAAATCACTACAACATCCGTGCCATACTATGTTGTAATGATCCTTTAGATAAAAATAACAAAAAAATATGTAATTATAAGAAATAATTATTATGAACTAACATATTATATGTAATAGTTGAAACAAATGGATAACTTCATTTTTTTCAACCACCACACCTAGACATTCCTTCTTACGTGATCTAATACACCCCTGGATTGAGTGAGAAAGAATGTTATAAGGGGGTGGTCACCTTCATCTATATCATAGGTCCTTCATCTATATCAACGGTGATGTGCCCATTTAATTGTGCAAATTGGTATATACCTTTCATCTTTTGTGAATGAGATCAGGCCATATGGTTGTTTAATTTTTCACACATTGAATTTTTATACCTTTCATCTTTTGTAAATTCTTTGGAGGTAGTTGTGCTTATGAGCTCCAACAGGCCATATGGTTGTTTAATTTTTTGCATATTAAAATCATTGCTCCCATAAGCATGACACCATCATTGCAATTATGTGTAAAATCTAAGGCTACATAGGTGTACCTTTTTTTGGCTAATTAAATAAAAAAAAATATAGAACAAATATATCCTAAAACCTATCCAAATTTTTGTTGGCTCTACTTATTCTTCGTGGCTTTCTTCTATCGTTTTCAATCCTTGGCTTACTCTTCATGATGCTAGCCTAACCCGACAATACCCTCATTATGGAAATAAAATTGCATGTCACTGGTCCCAAGCCTTAATCCCCTGATCCATGGTGAAAACCTTCTTAAACCAAGGTTTAATGTTCTTAATTAAGTTTCATGCAGAAATGTTATATGTGACTATTCAATAGTCTAAACCTTCATTAACCTTTCTATCAGAACTTTATTCACCCTCATAAACTTTAGATAATCTTTGTGTCCCTCGCATATTAACCAAACCCCTTTCTTTAACTTTGGTTATATTCGAACTTAACCCATAAAACCTTTATCTGCTTTATTTCTATTATAATTCTTATATAATAGAAATACACATAAAACACACGTAAGCCTTACCTTTTTGACATTCCACAACCTTGCACATTTTCTGATGCTCACCTTTATGGCATTTAGCCTCCACCATTGATTTCACTCCATCAAATCACCCTTCAATCCGACGGTTGATGATACACCTGAGCATCACACATCACAAATCACATTTTCTTAAGGCCAAGGTTCATCCACTCATGAAATATTGTGATGCGAAACTAATCGGCGATCCCCCACTGTTGATCAAAGCACACTTGATCCAATGGTTAACAGTGATATTGGGTGAGGCACTTGCATGAGGAATATTCACCTGATAAAGCAGTTTCCTCTCTCCTCCGACGTGCTACGTGTCGACTGCTAAATGGAATTGGGTGACCACCCTAAATTACCACTTACCACTTTTTCTCCACCCAATAAACAGCTCCCGCTTATAAACCCGTCTTTCTTCCTTGACTATTGTACGAGTTGATTGGCACGCGATGACCGTTAGATATAAGAAGTCATCAAATCTATAGTTTGCGGGACTCCAAATAGCACACAGATTAAAAATGGCCTTAACCCCCGCAGTTGACTGTGATCTAAAAGTTTAAATATGAGATCGACGTCTAGAAGTGAGTGCGGGACTTCAGCCACAATCAAGGTAACATGTACTCTCTTACCCCCATAGTTGCTGATCACTGTCGATCTAACAGATCTGTCAATATGATGATCTAGATCTATTCCTCCACCATTAATATTTGTCGATCTAACGGATTTGCTGATCTGACGATCCAAATCAATTTCCGCGATTCACCTTCCACAAGCACTTGGGTTCGATCTCTGCCGTTCATTTCTTGACTCCATTCTACGTGACTTAATCCAAGCTTCTTATCGCAAACAATCTCGTCCGTTGATCTAGATGATCCAATGGCTCCTATGCATCGACACTTCACTTCTTTGTTCTTCCCTTTACTTCGTTTTTATGTCATTTATTTGGTGTTCTTCTGTGTGGGTTCAGGTTTCTTCCAAGGTTTTGGTCTTTAGATGTCCTACATAACAACTTCCTCCTGAGCTTAACTTCGCATGCTCTTAACACAGTCACTCTTGAATCTCGACTGTGATCCTTTGAATGGATTCAAGCGATCCATTACAATCCTTCATATCATTCTTCTTCTCTGTGTTATGCTCGAATTCCACTTGCAACCTTTGTTACACAGAACTTACTCTAGTTCACACATAGATTATAACTAAATTACTCCATCCACACACATAAACTCAGAATTGAGTTGTTTGTATTTATAAACAAGTATTTACACAGGAACTCTCTCCTTGGCCTGATCTTTTGTATCAGTGGATTCTTTTTTCCTAACTTCCCGTAGGCTTACAATCAAACCTCTAACTCACAACCTCTAACTATCTAACCAGCTAACTATCTAACTTGACTAACTTTTCCTTTGCCTTTTTGGCTTACATTTATATAAAAGGATTCTATAACCAATTCCTGGTTTAGATCCATAGACTTCTTAAAAAAATCCTAAAATCTCATCTTTATCCCTAAGGATCCTCTTTAATCCATAAATCATGAAACCAACTCCTTATATAAGATTTACAATTGATTCTCAAATATCTCAATTATCCTGAATCTCTCATGTTCTCCAACATTCGAGAACATTTACAAATATTCCTCACTATACAATTAAATCTTTTTATAGCTTCTATCACTCAAAAACTTAATAATTACATTAATTCAACACTCAGGAAACCAACTTCCTTAAAACACAAGACCCCCTATGTCTACTAAAATGCATTCATTCTTCTGAGCTGAATGCTCTTGCATTAGACTCCCAAAGTAGAAAACATTCATGATCTCTTGATCATGTGTCTTCATATGTTGATAGAAAACCTCCAGGGTCCCAAACTTTAGTTTGTAGTTGTCTGAATGCTTTGCACCTTTGCTGCTGCTGTATGTCTGTTGTCTTCTGTTTCATCTTCCTCTCCTTGTCAATCAGGTTCAAGTTCTGATTGATCATCCTTCCTGCTGTCATTTCCCTCATCCTGGACTGTTTCATCATCAACTGCCATAATTCTTCAATCTCCATCTCCAGCACATCCTTGGGCTGGTCCATACTCTGCCACTTACTGTTACCTCTTTCTCTTTGTTTCAGGTTGTTGCTGCTGTTCACTAACTCTTCAAACTGTTGTTCTTCTCTTTGAAGTTGTCGAATTCTTACTCTTACTCTTTTTCTGCTTATTCTTACTTTTTCTCCTACGCTTACTTTTTCTGCCTTCCTTTCATCCTTACCCTCTTTCATGATTATCTCTTTCTGCATTGAATCCTGACTTTCCAGCATTCTCTCCAACAATTGAACATCTCTGTTCCATGGATTAAATTCTTCCACAAAATCCTCTTCTTCCATCTTTATTTGGCTGCTCATCTATGCCAAATTTCCTCCAGCATCTGTAACTAAACCTGCACTCACAAAACAATTATTAAAATAAAAAACATAAGGCCTCAATGCCTCTTCTTCCTTTGGCAACACTTCAATATGCTACTCTAATTTCTCCTCTTCTATCAGCATATCAGTATGCTGATTCAACCTCTTTAAAGAATTCTCTAAACAATTTTCTAATGAACTCTCAAGACTATTAGTTAGTCTTCCCTCCACATCATCTGCTCTAATGATGTCTTTATGCTCTTGTACATTGTAGTGAACTCCTTCCACTACAATCACACTGTCATACTCTGAATTTCCCAGCAAATAGTCCAACAACTTAATTTCTCTGTGACACTTCATAAGTACTTCATTATTACTTATGATTCCTGCATTTATACACAAATTATTAGTTTGAAAATTACAAGGTTCAACAGTCTCAATTGTTGCTTCACATATTAGTTCTTCACACTGAATTTCATCTACTTTCACAAGAAATTTTTCATGTGTTGTCACAGCTTCAAACATCAATATATTACTAAATTCTTTCTGCTGCAATAATTCACTGCTTTTCTCATTCAAGAGACATTCTCCATCATTTTTTACTTCAGAGTTTTTATCTTCTGAAAGATACTCTTCCATACTTTTGACAGCTTCAAAAGATTTCTCATCCTCTGCAAAACTTGTAATCACATCAAAATTACTAGATTCAACAATATAAGGTTTTACATTCTCCTGTTGGTCTACATTTGTCCAACAGTTCAGAAAATCATCAACAATTCCTTCTTCTTCACTTATAACTTCACCCTGCTCTGGTTTACGAATGGACACTTCCATTTCTAACTCAACTTCTCTGAGTTTTTCCATCAGCCACTTTACTTGCTTCTGTTGTAGCCTTCTCTGTAACTTAGACCACTTCACTGGCTTCTTCTTTAATACCCAACCTAGTATTTGGTTTTCCTCAAGTATCATCCTTAATACATTGAGTTTTTCTTTCATCTTAGCAATTTCTTTGTCAATTTCCTCTTGACTCATTCTCTTGCCATTTTTCTTGGCATCCTCCTTCTTCACTTTCCTTCTGCTGTGGTCTTCCTCAGAACCTCCGTTATGACTATCAGTAGTCATATTATTCTCCATCTCTATGAGTTCTTCACTCACTCACTATGAGCTGCAATAAAGCGTCTACAACAAAAAGTCTTCCTTGTTGCCACTTACCTCACCAAGATTTCCTCTGTACTTGGTATTTTGGCAAGCCCTTGGTTCTCTATATCTGGAACCTCTTTTGAGCACTTCTCTCTACTCCTTCTAGGCTTCAACTCATCTACACCTTTTAAGAACACAACTATCCTCTTGTGTTTGAATACCAATGAAATACTTGGTTCTAACCACCTCTTCTTTCACTTAGAAACTCTTACTAGCTTCCTTCATCCCTTAGCCATTCTACCCACATCCTCTATGGAATTGCCTTTGTGAGCTACAACAATACCTATGTAGTAACAAGTCTCCTTCTTGCTACATATGCCTCACTAAGTTTCTTTACTCTGAGCTTAGTTGGTTAGAATTTCTATGGTTCTTTCCTCTGGAACCAATTGAGCACTCCTTGCTCTAGGTTGTTGCAATCTTATAACATTCTTACGCTGCTACTTGTGCATCAATATAAAAACCACAACTCTCCAATATTCAAATCAAATTAAAAAAAAACATATCATCTTGTCTTCAAGACCTTTGCATGATATTGTTCTACCATTCACCTACACCTTGAATGGATTGTCCTCTGTTCCCTTGCATTTGCAAGTTCTGCTACACACTATCTCTGTGTGCCTATGGTTTGTCAGATTAGAATCTGATCTCCTGCCTGGATACACATCTTAAAACATAACTCTGTTCTAAATTCTTTTCAAAGAAATTTTCACACATATTTTTTTTGTGTTGCTTTGATACCAAATGTTTCAACCACAATTCTGCTCTGATACCAAAATGATGCCAACCTAAGCTGACAATACCAACATTATGAAAATAAAATTGAATGTAATTGGTACCAGGCCTTAATCACCTGATCCATGGTGAAAACCTTCTTAAACCAAGGTTTAATGTTCTTAATTAAGTTTTATGTGGAAACGTTATATGTGACTATTCAATAGTCTAAACCTTCATTAACCTTTCCAGTGGAACTTTATTCACCCTCATAAACTTTAGTTAATTTTTATGCCCCGCGCATATTAACCAAACCCCACTCTTTAACTTTGGTTATATTCGAACTTAACCCATACAACCTTTATTCGCTTTATTTCTATTATAATTCTTATACAATAGAAATAGACATAAAACACACGTAAGCCTTACCTTTTCACCATTCCATGACCTTGCACATTTTACGATGCTCACCTTTATCGAATTTAGCCTCCATCGTTGATTTCACTCCATCAGATCAACGACTATCGCGTCGTATCGCCACTTAAACCCATTCATCCACCGAAACTCAAATCACTTAACTTGCGTTGATAAACTTCTCGGGTCAACTCAAGCCCAAGCCTGATCGGCTTCAATCTCCTCCGTTGATCTCATCCTTCAATCTGACGGTTGATGATACTCCCGAGCATTGCACATCGTAAATCACATTTTATTAAGGCCAAGGTTCATCCACTATGAAATATTGTGATGAGAAACTAATCGGGGATCCACCGCCGTTGATCAAAGCACACTTGATCCAATGGTTAACAATGATATCGAGTGAGGCACTTGCACGAGGTTTATCCACCTGATAAAGTGGTTTCCTCTCTCCTCTGATGTGCTACGTGTCGACTACTAAATGGAATCAGGTGACCACCCCGAATTACCACTTACCACTTTTTCTCCACTCGATAAACAACTCCCGCTTATAAACCCATCTTTCTTCCTTGACTATTGTATGAGCTGATTGGAGCGCGATGACCATTACATATAAGAGGCCATCAAATCTACGGTTTGCAGGACTCCAACTAGCACACAGATTAAAAATGGCATTAATCCTTGTAGTTGATTGTGATCTAAAACTTTGAATATGAGATCGATGGCTAGGAGCGAGTGCGGGACTTCAGCCACGATCAAGGAAACCCATACTCTCCTGACCCCGCAGTTGCTAATCACCATCGATCTAACAGATCTGTCGATCTGATGATCCAGATTTGTTCCTCCGCCATTCTTCTTCCACCATTGATATCAATCGATCTAATGGATTTGTTGATCTGACAATCTAGATCAATTTTTGCGATTCACCTTCCGCAAGCACTTGGGTTTTGATCTCCACTGTTCATTTATTAACTCCATTCTACACAACTTAATCTTGGCCGCTTATCGCAAACAATCTCGTCCGTTGATCTAGCTGATCCAATGGCTCCTATGCATCGACACTTCACATCTTTGTTCTTCCCTTCATTTTTATGTCGTTTCTTCAGTGTTCTTCTATGGGTTTGGGTTTTTTCCAGGGTTTCGGTCTTTAGATGTCCCGCATCACAACTTCCTCCTAAGCTTAACTCCGCATGCTCTTAACACAATCACTCCTGAATCTCGATTGTGATCCTTCGAATGGATTCAAGAGATCCATTACGATCCTTCATATCATTCTTCTTCTCTGTGTTATGCTTGAATTCCACCTGCAACCTCTGTTACACAGGACTTTAGTTCACACACATATTATAACTAAATTACTCCATCCACACACATAAACTCGGAATCGAGTTGTTTGTATTTATAAACAAGTATTTGCACAGGAACTCTCTCCTTGGCCTAATATTCTGTATCAGTGGCCTCTATTTTCCTAACTACTCGTAGGCTTACAATGAAACCTCTAACTCACAACCTCTAACTATCTAACCAACTAACTATCTAACTTGACTAAATTTTCCTCTGCCTTTTTGGCTTACATTTATACAAAAGGATTCTATAACCAATTGCTGGTTTAGATCCATAGACTTCTCAACAAAATCCTAGAATCTCATCCTTATCCCTAAGGATCCTCTTTAATCCACAAATCATGAAATCAACTCCTAATCTAAGATTTACAACTAATTCTCAAATCTCTCAGCTATCCTAAATCTCATATGTTCTCCAACATTCGAGAACATTTACAAATATGCCTCACTATACTTAATTAAATCCTTATTCTAGCTTCTATCACTCAAAACCTTAATAATTACATTAATTCAACACTTAGGAAACCAACTTCCTTAAAGCACAAGACCCCACTATGTCTACTAAAATACATTGATTCTTCTGAGTTGAATGCTCCCGCATCACTTCAATTAACGATAGTGAATTTTGTAGCATATAATATTTAATTGTAACTGTAATAAAATATTTTATTTTTATTAGATTAATTAATTTCAATATATATAATAAAATAGTAAATTCATTTCCTCTAATCTAATAAAAATTAATTAATCTAATAAAATATTTTATTTTTATTAGATTAATTAATTTCAATATATATAATAAAATAGTAAATTCATTTCCTCTAATACTATATATAAGAAGAGAGTAAATTCATTTCCTCTAATGCTGCATATAAGAAGAGAGTAAATTCATTTCCTCTGGTATTATTATGAAAAAATTGCTAATTCATACTAATTAAATGGAGAATAAATCTATAACTTACATTCTCAGAAATAAAATATTTATAAGTTGACAAAGTAAAATATTTATAAGAGTTTTTATAACTCACATTTAATAATTTTATTTTTATTAAGTTAATTGATTTCAATATATAAAAAAAATAGTGAATTCATTTCCTCTATTTCTTCCAATGTTATATATAAGAAAAGAGGAAATTCATTTCCTCTCGTGTTATTATGAAAAACATGCTAATTCATACTAAATTTTCTTTTAGAAAAATAGAATGGATAATAAATATATAGCTTACATTCCTAGAAATAGAATATTTATAGGTTAGCAAAGTAAAATATTTATAAGAGTTTTTATAACTCACATTTAATAAAGATAAAGACATTTATAAATAAATGTTTATACATGTTTATCCTTATGAATGAAGCTCATATTTAAGTAATATTAGAATTATTTTAATTAGAAAAAAAACAATGTAAAAGTAAATATTTTTATTAATTTTAAAAATGATTTTTTTACATAATAAGAGATTTATTTTAAAGGAATTTAAAATGAGGTGGTTAATTTTAACAACACGATTCTCTTTATTTTGTAACTAAAAACTATATTTTTATTAAAACTATGTATTTACCTTTTCTACCTATCCTCTATATAGTTAATGTCATGATGAGTATTATTTTCCCAACTGGGATAAATATCTAGAACATTGTCAATTAGATGCAAGATGGGAATGCCTTCATATAGCTAGGAAGCCTCATCTAACTTGGATTGGGAGACATTAACTATTAAACCAATACCAAATTATTGTGGAATATCTAATTTCAAGGAATTTTCATGAACCTATTATAAAATTTGTTACACACACACACACACATAGAGAGAGATGTACCACATATGCAAGCATAATAGACACAATGCAGTCCCTGAATCCATAAACATTATCTACAACAAGGCGACATGATTCATTGTAAGATAAACATAATACATAAATACTTATGTTGGAACTTATAGGGCAACTGAGTCTAGGACAAGGACTCTCTACCCAACAATAGCCACACTTACTTACAACCATGTAACACCCTCCTCCCACATCTACCCAATTAATTGACCAACCGGGGTAAACATGTGACGAATAGTTACTGTGATATGATTCAAATACCGATGTAATAGTTAAGGAAGTGGAACCGACAAAATGAAGAAAACCTAACCTTATACACTTGCAACAGAACCCCCAAGAGCCATCTAACCCATACAAGTGACTAGCCTCTAAGACAAATTGACATTTTTATGCCTTAAAGCTTCATTCGCTCCCTTGAGATGGGGATGAATGTGAATTGGAACCTCCATTCGCTCCCATAGCAAGGCATGCATGTGACTGGGGAATTTTCCAGGGAGGTCTATGGCGGCGACTTTGGATATTGTGCCACTTTTTTAGGGCTAAGACTGAGGCCACTGCCAAGAATGACATGAAACTTCCAGAAATGAAAGGTAATCTCAAAAAAATGATACAAATTTAAATAATTGAACATAGAATTGACTGGATCCCTACTAGGCATGACAGGCATTTCATCAAACATGTCACAAATATGCATTCTACAGGTTTAAATGAAATATCTGAGCATAGGGGTCTCATACTTATCTAAGAATCACTAATAAGCATTGATGCCTCATCACAATAATGACATGACCATTTATTAAGCGATATATTAATTGTGAATCCAGTGACTAACCAAAACATGATGAGAGCCATACATTATTACTATAATAAAACTCATTCATAACCAGCATATAACCAATAGCAATATCAAAGATCTAACAACCATATAATCCACATAGAAACAAGTATATTTGCCCATAAAATACCAGGGAGAAAGAGAGCTCTTATTTATGAATTCAAAGGCCAACTAGGTTTAGGACTTACACATTCCACCCAACCATTGGTTGGTTGAACCAAGTCTGTCTTCATCAAATGACCCCCTGTGCCATATTCCAAGCATGAATGTGGGTTATCATAAAAAATCCATCAAAATAGAACCAAGGCTTCTAAAGGCCAAACCACATCAAGCCTCGACTAGTGACTCCATCTCACAGTCATACATCACTAACCATCACCAGATTGGTCTCTACCCAAGTTGTCCAGGGCTCCAGAGCATTTGTTCCAACCAAGGCTCCAAGACTATTAACTCAACCCACAACTGATGTCAGGCTCTAGAGAATTTGTCCAACCAAGGCTCCAGGACTAGGAACTCAACCGATTTAGGGCTCTAGAGCGTTTTTATAACTAAGGCTCCAGGAATAATAACTCAACCAAAACTGTTAAAGGGATCCAGATTGCTTTTCCAACCAAGGCTCTAGGAACTAATAACTCAGGCCATAGCCAAAGGAACGTAAGAACCAACCAGAAAGCAAAATGGAAAGATTCCCATAACACCATCGCTATCTAGGAAATAGAAAGGCTAGGCAAAACCACTATCAATCCAAGAAATTCTCCATGCCAATGAAATGTCATCACCAAGAAACCACATGCATATGCCATGCATGCCAAAAATAGTAAGGAAATCATACATGCAACTTTGGTTCCTGCAAGCAAAACCCACTATAGTTTCTCATCCCGATGTTCTCTTGTGCTTTTCAACTCTTTCTTTGACTTCTTGCTCTAAATCCCAAGTATGCCACACTACTCCAAGAGTGCTCCAAGAAAAATCTAAGTGTCCAAGAGTATGAGAGAGAGAGAGAATAGAATGAGAGCTCCAAAATTGAACTAATCTAAAGCCTGAACTGACAAAAGCCATGAACTGATCCTCAAAAGCCTTTTTATTAATGAGGTCTCTATTTTCTTCATTTTCCATTATTTTCCTTCACTTTCCTCCTCACATGCAACTTCTGACCTTTCACCTTCATTTTATCCTAATTTTCAATATTTTCATAAATAAATGCCAATAAATGACACTTTGCATTTCCAAAGCCTTAGCCATTGCCTTTGCAATTTTCCATAGCCATAATAAACCAAATGAACACCCACACTAGGATGTTTTGCCAAAAATTCACTTGGAATATGTGTCTTGTTACCATGGTAATTATTTTACCTTTATTAACTTTTATTACATGGATTTTTGACCAAGTTTGTTATAAATCGTCAACCTCAAGCCAGATTCCAGAGTCTGGGGGGTTGCTTGCTTCTGGGACTAGCAGACCAGCTACCACTAAATCAGGGACTCCAAAGGTATTCCTTTCTCAATCCTATAAAATGATAGCTACTCCCTTGGTCAACATCTCTTGGAGTCTATAGGCGCTCAACTTCACCCCCAAGTGCACGCAGAATGATTCATCCCCTTCTAGGGAGTCCAGATCCACTATTCGATCAGGGTGGTAACCATAAGTACATTCTAGTCTTCCTCTTCTATTGCTCCTGAATGGTATCATCCCAATATGTTATAGGGCTCTAGAGTTTGTTATTTCAATCCACAACCTCTAGGAGATGCAAGTTGTTATAGGGCTACAAATATTTCAGCCCAACCCACAACCTCTAGGGACCAAGCTATTAGAGGGATCCAGATACCTCTCTCTCGACCCACAACATCTAGGGACCCAAGCTATTACAGGGATCTAGGGATCTTATCTCAAGCCGCAGCCTCCAGGGACCACAAGTTTTTACAGGGCTCCAGAGACTAGAAACTCAACACATAGCCTCTAGGGATCGAGAGCCAATCCCCTTCCCTTCTCTTCTCTTCAGTGCTACCTACTGGAATATCTTGCTGAACCTTGCGCTCGATACCAGTCTTAGTCCCTATATGTATCTCCTCCTCCATTATCCTTTGAATGCCTTGTCCAATATTGTGTTTCTAGCTTTTCCTTGCATCTCCATCAGCCACCATTACTGTTGTGTCCTTGTTCGTGTATAGTGAATACTACCTTCATAAAATTATTGTCCTTTTTCTTGTGGTTTATTATTAAGCAACATAGGCCTGCATATTTCATCTTGTAGCTCATTTAATATTGAGAGATAATTTTTAAATGCATGCACCAACCAACCTTTAATGGTTATCCTACATTTCAGGTTTCTTCTTTACACAAGAAACCATAACGTCCCAAGCAAGCGACCTCCTCCCCATCTCTGGAATCCATGTCCCTTGATTTATAACATTAGAATGATAAAAAGAACGAGCAGAGGTGGAATTTACATTGGAAAGGGATTTTATAATATTTGAATATTCTCTACCATCCAATTATTTGGATGGTTGGTTCTTAGCATTCTTGCTTCTATTTGCACTCCTTGTTTTTTCCATGATGACATCATCATCGGTTACCAAGTCCAAAGTAGTGATTGTGAATTCTTCCCACTTACCAAAGATTAATTTTCATCCATTCATTTTAATTTCACATGTTTTTTCATGATGGTAATAGTCCTAGAAACTCCACCATGGATGAGAGAGAATCTTATTTTGTTATAATGTTTGAGGCATATTCCTCATGAGAGCCGAAGTTGAACTCTTGGCATGTGGTTGGGTTATGATTTTCATTTCAAAAGATATCATGCAATTTATTATTTCTTACCCATGTTGAAGTACAAAATAAATACTTATCATGCTTTCTTTTGTCTTCTAAGGGAAGACCAATTCTATTTATTCATTCTTTATACTCAAGATAGATTTGCAAAGAAAATCCAAAATGAATTACACTCTTCTCTTCCAACCAATGGTGATAAGGAGGAGGTAATGAACTATAGTAGTGCATCATATTCACTTCATTTCGTGCTCTAAAAACCTCAGAAATCTCATTGTATAGGTTGATAAAATGAATATTAAAATACATGATATTTTCACCCTTTGAATATTTCAGATTGTTGGATTCTCCATGTAGGTCCATAAGACTTCGAGGTTAACCATAGGTGGAATTCACCTAAAAAAATAGCCTAACCTAGGTACAAAAGGCTTTTGGAGGTAGCAAAAAGAAATTAGTTGTTGCTATACCTTCTAAAGAGTTAACAAACAATTGCATATAGGTGTCACTATCATTTTCCCCAATATTATGACTAGAATTAGAGAAGGAAATAAAGTGCTCATTTGTTGTAATAGTATCATGAAATAAAAAATTTATGAATGATCCTTGAACTTTGGTAAAGGTTTATTAGCTGGGGGAACATTCAACAGAGAAGACACATGTCAATGGGCGGCATTGGCATCTTCTTCAAATTCAAAAATACCATACTTCTTTATAACCATTGCAGGGTTAGTGGTAGACTTGAGAAGATTAAAACAAGAATAAAGAATACCAATTTGAGTAGATGATGAAAATTGGGTGGAAGAAACTATCATAGTAGAAACAATATCTTGTGTTCTATCTATGATTCTCTAACAAGGAGAAGTTGTTCTAGATCAGCTAGTAAGATCCTGAAATAATTTTAATCAAGCTTGAGTTGTACCAAGGATGATCTTACATCCTCATATCTAATTCAAAGGCTAATATTAAGGACCTAGACTATGGGTTATCCTATAAGAATGAGGCTCATCCTATATATGTCAACTATCATTGTGTAGGATGATTATGATATCTCATATAAAGGGCTTCCCCTCATTCTTGTAAATCAATCTCATGAGAAATGATAACCTAAGAATGTTGAAATTTGGAAATCATATTATTTCTTGTAAATCAATCTCATGAGAAATGATAACCTAAGAATGTTGAAATTTGGAAACCATATTATTTCTTTCAAGAATGAAATAGAACAAAGAATGTGTTATGCTCAAATAATTTAATTTGGAAATCATATTATTTTTTCAAGAATGAAATAGAACAAAGAATGTGTTATGCTCAAATAATTTAATTGATGATCAAGACGAGGTTGATGAACAAAAGTTATGGTAATATGTGGAGGACCTAAAGATAGAGGAGAAAGGTCAATTGGTCTCAAATGGATTTGCCAAAAAAAACTGTTGAGAGACAAAATTTTAAACTTTGCCCGCAACATTTTCAAATTCCAAAGGGCTAGGTGAAATAACGAGAACTGAGCCTGGTTTCTTATAGCCTTATCTATTTATGGTATATATTACAAAAATAAAGTATGTACAACAAGAAAGACAGTTTAAGATACGAAACCAACACTTTTAAAAGTGAAAAATGGAAAAAAATATTGTGTATAGCAAAATAAAAACATTTATCGGAAGATTTAATAGTACACACCTTTGGCCAAAGGACTACACACGTATTAAAAAATATGAAACATAGTATCCAATAAGAATAAAGTAAGTGTCACAAATATTCTCAATAATTATGCGTAATATATGAAGAAGTATATATTAAACATAAAGTGGCAAGAAAGATTGATTTTAATTAAAAAATAAGGGTGTACAACTAATTGTTTCTTCAACTCTATACGAAATTTGGAAAATAGTAGAAGACGTTATATTTCCATACAAATACAAATACAACTAAGTTTCATGAAATAAGAAAAGTAATAACAAGAATGTATATCTTGGACCCCTTTGATAAGATTGTTACAACTGAAACTCTTGTAAGAGAAAGCATTAAATATTGGGATTACTCCTTCCTTGTCACTCCATGAGAAAATTTTGCTCTATTTACTTTTTCCAATCCCCTTCCTTCAAAGGCCTTTTACTCTTTTGTGTTCTCTTCCAAGTAATTACGAGATAACTACCTCAACTTCTTTTGAATTATTTAATCAATAACTTTTTCCCTTTTTCTTTTATTTTTTTAAGGAGAAGAGGATCATTTGAAGGAAATTTTATATTTTTAATTTATTTATAAATAGGTGGACCCTAATAGGCTTATATCCATAAAAGATCATTACACATTACCCTGTAAACCCTTGAGTTAAATATATTAATGTTATCTTAATACAGGAATTTTTTTATTAAACATTTTAAAATATCAAAATTCCCCATCCATCACTAATTATAATATAAGATTCATTTTCTCATCGTGGATATGTCAAGGACATAAAGTATAACATAAAAAATGTCTCATCAAAAGTTATTGACAAAATTATCCATGTTCTTCCTGTATGTTCATGTTCAAAAATATATATAACCAAAAATGAGACTACTTGCATAGTATATGTGTATACTCAAGTCTAAAGAAAAAGGTGAAAATAACATCAAATTGATGTCCCGTTCAGTATAGTTTTGGATGTATGTATGAACTCATTGTTTATTTCTTCTCATCACTCCTATTTCCTTCATGTACATGATGATGCAAGTTTAGGAATTAGATTTCTCATCTTCCTCCATCATTAATTTTGGTAGGATTGGTGTTGTCGGGTGTGTATTATATTCTTTCCATGATTAATCGCACGCGCGGTGGGGCGATAGATCCCCTTGTTTGTTGTGCCAGGTGTAGCAGGGGGGTAGTAGCTCCCCTACACGAGATTCAGCGCAGTGCCTTGGGAATTTTTTTGGACCTTATATTAGGTGGGCAAACCTACCTAAGGTTTTTTGCATGGGTTTTGCACATGGTTTTGGGCATGATGGTTTTCTTCCCATGGTATCTTGTAGATCTGATCAAGGGAACTACGGATTTGTTCTAATCCAGGGTTAATGGATTGGGGTCTAAGAATGCTTTGACATGTATATATATGTATTGTAACATTGAAAGGAACATAATGAAAAATCAATCTGGTAGTCCTGGTTTTTGGATCCAGGGGAAATAGCTGTGTATTTATTTTATATTCTCGTGATTGTTTATTTTTTGTTTTTAGAATTCATATGTAGGTAATTTCTCTATAGGGTTAAAACCTACATTTGCTATCATAGCAGTTTTGCCTTCTAGGTGACGCCTTTGTTGTTGAGGGGTTTTGCTCGAGCCTGTGGTAGACCCTATTCAGTGGGAGATCTGTGAGATCAATTATTGCAATGAAAGAAGATGGTGAGCAGTGGAAAGATAGAGATTAAGAAATTTAATGGTGAGAGTTTTGAGTTGTGGAAACTCAAGATGGAAGATCTGCAGGTGGATAAATATGAGTGGATCACGGTAGATCCAGGTACTAAACCAATGGCAATGTTAGCTGAAGACTAGGCGAAGTTGGATCAGAAAGAAAATAGCATAATATGGTTGTGTATCTCAGATTTGGTGTCGTTGAATGTATCAGGGAAATCTACAATGAAGGATTTGTGGGACAAGTTAGGGACTTTGTACCAATCTCAGTCTCTGGTGAAAAAATTGTTCCTACAAAAAACGCTGTATAACCTGATGATGAAGGATGGAGACTCGGTGAGAGATCATTTAAACGCATTTAATACTATGGTAAGCCAATTGTTATTTGTTGATATTAAAATTTTAGATGAAGATAAGTGCATCAGTTTGTTATTTTCTCTACCAAATTCGTGGGATAGTCTAGTTGTTGCAATAAGTAGAAATACAACTACCTTGAAGTTTGATATAATAGTCTCATCTTTGCTATCGAAGGAGATAATATGAAATAATACGAAGGGCCATAATCGATATGCTTATCTGTACGAGGACGGTCCCAAAATAGAAAAAAAAAAAGTCCTCAAGTGGTAGATCTAAATCTAGAGGGAGATCTAAATCTCCAGGAAAACCTGTAAAGGTATGCTGGAAATGTAGAAATGAATGGCACTTAAAAAAACGTTGCAGATATAAATATCATGAGAAATAAAATGGGTTTGATGATGCTCCTTCTGTAGAGGTGAAAACCACCTCAGATGAAGGTGGGGATGTGTAATTTTCTTTTTCTTCAAGTACACATCTAGATCATGAGGCATGGTTGATTGACTCAGGTGCATCCTTTCACTTCACTCCCCATAGGGAGTGGTTTTGTGTGTATGAGAAATTTGATGGTGATGACGTATTCTTAGGGGATGACAGTAAGGATAAAATCATCAGAAGTGGAAAAGTCAAGCTGAAGTTGCAAAGTGGAAGGATCAAAACACTTTCGGGTGTTCTGCATATTCCTGCATTGGCCAGAAATCTGATTTCTGTAAGCAAGATGGATGATGCAAGTGTAAAGACAGTGTTCAAGAAATATACCTGCAAGATGGTTTAGGGAGCACTGGTATTGATGCGGGGAGTTCAGATTGGAACTTTGTACAAGCTTTTGGGTAGCACTGTTATTGATGGGTGCAATAATTTTGTGGTTCCTAAAAGTGGAGCAAAAAATCTAGTGGTCTCTGGAGAAAATACCATGCTATGGCATCAAAGGTTTGGACATATTGGAGAGAAGGGCATTTGAATACTTCATGGTAATGGTATGGTAGAAGGTATGTCTAATTTCTCTCTGGATTTCGATTTCTGTGAACATTGTATATATGGGAAGAGAAATCAGGTGAGTTTCCCCTCTGGTGCTAAGAGGGCGAAAGGGATATTATAGCTTGTGTACAATGATGTGTTTGGACCTATGTCAGTTCCATCACTGGGTAAGTTTTTGTACTATGTAACATTTATAGGTGACTTATCAAGGAATACTTGGATATATTTCCTTAGGAAGAAATCTAAAGTCTTTGATAGGTTTAAATAATTTAAGGCTCTAGTGGAAAACTAGATAAAGAAAAAGATAAAGGTGATGAGGACAAATAATGGTGGAGAGTTTTGCAAGAACGAATTTAAGAGTTTTGTAAGAAGAGTGGTATAGCACGACAAAAGAATACTCCATACACTCAAAAAATAGAGTTGCAGAAAGAATGAACAAGACGTTGATGGAAAAGGAAAGAAGCATGCTCAGTGGTGTTGGGTTAGGACAAGAATTTTGGACAGAGGCAGTGGAGACTACATGTTACCTGGTTATTAGATCACCTTCATCAACCTTAGAGGATAAGACTCCACATGAGGTATGGACTAGTAAGAAATACTCTCTTTCACATCTGAGGGTATTTGGATGTGATGCATATGTACATGTTCCAAATGAAAAAATAACCAAGTTGGATAGTAAATCAGAAAGGCACATATTTATTGGGTATGCGGATGGTTTAAAAGGTTATAAGCTTTGGAACCCAAAAATAAGGAAGGTTGTGTACAATCCAGAAGTGGTGTTTAGAGAGGTGAAATATGTTTATAAATATGAACTCCTACTAAAGGAACCTGAGAAGATAGAGTTTAAGCTAAAGAAGGAAGAATGAGACTCTACAACATAAGAGGAATCAGAAGATGAAGAGACACAAACTCCAGCTGTGAGAAGATCAGTTCAAGAAAGAAGGCAGCCAGAAAGGTATAGTCCATATAATTTTGGTTCAAATTTTTATTTATCTATTACTGATAATGATCCCATAACTATCTGGGAGGCAGCAGATTCAAAGGATGGAAAACTTTAAAAGAAGCCATGGTTGATGAAATGACATCTTTGTACAAAAATGAGGCTTGGGATCTTGTGGAGTTGCTGGCTGGAAGGAAACCCATTGGAAGCAAATGGATGTTTAAGAATAATATGAATGTAGAAGGCAAGGCAAAGAAATACAAATCTCATTTGGTAGAAAAAAGTTATTCCCAGGTGTCGGGAATTTATTTTGGTGATATTTTTTCTCCTGTTACGAAGGTATGTTCTATTAGATTAATTTTATCTGTTGCTATTGCTTTTGATTTTGAGATAGAAAATATGGATGTGAAGACAACATTTCTTCGTGGGTATTTGGAAGAAGAGATCTACATGAAGTGACTTGAAGGATTTGTGGTGAAGGGAAAGAAAGAACTAGTATGCAGGTTAAGAAAATCTCTGTATGGGTTAAAACAATTACCAAAGATGTTGTATCAGAAATTTGATACATTTATACGGGGACTTGGTTTCACCAGAAGCAAAGAGGATCATTGTGTGTATTTTAAATTAATTGGTGACTATGTTATTTATCTGGTCTTGTATGTGGATGATATGTTGCTGATTGGAAATGACAAAGAAAATATCTAGGATTTGAAGACCCAATCGTCTTCCAAATTTGACATGAATGATATTAGTGCTACAAATATATCGTGGGCATGGAAACTAAACACGATTGGGTAGAGAGGAAGCTATGGTTAAACCAAAGGAAGTATGTTGAGAAAATACTGTAGCGGTTTAATATGTAGGATAGTAAACCGATGAAGGTTATTATTTCTTTAGGTGGAAAGTTATCTGCTGAATAATGTCCCAAGACACAAGAAGAGAAATAGGAAGAGGACATGTCCCGTGTTCCTTTTGTAAGTACAGTTTGTAGTCTAATGTATACAATGGTATGTACTAGGCTAGACATTGCACATGCAGTGGGAGTATTGATCAGTTTATGTCAAAACCAGGGAAGAAGCATTGGACAATAGTGAAGGGGGTTTTCAGGTATTTTCATGGCACTAGTGATTATGGTTTGTGCTACCAAGGAAGACAAGGATTGGACAAAGTTTTGGACATCCATGGCTTTGTTGATCTAGATTGAGCTAGAGATATGGATCAGGGAAGATCTAAAATTTAGAAATTTACAGGGTAAGTTCCTCAAATAGAACACCAAAGGACACCGCTTACAAAAAGATCACAAATCAATACACTAGTATTCTTGATGTGGTTAAAATCCTCAAAGAGGGAAACAGTCGATGGCCTGAGCCAACGCGGCCACTTCAGGAAATTTATTAATAAAAGAAAGAAAATTTACATAAGCTTCTCTCATGAACGTTCACCTTACAAATGACCCTCCATGCTCTTTAAATAGAGATCAAGGACCAATTGGGTGTTAAGCCGCAGATCAAGTGTTAGTAATACCAAGGAGAGAATGCATTGTCGGATCACTTCATGTCTAGAATATATTGTGACCGTCAGATTATAAGTTACAAAAGTACATAGTAAAGAAACACACTTTACCTAACTCTACACTAGACCAAGTTATAATTAACTATTTCCTATGTGTCGGAATATCCTAACATCCTCCCCTAAGAACAACTTGGGATAGGATTGAAGGATGTGAAAATATGACACAATAGGAGAAGGTATGAGGCATTAAAGCCTATCCCCCCTTAGTGACAACTTCCTAAACTCCAACCATAAATCGAAGTTTAGTAAACTTCACCTCTGTGAGAGCCTTTGTAAAGATGTCTGCAACTTGATCATTGGTTGAACAATATTGGACTTCAAGAACATGGTCATAAATGATCTTTTTGATGAAGTGCATGTGTAGTTCAATGTGTTTTCTGCGCTAATGTTGCACTAGATATTTGCATAATTGAATGGAACTTTTATTATCACACCAAAGTGTAGTCAAATGCTATTGCTGAAAGCCAAACTCTGATAGGATCTAACGAAGCCACAAGGATTCCCTACTAGCTTCTATGACACCAAAATACTATGATTATGCTGAAGAAAGAGAAATGACACTTTGTTTCTTACAAGACATGTAATAGGTATGAAACCAAGAGTGAAGACATAACCTGCAATAGATTTCCGATCATCAAGGTCACCAACCCAATCAGAATCAGTGAAACCAACCAATAGAGGAGATGCTTCTGCACTGTAATGAATTCCAAACTGAACTATACCTTCAACACAATGAAATATTCTTTTAGCTACTTTCCAATGACTTTCATGTTGATTTTGCATAAAATGAGCAATAAGGCCAACAAAAAAGGAAATGTCGGGATGGATATGGGTCATATACAAATGTTTTCCTACAAGTGGATGGTATAAGGTAGCATCAACTTTAGGGGAATTACAAGTGACTAAAGGTTTGGCTCTAGACTGAAAGGGAGAAGGGGTTGCCTTACAGTGTTCCATGTGAAAGTGGCGTAGAAGATCATAGGCATACTTGGACTGGGAAATGGAAATACCTTCCTTGGATTGCAAGACTTGAAGACTAAGAAAATAATGCAAGTGTCCTAAGTTTGTCATTTCAAATTGCTTTTTAAGGCTGGCCTTCACATGGTTTATAAGGTTGGGATCACTACCAATAAGGATAAGATCATCAACATAAAGAGCAAGAATGATAAGAGACTTACCCACTTTCTTGGTGTAGACAATATTGTTAGAATGACACCTAGAAAAGCCAGTATCTAAAAGAAAGCTATCCATTTTGGCATACCAAGTCTGAGGGGCTTGCTTGAGACCATAAAGGGATTTCTTAAGCCAACATACAAGACTGGAGTCTATTTGTATAAGGCTAGGAGGTTGTTCCATATAGATTTATTCATGCAAGAAGGTAGATTTAACATCCATCTGATGGAATTCCCATTTGAAAGAGGTAGTAAGGGAAAGAACAAGGTGGATAGAGTTCATTTTGGCAACAGGGGAGAAGGTTTCAGTATAGTCAATGCCTTCAACGTGTGAAAATCTCTTTGAAACAAGACGAGCTTTATGTTTATCAACTTTTCCATCTGGTCCAAACTTGGTTATGTAAACCTGTTGGCTTAGTGGGCCCTGACCTAAGTTCAATGATAATTAGCCAAGCAAATACCTACACTACTGGCCCTTTCGGCATCAATCCTTAGAGTGCAGATTGAAGTCTCACCCAAAGTAGTATGGGGGGGATGTAGGAACCAAGTTTCCGCACCTAAAGATGGTAGTGATGTTGTTTTATACCCTAAGTCTGCTTTCACACAGATCGATAAGCCTTTTAGGGCTTATCAATATACTTTTCTTATCTAGCTTCTAGACCTTCGTGAAGGTCTACGATCATCCTTCGCAGACCCTAAACAAGTGATTTATCTACTTACGTGCTTTTGTAAGTATTCTTACCTCTGTATTTACCCCGATCGACTTAAGTATATGATAACTTCAACATGTATTAAGATATTCTTCGCGTAAACAAATATTATTACGTGTGTTCACATAACAAAGTAAAAGATATAGATTCACACATCAATATAACATTAAATCATAAACCCAATATTCTTCATAACATAATCGCATGCATTCATAACAGAAGTAAATAGATCAACACATGTAATTCTAGAATAATCCTCTTTATTAATGCTTCAAATCTTCTTTACAGACTCTAACTATCCTGCACACTCAGCGATGGACTTCTACCCTAGGCCTCTGTGCACATAGTTGTAGAGCCTCTTTCCTATGCTAAGACTCTTGCTCTTAGCTCTTACTGGCCCATTGCACCATCAATGACCAAAAATAATCTGAACTCAACTGCATTAGACTCTTCTAAGACTTCCCTTTTTATAAAATCCCATGGTCTGAGGACCATGGGTAGATCTCCTAAATCCGACATGACTTACGTAAAAGAAGGAAGGAAACCCTTTATGAAACTTTACATCTTCATGCTCTGTGACCAAAAAATGCAGAGACTTTCTGCTTTTTATACAAAAAATTGGGCTTTCTACCCCAAAACTTAGGCTTTTAACCCCAAAATTTCCTTTAGGGGAGCCGCTCCCAATACGCCCCCAACACAAATATGGTTACTCACCCCTGAGTCACTCTGCTAGCATGGAGATCTTGTCACGAAGACCTCCCAGCACCACTTGAACTACTACAACTTCGTTGGTACATTACATCACCACCTGCTTAACCTGCTCTACTAGATGCTTTGTTGTTGGTCCTGTGCTATCTGCCTGGATCTTCTGCTGTACTGTTTGTATGCTAGCAAACTTTCATTCAATGGTGGTGGTGATTGCATATGCATCATCCAGCCAAGGCCCCAATCTGGCCTTTAGTACTGCCTCTTTGTGCTGTGATGCGTCCGTGTGTTCCTTCAGATCCTTTGCTTCCTGCAGCTTTGCCAATCTCTGTGTGATAGTGACGGTGCACGCCATTGCTCTGGCCTCGTTAGACCATTGTTGTAATTCCCTTGCCTCTGTTTCCAACCTCTGCAGGTTGGGATATTCCTAGAGATTGGTAAGTATCTCCAATGACTGCTCGAAGAGCGCAGTGCAATCTATTATGATGGCATCTACTGCAGCAACTGCATCATTGATAGCTTCCTCGTGCTGTTCTTTGACCTCTGGTGGAGTCGAAGGCTGGGCATTCAACTAAAGCTCAGTAATCTTAAGGTTCAGCTCAAAATAAAACTTGGCCAGCTCAGTCTTTGCATCACGAACACCGGCAGCCAACTTACGAATCTTGGCTTCCACTGATGCTTCTTTTGGGATATGCAGCTCTGGAATGGTTCTGCATGCTTCATGGACTACCACCACAGTGTGCTCATTCTTCTGCTGCACTTTCTTCCATGTGTCAATTGAGGAAGTCTTCTTTATAAAAATCTACACATTATTGACCTTTTGTTCATTGATCACACTTAGCACACACTGCTCTCGAGTCCAAAGTTCTGTGATCTCTCCTTCTTACACGGTGTGAAGGGCTTCACTTGGGATTGCAGCCATGTTTAAACCAATGTTTCTTAGAGCACTAGCAATAGCCTTGTCAGCTTCCGTCTCCTTGGTTAGAGCTCCATCTGGTAGCCCGACGACCCAGGGATCCAACAAACAAACCATCTCCGATGATTCAGTAGTTCCTGGCACCAAACTGGTCGATGTCGCATTGCTTTCTGCTACATCGGTCTGTAGTTGAGTAGTTTGGATCTACATCTCACGTAGACCCGTCTGAATGACCACCAAGGCTTTTTTCTGCTGCAGCAAATTCGCGGTTGTGTCCCTGACCTTATCCCCAATGTCATTTAAGTCACCTTCTGTCAAGGTGACTAGGTCAAGCGATGACTTACAGGCCTTGGACTTCTTCTCTAGCCCTTCTTTCTCCTTCTCCTGATTCCACTTTATTCTGAAGGGGGTGCTCTCCTAGTCTCCACCACCCTGTTCAAATTGTTGCTCATCCTCCATCTGTGGTGAAGGAGACTTATGACTTTTGTCAGAGTCGCACTCTTCTTCATATTCCTTCTCTTCTGCACGCTCCTTAGTGGTGCGCTCCACTTCAACTATGGCTTTTTCCTCTACTTCCTTTTTCCATTGTTCATCCATCTGCTACATTTTCAACTGGGTCTCTTCCTTCTTTTGCTTCCCCGTGGACTTACTGGATCCAACGGAAAAATATGAAGTTGTGTGCCATTTTGTTGGCCAATGATCTAGGAGCGCTGTTATCACATCATCGGTTGCAAGGTATGGGAGATCATACCATTTTAGTTCTGGGTCCTTCCGCGCTCAGATGGAGATACAATGGAAGTCCACCTTGAACTCCGCATATCCCGACAACTGCTCATAGATAGTTTGTTATAATCTTGGCTTGCGGTTGATGGCCATATTGATGTTCATCTCTATCAAAACCCAGAAGACCTTGCTCTCATGGATCCGCTCAGCGTCCTTCGTGGCCCATAACGAAGCAAACTTCGCTTCTTCTAGAAAATCTATCACAATCAGAGGAAATTGACTGTCCTTCGACAACTACCATGCGACCAACACAATTGATAACAACAACCATGCATAATGGAACGTTAATTAGCCAAGAAAATCCCTACACTACTGGTCCTTTCGGCATCAATCTGCGAAGCACAGACTAAAGTATCACCCAAAGCATATGGGGAGGATGCAAGAACCAAGTTTCCACACCCAGAGATGGTAGTGATGTCCTTTTATACCCTAACTCTGCCTTCACGCAGATCGATAAGCATTTAAGGTATTATCGATATACTTTTCTTATCTAACTTCTAGACCTTCACAAAGTTCTACGATCATCCTTCGCGGACCCTAAACAGGTGATTTATCTACTTACACGCTTTTGTAAGTGTTCTTACCTATGTATTTACCCCGATTGGCTTAGGTATCTGATAACTTCAACATGTATTAAGTTATTCTTCACGTAAACAGATATTATTACTTTCATTCATATAAAAAAGTAAAACATATATATTCACACATGAATATAGCATTAAATCATAAACCCAATATTCTTCATAACATAATCACATGCGTTCATCATAGAATTAAATAGATCAACACATGTAATTCCAGAATAATCCTCTTTATTAATGCTTCAGATCTTCTTTACACACTCTAACTATCCTGTGCACATAGCTACAAGAGTTCACGTACTCAGGTGTGGACTTCTACCCTAGGCCTCTATGCACACAGCTGCAGAGCCTTTTCCTATGCTAAGACTCTTGCTCTTAGCTCTTACTAACCCATTACATCCATTGCCAAAATCTAATCTGAACTGCCTTAGACTCTTCTAAGACTTCCCTTTTTATACATCCCATGGTGCGTGGACCATGGGTAGATCTCCTAAAGCAAACATGACTTACATAAACGAAGATTGGAAACCCTTTATGACACTTTACATCTATGTGCTCCACGACCACAAAATGTGGAGACTCTACACTTTTTATACAAAAGCTTGGGATTTCTGCCCCAAAACTTATGCTTTTAACCCAGAAAATGACCCTAGGGGACCCATTCCCAACAGGCCCCCAATACAAATATGATCAGGGAAAATTTTAAGAACCCTCCCTAAATTTATAAATATAATAAATGGGCGAATCTCCATGGTATATAGGAAAAATGGAAGGCGATATTATCAATAATATAATATGTATATATAATTTTTTGGTGAATCTCTCATCAGGCATGGCGAATATTTTACTTAATTATAAAATCTTGTAATATCTTGGCAAGTCTTTCACTAAATAATAAAACTTTGTATGGTTCTAAGATGATATAATTTCCCCTTTAAATAGTCTATGCTCACATGAATACCATGGTATTACCATGGGTTATCATAAACCTGGAGCTTAAAAATTACTATTAGTAATTTATAAAAATTAATAAGATTAATAGTTGATTTTTATTTTATTTTTTATTTTAACCAAGCTAAAATGTTTAACCTACATTAAATTACAACATCCATTTTTACTCTTGGCCAAGCCCCAAGAGGATCAAATATTTTTTCACTCTATGCTAGTTTGCATATCACGATATTTGATACCTCTCGGGGGTTAGTAGATCCAGAGATGGATCTATGCTGGTTTAACTAATTCCCCCATTTAAATAGGCTACATTCCAGGTGAATACCATGGGTCAATACCATGTGCCATTTTGGTGAATACCATGGGTCAATACCATGTGCCATTTTTATTTTTATTAATTCTAATATTAGGGTTAATAATGGTTTTTTGCATGGTATTAAAAACAATCTAATCCATGGTATTTGTCCCATAATATTTTGCCCATAGGTTTCACCTAAATATAACCCATTTTTTGAGTATTCGTAAATATAAGGTGACTTATGGAGTAAATATAAAAAAATGTTTTATTTGTTTACCATACCTCTTGTTTATTTATATTTTTATTAATTTACCATACCTCTGTTACAAATATGGTATTTGGCCCATAGGATTCACTTAAATAAAACCTCTTTCTTGAGCCTTCATAAATAGAACGAGGGTTATGGACTAAATATAAAAAGAGGTTTTATTTATTTAACATACGTCTAGTTTATTTATATTTTTATTTATTTACCATACCTTTTGAGTAAGTATAAAAAGACGTTTTATTTATTTACCATACCTCCACTTTACTTATATTTTTATTTGTTTACACCAAGTGACTTATGGAGTAAATATAAAAAATGTTTTATTTATTTACCATACCTCTCATTTATTTATATTTTTATTAATTTACCATACCTCTTTTATAAATATGGTATTTGGCCCATAGGATTCACTTAAATAAAACCTATTCTTGAAAATGGGCGAATGGAAGGTTGTAACTCTTAATTTCAAGGGCTAAATTTACCTTTTTTACCCTCTCCCTTAAAATAATGTGGGCTATTTGAGGTGATTTGTAAAAATGTACTATGATACAAAATATTCGCCCACTAAAAATTTAAAACCCCTTAATTTCGCCAAAGGACGAACATTCGCCCCTAAAATTATCCTTGAATATGATGAATCACCCCTGAGTCACTCTACTGGCATGGAGATCTTGTTGCAAAGACCTCCCAACTCTACCTACACCACTACAACTTCAGCAGCACACTGTGTCGCCGCCTGCTTGACCTGCTCTACCAACTGCTCCGTCACTGGTCCTGTGCTATCTACCTTGATCTTCTGCTGTGTTTCCTATAGGCTAGCCAACTTTCCCTTAATGGTGGTAGTGAGAACATAGGATTCATCTAGTCAAGGCCCTAATCTAGCCTTCAGTACTGCCTCTCTACGCTGTGCTGCGTCCATCTCTTCCTTCAGATCCTTTACTTTCAGCAACTTTTCCAATCTCTGCATGATAAAGACGGTGCGTACCATCACTCTGACCTCGTCATACCGCTGCTATAGTTCCCTCATCTCTGTTTCTAACCTCTGCAAGTTGGGATCTTCCTACAGGCTGGTAAGTACCTCTAGCGACTACTCAAAGAGCGCAGTGAAATTTGTTACCGCGATGTCTACTGCAGTGACTAAATCCTTGACAGCCGCCTCGCACTATTCTTTGACCTCGGGTGGAGTCGAAGGCTAGGCCTTCAACTCAAGATCGGTAATCTTAAGGTTTAGCTCAAACTGAACCTTGGCCATCTCGATCTTTGCATCATGCATATCGACAGCCAACTTCTGAACCTTGGCTTCTACTAGTGCTTCTTCTGGGATATGCAACTCCAGAATGGTTTTGCATGCCTCTACTAACACCGATGATGTGTGCTCATTCTTCTCCTTGACCTTCTTCCAGGTTTCTATCGCGGATGTCTTCTCAATGAATAGCTATTCGTTGTTAACCTTCTTCTCGTTGATCACATTTAGCACGCACTACACTTGGGCCCTTAGCTTCGTGATCACACCTACTTGTAGTGTGTGAAGGAATTCTCTTGCGAGTGCGGCCAAATTGAGACCAATGTTCCTTAGAGTAGCCCTATCAGCTTCTATCTCCGTGCTTAGGGATCCATTAGGTAGTGCAGCAGCTCGAGGATCCAAGGAGCGAACCATCTTCGCTGCTCCAGTGGTCCCCAACGCAAACTAGTCAACACTACATTGCCCTATCCTACACTGGCCTACAGTTGAGTATTTTGGATCTACAACTCACGCGGACCTGTCTAAATAGCCACCAAGGCTTATTTTTTCTGCTTCTCAAACTACTTCAGCAGTTCCGCGGTCGCATCCCTGACCTTATCCCCAGTGTCATCTAAGTCACCTTTTGTCAAGGTGATCGGGTCAAGCGATGACTTGGAGGCCTTGGACTTCTTCCATGACCCTTATTTCCCCTGCTCCCGGTTCTGATTTATCTAGAAGGGGGTGATATCATAGTCTCCACCACCCTATTCAGATTGTTGCTCATCCTCTGTCTGTGGTGAAGGAGAATTCTGAATTCTGTCTGAGTCACGTTCTTCCTCCTCTTCTTTCTCTTCTGCACGCTCCTTAGTGGTGTGCTCTGCTTCATCTCTAGCTTTTTCCTCTGCTTCCTTTTTCTGTCTTTCAGCCATCTACTGCATTTTCAACTAGGCCTCCTCCTTCTTTTGCTTTCTCATAGAATTACTAGATCTAGCGGACAAATTTGAGGTCGTGCATCATTCTGCTAGCCAACAATCGAGTACCACTATTATCGCATCATCCGTTGCAAGGTATGGGAGATCATACCATTTCTGTTCTGGGTCCTTCTGCGCTTGGATGGAGATACAGTGGAAGTCTGCCTTGAACTCCATGTATCCCGACAACTGCTCATAGACAGTTGGTGATAGTCTTGGCTTGCAGTTGATGGCCATATTGATGCTCATCTCCATCAAAACCTAGAAGACCTTGCTCTCGTGGACCCGCTCAACATCCTTCGTGGCCCATAGCGAAGCAAACTTCGCTGCTTCTGGAAAATCTGTCACGATCGGAGGAAACTGACTATCCTCCAGAAACTGCCATGCGACCAACACAATTGATAACAACAACCATGCATAATGGAATGTCTTGCTTTGATCCTGCACTTCTCTACAGTTCGCGAGGAACTCGCTGCAGAGGTAGCATGCCTAATTAAATTGTATGCCCTCCACGCACTAGGCTGCTAATAAGATTACTAGTGTTGGCAGCTCATCTGCGCAACACTTCCGCACTATCTTCCCAGCCAGGATCTGGGTGGCTACCTTGACCATTGGGATGGTTATGCTAGAAATTGAGTATTCGTGTGGCCTTTTGATAAGCTTAAAGTTGTCCTTCATTCGCTTGGTGAGGTTTCACTCACCCACCTTTCCACCAAATTCCTTGGCCAGATTTTGTCTTGAATGGGGTAGCTAGGTGATCCTATTGATCAACATATTAGTTATAGGGATTGAATCTTCCAACCATAGGCACCCGTCGTGCATGAGGCACGACAACTATTTGATAACTATCAAATTTATGGGTGCACGGTGCTAATGCGACACCCATAATAGATTCAACAATCCTACCTTCTCCACCCCACAAATCCACTTCGTCGGCTCCAATGCGATGACACCCGAATCCTTATAGAATACCCTCTACATGAAACTATTAGTAGCCAGGTGGGGGAATCACTTAGTATCCTCCAAGTCCCAATGCTCTAACTTCACATGTGGGACACGTGCCAAGCATGAACATTCAAATGTGATCTGATCAAGTAGTAGAGGTGTATTAAACAAAAATTTTCCCTCATCTGGGTCCTTCAGGAGCTTCACCTTACCCCGGAATGGAGGAATGTATTTCAGTAGCTTTGAGATAGGGTCTACACCATCAATGTCAATTTTCTTTGTACCTTCATCTACACCCTTGTTAGATTCTAGGTTTACCACCTTGCCTTTCTCCTGCATGGTTGGCTTCTCTTTCTTTTGGTGCTTCCTTGGTGATTCATGCACCAACTGCGTTGCTTTTTGTTTGTATTTCCTCATCTTAGGCCTCTCTCTTGTCGGTGTAGGCCTTGGCCTGGGTGACCTCGACGACTTTGGAATGTTTGCGGGAGCCTCCACACTTACAATCTTAGGGGTATCTCCTTCAGAGGCCATCGATCCTCCAGCACTTGTAGTTTCTGCATGCGTTGACATAAGGAGCTCCTGGGTTTCCGTAGGCAACCTGTAAAACATTGAAATGGCCACCAAAGTCTCAAAAATCTTAGGGTTCATGCGCAACCGATGGTTCGACACATCAACTCTCAAAATGAATAGTGTTTTTCTTTGGGCAACAGTCTGTAATTTATAGGAAAATTGGAATTCAAATCCGACTATTCCCCCCAAAATCTGTTCATAAATGCTAGATTGGCAGTAGATTTTCAAATATCTCGCATTTAAATTTTGTCTTAAATGCCGCCACCCCACTCCTCTTAGTCGTTTTCTCACTGTAAAATCATGAACAGTGACCATAACGATCACTTTCTGGCTCCTCTACACGGTCTCTCCTCCTATAGCGCAACTCCTTTCATGCTTCTGTTGATGCTGTGACATTCTTCCATCTCGTGCAGTTCCCCAATCATGCAACCCTACAACCTAGGCAGTGTAGTTTATAGTCCCGCACCTCCTTTCAGTTGCCTGGAGCGCTAAGACTATGCTTCCATCATATAGTCATCTAGCCAAATCACTAGTGTATGGCTTCAATCAGCTGCCATTTACCTTTTCGAGAAATGGATCTCCATTCAATTTCACCAACTGAACTGCTCCACCATCGGTAATCTCCTTGATGACATAGGGCCCTAGTCAATGCATATGAAATTTTCCTGGAAATCTATCAAACTTGTCATATAATAAAACCAAATCGTTTACCTTGAAGGTGCACAGTTTGATGTGTCGATCTTTCCATGCCTTTTCACGCTCTTTATGAACTTGCTGATGGAATCTAGCCAAAAGCCTATCTTCTTCAAGATCTATCACTTGTGCGAGCCTTTCTTCCAGGGCTCCATGATTCTCCATTCATGTGAATGCCGCTATGCATAGACTAGGTACAATATATTTGATTAGCATCACAACTTCTACACCATAAACAAGCATGAAGGGTGTCTATCCAGTCAGTTTATTACAAGTAGTTCTGTAAGCCCATAGCACCATGGGAATGCGCACATCCCAATCATTCCTTGCATTGCAAACCTTTGTCAACATGGTATTCAATATCTTATTAAATGATTTGACCATCCCATTAGCCTGCGAGTGATATGGCTTGCTATTTTGATGATAAACTTGGAATTCCTCCATCAACGCGCTGATCGTTTCATTAAGGAAATTTGTACCACGATCGCTCATCAAAATATTCAGGCAATCAAACCTAGTCAACACATATTCAAAGAGAAACTTCACTGATGTTGCCCCTGTATAGTCCTTCATGGGCTGCACCTCTATCCATCTAGTCAAATACTTCGTCGCAATGATGATATACCACGCACCCATCTTTTTTCTTGGAGGCTAAATCAGGCCTACAAAATCAATGGTTCATTTCTCGAATGGATGTAGTGACACTTGCAGATTTGGGGCATCTCATCCCTCTGTGATGGCCTACCCATCCTCTGACATGCATCACATGTCTTACAATAGGCCTTGGAATATTTATGCAGCATCAACCACCACAACCTAGAGCGTAAAAACTTTTACGCCGTTGCTTTTCTTGCATAATGTCCTCCTGTAGCTCCTCCATGTGCTTCAAGAAGGATGTTATTTCATTCAAACTCAGGCACATAATGCCATAATATTTCATCTGAATCCATTTTATATAAATGTCCTGCAATGACAAAAAAGTCTATCGTGCCCACCACCAACTCCTTTTGTTGACTAGTATACCATTTTGGAGCCATTCCCATCGTCAAGAAGTGTATGATATCTGCAAAGTGATTTTTTGTGACACGCATGTCAAAGAGATGCGCGTCAGGCAGTCCTTCCTCCAAATTAGTAGGCTCCTCTCCTGTTTCAATGTGAGACAGATGATCTGGTCCTACATTCAATCATCTTGGCTTCGTAATGACTTCAAAATCATATTCTTGAAATAGAAGTAGCCATCTGCATATTTCCGCCCCCAACACAGGCCTGTTAACTAAGTACTTCAATGTAGAATGGTCTATATACATCTTAAAGTGTCTTCCTAACAAGTGATGTTTGAACTTCTAGAGCGCGTACACCATAGCCAACCCTTCATGCTCTATCGTTGAATAGTTCTTCTCAGCTCTAGACAACTTCCTACTTGCAAATTCTATAGGGTGATCCAACTTTTCCTCACCGGCCTGTGTTAGTACTGCTTCGAGCGCAATACATGATGTGTCCACATGCACATGAAATTCCTTTTTCCAATCTGGGAAGACTAGGATCAACGCAGTGACCATCTTTTCCTTTAACACATCTAACCTTCACTGACATTCTTTATTCCAACAGAATGTAGCATCCTTCTTTAACAACTTCTCCATTAGTGCAGTAATCTGGGCATAACTCTTGATGAACTTTCTATAGTATCCCGTATACCCCAATGTTAAGCGCAATTGTTTCACACCTCTTGGCACCTCCAAATTAATTATAACTATTATCTTAGATGGGTTGACCATTAATCCTTGTCTGCACACCACATGGCCCAACAAGATTATGAAAGGAACACAAAATAAACATTTATTCAAATTGAGCACAATATGATACCTTCGGCGTGTATCCAGAATCAAGCGTAGGATTCCTACATGGCGTTTCACCAACCCAAACACCGTCCAATCATCAAAGTATACCTCTAGAAACTTTGAATGAAGTCCTTGAATGCCGCAATGACTACACGCAAAAAGATCAACGACACATCCTTCAGTCAAAAAGGAATTACAGTATAATGAAAGCATCCCCACTCAGTTGTGAAGGTCATCGTACTTCTATTCTCTAGCGCAATCTTGATCTGATGAAACCTTGAGAACCCATTAGTGAAGGAATATGCTTCTTGTCCTCCTACATTATCCAATACTTCATCGGTGAATAGAGTCGGAAAAGGATCATGCACGCAAGTGTCATTCAACTTCTTGAGATCTACGCATATCCTTACTTCATCCTTCTGCTTCTTTTCCTAGACTACTATTGGGCTCACCCAATCAAATTCTTCCACTGGCTCCATAATACCTACCGCAAGCATTTTATCCAAGTCTAAGCAGACCCTTTCTTTATATTTTGGATTGAGGCGGTAAGGCCTTTGCTTGATCGTCTTTGCATCCAGTTTCAATGTAATTTTCATAACTCCCAGGTCCCCTATTGTCCCTTTTAGGTCTTAGAACTTTGTAGGGAACAAGTCCTGGTATTCGCGGAGCAATTCAATGACCTTATCTAATGTTGCATCATCCGAGTAGTCCCCAATTTTGTAAACTTTGGCTCCACCTCTATCCCGATGTTCACTTGCCTTGTTTTTAGTGGCGCGGTGATATCTGGGTTTTCTATCTGCGGACCCTCAACTTCATGGTGTCCTTCTATTTATGGGATATTAATGTTCCTTGGATCCTCATATTCTTCTTCAACAGTCACATTGTAGCACTCCAATGCGAGGCATAGCTAGGTGGTCCAATCTGGTTGAATCAAATCCAAGGGATCCTGCGGTATTCTGAAGATTGCTGCTTTGACCTCCTGTAGCACTTCATCAATGCACTCAAATCCATCTTCAAAGCTGAATGTCATCAAGAATCCCTGTCTCAAAATATCTCATTTGTTCGTGCCATGGTGAAGCTCTGTCTCCAAGTACCAATTCATAGGTATGACATCCAAGGTGTGACAAAATAGATGCAACCACTCCGGTTGCAGTTCTTTTCCATAAGCATCAGTCCATTTGGCTAAGTGATTGCATAGATCACTCCTTCCATCATATTTCTCTATCAATTGTACCTTTGGGTGACCAAACCGCATCCTCATTATTCTTCTATATTCACCCCATCCATCGAATTTTTCTTTATGCGTACCCCACCATCGTGCAGGTGTAGTGCACAGCAAGAAGTCCAAGGCTTGGAAGAAATGCTTCTCTAGCACTTCCCTTTCAAATGCATCTAGATTTATCAATGTCAGTTAAACCATCATAGTAAGGCAAACTTCTTACCTTCGATGATACACAGCACAATGATTTGGTCATCATGTTACATCATAGCATAGATACTTCGTGCAATCTATTCTGCTAGTGTTCCAATTCCTCGTCTGAATCTGATGTGCCAGAGCTTTCGTGGTCCCATGCAATATGTCCATCAGCTGTAGGATTCACCTAATATTGATCACACGCCGTTATCTTATAAATCTGGTCCAAATTGTCATCACTTTCGTAATCATGGACTGGTTTAGTGTAGCGCGTCCTTCTGCAGGGTCCAACGGTACTACTACATAGAGCGATTTCCTTTCAAATGATATTGTCCGCTTCTTCAAATTAATCACCCCATTCATGTTGATATCCCAGTCGATTCCAAGGAGAATAGGGTAGGGATTTTTTTCATCCACAATCTCTATCACTTCAAAATCGGCCAACGCGCTTAAGCCTTCAACATCGACTGTCACTCCATGTAATCTTCCCATGGGGATAATCTTTTGTTGATTCACCATCCTTAATTAGATAAGAGACCACTGCAGTGTAGGTCTCCCCATTCTCTCCCATGTCTATTTAGGCAAAAAATTCATGTCGGACCCTCGATCCAAAATGACTTGGTCCATTTCATACTCTCTTATCTGCGCGGTGAGTCTCATCTCCTACCCTGTTCTTGCGTTATGCTTACCAATATTTCTGACTACACGTGGTGTGTCAGAGGCATTTTCTTTCTCGGCACACTTATTTATTAGCTCACATAACCCTTTCACAGCCTTGCTATCACGCAACAACTTCATACAGGTCTCCAAGAAAGTAGTAAGCATAGAAGGGTCCATCTCTTTAGCTGGCTTTTCCTGACTTCCTGTGGTAGAGGCGTCAGTGAAGCTTTTCTTTACTTCCATAAAGGTTTCCTTCACAAGCTCCAAATCAAAGCCATCCTCCTTTTCTGGAGCTTTGTAGACCCATTCACCTTCTTCACCAGTGTTTCCCTTGTCTTCACCAGTTGTCATTCCACTTCACAGCACGATGTTCACATTAGGATCCTCTTCGCAGGGTTCGACCCTCATCATCTGTAAATTCTGGATAGGATGCTGAGGTTTTTCCCCCTTTTTGCGTATCTTAGCTAGTAGCACATGCTAGTCTTCTGTCGCATGGTCAAACTGAGTGCAATATATGCATGATAAGCTCATTGAGTTTGTGCATTCTTGCCCGTAGTGTCCTGGTCCCCCATAGTTGTAGCAAATTACTTGTCCTCGACATCTACCAGGTCTTCCTCCAACTTGGCCTCGCTCATGCCCCTGGAATCCTCTTCGTGCTCCCCCAACACCTTGATCCGAAGGCCGAGTTTTTGCCTGCACTCTATATGCAGGCGTTCTATCTATCATTAGCTCATAGTTATGATAATTATGCTCATTATGACCCACTGATTGACAGAAGTTGCAGAAGAGCTATTTCAGTGTCTATACAAATTTCTGCAGTAAGTGATAATTGTTTGTCACATATTTTCTAGCCACCTGATAGATAGCACACAACAACACCAGCCCTATACTTGGCCTTGCTTGAGCTTCTGGCCTCAGAGGCATCATCCCCCCTACTGCAACATAATTCTCAAAGATGTTGTAGTGCTCTTTGTCATGCCCCTAGCTTTTGCATTTTAGGCACCAAACTTCTTCATGCACCTCTGGTCGAATTGCTCTATCCTTCTTCAGACTTTGAAACTCTAGGAAAAGGTTTTGCAACTACGCGTGAATCTACCAAACCCTGAAATTAGCATCTTGCATCGATGTTTCGTGCAATATCATTGCAATCTCCAGGGCTTCCGCCTAGGTCCCGATATTTTGCTACGATAAAGAAACCCTCAGATGAGGAAAGAGCGAAGCCACAAATCATTCGTGATGCCACCCATCTGTAAGATTCATGTTGGCTTCACTGATCGTGCATTTCAACATCTGATCCAAATCCTAGCGTGTATCGCAAGGCTTCATCATGATCTCCTTGAATCCCACAACTGATTGAGCTTCAGACTTAGTCCTACTGAACTCCTTATTCAGCGCAGTCTAAATATTTGCTAGTGAAGCCATTGGGTTATCAGTGCAGTACTTAATGTACCATGTCAGTGCAGTGACCAGTGTTGCTTTCTTCATCTGATCATCCATTATACCTTGAGCATCCCATACAGCCCTTGCGATGATCCAAAACTGGTCTAGGTCCTCTATTCTCGACCCCTTGAACACATGAAATTTTGCTGAATTTTCCATATTGAATGATGTCGAAGATGGTGGCTGTGTGGGCGAAGATCTATGCGGCGGAGGTGAAGATGGAGTTGGTGTGGGTGGATGGGGTATTCACAGGAACCCTTGTCTTATTAATTGAACAACGCTCTGCAGAGAGGCCTGTGTTGCTTCCTTGTCGTCACTCAGAGGAGGTCCAAGCAGTGGGATATATTCAGGTCCTATTTTCCCTCTGTCCCTGAAGATCTTTCCACTTCGCATAGCCCAGAACATCAAGGTAGCTGCATAACCTGCTTTTCACACAAGAGCATCTTAATCCAAGTATTTAAAGCTCTTAAATACTTACCTCGCGGTCCCTTGAAGAAGCGGCGCTCTGCTTCGCCATAATTGACCGAAGTATCGACCACGAACTCTATCACGAATCCTCCTATGATAAGATCGAGCTAGTGATTGAAAACATGTGTGATATTATCTTCCAAGGCTTCCAATCTTCACACTAACTTCGGGGTCCACACTATCAGACTGTCAAGCCTCCACCTTCCTTGGTCATCTTCTAATTTAGCGATCCACTTGTATAATTCAATCGGGAAGGAACATAAGAAGATTTTGTTTATCTCTGTGTACATATATATGTCCAACCACTATTATTTCATCAATCGTGGATCTTTCAATCCAACATGTCTTCAATTTCCTTCTTAGTTGGATTCCATTAATGCGACATCACACATCCCTTTATGTAGATCTCGGTCCCGACAACGGAACCATTTGTTGGCTTAGTGGGCCTTGACCCAGGTTCAACGTTAATTAGCCAAGCAAATCCCTACACTATTGGCTCTTTCGGCATCAATCCACGGAGCGTAGATTGAAGCCTCACCCAACAAAGTATGGGGGGGATGCAAGAACCAAGTTTCTGCACCAAAGATGGTAGTGATGTCATTTTATACCCTTGCTTTGCCTTCGCACAAGCCTTTTAGGGCTTATCGATATACTTTTTGTATCCGGATTCTAAACCTTCATGAAGGTCTATGATCGTCCTTCGCAGACCCCAAACAAGTGATTTATCTATTTATGTGCTTCTGTAAGTGTTCTTACCTCTATATTTACCCCGATCGGCTTAAGTATCTGATAAATTCAACATGTATTAAGATATTCTTCGCGTAAAGAGATATTATTACTTGCGTTCATATAACAAAGTAAAAGATATAGATTCGTGCATCAATATAGCATTAAATCATAAACCCAATATTCTTCATAACAAAATTGTACACATTCATAACATAAGTAAATAGATCAACACATGTAATTCCAAAATAGTCCTCTTTATTAATGCTTCAGATCTTCTTTACAAACACTAACTATCCTATGCACATAGCTACAGGGGTCCGCGCACTCGGCTATGGACTTCTACCCTACGCCTTTGCACACACAGCTATAGAAACTCTTTCCTACTCTAAGACTCTTGGTCTTAGCTCTTACTAACCCACTGCAACATCAATGACCAAAACTAATCTGAACTGAGTTGCCTTGGACTCTTCTAAGACTTCCCTTTTTATACAATCCCATGGTTCGGGGACCATGGGTAGATCTCCTAAAGCCAACATGACTTACATAAAAGAGGGGTGGAAACCCTTTATGACAATTTACATATTCGCATTCCGTGACTACAAAATGCAGACACTTTACACTTTATATACAAAAAATTGGGCTTTCTGCTCCAAAACTTGAGCTTTTAACCCCAAAATTGCCTCTAGGGGACTTGTTCCCAACAAAATCCATTTACATCTAACAAGTTTTCTTCCTTTTGGAAGAGGAACAAGATCCCATGTATCATTTGTGAATAATGAACAATATTCTTCATTCATAGATGCGTCTCAATCTAGATGGCCTGAAGCTTTTGAAAATGTGTCAGGATCATAATTCGCTAAATCTTGAGCTAGTAAAGAAGAGGCTCTATCGAATTGATAACGTGTACGTTGATAATCTATAGGATCAACTACAAGAGAACCCGATGCATCCCGAGTAGCACAAACCCATTTTGGAAGTTGAGGAGCTGAAGAAGGATCCTAAGAAGGCGGGGGAGGATTGTCATCCTCGTTGTCATCATCTGAAGAAGAAATATTTTCAGAAGTAGAAGGGATAAAGAGAGGTGGCACATCTACCGAACTAGGCTCATAGGCCGATATATTTTCAACAAAAGTTACATCTCTTCTAATGATAATATTTTTGGATTTAGGTGAAAGAAGTCTATATCGTTTGGCATCTTCAGAATATCCAACAAAAATACTTTTTCCACTCTTAGGTTCTAAGGCTTTATGTTTCTCATCAGGAATATGGGCCCATGTTTCCCTTCCAAAAACACGAAAGTGACTTACATCTGGTTTAATTGAGCTCCATGCTTCTTCTGGAGTCATATTCTTTAAAACCTCAGTAGGAGTGCAATTTACTATGTAATTTGCACAGTTAATTGCTTCTACCCAAAAATTAAGACTAAGTCATTTAGATTGAAGCATATAATTATCCATTTCATTTAAGGTGAAATTCTTCCTTTCAGCCACACCATTTTGTTGTGGAGTATATGGAATAGCATGCTACATTTGAATTCCATGATCAGTGCAAAAGTTGATGAATTTGTTGTTAACATATTCTCCGCCATTATTAGATCTTAGCTTAAGAATTTGATGTCCAGATTGTTTCTCAACAAAGGCCTAAAAGGCCAAGGACATGTTAAATACTTCAATCTTGAGTTTTAATAAGTATACCCAAGTGCGTCTAGAGATATCATCAATGAAAGTTAAGAAATACTTGTAGCCAGAGAATGGAACAACTAGAAGTGGACCACATAAATCACTATGCACAAGCTGTAAAGGGGCCGAGGCATTCCAAGAGTCACATTTTTCAAAACTATCCTGATGATGTTTTTCGAGTACACATCCGGAAAAAAAACCATCATTGCAAGATACCATAGGAAGACCTGTCGCCATATTTTCTTTACAAAGATTTTGAAGGGAACGATAGTTTAAGTGACCAAATCGCTCATGCCAAAGTTTGCTCACTTCATCATTATGAGCAAAAAATAATGAGGGAAGAGTTGATGACCCAAAGTTGTTAAGCTTATACAACCTTGTAGAATCATCAACAATTCCAGTAGCTAAAATTTGTCTAGGATCTCTTAGGTCCTTAATTACAACATCATGAGGTGAAAATTCAACAATTTTACCTTCACGTGAATGAGTTATCTGATATACAGATAGAAGGTTGCGGTTAAGGTTGGAACACATAATACATCATTAAATTAAGCATTGTCTAGATGAATAGTTCCAGTCCCTACAACACTAGGAGAACTATCATCACCAACATATATATTTTTGGTGTTATAATCATTTAAAGAAGAAAAATGGCCTTTTTTGTGGCCATGTGATAAGAAACTTCAGAATCAATGAGCCACTCATGAGAATGAGAAGAAGAAGACACATTTAGTGCATAACCAGACCGAGATGATTGACAACCACATGCAAAAAGTGATATTCCTAAAGATGAAGTTGAAATTGAAGAGTGCTCCAAATGGATGTTATGCTTCTTCATTGCTTCTTCCAATGATTCCATCTTCTTAAAGCATTTGGATTCTAAGTGACCATCTCGATTACAAATGTTGCAATGTCTATCAATCTTCTTCCCTTTGTTTTTATTTTCCTTATCATTTTGTTGAATTGATTTTTCATTTTGAGACTGAAAGTGCTTAGGACCCTTAGGACCATTTTTTTTAGGATCCTGCTTCTTAGAATTCTTTGAACTTGGTTGCTGCTAGGCAGCTAAGGATTTCTTAGAAGAGTTTCTAAGATTAAGAAGACCAATATGTAAGAGTTTTTCTTGTTCTCTTATTAAAGAATCACAAAAGGCATCAAAAGAGGGGGACTTAGAGGCTTGTTCTTGAGAAATAAAGGCTTCTCTAGTAGAATGGAAGGTGGAAACAAACACAGAGTAGGTTGGTCCTAACATAGTAAGAATGGAATAGACAATGCTATCATCTTCTTTCTTAACCTTAACACCTTCCAAGAGAAGTCTAAGGGTCTTGAACTTGGACAAAAAATCTTCAATGGGAGAAACATTATTGGGGTCCAATGTAAGCAATTCATTTTCAAGTTGATGGGCTCTAATTTCATTTTTAATTCCAAAAACTTTATTGAGCTGTTTCATTGTTTCATCAAGTGTATCAAGTTCTGTGATATGGAATCTAAGGTCTAGAGAATTAGACATCCCTATCAACTCACGTGCTTGATATTTCTTATTTTCCCATTTGACTGCCTTATATTCATCTTTAGGTTTAGACTCTTGGCCTGAGGCTATTCTATAAAGACCTTTACTTCTAAGTAAATCCTCCATGTAGGACATCCATTGGAAGTAGTTGGTAATTCAAGAATAACTTGGCATGGACTTTCCATTTTAACATAAACTGAAGTTGTAGATGCTGAAACTAAGTGTTCCTATGGAAAGACCTCTAAAAATTAGGCTGATTGAAAAAAACAGCTCTGAAAATGGCTTCCAAATGAAGAAGTTATGGCTTTTTGAAGAAAAGTTGTTGAAGATGGCAACGAAGTATGTGAATGTGCGGAAATGAATGATAAATTTATATTTTTAAAAAAAATCCCCCCTCTTTCCAAACTTAATCTAATTAGCTCCCTTTAAAAAAAAATTATGTGACCCACTTTTATAAATAAGTGAAAGTCACTTTTACAATGGTACTTTATGAGCTACCCACTAAATTGTAACTTAAATAAAAGATAAAGAGACTTTAGAATTATAAGTGACTTACTTTTTATAATGGGTGAGAACACTTTTACATAAAGTAAATTTAAAAGATAAGTTACATGTGATTTTTGAGAAAGCAACTCAACAAAAAGAAAGACTTGAACCCAAAACCTCTATTATCATAAAGTAACTTTGGTCTAAGTGAGCTAGTTTAAAAGGTTAGTAATTTTTGGAAAAGACGAAGGGAGGGTTTTTTTCGTTTTTTTGTTTTTAGTCACTGAAGCTTTGGAGTGCGTGCTTACTTGAAAAATCCATTTTTGCTTGCAAAACAAAAAGTACACAACCCAACATGAGCATGTAAAAAAAACATTATGGCTTGAAGTTAGCTTTCGCTGGAAACTAAATATTTTACTCAATGTTTCTGATTTTTCAAGATCACACTAAGGCATGACGGAAAAGAGCATACGCATGAGAAAAATCCTTACTTTTTGTCTCTGATTTGCCAAGATTGCACAAAGTCGCAGGGCAAAGAGAATACACAGAAATGAAAGGTATAAATCTGGTAATAAAAAACAAAGAGCTAAATAAACCGAAATAAACAAAAAGATGAATTACTAAAACTGCAAATAAAGATTGTATACCTCCAGATCTTAAAAATGACGTAGCTAGGGCTACCAGAAACCTTTTCGCATGAAACAAAAGGGGATCCTAACTGAAATAGATGATCCTAACATAATAGAGCAGTCCTCTCAGCTCTAAAGCAGTAAAAAATAGTAGATCTAGGAAATGATAGTCGGATGCAGTTACACTGGCTTCAGATTTGGATCACGAACGGATTCGGCCCTCAAATAGCTCTGATACCATTTAGGAATTTACAGGGTAAGTTCCTCATATAGAACACCAAAGGAAACTGCTCACAAAAAGATCACAAATCAATACACCAGTATTCTTGACATGGTTAAAACCCTCAAAGAGGGAAATAGTCCACAGCCTGAGCCAATGCGACCACTTTAGGCAATTTATTAATAAAAGAAAGAAAATTTACATAACATTCTCCCATGAACGGTCACCTTAAAAATGACCCTCCATGCTCTTTAAATAAAGATCATGGACCAATTGAGTGTTAAGCCATGGATTAAGTGTCAGTAATACCAAGGAGAGAATGAATTGTTAGATCACTTCATGTCTAGAACATATCATGACCATTAGATTGTAAGTTACAAAAGTACACAGTAAAGAAACACACTTTACCTAACTCTACACTAGATCAAGGTATACATAACTATTTCCTATGTGTTGAAATATCCTAACAAGTGGGTATGTGTTTAATCTATTTGGAGGTGCAGTTAGTTGGATGAACAAGAGGCAGTCTGTAGTGGCACTTTCAACTACAAAGGCAGAATACATGGAAACCACTCATGCAAGCAAGGAAGCAGTTTGGTTATAGAGATTGTGTTCAAGTATGGGGTTAGTATAGTGAGTTATAAGGATAGACTATGAATAGCTAAAGTGCAATTTTCTTGGAAAATAACCTTTCTTATCATTCAAAGACAAAGCACATTTATGTTCAATATCACTTTGTGAGGGATATGGTTGAGGACAAAAAGGTGTTGCCGGTAAATGTGGACACTTTGAAGAATGTTGCAGATTCATTGACGAAGTTTGTGAGCACTAAGAAGTTTTCTTGTTGTAGAGAAATAATGGTCATTTCAGGGCTAGAGAAATGACTAACCTCTCCTGTGACCCCCTTTGTGGAAAATAAAACAAAAAATGGGAGAATGTTGGGTGTGTGTTATATTCTTTCCATGATTAGTCACACGAGTGGGGGTGCCACAGGGGGGATGATAACTCCCCCTACTCATTGTGCCAGGTGCAGCAGGGGGAGTGGTACCCCCCCTGCACAAGGTTGCTGTGCTAGGATTTTTTCTTTTACCCTATATTAGGTGGGTGGACCTACGTATGGTTTTGTGCATGGGTTTTGCACATGATTTTGGGCATGATGGTTTTCTACCCATGGTAATTTGTAGATCTAATCAAGGAAGCTATGATTATTGTCTAATTTAAGGTTAATGGATTGGGGTCTATGAATGCTTTGACATGTATATATATGTATTGTAACACTGAAAGGAACATAATGAAAAACCAATCTGGTAGTCCCGGTTTTGGGATCCAGGGGAAATCTCTGTGTATTTGTTTTATATTCTCATCATTGTTTATTTTTTGTTTTTAGAATTCATATGTAGGTAATTTCTGTACAGGGTTAAAACCTATAGGTGTGAGAATGGTAGAGGTGGTTGTAGTGGAAGAGGGCATAAATAGGGAAGTCATATGTAGATTTCCTATTTTTATTTGTGCTGGAGAGATCAAAATTTGTTGTGAAAGAGAATGCATAGAATGTGACAAAGTGGATGGGATTTGAAAGACAAAAAGAGACCAAATTTCATGATGCCAACTATAAGGCTAGTTGGGAATCTCATAGGATGGTATGATAAGATTACTATCTAACTGAGTAGAATAAATTGAAGACAATTTACTTGAATTTCATGACATTCCTAAAATTGGAAGATGTCATTTCTAGGGAACCAATGAGCACTTAATAGATATAACTAGAAACCTGTAGGGAAATATAAAGGAAAAAATAATAATAATGGACATTGGAATTAATAGGGTAAGTTTATATCCTATGAATTATCATTTCATTTAAAGAAAAGAAAACCATGGCACAAAAAATATTCTATTATTGGTAGGATGGAATTGACATTGATGTCAACAAGGAGTCAGCTAGTTGTTTATTGATGTCAACAAGTTTTAGCAAAGGTTTCTTTGTAAATGCCATATTTCAAACACCAAATTTGTGGACCCCAAATTTGTCAATGCCAAATTTGTGAACACCAAATTTTTGAACGCCAAATTTGTGAACACCAAATATCTAAATGCAAAATTGTTGAAAACTAAATTTGGGAACGTCAAATTTGCAAGCATTAGACTTAAATCATTCCATTTACTGATGTAGTTATTGTTTAATATTTCCTGAATTTTTATTTCTATGAGAAATTTTTGTAGAGGAGAGGTTGGATTTCTTGAGAATGTGAGGAGTAGTGAAGCATTATTAATTGACCATGAATGAACATTGTGCAATGGTTGTAGCAAGCTTTTGAAGGTCATAAATATTATATCAAAGACTATTGTACCTATTTCTACAAGTTTTACTTATGTAGGTTATGAATTATTTTGGGTGAAGAAGGATGGAGCATTAGAATGGGAGAATTATGTGCTTATGTTGCAAACCTAATTATGAAATTATGGAAAAATATTAACAACATTTTTTATATTGTTGCTGGGGTTTGTTATTTTGTTATATTTCTACTATATCTTTAGGATATGTTGTTGTTGCTAAATGGTTGAGTTTGTACATTGTAGTGAGTTTATATTGATCCCATGTAATTTTTTTTTACTGCTATTAAGAATATTTGAGGTGTTGTTAGATTTTGGAAGCTTGATGGTTTATTGAGTAGAGCTATTAGGGTTTAATAGTTTGTTGATTTGTATGTTGTGTGTATAGTTTGATGTTGCTAGGAGTTGATTAGATATGTTTGATGAGAAAAGATAACTTGATATTGGAGAGAGGCTTTGGTATTCATATTGATAAGAGAGTCTTCATGCGTCAATTATGAAATTAGATGAAACAAGGCCTATAGTTATATGAGTAGAGTACAAGTGGATTAGTATGAAAATGTATGAAAGGTGGTCCATAAGAGTCTAAGGGTTGGGTCATTTAGTGTAGCAAGAGGTTTCCTTCTGAAGGAGAGGTGGCTTCCTTCTAGTTCCTAAAATCATTCCATAAATCATTTATAAATCACTCTACAAATCATATATTTCTTAAATTCTAAAATCACTCAATTTATCCCTAGAATCCCTCATGTGGTATACAAAAGATTTTCTTTTGCCTTATGGATAAAATATTTCCTATCCATATATTTTCTAAAACTATGATTCATCTAGTTCTAAAATTCATAAAATATCTCAACTAAAAATATATAATTTATTTACATAGAAGAATATAAATTCTTCTAAAAAATGAAGACACCTTTTTTAAGCTTTTTCACATTGAAGAATTAATGGCTTGAAAGCTCTAATGTTCCTGCATCGTAATACATCATCCTTGTTCTTTAAAAGGTATAGCCAAGTCTTCCTTAAGTAATCATCAATGAAGATAACATAATATTGATTCCCAAGAGGAGACTTAACATGCATAGGTCTATATACATCTAAGTGTATGAGATCCAAATATCCTTTAGATGTAGTTTTGCTACTTGTAAATAGTTTCTTCACATTATTACCTAGGGCACATCCCTTACAGGTTCCTTCATCATCATTCTTTATTTAAGGGATGTCAATGACCATTTGATTCATAGATGGAAATATCTTATAATGAAGGTGCCCATACCTTCTACGCCATAGATCGGAAGGACTCACCTATAGGTGAGCTAGGGCTTGAGCCAGAGGTGTATATATTCTATACAGTGTTCCCTCATGAACCCAAACCACCCTTAGTTCATTAATACTAGGGCCCTTATCCTAAACTAAAACCTTTCCATCAACAAAAGAAAATATATTATCCTTATCCTATTGACAAGAAATAAAAAGTATATTTTTCTTCAAGCCTAGAACATATAAGATGTTGAGGTGAATGTTTCCACCTGAGTCATGCTCCATTGATGTATACCTAATTCCTTTGGTTGTATAGCACTTTTTGTCTCCAAGTTTGATAGAGTGAGATGAGATTCCCTTAGATCGGGTTTGGAGTTGACTGCATTCTCCCATCATATGTCTGGAGGCACCACTATTGATAACAAATACATTCTCATCCTTGAATGTGCTGAATAAAGTGGAGAAAAAGCTTCCATATGTTACAGTTCCTTTGCAGGGTTAGAGGTGATATTTTATATGTTGTTTTTGAGAGAGATAACGATATTTTCAAAATTTTTAAAACCTTTCCTTATAACCCTTGCCATAATACCAACAAGGATGTGATCTCCAGTCTCCTTGCACCTTAGCTCTGATACCAAGTTGGAAAATATGGAAACTTCATATGATAACTTATTTTCCTTAACTTGATAATTACTTGTGATTTTGATGTTCGTTTTATTAAATTTTTAATTTTGTTCATCAATCAATTACTAGAAATAAGAAGATCACAAAGAGACAAAGTACAAAATTTATAGACTCTAACTGAGGGTAAAACCCCTGCAAGGGGAAAACCCATAAAATTCTTCTCTTATTATTTATAATGTGCTCAAAAAATAGACTTCCAATACCCAAATACCCAAGCAAAAAAACCCTCCAAGACCCCAATCAGCTCGCAACAAGATATTCCATGAGAAAACTTCTAATACTTTGACCCTGCTACACCGTTTCAGCAACTTCGGTACCAGCTATAGAATTTTGGTCATGCATCATTAACCCCGTGTAACTGCTTCGAAAAATTGACTTATTGTATGTGGAAGCTTCAAAGGCCCTAGAAAGATAGGTAGTGAAAGATAATGCTTGGAAAACTTCAAATTTTTCTCCTCTTCTTTGTCCTCCAACTACTCTTCTTCACCTTTGCTATTGCAGATCAAATTAGCTATATGACCTATAAAAGGAATAGGTCTAACTACCTTCCAGTAAGATATGAAGCATGTGGAGTATATTATGATAGATGAAATGAGTTTATTTATAAGAAATTTATTACAAAGCATTGATAAGAGACTTCGACAGGATTTCCCAAAAACTAGGAGGATTTATTTTGGTGGGAAGTTAATTATATTTTTCGATTATTTGGGATAGTTACCTTATATTATAGATAAACCTATATATGCATGTGAAGGTATTGCAAAATAATTATGGAACTCATTCACAACAATTGCGACCCTCGATACTCTCTTTTGAGAAGATGGACAAAGAAATCAGAAAATATATTTCCATCATTTGTCAATGAATGTAAGGGATGCAATACCAACTATGGAAGACTGGAAAGAGCTTATGAATCATACAAAGACATGATTGAATCCTTGCACAAAGGAGTCCTTCGATATGGAAATATATATTTTTTCAATAAATGATGACGTACAAAATCATTATAAGCTTTGTTTAAGAAGCCTAAATTGTCCCATTATAGCTAGTGCTACTACAAAAGTAAAAGGAAACTACATGGAATTAGATGAGGAAGAAATGGGACGTGAATTACTTATTACAATTGGAGCTCGGGTAATGCTTACATAAAACATATGGTCTGATTCAAGGCTCATAAATTCACTAGTATAAAATGAGAAATTAGTGACTCGGTGACTAGAAAAGTTAGTCATTGCAACTTTTCCAAGTGAAATAATACTAAAAATGAGCAATCTTTTATATATGTCTTTGATTAGAAGTTGAAGTGCAGAATGAATTTTTCTTGCAGATATGTTGAGATTTTCAACTCTTGTAGGAGTTAAAAAAAGTAATGGACTCTTCTTCGAAAAGGACTTAATTTCAAGGAATGTTTTAATAGCTCCAAGCAAATAAGTATTTTTTGTATATGTATTTCCTTAGATGATCATATTTAGTGGATAAACCATTGATCTATAGTTTTTAAGGATAATATCAAATGAAATTCTTTGCTTACCTCCAAACTTTCAAAGGAAGAAGGCTTTGCATGTTGGTTAGTACAAATGAAATTCAACTTTCACCTTTTATATATGAAATGAATAACATGATTAGAAGTGATTTCATCAACAAAATATGTGTTCTGATTGTGCGCATGATCACCATCCCTATATCCCAACACCTCAAATTCATTGTAATTTATATATTTATTTTAATGCAATGCAAAATTGATCTCCCACTCATTCTCCCTAGAATCTGCAGGTGGATTTTGAGCTTCTTCCTCTCCATCAAATTCAACTAGATCAATTGGAGGCAATGGATTGCGATGGATGTGTCATGGATTGTATTGAAAGTTTTCCTAGTTATAAAATATCTCATCATATATTTACCTATATCTCTATGGAAATCATGAAAGGCCTTATATAATACCAACTAAGAAGAACAAAATTCTACAAACTTGTCATCTTCTAGATCATGAACTAACTTAAATTGAGTAAAGACACGTATAATAGTTCTATTCTTCCATTCTAACCACTTCTCCCAATGTGGACGCTTATCATATGACCATGATTTTGCGAAATCTATCAATGCAAGGTGCTTAATATGGGTAGGTTTATTGGTATATGCATCAATAAGGGAATTATCATTATTGACACTATATGTGTCAATATGCACTTATTTAAAGACTTACTTACCAATATTTAAAACCACAAATTGACGATTGCATTCAGAAAAATGGACCTCTAGAAGCAAATGACATGTCTCTCATGCACCTATATCCTAGTTAATAATGATTTCACACAAAAAACTCTACTATGCATGTGATACTAGTTCATTTGGATTTCGAATACAAGAGACACACATTAACATATCATGGAATGATTATAAAGCTTTTTCAAATTTTGTTGCATATTTTTCTATGTAATCAATGTCGAGGATTTTCAAAATAATATGTTTACAATCTAGATTATCCATTCACATCATCAATGTTCAATGAATGTGTGTATTTAATATATCCTCATTTCATCTTGGTTCATACTTATTTTCTTCATTCTCATGAACATAAAGTTTAGACTCATCAAATGGATCCCATGGTCACTTATATCGACATATTAATCTTCCTACCTTCTTCCGAAGGCATGATCTTTAATTACAAGTGATGTGACGCTCAAAAAAATAAATAAATTCTTCATAATCAATCATAATATCAGATTGAAATATTTTTTATGTGTCATTTAAGAAAGCATGATCATCAATATTCATTCTAACCTGAATATTTCTTTGATGTTTATCATGGGGTTTCATTGCATATACAAATCCATCAAAACAATATTTTGTAAATCTAACTTGCATAGGATCATCCCAGTTCATTGTGTTTATGTTACGAGCATTTTTTAACCATAGAAATACATACGCATGTGGATATCCACAATGTTTCCACTTGTAGAAACACCAATAATTTGTAGCTTGGTGAAAACATTTGAAAATTTCATCTCGAAACATTGTATGCCTTAAGTGCATATAATGTGCCACAATATGAGGATTATCAAATACATTTTGACATCTCCATTTCCTTGCTTCCCTTAAATCTAGAGGAAATGTATGTGGAATTAATTGATGTAAATATGGCCATTACGTATATGTTGCACTTAATGTAGATAATATTATAGAACACCCAATCTATTGAAATAACTCAGATAGCTCAGTATGACACTTATTACAATATGCATTTGTTCCTCTTAGTATAGTTCCCAATCACATCAATCTTTCTCCAATTCATGAATCTATTATATTTTGCAAATGTTCTCATAAATCCTCACTGTTTTCAATATATCTATCATATTATTTTTCACAAATACCACAGAGGATTCTTGAGCATGATATCTCATAATGATATTGAGTAAAAGGTATCTAAATCGTTGGTGCCTTTCAAAACCTGTTATCAAAAAATCAAAGAATATGTTTTGCATACTCATGAAGATGGACATGTCTCTCTCGCACTTGCAACCAATCTATTTCACCTTTTTAAAACAATGTTGGAAATTCCATATCAAATAATCCCACAGTGTTATACTCATTTATTGGAAATGAGACAATGTCAGGCCAACTGTGCACTTCCTCTACATTAGGTTGCTCCTCTACATTAAGGTTGTTTACCCAATCTTGAATAATATAAATCCCTCATGAATAATTTTGAATATTTTATGCAAATGAATATGCATGTAATCCATATAATGCATGATAAATCCTTAGAACCCATTCCAACATTGAAACTTTAGTGTCACTAGCTATAGCTAGCAAAGCAACAACATTAATCATATGTGATACATCTATTACAATTTCAAGTAATTCTTGAAGTGCATCATTATCATCTTGAACTCCATGATAATGTGTACCATCTCAATCTTATAATATAATGCACACCATACAATTTATTTTCCGACAATAAAATCATAACTTGATCATTTCGCACCTTTTTACAACACAACAATTATCAAATCCAAGTCTTTAATATGTCACAATAATGTCATGGCAATATTGGTAACCTCTTGTGGAAAACTAATGGTGTGTCCTATATAATTGTATTGTCTAAATATTGAGTGCATAACCTACGAAACTAGGCTTTCATGTGCTATCAACATATCTTAACCTTTGTCTGAGCTCTACAAGAACTTTAGTTTGTTGTCCTAAATTCATATGGTTATCAGCTCAAAGTTTTTGATGACTTCATTCTCTTTTACATATCATGCACACTAGACCTATATTTGTCCTAATTACTTGAATTCAGACATATGAATATTCACACATGTGAGATATTTTAAGTTCATCCAATCGATCAATCCTATCACGAAATATTCAATGTGAAATATTCAATGTGAAATATTCATATCAACAAAAGTTTCAGTTTCAAGTTGCACATAGATATATTTTAAACATCTCTTTTTCATAGCATTTTATTATGCACCTTGTACCATGTTTGAGCTAGTTAGATGTTGTTTTCTTTGTCGATATGCTCCTTGTTTTTTATTTTTTCATTTCCTATATTATTCATGATTTTCAATTGTTCTTTCCTATGGATTTTCTTGTTGATATCCTCATTTTTGTGCATTTTATTATATTCTTTGTTGTGCCTTTATTTTTTGATATGCTATTTGATATTCTCTTTGTCATGCTCTTCTCTCTTCTTATTGTTGTGCAATTTTCATTTCTAGTTCCTTTTTGTGTCGACATGTTCTTTTTTGTTCATTTTCCTTTATCCTTTATTCATCATACTCTTTAGTTTTCATTTCTAATGTCTTTCTCTATCAACATGCTCTTACTTGTTCATGTTTCTTTATACTTTGTTCATGTTCTTAAACTGTTATTTCTAGTGACTTTCTCTGTCAAATTTCCCTTTACCTCTTTTATTTATGCTTATAATGACATACCAATCTTCCTACCTTCTTCCGAAGGCATGATCTCTAATCACAAGTGATGTGACGCTCAACATAATTAAGAAGTTCTTCAAAATAAATCATAATATTAGATAGAAATATTTGTTATGTATCCTTTAAGAAAGGGTGATCATCAATATTGAATCTAACCTGAATATTTCTTTGATGTCAATCATGTGGTTTCATTACATGTACATATCCATCAAAATATTCTTTTGCAAATATAACTTGCATAGGATCATCCTAGTTCAATGTGTCCATGTTAGGAGCATTTTATAACTATAGAAATCCATGCACATGTGGAGATCCAAAATATTTCCACTCGTAGCAACACCAATAATCTGTAACTTGATGAAAAAAATTGAAAATTTCATCTTGAAACATTGTTTTCCTTAAGTGTATATTATGTAATACAATATGATGATTATCAAATACATTTTAATGTCTCCATATCCTTACTTCACTTGGATCTAGAGGAAATGTATGTCACATTAATTGATGTAAATATGGCCATTAAATATATGTTGCATTTAATGTAAACAATATTGTAAAAAACACAATCTAATGAACCAACTCAGATAACTCAGTATGACACCTATTCCAATATGCACATATGCCTCTTATCATAGTTCCAAATCACATCAATCTTTCTCGAAGTCATAAATCTAGAAGATTTTACAAATGTTTTCATAACTCCTCATTATTTTCAATATATCTATGGAATTCTTTTTCATAAATACCATAGAGGAAGCTTAAGCATGATGTCACATGATGATATTGAGTAAAAGGTATCTAAATCATTGCAGCCTTCCAAACTTGTTATCAAAATATTAGAGAAGATGTTTTGCATACTCATGGAGATGGACATGTCTCTCTCACATTTGCAACCAATCTGCTTCACCTTTTTGAAATAATGATGGAAATTCCATATCAAATAATCCCATAGTGTTGTACTCATTTATTACAAATGAGACAATGTCGGACCAACTGTGCATTTCCTCTACATTAGGTTATTCCTGTACATTAGGGTTATTTACCCAATCTTGGATAATAGCAATATCTCATTGAGCATTTGGAATATTTGATGCAAATGATAATGTATGTAAGCTAGCTAATGCAACCATTAATCCTCAGAACCCATTCCAACATTGAAAATTTAGAGTCACTATCTATAGCTAACAAAGCAGCAACATTAAGCATATGTGATACATCTGTTGCAATTTCAAGTAATTCTTGAAGTGCATCATTATAAACTTGAACTCCACAATAATTTGGACCATTCTCAACCTTATAATATAATGCACAAAATACAATTTATTTTTTGACATTAAAATCATAACTTGATCCTTTCACACCCTTTTTCCACACACTAATTATCAAATCCAAGTCTTCAACATGTCATGGTAATTTCATGGCAAGATTGGTAACCTCTTTTGGAAAACTAATGCTGTGTCCTCTAAATTTGAATTGTCCACCTATTGAGTGCATAACCTACAAAACTAGGCTTCCATGTGCTATCAACGTCTCTTCAACTTGTGTGAGCTCTACAAGAACTTTAGCTTGTTTTCTTGGATTCATATGGTCATCAGCTAAAAATGTATGATGAATTCCTTCTCTCTTACATCTCATGCACATTGGACCTATATTTTTCCTAAGTACTTGAATTCTAGAATATGACTCTTCACACACATGAGATATTTGAACTTCAGCCAATCGATCAATCCTATCATGAAATATTCAATGTGCAATATTCATATCAGCAAAAATTTTAGGTTGAACTTGGGCATAGATATGTTTTAAACATATTTTTTTGTAGGATTTTCCTCCGCACCTTGTACCATGTTAGATATTGTTTTCTTTGTCAATATGATTGTTGTCTATTTTCATCTCCTCCATTCTTCATGATTTTCAATTCTTATTTCCTCTGTATTTTCTTGTTGATGTCCTCATTATTGTGCATTTTATTGTATTTTCATTGTGCCTTTGCTTATCAATATGCTTTTTGATATTCTCTTTGACGTGCTCTTATCTCTTCCTATTGTTGTGAAATTGTCATTTCTAGTGCTTTTCTTTGTCGACATGTTATTGTTTGTTCATTTTTCTTTATCCTTTATTCTTCATGCTCTTTTGGATGTCATTTCTAATGTCTTTCTCTATCAAAACACTCTAACTTGTTCATTTTTATTTATCCTTTGTTCATTCTCTTCAAATGCCATTTCTAGTGCTTTTCTTTGTTGATTTTCTCTTACTTGTTCATTTCCCTTTACCTTTGTTCTTTATTCTCTTCAGTTTTCATTTATTGTGCCTCTCCTTCTTGATATGTTCTTCGATATTCTCTTTGATATGTTGTATTATTTTCTCTTTGTTTTTCACTTTTATTCTTTCCTCAATCTTCTCTCTTTTTGTCATACATTTCTTCTAAATTTTCTACCTATTGATGTTTTTGTTGTTATTTCCTAACATGTTCTTGTGTTTTATTCCTATATTCTCAACATGCACATTATCTATCTTGTTATTATGCTAGGACATGGTTGTGTGAATAATCGTTACACAAAAATCAATGCATGTGATAAATATTTTTTTTAAGATCCACTGAAACCATTGCTCACAAATAATTGAATTAATTTTAAAGCAATATAAATAATCCATCTAGTTATGGTGTAATAATTTTGAAATCAGAGGGTTGGTGGTGATGGTGATAGGTTTGAAATCTTGTCGGAATTTTCCAGAGATCAGATTACGGTGCAACATGGGGATCAAGACGCATGGTGTTAGGAGTTAGGAGGTGGTGGACAATTGGCCTGTACCTGTCAATAGCACTAGGTGCATTGGGAGTGAAGCTAGTGGAAAATAGAATTTTAAAGTGGAACAAATATGGAAAAAGTTTTTACTGTTCTGTTTAATCGTTTCATTTTTTTCTTTCAGCTGCATGCACCCACAGAAGGAACTAACAACTATCACAATCTATGGAGGCCATAAGTAGGAAACAGGGAGGGAAACAATGGTCAACCAATGGGATTCTGTCGATTTGGACCCTAAGCCTGGTGACATCCTATCGGTATGGGGTTTGGATGCCATAGAGAAAAGCATTGAGAAGTTCATTTATCTAGGTAGGCTTCCAGCTGGGAAGTGGAGAGGTCCGAGGGAGGGCTCGAGTAAAGGAAGCGTTTTAGGATTTTTGGGGGAAAAACTATGCAGTTATAAAGAAGAAGCATGGGGAACTAACAGGAAACTAGAGGGGAGGCAGGAACAAGAGCACATTTGGCAGTTTGTGTAGTGGAGGTGGCATATGGAAAACATGTAAGTGCTCTAAACCTTTATTTTTCAAAACCGCATGGTTTATTTTCGAGCGTGCTAGAATATATCATTATCAGTTGCAGGTATAAGGGTAAGGAGGGTTTGAAATTGTTCTTGGTAAAGGAACTGGGGAACTTGGAAGAAATAAAAGGGAAAAGGTTGGACAATGCAACTGCATGAAAGAGTTCGCTGAATCAGAGACCCGGAGAGGCCATAAACCAAAAAGGGAACCCTATCCCAGAAGGTTTAACAGAAGAAGGCCTGACCGAGGTGTTAAGGGTTTTACTAGAGGGTTCCAAGAAGGGGAAAGGGGAATACAGTGAGTAGTTCAGAGGGGATTTTACCTCTTTTCTCTTGGTGGCACCGAGAGTGTTCAACCAGACTTCCTTTTGATAGGAGGTGCGGGAGATCACTCTCTCTATGTGGGAGAGGCAGGACTACAAGTGGAAGACGAAGTCTTAATCCATCAAAGTAGCTGGGTGGAGAGGCGGTTAGTGTCACTCTATGCAAAAGGAATCAATGTGAAGAAGGTCAAATCAAAGGTAGGGGAAGGGGGGAGGAAGGAGACTATAGGGGAGAAGAGGAAGAGAGATAAGTTGATAAAGAAAAATGATGTATGTCCTTGGAGTCGAAATTCAGATAGATGAAGCAATGGAAGCAACAGAGGTCACTTTGGTTTGGAGAGTTAAAGGAAAAAATTAGTTAGCAAATTATATCACAAAATGGGATTCTAAGGCATGGAAGGAGGCACCAGATCAATAGTTTGAGGTATCCACTCTAGCTAGGGGCTGGTTCATGGTAAAATTTAGCAAAGGAAAAACCCTTGAATGGGTTCTGAATTGAAACTTGTGTTTCAGTGGAGCCCATGTTCTGTTTAAAAGATGGAATCCCTTGTTTGACGCCCAAAGAGAGAAGGTGGTAGAGACTCTGGTCTGTGTTCATCTTCCGGGACTACCTCATCCTTTCTAGATGAAGATCGTGTTTAGAAATATTGGGAACACACTAGGACAATTTCTAGAAGTCGATACGTCCTTCCTAGAAATAATGGATAAAGGTTTAGCATGAATCCTGGTAATATTAAATCTGAGGGAAGGTCTGGTAGAAGAAATTCACCTTAAATACAAATAATTAGTGTTCACCCAGATGATAGATTATGAAAAAATTCCTTTTTATTGTCATCGATGCCACAAATATGGGCATCTCACTAGAGAGTGTCTGTTGGGCTTTAGAAGGAGAAGAAGGCACATAAGAGATCCAGGAATGGAAAACTGGTCTCAGAGAGAGGAGAAGGAAAAGGTACAAGTAGAGGAGTTGGGGGAAAGGAAGGAAGGGGATCACGTGCATATGTAATCCGAAGTTATGCAGGATTTGTAGATGGAGGATGTGGAAGGACAGGAGTAAGAGAAGCCTGGGGAGCCTATTTGGGCAGAGACGGTGGAGAGTGGAGAAGCTATTTTTGTGCCCTAGGTGGAGGGTATTGTTCTTGAACCTATCCAATCTATTCATAATTCATTTTTTTCTCTGCTCAATATGATCCTGAGGCTTGGTCCTTCCAGGCCTCTTATTATGGAAAATTTTCATGTTGAATATGTGAATGATGTCATGGACAATATTATTACATCTATATGTGAGATTCACCTGAACCACCCCCTAGCATCGAGCCCAGTGAACCCTCGTTCTAAAGGTAAACCTATAGAGAAACCGCATTATAACCTTCGACCTAAATAGAAGAAGGTCCTTCCTTGGGAATTTGTGGGTGGGTTGGGTATCCACTAGATCATGCTGGGTCCTCGAAAGGCAAGAGGAAGTCTAAGCTATCTAAGGCATAGTTGAGAGAAAAAATTGATATAGCATATGGGAAACAACTATTACTTTCACGGTTTCTTATAGCAGTGTAGGCCCCAACCCAAGTGACCAAATGATTGTGCTATCTTTTAACTACGAAGGTTTTTCTAGTGCCTAAAAAAAAAGCATTGAATGCCTTGATTAAACAATATTGTCCTCATGTGATAATTCTCCAAGAAACTCTTGGAGCAGGAGAGGAGATAAGTTTGGCATTGAATAAAATGTTTTCGGGTTGGACTTTCCTATCTATGGGTTCCAAAGGAAGATGGGGAGGTTTGGCATTGGGAGTCAAAGAGGGAAGGATGAATTTATTAAACTCATGGGGTTAGAGCAAGTATTAGGAGCAGAGGTATACTCCTTGGAGATATGCTCAAATTTATTACTCTTGAACATTTATGGGCCTTGTCAGGACAGGGTATCCTTCTGGAATAATCTATTTATAAAATCCTTTATGGATAACCTGAACTTGGTGGTGGGAGGGTATCTAAACTTCTCTTTAGGCCTTTCTGAAACTTGAAGTCCAACATCACAAGCCGACCCACTGGTAGATTTTTTTCCTAAACAAGATCCGATCTGGCAAGCTTATTGACATTAAATTGATAAAAGCCAGACTGACTTGGAGGAACATGAGAGTAGGGGAGCCACGGGTAGCCAAGAGACTAGATCATTTCCTTCTTAAAGAGTACTTGGCAGCTAGACTCCATGTTTTTAGACACTAGGTGGGGGAAGGAGGAGAATCGAATCATTTCCCTATTCTATTGGAAATGAAAAGCCCTAATAAAAAATCAGGTTCTCCTTTCAAATTTAATCCATCATGGCTCAAGGAAGAATCATAAAATTCTTTGTTTAAAGCCACTTGGAGGCCAATGACAGGCGATCAAGGAAGGGAAAAAGCTATAATTTTTATGGAGAATCGTAAGCGCATGAAAAAGGCAACCATTGAATGGGTAAAAACAAAGAAGATCATAGAAGAAGCTAATGTTAGCAGGATAGGGTGGGGGGACTAGCTCATGTAGAGATCCTAGAAGAGAATGGCTATGAGTCAACAAAGAAGAGGGAAAGGATTAAACAATTGGAGTCAAAATGAAGGAAAATCCTGAATGATAGGGAAGAGAAATGGAGACTAAAAGAAAAGCTATTTGGTTGGAAGATGGGGACGAAAACTCAAAATTATTTCAAAACTATGTAAAAGGGAGGAAAAACACAAACACTATTTGGGGTCTAAATACAGAGTAAAGAGGTACTGCAAAATCATTTGATGAATTATCCTCACTTGGAAGGAATCATTTCAAAAACCTTTTCAAAGCTCCAGTAGACGTTACAATAGCTGAGGTGATTCGGGTTTCCCAAACCTCCCCTAGGTATGTTGAAGAGGAGAAGAACAACTTGCTTATGGCACTAGTGTCTAGAGGGGAAGTAGAAGGGATTTTAAGGTCAATGTAGAAGGACAAGAGCCTCAAACTGGATAGGTGGATAGTGGAGTTCTTCCAGCATATCTTTGAGACCATAGGGGATGAACTTATAGAGGTTGTAGAGGAATATTAGGACAAAGGATTGGTATATGAACCTTTCAAATCCACTTTCTTGGCTTTAATCCCTAAAATGGAGGAGCCCTCATCATTTCAGGAATTCAGGCCTATCTCTTTGCATAATTGAATATATAAAATTATAGCAAATGCTATCACAGTCTGTTTGAAGCCCATTCTATCAAGGAACATTTCCAAGGAGAAATTTGGGTTCTTGCATGGCAGACAGATACACGAAGCTGTAGGGGTTTCTCAAGAGACCCTGCATAGTATTAAAACGAGTAAGAAAAAAGGAGTGATTGGAAAATTTGATCTATCCAAAGCATATAATAGAATCAATTGGCTTTACATTAGAACACTTATAACACATTTGGGCTTTAACATTGGCTTTAAAAAGTAGGTAACGAGATATATTTCAAATATCAGTTTTTTCGTTCTGATTAATGGGGCTACTAATCCCTTCTTCCACAACCAAATAGGTCGTAGACAGGGATTCCCTTTTTCCCCCCTCCTTTTTCTCCTAGTTGCGAAGGGACTTAGTCAAATGTTTTTAGAAGCAAGGAGAAGAGGAGACATAGAAGGCATCGAAGTGGTAGTAAACTTAGATATATCACATTTATTGTTTGTTGATGATATCCTCCTTTTTAGTGATAGAAGTAGGAGTGATATTAGGCAGATTAAATAAATTCTTGATTTGTTTCTAATAGGTAATAGAATGTGTATTAATGCACAAAAATCCTCTTTGATTATGGAAGGGTTCTTGAGGTCTGAAATTAGGAGGATAATAGAGGAGCTCCCTTTCAAAATAAAGAGGATGAAATAAGGATTTAAATATCTGGGGTTTCATCTTAAGCCATTATTGGGGCAAAGTGATTGCCTATCATTTAATTTGTCAACCCGGGGGTTTCGTAAACTTGTGAAGCATGCGTGCACTGTATGTGCTAGAAATTGTCTTTTAGTTTAGATCAATCTAACTACAAAATAACGAAAAGCAATTCATCTAAACTATGAAATCAAATAATGAGAATGAAATTCAACTAACCTGTGAAATAAAATAAAAATAATTTATACTTAGTTACTCCAGAATTCAATTATGAAGTGTTAGCTTCTTGAGATGATGTGTAAGCAACTATTTATACTTTAACTTCTAATATCCTAGAAAAGAAAGTAAAGTGTGTAGAAAATAACTTAGTAATTGCATGTATTAAATATTCAACCATTCAATCTGGAAATATGATTAAATCAATTTCTTAGAATGATCTTTAGGAATATCATTTAATGCAATTAAATGAGGATCTTAAAAGAAAATATAAAAGCACGAAAAGTAAAGCTTAATGATTACATAGGTTGAACATTCAATCACCCAATTTGAAGTCACCTTCTTGGCCAGATCTTTTACTTAATTATACAATGAATTGATAGTTTGATCTAAGAAAGTAAATAACAGAACATGAAAGGAAACTAAATAACTATGAGCTCTTGCCTCAAACTTAATCCAATTGGGAAATACATAAGTATTTCATGTTGAAATGTTTTTAGAAAAGCAAAGATTACACAGTCATTCTAAAACTAATACTAAGAAAGCAAATGAACTTTTATTATAAAAGCAATTAAATCTCACACATTTTAGGTAGCTGATCTAAAAGTGTGAGAGATGGTAAATCAAGCTGCTCTCTATGTAAGCAAAACCAAGTCAAAATGAAGGAACATTCATGAGTAAGGTGCCACAATCTAATTTTGTATTCAAAGCTTGAGCATAACTCCAATTTTACACATGAAAATGGTAGGAGAAAACTTCCCCTATTTATACAAAAAGATGAGAAGCTATCTCATTAATGAGAGTCCATGAATCTCTCCCCATATCTCTAAAGTTACAATCAAAATAGAAAATGATAAGACACATGTCTTCTTAGAGTTTCAATACAAATAAGAAATGAGACACATATCCTCATGATCCCATGATCTTCTCCACTCAAATTCGAATTTGGTTTTGGGATGCCACATAAGGGTCTTTTAGAAACTTCATTTTTTCCTACACATGTCAACAATCTCATCCCACTTGTTAGGTATAAGCATCTGCACATTATTTTCTAATTTTTAACGATAAATTCACTTAAAAATGCCAAGAATTAATAAAGTTTGGAAAAACATAAATGTGACGCGATAATGATAATGGTAAGGTAAATGTAATGAAATGGATGTAAATGTAATGAAATAAAAGTGGAGTGAATATGACAATATGGAAATATAAGTGAAATATAATGGAAGTGAATGACAATTTCAAGTCCCAACAACCATATACCTTTAGGTTTCAAGACTAGTTTTGGCTGGTGGCCAAAATAAAAAATTGGGTAAAACATTGGAGTTATAAATGGTTATCGAGAGCAGGAAGGATGACACTAATTAATCCAGTGCTTATGGCCAATCCTGTTTACTGAACTACATTAACATGGGTACCGAAAGGAATACTCTCCTGGATAAGGAAATTATAACATATACCAAAGGAGTGGGGGGGATAGGGTTCAAAATACCTTACAACTTTTGCATCCTTGCTAGCTGCAAAACTGGGATGGAGACTTCTTTCAATGGAAAAATTATGGCTGAGGATCCCAGATAAGAGGTATTCACAAGCCTCAGTCCTATGGAAGGAGACTTTGGAATCGATAAAGATTATTGAACAAGGTTTAGCTTGGCATGTTGGGAATGGAGAGAAAATCAGACTTGGTTTGGATCCTTGGGTAGGATGTAACGAGGGATATGCTTTATCAAGAGAGCTCATAAATTACATAAATTCGAGAGGATGCTTCTACCTAAAATAGATTGAGAAGGATGGTGAGTCAAGAATATGGCATCAAGCATGGAAATCAGCAGAGGATTTGCAAATGGAGCCCCAATGGATAGAGGAATGGTAGAATTACATTAGGGAACTGCAGAGAACAAATTTCTATGTTAGGGATCGCCTAGACATGCTGAGATGGGTACATGTTCCATCCAAAAAATACTACCTGAGTATGGACATAGTCACTTAAAGACAAGAAGGGGGTGGGGTGCATCAGAGTGGTGGTATAAACCTCTATGGAAATTAAAAAGTCCTGCAAAATGAAGACTATTCTTCTGGTGTATTTTAAGGAACAAAGTCCCAACTTGGGATAACCTCCAAAAGAGGAATAAGATGGGTCCTAGATGGTGCACACTTCGTAAAAAAAAGGAGGTATCAATTCAACACTGTTTCTAATTTTCCATTTTAGTAAAAGAACTTGCGATGAAACTTTGAGGTTAATAGGAAAAAACAAGGGATGGTTTGGAGAAAATATCAGGGAAGCATAGAAAATATGGTGGGATGAATCCCAAGAGGAAAATATGAGAAACCTTCAGTTAATAATCTCTTGGGGAATTTGGTTGGCTCAAAATTAGGTCATCTTCAAGGACCTAGCTCCTTCTCATGCTCCCATTACGATAGAATGTCTTATCCCTCTATCAAATTCTGTAAAGAAGACTAGGGAAATATGAGTAGATCAAATCAAGGGAGAGATTCAGATCGTTGGAATACTTGTGGGGAAAACTTAGTCAGTCACACAAATTCTATAAAATACTTAAAATATTTGGTAGGCATTGGCTCTTGAGCAAATAATTATGTTGAACTACAATCCTTAAAACCATTACTTTGCTAGCTTATTCATTTGGGTTTGGGAACGGTTCAGACCTTTGGAGATTCTCATAATATTGTAAAATGGTTTAATGGAGAACACAGATGTCAAAAATACTTTTTGGTTCCATTACCAGAAGAAGTAATGCTATTGAAACATCAATTTGATTTTATCACTGTTTGCCATAGTTACAGGGAACAAAATTCTAAAGCAAACCTCCTACCTAAGGAGGGTTTACAACAAGCTATGGGTGACTAGCGGATAAAAAAAATAGACAACGACATGTGTGTCGGATCAACCTCCTTTTTTCTTCTTAAAAAGTAGTTACTATGTCCTAATTGAGATACAACATTTCTCGTTTTTTTGTACATGATCATATCTACAGGGGTTTTTAGAACTAAATACACTATAAAAATCTCTAGTTTTTTGTATTTTTGTATAAACTATTTTGTTCATGTTTGGGTTGTTTTCCTCATAAATGAGGAGGCTTGGGAGCATCCATCAGCTCATGCACTGTTTATATTGGGTTTGGAAAATATTGTGTTTTTACTTTCAGCCCAGGTATCTACTCTATGTTTATTTGCTTAACATACAGTATATTGAATGCTTAACTGCATCTACAAATGTAACTTTTATTGCCTTAATAGAAACTTTTTTTCCTACGGAAAAATAAAAATAAAAAAATCCATGTAGTTATATATAATATGAGGAATTAACATCTACATTGAAATCAATACATCTAGAGAAAACAAGCTAAAAGAATTAGAAATCAACATCATACCGAAATCAATGCATTTAGTGTAATCTATCAAATACCTTTATAAATTTGCATCTACATGGAAATCAATGCCTTTAGCATAATCAATTAGATAGCATTAAATATTAACATCTACAGTGAAATCATTAAAAATTTTAAACTTTTCTACCTTGTGCAAAAACTTTACTGTTATGTTATACTATTATGTAGTGGAAATCCTTTAATGTTTCTTAAAGTAAAGACTAAAATGACGCTAAAAGTTGTAATGCAAAATTAATAATATGAAGCTTTAGCATAATAATTATTATTTAATATAAATATGATTAATAATTAATATTAAATCACAAGATTAAGGTTAATACTATTAATATGTTATAATATAATATAATATAATATAATATAATATTAAATATAAATATTATAATTGAATTTAAGCTTTTGTGATCCATATGGTTCAAAACAAAGCTTGTCCAAATGATAAACCATACTGAATGGTTCCAAAAACGTCCACAAAACTCTGATGATATGATTTTTACCAAGATTTTTCTTACTTTTCATAATTATAAATATTATATTTAATATATTATACTATTAATATTTTCTAGTATAATATAATATTAAATATAAATATTATAACTAATAATTAATATTAATATAACATTATATTAAAATATTAATATTAATGTTAATATATAGACCATTAATTTAATATACTATTTAATATTAAGATTAAAGCACTTGTATAAAACCCATTAAAACAAAATATTAAAAATGGTTCACTTTCTCCTATTCTTTCAGAACTTACGTAGCTCTTTCGGCCATCGTCATGGAACAATGAGGCGCACACACTTCTTCGAAAACAATTTTTGCAAACATTTTTTTTTTCAATTGTGAAGCTATTTTAATATTATATAATCGGATAAAACCCTAATTGCAAAACGTTACATCGTTACATGCCTGTTAACATTCATTTATTAATTATTTCTTTAGGTCAATGTTGCACGCAAAATCATTCAGAATTTACATGCGTTGTTAATATTATTGATACCTTTCGTATGTGGGATGACTCTTGTGGAATGACAGATAATGAAATAAGCAATGAAGAACAAATGCAGAGAACAAAGTTATTTTCCCTTAAAACTTGTGAAACGCATGCGCACTAAAGTAAATAATCGTTTTTACTGTCTTTGTTGTTCATCACTTATTCAATAAATCGTAAATTAAATGTGAAACTCCGGATCAATGTCTTAACTCATATATATACTTGCTTTCATATTTATGTAAACCTAAATTGCCTCAAACTAAAAAGAAAATCAATTGATCCAAATACATATCTTAGATCTAGACCTTCAATCTGGGAAAAATCCATTGAATTTCTACTTAATTTCATATTTATGTACACCTAAATTGTCTCAAACTGGGAGGAATATATATATATATCCTAATACGTACCGTATATCTCAACCTTGGATCTGGGCAAAATCCATTGAATTAATCCATATAATAGGTCTACATGGAATAAGCCTAGATCTCAGAATTTATAGTGTAGATCTAATGAGAACTCTTCAACCTTTAAATTTCCAAACTACCATATTGTATTTGAGAAAAACAAAAATAACATTCCATAATAATGAGCATAAATGCAGATACAAAAATAACATTCCATAATAATGAGCATAAATGCAGATACAATTCAACCCGATATCATAGTATCCCATGAAAGAGCATTGTATTGAAAATTACATTGCTGCATAGATTGAGATTGAGCTATTAAAAGCATCCGCTCACATATATATACATATATTGTTTTTTTTAATGAGTAGAGTTGAATTTTTTATTATTATTTTATTATTACAAATACATTAATTACATTAATTACAAAGCAGAGAAGAGACAACAAAGGCAAAATAGTGTCCCCGGATTATAGTTTCTCTACACTCCTCAATGAAAAGCAGCACTGCTTATTACATATTTATAACATTCTTGCTCACTCAATGTAGTGTTGAAAAGATAGGTATCTGCAAAAAATCCGCGAGGGTGCTGAAAACATATTGTGGAAACATTACAAAGTTGATAAAAATTGACAAAAATCAGGAAACATTGTGAAAAATCATAAGAAGAAATTGACAAAAATCTGAGAAAATGAAAAAAGTCAAGCAAAAAATTGCTATTTTGGGGGCCGAAAAATCAGCTACCCCAAAAAATCGCGATTTGCTAAAAATCATTACAGTGCCGTGGTGTCACTACAAAAATATGTTTTTATAATAGAGATGAATATGGACGATCATTTAATTCCAAAATATCTCTGAAAGTATTTCTGAAATTCTGTCATTTCTCTGAATTTCTCTAAAATTTCGCTGAGCTTCTCGAGAAGCTTGGCCGAAAAAACGTTTCCCTGGACGACGATGAGAAGTTTCTGGTTCTTTGACGACTATAGCTTATTTTGGGAGTTTGAATATCTTGTACACTTCTTTGAAATATAATATCTAATTTAAATAAATAAAATATATAATATTTTAATTTTTGTGGTAATACATATCTAATATATATATATTTGAAATATAATATCTAATTTAAATAAAAGAAATATCTTAATATTTTAATTTTTGTGGTAATTCCTTCTTGGAAATCGTTCATGTTAAGATAGAGTGAGAACTTAATTGTAACGCTGAATCATTTTACAATTATCCTGAGTTCTTATTCGTTTATGCTATTAGTTTTTATAATAATTAATTTTTTTATGTGGATTAAATTTATTTCTAATAGTTATTTTTTTTTTAATTATTAATTATTAATTTTTTTTTTCCATTTATTTCTAATAGTTAATATGGTTAAAAGATATATTACCAAAGTCCCCAGAGGTGCAGTCACTGTATTGCTAAAGTGTTCATGGTCAGTGTATTGCTAAAGTGTTCATGTCATTATGGAGGTTAAAGGAAACTTGGATTTACTAGTGTGTTGTGCTGGTGGGTGGTGCACTTGCACCTGCAGGTTATAGTGGTAGTCATTGGGATCAACTCGTGTCACGGCAGTATGAGAGATCAATTCGTGTCATGGCAGTGTGAGAGCCAACTTACTCATGTGTTGTGCTTGGGGTGGTGCAGTTGCACCTCGAGGTTATAGTGGTAGTGTTTGGGAGAGTATGAGAGCTGACTTACTCATGTGTTGTGCTTGGGGGTGGTGTAGTTGCACCTCGAGGTTATAGTGGCAGTCTTTGGGATCAAGTAGTGTCACAAGAGTATGAGAGATGACTTACTCATTACAAATTCAGTGAAAAAAATATATATATTAACACAAAAAAACCTAAAAGTAAAAATGTATTTAATTGTAATTAAAATAAAATAATTTATTTTAATATATCAATTGATTTTACTAAATTTAAAAACCACAAAATTCATATTCTTAAATGTTATTGTGAAATAATAGTTAGTTTAGACTTTATAATATAACTAGCACAACCACATTAATAAATGTAGCATTATATCAATTATCAATAATATTAAGAATTAATGTTATTAATTTCTAAATTTAGTGTGATCCATAAATAATGTTATTAATGTTATCATCAATAATATTAATATAAACATAAAAACCATATCAATAATAATTAATATTATATTAAATAATAATTAATAATAATAATAATAATAAAATAACAACAATTATATTAATAATCATTTAATAAATAATAATGAAGTAATTATGAAATAAACATTTAATAAAAATCAAACAACAATTTAAATGCGGTTGATAGGAAATTCAACTTTAAATGCTCCACCAAAACACAGTTATTAAACACTAGCCTCTTGCAAAACACACTAAGACCAATGACAAAAGCTACACTAATTCAAATCAACAAGATAATGATCACGACCATTCACGCTTTCCAACCAATCCATTTTCGCATTGTCTTGCATTTTTGCATAATGTTGAAAAGAAAAAGGCGATGAAATCTACAAACCATCTATTGATTTCACTCTTGATATAGTTGTAAATGTCAGACCCTACCTCTCTCTATATCCAATATCTACAGTGGCTTATTGCAAGGGAATAATATTTAACCAAAGGGATAAATATTATAAACCCAAGGAATATAAACCCTAAGATAAATATTAAAAACCCTAAGATAAATATTAAAAACCCTAAGATAAATATTTGTCACAATGTGATGTTGGAATATGGTTGGCCATGATTGATTTTCATATTGAGACAATGTTTGTCAAAATGCGACATTAGACAATGAATGACCATCGTTGACCATGGTTGATCTCCATATTGAGACAATCTTTGTCACAATGTGACGTTGGACCATGGTTGACCATGAATGACCATGGTTGTGACAATGTGACATTGGACCAAGAGGTAGTCTTTGTCACAATGTGACCATGGTTGACCATGATTGAACCCAAAGGTATTATAAATCCAAGATAATAATATTTTTTGTGAATAAGATAAAATATATTACTATAGGAACTGAAAAATTACATTTTTTGGGTTGTGTGGGAGAGAGAGCCCGACACAAGACCCAATATAAATCCCTGAAATGGCCATGGTTTTGTCTTTTTTACAATGCAGCCTTGGAAAAAATGGGTTCTGAGTCCATAGGTGGAAATAGAGTAGAACCCTCTTTACAACATTCTAAAAAATGAGAGAATAGAAACATAGAGAGAAGAAGAAAGCCATAGTGAGGCAAACAAGGTGAGAGTCGATTTTCTCCACGACAGATAGACCTCTGTGGAGGAAGAGAGACAAAAAGGAGGTTGCTAAAGTCAAACCTAGTTGGTGGTTACCAGATCTTCATCTAGACGAATGGGAGTCTCTTGGGAGATCCCCTCCTATTGCGCGACAGTCTTAGGACGACTGGTAGAGGCCCCAACGACCTCTTTCTTGATGCTTGGGGATCCTTCAATAGTCGAATGGACCTTCGTCATCGACTTCTTCCTGATAATAGTGTATTATAGTGCGTCCTAAGTTATGAATCAGTAGTGGTGGATGGCTTTGGCATACATCACAAACTTCTCAGTCAGACTATCAATCTTTGTTTCGAGTGCCTTGGTGTGCTCGTCATGTTCCTGCATCGCAAGCCCCATGATGGTCTTCATTTGCCACCATGTTTTTATAGTTCGCACATAGAGGTTCGTGAATGCTCGGGTGAGGGTTGGATCTGGAATCCAGGAAAAGTCGACACTGACATCCTCAGCTGTGATCTCTATTTGAATATCATTTGCTTGGGATTCTAAATCGGCAATGCGCTATTAAGTTTCAGGATTAGTCGTCGTCGTGTAGCACATAGTTGCACATCTTACAGAGGTCTCCGCGTGAGTGGTGGGGGGCGTACCCAGAGACTGTCAACGAGAGGCAGCACGACTACACTCACCTCCTCGACTAGAACCAAGGGTTGAGAATTTCTTTGGGGCCATGAGAGGAGTAGAAGGGCTTGGGAGCGAGAGGAACTAAGGAGTGAAGGACCAGTAGAGAGGGATGAGGGTAGAGAGGAGAATGAGGGGGATAAGGGGGAGGTAGAGATATATAGAGGCCAGGGGATGGAGGGAGGCTGGGAATAGGGAATAGGGGCAGGAAGGGGAAGCATGCAAAGATCTAAAGCGAGGTGTCAGAAAAATAGTGAAGTGGAGAGGATGTGACAGGGAGGTAGCGACCGCACAAGGGAGTGGGGAGGTAGTAATGAGGGCTCTTGAATTAGGAAAGCCAAAGGTGAGTCTGGGTGCATGCACTACACTTCTATCCTTCTTATGGAATAGATAAGTGACCTTGAAATTATGAAAGGTACGTGAAAAATTATTGTTCAATGGAGTGGTTATCTTCGACATTGATTGATGCACAGTGCTGACGGAGTTCACTGTCCTCCAAATCCTACTAAGCTCGAGAATTCAGGCATAGGATCTCAACAATACCCTCATTCTCCAGTCTGTCCATGAGTTTATTGCCCTTCCTTCTGATTTCTTGAAAGTGGAGGCCTTCCATGTTGTCAATCCTCTGCTTGATCCACTGTATTATTTTGTTTAGGCGCTAGTTTTCTGAGATTTTGTCCACCTCGATATCCTGTTGAAGTTTTTTGCCAATCTAAGTGGCTAGCATGGAATCTCCTTCTACAATCAGAGGACTGAGCTTTAGGTTGTGCACTATGGTGATGCCATTTTCCAGGGCATGAATTTTTGCAACATTTTTTGTGGCTGAACCTATATTTCCCTCATATATCTAGATTATTTCTCCTTTTTTGTTTTTGAAGACTCCTCCAAAACCAACTTGGACCAGATTACCTTTAGTGGCACCGTCATAGTTGAGCTTCGAAGTCACCTACTCTAGCGGCCTCCAAATGTTTTTTTGATTTTGATGCCTGGAGTTGGGGGTGACTTCATGAACCATGATCTAAAGGAGATCCATCATTGAAAGAATTCTCTCTTCGAAGATAGTGGGAGGGGCTTTGGCAGTCTGAGTAGGTAGAGAGGTCACAGTTTCCCAGATTTCCCTTTTGATCTTCGAGGTTATGATTTCCTCCTGGGTGGAGATGCCATGAAAGATTATTACGTTTTGTTCCTTCCACAATGCCTAGCAGACTAGACCATGTATTAAATTCCATGAGCAATTGACAGAGGATGTGTGGATAAGACAGATCTCGAGTTCGCGATGGTTCTTTCAATGGATGAGGGATCTTGATTTGAGCTGTTGAAAACTAGTAAAATACAATACCATAATTTGGACGTGTATGGGCATACATTCAACAAGTGAATGGGGGTTTCTTCTTCTTGCTGGCAGAGAAGGCATCTCGAGGGATTGATGAACCCTTTTCTTCTTAGGTTGTCCCATGTTAAAATATTTCTATGCATGAATAACCATAGAAAGATAGATATTTTCAGCCAGTGCTTCCTGTCCCAGATTGAGTTCCACTTTGGGTCTGGTTGAACTTGATCTATCTTGGCAATGTATTTGTAGGCTTCTTTTAAATTGAAATGTCCTGTTGAATTTCCCCCCCTCTAATCTGATCCTCAGTAGAGTCAAGGAGGATTTTTATTTTTTGAAGTTTTGATGAGAGGTTCGACTAGGCTTGGGGATTCATATGGGGAGACCATTCCTCTTGATCCATCCAGATTCTCCATCTGTCCTCTTCGTCACTCGTTTTCTAGTACTGGATGACTTTGTTCTTCCCTCTGTTTTGCATATCAGCCTTGATTTGGTGATAATGATCTTGATCAAGTTCTGACCTATGTTGGCAGGCATCCTCCCAAAAAAGAGCCTTGTTTATGTTGCCTATTTCCTAAAAGCTATGATTTTGAATGATATCCCTATTCTCCCATGCTTGGTTCCAGATGACTGAACCTTTGATATTTTCATTGAGCCTGATAATTTCCTCTTGCAAGAGGGAGGGGTATACTTTGATTTCCATAGGATTCCCCAAGGGGATTTGGGGTTTGCAATCCATCTCCATAAGTTTTTAGCTCCCAGGGCCTTTCCTCGGAGGTTTATGTCTTTAAGATCAAGGCCACAATTTTTTTGGGTTTGCAAATTTTTTCACATGCCACTAGAGCCCATTTCTTTTTTACCTCTGCACCTCTCCATAAGATGTTCCTTTGCAGGTTTTTGATTTTGTTTGAAATCACTTTTGGGGTTGCTAAAGCTGAGTACAAGTAGAGCGGGATGGCCTGTAAAATAGATTTGACCAGGATAATATGACATGCCAGATTGAGAGATATGAAGTTCCAATTGGAAATTCTTTTCTCCAATTTATTGACTAGATCCTCCCAAGTGGCCTGGGAGAGTGGCATGTCTGTAAGGGGACTCCAAGGTAAGTGGAGGGAAGGGAACTGATGGGAATGACCAGGAGTCTAGAAATGTTCCTGCAGATGGGAAGTTGGGTGTTAAAGAAGAACAACTTGGATTTCTCAGGGTTGATAGGGGTTCTAGAGGTAGCAAAGAAGTTAGACAAAATGGACATGAAAGAGGAAGCTTCTTTGATAGTTGGGAGCCCCATAAGAAGGGTGTCATCCACAAATTGCTGGTGCATGGAGGGGGGAGTAGAGGCATGGGGTTGGAGACCATTGAGTTTATTAGCTTGTAAGGTAGCAAAGATTGAGTGGCTTAGCCCTTCAGCCATAGTGACAAAGAGGAAGGGAGAGATAGGATCCCCTTGCCTGATACCCCTGGAAGGATTAAAGGGCCATGAATGGGAACCATGCACGAGGATGGAGAAGAAATATTCTGACACCATAGCCATGATCCACTTGATGCTGTCTTTGTGGAACCCAAATGTTCCCAGGGCCTGTCTCATATAATTCCAACTACTTTTATCAAAGGCTTTGGACATATCTAGCTGAATCATCATACCGTGTTTTTTTTGGGTTTTGAGAGAGTGGATAAGCTCATGAGAAAGGATGATACTATCCATGATTTGCCTTCCTTCCACATAGCCAGACTGTTGATGGGAGATAAGGAGAGGAAGGATGACTTTTATCCGATTGGCGAGGACTTTGGAGATGATTTTGTAGATGACATCGCAGAGGGCTATGGGCCTAAATTTGTCCGGGGAATCAATAGAATTTCCCTTGGGTATCAAAGTTATGAAAGTGGAGTTAAGGGATTTAAGGATAGACTTCTGAATGCGAGATTCTTCCACAAGGGCATGTACATCCAATCTGAGGATGGGCCAACAAGCTTTGAAGAAATCGATAGTGAAACAATCGAGCCCTAGGGCTTTTCCATTGGGCATTCCCATGACCACATCTTCCACTTCCTGGAGGGATACTTTCCTAAGGAGCATATTGTTATGCTCCTCCATGAGGATTTTTGGGATATGCTTGGTGATTTTTTTAATGTCCTGATCCTGGTCATTCCTTGACTCTTTGAGAAGAGAGCTGAAATAATGATTGAGATCTGATTCCAACTCCTCTTGAGAATGAATAAGATGACCATATTGGTTCTTCAAAGGCATGATTTTGTTTTTTCTCCTATGCTGTATCATTATTTTATGGAAAAATGCAGTATTCATTTCCCCACATTTCAGCCAATTGATTCTGGATTTTTGTTGCCACAACTTTTCTTCCTGGATGGCTCTTTCCTCCTAGCATTGTTGTAATCTTTGTTCCTCTTTCTTACTGTTCTTAGTTAGCCCTTATTCAATTATGTTTTGTTAGAGAAGCTCCAATTGATGTTCCAAGTTTTTTTTGTCTGTGATGATGTTGTCGATTGTTTCTTTGTTCCATTTTTTGATTTCCTCTCTGATAAGTTTTAACTTTTGTTAGAATGTGTACATTTTGTTTGCAGTTCTGATGGGAGGGTAAATCCACCATTGTTTCTTTTTTCCATGAAGTTTGAGTGATCCAACTAGAAGGTTTTGAATCTTAAAAGCTTATTTTTCAAAGAATTGGAAATTTGAATCTTGAGAGAGATTGGCTAGTGCTTTGAGTCTGCTTGGAGTAGGATTCTTGCTTCTGTCTCCCAAGAGGTAAGACAAGTTGCCTCAGATAAAAGGAAACGGTCTAAATGGGAGGCAATTTGACAATCTCCTCCTCTTCTGTTATTCAAGGTAAAAATGCCATTATTGGTGGGAATGTCGATGAGGTTTAGGTTTTCAATGGTGGTTAGGGAAGCCTCTAAGTCCTTATCCAACTTCCGGATACCTCCTTTCTTCTCAGACAAATTTCTTATCATATTAAAATCACCTGCTATGATTTTGAGAGGAAGGTGTAAAGGATCTAGGAGATTGGAGATGGTTTGGAGCATTTTAATTCAGTTTGTCACCTTGTGCGAGGCATAAATATCAATTGTGCGCGGCATAAATATCAATTATGAAAATACTCTTGTCGGTGCCTATGATTCTCAGGATCATTGTTATGGAATGATGAGTGGCTAGAGAGGGTATGAAGTAGAACTTGGAGTTTTTCCAAAAGGTCATTATACCCCTCGCCAAACCGGTAGCCAAGTTGGATAAGGAGCTGTATGGCTTAAAAAAAGAGTTGAGAAGGAGAGGGGGATAAGCCAACTCTAGTTTAGTTTCTTGAATTAGAAGGATGTCAGCATGATTAAACATGATTTTGTTTTTTAAGATTCTTTTCTTCCGAGGAATGTTTTCTTCCTAGGACTGTTCAGTCCTCTAATATTCCAAGAAATGCAATTCATTGACATGGAGATGGGTTTAGAGCCAAAGCTTTTACCTTTCCTTCATTGATTAATTTGGCACCCAATTCTTGGAGTAGATGACTGGTAGTCTTTCGACCTCGCTTTATGCTTGAGCCTTTGAGGTTGAGTCCTACTGGAATATTTACTAATATGCCCGTTGATGCTATGTTTTCTTACGCTCGATGGTGAGATTTGAGTTTTAAATCTTCCTAGAGGAGATAAGTGCCTTCAATTTTTCTAGTTGGTGTTTTGATATGGCATTTATTCCATTTTTTTTCCATTCCTATGCTATTGTTGCTAAGTATACCCCCTCTAGAGCTTCCTCTATGGCGCTTTCCTTTGGTGTTTCCTCTGTCTCTTTTTTTTTCATTTCTGTATCCTCTTGCAAATTCCCCTTTCTTCTGTTGGTCTAACCTATGTCCCTCTCACCGTATTCCCTATTTGCTGGGTTTGTTTCACCTTCTCCTGCTTCATCTCCTATTAGGTCGTTAGGATCCGTTTTCTCCTAGGCGCTGTGCAATGCATTGAACTGGTTCTGACCTGCATATTTAGATTGGTTCTTCTTGGGGATAATATTTTTCCTATTGTTCTTGTTCCTAGAGATGACTTTAGTATATCCTTCTCTATCTTTTCTCTTACTTGCTTTCTCTTGAGATTGAGGGGTTTTGTACAAAGGACAGTCTCGGAAGAGATGCTCAAGATCATGACACTTTTTGCATTGGAAGGGAATATGTTCATAGTCTATAATTTGCAGCCAAACTTCATCCCTAAAGATTAATTTAATTGCTTCTAAGAGGGCACCAGAGACATCTATATATACATAGATTTGGGCATAGGAAACAAGTGACTCGTTCTGGTGCCTTCAGACATTTTTATGTACTCCCCTAGCTGGTCTTCTATTCCTTTTAAGACGGAATGAGCCTAGTAATTAGTTGGTAAGGAGTAGAGGAGAACCCAAACTGGAACTCTCGTAAAATCCTCCTTTTCCAGTGTGAAGTTGTCCTTCCAATATCTCAAGTATAAACTAGATGAGTTGTAGAAATAAGGTCCTCCTTCAAATATTTTGTCCCTATCTTTTAGGAGGTAAAAAATGACTTTGAATAATCCTTTAGAGCCCAATTGAAGTCTGATCTCCCCTTTGGGTGTCCATTTTCTTTGTATCCACCAGTTCAAGGTTCTTTTAGTTGGCCATATGCCCATGAACTTTCATATTACTACATGTCCTTGCATATATTCTCTATAGACTACTACATCGGGGTCCTGGATTTCCAGTTCTAAGATTTTCTTGGCTATGGGGTTGCAGTTATTCTTAGTCTTTTTCGTCTGATCTTGTGGCTCCTTGCATATATTCTCTATAGACTACTACATCGGGGTCCTGGATTTCCAGTTCTAAGATTTTCTTGGCTATGGGGTTGCAGTTATTCTTAGTCTTTTTCGTCTGATCTTGTGGCTGCTCCTGAGTTTTTGTGGGATTTTTGTTAGTGTGGAAAGGCGAGTTTGTGCCCTTACCTTTTTCTGCTCGACTATCCTTGGTTATAATTTTAGCTATTTCTTCCTCCCTCTGAGGCAACTCTTTTTGATATGGATGCATTGTTCCTTCATGGACAAAGTTTCCTCCTAGTGGCATGCAGAAGGCAGAGCCTAAGGCAAAATTTGTGAAGAAAGAAACCTAGTCTGGAGGTCGACTAGTGACCATATATTTGAAGGAGAGGGCACCAAGATGATGATGTGGTTCATCCATGGAAGTCAGGGTACTGAGACGCCCCAACTAGATGTGCAAGGGGAGGTCGCGAAGAGTGCTGATGTAGGGATTAGGGATTATTTTTCATTCATCGCCAATCTACTCTTCAGCCACCAAACTATTAGGGAACTGTTATAGCCATGTAAAATCCAAGAGAATAATATTAAATCCAAGAGATTAATATTATAAATGAAAGACATATAAACCCTAAAGAGATGATATTCTAAACCCAAGGGGTTAATACTAAAAACCCAATGGATTGATAATATAAACCCAAGGGAACAATATTAAACCCAAGGGATTAATATTATAAACCCAAGGTAAATAAACCCTAAGATAAATATTATAAATCCAAGGGAATAATAAACCCAAGGGAATAATATTAAACCAAAGGGATAAATATTATAAACCCAAGGAATATAAACCCTAAGATAAATATTTGCCACAATGCGACATTAGAATATGGTTAACCATGATTGATTTTCATATTGAGACAATGTTTGTCATAATGCGATGTTAGACAATGGCCGACCATTGTTGACCATGGTTGATCTCCATATTGAGACAATCTATGTCACAATTTGATGTTGGACCATGGTTGACCATGGATGACCATGGTTATGACAATGTGACATTGGACCAGGAGATAGTCTTTGTCACAATGTGACCATGGTTAGTGACCATGTTTGACCATGGTTGAGACAAACTTTGTAACAATGTGAAGTTGGAACATGGTTGATTTCCATATTGAGACAATGCTCGTCACAATGTGACATTGGTTGATTTTCGTATTGAGAAATTTTTTATCGCAATGTGACATTTGACCATGATTATAAACCCAATGGATTTATATTAAACCTAAAGATAAATATTATAAACCGTATGAATAATATTATATCTTAGGAATATGAAGCCTTAGATTAAGAAACCCTCTAAATTATTATTTTATTGGTTTTTTTAATGAAAAAGTATTCAAAATATAGTGCAAAATCTTAAAAACAACTGAATAATAGAGAATGGAATTTTCAAAAATAAATTCATATAAAATAAAATGAAATGAAATAAGCATTTGTAATTCATAAACTCATTTACTATAATCTCATTTGGATACAATGAATTTTTAAAAAATATATCATGTGAAACATTATTGATGGAATTTTAAATCTATAAATTTACAATTTTTTAATGTATGATATATTTCAAAAAATGATAATTAAAAAAAAACCAATTTTATATTTTTACTTCATCTATTTTACCTATAATCAATTTACAATATAATGCATTTCAAATTTTAAAATTAAAAATACATTTCAAAACTTATCATGGAACTTATTAATATAAACAATATACTTCATAAGTAAAATATTTGAGTGCCATATTAAGTAAAATATCTCAATATCAACCAATATGTACAATGAAAAGAAATAAATTTTCATGGTTAAAACATTTTTAAGCATTTCAAGTAATGTTATTATTTTATATTTGGGATACATTTTTTGTTAATTTTATCTTTGAGATGCAAACAATTTTTTTCAAATTTTGCAACTTAAAAAACTTTACACAAGAAGAAATTATATCACTCTACTCACTTCTTAGATTTGTGATAAAAATAGATCAATACTAATCTATAAAGGAAAAACTAATAAGATCAGCTTGCAATTTGAAAATTGTTATTCGATGATTGTTAATTAATTTTAGAGAACAAATTCATTCATGTTAGTTTGCCTAATTCTACACTGAAAACCTAGGAAAAACCAAATTCAGAGCTGAGCTAATTTTATACATTTGTATTTGAAAATTAAAGAAATCTTCCATAGAACACTCCTTCAAATTATTAACATCCAAACCATGCTCAGTTACTAAATTTATATTAGACACATAATTAATCTCGTGGAGATTCATGGCATAAGTTGGTCAAAGCTTGTACTCCTCAATTGTGCGGCAACACATAGTCCTCTCGAGAGTCAAGGTGCTGTAAGTTAGCCTCATGATCCAACATCAAATGCCCAAACTTCTCATAGAGGTTGTCCATGTTAAATTTTCCACTATCAAACAGCTACGACAATGTACAAATATATGTATGTTCAGATACTAGTAAAGTAGATAAGGAAGTAAGCTATTGCCACGATTATACGAAGATAACTAGTTATCTATGGTATGGAATACTTTGTTATTAGTCAAAGAAGACATAGCATTCAAAACTTGTATCCCACATTATTCTAGCATGAGAAGAAGATTGGAGTAGACAATATGATCTTCGAACACATTGAGGGACATCTTAACACCAGGATGGATGGACTTTAGTTGCACCATAGTAAAGACGTGGGAAAATACCTTGTTATATATTTTCTTATATATAAATTAATGTTATAAATAATAAGGAGGAACTTATCATGGAGGAATTTATTAGAATTGGAATAATCTCAAATCCCTAGGAAATTGGTGGTTTGAGAGCCATGTGGCGTAGATATATTTTTTTAAATTTGTTAAAAGTAATGGACCATTTTTCTAAATAAAAATTGCTTATATATGAATGAATTTTATAAATAAAAATGAGGAAATTATTAGAATTGGAATAATCTCACTGTGGAGGAACTTATCAGGATTGGAATAATCTCAAATCCCTAAGAAATTGGCGGGTAGGGAGCCATGTGGCACAAATCTAATTTTTTAAATTTATTATAAGTAATGGACTATTTTTGCTAAATAAAATTTTCTTATATATAAATGAATGTAATAAATAATATTTAGGAACTTATTTGAATTAGAATAATATCAAATCCCTAGGAAATGGTCGGCAGGAGCCACTTGGCACAAATCTAATTTTTCAAATTTATTAAAAGTAATGGATCATTTTGCTAAATAAAATTGGCTTATATACAAATGAATGTTATAAATAATAATGAGCAACTTATTAGAATTGAAATAATTACATCATGGAGGAGCTTATTAGAATTGGAATAATTTCAATTCCCTAGTAAATTTGTGGGTGGGGAGCCATATGGCATGAATCTAATTGTTTAAATTTATTAAAAGTAATGGACCATCGTGCTAAATAAAATTTGCTTATGTATAAATTAATGTTATAAATAATAATTAGCAACTTACTAGATTTGGAATAATCTCAACATGGAGGAACTTATTAGAATTGGAATAATCTCAAATCCCTAGGAAATTGGTTGGTGGGGAACCACTTGGCACGAATATAATTTTTTAAATTTATTAAAATTAAATGCAAACTTACAAACTTTGTAATACACTAGAACATTAACAAGAAGTATATGATGATCATATTCCCTTGAGAAGCACTCTAGGCCCTCAATTAAAAAAGGAAGGTCAACAAACCTCTTGCCATCTAAAGTTCATATATATACACCTATCAGCAAATTAATACCTCACATATATTATGCTTGTTTTGACAAAAAATCTAAGTCTTTCTTCAAATACTTCAATTTCTTTAAATTTATCCCTAACCCATCCCTATTTTCAAGACTAACTTTACTTCGACCATAACGTTACCCTTTATTAATGTAATTTGTTATCACCAAAAAAATTGATCATCTAGCCTATTTTACTAGATGGATTGCAGTACACCATGTAAAGCTAATTTTCCATGGTAAAATTGCTTTCACTGTGAGAAATTACCTAATAAACTAACTTTGTTAAGTAATTTATAGTTAAACCCATGAAGAATAATTAAATAAATCACTATTTATTTGATTTTATTCTAGGAATAATTAATTTAACTATTGTTTTATTATTATTCCTTGTCAAATTTGACCCAATCATGAAAAATAAATAGATAAATCATTATTTATCTTATTTTCCTCTAAGAATAATTAATTGATCACGAATTCATTATTATTCTTTGTTAAATTTGACTAAATCCCTTAGGAATAATGAAATAAATCCTTATTCATTTATTATTCCTTAACTAATTCCTTGATATGATAAATAAATTATTTATTTATTTATTATTTCTAAATAAGAGTTTAAATACCTTTTCCCTCCTAAACAAATATAATAAAATATTCCATGTGGTTATTCCAAGAATGACATCAATAATATTTTATTATTTCTCATTATTCGTGGACAACTCAATATTTTGTTATAAAGAGAAGGTTTTTCCATTCATTATTTGCTTTTGATTATTTTCATTGTTGCACTCCCTGTTGTAACTCTGATTATTTTCATTGTCGCACACCATATTTTTGCTGGGTTTATGCATTATAGAGGAGAGAGACTACAAGAGCTGAAGACGTTTGAGGATAGCCAAGAACCCATCCCATAGAGGGGCATTGGTAACATTTATTTGTTCTCTTCACAGGTGTTATTATAAAATTATTCTTTACATATTTCGTTTCCATTAGATGATTGAAGTTATTACTCTTTCTTTTTACTGTTTAACTATGATTGTGGCATAGATAAGAATTTTGGCAGGTTTTGTTTCTATCAGTTGCTGCAAATCTACAATGTTGAGCAGCCATTTATATTGTTGATATTTTTTTTAATCCACAATCTTCAGTGGGTTCTTTTCGTACATCATTGAGAAGAAAACACTACAACAAAATTGGTGACTTTGTTGGGGAATAATTCCTATTCAGAAACCTGGGTCTCCAATACAAAATTGGCGACTCCACTCGGTTTTATACTTCAGATCCAGAAACCTAGATGACCTTTGGTTTTCAACATAGGGTTTCTTTTTTTTTTCAATTATCTTGATGTTTCCTAGTTCTTTAACCCTATATATGATAAATTTAATACTTCCACAAACTTTGTGGTCGTTTCCACGGGTCACAGGAACCAACCGCGACAAAGGCGACACTTTTTTTCCGAGATTTTGCAACCAGGATCCTCGGAATAGAAATCACAATTTTCAGCCCAAAAGGTATGATATGGGCTTCAAAATGCACCTTTTAGCCCAAAAAGAGTGATCCGTGTAGAGAAACAGGTCAGTACCTGCGATTTCTGGATTTTAGGGTTTTTCGCAGATCTGTTTCTAAGTTTTGCTGAGTGCTATTTGCTGGGTTTCTGACCTCTGTCTCATCCTTCTTAGGCCTTGATCCACTCTATTTTACTTGTCAAAGTCAAATTTAGCTTCCCCTAGAGTTTCTAGTACACTTCCACCTTTCTACGAGGAGTTTAGCTAACTCAGTAGTCTGAGTTTCTGCAGCACTTTCAACCACATTTTCTAGATCTGTAATATTTTGTCTCAAATCTATTAAGATAGGTTATTACCATCTATAATTTCACATTTAAACTTGTTTGGTCATTCCCTTAAGGTCCCATCAATTTCCCTAAGTGTTTCACCCATATCCCCATCTTTTTGCAGCGATCTTCCTCTTTGGTTTTTTGCCGTTGTTGCACCACTTTCCAGTAGCTTAGTGTCATTTGATCCCAGTCACACTAAAATTCAGATCTCTTGATTGTGTTAATGTATTTCCCATCCGTTTAGCCACCAAGTAGTACAGTGTTTGCAAACCTAGTTTAGGTGGGGTTTAGTTAATTGTTTTGCTATTCATTTTCTTTTATTTATTTTAGTTTATTTTTAGCAAGATTTTTTCTTTTTTACAAACATGATCTAGGCTTAATCAATTAATACACTTTCACACACAAGCACACCTTAAGCGAAGGGTGCTTAGTGTACACTACCAAGCCAAGACTTAACATAATAAATTTATCTCCCCGCATCGAGACAAATATATGTTGTTGATATCCCTTCACCATTTCCATGTTCCATGTGTCCTTCCATCATTGCACCACCAAGGCGTGCGTCATGGAGACTATTAGGCCTTCACCCCCAGTTTATACTTGGGTGTATTACCCCTGCCCGTCGGGCTTGAGTTCATAGCCCTCCGAGTCCCCATATCGACTCTTCCCTTGGTCCTTCTGATTCCTCATCCAATTCTGAACCTCCTTCACCACACATCGTCACCATGTCTGGACCTAGAGCTGATGCAGGAACCTAAACTAGTGTTGGCTTCGGTTCTATACCTGTAGTCATATCAAGCAGAATAGTTTTAGGGGCCGTTTCGACAGTTCCCATGCTCCTCTTTATGGGTGGGTTAAGTCTACCGGATCTTAACCAGTTGATAAACGACCCCATACACCATGATGTTGGTTGGCCTTACTTTGACATTCACAAACCATTAACCTTAGTGTTACATTTGTAAAGCGTTTTTACTTTAATAGATTAGGAAATTGCATGAAACTAGACTAACATGTATTATTCATAAGATAAAACAACATCTAAACCTTCATGATGCAATTGCAAAAGAAATACATAAAACAAACCATAAACAAGCTTAAACACAAAAACCATGCGAACATACATAAATACACATATTTATTCTCAAAAGTCTTGTTTATTAGTCAAGTCTTCCCAGTTACAATCTTTTCGATCTTGCGCACAAAACTCCATGGGTCTGTGCACTCAGCTACAGAATTACCAAGATCTCTATGCACACAGCTGTAGGAGCCTTCCCTTTAGCCTCACTACCAAAAGATGTTACAAAAAACTGACTCTAAAGTATTTCCACAATTGAATTCCCACCTTAGACTTGCTAAAACATCCCTTTATGTATGCATTTACCCTTACAATACCATGGTCCGCAAACCATGGGAGGAGCTCAAAAGCATCTAGATAATCCCATCCCTTTACAAAAAAGGGGATTTGACCCGCCTTAAATCCACTTTGACTCTTAGAACCCTATGCTAATCATGCTTCTCTCCTCAAAGTGTGGAATATTTTCTTAACTTAGACAAAACATAGAGCTGGGGGACCCCTACCCAACAGGCCACTAACACAAAGATGTGACTCGTCCTCAAGTCACTCAAATGGTATGTCCTTGATATTTGCTTTCAGACCTTTATATGCAGTCTGTAATGGATGAAGTGTTATTATGAATTGTTCTGCGACCTCTCAAACTTCATGCAAGATCTTCTCTGTGGTCAGCCCTTCTGCAGTGAGGCCGATTATCCTCAGGGTTTGCTGCATGCTCTTCAGTTTTCCCTCTACTTCCTACAAGAGTCTGTGGGCCTCATCTTCCCAAGGCTACATCTACATGGATATGATCTATGCCTTTCTATGTGGTTCATCAATCTATCCCTGGAGAAGTGTTCCTTCCTGGAGGTGGGTGAACCGTTTCACAGGTGCTAAGGTCTACACCATGGATTTAAGCTCATCAAACTATAGCTGCTTTTCTTTGATCTCTGATTCAATCATTGTCACATGTGGGTCATTTTGTAGTGAGGCCCACACTTCCATTGTATCTTCAAAAAGTTGACTATAGTCCTTAACTTCAGTCTCTATTTGAACCTTAGTAGTTTTGGTGTAGCTTCACATTGCTCACGAACTTCTGGTGATGTTGTAGGCTACAACTTCATCTGAAGATTTGTAATATGAATCTATAGTTCAATGCAAACCTTGCCCACCTATTCCTTAGATTCTTTGACTATTATCATCAGTTTTTGAATATTTTCTGCAGAAACTGCCTTGGCTGGGATTTGGAGCTCTAGAATGTCACTACACACTTTGGTTATGGCCTCTTCTAGCTGTTGGTTGCACGTAATGACCTCCTCATGATCCTTCATTGCTTTATTATTTTCCTTAAACATCTGGTGGCTGTTTAATTTAACTTTGTTGATGACTAATAAAGCTCTCTTCTCTTGTATCTTGAGCTCATATGTGATGCCCTAATGAAGATCGTTTAACATTTGAAGGGGGAGCACCACAAGATTTGGGCTTAGATTCTTTAATTTTTGTGTGCTCTTCCTTTCCTTTGCAGCCTCAAAATTTATTTATCCTTATGGTGATTGGACTACTCAGAGGTTTTCGGTAAGCTTAGTTGTCGAAGATACAACATTCGCTTGCTTCTTGCTTGCTTGAACCATGCTCTCTTGAATCACGCTTGTCTAAACCTGCAATTCTTTAAGGTCCTATTGGAAATTTGTCAATACTATCCTATATTGATCCTAGATTTTCCCCTGCATCTCTTTCGTCGCAGTGTGGACAACATTGCTAGTTTCATCAAATTCCCCCTCAGTGAGGACCAAATGATCTACATTGGTGGACTTATCAGACTTTTACTTCTTCTGTGCAGCACCAGTACTCTGCTTCTTCCTCTTCCTTATTATGAATGGGGAATCAATGTCCTCCATTTCCACATCAAGTTCTCTGCCACATTGTTCCCCTTTGTCAGTCTACTGCTCGACTACAGGCTCGGTAGTCTTTCCCTCGAGATCAATGGTGACCGTCGGAGGCATTCTTTTGGTATCCTTCTTGGCCGTTGATTTTTTGGCCTACACACTTGTTCCTGCCTTCTCAGTCACTTTGATAGCTATTGGGGTAATCCAATTAATTGACCACTTATTGATGACCATCAAGATGTCATCTTCAGTCACCAAGTATGGTATCTCATGCCACACTTTCTCCAAATCTTTCTTGGTGCGAATAGAGACTATTACGTCCCTATAATACTAGTGATTACCCCATTATTGTTGTAGTTGTATCCCTTATTAATATTGTTGCACCCCTATTTTCCACATATTTTTATTAATGTGCCCCATAGAATCCCTCTATTGTTATTTTTGTGGCTTTATATTATTATTGTTAGGTTGGCTGGGTTATATTGTGACTCCTTAGACTCTTATATATAGAAAGGAGGTTTTTGTCATTTGAATCATCCAACAATTGTTCATTTTTGTAATGTAAAGGAGGTTTCCCCCTCGAAGAGGTTGAATTCTCAGGTGTTCAACTTTCTTTTCTATCTTTTTGTGAGCTGGTTTCATAACATTTGATATCAGAGCTTTGGATTCTATGGTTTTGCTACTCCAAATAGGTCCTCGTGGCATTTTCACTATAACTTTTTTTCTGCGACGTTTGAAAGCGAAAAAAAAACCCATTTGATAACAAAGCGCACTGAACCTCGGGTCCAAATTTCAGATCCTTTTGCGCTATAATTGCGGAGATATGATCTAAAGAAGTTGGTCTTTTTGCAGACTCCTGAATTACATTCCAAACAGTTGACCTAGGGAAAATCGTCATAACTTTCTCTCTGAGCATTGGATTGAAGTTTCGTAAGAAGCTACAGAAAGAGGACAAAATGTAGTTTCTTGTATATATTTTTCAGAGCCAAAGGTCGAAATAGGGACACACAGCATGTCGTACAAGTTCGCTTTACTGAAGTAGTCTATAATCAAGTCACTGTGGGAGATTTAGCATAGCTCTTCCTTGGAGAATCCAATTTGGATAAGACTGGTGGCATTGGAAAGAGGACACAAAGGGCTATTGCAGATCACAATTTTAGAACTGGATGATCTGAAATTATAGAGATACATCAGAGGAAATATCAAGCTCCTTCAAAGTGAAAAAAGGTGCGTAGATTTTTTAAATTTTTTTCTTAAGCTTGGTTTGAAAAAATACTGTGAATAATTCAAAAGGCATAGTAGAGCATTATTATTGGTAACTGATGCCTCGAGCAAAGAAAATGAAAACACCTAGTAAGCAACCTGAAAGCGCTAGCATGACTCATGAAGAAGAGGAAGAAATGCTACATGATATAGCAAAATTACAAGACCAAGTGCAACAGATGTCACTCTCACAAAAGCTAAAAGAAGCTAAGATAAATGGCGTGGAATATAAGATAAATGGTGTGGAAGCTAAGATGAATGGCATGGAAGCTAATATGGATGATTTGAAGACAGATTTGAAGACAGACATGGAAGAATTGGAGATAAATATGAATAAGTTGCTACAAGAAATGGTCACTAATGGTGAAAGGGTAGTAAAGGAAACTCATGATGAGAACAAAAGAAATGTTAATCATGATTCCATAGACTCTAATGTTGGCTCAAAGACCCACCATATTCCAAAAATCGATATGAGGAAGTTTGATGGCAAAGACCCTGCAACATGGATATTACAAATGGAGCAATTTTTTATCTCAATAATGTGCAAAACACACAAAAGGTACGTATTGCAACTTTATATTTGGAACCAAATCAGTTTGTATGGTATCAACGGCTTTGCTCTCGTAAACAAATTATCACTTGGGTAACTTTTACGGAAGAATTGACATCACATTATGAGGACACAAAAAGCAACACCTTTTTTATCCAATTGATAAGTCTCAAACAAAAGGGTTCAATAATGGAGCACATTGAGGAGTTCCAAAAATTGAACATAAGAGTAAAAAATATTCTAGAGGAGCATAGGATTGATGTGTTCATAGGGACTTTAAAGGATAATTTCCAACATGATGTTCGCCTTTGGGAACCTGATTCATTAAAGAATGCATTTAGGTTAGCAAGAAAAATGGAAAGAAAAATTATGGCAACTAGGAAGCATACCAATCACAACTATAAAGATGGAAGTGTTGTTACCCCTAGCCTTCCACAACCTATAACGCTGACACCACAACAATTGGAAGAAAAAAGAGCAAAAGGGCTTTGTTACGGTTGTGATAGTAAATACACTAAAGGTCATAAGTGTGCTGAGAAGAAATTATTCTACATAGATTGTGAAGAGGAAGAAGAAAAGGAGCAAGAAAGGTAAAAAGAAGAGGATATACTACAGGAACAAAGCCTAGATAAAGAAGAAATGAATCCGACCATATTTTTTAATGCATTGGCTGGAACTAACACTCCTCAAACCATCAAGATAGAAGGAGAAATCAAGAAGAAAAAGGTAATAGTGTTGATTGATTCAGGAAGTACCCACAATTTTATTCATTGTAAGGTAGCAAAAGAATTGAATTTCTTCCTATATCTAGCACCAGAGTGTCAAGTGATGGTTGCAAATGGAGGAACAATAAATTGCTCTGGAAAGTACCATAATATCAAGCTATCCATGGGAGAATATGTATTGATGATCCCAATGCTTTCCATTCCAATGGGAGGTGCTGATGTTGTACTAGGAGTCTAATGGCTACAATCGTTGGGTAAAATAGCTTTTAATTTTCAAGAACTTTTCATGAAATTTTTTGTGAAAGGAAAGGAAGTTGAATTAAGGGGTATTGCAGGGAAATCGGTAAAGATAATAAGCTCTAATGGTATGATGAAGCTTCTAAAAAAGGAACAAAGAGGTGTAATTGCACAATTATGTTTGCTAGATGTTTCCACATCAGAATCATCTATTTCTCCAGATCTCCAAAAAGTATTGGACAATCATTCCAAGGTATTTGAGACTCCCAAAGGTCTCCCACCTATTCGTGATCATGATCATGATATTCATCTGATTCCAGGAAGTGTTCCTCCAAACATCAGGCTGTATAGATATCCCTATGCCCAAAAGAGTGAAATTGAATGTATGGTTACAGAAATGCTAGAGGCTGGTATAATTCAACCTAGTCAAAGTTCTTTCTCTGCTCCAGTAGTATTGGTGCACAATAAGGATGGATCATGGTGCATGTGTCCAGATTATAGGGAGATCAACAAGCTCACTATTAAAGATAAGTTTCCCATTCCTGTCATTGATGAATTACTAGATGAATTGCATGGATCAATTTACTTCACCAAGTTGGATTTTCATTCAGGATATCATCAAATAAGAATGAAGACTGAAGACATTCCGAAAGCAACATTTAGAACTCATGAGGGTCATTATTATTTTTTGGTCATGCCTTTTGGCCTTACCAATGCACCTTCTACATTTCAAGGTTTGATGAATTCCATTTTCAAACCCTTCCTTAGAAAATTTGTTAACATTTTTTGGTGATATACTAATCTACAACAACTCTTGGAAGGATCATGTTGAACATGTTGATAGGGTGCTACAACTATTGGAGGATAAACAATTATATGCAAAAAGATCCAAATGTTTCTTTGGAGTATAAGAGGTGGAATGTCTGGGTCATATTGTATCTCATGAAGGAGTTAAGGTAGACCCTAGCAAAATTAAAGCCATTAAGGAATGGAAAATCCCCACATCCATAAAGCATCTACGAGGATTTCTCAGGTTGAAAGGGTAATATCGCAAGTTTATTAAGAATTATGGGAGAATAGAAGCACCTCTAACAACATTATTGAAGAAAGATGCATTTTCATGGACTCCAGAAGAAACAAAGGCCTTCGAACATCTGAAAGAGGCAATGTGCCGGGCACTGGTCTTAGCTACATCGGACTTCACAAAAACCTTTATTGTGGAATGTGATGCTTCAAGAAATGGAATTAGTGTTGTTTTAATGCAAGATGAAAGACCCATTGCTTTTGAAAGTCATCCAATCAAGGGAAAGTTTTTACACAAAGCTATTTATGAGAAGGAAATGTTGGCAATACTACATGCACTTAAGAAATGGCGACCCTACCTAATGGGAAGACACTTCAAGGTAAAGACGGATCATGATAGCCTTAAATACTTTTTAGAACAAAGATTATCCTCTGAAGGGCAACAAAAGTGGGTCAAAAAGATGTTGGTTTATGACTTTGAAATCATCTACAAGAAAAGGGAAGCAAAATGTGGTGGCAGATGCACTCTCAAGAAAGGATGAGGATGTGGAAGCATTTTTGTGTGCCATTTCTATTATCCAACCAGATTGGATAAACGAATCAAGGGAGGAATGGAAGAATGATGAAGAAGTGTGGGCACTTATTCGAAAGTTACAACAAGATTCCAGTACATCTGATACATTTAGCTGGAAAAATGATTTGTTATGGTACAAAGATCGTTTATACCTTTGTAAGAATTCACAACTCAAACAAAATATTCTTATGGAATTGCACACTTCTCCCTTCGGAGGGCACTCAGGACTTTTAAAAACTTACCACAAGGTTAAGAAGGAATTTTTTTGGGATGGCCTTAAATCGGATATTCAAAAGTTTGTGGTGGAATTTTTGGCAGAATGTTTGGTTTGCTAACAAATAAAGTTGAAACAATTCAGACCCCGGGTCTATTGCAAACTTTACCCATTCCAAGCCAATGTTGGGAGGAGCTTTCAATGGATTTTATCACAAGTTTACCCAAGTCTAAGGGCAAGAGTGTCATCATGGTGGTAGTTGACAGACTTACCAAGTATGCACACTTTTGTGCATTATCACATCCATTTAAAGCCAGTACAGTTTCTACTGCATTTATGGAAACAATTCAAAAGCTACATGGAAACCCAAAGATTATTGTAAGTGACAGAGATCCCATTTTCACTAGAAATTTTTGGACATAATTATTTTCTTGCCTTGGTACTTAGTTAGCTCATAGCTCATCTATCATCCTCAATCTGATGGGCAAACTGAGATAGTAAGAAAATGTTTGGAAGGATATCTTCGTTGCTTTGTATCTAATAAATGGACACAATGGGTCAAATGTTTGCCTCTGGCTGAATGGTGGTATAACACTTCCTTCCATACAGCAACAAAAATGACCCCATTTATGGCACTTTATGGATATCAGCCGCCATCCATCACATCATATTTAAGAGAAAATTCTAAGGTTCAAGTAGTGGAACATCACATCAAACATCAACAACAAGTCCTCCAACTCTTAAAGGATAACGTCGTGTTGGCACAGAATAGAATGAAACAACAGGCATATCAACATCGCAGTGAAATAAGTTTTGATGTAGTTGATTGGGTATTCCTATGGCTACAGCCATATAAACAAATGTCCCTCAAGCAAGCTAAGAAGGATAATAAATTATCACAAAAGTATTATGGTCTGTACAAGGTGTTGCAAAAGATTAGTACTATGGCATACAAATTGGAGCTTCCTGTAGCATCTCGAGTGCACCAAGTTTTTCATGTTTCATGTTTAAAGAAGGTTATAGGCGACAAGCTCCCAGTTCAAACAATATTGCCAGAACTTGACGAGGAAGGAAAAATTATAATGGAACTGGAAGCAGTCACAGAAAAGGAACTTGACAGCTATGAAATCGATCAATTTCATAGTATCTCATCAAGTGGAAGAACTTATCCGTTGAAGATTCCACATAGGAGGATGAGAATTTTATACAGAAGCATCTAGAACTACTCAAGCATTGAGGACAACACTTTTGTGAAGGAGAGGGGCATGTTAGGTCCCTATAATACTAGCGATTACTCCATTACTATTGTAGTTGTATCCCTTATTAATATTGTTGCACCCCTATTGTCCCCATATTTTTATTACTATGCCCCATAGAATCCCTCTATTGTTATTTTTGTGGCTTTATATTATTATTGTTAGGTCAGCGAGGCTATATTGCGACTCCTTAGACTCCTATATATAGAAAGGAGGTTTTGTCATTTGAATCATCCAGGAATTGTTCATTTGTGTAATGTAAAGGAGGTTGCCCCCTCGAACAGGCTGAATTCTAAGGCGTTCAACTTTCTTTTCTATCTTTTTGTGAGCTGGCTTCATAACAGAGACACTATGAAAGTCCACTTTAAAATTAGCAATGTCGTTATATTTTTGGAATAATGTAGGTGACAATCACAGTCTTTGGTTGATGACTATGTGTAGGTTCATTTGAAAGAGAGCTCGTAATATTTTTTTTCTGCATAACTCGGTTCAGTTCCTTAGAGGCCCGTAACGAGGTGAACTTTGAAGCCTCACACACATTAGGTTCTACATTAGGGAACTGTGAATCCTCCGGTGTCCGCCATGCTACCAACGCAATTAAGAGTAACAACCACTTGTAGTGGAATGGCTTCCCTTCTTCCTATGCTTTGTGGTAGTCATCCAAAAACTCCTAACATAGATACTTGGCCCAATTAAACTGGACCCCCTTGCTGCACTACACAACCAAGGATATGACTAGGGCTAGTATTTTGCTTTCCCGACACTTCCTCATGAATTTACCAACCAAAATGGATCCAGAAAAATGCAGAGCCTCATTGTTAATAGAAATAATAACATGGCCCCGAGATTTCTTAATGATGCCATAGTAATTATTCATTTGATCGACCAACCTTTTCTCTTGAGATTTCCCAAAAAATGTGCCATTGGGGATCACTGCTTGATGAGACAGAGCGGTAATCCTTCAAATTAAAAAATCGTCAATCGAGATTGGCTGTCTAAGCCACAGATGCCCATCATGTGTTGGAAATAATACTGAGAGGGGGGGGGGTGAATCAGTATTATCAAGTTCTTTTTAATAAATCTTCCTTATTTATACTTTGAATTATTCTTGTATGTCAGTACCATAAAACAATGAGCATGAACAAGAAAAACAGATAGTCACACCAAAGAACGCCAGATATAAGGTGGAAACCCAATGTGGGTGAAAACCACCTGCTGCGATATGTCTCTATCTTCTTTCGATTAGAAACTCCTTTTACAATGATTTTGTACTGGTGCAGTCCATTACCAGTACGCAGGCTGCAACCTGCAGAGAACTACAACTCTCTCTCATTTTCCAGTCTCTCCTGGAAGGGAGCTACAACCACCTACTTCTTTTTCTTTCAAGGACCACTTTTCATAAATTTTCAAACTGGATCCAAGAATATCAAATAAACATCAAGTACATGCAAATTACCCAAACTCCTCATACAATCAACCAAGAATTACCCAACTTCTCAGAATGCTGTAAACAGAAAGATAGTACCAGAAATATAAACCGAGAACTCTGCAGCAATAAATAGAAGATGATCAACAAATGTTTTAGGACAGATACACAATTTTTCTTTATCTGGACTGCGTGGCTTCGCACTTCACCTTCTGCGTCTCTGCGTATCCCCGCAGAGAGCCTTCCACTGCACCGCGTACCCACGCACTGTTTCTTCAATCACGCCGCGTACTACTACTGTGGCCACGCACCCTCAGATGCTATCGCGCCGCGTATCTACGCACCTGCGGCTTTTGTAGCGCCACGTACTTTCACTATGCCTCCGCACCTGAATCTCTGCCATGCTGCGTACCTTTACTGTTCTTCTGCACTTGAACCTCTATCGCGCTGCGTACCCACGCACTGCGCCTTCTTCTGCTGTGCGTACCCACGCACTGCGCCTTCTTCTGCTGTGCGTACCCCCGCACTTGCACCGTTAATCACATGCGAACCTCTGATTAGGGCCAAGTTGGTGGTCCACCAGTGTGCCACAGATAGTCAGATGCCCAGATCTGATCATGTGCCCGAGAGATCACACTTCATAGATTCACTTTCAACTTCACTTTTATATAGATCAAGCTTTTAAACCGATAACCCAATATTTCAGATCTTAAGATATTTAATTTGCAAAAGATGCTTTGGCCAAGTGATCTCCTTCCCTATTTATAGTCAAGCCCTCATTCACACCATGGGACAAAACCATCAAATAACCAAAACAAGGGATCCAAACCGGGGCTAAATTAGATCCTATACCACGGGCCAAAACCATAGATTCAAGAACGGCGGGCTAAATACCACGGGCCAAAAATAAGAAACCCCACGTGAGCGCGCTTCTCTGAATTGAAGTGAGTGAACTGGGGGTCCGCACCTCATGAATGGGTAACCTGCGGGTATGAACGCAGTTCCTGGCCGGCGTACCTGCAGGTCCGCACCTTTTGAACCATTCACCTGCGTACCTCTTAATTTTCAACATTTTGAGAGCCTGAACAGAGCATTGCTACTTGAGTGAGTTGCCATCAAGTACAACACCTGTAACATAGAGTCATACCAGAATCATAATGCCAACAATCTCCCCCTTTGGAATTGATGGCAACCTCAAGATCCTCAACATCATTCTCCCCCTTTGACATCAAGGGCAAAGGGTTATGCTCCCCCTAAGAACATGCTCCCCCTGACTATAAACCAGATCTGCAAAGAAGAACCATAATCCACCAAACACCATAAATGACCATGAAAGAGATAGAGACATATTGTAGCAATATTCAGACCAGCATCCATGATCTCCTTCTGTACTTCCTCCATAATGCCAACAATGCATTATATGCTCCCCCTGAACCTGTGCCATTCGATCTTCGACCAATCCGCAACCGAGCACATGTATGCATGAGCCTTGCGTACAACCAACCATCAGGAGAGATTCAACAACAAGATGATGCATCAACAACCCCCAGCTTTTGCCTGAGGTATTCAAAGGTCTCCCTGGGCAATGGTTTGGTGAGTATATCAGCAACTTGTTCCTTAGAAGGAACATACTCCAACTTGAACTTTTGTTCAAGTACTTGTTCCCGGAGAAAATGATACTTGATCGGTATGTGCTTGGTCTTTGAATGCATGACTGGGTTCTTTGAAATGCTGATTGCACTTGTGTTATCACATAAGATGGAGATAGGTGGTGTACAAGTGATTTGAAAATCCTGCAAGGTCTGCATCATCCAAAGGAGTTGAGTGCAGCAAGATGCAGCAGCAACATATTCCACTTCAGCTGTAGACAAGGCAATCGAAATCTGTTTCTTGCTAAACCAAGATACTAATCTGGAACCCATAAAGAATGCACCACCACTTGTGCTCTTCTTGTCATCCACGCTTCCGGCCCAATCTGTATCTGTATAAGCATGAAGTGTGAGATTTGTATCTCTAGGATACCATAAGCCATAGTTTTGAGTTCCTTGAAGATATTTGAAGATTCTCTTCACTGCCTGAAGATGAGCTTCCTTTGGATTTGCCTGAAATCTTCGAACTATTCCCACTGCATGCATGATGTCTGGTCGGGTACCTGTCAAATAAAGTAGATTCCAATCATAGATCTGTAGGTTGGTTGATGCACTGATGCTGATTCATCATTTGCACTGAGGCTACATCCTATGACCATGGGTGTACATACTGGTTTTGCATCTTCCATGCCATATTTTTTAAGATCTGCTTGAGATACTTGGTTTGAGACAAAAATATCCCTCCTTCTTTTTGTTGGATTTGCAAACCAAGAAAATATGTCAGTTCTCCCAGCAAGGACATTTCGAATTCTTTCTGCATCACCAAGGCAAAGCTTTGACTCATAGCTTCTTCATTGCTGCCAAAGATAATGTCATCTACATACACAACAAGTATTAGCAATTTGTCATTTTCAACTTTTATATAAAGATTGCTATGTGATGATCCTTTTGAAAAGCCTTGTTGATGAAGGTATTTGTCCAAACGATAGTACCAAGCCCTTGGAGCTTGTTTGAGACCATAGAGAGCCTTTTTCAATCTGCATACAAGATTTGGATCATTTCCAAGAATGAAACCATCTGGCTGCTCAATGTATACTTCTTCTTCCAAGTCTCCATTCAGAAAGGCTGATTTCAAGTCCATTTGAAACACTTTGAAGTTTTGAAAGCTTGAGAGAGCAAGGAACGTACGGATGGCCTTAAGTCTTGCAACAGGAGCAAAAGTTTCTTCAAAATCTATTCCTTCTTGTTGCGCATACCCTTTACAAACAAGTCTGGCCTTGTTTCTAATTACTTCTCCATTTTCATTCAATTTATTTTTGAAGACCCATTTTGTACCTATAACATTCTTATCCTTTGGTCTAGGAACCAACTCCCAAGTGTTGTTCTTTTCGATCTGCTCAAGTTCTTCATCCATTGCTTTGACCCAACATTCATCTTTGCATGCCTCTTTCACATTTTGTGGTTCAGTGGAAGAGAGTAATGCCAAATAGCTTGAAGCTTCTGCAATTGTTCTTCTTGTTTGTACACCTGCTTCTTTCTGCCCCAAAATCTGAGATTCTGGATGATTCTTCTGAACATACTTGGATGGAGTCTTCTCTTCTATCCTTATCTGCTCCTCTGGTTCTTCTTCTTCATCATTGTCTTTGAGGGTAGTCTTCATCTTCTTCGATATTTTCATGATTTACTTGCCTAGGAATGTATCCCTTCTCATCAACCACTACATCAATGCTGTCAACAATTCTTCCAAGTCTTTTATTGTAGCACTTGTATGCTTTGCTGTATGGAGAATAACCAAGAAGAATGCCTTCATCTGCTCTAGGTTCAAGTTTGCCAAGTTGCTCATCAGTATTCTTAATATAGCATTTGCTCCCAAATATTTTGAAGTGCTTTACCGAAGGAGTCTCACTATACCAGAGCTCATGAGGGGTTTGAGTGCTGTTCACCCGGACATTTGTTTTGTTGAGAATAACAACTGCAGCATATGCAGCTCCACTCCAGAAAGTTGCGGGAGTTCCAGACTCATCAAGCATAGCACGAGCCATTTGTTGGACTGTTCTGTTCATTCTTTCCACCACTCCATTTTGCTGAGGAGTTCTAGCTGTAGAGAATTCTCTTCTTATCCTATGTTCTTCACAGAAATCAAAAAATTCATTTGAGGTGAACTCCCCACCTCTGTCAAACCTGAGGCACTTAATTTTGTATCCTGATTCATTTTCAACCAAGGCTTTAAAGGATTTGAATTTTTCAAATGCTTCATCTTTGTGCTTCATAAGTCCTAACCAGACAAACCTGGAGAAATCGTCAATGAATAATATCAAGTATTCTTCTCCTCGAGGTGTCCTTTTCCTGAATGGACCACATACATCTGTATGTACTAGCTCAAGAGGCATGCTAGCTGATCCTTCCTTCTCCGGAAAGTTAATCTGGTTTGCTTTCCAAACTGACATGATTTGCATATGGTGTTGTCTGGAATTTTGATATCTGGAAGACCACGAACTGCCTGATATTTGCATGCTTTCCTTATTTGTGAAAAGCTTAGATGCCCCAACCTCCGGTGCCATAACCAGTGCTCATCATCCTTGCTCAGATAGCATTGTTGTTTGTCCTTCTTCAAATATGTATAGATTATTTGGAGTTCTTTTACCTTTGATCACTGTTTCACCTGTATCAAGATCACGAACAAGACATCCATTTGATCTAAATATCACCTCGGTTCCATGATCACGCATCTGGCTGACACTCAGAAGATTATGCTTCAATCCATCAACATACAAAACATTTCCAGCTTTGACCTTTTCTTTTAACTGAGCAGTGCCTTTTCCTTTTATAGCTGCAGGAGTATCATTTCCAAAAGAAACTTTATTTCCCTTTTCTAAAGCAGAATATGATTCAAGTTTTTCTTTATCACCTGTCATATGCCTCGAACATCCACTGTCAATGTACCATAAATTTTCCTGTCCCTCTGCATAAAATGCTATCCCACATCTTTCTGTTTGTGGTTCCTTTATTCTCCATGTTTTGGTGCTTGAGGCTTGTTCCTTTGTCTGCTGAAACCTGCTCCTTTATTCAGAATCTTCATGACCAAATTTATTGCAAATAGAACATTCAACTTCATTTTCAAGAGCCGAAAAGTTGTTATAGGTCCTTTTTGTAATCCCGGTCATACTTCTTTGTTTTTGAGCTTCTCTAGTCATGATTGTTTTATATGCAACACATTGAGCTGCTTTGTGACCAAAGTTATGGCAAGAGAAGCATTGTCCATTGAAGAAACTTCTGCGGTTATCAAATCTTCCGACCAAATGATTGTAATTTCTATTGTCATCCATTCTTGAAGCAAATTGAGAGGATTTTACCTATGGCTGGTTGTAGCTTTTATTCATCCTTAAGACGGATTGCCCCTGGTTTACCTGATAGTCTTTGTTTGTTCTTGATGTAATTCGTCCCTGCTTTACCTGGTGATCTCCATTGTGCTTTTGCTCATTCCTTCTTGCTGCATCAAGATAGCTCTTTGAGGTGGATGCTTGAGAAGTTTCTCCATTATACCCCAGACCTGTCTTGTTTAGTGGAGAACGTTGTACATTGACGATCTCATCCGGAGTTTCAGATCCTTTAACAAACTTAAGATTAATAGCCTTTGTTTTCTCAATCTCTTTTCTAAGACCAACAATTTCACCTTCTAATTTTTCAAGATATTTTTCCTTTTCATCAATTTGAAATTGTAGAGTATCAATGATCATATTCTTTTCTTCTATACATCTCTTGAGTCTAGACATTTCTTCATAAAGGCTATCCACATCTATAGCATCCATGTAATCATCATCTTCAAATGCCATTAAAATTTAATAGTCATTACCTTGTTCATCTTCATCACTATTTGATAGACCATCACTATCTTCATGAGTGTAGTAGCTTTCATTATTTGCATTCTGTTTCTTGTTCCATCTAGCAGGTTCCTTTCCTTTGTCAATCTTATCCTTATGAGGACATTTCGCAGCATAATGACCTACTCTTCCACAAGCAAAACATTTAAAAGGTAACTTACCTCTGAACCTTCCAGTACCCCGTTGAAGATTTCTGACAAAATTTGATTCTTCTTCTTCTTCTGGCGCGTGACTTGCTTCATAGTAGTCTCCTTTGCCTGAAGCCTTGAAAGCAGCTTCTCTCCTGTCTGATGGACCTCCTTTTCTCATTTCATAAGCGGTTAGAATTCCGTGCAGCTGAGACATAGTAAGAGTTCGTAGATTTTCCTTTTCTTCTATTGCAGACACTTTAGATTCAAACTTGGGGGACAATGATCTTAAAACTTTTTCAACCACAATAGCCTCTTTTATTTCTTCACCCAAGTTTTTCATGCAATTAACAATCTCGTCTACCCGAAGGAAATAGTTAGCCACACTTTCATCATTATACATTCTGAGATTCTCATACTGAATCCTGAGGGTTTGAAGTTTAGCACGCTTTACCTGTTCATCTCCTTCGTAGCTCAAGACAATCTTGTCCCATATTTCCTTTGCGGATTTATATTGCATAACCTTCACGAATTCTGTTTGAGATAAGCATCCCAGCAGAGTATTGACTGCTTTAGCATTTGTTTCATATTTATTCTTCTCGACCGGATCTGTAGGAGTAGCTGAAGGAAAAGTGTAGCCTGTATCTATGATATCCCAAACTTCTGTACCAAGAGATTGAAGATAGGCAATAACTCTTACCTTCCAATAATTGACGTTTGTTCCATCAAAAATTGGTGGCCTGATTGATGCTTCCCTCTCGTAGTTGCTCATGATGAATGATCTTCCTTCAAGCGATCAAGCTTCTCTGAAGGACCTGCTCTGATACCAATTGTTGGAAATAATACTGAGGGGGGGGGGGGTGAATCAGTACTATCAAGTTCTTTTTAATAAATCTTCCTTATTTATACTTTGAATTATTCTTGTATGTCAGTACCATAAAACAATGAGCATGAACAAGAAAAACAGATAGTCACACCAAAGAACGCCAGATATAAGGTGGAAACCCAATGTGGGTGAAAACCACCTGCTGCAATATGTCTCTATCTTCTTTCGATTAGAAACTCCTTTTACAATGATTTTGTACTGGTGCAGTCCTTTACCAGTACACAGGCTGCAACCTGCAGAGAACTACAACTCTCTCTCGTTTTCCAGTCTCTCCTGGAAGGGAGCTACAACCACCTACTTCTTTTTCTTTCAAGGACCACTTTTCATAAATTTTCAAACTGGATCCAAGAATATCAAATAAACATCAAGTACATGCAAATTACCCAAACTCCTTATACAATCAACCAAGAATTACCCAACTTCTCAGAATGCTGTAAACAGAAAGATAGTACCAGAAATATAAACCCAGAACTCTGCAGCAATAAATAGAAGATGAGCAACAAATGTTTTAGGACAGATACACAATTTTTCTTTGTCTGGACTGCGTGGCTTCGCACTTCACCTTCTGCGTCTCTGCGTATCCCCGCAGAGAGCCTTCCACTGCACCGCGTACCCACGCACTGTTTCTTCAATCACGCCGCGTACTACTACTGTGGCCACACACCCTCAGATGTTATCGCGCCGCGTATCTACGCACCTGTGGCTTCTGTAGCGCCGCATACTTTCACTATGCCTCTGCACCTGAATCTCTGCCACGCCGTGTACCTTTACTGTTCTTCCGCACCTGAACCTCTATCGCACTGCGTACCCACGCACTGCGCCTTCTTCTGTTGTGCGTACCCACACACTGCGCCTTCTTCTGCTGTGCGTACCCCCGCACTTGCACCGTTAATCACCTGCGAACCTCTGTTTAGGGCCAAGTTGGCAGTCCACCAGTGTGCCACAGATAGTCAGATGCCCAGATCTGATCATGCACCCGAGAGATCACACTTCATAGATTCACTTTCAACTTCACTTTTATATAGATCAAGATTTTAAACCGATAACCCAATATTTCAGATCTTAAGATATTCAATTTGCAAAAGATGCTTTGGCCAAGTGATCTCCTTCCCTATTTATAGTCAAGCCCTCATTCACACCATGGGACAAAACCATCAAATAACCAAAACAAGGGATCCAAACCGGGGCTAAATTAGATCCTATACCACGGGCCAAAACCATAGAATCAAGAACGGCGGGCTAAATACCACGGGCCAAAAATAAGAAACCCCATGTGAGCGCGCTTCTCTGCCTTGAAGTGAGTGAACTGGGGGTCCACACCTCATGAACGGGTAACCTACGGGTATGAATGCACTTCCTGGCCGGCGTACCTGCGGGTCTGCACCTTTTGAACCATTCACCTGTGTACCTCTTAATTTCCAACATTTTGAGAGCCTGAACAGAGCATTGCTACTTGAGTGAGTTGCCATCAAGTACAACACCTGTAACATAGAGTCATACCAGAATCATAATGCCAACATCATGTACCGATGTCATTAGTTGACACACACAGATTGTGTTTATGTTGTTGCGCCAAAAAGGTGGAACATAAAGCATGTTCAGCAACCCAGTGTGTTGAATCGCGGCTACCCACTTCATTGGTTCAACCCTTTTCACTCTAGCTTCTTTGTAATAAATGGATTGGAGGTACTTGTTGGGATTGAATTAGGGATACTTATTGTCATCATTCAAATCCCAATCCTTCATATGCCAGTGTGGCACATTGGCTAACAACACTCCCTCAATTAGCACTTCCTCTGGTAACAAGGGTGTAAATACCTTGTATTTTATGGAATATGGGTCCTTTGTTGCCTTCACAATTGGTTTCCTCGGCGGCATATAGGGTGACCATCTGGAGATTGGTTCCATCTCTTTTGCACTGATATCCAAAAGTCCGCCTGATAATTCTTCCTCACCCAGATCTTGGGGCTCCATTGGTTGTTTATGTGGATCCATCTTCTACTTACTCCTTAGTTTTGCAGGGATTTTCCTCGGTGATTGTCTAAACAGGGTCCTTTGGGGATTCTTCTACTTATTGACCATTGATGTTATGGTAGTAGGCTTATTTCTCGGTGATCTAGGTGTAGTAGTATGCAATAGTTGTGAGGCGGTCATAATGGATTCTAGAATTCGACTCAAAAACTCCTGCTCAAGCTTCTTCCAACTCCAACTAGACATGTAGTAGAATGTTCGACTCACACTTAGGTGCAAAATCACACAGCGAATTCTCAACAAATAAAGTGTCCCATGTGGAGCGAGATGCCACATTTATAACCTTTTTCAAATTCAAACCACTCAATTCCCTCTAGCTCTTATTCATAAATGCGTATTTGGTGGTAGATTTTCCTAGATATGCGCCTTAATTGTGATTCCTCTGCTCCTTTTAATGACAATTTCCCTATCAAAACATCCGCAACTATCATATTTTGGATGAACTACGCTAGATCTCTCTCTGCAGCACAGTTACCCCTTCTACATCACAACTTTCTCCACCTACACCATCCTCCTAAATATCGCACAACCCTCCTACTTCGACATGGTCCTTCATTGGTAGAGTACTTTATAGTCTCGTTCTTCCTTCTAACTTCCTATAGCCCTAAGATTGTTCTCCAGTGATATAGTCATCGCATAGTCCTAGAGACGGAGTTGTCCCTATAGAATTTCAACCTACTCCCATTTACTCACCCAACAATTAATTCTCCATTCAGCTTAGCGAGCTGAACTATGCCACCATCTGAGATAGCCCTGATAACATATGGGCCTATCCAATGCATATTGAACTTCCAGGAAACTGTGTGAGCTTATAATCATATAGAAAAACCAAGTCTCCACAGTTAAAAGTTCGTTTCTTAATATGTAGATCGTGCCAAGCCTTTTACCGAGCTTTATGTACTTGTTGGTGAAATCTGATAAGAAAGTGATCTTCTTCTAGCGCGAGTAGTTGTTCCAATATTTATTCCATAATATTGTTGTCTGCCATATTCGTAACTGTTGTGATTCGAAGACTAGGTACTATATATTCCATTTGTATTATAACTTCTTGTCCATACACCAGCCTAAACGGAGTCTGCCTTGTTAGCTTCTTGCAAATAGTCATGTATGCCCATAATATTGCTGGTATGCTCATATCCTAATCATTCATGTTGACGTTGCACCCCTTTGTCAAATTGTTCTCCACAATTTTATTAAAAGCATCAACCATGTCGTTCACCTGAGGATGATAAGGCATGCTCTTCTGGTGATGTACCTAAAATTCTTTTGTTAATGCTTCAATTGTGCAGTTGAGGAAATGCGTTCCTCTACCACTCATCAGGATCTTCCGGAACCTAAACTTCGACAATATATACTCAAAAGTGAACTGTGTAGTAGTGTATGTGTTGTTGTCCTTTACCAGTTTCACATTAGCCCACTTGGTCACATAAGTCATCGTGGTAATAATGTAGCGTGCACTAGTCTTCGTGCTTGGAGGATTGGTCAGCCCCATAAAATTAATCGCCTACTTATCAAAATATTGCAAAGTAAGTTGGGGATTCAACAATAATTCATCTCTTTGCAATGGTCTTCTAGTCCTCTCGCAAATGTGGCAAGCACTACAATATTCCTTCAAACCCTTGTGCAGCATGGGCCACCATACTCTGACCCTCAAAATTTTCTGTGCAGTTTCTTTACTCGTGTAGTGCCCTCCTATGACACCATCATGTGCTTTGATCAAATTACTTTGTATTTCATGCTCAAGAACATATCTGTGCAATATTTCATCAGGGCCCATTTTATACAGACGCTTAGCAATTAGAAAAAAATCCATAGTTCTTTCTTCTGTTGTATTGTATACTCTACAAGAGCTAGTATGGTAGTCCAAAAGTAAATAAAAATGTTATCATTAATTGAGCCCATGTATATTTATGTCAAATATATTTAAAATGGTTACAAATTATAAATCCATTTTACTTTCTAAACTAAATGGTAAATTCATATTTCAAATTTGAAATTAATAAATAGAAAAAAAAATACTAATTTATGTATACATTTAGGAAGATATTAATCTGATTGATATTTAATAAATCTCAAATTTAAAATGACTTTTTGATTATCATAAAAAATAATTCCAATATTAATTAAAATTAAAATATTTAATATTCATTGGAAAATAATTTAATATTCAAAATAAATCTATTTATTTTTCGGGGAATCCTAAACAATCTCCCAAATAAAAAAAGGTACAAAATATATTCTATGAAATTAGAAGCTTTCTTAAAACTCACATTTAATTGAATATGGGTAACCACGTTTTATTATTATACAAGAAGCATAGCGTTAAACGAGAAATGCTTTTCACCAACGATTAAGCTTTACATCGACGTCTTGTGGACAGTTAAGTTCCATCTTAAATTTGTATCACAATGGTACCCTTTATACTCACGCACTAAAGGCTGGAAAACCCTTTCTCGCGAAAACTAACCAGATAGCCTATCTACTTTTGGTAGATGGGAAATTAGTATAGAACCTTAAATTCTAGAATTATTCAAATCTTTTTTAAGAATAAAATAGAATAGACTAGAATACTTAATACGAAGTACAAACTTATTTTAATTAGGTTCCAAACGATCAGCCGACTTTTTGAAAGCCTTTTCGGCGGGTTTTTCTGGCGAAAATCTGACAGCAATTTATTGGAATGGCAAGTTTGATAGCTAGTTTCTGCACAATCAAACCGTCCCAAGAGTTTTTCAGGGTGCTGAATCCGAATATGCAGTTAAAAAATCATTTTAACTGCAACAAATCATGATTTAATCTCAATTTCTTCTACCAAATTCCGTCACTGAAATCTCCAAAAAATCACATTATAGACAACTCCATAAAACAACATATATTTTTTTTGAATAAAATGAATATAATCCGTCACCATCTTAAGCGATATTGTAAAATATATTATATGAAAGTCCATAGGGTTATCTCAAAACGCTCAGGTAATTGAACATGGGCAACCACTTGTTATTTATTTATTTAAATAGAAAGAGAATGCTCCGTTACAACATAACATTTGATGCTCCCTCATGGCATCTTGGGCGGTATGTTACTGCAGCAAATACCACCATTAGCTGCAAGTTCACATCGAGGTGTGTCTGATGGACAGTCCGGATCCGAATTGCAGTGCGCATTCGTATTACAATGGTAGTCTAACACACCCGTCGCTGTCACACCCTGACCGCCTGCAAAAATCATGAAATTAAATGTTATTACGCACAAATTAACTAACGTTTATACATTAAATGACACACTTATAGTAAGTAAATCAAATGAAGAAGATGAATGTTAGAAAACTCCTATTTCTTACCCCATAGAAAAGTTAATGCAGTCTGACATGCAAGGGGAATAGCAGTTTCCTTGCTGCTAAAGTGTCAAAATCAACTTTGAGGGAAATATAAATGCAAGGAAACTGCTATTTCACTAGCATGTCAGACTGCATTAACTTTTCCATAAGGTAAGAAATAAGAGTTGCCTGAATATTACCATGGGCAGCGAAAATCAAGAAAATGACGGCAATGAAGCCCAGTAACATTTTGACATTCATGGACACGCCCATGAGTTTTCCCATTTCTCTCCCCACACACAATGCACACAGCAGAGAAGAGACAACAAAGGCAAAACAGTGTCTCCGGATTATGGTTTGACTCGACTCGACTCCTCAATGAAAAGTGGCACTGCTTATTACCTATTTATAACATTCTTGCTAACTTACTCAATGTAAAGATAGGTATCTGCAAAAAATCCGCGAGGGTGCAGAAAACATATCTGGGAAACATGAGGAATAAAATTGGCAAAACGGTCTAAAATATTCAAAACTTCAAAATTTATTTATTTTTACAATGTTAGTAAACATTGGCGAAAGTCGGGAAACTTTGGGGAAAATTAGAAAAAGATTTTGACAAAATCTGATGAAACAAAAAAAACCAAACGTCGAGCAAGGAAAAATTGCTATTTTTGGGCCCGGAAAATCAGCTGGCCCGAAAAAATCGCGATTTGGCAAAAAAAAAAAAGAGCTATTTTAGTGTGTGATTGATAACAGTGCCGTGTTGTCACTGCAAAAACCTTCATTTCATTCCAAAATATCTCTCATAGAATTTGTAAATTCTGTCATTCCTCTGAATTTTTCGAAAATCTCGGCAGAAAAAATGTTTCCCCTCTGAAATTTCGCTGAAATTCTCTAAACGCAAGGCTGAAAAAACGTTTCACTGAGACACTTTGACGACTAAGGTTTGTGGTTCTTTGACGACTATAGCTTATTCTTGGAGCTTGAATAGCCTATACACTTCATTGAAATATCTAATTTAAATAAATTAGATGCATTAATATTTTCATGTATTTGGTAATTCCTTCTTCGAAATTGTTTATATTAACACAAGGTGAGATCGTAATATTGGTAATCGTAACACTTATTCACTTTACAATTATCCTGAGTTCGTAGTGGAACAGGATGTTTCGAATTGCAGGGTTAAGTTTTTTAGTTTTATAATTAATTAATCAAAATTATTTTTAAATATATTGAATTTATATTAATTTATTTCAAATAGTTAATACGGTTAAAAGATGTATTATTTTGTCAAAGAAGTTGAGCTTAAGAGGTAGAAGTATATATTTTTGGGTTTTTGGCTGTGGCTGGTTCAAGACTCCTGACGCATGTTCTGTTTTCTGAAAATTATGAAAACAAACCAATAAACTAATTTTATTGAATAGTCCTATAAAGATTTTTTAAGTTAAATATATATATATATATATATATTAATTTCATTAAATTTAAAAATGAGTAAATTCATATCATACAACCTAAAAAATATATATCATTTTATTGAATTTTAAAATGAGTAAATTCATACCATTAAATCTTACTGTGGAATAATGATTAATTATCAATTCATTTCATTGAATTTTAAAATGAGTAAATTCATACCATTAAACTTTATTGTGGAATAATGATTAATTCATACTTTACAATATAGCAATGTAAATTTATTCTTAGAAAATAAAATTTATCAATGGTAATAAGTTTACAGTGTAAGTAGCAACCAAATAGCTATAATATTTATAGATGTGTAAAGTAAAATGTTTATAAGTATTTTGATAATTCCTATTTAATAAAAATTAAAAATGTTTATTTTGATAATTTATAATTAAAAAAATGTTTAACTTGATTAAATATGAATTATCAAAACTTTTATAAATATTTTAATTTACATGCCTATTATAACAATTTACTGCAAAGAGTTGAAAAGAATTGAAAATTATGAATTTAACATTTTTATTGTTAGTTTATTTCTAATTAATTTTTCATTTTATATTTTTTTCTTTCTCAAATAATTTTTAATATCTTAATCTAGTATTGTAATATTGTAATACAAACTTTATTTTTATTTAGAAACTTAATTCTAATCTATTTATAATTAATAATATTAATCTATCTTGATTCATAGTATTAATAGTTAATCTCTCACATATGTTATGATCATTTAACTAGATTGCCAAGACTTTTTTCAAATTCTTCAATTTCTTTAACTTTATCCCTAACCCATCTTTATATTCAGGACTAATCTTATTTAAACCATAACCTTAATCTTTCTTTATTAATATAATTATCAATAACAATTTAATTAATAATATATTTTTTTTTTTTTTTGTCGTTAAAAGACTAGCTAAATTTTTCTATTATATTTACAAGAAGACTTTAGAGACAGTGATGCAGACATTCCAGGGCCAGCAGTTGCACCCTGTATAATTTAACTTTAAGACCAGAAGCTCCCTCGCAGGGGCAGCACCGACAAAACTTTCAAAATAACCAGCGAAACTAACAGAGTTTCTCCCAAAACGAGTTGCTTCTGGAGGCCCAGAAGAAGTGAGAGTCAGCAAGCTAAGGGGCCTCATTACTCTGAGCAGAATCAAGACTGCCCCGCAGGGGCTTTCGACATTGTCTAACTGAACCCAACAAGAAACAAAATTGAAACTAGACTCGATATGCATAAACCAAACAGATAGACACAGAAATTGCCAACCAGACAGACGCAGAAGTTGCCAGCCATCAAGCACAGTAGAATCTGGAACCGACATACCCGCAGGAGCTTTAGTTCTGTTTTCTGGTGGAGAGAGGAGGAACTGTGTGGAGCCGGGGCTCAGTATCCTGGTCCTCGCAGAGGCTTGGGTCTTCCACCACATAGCACCATCCCCTTCCCTCCGGGACTCCTTCCCACATCGCTTTCCACTTATCCTCATCCATGCCCGGGGGTGCTGGCCCCAAGTCGGGTGAGGTGCCTTGCACCGTCTCCTTCCCCAAATTGTCTGGCTCGCTCGGTGGCAGCTCCTCAAGGCCTTCCTTGCCAGCGCTTTCCTTGCCCGAACTTCCTGGTGGCCTCTCCATTGCATCCTTGCCCGAACCTTCTGGAGGTTTCTCCGCCGTGCCCTCAGGAGTTCCAGCACCGAATTCTTCAGGGATTTTTGTAAAAAGGACAGAAATGTGGGCTTTGACGCCTGTGTTGTCCATTGAGCCTCCCAGAGTGAACACCACCGAGCCAAACGCTGGCAGCAATGGCCCTCCCTCGCTCGAGCTGCCAACCTCCAGGAATTGTCCACATGGGAGTTGGGTGGCTCTTGCTCTCCTATGACAGTAGCAGCAGCAGCAATGGTGGTGTTCGTCTGCTGCAGGGGTTCGAGAGGAAGAACCTCTCCCTGGTCCTCGTCTGCTGGGCTGTCGTTCCCGCAATTTGGCCATGTCACCCGCGAATGCCCACACCCGTGAAATTTCTGAGCACCCTCCTTCTGCACACGAATTGACCCGTCTTGCTTCCAATTGAACCAGAAATCCTTCGAGTTGCCTCCCCTGCTTCCGGCCACAGCCTGAATTGCAGCGGCAGACCAGAGCTTGCACTGCGGCAGGAAGCTTAGCATCCACCGACTCACAATTCCTCTGCTCTCGCATCCGGCTGATCTTAACTCTCCAATGCATCCACATCCTTTGCTGATATCGATTTCTAAACCTGCTCTGCAACAGAGCATTAACTGCATTCTGCGCCACCATCGAGAACTCCTGCTCTGCAATGAATTCCCCTCGCATATCTGCTGAACCATTATGCTATGACGGCGGTCGGACCAGGCTCATTAAGATCTCCACGGGGCGGCACATGCTGGGCATGTGGCACGTCCCTCCTTGGCACGTCATCACCCGCATCCGGGGAATTTAATTAATAATATTAATCATCATTCACCATTTCTTTTTTTTATCATCATAATCTATCTTTATTTAAACTCACAATGGCATTCTTTGTCTCATTTATTTGAATTTGTTGCTAGGCAAATTTTTACTATTCTCTAATTACTAATTCTATTTTAAATATAATTCTAATATTTTAATTCTTTCCTAATTTTAATTTTATTTAATTTTAATTTAATATTTAATAGTAATATCTAATTTAATCAGTTAGTCAAATATACTAAGTATATGAAAATCTAAATGTTAAAATTATAAACTATTAAAAATAAATTGCTTTAATTTTAAATTATGAAACAATATATATTAGTTTATTTATTATATTAAAATCCGCTGGAAACATCCCACTACATTACTAAGTGAAAATATGAATGGGAAAAAGTGTTTGGATTTTCCATATTAAACTCGTAGTGGATAGGAGTGTGCTTATCTTTGCTAGTTAAATCTAAAAAATTCAAACACTTTTTTCCTACATTCCTTCTCACTTTTTGTTAGCTCTTCTCTCTCCTTTATGGATTCCACCTATAGTTCCCTCTCGAGTTGTGAATTCTTGGTTTACTATGCTACGAATTGGGGTGAAGCTTGATTTCCGAGGAAAGCTTTATTACTAATTATGCGAAAATATGGGTAATACCTATGGTGCAAATCAATTTTCCTCTTATGATTATTCGTAAATATGTTAAGAAGATAAACTAACTATTAGGTCAAGAATAAATTTCAACTATTGAAATAAAAGGTGTAATATTTATGTATAATTATAACAAAAAGAAATAAATAAAATATTATTTTTATTTAGAAATGTTATGCGAATTAACATGAGAGTAAGTAGGTTGCTTTGTTGTCAAGTAACTATTAAGTAGTTGAATTCTTAAGTAGTGGACAAGTTAAGTGCCAGATGCCACAGTTATAAGTTTTGTGATCCCTAAGTGGGTTAGAGAAAAGAGAAATAATCTTTTGCTTTGAAAACGTCCTAAGTATAAAAAGAAAAGAAAAATGTGTAGACGTGAAGAGAGAGGGAAGGATGTTACCTGAGTCAGGGAAAGTAGGAAGTACCACTAAAAAATGGAAATTTGCTGATAGCAAAGGGTTTGAGGCTTGGGGGAGTAGTTGTGTGCCACTTACTAGTTGGGTGGAATGTGCTTGTTCCTACTACATTTTCAAAATGACTAAGTTTTCTAGTGATCCCAAATTTAGACTTTTATAAATTTGCTTAGTTGGTCCTACTCAAAGATACTGTATATACTCCACAAATTTATGTAGAAATTCCCACTATAGATTAACTTGATTATGCAATATAACTAAAGCAAAATACTTAATCTACTTCTACAATCAAACTTGTGGAAGCTTAATCGATTTGAGCAAGATAAAACATAACACATATAACAAAGAAGAAGAATCAATACACATGAAACACAGAAGAATACTTTGGGGAAATCCTGAGCTAAAAACCCTGCTATCTGTATTATCATACAAGTGGAAATATATCAGGATTACACACATCTTTAGCTCTCATAGTTATCTAGCTCTCAGTACGATCCCTCTCACTGCTCATAGATAGAATAAAGAACTCATATGCCTTCTCCTCTGTACTCCAAGCCTCCTATTTCCTTGCACTGTTTTCCCTGGGTGTTTCAGTTGTAACCTTGTGTGACACTGATCTCACACACTACTCCAACACACTATAAAACTGCGCAAATCTCAAGGAATGAATTCCTTCTGCATGTAAGAGATTTTATTATAGGAAAATTCTTGCAACTGATAGTACATTGTCCCTGCCTTTAATTTCAACTGGGTCTTTGTCTTAACTGACATGCATGAGTTATTTATGAGAGAATATTTAATTATTTGGAGTACGCTAGTTTCATGCATGCATGCATTAATTGACTGAACTCACAATTAGTTCCTCAAATTGTTTGGAACTAATTTAACTGGACTTGACTCAGTTAATTGAGCTAACTAATTACAACTCAAATACAAATCATCATTATCTCCTTAATTAAGGGATAACTTCCTTAATTTAACGGATAACTATTGCATGACTTCACAAATAGTTCTAGCTTGAATTTCTCCAACTAATTAACTCAAGATGAATTAATTAATTATTTTCCAAGCAACTGGTGAGACTAAATTCGAATTTTAATTCAAGGATAAATTAAAATTGGAATATTCTTGTTGCCACATTTCAACACTCCCTCTCAACAAGAAAGGGATTATCTGGCTCCCCGATCCTGTCTCTATGGAACTCGAATTTACACTTTGACAATGCCTTAGTCAAAATGTCAGCATCTTGCTCCTCGGTCGAAATATACTGCAACAACATGATCCTCCTCGCCACACAGTCTCTGAGATGATGATACCGAATGTCGATGTGCTTGGACCTGTCATGAAATACTGGATTCTCAAAGAGTTTGATACAACTCTGATTATCACAATAGATCACAGTTGGATCCATCCTCTGATCAAACAAACCAACTAAAATTTTCCGCATCCAAATGGCCTCACATGCTGCCTGACTTGCAGCCATGTATTCAGCCTCTGCTAAGCTGAGTGCAACCGACCTCTGTTTCCTACTGTACCAAGAAACTACAACTGACCCAAGGTTGAAAATTCCTCCTGATGTGCTCTTCCGATCTGATGGACTCCTTGCCCAATCTGCATCTGTGAAGCCCTGTAGCTTCACTCCCTTTGTTCATCTGTACCGTAATCCATACTAAGATGTTCCTCTGAGGTATCTCAAAACATGCTTGGATGCCTTCCAAAACATCTTGGTAGGCTAAACCATAGCTTGACTCAGCTGGTTCACTGCATAGCACAAATTTGGTCGTGTGTTCACTAAGTACATCAGTGAACCCATAAGTTATCGATATACAGTAGCTTCTACTACATCTCCTGAAGTAGCATCCTCCTTCCTCCAGTTACCTGCTAGAGGAGTCTGCATGGGCTTGCACTTCTCCATGTGGAATCTCCTGAGTATCTCATTGGCATACTTGCCGTGAGACACAAACAACTCCCCATCCTTCTGCCACACTTCCATGCCAAGGAAGTTATGCATGAGACCCATGTCTTTCATCTTGAATTCTCTTGCAAAGTCCTCCTTGCAAGACTTGATCAACTGATCATCACTTGTCAATTTGAGATCATCAACATAAAGAACAATGATCAACTGTTTACCTTCCACCATGATGTGGTATAGGTTCGCATCCGCTTCACTCTTTGTGAAGCCCAACCCGGTGAAGTAGTTGTTGATCCTGGTGTATCAAGCACGAGGTGCTTGCTTCAGCCCGTACAAAGCTCTCTTAAGTCAGCACACATGTGACTCACGATCGAAGGTCTCAAAACCTTCCGGCTACTCTATGTATACCTCTTCCTCAATCTTGCCATTGAGGAATGCAGTCTTCACATCCATCTGATGGATCTTCCAACCCATTTGTGTTGATAGTGCCAACATCGATCTGATAGATGAGTACCTTGCTACAGGAGAAAGAGTCTCATCACAGTTGATTCCCTTAACCTGTGAGAAACCACGAGAAACAAATCTTGCCTTATGATTCTCCACACTATCGTCAGCAGCTTGCTTTACATTGTAAAGCCAACGGGAACTCACAATTGACTTGTTCTCTGGTCTTGGAACCACATCCCAAACATTGTTCCGAACTATGGAGTCATACTCCTCCACCACAACATCAACAAAAATTGGCTGCTACATTGCTTCCTCAAAGGAAGATGGCTCAAGCTCAACACATTCCCAAACAAGGGCCATGTATCCAGTGTACCTATCAGGTCACCTCCTCTATCTACACTGAGAAGATGGTTCTCCCACATTCTCTCTCACATCAGACAAAAATCTATCAGCTTCTCTTGTGCGCTTCCATCCCTCTATGGAAGACTATGCTTGAGTGGATGTCTCCGCTCCTGGAACCTCTGCCTGCGGCTGCTCCACATCGGTTTGAGGATCCTCCTCCTTAGGAACCAAAAGTTCCTCCACAACCTATAGTTGGAGCTCCCTCTCAAGGGAAACTCGCATGGCCTTCTGCTCATCAAACTTGAGATCTCTGCGACCCACTATCCTCCAACTAGTAGGCAAGTACACCCGATAGTTGTGGAATGTATCAAAGTACCCCACAAGTATTCCCAACTCAATTGTTGGCTCAAGTTTCTTCCGGGCATCCTTGGTCACATGGCAATATACCGATGAGCCAAAGATCCTAAAGTGACCCACATATAGTCTCTTCGCGGAGAAATCTTCCTCTAGTGTCTTCATCCCAAGTATGTGATGCGGGCTTCTATTCTGTAAATAGATGGTTGTGTTGCATGCCTCAGCCCACAAATGAAGTGGTAGGCCTTGGTCATGTAGCATCGCCCGAGCTGCCCCCATAATTGTTCTGTTCTTCCTCTCGACCACCCCATTCTGTGGTGGGTTATGAGGTGCTATCAACTCTCATTTAGTTCCTTCCGCTGGACATAAGCCCTTAAACTCTTAAGAGACATACTCTCCACCATTGTCACTTCTCAAGGCCTTGATCTTCTTCCCTGATTATTTCTCAACCAAAACTTTGAGAAGGTTTGATCCTTCTTCTGCATGAAATAGATCGAACATTTATGAGAAAAATCATCAATGAAAATCACATAATACCTTTGTTTCACAATGGATGTTATCGGGAATGGTACACACACATCAGTATGAAATTTCTCCATGATTGCTTCAGCTTGACTGTCTCGATCATGAAAGGAAGACTTGAAGTACTTTCCCAAGGTGCAACCTTTGCATGTGTCCACTTGCTTACCTTTGGGAAGTTTGGTAGAGATTTGCTGCATTATCTTCAAGGTCCCATGATGCAAGTGACCCAACCGTCTATGCCATAACTCGCCAATGTCTTGGCTTTACACCAATTATGCTTTTCAACACAATGTAGCACAATCATCTACCTCTATTTTGTAGAGATTCTTCACTCAAATCCCAATGCTCTTGGTCTGACCTGTGGCTATGTGTCTCAGGAACACCTTTCCTTTACTAAAGACAACATCGTAGCCTTTTTCTTCCAACATCGCGACCAATACCAAGTTGTTCATCAGTCCAGGCACATACTTCACATCTGTCAAGGTGAGAGGAGCTCCATGCTCCCTCTAAGAAGTAACCATGCCCACTCCTGAAACACTGTACTTCCCGTCATCACCCATCTCTATGCGCATCTTGAGGTCTTTCTCCTCCAAGGTACTAAACAAACTTTTATCGCGAGTCATGTGGAATGAGGCTCCACTATCAAGATAACAAAAACAACCCACCATCGATGAAGCCATGCATGCGATGAGGGTAAAATCCAATTCGAACTGAGAGGCCAGTGCCTCACCTTCTGATCCTTTTGAGGATCCCTTCTTGGATTTCTTCAACAGACAATTAGTTGCATAATGGCCCACCTCATGACAATTAAAGCATCTCACATTAGATTTGTCAATCTTCTTCCCTCCATGAGAAGAACTTGATTTGTAATGGGAAACCTTCCCTTTCCCTTTCATTGCCTTACTTGCTAAGGCTAGATTTTCTTCATCATCATGCTTAGATGAAGAACCATCTTTAGTGCTCCTCCTTATCTCCTCGTGCATCAGATCCGACCACAGTCGTTCCCAATTCGGCAGTTTCTCTCTTCAATTCACAGAGTCCTGGTAGCTATGCCAACTCTTTGGAAGATGGAGGAGGGCAAGGCTTGCCATATCATCATCAACTGTCATTATTACCACACTACCAAGCTCATCTCTGCAGGTGGTGAGCTTGTTCATATATGTAAAAATAGTGTCACCCTTCTCACACTTGATTTTCCTAGGCTTATCTTTGAGTGCCAGTTTCCTCGGGTCACTACTTTTTTGATATAGGTCCTCCAATGTCTTCCACGTTGAAAATGGAGTCTCCTTCCCATGGATACTTGAGACAATATGGTCTAACTCCCTCTAGAAGAATCCTTCTCGCCTTCGCCACACACTTCTTCCATTCAGCCAATTCTTGTGCATTAGCTGTAGCTGGCTTGGGGATTTCTTGATCAATGAAATCCTTTAAACCATTGTCTTATAATACTGCTTCCATGCGATCCTTCCATGCTATGTATTCAAGCTCCCATCCAGAGCATACTCGAGTCTCAATCCATTGAACACCATTGGTGAACTTTGAGGTGTGATAAGAATTCAATTTTGTACCTGCAATCAGGAACTTCAATCCTCGAATTTCCCGTCTTAGTATACTGTTCACAGCTTTGAACAACTTTGCTCTGATACCATTTAGAAAATCCCACTGTAGATTAACCTTATTATGCAATATAACTAAAGCAAAATACTTAATCTACTTCTACAATCAAACTTATGGAAGCCTAATCGATTTGAGCAAGATCAAACAAAACACATATAATAGAGAAGAAGAATCAATACACATTAAACACAGAAGAATACTCTGGGGAAAGACTGAGCTAAAAACCCTACTTTATGTATTATCATACAAGTGGAAATATCTCAGGATTACACACAACTTTAGCTCTCACAACTATCCATCTCTCAGTACAATCCCTCTCACTGTTCATAGACAGAATAGACGACTCATATGCCTTCTCCTCTGTCCTCCAAGCCTCCTATTTCCTTGCGTTGTTTTCCCTGGGTGTTCCAGCTGTAACCTTGTGTTACATTGATCTCACACACTACTCCAACACACTGTAAAATTGTGCAAATCTCAAGGAATGTCGAATTCCTTCTGCATGCAAGATATTTTCTTATAGGAAAATTCTTGCAACTGATAGTACACTTTCCCTGCCTTTAATCTCAACTGGGTCTTTGTCTAAACTAACATGCATGAGTTATTTATGAGAGAATATTTGGTTATCTGGAGTACACTAGTTTCATGCATGCATGCATTAACTGGCTAAACTAAAAATTAGTTCCTCAAACTGTTTGGAACTAATTTCACTAGACTTAACTCAGTTAACTGAGCTAACTAATTACAACTCAAATACAACTCATCCTTATCTCCTTAATTACAGGATAACTTCCTTAATTTAAGGGATAACTGTTGCATGAATTCACAAAGACTTCTAGCCTGAATTTATCCAACTAATTAACTCAAGATGGATTAATTAATTATTTTCCAAGTAGCTGGTGAGACTAAGTTCGAATTTTAATTTGCAATTTTAATTCAAGGACAAATTAAAATTGGAATATTCTTGTTGCCACATTTCAACAATTTATAGCCTCAATTATGCAATTTGATAAGATAGTTCTACTTCAAGAAAAAAAGTGAGCAAAAATGAATCACATAGAGACATTTTTCAAACTCATGTCTCTTAATTCAATTAACACACGAATCACTTTATTATCTCTCCATAAAAGAGGCACTCTCCTTTACAAAAAGGGTTGAAATCTTCTCAGAATATGTGGCTCATGCTCCCAAAAGGTACTACCTTCTCATCTTACAAAAGACTTAAGGATGTTACATAAGTGGTCATTCTCCAACATGATGCAGGAGCATCCAGCTCAGCAATTTCATTGTATTTTAGTAGACATAGGGGGTCTTGTGTTTTCAAGGAAGTTGGTTTCTAGAGTATTAAATTAATGTAATTGTAATTTTTTAAAGTAATTTTATGAGATATATTAAGAATAGGATTTAATCAAGTATTGTGAGGCATATTTTTAAATGTTCTCGAATGTTGGAGAACATGAGAGAATTAGGATAGTCGAGAGATTGAGAGATTTGGGAATTAATTGTAAATCTTAGATTAGGAATTGGTTTCATGATTTGTGGAACTAGAAGAAGATCCTTAGGGATTAGTTGAGTCAAAAGTGGACTTAGAGGATATTCAGGATTTAGTTCAAAAGATTAAGGATCTGAACCGAAATGGGTTACATAACCTTTTGTATAAATGTAAGCCTAAAAGGCATAGATAGAGTTAGTTAGAGAGTTAACGAGTTAGGGAATTAGAGTTCAAAGATTAGATAGGGTTGACTGTAAGCCTACGGGCAGGAAAGGAAAAGGCCACTGATTAGAAAATCAGGCTAGAGAGAGAGAGACTCATTATGTAATTATTTGTTTATATATACACAAAGATTTTAATTCTAAATTGTGCAAGTGTGGATTGAGTAATTGAATGATAAATTGTGTGTGGATTAGAGTAATTATGCGTAACATAGGTTTGCGAGTGTGTAGAACTAAAGGAGAAGTGCAGAGAAGAGTGTTACGGGGTTGCACACATACAATATTGGAGAAAACCTTTAATGTTATAGTGAAGGTATAATTGCAAGGTTTCCTAAAAACCTAAGGATTTATGAAGGAAGCGTAAAGGCGTGAAGAAGTGAAGTAACAGAGCTAAAGATCGGGATCAAAACAGTTGAATACCATAAGGCGAGAACAAATACACAGGCAGAAAGCCGAATGGGCTATTACATAGTAAGAAACAAAAGAACGTAGTAGCAAAGTACAGTCGTTGGATGAGTCAGATCAATGGACGAGATTGAGGTAGGTAGACGGCTAGGATTAAGTCACACAAAATAAAGTTAAGAAATGAAGAGATCAGATGAAGGCACATGTTAATGGATGTGAGGTAGTATTCGCAAGGGGCAAGTGGTATCTCGCGTGCCCTCAAAGTGGTAAACGTTATTCTATAATTTCATGCGATTAGCCTAAGTGGGTGACACGTAGCACACGATGAAAAGAGAAAACCACTTTTCTCGCACACTCTCGATCTAATATTGGTTGTGCAAGTATCTGCGCGAGATTGCACGATAGACATTCGATTGGATGGGTCACATCGATGGTGGAGATTGTACGGGTTAGTTGGTGAGTGGAAGATGCGATGTCCGTTGGATCGAGTGAGACAGATCAACGGTGGAGATTTAATGTGCTAGAGAGAGCATCGATATATGTGCAAAGGTTTTTGGAATGGCGGAAAGGTAAGGTTTTAAGTATGGGTTATGAAATATTTCTATTATACAAGAGTTATAATAGAAATAAGCGGAATAAATGTATTATGGTTAATGTTGGGTTAAAATAAAACAAGAGTTAAAAGGGTACTATTGATATGCACAATTAATAAGAATTAACCAAAGATTATGAAGGGTTGTATAAGGTTTCGCTTAAATTTTTATTAAAGTTAAGACTTGGGATAGTGACATGAAATTTTTCTGCATAGAGTTTATTTAATGAGCCTTAAACCTTGATTTGTGAAGGTTTTACTAAGTATGGAATGTTAAAATTCCTGGAACATGTATATGACATGCATTTTATATGCATACTGTGGTTAGTTGTGGCTTAGGCTACATCATTTGGTATTAGAGATGAACAAGGGAATTATATGTGAAAAATTCTTTGAGAAATTTAGAACAGAGTTATGTTTTGGAGGTATGTATACATGCAAGAGGAGATCAGATTTTAAATCTGACAAATAGTAGGCACACAAAGATAAAGTGTAGCAGAATTTGTAGATGCAAAGGAAATAGAGAACAATCCATTCAAAGTGTAGGTGAATGGTAGAACAAGATCATGCAGAGGTCTTGAAGGTAGCAGCATAAGAAGGTGAGAAGATTGCAACAACCTAGAACAAGGATTGCTCAATTTGGTTCCAGAGGAGAGAACCAGAGAGATGCCAAAACATTGAGCTCGGAGGAGAGAAGCTTAGTGAGGGATCATGTAGTAAGGGGGACTTGTTACTGCAGAGGTTTTGTTGCAGCTCATGGAAATGTCATAAAGGAAATTCCACAGAGGATGTGAGTAGAATTGCTAATTAATGAAGAAAGCTGGTAAGAACTTTTGAGTGAAAGAAGAGGTGGCCAGAACCTAGTATTTCATTTGTGATTGAAATACAAGAGGACAATTGTGTTCTTAAAAGGTGCAGACAAGTTGAAGCCTAGAAGGAGTAGCGAGAAGTGCTCAAAGAGGTTCGAGAGAATAGAGAACCAAGTGCTTGCCAAAAGACCAAGTACAGAGGAAAGCTTGGTGACGTAAGTGACAGCTGGGAGGACTTGCTGTTGCAGAGGATTTAATACAGTTCATAGTAAGTGAGTGAGGAACTCATGAACATAGAGATGGAGATGACTATTGATAGTCATAATAGAGATAACAGAGGTTCTGAGGAAGACCACAATAGAAGAAAAGTGAAGAAAGAGGATGCCAAGGAAAATGGCATACAAAGACAATTAAGTGAAGAAGAATATGAGAGGGAGAAGGCTAAGATTTCAGTTCATCTTGAGATATTGATGAAGATGTTGCAGATAAATAAAGAAGACCAGAAGTATGTTTGTGTCATAAGGAAGAAAGTAAAGTGGCAGAGGCTACAGGAGAAGAGAAATCAACAAGTGAATATGAAGTTAGCAGATGCGTTGATGAAGCTGGAACATGTAATGAATGTTCAATTGAAGTCTGAAGAACTTAGAGAAGCTGAGTTGAGAATGGAAGTTTCCATTTGTGAAGCAGAACAAGGTGAAGTTCTGGGTGAAGATGAAAACTGGAGATCTGTGAAAGATCTTATGAACCATTGTGCAAATTCAAGACAACATGAAGTTTACTTTACTGAGGAAGGAATTATTGATGATTTTCTGAACTGTTGGACAAATTCAGATCAACAAGAGGATATGAAACCTTGTATTTTTGAATCTAATAATTTTGATGTGATTACAAGTTTTGCAGAGGATGAGAAATATTTTGAAGCTGTCAAAAGTATGGAAGAGTATCTTTCAAAAGATAAATACTCTGAAGTAAAGAAGGATGGAGAATGTCTCTTGAATGAGAAAAACAGTGAATTATTGCAGCAAAAAGAATTTAGTAATACATTGATGTTTGAAGTTGTTACAAGACAGGAAAAATTTCTTGTAAAAGAAGGAGATGAAATTCAGTCTAAAGAGCTGATATGTGAAGCAACAATTGAGATTGTTGAACCTTGTAATTTTCAAACTGATAATTTGTGTATAAATGCAGGAATTATAAGTGATGATGAAGTACTTATGAAGTGTCAAAGAGAAATTGAATTGCTGGAATATTTGTTGGAAAACTCAGAGTATGACAGTGTGATTACAGAAGAAGGAGTTCACTACAGTGGACAAGAGTAGAAAGACATCATTGAAGCAGATGGTGTGGAAGAGAGACTTGTTGATAGTTTCGAGAGTCCTTTGGAGAATTCTTTAAAGAGGTTGAATTAGCATACTGATGTGCTGATAGAGAAGGAAAAGTCAGAGCAGCATACTGAAATGTTGCCAAAGGAAGAAGAGGCACTGAGGCCTTATGTTTTTCATTTTAATAATTGTTTTGTGAGTGCAGGTTTTGTTGCAGATGCTGGAGAAAATTTGGCACATATGAGCAGCCAAGTAAAGATGGAAGAGGAAGGAAAATATGTTGAAATTGATGAACAACATAGTGATGTATTTGAGAGGAATCAAGTACAAGGGGAATTGGAAGACAATTTGTTTTTGAAAGTAAATTTACAAATATTGAACAGAGGTTGTTTGGAAAGTATGAAGAGGGTAAGGATGAAAGGGCGATAGTAAGAATCTGACAACTTCAAAGAGAAGATAATGAACATCAGTTTGAAGATGAGTGGATAGAGTATAACAACAAATGGTAGAGTATGTACTAGCCCAAGGATGTGCTGGAGATAGAGATTAAAGAATTATTGAAATTAATGATGAGGCAATCTAGATGGAGGAGATTGACAGAAACAGGAAGAATGATCAATTAGAATTTGAAACTGATTGACAAGGAGTGGAAGATGAAACATACAACAACAACAAAGGAATAGAGCATTCAGACAACTACAAACTAAAGTTTTGGACCCTAGAGGTTTTCTATCAACATATGAGAACACATGATCTAGAGATCATGAATTTTTTCAACCTTGGGAATCTGATGCAGGAGCATCCAGCTCAACAATTTCATTATATTTTAGTAGAAATAGGGGGTCTTGTGTTTTTAAGGAAGCTGGTTTCATGAGTATTAAATTAATGTAATTGTAATGTTTTAAGTAATTTTATGAGAGATATTAAGAATAGATTTAATTAAGTATTGCGAGGCATATTTTTAAATGTTCTCGAATGTTGAAGAACATGAGAGAATTAGGATAGTTCAGAGATTGAAAGATTTGGGAATTAATTGTAAATCTTAGATTAGGAATTGGTTTCATGATTTGTGGAACTAGAAGAAGATCCTTAGGGATTAGTTGAGTCAAAAGTGGACTTAGAGGATATTCAGGATTTAGTTCAAAAGATTAAGGATCTGAACTGAAATGGGTTACAAAAACTTTTGTATAAATGTAAGCCTAAGAGGCATAGATAGATTTAGTTAGAGAGTTAACGATTTAGGGAATTATAGTTTAGAGATTAGATAGGGTTGTAGGATTTAACATTGTAAAAAAATTATCTACATACGAATTCTAAAACACATAAAATAAACACTGCGAGAGCATAAGACATAAAGCACATATACACAGAGATTTTCCCCTAGATCCCAAAACCGGGACTACCAGCTTGATTTTTCATTATGTTCCTTTCAATGCTATAATAAATATTTATACATGTCAAAGCATCAAATACCATGGACCAAAAACCATCGTGTCCAAAACCATGGACCGAAAACCATCGTGTCCAAAACCATGTGTGAAAATCATGCACAAAACCATAGGTGAGTCCACCCAACCTAACATAGGGTCCAAAACAAAAATCTTCCGAGGTGCTACCTGTGGGGTCGTTAATATGCCATGATTATTCTCACTTGAGAAGGTTTATTCCACCCATTTCCACCATTCTTCATCATGACATTTATTATAATTTATCATTTAAATCCATTTTATAAATAATTTATGCTCTCATGGATGAATGTTATTTATTCTCTTTTATTTTTAATAAATTGATTATTATGCATTATTTTACCAATGATAGTTCTAATAAGTTGGTTGTAACCTTATCTACCATTTTTAGCCTCCAAAGTAACTTCCAGATTGAAGATTTGATTTTTAAAACAGCCAACTCAGAAATTCGCTGGTTTAAGGAGTGACAGTTTTGCGGTTAAGATTCTGAGCAAATGAAGACGAATTTGGAAAATCCGGAACATGGGTTTTGTCCAGAACGGGCCCAATTATCTTCACAAAGAACAGTTTGCCCAAATTCGGCTTGTACAGGGAGAAACGCAGGGTTCTTTGAGCACGATTTTATGAGATTTGCTGTTGCGGCCGCCCTCCAAATCTTAGCTGCAAACCTAAATCAACCTTGTTCTTGTTGATCAATGGGTTAGAATCAACCTAAATTTGTAAGAGAAATCATGATTGTAATTATCCATGCTCTGATCTTCTTTATTTAAATGAAACCCAAGATCAGAGACGGGGGGCGGAAGAGGACTGTTTTTCTAAGTTTCAGAACTCAGACGATCGAATCTCTTTGGGAATTAGTGTTGCTGTATTATCATTGATGCGTTAATATAAAAGGCTTGGCATTTACTTTCTCCCTGCATCTGAAATAATTTACGGCGGTGCTATTGGAAGCTACGGGCCCGGCTCCAACGGACACTTGCCGTTGTTGTATTATATGGTAAATTGCGTGTGGTTTGTTCATTTCTGTTATTAAGTAATCTGATACATTCTTTATATGTGATATACTATGCCTCATTATAATTGATATCTGAAGGAGTTCTTTCTCTCATGTCTCTGCATTGTATAAGTGGATCTATTCGAATTGCATTTCTCAGCTATTTCCGTAGCGGAACGTTGGTATGAATGTTACTGTTATCCGATCCATGTGAAATAGTATTTGTGAGGCTTGAGGACAATGTTCCTTCGTTCAGAAATATAGTTATATCATTCAATACTTTCAGATTGCTATATTAATGTAAATCATGTACATACGGGTGATAGTTGTTATTTTGTAATTCATTAAGGATTGCTGTTCCATTTGATTGAACTGTCCAGCTGTACAAAATATATATATGATTGACGTTTCCTGTTTATAATGATTTGCTGTTTCATTTGATCAAGCTGCCTACTTGTATAAACAATTGTTCTTTCTTTGTATATAAGTTGATGTCAAGAATTGAGAGCGTCAAACTCGCGAGATTTAGTTCTTTTGATTGATGTTTCATTTACTGCTGTCTATTTCCTTTTGTTATTCCATTTTTACTTGCTGCCATTCCATTTCCTTGTGTTTATTGCTTTGATGTGGGAGGAGGATCAAGGCTGTCGTGAGACACAGCAGACGCTATTATGCTCCCAGGTCCATGATCCATACTCTAATTCTTTTTTCATCGATTTCTAGAGGACTGAGTTATTATCCTCGATTGATGGTTGTTTGAATGAATGATTTAGTTTAAGAATATTTCGGTTTCTTGCTATTTCAATTAGATTTCTTTTTCAAGCATTCATTTACTTTTGGGTTTTAAGCACTATACTGCGAAACATTACTCTTAAGAAAATAGCCGCCTCAGACAGAGTACACTCTTGAAATAAAAAGTCGTCCCTGAGTTGATAATTAATGTGAGGTAATTAGGAGTTCACAAGACACCTTTTTATCGCCCCACATTTTGGCGCCGTTGCCGCGGAAGAGTGTAGCCATTTCTAAAGAGTAGTGTGAATCTGATGAGTGCCTGCTAGGGAAGAGTTGGATCTTAAAAACGGAAGGTAAGAACCTGCGTACGGAGCATGTAAAAGCCCTGCTCCACCGTCCGCTTTCCAGCAGGACTCTTAAAAGAACCTAGGGTAGAAATAGATGTTTGAATTTTTGTGTGAATGATTAGGAAAAAGATAGAAATTTTTTGAATCACATGATCTCACGCAAGTGGTGATGTAAGCACCACCCATTTCACTAACCGATTGACAGGAACATTTGAAGAAGGAGCCTCGAAGAAACACATGAAGAACATCTTAAACTATGGTAAGAAATGGGTCACGTTCCTACTTTTGATTTTCCTATCAAAGATCTAGGAGGAGTGACACAAATGCACATAATTCCCCTATCTTTACCAAATTTTCATGGTTTAGCAAATGAAGATCCACATACATTTTTGTTTGAGTTTGAAATACTTTGTAGAGGATATGATTATTGTACTAATGATCAAAGATTGAAAGTGTTTCCTCTTACTCTAAAAGGAGCAGCTCTCCGATGGTTCATGAGCCTAGGTGGGAATTGCATCCAAACATGGGAGGACATGAAGAACATATTCTTGAAGAAGTACCAAGACTATTGCAAAGCCAATGAAGATATTTTCGATATGATACAAGGGGAAGATGAAAATTTGGAGGATTATGTAGATCGATTTCATTATAACCTTCAAAAATCAAAGCATAAGCATTTGGAAAAAGAGATCTTAAAAACACTCATTCTTAGAGGAATTAGAGATAAATTTTTAGAACTTTTAAATCTGATAGGAAAAGGTGATGTTTTTCAGTTATCATATGATGATGTTTGTGAGTTGTGCATAAGGTATTCAAGAGGAATCTCCAAGGCTAGTAAGAATCCTAGAGATGTTTTTTCTTTGTTTTCCAAATCTGCTACAAGAACAGGAGACATAAGAGCTGAAATCAATGCTTTATTTGAAAATTTTAAATTTGATTTTATTAGCTCTCTAAATGAAAAATTGGATGTTTTGCAGGTTCATAAAAATGAAGAATTTGATGAAGTGTTTTGCCCTCATGACCGAAAGGAGCATCTCATAGATACTCACTCTTCCTTATCTAGGATGGAAGTGGCATATCAAAGAGATGGGAAAGCTGCAACAAGGCCTATAGGTATGGTTCAAAACACTTTTTCTCCATTATCATACTTGCATAATCCATTATGGAATGCTAATGTGTTAGGGCAACCATGTCAATTTCAATATAACCACCTATCTTGTTTACAAGTTGGGCATGGTTCATCTTATGATGGCATGACTACTCTCCCTCATCTTGTAGCACAAGCACATTCCCCATATTCTCCACTAGCTCTTTCACAACACCTTGCTTGCCCATCAAAACCATTCACACAACCCAATCAGCCACATCATCAAAATGCTCCATTCCATACACATTTTCCTGCTCAACTAATTCCACACCCTCACCATAATAAACCAGTACAACGTGCTTACAATGTTGAGCTGGCAAATTTACCCACCCTTCCCACCCATTCTATCTCACATGTGTTATTAGAGAAAACCTACAATGAGATTCAGAATGTTTCAAATGCAAAAATTGTAGAAGCTATGGAAGGAAATGAGGTTTCTTGTAGGATGCATCAACAAGTTATTTTAAAAGACCAAGGACTTCATGATCTGATGGATATGAGAAATCAACAAAGTAACGCATACATTGAAGATTGGTTTCACTCCATCATTTGTTTGCAACATCACTCTATGCTTCAACAATTTTTGATATCATTTTTTCAAGGGAAGCCACCTTCTCATACCCTAATATTCATTAACATGCATTTTTCAAATTTGGGTATGTGCATACGTGAAGCCTTACTTCGAAAATGGCTTCACTGGAAGTACTCATATACGTAGTTATATTCATTTTTCAAATCAAAATAGGTTAGGGTAGAAAATAAAATAAATAAGGGAATAAATAAATGCATTTTTGTTTTTCCATGTAAAACTAGGGTTTTTTTTTGCAACATGCTATGCAAATCAACATCGGTGATAATTTTTTGTATGTAGATGAATCATAATGGAAATAATAAATTCTACAAACACTCATTTTCATTTTTATCACCAATTTGAAAAAATGCTTGAATTTCATTTTTTTGGCTTGCGGGCTTGATGAACTTTCTGGAAAAACAGTCGGGACAGTCATGTTTTGAGGGACCAAAAGTGAATATTTTTAAAACCTGTTTCTATCCTAGGTATCCCTTGATGTCTACTTTCTAACCCAATTTGAATCACTCAATTTGGATTTGAAACGAAAAAGTTAGAACCAAAACATTGACAGGGTGTCTAGCGGGCAGCTCAGGAACAGAGTTGGGACAGTCAGTTTTTGGAGGCCTAAATGACCATATTTTTAAAACCTGTTTCTATCCTAAATAGCCCTTGATGTCTACTTTCCAATCCAATTTGAATCACTCAATTTGGATTTGAAACGAAAAAGTTAGAGCCAAAACATTGACCGGATGTCTAGCGGGCAGCTCAGGAACAGAGTTGGGACAGTCACTTTTTGGAGGCCTAAATGGATGAATTTTTAAAACCTGTTTCTATGGTAGATTCCCCTATGAATCTAGTTTACAATGCAATTAGAATCACTCATTTTTGATATCGTATGGGGAAGTTATGATCAAAATACTGACTGTCTATCGTAAATCAGCACCCTTAAAACTATGTTTTTCCGGCTGTTCCTTACAATATTTGACCTATCAATTCTTCTTGTCTTTAAAACCTGTTTCTATTGGAGATACACCATTGAATTATCTTTCATTTTGCTTTGGAATCACTCAATTTGGACGAAAAACAAAGAAGTTGTGATTAAAACACTGCTGGTTAGTATGATTGGCCACTGCTCTCCCGCAGGTAACAAATAAACTTTACTTTGTTATTTTCTCTATGGATTTGTTATATAGAGTAACTACTTGTTAATTTTTTGCATAATTCTTGGATTAGGGGAGCCCGATCACCTCTCTTTATCCATGATTTAATGTTTTATTGCAGGTAGATACTCGTTTTTTGCAGGTCCTGGGAAAATAAAGAAGGTCAACTTATGGACGAGTGATTTTTCAAAGAAATTTTTATAAAACAAAGGAATTTTATCCAAATCATTACCCAACGGATTCATAATAGAACAAATGAAGAATTGATTTCAATTTCAAGATTCATGTCTTGTCACTGCTGCCAAAACATTTTTCAAATAGATCATTTTTTTGACATAACATCATAGCTGTTGCAACTCAATTTATTTATTTACATAACTGTTTTTTTGTTGTTTCTTTTCTAATTTCTCTTATATTTTGTGTTTCAGGTGTTGCTTCATTCAAAGTGCAACTCATCCTCAGCATCACTGCAGTGAACAGCTAATTCATTCTTTGCGTGTTTGCATTTTATGGTTGTGTATTTTGCTGTTCCTTTTCTGAAGGGACAACATTTGTGTGCATTTTTGTCGTTCCTGCTGTTCCTTTTTCAAAGGAACATCATTTTCGTTTTTTATTTTCTAAAAGAATAACACTTTTTTTATCAGCCATTCATTTTGTTGTTCCTTTTTCACAGTTCATTTTGCTGTTCCTTTTCGAAATGGAACAGCTGCTGTTCCTTTCCGAAATGGAACAGCACTTTTTGCACTTTCACATTTTGCTGTTCCTTTTCGAAATGGAACAGCACTTTTTGCACTTTTACATTTTGCTGTTCCTTTTTGAAATGGAACAGCACTTCTGCACTTTCACGTTGGGTGTGTTTTTGCTGTTCCTTTTTCAAAAGGAACAGCAGTTTGAGTTTTTGTTGTTCATTTTTCAAAAGGAACAGCAGTGCGTGTTTTTGCTGTTCCTTTTTCAAAAAGAACAACATTTGGTGTGTTTTTGCTGTTCCTTTTTCAAAAGGAACAGCAGTTTGAGTTTTTACTGTTCCTTTTTCAAAAGGAACAGCAGTACGTGTTTTTGCTGTTCCTTTTTCAAAAGGAACAACAGTTTGAGTTTTTTTGCTGTTCCTTTTTCAAAAGGAACAACAGTTTGAGTTTTTTGCTGTACCTTTTTCAAAGTTTTTGCTGTTCCTTTTTCAAAAGGAACAGTAGTTTGAGTTTTTGTTGTTCGAGTTTTTGCTCGCATGGATTCTTCTCTTTCAAAAGGAACGACATTTGCATTTTCACGTTTTCTGTGTGTATTTTTGTTTTTTGGTGTGCATTTTCTTTGATGTTCCCTACACGGAACACCACTTTTTGAGTGTTTTTGCTGTTCATTCAAAAGAGCAACACTTTGGGAATATTTTTGAGGGCAACCCTTTCCTTTCTCTTGTGGGATTATTCATAGTTCAGCTCAACCACATTCTCCTGATTCTCTTTCATGACATGAAGTACACTACTTTTATGAGGACAGGAATTATGGATTCTTTTGAAGCAAAGTTAATATTATTCATGTTATGATCTTTAAAAAGGACAGCTCCTTGATGATAGATTCTTTTTAAAAGGGACACAATTATTTATGTATTCCTTTACTGCATTGTTTTCTGTTGTACATGATACTGATTGATCATCTTAATACCATGCTGGTTCCACCCTTCCTGGTTATAATCTTCTCTGTCTGTAATAAATGAGATTATGGGTATATTTTTTTATATTGACATGTTCAACTTCTTCCGCCATCCCTGCTCTTAAGGAGTACTGAGCCTCCCTCTTTTTATCATAAAAATGTGAAATAACAACAAAATTTTGTTCGCAGATGGAGGATAGGGGGTCTCATTACGAGCCAGCCTACCATGTTCATAAGGCTGTAACAAAGTGACATTCCCATTATGGCCACCACACCAGGGTTATGATCCATTGGATAGCCAAATTATCCTTGGAACAGGAGGTCTCATCACGAGCCGGCCTGATCACTTTTGCTACCTCCTAGTGAATGGCAGTGTGGTTGTCTGGTTACCACGCCAGCACACTGATCTCTTCTGTAGAACAACACTAAAACTCTCCATTTATAAATTGAGGATCCTGACTCATATGGGTTAAAAAGCAACCCTGCCGAGGCTATGGACGCCTGCTGGCAGCAGCGGCTCTGCTTATGGTATTGAAGTTATATCTTTTCGTCAATTATTATTATAATACCCTTTTCTTATTTTCTTTTTATCAGAGAAGTTATTTCCTTAACTTTTTCCCTGTTTGAACCTTTATGCATGAGAAATTGTTTTATGATCAATCACATCATTTTCAGCTAGAATACCGTCAGCAAAGCATCTTTTTAGCATATTGTTGTCCTTTTTCGTTTTGTATAAACTATCATCAATCCAAAGCGTCCTATCTCTTATTCATAACTATCTTTATACACTTTGCTCTCAACATAACCATAATTTTCACCGTCCTATCATTGATAAGTGTACTCTGCTTTACTTACTGATATATTGTTCATTCCATTGCCTTGCCGTCCGCACCACCCCTCTCATATGCTTTATGGTTATGGAACCCATTTTCCAATTGGAGGGGGGGAATGTATGCATTATGAGATTGCATGTGATATGATTACTACACTTTGCCATACCTTGTTGATTTGACAACATATTAGTATTGCATGTATACATAAGTTTTTCTAATTGAAATTTTGCATGCATTTTATCTGTTGCTATTCAAAGCTAACACTATGGATTCAAGCACATTGTATGCAAAATAGTGTTTTGTTTACAGGAGAACACCAAGTATGGGCAGAATTCTATTCGTAGCATGACCACACTATTGCACTTCACAGTAGAGGCTCGTGAACGTGAACAATTCTTCAGACATGATGTGCTTCCCTAGATTCTACCTTTTTGCATCGCTTTCAGCACCAACTTTGCCTACATCAGCTTCAACAACTGCCAGTCCATATATGTCATTCCACATTTTTGGAGGTAAAACTTGAGGTAAAATTGCATAGTTTTCTAATTTATTATAAATTTAGGAGAATCTAATGCAAATCCATTTTGAGCATTATTTGTCATCCTTCATTCCACATCTTTACCACTTCCCCTTTTTCAGTAGCATGTCATTTTCGAGTGTGGGGGAGTGTTCCTTTCATTCATTTCTTTCTTATACCCACGTCATTCATATTCTTTATCATCCATTGCTATTCTTATTCACTCTCAACACCTCCCTTATTTCATGTTGTTTTACACCAAGCATAGAATTCTACAGCTGGTAGCAACCACCTCTCTTTGTTTTCTAGCATCGCATGAGGACATGCTAATTTTTCAGAGAGGGGGAGGAATTGCTATACATGATGGATGTTTTCTACTTTCTTCCTTATTTAAGGCATACAATTTCATTTTTACACAGTGCAGAAATTGATTTCCACATATTTTTAAAGCTATGAACCCAATTCTTGTAATTTTTGGAAAACACATACGTATCATTAATACAAACCCACACAATTTCAAGAAATATTGGTTCATAAAATTTCGGAAATCATGAACTCTCACCTACAGCCATTTTGTTTATATCCCATGATCCGTGCATCAAAACGATTTGATTTTTGGATCATAGAGACATTCATGTATTGTAAATTTACTTGCAACATTTCAACAAAATCTGGTTTGTAGTTTTGAGAAAATGCTTAATGAAGTTTGCTGTTATCTATATCATATTTTGATGCAACTTCATACATATAGTTGAATGTTAATGTAAAAATTGTTATGCCTTCATCAAGATTACTAAAAGTGAAGGAAGAATTCATTTGTTCTATCCATTTCATGAGCTGAGAGGAACATATTTTTTATTGCTTGGTTAACACATGGTTTTTGTCTTTGGGTTGCATGAGGACATGCAATATATTCAGTTTTCGTTGCATGAGGACATGCAACATATTGAGTGTGGGGGTGTGTGGGGTCGTTAATATGCCATGATTATTCTCACTTGAGAAGGTTTATTCCACCCATTTCCACCATTCTTCATCATGACATTTATTATAATTTATCATTTAAATCCATTTTATAAATAATTTATGCTCTCATGGATGAATGTTATTTATTCTCTTTTATTTTTAATAAATTGATTATTATGCATTATTTTACCAATGATAGTTCTAATAAGTTGGTTGTAACCTTATCTACCATTTTTAGCCTCCAAAGTAACTTCCAGATTGAAGATTTGATTTTTAAAACAGCCAACTCAGAAATTCGCTGGTTTAAGGAGTGACAGTTTTGCGGTTAAGATTCTGAGCAAATGAAGACGAATTTGGAAAATCCGGAACATGGGTTTTGTCCAGAACGGGCCCAATTATCTTCGTAAAGAACAGTTTGCCCAAATTCAGCTTGTACAGGGATAAACGCAGGGTTCTTTGAGCACGATTTTCTGAGATTTGCTGTTGCGGCCGCCCTCCAAATCTTAGCTGCAAACCTAAATCCGCCTTGTTCTTGTTGATCAATGGGTTAGAATCAACCTGAATTTGTAAGAGAAATCATGATTGTAATTATCCATGCTCTGATCTTCTTTATTTAAATGAAACCCAAGATCAGAGACGGGGGGCGGAAGAGGACTGTTTTTCTAAGTTTCAGAACTCAGACGATCGAATCTCTTTGGGAATTAGTGTTGCTGTATTATCATTGATGCGTTAATATAAAAGGCTTGGCATTTACTTTCTCCCTGCATCTGAAATAATTTACGGCGGTGCCATTGGAAGCTACGGGCCCGGCTCCAACGGACACTTGCCGCTGTTGTATTATATGGTAAATTGCGTGTGGTTTGTTCATTTCTGTTATTAAGTAATCTGATACATTCTTTATATGTGATATACTATGCCTCATTATAATTGATATCTGAAGGAGTTCTTTCTCTCATGTCTCTGCATTGTATAAGTGGATCTATTCGAATTGCATTTCTCAGCTATTTCCGTAGCGGAACGTTGGTATGAATGTTACTGTTATCCGATCCATGTGAAATAGTATTTGTGAGGCTTGAGGACAATGTTCCTTCGTTCAGAAATATAGTTATATCATTCAATACTTTCAAATTGCTATATTAATGTAAATCATGTACATACGGGTGATAGTTGTTATTTTGTAATTCATTAAGGATTGCTGTTCCATTTGATTGAACTGTCCAGCTGTACAAAATATATATATGATTGACGTTTCTTGTTATAATGATTTGCTGTTTCATTTGATTAAGCTGCCTACTTGTATAAACAATTGTTCTTTCTTTGTATATAAGTTGATGTCAAGAATTGAGAGCGTCAAACTCGCGAGATTTAGTTCTTTTGATTGATGTTTCATTTACTGCTGTCTATTTCCTTTTGTTATTCCATTTTTACTTGCTGCCATTCCATTTCCTTGCGTTTATTGCTTTGATGTGGGAGGAGGATCAAGGATGTCGTGAGACACAACAGACGCTATTATGCTCCCAGGTCCATGATCCATACTCTAATTCTTTTTTCATCGATTTCTAGAGGACTGAGTTATTATCCTCGATTGATGGTTGTTTGAATGAATGATTTAGTTTAAGAATATTTCGGTTTCTTGCTATTTCAATTAGATTTCTTTTTCAAGCATTCATTTACTTTTGGGTTTTAAGCACTATACTGCGAAACATTACTCTTAAGAAAATAGCCGCCTCAGACAGAGTACACTCTTGAAATAAAAAGTCGTCCCTGAGTTGATAATTAATGTGAGGTAATTAGGAGTTCACAAGACACCTTTTTATCACCCCACACTACCTCAGACCCCATAGAGTGGAGTTACCTCACCCCTCAAACCCCCTATGACTCCCCCTACTACATAATCAGCACAACGGAGGGGGGGGCTTCAGCCCCCTTCTAACCCCCGATTAACTACGTGGGCTAGTCGTGGAAAGAATATAACACAACCCAACATTCTCCCACTTGTTGTTTTCTTTCCACAGGGGGCCACAAGAGAGCTTAGACATTTATCCAGCCCTGCAATGCCCATTGTTTCTCTACACCAAGAGAACTTCTCAGAGCTCACAAATTTTGTCAATGGATCTGTAGTATTCTTCAAAGTGTCCATCTTTACTAGCAACACCCTTTTGTCTTCTATCTTATCCCTCACAAAATGATATTAAACATCAATATGCTTTATCTTTGAATGATATGTAGGGTTGTTTACCAAGAAAATTGCACTTTGGATGTCACAGTCTATCCCTATAGCTCCCTGTACTAACCCCATACTTGAACATAATCCCTGCAACCAAACTACTTCCTTGCTTGCATGAGTGGCTGCCATGTATTCTGCCTTTGTAGTTGATAGTGCCACTACAGATTGTTTCTTACTCATCCAACTGACTCCACCTCCAAATAGGTTAAACACATACCCACTTATAGATCTTCTCTGATCTATATCTCCAACCCAATCTGCATCAACAAAGCCACGAATATCCAACACTCTGTCCAATCCTGGTCTTCCTTGGTAGCACAAACCATAATCACTAGTACCATGCAAATACCTGAAAACCCGCTTCACTGTTGTCCAGTGCTCCTTCCCTGGTTTTGACATAAACCTGCTCAATACTCCCACTACATGTGCAATGTCCAGTCTAGTACAGACCATTGCATACATCAGGTTATTGACTGCACTTTCATATGGAACACGAGACATGTCCTCTTCCTCTTCTTGTGTCTTGGGACACTGTTCAGTAGATAACCTCACACCTACAACAATAGGAACCTTCACCGGTTTACTATCCTGCATATTAAACCTCTGCAGTATTGTCTCGACATACTTCCTCTAGTTTAACCAGAGCTTCCTCTTTTCTTGGTCTCTTTTAATTTCCATGCCCAAAATTTAGTTTGCAACACAAAGATCTTTCATGTCGAATTTGGAGGGCAATTGGGTCTTCAAATCCTGGATAATTTCTTTGTCATTTCCAACCAACAACATATCATCCACCTACAAGACCAGATAAATAACACAGTCACCAATTAATTTAAAATATACATAGTTATTTGCTTTGCTTCTGGTGAAGCCAAGTCCCCGTATAAATGTATCAAATTTCTGATACCACATCCTTGGTGACTGTTTTAACCCATACAGAGACTTCTTTAACTTGCATACCAATTTTTCTTACCCTTCACCGCAAAGCCTTCAGGTTGCTTCATGTAGGTCTCCTCTTCCAGATCCCCGTGAAGAAATTTTGTCTTCACATCCATCTGTTCTACCTCAAAATCAAAATCAACAGTATCAGATAAAAGTAATCTAATAGAAGTTACCTTGGCAACAGGAGAAAAAATATCACCAAAATCAATTCCCGACACTTGGGAATGACCTTTTTGATCGAGATTTTAAATAGGAATGCAACAAATTACAGAGATAACCATAAACAAAGATATGCAGAGGAAATAATACTTCAGTTCATTAATGTAAAATACTGAAATATGATTACAAACAATAATGGAAATAAACCAACTAGGGCGATGGTAGCTTATCTCTGAGAAAAGATGTAGTGGCTACAAGCCTCTGAACTATCTTACAATGAGGCTCGAAGGCCTATTTATTGTTGAGAAACAATGGAAAACCCTTAACATTCCAAAACCTAACCCTAGAAGATGAAACACCAAACTGTGGGCCCCGTTTGGGTAAATTGGTACATCAACTTCCCGGGATCGTAACTTTGGCATACGATCTCCGTTTGACGTGTACAATAGCTCGTTAGAAAGATCTATCAGAGCACTACCACTTTGGGAGGCAACATCAGTCCATGGACCCATGTTGCTCTAGATTTCCCAAAAAACGTCGTTTAGGGCCTCAAAACGGCTCTGGAAGTTTAGGACCCGAAAAACTGCTAAAAATAGTAGGTTGTGCTACAATGAAGGAAGCTGAAAATGCTGAGAGAAACAATGGTGGGGGTCCAGGTGGACTTGGCAGGTGGCCACCAAGATCCACCTGGAACATTCCTCCCCCCTTAGGAAGCAATGGTCCCCATTGCATTGAGTTCCTCCCTGAGATGAGGAAGCTTCTGCTGAGCTGGGTCTCTGGTGAGCTGTTCTGCAATCTCTAATGTGTCCAGAAATGGTGGAAAGCATGGTCGACGATGGTCCACATTGAACACTCGGTGCAAGCGAAGGAATGGAGGAATGTTGTGCTTCAAAGCATTGTTGCTCGTAGCCTTGGTACTGGTGTAAGAACCATGTCGGAGTGGTCTGAGTTTCTGATGGGTTCTGGTAAGGCGTTCTCTCTACAGATGCATCCAAACTTTGTCGCCCACCTGAAACTTGTGTGGTACCCTTGTGGGTGAGGAGAAGTTGTTCCTGTGTTCTATCATGACTGTAATCCCTTTGCTGTTGCTGCTGCATGGAGGAACCCTTTGCGGGGGTCATGAATGTAGCAACGATCTTCCCCTTACTTTGGGAGTGAACCAAACAGGAAATGAATTTCCTAGTCTATGATATGAGCTTGCTGCCTTTCTTGGTAGTGATCAAAGAGGTGGCAGTAGGTGGGGCTACCTTCGGTATCCTGTATAATGAATTATCCAAAGAAATAATGACAGTGCGAGGCCTTGACTCATACACAGCAGGTCACCTCCACAAGTATGGCTGGCCTAATAGTACATCGCAAATATCCAGAGGTGTAACATCACACAATACTTGTCTGTGAAAGGCTTGATGCTCTAGGGAAGGTGGCACTGTTGGCGAACTTTGAGATCTCGTCCTTCGTGAAGCCACCCAATACTGTACGGCTGTGGGTGTGGTGTTGTTGGTAGGCCCAACTGCTTCACGACCTTTGCTGAAATGAGGTTCTTTTGGCTCCCACTATCAACAATGAATTGTAGCGGTGAACCCTTCACCCACATTTGTGAGTGGAAGAGGCGCTCCCCCTCCTCTAGGTCTTCAGGCTCATTCTTTTGGATCTTGGCAGTGGCAACAGTGGTGCTGGGATCCGCATAAATGATCTGCTTCCCTTTGACATTCCCCTTGTTAGGCTCTGGCTCAGGGTTGGAATATGCATCTGATTCGGAAGCCTTCAACTTGGCCACCAACGACTGCTTGGTCCGACACTCACTTGTGTTGTGAGTGCCTCTTGTGGAACCCACACCACTTTCCTGTGTCCTTCTTCGGTTTTGTGGTGTTGTTCTTTTCTTGTGGCTTTGAGGGGTTGTCTTGGGTCACCCTGCCTTGGCTTTGTTCTTTGGGCTTCGGATTTGTAGATCCAAAGTTCGCTTCTTCTGTTTGAACTTTTGCTCGATTTTGACAGCGTATCGGTATGCTGTGCCAAGTGAGGATATGTTCAAGAACTCTGTCTCTTCTTGGATGTATCTATGTAGGCAGCCATGGTATTTGAGTACTAGATGCAGCTCAGAATCTTTGATACCCAACTGTGTGAGAAGGGTATGAAAAATGTTTGTGAACTCTGGCACATCTTGGTCTCATCCTTGTTGTAGTGTGGTCCATTTGATGTATTTGTCCTCATAGCTTTTGACAGGGTAGTACTGCTCCTTGATGGCATCCTGGAAGTCATTCCAAGTGGGTGCGGCTGAAAATAGTGAGCCTGTACTTTCATCCTTCTTCTCGCAGTAGGTTTCCCACCAGTCCTTGACGTGGGGGGCTGCTTTGAGAAGAGCGAAAACAATCTTTTCCCGACTTGAAAGTTCATGAACAGAAAAATAACCCTCTAGCAGATTTAACCATTTATCTATGACATCTGCGTCTATCTGACCCTCGAATATGGGGATTTCAAAATTAACTTGTACCTTAAAGGGCGTGGCATTTCCAGAATAGCTGCTGGAAGCCGATGCGTCGCTTTTGGGTAGCCGTTGAAGGATCTGCGCAAAGCTATCCATCATCGCGTTCCTTTACCGCTCGAGCACTTCTTCGAGCAAGATTTTTATAGGATCTCCTGCCCCCTGGTCTTTCTTCTCATTCGCCATGGGCGGCCATCGGGATTTGCGAGGTTGGTCTTGCAAAGGTTCGACCAGTTCAAGCCCTAACTCCTTATACCCTAACCTCGTTGGGGACATGTAAAGAAAAATAGAGAAAAAGCAGACCGCTCTGATACCACTGATCCAGATTTTAAACAGGAACGCAACAAATTACAGAGATAACCATAAACACAGATATGCAGCGGAAATAATACCTCATTTCATTAATGTAAAATACTGAAATATGCTTACAAACAGTAATGGAAATAAACCAGCTAGGGCGATGGTAGCTTATCTCTGAGAAGAGATGTAGTGGCTACATGCCTTTGAACTGTCTTATAATGAGGCTCGAAGGCCTATTTATTGTTGAGAAACAATGGAAAACCCTTAACATTCCAAAACCTAACCCTAGAAGATGAAACGCCAAATTGTGGGCCCCGTTTGGGTAAATTGGTACATCAACTTCCCGGGATCGTAACTTTGGCATACGATCTCTGTTTGACGTGTACAATAGCTCGTTAGAAAGATCTATCTGAGCACTACCACTTTGGGAGGCAACATGGGTCTATGGACCCATGTTGCTCTAGATTTCCCAAAAAACGTCGTTTAGGGCCTCAAAACAGCTCCGGAAGTTCAGGACCCGAAAAACTGCTAAAAATAGTAAGTTGTGCTACAATTAAGGAAACTGAAAATGCTGAGAGAAACAATGGTGGGGTTCCAGGTGGACTTGGTAGGTGGCCACCAAGATCCACCTGGATCACTTTTGCTACCAATCGAGCTTTGTATTTCTCCACCTTTCCTTCTACATTTGTTTTCTTCTTGAACACCCATTTGTTGCCAATGTGTTTCCTTCTAGCCGACAACTCCACTAGATCCCAAGTCTCATTTTTATGCAAATATGTCATTTCATCAACCATGGCCTCTTTCGAGAGTTTTCCATCCTCTGAATCTACTGCTTCCTTCACAGTTCTGGGATCATCATCAGTAATAGATAAAGAAAAATTTGAACAGAAAGCAGATGGACTATACCTTTCTAGTTTCCTTCTTTCTCGAACTGATCTTCTCACACCTGGAGTTTGTGGCTCTTCATCTTCTGATTCCTCCTCTGCTATAGAGTCTGATTCTTTCTCCTTTAGCTCAAACTCTATATTCTCAGGTTCCTTTGGTTGGAATTCATGTTTAATAACATCTTTCACCTCTCTAAACACCACATCTTGGCTGTACACAACCTTCCTTGTTACTGGGTTCCAAAGCTTATAACCCTTTAAACCATCCTTATACCCAATAAAGATGCACTTTTCAGATTTACTATCCAACTTGGTTCGTTTATCCTTTGGAACATGTACATATGCATCACATCCAAATACCCTCAGATGTGAAAGAGAGGGTTTCTTACCAGTCCATACCTCTTGTGGAGTTTTATCCTCCAACGCTGATGAAGGTGATCTATTGACCAGGTAACATGCTGTCTCCATTGCCTCTGCCTAGAATTCCTATCCTAACCCAACACCACTAAGCATGCTTCTTTCCCTTTCCATCAACGTCTTGTTCATTCTTTCTACAACTCCATTTTGCTGAGGTGTATATGGAGTAGTCTTCTGCCGTGCTATACCACACTTCTTACAGAATTCTTCAAATGCCTTATTGCAAAGCTCTCCACCGTTATCTATCATCAACACCTTTATCTTCTTCTATGTCTAGTTTTCCACCAAAGCTTTGAATTCTTTAGACCTGTCAAAGACTTCAAATTTCTTCTTAAGGAAATATATCCATGTATTCCTTGAGAAGTCATCTATAAATGATAGTACACAGACTTACCCAGTGATAGAACCTTCACAGGTCTAAACACATCACTACTCACAAGCTCTAATATATGTTTAGCCCTCTTACCACCAGAGAGGAAACTCACCCGATTCTGCTTCCCATATACACAATTTTTGCAGAAATAAAAATCTAGAGAGTTATGACTTATACCTTCTACCATACCTTTACCATGAAGTATTTGAAGGCCCTTCTCTCCAATATGTCCAAGCCTTTGATGCCACAACATGCTCTTCTCTTCAGAGAGCACTAGATTTTCTACTCCACTTTCAGGAACCATAGAACTGTTGCAGCCATCAACAACCATGCTACCTTGCAACTTGTACAGAGTTCCAATCCGAACTCCCCACATCAATACCAATGCTCATCGAACCATCTTGCAGGTGTCCTTCATAAACACTATTTTTACACCTGCATCATCCAACTTGCTTACAGAAATTAGATTTCTGGCCAATGCAGGAATATGCAGAACACCTGAAAGTGTTCTAACACTTCCACCTTGCAACTTCAACTTTACTTTTCTGCGACCAATGATTCTAGCCTTCCTATCATCCCCTAAGAAGACATCACCACCATCGTATTTCTCATACTTGCAGAACCACTCTCTATGGGGAGTGAAGTGAAAGGATGCACCTGAGTCAATCAACCATGCCTCATGATCTACATGTGTACTTAAAGAAGCCAAATACACATCCCCACCTTCATCTGAGGTGGTTTTCGCCTCTGTAGAAGGAGCATCATCAGATCCCTTTCCTTTATCAGGAGCTTTAGATTTACACTCCATTTTATAGTGCCCTTCCTTTCCGCATTTCCAACACACCATCTTTACAAGTTTTCCTGGAGATTTAGATATCCCTCTAGATTTAGATCTCCCACTTGATGACTTATTTTTGTTTTTGTTCTGCGACCGTCCTTGTACAGAAAAGGCATCACCACTCTGGCTTTCCATATTTTTCGTCTCATATCCTCTGTCAGCAAGGATGAGACTATTTCATTAAACTGCAAGGCAGTTGCATTACTACCTATTGCAATAACTAGACTATCCCATGAATCTAGTAGAGAACACAACAAACTGATGCACTTATCTTCATCTGAAATCTTAATATCAACAGATGCTGACTGACTTACCACAATATTAAAAGCGTTTAGATGCTCTATCATCGAGTCTCCATCTTTCATCCTTAGGTTATACAACTTTTTCTGTAGGAAAAGTTTATTCACCAGAGACTTAGATTGGTACAAAGTCCCTAGCTTGTCCCACAAAGCCTTCGCCGTAGCATCCCCTGATACGTTCATCAATACTGAATTTTAGACACACAATTGTATTGTTCTCTTTGCCTTCTGATCTAACTTCTTCCATTCTTCACCAGACACTCCCATTGGTTTAGTACCTGGATTTACTGCGATCCACTGATCTTTATCCACCAATAGATCCTCCATCTTGAGTTTCCATAACTCAAAACTCTGACCATTAAATTTCTCGATCTCTATATTTCCACTACTCACCATCTTCTTTCACCACCAGAATCGATCTCGCAGATCTCCCACTGAACAAGGTCTACCACAGGCCCAAGAGAAACCCCTCAGCAAAAAATGCGTCCTCTTGAAGCCAAAACAACTTTGATACCAAATGTAGGTTTTAACCTCATACAGAAATTACCTACATACGAACTCTAAAACACATAAAATAAAAAATGCGAGAGCATAACACATAAAACACATATACACAGAGATTTTCCCCTGGATCCCAAGACTGGGACTACCATCTTGATTTTCATTATGTTCCTTTCAATGTTACATTACATATTTGTACATGTCGAAGCATCAAATTCCATGGACTAAAAACCATCGCGTCCAAAACCATGTGCGAAAATCATGCAAAAAACCATAGGTGTGTCCGCCCAACCTAACATAGGGTCCAAAACCAAAATTTTCCGGGGTGCTACCCTGGACCTCATAGAGTGGGGTTACCTGCACCCCTCAAACCCCCTGTGACTCCTCCTACTATGCAATCAACACAACGAAAGGGGGGCTCTGCCCCCCTTCTAACCCCCTAGTTAACTACATGGGCTAGTCATGGAAAGAATATAACACAACTCGAGACTGTAAGCCTACGGGCAGGAAAGGAAAAGGCCACTAATTAGAAAATCAAGCCAAAGAGAGAGAGACTCATTATGTAATTATTTGTTTATATATACACAGAGATTTTAATTCTAAATTGTGAAATTGTGGATTGAGTAATTGAATGATAAATTGTGTGTGTATTAGAGTAATTCTGCATAACATAGGTTTGCAGGGGTGTAGAACCAAAGAAGAGGTGTAGAGAAGACTGTTACGGGGTTGCACATAGATAGTATTGGAGAAAACCTTTAATGTTATAGTGAAGGTATAATTGCAAGGTTTCCTTAAAACCTAAGGATTTATGAAGGAAGCGTAAAGGCGCGAAGAAGTGAAGTAACAGAGCTAAAGATAGGGATCATAACAGTTGAAGACCATAAGGCGAGAAAAAATACATAGGCAGAAAGCTGAATCGGCTACTACATAGTAAGAAACAAAAGAATGTAATAGCAAAGTACAGTCGTTGGATCAGTCAGATCAATGGATGAGATTGAGGTAGATAGATGGCTAGGATTCAGTCACACAAAATAAAGTCAAGAAATGAAGAGATCAGGTGAACCCACATGTTAATGGACGTAGGGTAGTATTCGAAAGGGGTAAGAGGTATCTCACATGCCCTCAAAGTGGTAAACGATATTCTATAATTTCACGTGATTAGCCTAAGTGGGTGACACATAGCACATGATGGAAAGAGAAAACCGCTTTTCTCATGCACTCTCGATCTAATATCTGTCATGCAAGTATCTATGCGAGATTGCACGATAGCCATTCGATTGTATGGGTCACATGGACGGTGGATATTGTCCAGGTTAGCTGGTGAGCAGAAGATGCGATATCTGTTGGATTGAGCGAGACATATCAACAGTGGAGATTTAATGCGCTAGAGAAAGCATTGATATACGTGCAAAGGTTTGTGGAATGGCGGAAAGGTAAGGTTTTAAGTATGGGTTATGAAATATTTCTATTATACAAGAGTTATAATAGAAATGAGCGGAATAAATGTATTATGGTTAATGTTGGGTTAAACTGAAACCAGAGTTAAAAGGGTACTATTGATATGCATGGTTAATAAGAATTAACCAAAGATTATGAAGGGTTGTATAAGGTTCCACTCAAATATTTATTAAAGTTAAGACTTGGGATAGTGACATGAAATGTTTCCACATAGAGTTTATTTAAGGAGCCTTAAACCTTGATTTGTGAAGGTTTTACTAAGTATGGAATTTTAAAATTATTGGGACATGTATATGACATACACTTTATATGCATATTGTGGGTAGTTGTGGCTTAGGATGCATCACAACACCAGAAGAGCTATGCTTATTGAAAAAGTTATAACATACTCTTGAATATGATTACAAGAATTCATATTCACTTCTAAAAAATTTCTCTAAAACTCTATCATAAGGAATTTAAATAACTCTCATGACTCCATAATCCAAGGAGACCAAATCCACAAAAAGAGGATCTACAAGCTTTTTGGGGAGACTAGAAGATCCACCAAATTTGGATCTACAACAACTCAAGAGATAAAATGAGAGAGAATCCCAACCATGTCAATGAGACTCTCAACTAAGGTCATGACACTCTCGACTTCTCCTTGAGACTAGTAAACTAATTGTGAGTTGGATTCTGACATTGAAATCTACAAATTAAAATAAATAATACATGAGCACAATAAGCTCCAAAAATATTAATCATTTACATTCAAACCAAGAAATCAAGGATTTTTTTTATGGTATGTAAATTATACCTCATTGCCTTAAGAAATGCTTTGCAAGGCTACTTTGGAGTTCTTCATGTGCCAACAATTAACACCTTCAAATTTTTTTGAAGGTGGAGCTCCTTCTAGATAAGACCTCCCCACAAAGAACTTTTGGTCCTCCAAAAGTGTAAAGAGTGACTGTGTATTTCTTCAGATTCAAGAGAATACACATGCTTTAGAATTAGCTCTTCAAAGTAGAACCAATAACCCTTATGAACTCCCAATACATTGTGCCAAGCACATGTTGCACCAATAATCTTGTTTGAAACACTCAAAATACATTCAAAAATTCCACATATAGGAACATCGTTTTGCAATTCCAACAATAAACTATTTGGTTCAAACTCCCTTTGCAATTTCAAAAGCTCCAACCTTCCCATAATTGGGTGCAATGATAGAAAATGTTGATTTAATAAGCATGAAGTCTTATTTAATTCTTGATGGTTTTTTAGCTTGACATTTTTGTCAAATTGCAATGAAGATGTCTAATAACCAATTGTGCCCTTCTAGGAGTTGAACCTTTGGGTGGAGAGGTGAAAATATACCTTAACAACACCAATATTATGGGATCAATCCCTAAATGTTCATGTGCTTTGTGCATATTTTTCATAGAGCTTGGTTTTGTAAATGTTTGTAGTAAATGAAGGCGTATTTGCAGGAAGTGAAGCACTTGTGCGCATGATCAATTGATGAACCAAGGCATTATATTCCTTTCTCTAGTCAAAACTACCTTCCAACTCAATATTATTGAGGTTGGTATCAGAATTGTGATATCGTATAGCCAATCATGCACCAGTTGCATGAAAAATTTACTTAGAGTTTACACCACATTTCCCAATTATCGCACCAACAACTATTGCATCAACACTTATTTTCATAGTTATTGAAGCAACGAATGGAGTTGCACCTGCCACAGCAAGAGGAGTAGCCTGACGATAGCCACAATGACCTCCAAGATTTCCATCTAAGCCAACCATTGGGAATATTCCATTGGGAATCTATTTCCAAAAGTTCATGTTGTTTGATAATCTTTGAGATTATGTACCAATGCATTTACGTTCACAAGCTCCTTTTCACCGTGGGAAAAATGACACTTGTCTCTAAATCGACATTTGATATCGGTACCAAAAATTACTACAAAGTCCTGCCATGTGATTTTGATGCATTTAATTTTTGCTCTGCTGTAAAAAGTCTAATAGGTTTCTTCGAAGCTGCACCCAGTGCACTTCCGAACTTCTAATATGAGTAATAGAATTCACTACCAACAATGCTCATAAAACCTAATCTCAAAGCATCGACTTTCACTAGTGTCAATATAATAGATTTGAAAGATCATTCATTAAATCCTTCAAGATATTCCCTATGATAAGAGAATCTTTAAAATTCTCAATAATCATGAGCTCCTGCAACCTTATGAAACAAGAAAAATCATCTCGACTTCATGCCAACCTGAAAAATGTTAATTGCGGTCCTACCATTGATTTTGGAACTTGCACATTGACTGTTTTATATGTGATCTAATGGTTTTGAACCATATAATATGTTTTACCCATACAATATGCGATCTCATACACAAAATTTGCATATTTGAAACCATATTCCATACGATTCATTTCTAGACCCATATAATATCATGGTATATGATGTTTTACCAATGATCTAATCTTTTGTTAATATACCATCCCAATGGTGGAAAACTTAAGTTCCTTCAATCGAATGGTGATCCACTACCATTGCAGTTTGGTCTTATGTAACCGACGGTTATGGCACTTTGTTATAACTTGCCCTTGCATATTGGTTAGTGGTGGTTTGAAATAATAACTTGTACTTGGTGCCTTGTTACCATGACCTTTGTGAACCACTATGATCTATGACCTATGCACATGTTAGACATTTATTTCCTTGTTATGCATTGTGGTAAACAAAATTGTGGGTTATCAAAGGATGAACGTGGTAGTGTTGGTCAAATAATATAAATAAGTGGAAATATAATATCATGTAGCAAGTCCATGTGGAGACATCATTCAAAGACTTGTAACAATGCTCAGTCAAACTATACACTTTGCGGCAGTCGAACTAAGTTTGTGCTTCGTGGCATGTTGAACAAGCAATTTAACAAACTCCCATCAGTGGTTGAATAGAATATAGAATAGCACTAGTGGAACATTCATCATGTCGGTTGGTATATGGTTTTTTAATTCATGTGTTCAATTTCGTGAGCTAGGATACCTTTACTTCATGTTTTCGAAGGCTAATTCTTTCACAAGCAACTTCTATGCAATTGGGATTTGAATCATCATACTTCATATTGAAAAATATGAGCTACACCACTATGGCTATATGATTCAAGAATTTGTTGGAAATTCATAAACATGCATGAATAGTTCCTTTGTAATGAATATGATTTGATAGTTGCCTCTTACTTCTACCATCATCATTTTCCAAGACCCATTTCTCTTTCAGTTGATTACTTCTACAAATTATATCTACCTCTTTACATTTTGACGTATATAAAATAAATTTCTTCACACTTTCACTAATTGAAACTACACAAAGTGATTTTGGAGGTGCTACCTGTTCCTAAGAAAAACAACTCAACTATGTAGATATGGCACCCATTTCTTACCAAACCATGCAAATGTGACCTCTTTATTTAGCTGAATTACATCATGATCTGCTTCTTGGGTTATCATTGTTGAACTAAATTTTTCATTCACTTTCTCTTTCTTTTTAGGTTCTTACAAAACCTTTTGTCATGCTTTGGGTGAAGCTAGGGATGAACTTTCTAGCATATCCCAATCCAATGGCCATTCATCTCAAAATGAGTGCAATAATTCCACAACTATGTCTCCTTCTTGCCACTTTCTTTCTTGTGATTTGGAGATAGTTCTTTTTGTCCTGCCTCCTTCCTAGTAAACATGATTTTCCTGTACATAGGCATTCTCTTCCAACACTTGGAAACTATATGATTGATTAGCCCACAAAAGGAAAGTGAAATTTTATGCGATAAATCATGAAAAACATTAACATGTTTCTTGTAATCAAAAGTGACTTTAGTGTAGTTAGACCTATACCTTTTATTATTGTCTTTGTCACAACTTTTCTGAGGAGAACTTGACAGTGTAGGAATTCCTTTCGAGACATTTCTTGCTTCAATGGTTTTGGAACACTCCCCAACCTCCTCTTTTCCTTATTCTAAACTAGCATATCGAGGTCATCGTTTAAAATCAATGGGTTTTATTATACCTTGGAAATGGATACCCAAGCCCTTTCATCCATATCCCATTTTCAATAGCAATTTTGATCTAATTCCTTGAGTGTGCTTCTCAAAGGAACCTAGACAAGCCTCCTTTTGTGGTGATAATAAACATGAGAAGTTACTACTTACCTCATTTACCTTAGGATTTTGTTACTTTACAAAGGCCTCTTCCACAACTTGTAATTGCAACTCCATCTTTTTGAGTCTATCTTGAAGTTCTTACTTCTCATCTTTCAATATTTTTAACTGCTTCCACAACTCAACACTTTCCCTTTCTTCATTACACAATTCCTCCACCTTTTTAGTCATGGTTAAGAATCCTTTAAGAAGAGCTGGGTCTTCACAATTTTTTTCAAAAAGAGGATCAAAAGGATTCTCATTTCTTGGAATTGACTTTTTCAAATCCTTATTCTTGCTAAATTTTAAAATCTAGTAGGTTTTTTTTTTCCACTGGAAAAATCGTAATCTTTCATTAACTTGAAAAATTACATGTTGTAGATGCATTAAGCATATGCTATAGGGTTCATCTGCCTCATATGGGCTCAGTTTATAAGTCTAGGATGTCTGTTATAAAACCAAAATCATCACGCAGGATGTTCATTTGTTGTTCTGTTTATATATACATATTGCCACGCAGGGCTTCTGATAAGTAGTGTTGTCATCTATGTACATAAGTTGTTCAAAAAGTATCATTCCAGATTGTATCTCATGGGCTGGCTGCCCTATGATAGTGAGTATCTATGTAAGGACGATGGTAGTATTGATATGCGTTTGTTCCTCGCTGCTCCTGAATCATCCACTCTCCTCTGGGAAGTGTCGTGGCCTCCTTGGATAGTTGGTCGGCACTGCTGTTGTGTTCCCTGTAGATATGATTGCAAGTGATGTCAATAAATTGTGCCTTCAGTATATTTATTTCATCCAAGATATTACTGAGTGTGTGTGTGTGACAAACAGTAATGTTATTGAACCAATCTATGATGATCTTCGAGTCTCCAAAAATATGAATGTGCATGCAGTTGTGCCCCAGTGCAAAATGCAAGAGATGACGAAGAGTGATAATCTCTGCGAAATTGTTTGTGCCAATCCCCAGTCCCATTTTGACTTTATAGTAGTGACTTTCATTAATGTATAATAGAAAACCTCCCCCACAACCCTGCTGCTGGGCAGCACCATCAAAAAATGCCCATGGAGTGCTTTTTTCAATATGCGGTGGGTCGCGCGGTCTTCTAGAGCGAGGTTGTGGCGGCTCAGGCAGTTCATTATAGGCAGATATAATATGAGCAGTAAGATGGGGCCAGCTCACTGGTTTTTCATCAAAGATTGCCCAATTTCGAGCCAGCCAGAGGTACCAGCTAATAATAATAGGTAGACTTTGTAATTTGGAGTTTTTGTGACCATTATACCATGATTCCCAGGTTCGGATTATATCGTCTCCTTCCCAATTGCCTGTGAATTGTATAGAGGAAGATACAGATTGCCACAAGGTCGTTAATGATGTACACTTTAGAAATATATGGTGGCTCGATTCGGAATCGCTTTTACACAGGGTACACCAGGTAGGTCCATAAACTGCTCGGTGCATGAGATATTCCCCTGTGGGTGCTACACCTTTAAGTATACACCAAAAGAAGAGTTTCTACCTGGGGGGCGCGGTGAGCTTCCATAGTGACTTCCACCAAAATGAAATCAAATCCGGAACCTTGTGCGATATCAGCGATAGATAACCTGTCTTGGGTGTGTATATTCCATTCTCGGAATGATGCCAGATAAGCTCGTCCGGCCCTTGTTTAATCCTGATGTGTGACTCTGATAACGCATTTGTATATGCAGTCCATTCCTGGTGCCAGAGAGGTGGAAGATTAATCTGTAATGCGGATTTCCAGCGCTGGTCTAATATGGATGAGTTATGTGGATCAGCAATGTCAGCCAGTACTTTAATCTCTAGTGAGTGTAGGTGCCGAATGAGGGCCTCAGGTAGTATATGCCTGCCGCCACTACCATTCCAAGGGTCCATACCAATACGAGCCAAAGATCCGTCATTGATTTTCCATACCAGATTATCTCTGATGAGAGGCATAGAATTTAGAAGAGCTTTCCATACAGATGAGATACCAGATTTGGGCCAGGTTGGAAGTCGGATCCATTCCATGATGTGTAGAGGCCAGATATATTTGTGATATGTGATGCTGGTCCAGAGATTATTGCCTGTGAGTAAAGTCCACCCCATTTTTGCCGCAAGGGCTTGTGCAAATGTAGGCAGGTCTTTGAGTCCCCAGCCACCCCATTTTTTGGGAGTAGCAATCTTCTTCCATCCTACCCAAGCGAATATGCATTTTTCCTGGTTCCCATTCCACAGATATCTGTTGCAAATTTGCTGTAATCTAGCCAAGATGCTCCTCGGAATCCAGGCAAGAGCCATCCAAAAGACCGGGGTGGCCTCCAGGACGGATTTTACCAATACAAGTCTGCCAGCTCTGGATAGATATCGGTGGCTCCAAATATTGAGGCGTTTCTCCAATTTTGCAACTAGCCAGACCCAGTCAGCTATCTTTTGACTGATAGGCTTGATCCAGAATCCTAGATATTTGAGGCCACGGTCTAAGGGATGGATGCAGAAAGGAAATAGATGGCGAGCCAGATGGGACTCTTGTATAGAGGTTCTGGACAGAATGATGGAAGATTTAGTGTGATTTGCAAGCATCCCTGTAGCAGCTGAGAATAGAGTGAGTATATTCGAGAAGGAGCGAGAATCCTTGATGCTGCCATCAAGGAAGATCATGACGTCGTCCACGAAAAGAAGATGGGTGAGAAAGCAGTCATCAGATATTTTGAGTCCACTAAGATCCCCATTTCTCTTTGCTGTATCGATAAGCCGACTCAGGCCGTCCATGACAATCAGGAAGAGAAGAGGAGACAGAGGACAACCCTGTCTAAGTCCACGTTCAGAGTGAAAAAACTGTGATGCTGACCCATTTATCAGAACACTAAAGGTGGGAGTGGAGATACAAGCCATGATCCAAGTGATGAAGTTGATGGGGAAGCCCAGATGGATAAGAAGCATCTTGATGTAGAGCCAGCTGACACGGTCAAAAGCCTTTGCTAAATCTATCTTTAAGATAGTGGCTTTGTGGTGCTTGGTCCAGATGGTGTGGAGGGCTTCCTGAGCCGCCCCGATGGCTTCATGAATCTGACGGTGTTCCAGGAAAGAAAATTGATGAGGGGCAATATTGCGGGACAGAATAGGGTGGAGGCGATTTGCTATGATTTTGGAGATGATCTTGTAAAGCACATTACATAGAGAGATGGGACGATAATCGTCGAAGGAGGAAGGGGAGTCTGATTTGGGGATCAGGGCTATGAAAGTAGAGTTGATGGCATTGTACAAAGACCCAGATACCCTGCATTCCTCCACAACCCTCAGTAAATCATTGCTGAGAAGCTCATAGAAAGTAATGTAAAACTCGATGGTCCACCCGTCCGGCCCCGGGCTACGATCCTTCTTGAACCATTTTAGGGTGTTCTCAAGTTCCCCAGGTGTCACAAGATCAAATAGTGTCTCCGCCTCATCCTCATTTACAAACCTAGGGAAGTGACCAGCAATGTTGATGATATCAGCAATAGTTGAGCCAGGGGGTTGTTTATAGAGATTTCTGAAGTGTGATGATCCCAGGTGTGAGAGCTTTGTGAAGGAGTCTGCTATTCCACCTTCTGGGAGAGGGAGGTTCCAAATGGTATTCTTAACCTTCCTGCCTTTAGCATAATTATGAAAGAATCGGGTATTGTCATCCCCAACTTTTATCCAGGTGGCTCTACTACGAAGACGGATGGTCTCCTCACGTTCTCTTAGGATTTTTGACTTCTGATTCTCAAGTTCCACCAGATGGATTTTGTCTATCCGAAAGAGAGGATAGCTTAGATTCTATATGCAGTAGTGCTGAGTTATCCTTCTGATATTTCTCTCTGGCCCATTCAATAGAAAGGTGCTTGAGCTGTGACAGGTTTGAGCAGAACCCTTTTGCCAAGGAATCTGACCTATCAATCGGGTTTTGAGTCCAAAAATCCTTAACCATCTTGATATATGAGGGATCCTGTATCCAGCCATGATTAAACTTGAAGGGGGCTTTAGGTTTTTTATGAGGCCCTGATATCTCCAGGTATATTGGATAGTGATCCGATATACCTCCAGTACCCACCCATTGTTTATAAAAATGTAGCTGTTGTATCAGGGTACCTTTCATAATGAATCTATCGAGTCTGCGAGCAAGGGCAGCATCTCCAATTCTTCTGTTCCTCCAGGTGGGGAGAGGTTTATGCATAGGGACATCGATCAGGTTATGTCACTCTAGTAGGTCGGTCATATACCCAGTAATCGAATCAAACTGTGCCATGGTTCCCCATGATTCGCTATATCCCAGGGAGAAGTTTAGGTCGCCTCCAATTATGATGTTGTCTGCTGAGAGGATAGATAGACTCAATAAGTGGCTCCAAAAGTTTTCTCTTTGTTGACAGGGGCCATATATGTTTATGACTCTGAGATCGGATCCCAGGTCAGCCGAAAAGAAATCCAACCCCATGAATCCCTGTCCCCCCATGTAGCTCGAGCCCTGATGGATGCTGGGTTATATCCAATCGCAAGGCCCCCGATCTACCAGTGGAATCCATCGCTGTAAAATGCCATCCAGGGATGATGGAGGATAAGGAGGCGGAAATGGAGTCTGCCAGGCCAAGGGTCTCTTGGAGTAGGATAATGTCTACCGGGACAGATTCAAAAAGCCTGCGCAGGGCTAGTTTCTTGGAGGCACTAGCCAAGCCTCGACAGTTGAAAGAAAGGCACTTCATGGGGGAAGATTGCCCGGGGTGTTCACTGCTCTAAGAACCCCAAAAATGGTGGATTGTCGCCCAGAGGCAACCTCCGCACCCGCCCTCTTGATGGCTTTTGACAAATGTGATTTTCTCCCCCGGGCAGACAAGGGAGTCAACCCAGATGTAATACCCAAACCAGCTATCTTTAGATGAGATCCAAGAGAGTGGACTCGTGGACGCAGGTTATAGTTGTGTTTTGACCCCCGGGATGATGAAGGTGAGGAGGATGGTGAGGGATGTAAATGTAAAGAGGGAGCAGAAGGAGCAATAACCGGAGATGAAGGTATAGTGCAGAATGCAGCAGACATTGATGGAGAATGCATAGAGGAGCAAGGAGAGTAAATAGATAAGGGAGGGAAGAGAGATGTACCCGAAGCAGTTGCAGAAGCTGCAGCAGCCCGAGATCTGGTAACCGACGGAGATAATGTGTTGTGAGCTGCTCCAGGAGTGTGTAGAGGAATGCTGATGGGGGGACCCGATGCTGGAGTACGCAGGGTGACCGGCGATATAGTCCTCGAGGGCACATTTGATGGCGCAGGGGATGCTTCTTGTTTCTTGTTAAGAGGACAGTCCTTGAAAATATGCCCCACCCTGTGGTAGCGGCGGCATCTGAAAGGCACCCCTTCGTAGTCCAGTATCTGAACTCTGGTGTATTTGCCCCAATGTAAAGTAATCTTCTCCTCCAATCCTTCGCGGGTGTCCAGATGTACCAGGATGCGAGCTAGCGTTCTGTTCCTTGATTCCACGAAGGTGTGGTCATGGTCGAGGTATGATCCCAGAGCATTCCCGATGCGTATGAAGACTTCTTCACTCCAGTACTGAAGGGGAAGCCCTGGCAAACGAACCCACAGCGGACCAGCTCCTATTTGTTCTCTCTCCGGGTCAAATAGAGGGCTCCATCTTTTTAGCAGAACCGGCGCCATCTCAATGTGCCAATACCTCGCCAGAACCAAATCCGTGTAGTTTTCCTTTGCGAAATGTAGGGCAAACCAGCCTCTGGGTAATACTTGCACCTCAGGTAATTCTTTAAGAACCCCTCCCCAAATCTCCTTCACCCAAAGGGTGAGACGGGTCGCCGAATATGCTCTCCCTCGAACGTGCCCTACAAGAATGGTGTTCGCCATTCTGGCTGCTTCCCCAATAGCAGATGAATCTCCGAAGCGTATAGATATGTCCCTTGAGGTTGCTTTGACACACTTGGTCCGCTTCTTCCCAGTACGCGGAGCAGATGGGTGATCCACTAATGGATCCGGGGAGCCATCCAGGTGAGTTGATTTTGAAGATCTGACCCTGACGGCAGGGGTCTCAAAACATCCCGAGGGCGAGTGGAGGGAGACAGAGGGCACGACAGCCGCCGATGTGGGAGGACCAGATGATGTTGCAGCAAAGAAAGTAGTAGAGGGCGGATGCGGGTCGAATGAAGGCGACGGGGGAATAACAGTCGATAGGAAACGAAGGGTCCCAGGCGACAGGGGAGGGAGGTCTAGGCCAGGAGGCTCATGGGGGGAAGATCCGTCAGGCTGAAGAGAAGGGCGGTGTTCCGGGAGAGTTACCACCGGGGAAGAATGCGGCGATGGAACCGGAGGTCGGCTAGGGCCAGCTTCAGAAGAAATGAAGGTAGGGCACCCGAAAATTACCTGTTCAGGGTGCGGGTCATCAGAATAGTCTACCGCCTCCTCCGTTTCCATAATATCACCGACAATATCAGTAGTCATCCTGAAAACGACAGATGGGCCTGAAAAACTGGGCCAGGTTACAGGTAGAATAGGTGCGCGGTTAGGAAGCATTCAGGTGACAGAGAGAGGGCTGGCTGAAACCCTAGCCGAAACCCTTACGGTCTGTTGTAGAGCGCGCCATCCCTCTACCTAGGAGAATGTCAAGACATATAACGTACTCTTAAAATCTGGTAGGTATTCACACTAAGCAAAAACAATCAAACTGCTCTGATACCAAAAATAATCCCAAATTCAAACTGTTACAAAATCTCTTAGTTGGTCCTACTTAAAGATACTTTATAGAGTCCACAAATTTATAGTCTCAATGATGCAATTTGATAACATAATTCTACTTCAATAAAACAAAGTGAACAAAAATCAATCACATTGAGACAATTTGCAAACTCTTATTGATAACAAAGTTCACTAGACCCTTTGGCTATGTCCGCACTCTTAATGCACAAATAACTTTATTATCTCTCCATCAAAGAGGCACTCACCTTCTTTACAATAAGGGTTGAAATAGTCTCACAATATGTGGCTCATTCTCCCAAAAGGGACTAACTTCTTCTCTTATAAAAGACAATACTCTCACATAAGTGGTCATTCTCCAACATCAGAAGGGTTACTTTTATTCAAAGAGTTGAGAAGAATATCTTGACAAAGATTACAATAATTCATATTCACTATAAAAAAATATCTCATAAGGAACTTAAATAACTCTCATGACTCCATAATCCAAGGAAACTAGATCCAAATAAAGACGATCTACAAGAATTTTTAGGAGACTACAAGATCCACAAAATTTGGATCTACAACAACCCAAGAGATAAAATGAGAGAGAATCCCAACCATGTCCATGAGACTCTCAACTAAGATTATGAGGCTCTCAACTTCTCCTTGATACTAGGAAAGTAATTGTAAGATGGATTCTCACATTGAAATAAATTTCCTTTTTCAGAAATTAAAATAAATAACATATTAAGATTAATCTCCAAAAATATTAATCATTTACATTCAAACCAAGACTTCATTGAGTTTCCTATGGTGTGTAAAGTATAAGGCATTGCCTTCAAAAATGCTCTCTATGGTTGCTTTGGATATTTTCATGTGCCAACATTGAACACCTTTAAAATTTGTCAAGGGTGGAGATCCTCTTGGATCGTCCAGATAAGTGAAATATCTATACCATAGTTATCATTTTTTTTTAGTAGTAGTTGTATGAAAGAACAACATTATGAATGATTAATGAACTTAGTATACCATGAAAAAAGTATTATAAAAAAATGCTGGGTAAGCATGAAGTATAAAATTGATAGTATGTTCTCAAATAATACATGAATCTACTGACAACACGAAAGCATGAATATATGTGTGTTTCATTTAATTAACATAGTTAGCTGAACATAGTGAAGATAGAGTGATTTTCTACAATTTTTTCTCTATTAAGTAAAAACATTTCTTAAGGAATAATTGGAGGAGTAATAGGCATAGATATCTTATCACTACTCATTTTACACATAATTTGTTTAAAATAATTCTAAGTTTTGAATTTGGTCAAGTGTAAGTTAGTGATGGATTTTCAGAAGAAAAATAACCTGAAATGGAGTTCTACGAATAAAAATAAATAAAGGAAACATGTTCTAGAATGATAACAAAAAGTGTAAAGTTTGAATATTTTATCACAAAGTAATAGGCACAAGATATCGATTAAATAAACATATATATGAAGAATTTTTAGAATGGGTTTAGGAAGCCTATTAACATACAAGTAAATTTGAGGATAATTCCATGGTCTGAGAGTCTCTAAAATGAGATGCTTAAGCATACTCCAAAGTTATATTGTCATGAATAAATAAAAATATAGATCTAATAAGTGCATTTATAACTTACGACATGGCTCGAAAACAAGTATGTTAAACCTTATATATTTGTTTGTAAAGAATTTCTCATGACTTTCACCTCAAATTCCAACTCAAGGAAGACCTATGGAGTAAAGACACGATCACAAAATTTATACCTAGAAAAAGAGAAATCTAATTTCCTATATGAGAATTTGAACTACAAAACTGTGAGTAAACCTATAACAAATAAAGGACCCTCTTAGAATCTGCATCACAATGGTATTTGATAAATGGAATTCTAGAAACAAAATATTTATTAATATATATTTACCTTAATAAATTATCATCTCTTGATATGTCGGAAACATTGTTTGACAACATAGGACTACTTAATAAATCTCATTATGCAAGGGTTTCTAAAAGCCTTAATCACTTAAAGTAAACTATTGTTAGAAAAAGGGTATTTGAGACTTTGGAATGGGGTTAAAGGTTTGAATATGAGAGTCAGGCCATGGAGGGTAATAACTCAATAACTCAATATCATACCCATGTTATTATCAAGACAAAAGTTTGCATGTCCATTGCAGGCTATGAATTAAGAATATAAAAAATAGGTGTTTAGAAATGAAATGAGCATTGAAGGAATTTCAAATGTGATACCTGAGTAGAAAGTATTTTATTTCAGTGTGTCTCATCAATTAGTAGGGAAGGGTTTCTTTTTAGCTAGAAACATTCACCAAAACCTTGAATCGTTTTAAATTAGAGAAACATCATATTGAAATTTAAGAAAAACAAATACTAAGTAATTGGGAAATAAAGATAAAAAAGGAATGATGAGGTAACAACCTTAATAGTGGTTCTATGTATGCATGCCAAGAAACATTTCCTGTCATAGTAAGAATAATCCAACAAGAAGTATCTCTAGAGGAACCTATAAGGTTTTTCACGTGGAAACCCTTAGGTTGCACCCTATACTGAAACCCTAAGAATAAATCCCCCGAACTATAACTTGGATTAAAAACCCTAAGGAAGCCGTAAATAAAAATGAAAGGTGTATCTCTCTCTCTCTCTCTCTCTCTCTCTCTATATATATATATATATATATATATATAAAATTCTTACCAAATATGTTCATGTTGTATCCATGAGGGTAGTATAATTATAAATCTTAGAATCATAAAAGCCTAAACTTACCGATAACCTTGCACAAAATTATGAAATACTATGTTGAGGGAATCAAAGGGTTCTCAATAAATCTTTAATTAACGTACATTAACTTGAGAAAATAATTAGTGATTGTATCAAAGGAAAATCTTGTAGAAATAAAAATAAGGCTATTAATCAAAAGCCTAAGCCCTATAAAAAGTAGTAAAATAATGTACACAATAGCTAAATAGACAAATAAACCCTATGTCAGAAGCATTTAACTTAAGGAACTGATGGATGTCTTGATAAGTAGTTGCATAATACAAATACCTTTAGTACCTATACAATTGATAGGCAGAAGGATGATATTGCAAAGGTACGTCAAGAACCTAATAAAATGATATTTATTCTAAAAAAAGACTAGAATTAATTTAATATTGTTAAAATAAAACCTTTAGTAATATAGGTAATTGACCAACTGCTAAGTGAAAAGTGAAGATTACTTGTTTTTCATTACCTGAAAATTTCCTTCATGGAAGTTGGAAGCCAAGAACCTTCATTAATCAGGGAACTTAGTTATAATGTGAAACCCTAGATGAATACAATGAAAAACTCAAAGCACACAGAAAAGATGAATAGAAAAGAAGACTGAGTGGGTAGTGAATCTTGCTGATCATGCCATTGGGTCTCCTATGACATTTGATCTCTACAAAAAATCCAGTCCATGAAATTGTGAACATCATCATGTGGATGTGATAGGATTTTTGGCTGTTTTCATAACTTATGGAGGGAAAGGACCATGCATTCATACTCTTGTGACACAATAAGGAGATGTCAATTAATAGTAATATATATATATATATATATATGTGTGTGTATATATATATATATACATATATATGTAGATATATATATATATATATATGTATATATATATATGTGTGTGTGTGTATATATATATATATATATATATAGATAGATAGATAGATAGATAGATAGATAGATAGATAGGCTTGAGATCCAAAACATAATGAAACTCTATAGTTTAGTGATGACTCACATAACCCATTTGGGATCATTCGTGTAAATATGTTTAGCATATATAAGTTGTGAGGTCGAGTCCTTGTGAAGGATATTGACTCATCAATTCATTACAGCCAAAATTATTTTATTTTCAAGACAAATATTTATTGGAACAATGAAACATGGTATACAAATATGGTTTAGGTATCTATTGAAGAAAAATAAAGGCAATAGATCGATTCTTGCCTCCTTAAACATGTATAATACATTTTCTTGTGAAAATAATGTAATAAATAAATAAATTTGTATAGTATTAAAGGTACATTACATGTGGTGTAAAAAAAATGTTTTATCTTACATAGAAAGGAGTAGAAGTAAAAATGTGATGGTAGATCCATCTACAAGATCTCCTAATGGAGACGAACAAAATTGGGTTCATCTAGGAGGTGAATCATCACGTCATACAGGGGATTTGTTAGGTATGGTGGAAGGTCTAAAATAAGAATTAACCATTATCAAAGTAGACAACATAAAGTTTTTGAAGGTTAGTGTTGATTAAGAAAGGCTCATAAAAAATTGATTGATATAAGTTTAATTAATTTATAAAGAAAAAATTCAAGTCCCACTAGCACAATCAGTTGAGGGTGGGCTTCTTTAGCAAGGGGACCCAGGATCAAACCTCACAAAGGCTAGGGGACCCAGGATCAGAAATCTAGTCAGCTTAGGGTTGGTGTGGCCTAGGCCAAGTGTGATCCCCGGGTGAATTTGATGGCTTAGATGCCCATGGGTGGGAGTTTCTCAAGCCATAGGTCAAGCTTGGAGGAACATTGAAAACTTGACAAGAAATAAAAATTACATGTAAAAGAAAAAAATTCAAGGAATTGGAAGTAGAAAGAAAATTCGAGTCTAATGGTTATGAAGAACCATTTTAATAGATTTACATGAACAAAGCCAAACGTTATTAAGAATACAAGTAGTTTGAAGTACTCAGTATGAACAAATTTAATTAAAACATAATATACACACATATATCCAAACATAGTATAAAAGGATCAGGATAAACATTGTTATATACATTAGTAGAGATGAGAGTTAATAGACTCTACCTAGAAACAATTATATAGCAAAAGATAGCATTATGTCAAACTGTGGATATGAATGTAATAATCTAGTAGCTATTTCTAGATTAGGATTTTCCATAGTATAGAGGAGAACATTGTGAGTTGGGAAGAGTTTCAAAAATGTTTCAAAGAAAAGTATTTGACAAAGAGATACTATGATGATATAGCAAAGGAATTTCACAAGTTAAAACTTGGTTAGGTGACCATGGATGAACTTACGGTAGAATTAACCCATATCCTGTGATATGTACCCCACGTTTGGAAGAAGAAAGCTAAAATTCAATGGTCTTTTAATTGTATTTCACTTTCATTCAAAGAAAATTTGAGTATTACAACCCTAAAACATTGAGTGAAGTTATCAGGAAAGTTAGATCTTGCTACTACCAATCTAAGCAAGGGAATGAAAATGCCAAATCGTGAAGAAAAAACATTAAGCAGAGGAATAATAAAGTTTCTAAATTTTCCCATCCTTGAAGAATTATGGTAATAATCACCCAAATAGAAACTGTAAAAAATATTAATTCCATCGGAAACCAGTTTGAAGGTTGTAATTTTTTTTAATGTAGTGCAATTCTTTTGGTATTTTATAGTTTCTAGGAATTCCATGGAAAATTTTTATGACCTCCCGAATTAAGAAATCACAAAGAATGATTTTCTTGTAGCTTAAATTTTGTAAATTTCACATTACGTGAATGTGAAATGGGAATTTCTTGGTATATCTCACACATGAATAAGCTAGGAATTATGGCACTCTCTTGGTATATCCCACACATGAATAAGCTAGGAATTATGGCATAGATCATGGCTAGTGAGGCTTTCAAAGAAAATGATATATGAGGAAATTGGTAATTGTATGTTTTTTTTTCTCGTTAAAACTATTCTATTATTTACATTATTAGAGAACAATTACATCATTACATGATAAGAAGAACCAGCTGCCTGGAGGTGGTGGCACCATGGAACAATAGAGTCCGCAGTCTTAGTGGAAGAACCAGACCAAAAAGCAATCCCACGCAGGGGTGCCAGTGGAACAACAAACTAATCCTGCGCAGGGGAGCCAAAAACTTTCCCAACCACAGAGAAAAAAGTCTCAGAACCTAAACACAGACAAATTTGCAATACCATTGACACAGACAGTAACACCACAGCTTTGACATAAGAGCATATCCGAAAACAACAAGAGTTACCAAATGCCCTCACTATTGGGCCGCAGAGACCTGATAAGAAGTCACAGCTAGTCTTCCGGATCCTCCTCCACTACCCTGCACCACCCGAATTCCGCCATGTCCTGAGCCTCCTCCATAGCTGTCGGAACGGGCTCCATCTTGACATCCTCGTTCTGGCTGATCATCGTCTCCCTAGCGCTCGTGGGACCAGCAAATGGCCTATCCGAAACATTCACAGGATCTGCAGAGGGTGTCTCCATGGCTCTTGCAGAGCCATCAGTTGGCATCGTCCCCCGATGGGCTCTGGAATCGCCCTCATCTTGGGTTTCCTCAATGAAGAGCACCGAAACATGGGCGTTGATCTGGGGACGGTTCAAAGAACTGTTGAAATTGAAGATTGCTGAGCCAAAGGAGGGCGAGGAAGAGGACCCAGGAGCGCTGGCATCCAGAAATTGGCTGGACCGAAGGAGGCTTGCTCCTTGAGTGTGAGGGCAGTGGCAATGGCAGTGATGGGGAGAGTCTTCGTCGACTGGAGGGCACGAGGACCCACCTCGGGAGGTGCCTCGACGGCTGAGCATTCTCTGTCGAGGCCGAACCATGATTGCAGGGCCCAACAGAGTCTCTATGCCTGAGGCCGAGATAGAGCTCACAACAGAATTGAATCCCAGAACAGCCAAGGAAAGACCATATGCAGGCGGGGGAGTGGCCCAAACAGAAAGACAAAAGCTTGGAGCGACCAGCAGCGCCAGAGGCTGCAGAAACAAATGGAACAGACCCTGAATTCGCATTGTGAGTCCCATACCGCAGCCATATATAACACATTTTCCTTTGCCTCGAGGCTCTCCCGCCATTACTGTGGCATTCATGGGAGCCGAGGAGCCTGACCCTGCTTCGCGTGCGGAGGTGAACGGAGCATTTATGCTCCTCTGCTGTATGCCTTTAATTCCGATCCCGTGCAGCTGAGAGTGTCCCTTCTCCCATGTGTAAACAGCTCCTCTGCGCATGGCGGGCAGGTGGCCGCGGGTGATCGCCCGTCCCATCTCCTCAAGCACCCGCATCCGGGGGGGCAGCATCGTTTTGAACCAGACGAGTGCATTCCTGTGCCTGATCATGATTCGATATAATGTCTAGAGTCCCTGTGAGTAGAGTATTCTCATTTTCCACTCCTAAATTGGCCATAAGGTCTGTGACCTTGTTGCCTTCCCTCTTTATGTGATTGAAGGTGATGGCCCTGTTTCTGTGAAGCGCTTGTTCGATGGCTTCCAGTCTTGCTTCGAGCCTCCAACTGGTGGCTATTTTCCTTGCATGAGATCCATTTAGGAGTTGCTTGGCCATATTAATTAGGATTTGGGAATCTCCTTCCACCTCTAGGGGGTGGAAGTTGTGTTTCCATGAAAGAAGGAGACCTTGCCATAGACCCTCTAACTCAGCCGAGTTATTGGTGTCCCACCCAATGTTTCCATAGTAGATCAGAAGGGGCGTGCCTTCATGATTTCTAAAAATTCTGCCAAAGCCTGCATTTCCAGGATTGCCCTTTGAGGCTCCATCAAAGTTAAGCTTGAAGGTATGCTTTGGAGGGGTAGTCCAGGAGACCTTTTTTATGTTGCTGCTTTTAGGAGGGACTTTGTTGTGAGATTCCTGAGGGAGTTGCATGTGCCAGTTCTCCCAAATGGCTTTCTCATTGTCTAGAGTCGGAAGGTCCTCCTTTGTCCATGAGCGAAGCATCAGCGTCTCTTTGAGATTCACACAGAGCATGCTCCAGATACTTTCTAGCGGGGAGCATTGATCTTTGAATATGCGTTTGTTCCTTTCTTTCCATACGCTCCATAAGAGGAGCCCGGGGATTATTTTCCATAAATGGTTGAGAATTTCACTTTTATATGGATTATGTTGCCAATGACGCAATGAGTTGGTGATGTCGTCCTCAAGTCTGCATCTTCTTTGACATCTGAAGCTTGCCTTCTCCCACAATTGATTGGCTAAGGGGCAAGAGTCCAAGAGGTGTTGAAGTGTTTCCTCTTGGGATTTACAATTAACACAGATAGAGGGGCCATGATAGTTTCTTCGTCTAAGTTTATCCCAGGTGAGGATTTTCTGATGTCCGACCAGCTAAAGGAAGAAGGAGACTTTAGGCCAAGAACCTAACCCCCAAATTTTGCTCCAAATTGGGTTAGGGGGCATAAGGTCAGTACCCATAATTTTGTAAGCCTCAGATCTAGTAAAAGCACCTTTAGGCTGGTATCCCCATCGTAGAATGTCTCTGCCTTCGGCATATCTAATGCTCCTTTTGCGTAGCTCCCTTTCCAGATCCTCTATGAATAGGTGTTCCTCATTTCTGATGAGTTGGTCAGCTTGTTTCCATTTCCTGAAGCATTGCTCTGTCTCCTGAGTCCAATACTGCCAAATCTTTTCTTGTTGCTATTCCTCTCCTATGTAGTTTGGAGGCGGATTTAGAATGCGGCTAAGCTGTGGCATTTGGTTCCAGGCATCCGTCCAGAATCGTGTTGTTCTTCCATTTCTTACTTCCCAAAAACTGTGTTGCTGTATCAACTGGAAGTGTTGTTTGGCCGCATTCCATATTAGTGAACCTTTGACATTGGGTGTGAACCTGATGAGCTCCTCCTGAGGTCTGTGATTAGCGTATTTGGCAGTCCAAATGGCTGCCCAAGGTTTTTCTGGTGTAGAGAGCCATTGCCACCAAATTTTTGCGCTCATGATAGCATTACTGTGAGTGGGATCCCTCAGGCCAATGCCCCCTTTTTCCTTGGGCGTGCAGACAGTGGTCCATTTTACCAGGGCCCATTTGCGGTTTGTAGCTGAATTTCCCAAGAGGAAGCCTCGCTGTAGATCCCGAATTCTTTTTAGAACCCATTTAGGTGCCGCTAGGATTGAGAATAAGTAGAGTGGCATTGCCTGTAGAACTGATTTTATGAGCACTACACGACTGGCCATGTTCAGTGTTCTGTGCGTCCAAAGGTTGAGGCGGGATTCGAGCTTCTCAATGAGAATGCGCCAGGAGGAGTGCTTGATGGCCGAAGCAATAAGGGGGGCTCCAAGGTATTTGGAAGGGAGAGTGGCAATGGGGAATCCCAATATTCGGGCTACAGCATTCTTAACAACAGGTGGGGTGTGAAAGAAAAAGATCTGCGACTTGGTATTATTGATGCTGGTTCCTGAGGCCTCAGAGAAGTCATTGAGCAGGGCTTTGAAGCGGGAGGCTTCCTGGACAGATGGGTAGCCAAAGAGCATGTTGTCATCAACAAACTGCTGATGAGTTATAGCTGGGGAGTGGTGAATGGAGAGACCTTTAAGCTGTTGGGAGAGGAGGGCTTGTTTGATGTGATGACCCAGGCCTTCAACCATTAAAACAAAGAGGAAGGGAATTGGTAATTGTATGTTGCAAAAGAGTTACTGGTCCAAAAAAAATTGTTTAAAAGCATCAAAGTGTTGGTAGGTTGGGTTACAATATAACAATATTTCATGACGGATAGAAAAATAAATCTCATAAATATTAAAGCGAGTAAAGCATCTTGACACTTTGAAACTAAGAATGACAACAACGATGGAATGAGCCCCACTATTAATATTTTGGAATACTTGGCTAGTAAAATTAGCAACTCATATAAAGGAAGATTACCAACTTGGTTAAGATTTGTCATGTTTATTTTAATGGATTAAAAACAAAAATGACCTTGAATGTTCTACCCCTAGGATCTTTTGATATGTCAATGGGTATGGACATGTTATAAAAGGATAGAGTTGTCATTATTTGCATAGAAAAGAATGTTACTTGTACCAGTGAGGGAGAGGCAATGGTAAACACTCAAACAAAATTCAACCATATAGATACCAACCATGAAATTAAAATTATGTGTATGGAAGGGTTTTGTAATGTAAGTGGAAGATGTGTCACAACAAAAAAGAGAAAACAATGTGGATGAATTTTTAACGATGTGGAATTTCAAGGATGTTTTTCTGGATGAAATTCTTGCATTACCACCCATAAGAGATATTGACTTTACCATTTAATTAATACCTAGTGCAATAGTGGTGTTAAAATCACTTTATAAATGAGTGTATCATAATTGAGGGAATTAAAAATGAAATTTCAAGAAATGTTGGCTAAGGGATATATTAGGTTAAGTATCACACTTTGGGGAGCACTGGTATAGTTGCTGAGAACAAAAATGGTACTTTTAGGATGTTCACTAATTTTTGTTGACGATATCTTAGTTATTCCATGACACCATAAGAGCATGAAGAACAATTAAGAATATTGCTAAAAATACTTAGAGAACATCATCTTTAAACCAATATTCAATAATAGTGAATTTAATTAAGACCAGATTTAATATGAGGACATGTAATTTCTAAAGAATGAATGACAGTACACCCTAAAAAGGTGAAATAAATCATTGAGTGACATGTAATTGAAAGGTGTAGTGGACATAAATCCTTTATGGGGATTATAGTCTACTATTTTAGATTCATGGAAGATTTCTTTAAGTCGGCTTATCCTAAAACATGTTTACCAAAAAATATTTGTTATATGTAGATCCTATACTTAAATATTTATGTAAATGGTGCAAGTAAATAAATAAGCAAAATGCTAGGAAGATTCCTTAGAGCTACCTAGTAAAATTACAAAAAAAAAATTATGGCTTAGTGATGTGACCATAACAGTGAGGGGGAAACTCTTAATCTAGCTCTTGATAGTTTGATATTTTTCTTTATTGTTTTGAAAAGTTACCATTAGCTAGTAAATGTTAGTATAAGGATGTTAAAAATGTAAAATATGAAATATTGCAGAGATGCATGTCCACCAAATAGATATAAAATAATGAGATTCTAGGTACATACAATAGTGGATGTGCATGTGTAAAGACTCCGAAGAGGCTATTAAAAGTTTTAACATTAGTAAAATGAATAATAGATGGTAACAATAAACATGTAACCAAGAGAAGGTTGACAACCCATTTGGAAGGCCAACAAAATTGTTGCATATAGTCTTGAGGAATGAAGGCTATGGAAAATAAGGTAGTGATAAGAGAAGAGCACAAGTGACACCTATGCCTCTTGATATGCATGTTATGAATGCATTAATCAAACATTGATACCAATCAATGATATTCTCTAGATAAGTGTTTAAAAAAATTATTTATTAAGTGAATGATATGAGTTTGTGCTTATGATATTACATGAAGAAATGACCATGTTTAAGACAAATGTACTAACATAACGTGTGTTAAGAAAGTTGATATGCTTATGAGTACAAGGGAAAATGACCCCATTGTTGTTGCATGAAATAAAAATGCATCTACACTCTAAACACCTGAATCAGCAACCAGTAATGTAAGAAGAGATGGGAGCTCAAGAGAGTGAGTTGCGGGAATTAACGGATGAGGTCTGTGGGGAATAATTTTCATCTCTTTGTTGTAACAAATTTATTGTTTCTTTTTATTTTTGACCTCCAACATGATCATGCCACTTTTTGCTTTTTCCTTATGTTGTTATTGTGGTCTTTTGTGTTTTATTCTTTCTCCTTGCCTTTGGTGGTTTGATCTTGATGGCTTGTTAGATGTGAGGAAAGAAAAGGAAAGGAACTCAAGAAGGAGATCTAAATAAGAAACCTAACCACAAGTGAAAGACCTTGGTCAAACCCTATGAATAAAATAAATGGAAATAACATGACAAAATAACATGAGAAGACAACCAATATGGACTTGTTTATGTCCACTTAGATAGAATTGATAGCGATATAAAGTCTAGGAAAATTTCATAAAAATGAAGTGTCCCTAAAATTTAATCTTGCATGGTTTATGCATATGTGATACTGTAAAATCAATATAAAACCATAATGATGTTGTTTGGTGTGATAGATCATTAGTTGTGAGCCATCATAAGTAGCATGGTAAGCAATTATTTCTTAAAAATATTATGATAGTTGTGTGAATGGTATAAAAATGGAATTTATATTTTCCATGTTTTGAATTACACAATGAAGTCATTTAATTTATTCCATGCGACATGGAATATATGTTGGGTAAGTATACAAGTGACCTATTGTTGTTAACAAGCATTGTTGATGTGATTAAACTAATGTTTCTGACCCTTGTTGGGTGAATGAATGCAAAATTGACAACATTCTCTTAACATGAATGAGGAAATGTTGGAATTGAATGTGAATTCATGTAATGTAACTCAAACTTTTCATCATATCTTTCTTAAGTTACACTCTTACTTGAGTTATAATGGTGGTTGCATGAGTTTAAAACCCACTATACTTAATACATGGTTACAAGTATAACATGTTTGTTTCTTTGTTGTAAAAATACTTCTTCTTCAGCATTCTCCACTTTAGGATAAAAGGAGTTGGTTCCTCCTTAATCCATTTTAATTGTTCCAAGATAATTTCACTATAAGGTCCCTATACTACTAGTGTAACCCCTTATTGATATTATGAAACCCCCTTATTTTATTATTGTGCCCATATAGTCCCCATGTTGTTATTATTATGCCCCATAGAAACCCACTATTGTTATTGTTGTGCCCCTACAATATTATTGTTATGTACGCTCTGATTATATTGGGACCCCTTAGACTCCTATATATAGCAAGGAGGTCTTGTCATTTGTATCATCTAAGAATTTCTCATTTGTGTAATGTAAAGGAGGTTGCCCCCTCGAAGAGGCTGATTTTTAAGTCATTGATCTATATTTTCTATCTTTTTGTGAGTTGGTTTCATAACATTTGGTATTCGAGATTTGGATTCTAGGGTTTCTCTGTTCTAAACAGGTCATCTTGGAATTTTTGCTATAACGTTTTCACTACGAAGTTTCAGAAGCTAAAAAAAAACCATGTGAGCTGAATTTGTTATAAACTTTAGGTACGGATTTTAGATCTTGTCTCGCTATATTTATGGAGATATGATCTGAGGAAGTTAGGGATTTTTCAAGCTCCATAATTCCATTTCAAACAAGTCATCGTGGAATTTGAGCTATAATTTTTTTCTATGAAGGTTCATACATTGAAATTAAAACCCATTTGAGCCGAAATCTTGGTGAAGCTCAAGCCCAAATTTCAGATCCTGTTTTGCTATAGTTTTGGAGATACCATCCAAGAAATTTAGGGTTTTTGTAGGCTCTCGAATTGCATCCCAAACAAGTGACCTGGGGAAAATAGTCATAAATTTCTCTCTGAGCATCAAATTAAAATTTTGTAAAAGTTTACAGGAAGAGGAAGACCTCTAGATTTTGTGTATTGGTTTCATGTGCTAAGGTCGAAACAGTGAAAAACAAGACTTTGTACAAGTTTTCTCTACTGAACCAGTGTATAATCAGGTCATCTTGGGAGATTGGGCATAACTTTTTCTTGGAGAATCCAATTTTGATTAGACTAGTGGCATTGGAAAGAGGACACAGTGAGCTACCACAGGTCACAATTTTAGACCTTAGAGATTTGAAATTTTAGAGATACAATAGATTCAAGATCAAACTCCTAAAAGAAAGAAAAATAATGACTCAAATAAAAAAATAGAAACACCTAGAAAGAAAAATTGGATGGATGATTTGAAGAATGCATCGAAGCTAAGATAAATAGTTTTATATGTGCCATGGAAGTTAATATCGATAGTATGGAAGCATATTTGAAGAAAGGCATGGAAGATTTGAAGAAAGACATGGAAGGTTTGAAGGAAGGTGGGACAAAGCTGCTACAAGAAAGGCCTCTTAATGACGAAAAGGTAGTATATGATACTCATGATGAGAAAAAAATGAATGTTAATCATAATTTCATAGAATCTAACAATGGATTGAAGATCCACCATTTCCAAATATTGATATGAGGAATTTTGATGGGAAGGATCCCATAACATGGACACTATAGATGGAGAAATATTTTGATCTACATGATGTGAAACTGTTACAAAAGGTAAGCATTGCATCTTTAAATTTAGAACTGAATCAATTTTTATGATATAAAGGGCTTTGTTCTCATAAAACACTTTTCACTTCATCAATTTTCACAGAGGAAATGATAATGAGGATACAAAGAGAAACACCTTCTTTAAACAATCAATAAATCTCAAATAAAAGGGTTCAATAGAAAAGAACATTGAGGACTTCCAAAAATTGAATATAAGGGTAAATGAAGTAGAGGATTAATGTCTTCATAGGGACTTTGAAGGATAACATTCAACATGAGGTTAGTCTTTGGGAACCTGATTCATTGGAGAAGGAATTCAAGCTGAAAAAAAAATTGAAAGAAAAATTATGGCAACAAGAAATCCTGCCACTCACAATTATAAAGATGGAAGTGTTGTTTCTCCTATCCTTCCACAACCTACAAGGTTGAAACCATAAAAATTGGAAGAAAAGGGAGAAAATGACCTTTGTTACAGTTGTGATAGTAAATACAATAAAGGTCATAAGCGTGCTGAGAAGAAATTATTTTACATTGATTGTGAAGAAGAGGAAGAAAAGGATCAAGAAACGTCAAAAGAAGAGGATATACACCAGGAACCAACCCCAGATAAAGAAGAAATGAATATGACCATATCTTGTAATGCATTGGCAGGAATTACCGCTCCTCAAACTCTCAAGATAGAAGGACATATCAAGAAGAAAAAGGATAACCTCACTTTCACGCAAAATCAAAGGAAATAACAGGCTGATCAACATCGCAGTGACAGAAGTTTTGATATAGGCAACTGGGTATTTTTACAAATACAACCATACAAACAAATTTCCCTCAAGAAAGTTAAGAAGGATATTAAATTATCACTAAAGTAATATGGTCCTTACAAGGTGCTGCAAAAGATTGGTACCATGGCATACAAATTGGAGCTTCATGCATCTTCCCGAGTGCCCCCAGTTTTCCATGTTTCATGCTTAAAGAAGGTTATAGGTGACAAGATCCCAGTTCAAACAATATTGTTGGAACTTGATGACGAAGGAAAAATCGTATTGGAACTTGAAGTAGCCATGGAAACAAGAACCTGACAGCTACGAAATTGATTAATTTCAGAGTATCTCATCAAGTGGAAGAACTTACCCACTAAAAATTCCACATGGGAGGGCGATAATTTTATACAGAAGCATCCATAACTACTCAAGCATTGAGGACAACACTTTTTGAAGGAGAGGGGCATGATAGGTCCCTATACTACTAGTGTAACCCCTTATTTTTATTAGTGCAACCCCATTATTGTATGATTGTGCCCATATAGTTCCCATGTTGTTTTTATTATGCTCCACAGAAGCCCACTATTGATATTGTTGTGCCCCTGAAATATTATTGTTATGTAGGCTCTGATTGTATTAGGACCCCTTAGACTCCTATATATAGGATGGAGGACTTGTCTTTTGTATCATTCAAGTATTGTTCATTTGTGTAATATAAAGGAGGTTTCCCCCTTGAAGTGGTTGATTTTGAAGTCATTGATCTATCTTTTCTATCTTTTTGTGAGCTGGTTTCATAACATTCATCATATATGCAAAGTAACGATTGCTAGTAGCTCAATACATTAGTACATTCATATATTGATGATATATTACCTAGTCCTTTGTTGATGCGGGCATTGTATACCTAAGTCAACGATGAGGAAGTGAACTAGACCAAGGCTCTTTAATAGCTCAAGTTGTTTGGAATATTCACCCCTACCAAATTTATAGGCTCCATTGGCATTAGATCATTTCTTCTTATGAAGGAGTGAATATACGGAAAACTAATCCTAATCTAAACCGTGGTTATAGTATACTAACCTAAATTAATCCTACACTAAATTACGCTTAAAATAAACTACAGTTAAATTATCAAGTTAGTTACACAAATGAAATTATGGGAATCAAATAGCCAAAATCTGATATAAATATGAAAACAAACGATGAGTGTTTCATTGTCAATGAACTACAATATACTAAATAATTTGAATTTATATATTTCGTTTAAAGATTAGAAATAAAAAGTATAATAAAACAACTACTGCTATATGATCAAGATATGATACAAAACATACAAAATAATGTTACAAGAAATAAACTAGGACAAAACATAACGTAGTTGCCTCAAAATAAAGAGATATTATCAAGAAAATTTGAAATGGTATTTATGAAATATAATTAAATTATGTTCCTAAATGAAACTACAAATTAAATCAAAATTATTTCTCAATGTAAGTAAGAACATCAAAAGTAACTGTAAATTTACAAGTTCCTTATCTTAGAAGAAAAACATAGATAAACTATGTTTACTCTCATATTTTACATTAAGAATGAATGCAAAGGTTAACTAATATATAATTCTAATTATTGCTTGGCCAAGATAGATAAAAGGGAAAAGCGTAAATGATATCATTTAAGTTCATATATTTAAATCATTAGATTTATGAAAACAGTCAATACAAATGCTAGCTAAAGGAATAATATAAATGAGACAATCATCTATAGCCACAACACCACTATCAATTTGTAAAGAATAAATTACATTTTCTGTCAACTTAAATATTTGGAAAATAATCATAGAAGTTGAAATTAAATTAATGCATGCATCAATACTACTTCTTAGGGATAGGTCATTGAATAAGGGTACTAACCAATGAAATAATTACAAATCAAAATAATATTTTATCAGTAAAGAAATATGATAAAGACAATTGTTTAATTTGAGAATAAAATCATCAAACAAGTAACATTATCTTCTAGACCGCGAAGAATAAATTACAAGAGAATGAAGAAGATATTAACATGACCATGGAACATAATGACAAAAGAAAGAGTTTTCATGCAATCAAATCAATAAACTTGAATTAAAAGTATTCCAAAGTCAAGTTTAACCAACATTTCCTTGTCAAAAACTTTCCCTTCTGGATCCATTATTTATTAGAATGAGTGGCAGATATACACATAATATCTCAACCTTTTGACATCAAATAAATCTAAAATATGTCTTTTTAATAGTCAGTTACATAAATAAAAGAAAAAATGTTGTAATTTTAGGCCTTTCAGCTGAATGACCAAATTGAAATGAGACTATAGGTAGAGTTCCCATACAGAGCTAAGAGCAGGCATACAGTGATCAAGAGTATCTCTAGTCGTGAAGTTCAAAATAACTTCCTTGCACACATGGAAGACCTACCACAAAAGAAAACTAAAATTAAACAAACTCATAATAAAACTAAAATGAGGCTACTACAAAATCTCTGATTCTGTAGCAACCATTTATTTAAAAATAGAAAAATGAATTGAAGCAAATCATACCTTAAACACTTCACATATATAGATAAAGACAAATCCACTATTTATCAGCATTAGATACCTCTAATTATGAGGAAATAGTGACTTTGATATCCATAGAGTTACTCATAATGTGAGTGTCCTTTAACTAGGTTTTACCCATGACACTGGATGACTTTTTTCTTTAGATTTATCCTTCACCTAGAATGAGGCTCTCAAATTTTTATTTTCACAGATTAATTGGTTGATCCAATATTCCAAATGAGGGAAAGTAAACATGAATTGTTGTTTCCAATACATATTGGCAATCAATTCACTTTGAATGAGGAGTACCCATGAAATAATCATCACAATTGTTCGTATTGTTGTGATAACGAGGAGCTCCCTTTGATTGGGGCTTATTATTTTTCGATGATAACTCAGGATTGTTTCCAAATCAACCAAGGGAACATCCATAGGTGAATTTTTATGCCTCATCCTTCTATATTGAACAATTCTCCTTCAAAGTTTCTTTGTCTTAATGATATCTTGTTTAATTTTAGCAATTGTTTATTCTTGTTTAGGTTGGGAAGAATCTGGCTCATGTTAGGGAGAATTTTTGGAGGGTTTAAAATCGTCGTCTCTTTCCAAACTTCTGGTAAAAGCAAGAGAGGTTAAAATTTTTAGAATTGCAACTTGACTATCATTCAAAAGAGGTGACCCCAGTGCTTGGACAAATTCCTTACACTCATCTTGTTGGCATTCATCAACCATTGATTGAGTTGAAGAGATAGGAGAGAAGTAAAAAACATTTGTAGTAGAAGGTTGATGAGGGTCAAATGATAGAGGCTCATCATAGCAATTACAAGTAAGAAGATAATCCCAATTACACTGGTAGAAAATAAGAAATTACTGACTAGGTGACTAAAAATGTTAGTCACCACAACTTTTCCAAGTAAAATACTACCAAAAATTAGCAATCTTAAGTGACCCAACTAAAAACGACTAACATAAATTACTAATTTAGTCTTGGGTTAATATATATGACTATCTAATAAGAATACAACTAAAAATGATGAACATGAATGAGTAATTTATTCTAGGAAGAAAAAAATGACTACCTAATAAGTAATACAATAATATGAATGGGTTGTTTATGTTAGTCATTTTAATTTTATACAATATGTAGCATTTTGATGAAAGTAAAGAAACTAGGAACTACAATGAGAAAGATGTCCCAACCCATAGGAAGAGTTCAACACCATCAAAATATAGCTCAATGTAACATCAATAAAAGACATAAGGTCACTACCATCAACACAATATGCATGCATTTTTCCATCAACTTAAGACACATTCCTGTCACACTCAATAGGATACACAACTCTCTATCACCATTAATAGAAAACATATGGAGGCCATCATCATCAAAATACACATGCCCATTACCATCATTGGAAGGTTGTTAAGCTGTGTAGGATAATGCTCCTTTGAAGTAGGTCTATGAGGTCGACTTACTATGAAAATCAGATATAACATGAGAGAAATCCTTTGAGCTTGGTCATAGAAAACACATAACATAAATCCAAGTGATATGTATAGGTGTCGTGGCTCTCCTTCTCCCTTGAACTCAATTACTTCCTTGCTTTTCTTTGCAATCAAGGAGCCTTATACAATCTGACACTACAAGGGTTTAAGGTGGGTTCCATTGAGTTGAGAGGGAGATGAGTGCCTCTCATCATCTTCATTATCAATCATTTAAGTATTTGTATCACCCTCCATTATCAATCTTCATAATCTACATGTAACAATTTGTATCACCTTCCAATCCAAAGGTGAGAATGAGATCATTGGTACCTTTTCAACCTCAATCAATAGTTTATGTTGACACCTAATCCTTGTGATTGGGTAAATATATGTAAATAAATAAATGAGAAATATGAACAGTCATCGGGAGATGAACTGAACAGTCTCTCCCTCATGTATATAATAGACCTACCTGATGGAATAATATACACGAATCAGTTTTTTCTTAATGGAGTTACTGCCTGGCCTGACATGGTATCAGAGCCAACTCCTTTTTAGCTCTCATGCTCCTTGTAACTCCTCTGTCTGTCTGCCATATTCCTTTACCTGCACTCTCTGTCTGCCAGAAGGCGTCTGTCCATAAACGTTTGTTGTTCTGCCATATTCCATTTATCAGACCTGCACCTGACATTCACCTGAACGATGAAACGTTCCTCTGCCATATTCTCTGCTAAACGTTGGTAGCCTGTTCATCTGGATGCGTTGACAGTCTCCCAACACCAAATTCATGTGGCTATCGAATGCCATGAATTTTCCAATCAAGCGACGCCCGTCCTGTATCATCATCAACCGCCTTTGCTACTGAACTTCTTGGTATCAACCGCCTTTGCTGCTGAACTTCTTGTTTGTATCCCATTACAGTAAGGCAATTAAACTGTCGCCTCTTTTGGTGGATGGTAGACGCGGTTTTTTATGAAAGAAAAATGGTGGTCAAGAGTGCCATTGCAGTTCTAGCTGCAGAAACTGGGTCTTGCAGCGCGGTTTGGCACTCAGGGTTGTTGTCATTAGGCATCCGTTGCACCACAGAGTCTGCTTTCTTTGAAGTCAATTAGAAAGGGAGCCTTTGTTTTTTAAATGAATTTATAACTCGATATTTGGAGAGGTTCACTTTTGGCGTGGAGTATACACACATTTGCATTCTATTTTTTCTTTGCCTTTCATTCCCAGTTTTTTGCGTCTCATTTCCAGGCATTAGATCCTCATTTGTGTCGATAGCAGGGTTCGAACCTGCGCGAGAGTATCCGACCTGATTTGTAACTCGTGGCCTTTGAACACTGACATGGTATGTATATATATATATATATATATAGATATAGATATATATATATATAAGAGGTTGTCACAGCAAATTTCATCTCCTATGAAGGAATGCAAGCGTTTTGTCTCTTCACTTGTTTGAATCTAAAGAATGGCTTGATTTCTTTTTCTCTGCAACGATACTAGAAGTTTTGGCAGAATGGCGCTGATATGTTAATTGAGTTTTGAAGAAGTCGAAAGGGCATCGAGATCGTGGAATGATGCCGTTGCTGCTCCAACTTTGTCGAGCTCGCGGTTGATGCCGTTGCTACTCCAAATTTGTAGAGCTCAAAGTGAATGATTCATTGTTGACTGCGATATGAATTAAACAACCAAAATCGTTTCCCACAGACAGCGTCCCAGTGTTTCTTTGGTATATTTAATATCATTTTTTCCTATGGTATATATATATATATATATATATATATATATATATATATATATATATATATAGATATATATATATATATAACACTGATATATATATAAAGGATTCCAAGCCACTATTTTTTGGTATATAAAATCACTGACATTTATGGGATTTATATGAGGTGGATTTATGTAATGATGGATTTATGTGGGTCACAAGGTGGATTTGAAATATTTTGGTAACGGCCTTTTGAGTACAATTTTATTGTATATTGGCAGAAATATTTTTCTATAAGAAGACATAATTTTTTTACAGAATGCATTCAATCATATCCATGGTGGGAATAGCTCTCACTGGCAAGGAGAAATATCCTAAATGGTCCCGGATGATAAAACACACCCTCATCTTCAATGAGTTGTGGAAAGGAGTGTGTGTCGGAGAAGGAGACAATGACCCAGTACAGCCTACCTCAGACAAAGAGCTCGTCATTTGGGAAAACAAGAACAACAAAGCTTATGCATTAATCGCAGCATCTGTAAATGAAGAGGTGAGTCACCATATTTCGTCATATTCAACTGCCTTTTAAGCCTTACAAAAGCTGAAAGAACTCTATGACTCACATTCTGCACTTGAAGTTGTTCAACTCATGATTAAAGTCTTCACTCTTGAACTGCAAAATAATGATCCTCTTGCTCTTACATCTGAAGTAAAGTCTATAATGCATGATATCAAATCTACTAAGGTTGAATTGGATATTCCTCTTATCGCTTTTCTCAAGGAACTTTATCCTACTTACTCTAATTATCTTGAGTCATTGCAAGCAAATGGAAATCTCAAAGATATAACCTTTGACTCTCTTGTGAAAATGTTTGCTGAAAGAGAGAAAGCTTTTGGAAAGAAGACAACCCCTGAATCTTTTGAAGAGTCTGTCTACCTTGCTCATAAAGAAAAGCATCCTGCTCAAGATTCTACAAGAGGAAGATGTGGACGAAGAGGAAGAGGAGGATATTTCAGAGGCAGGGGGGTAGACATTCTCAAGGAGAAAAGGCAAATCTACAATGTATTCGTTGCAAAAGAAATGGATCACATGATGCCTCTACATGCAAGCTACCATGGGAAAAAATTGAGTAGAAAAGAAACCAACAGAAAGGTAAAATTGATGATTCATCCAAAGGTAAAGCACCTGAATCCACTCACTATGTTGTGGCACAATGTAATATTGGAGTAAACGAAGATTTATTTAATGCTTCACTTGCTTCCTGGAAAAATGATTGGTTGCTTGATTCAGGAGCAACCTGCCACATGACTTATAGAAAAGATTTTTTTGAAGATTTCAATAACAATGTTGATGGAGCAGTATAATTTGCAGATCAATCAAAAATCAAGCCATCAGGGCTTGGCACAATCAGGCTTAAACTGCTTGGTCTTCCAGACTTTCTTCTGGATCATGTTCTATATCTCCCACAGCTCAAGATAAAATTGCTATCCTTGGTCCACATCCGTCAGCAAGATCACTCCATTCATATGTTTGATGGCAAGCTTGAGGTAAGAAAAGCATCTGACCACCCACTTGTCATGAGGGGAATAGAAGAAGAAAGGCTTCTCAAACTGCAAGGAACCTCTGCTCATGCACAACATTTTTCATACAATTCTCATCATGAAGAAGGCACACTTCCATCAAGTTTATTATGGCATGCTAGATTTGGACATTTGAACTATGACAGTCTCCTCTTGTTGAAGAAAAATGGTGTTGCTGGTTTGCCTACAATTCCTAGGAAACTTAAGCAATGTGATGCTTGCATTCTAGGAAAGCATAGCAAAAAGTCTTTTCATGATTCACATTCAAGAGCACATAGGAAACTTGAACTCATTCATTCAGATTTATGTGGTCCAATGCCTGTTCCTTCTGCAAATGGAAATAAATATATCATGACATTTATTGATGACTACACCAGAATGTGTTGGGTTTATTTATTGAAGAACAAATCTGATGCTTTTCAAACATTCAAGAATTTTCATAAATGGATTGAAAATGATGAACAATATCATATTGGGTATATTCACACTGATAGTGGAAAATAATACACATCAAATGAATTTGAAAACTATCTTCACCAACATGGGATCAAACATCAAACAATTGTGCATTATAATCCCCAACAGAATGGTGTAGCTGAAAGAATGAATAGGACAATCTTAAATATGGTACGATCCATGCTTTTCTTCAAAAATGTAAATATAATGTTTTTGGTTGATGCTATTCTATGTGCTGCATATATAAACAATAGATGTCCATCTAATGCTATAAGAAACAAGACTCCTTATGAAATGTGGTATGGACATGTTCCTTCAGTAAAACATCTCAGGATCTTTGGTTCCACTTGTTATGCTTTGATACCAATGGTACATAGAAACAAACTTGGTGCTATAAGTCATAAGTGTATCTTCCTGGGATATTCAAACACCTCCAAAGCATACCGTCTCTATGATGAAGTAAATAAGAAGTTTGTTGTATCTAGAGATGTATTTTTCTTGAATCATACAAAACTGACAATGTTTTTGAGCGGCAACTTGATCGCTTGGATAGATTCGCAAAAACAAAATCATTTCAAGAATTTGATAATCAGATTCCACATCTTGAAGGGGGGATTCCTATACTAGATCAACATGTGGAATCTTCTTCTGAAGAACACTCTCCCCCGCATGAAACTCCAACAATGGATGATGCTTTAAGTGATGTAATTGATAGAATTGGGAGACTCAATCTTGATTCAATCCAAACTCAATCAACGGAGCAGCCTGGACCATCTCAGAAAGGTCCCCCAAAGTGGCTGACAAAGACACTTGAAAGTGTTCATCTTGATGAAGTTGGAAAAACAGGAACCAGAAATTCGAACCAACAAAATGGAGGTGATGTAGATGACTCTAATTCACCTGTTGATATGGATGTTTCTTATGATTGTGAGTTGAACTTGTCTACAGATTTTGAACCAGCTTCCTTCAAAGAAGTTGCTTCTCATGATGAATGGAAAGAAGCAATGCAAAAGGAGTATGATGCCCTCATAAAGAACGACACTTGGAAGCTGGTTGATCCTCCATTTGGAACCAAACCAATTGGCTGCAAGTGGGTCTACAAGAACAAGTATAAAGCTGATGGATCACTTGACAAGCACAAAGCTAGGCTTGTGGCAAAAGGTTTTGCACAGAAGGAAGGGGTCAATTATGAGGAGAATTTTTCCCCCACAGCAAAATGGGCTACCATCCGAACACTTTTTGCACTAGCAGCTCAGAACGGTTGGAAAGTCCATCAAATGGATGCAAAAAATGCTTTCTTGAATGGAGATCTAAAATAGAATGTTTTTATGTCCCAACCTGAAGGATTTGCTGTGAAAGGACATGAACATAAAGTATGCAAACTTGTGAAGTCCTTGTATGGCCTCAAACAAGCACCACAAGCCTGGTGTGAAAAACTAACTTAGCATCTTCTAAAACTCAATTTCAAACATTTTGATCTTGATGATGCAACTTTATTTGTTAAGAAAGTTGACAAAACAGTTGTATATCTTGTTGTATATGTAGATGATCTTTTAATGACAAGGAACAATGAAAGCTACATTGCATCCATAAAGAAGGAATTGGGGAAAGGTTTTGAAATGACTGATTTGGGCTATGTTCATTACTATATTGGCATTGAAGTAACCCAACATCCAAAGTCCATATTTATTTCTCAAAAGAAATACATTGGAGATCTGTTGAACAGGTTTGGCATGACAGAGTGCAATCCTCTTACTACTCCAATGGAACAAAACTTAAAGCTCACATCTATTGAAGGAAAAGAATTTGAGGATGCAACAAAGTATAGACAGCTTGTAGGAAGTCTCAACTACCTAACTACTACCAGACCAGACATTTCATTTGCTGTTGGAATCCTCTCCAGGTTTATGAAAAAACCTTGTGAGGGACATTGGTCTGCTACAAAAAAAGTTCTAAGATACTTGAAGGGAACTCAAGACTTTGGAATCAAGTATACACAGGTGGATGACTTCAGCTTGATTGGATACTCTGATTCAGACTTCGATGGAGACAAAGAAACCAGGGTATCAACTTCAGGATATGCTATGAGTCTTGGATCAGGAGCTGTCTCCTAGAGATCACGCAAATAATCAGTTCCAGCAGATTCCACAACAGAAGCATAATACGTGGCAGTAGCTGAAGCAACAAAAGAAATTGTGTGGCTCAGGAAAATTCTTGAAGATTTGCAGGTAAAACAAGTACAATCAATTCCACTAATGATTGACAATACCTCTACAATAAAGTTGGCCAAGAACTCAAAGTTCCATGATCAAACGAAGCACATCAATACTAAATATCATCTGATTCGACATCATGTTGAGGCCAAAACAATCCATCTCTGTTATTGTTCCACAAATGAGCAAATTGCAAACATCTTCACCAAAGCGCTTGGAAGAGAAAAGCTTGAACGATTCAGAACGATGCTTGGACTCATCAACATCTCTTCAGATTAAGGGGGGGCAATTGTTATAGACATTTTTGGGAACTGCAACCCCAATCATAAATGTCCATAATCCAAGGGCTCCTAAGTCCCTAAAAGTTTTGTTCCAACCCCTAAAAGAACAAGGTCAACTGATTACAGCATCTCCCAGAAGTTCTCCATGAAAAACTACTTAGAACTGGTCAAAATTGGACCATCTCACCTGCTCCTTGGTCAAAGTGTGCTGCATCCCACCTAAATGCAAATGGGAGGTGTGATGCATACTGAAAAGCCCTTCTATGGGGTGCGATGGGTGAGAGTGGACAAATGGCAAGGTCAATCTGTGAGGTGGAGAATCATGGAATCTTCCAGAAACTTCTCCTGTGACACTTGCCTCTCTGCATTCACCCAGGGATGAGTAAGAGATCATCAGTCTCCAAGTGGAATCAAGAACTATCAGAGAGAGGACACTAATCAAATCTCAGAAGCTGACTCACCCCCTTGCAAACATCTATATATGGATCCCTCATCCCAGAGATCCAGAGGCTAGAATTTTGTATCTTGTAAGGAAGTGCTGTTGGTTTCTTGGTGTAACATCATAGTGTTGGGTGATCTAAGCTTTTCATGAGGTGAAGAAGGGCTTTCTTGTTGAGAGGATGACGCTGGGTCAGAACAATTGGTTGTAATCCTCTTTGCTATTCTTGATTATTAATAAAGCTATTCAAGTTTTCCTCCACATTCTTGTATGATTGATGATATATGCATTTATGTGTTCAATATATATCTGGTCCGATATTGTTTATGATGGTAGATCTATGTTCTTGGATAGTGTTATGTTGCTTTGATCCTACAGGTGCTCTTTGAATCTGGGTAGACGAGGAAGTGAGTGGCAAATATCTATCAGAAGGGAGAGGAATCAAGCAAGGAGCCAAGCGCAAGACAGAGGTTGGTCTCCTTCTTTCCCCTCTTATCTACTTCTCATAAAGGAAAACGAAAGTGGTTTTAGTTTGTTTGTTTCTAAGGTAGCTATGAGCCTTAGTGGGACTAGCAGCTCTGCATAGACACTAGATTTCCCGATAACAAAATGGTGACTCCGCTGGGGAGTGAATAGATTGTTTGTTTGTCTACCTTTGTTTGCTTTATAAACTTACAGACGGAGCCTGAAGTCAAGCCAGCTAGCCTTCGAACTGCATTTGCTATGCAAGTGCAAACTAGATCAATGCTGCTTCAGTCTATCTCTGGGTTTTTTTTTATGAACTGAACAATCGATTTACAAGCTCTCTAATTGCCCTTATGGTGGCTCTAGTAACCTCCTTAGATCTACCCCTGTGATTTATTTACTGATTACTACTTGCTCGGCCTAAATCCCTGAACTGTGCTGCAAACTGTGATCAAGAACTGGATCAAAAGTCTCGCACTGTACCATCGTACCCTCTCTTCAAGGATCTTCGTATGCATCGCACTTCCCGTGTGCTGTAGGTGGGATGCATACTGGAATCCCTGTGTAACAGGTGTGCTGATCAGAAAGGGATAATTTTGCCTGCAGACTTTGGTTTTTTCACTCTTTTCAGCTCTATTCAAGAGTTTTGCTGTCTATAGTCAGTATACCTCTGTTGGAAACCCCCTTCTTTGCCAATATTCCGCCTCTATTGTGCAAAGAACTGTAAAATTTTTTATGTATTGTGATCCATTTTCAGTTCTCTTTTACAAAGAAGTAGCGTAATTGAACTGTCGTTTCTTGATTTGGAAGTGTCGCAAGTGTTGTTTTCAGTCACGAAGAGAATCCAATTGTTCTTGATAGTCGATTACACTGTTACTCTTGTATTTGATTTGAATTAATAGTTTTTCAAGTGTCGAAAGCAAGTTTTCAATTCCAAATCATAAAGTGTCGTTATTTTCTTCATTTTATCTTGAAAAGAAACTTGTTAGTAATGTCGCTTTGAAAAATAATTCAGATTTGCGTTTAGCTTTCTTTTTATCATTCACACATTAAGAAGGCTAAAAACAAATACATGCATGTGCATTTGCATTTAGACTGTTTATTGGTTTGATTTAGGACAGTGCATATAGTGTGTGCTCTCTGCTCTATGTTGAAACAATATCATCTCTCTTTCCTTAGTAGCTAGGATTTTCATTGCAAAAAGAAGATTAAACGATTGTTTATCATCTTAGATTACATTTTAGGAATTGTATATCTACATCACGCGGTGAACCTGAAAGGTAAATTTCTTAAGCAATATCAACTGTAAAATAAATTTAATGAATCTAAAAACGCTTTGGAACCTAATGCACAACATTTAGAAGTCTAGGCTAGAGATGTATTTCGTCGTCGTAAAGCCTGGTAACTGTTGTTTTCATTGCTGGTTGGGTGATTCCTCCACTTTGAGACGATAAGTGCCAGTACAGACTTGTGCTCCCACGTACCGTCGAGTATATATTGGGAGACCACAATAGGCTTTATCCTTTATCCATATGAAGCCATGTCTGCCGTCCTATCGATCGCAATGCACTGAATACAGCATTTGGGAAGATTGACTGCCGTACCGTAAAAAGTATTCTGCAGTTTTGCGATTGGTTTGGTAATCCCTCTGTCTAGATTTCCAGAGTAGTCTCTTTCATTCCTTTTCAGACTCCTTAAAGGAAAAGGTCCATCTTAGCACTTGTCACTTGAAGATCATTAAAAATTGAAGGTGACTAGAGTCATCTTTTGTTTTTTCTCGACTCTTAAAAATTGAAAAACAAGTTGTGTCAAAGCATCTAAAATTCATTTAATTCAGAAACATTTGTCCCCTTGATAGTTGATCGAGTAATCCGCAATTGTGGAAGAAAGTCAATTGAAACCCCATCGTTTGTGGAGACTTACGAGTCAACCATCTTTGTCTCTAGAATCAAAACTGTTACAGACAAAGCGAACTCGTTTAACCGGTTCCAAATCCCCTGGTAAAGTTAGAACAAGTGTTCCAACACCATCAGAGACTCTGGTTACTCAAAACATTCCCGGTATACCTGCCTTTATAGAAGAAGTTCTGCAGCCACCAAAGGAAAATAGAGCTGATCCTAGTGTGAAGGTAAACACTTGTATTACTGAACCGGCTCCATCTACAGCTGATTCGGAAGGTGTTATTCCCCAAAAATCGGTTGCTATAGATTTTATACCTTCTTCGGCACCAGAAATATTTTACGGACCTGACAGTCTACCTCTTCCACCTAGTTTGATTGCTATAGAAGAGATTGTGGAGGATCCTCCATCTAGTACTCCATCGCAATTTGGAGTCGGGATCACCCTATATCCTTCTTCATCAAAAATTAGTCTACCGTTATCGGAAGCTCCTGTAGAATCGCTAGGAAATCTTTTGGATAGACTAGAAATGTCTGAACAACCGTCGACATCTAGGATTGTGTCATATGACACAACAATGACAGAACTTCCTGTTGTCACTCCAACAATGTTCGTTGGCATACCATCTGTCCCAACTAGCTCTCAATCACTAGATGGAGCCCACTCAAGGGCTATTTCGACAGTATGGTCCGTTCCCGTTTGTTCCTCCAGAATAATATCCGGGAACTCTTATGTTGAGTCTCAACAAATTAATCCTTCACGGTGTCAATTTGGGCAGTCCGGTCCTCAAGGACAAATAATTCCTTTGAGTACCGGATTACCGCTGTATGGGGGGCAATATACGCTTTCATTGTCTCCTCCGAGAGGAAAACCATACGAGAGTTTACAACAAAATTCAGGTTATACTGGAATTACATCTAGCGGTTGGGTGCGAAGACTGCCTCAACAACCAAGAGTTATATACTCAATGCAACAATGTTTACCTATGTCAAATATACTAACTACACCGGCTATTGTGACGGTGTCACAAGTACAAGCATTTCCTGTTGTATGCGAACCTCAGGTTTCTCAGGTTGTAATGCAACAGCCTCTTGTCCCTGCGACTCAACCACAATCGCCTACTAGTGAAATGACACAGGCCCAAACGGGTATAATTACCCCTCATCTTGGTCAAACAACCAGTATTGGACAACAACACATGGCTTCACAACCATGGTTGGTGGAATATCAACAACCGCAATTCCAACAAGTTTACCAAGGATCTGAGCAACAAATCTTTGCAAATAATGGGTAGCCGTATATTCAAAATGGTCAAAATCAACCATTCTACAATGGTTATGCCCATCAACCTTACCAAAGTTACCAGCATCAAATGCATTATGCTAGTATGCAAAGACTAACTGCTCAGGAAATTCCATCTTATCCTGGGTATGCTTCACCAAACCTGAATCAGTAGTTACCCTTCGTGGCAACTTTAGAGTTACCGGATCTAAATCGGCTAACGAACAATCCAATTGCTTATGCCCCTTGGTGGCCAGCGATTCCACATAAAATTCCATCAGATATTCCTAAATTTAATGAAAATTCAGGTGAAGACCTGTCGAATCATGCGATGACCTTTCATATGTGGTGTTCATCAAACACCCTAAACAATGATTCGATTAGGCTTCACCTTTTTCAGAGAACGTTAACTGGTCCCGCAACGAAATGGTATATCAAATTACCTAGAGCTTCGTTTGATAACTTCAGTGCCCTAGCCATAACCATTTTAACCCATTTTCAGTTACCCATAAGGTACGAAATGGGAACAGAACTTCTTACCAATTTCAAGCAAACGACGGCCACTCACATATCCGATCACATTCATGAGTGGCGACATCGTCGTAGAATGGTAAAAACATATGTTCCTGATCAGCTTTTAGCTGAATGGTTTATTAAGTCATTATTACCTTCCATTACAGAAGATGTGGCAAAGGGAGAAGTCGTCACTGAAGAGCAAGTTATCGCTTGTGCACAATATTTAGACTTGATTTATACTCAGTCTGGCACTCTACGATAAAATCCATGACGCTCCTAGGCTGAAATTTTCCGTTCCTCCTCCTCCTAAATCAAATAATGACTCTCATGCCGGCGATGGCGTGATTGATACGACAGACACGAAATCAACAAAGGCTACATCTAAAAAGGCACGTAAGATTTCTAGTCAAAATTAAAAAGAAGAACTTCTCGCCTCGGAAGTAAATGCCGTCTCAATTGACAAAGGCAAAGAAACCAAGCAACCAGGAGGCAAGAAGAAAAGCAAAGGGAAGAAGAAGAAACAGGAGGAATCATCACCTGAAAAATCTTCTGCAAACCCTTCTAGAGATAAGAAACCAAATCGTCCATGTCTAATATGTGATGAGGATCATTGGACAAGAGATTGTCCATATAAAGCTGAGCTTAGAAAATTCTTCAAGAATTCAAAAACCTCGGCGGTATTAACTGATCCGTTTCCAAATCCAGGAACAAATCTGGTTGCTAATGATAATGCTTCCCTGTCCCAAGTGTTGATGCTGTCGGTTGCGAAACAACAAAATGATGCTTTGATAACGACAAGGAATAAAGATTACGGGAATCCACAGCTGTCGAACAACAAGGATAAAGATCAACTCAGTAGTTCGACAACAACTTCGACAGAAGTTGCGTCGCCCATCATTCAAGAGCTAACAATAAAACCGCCAAAGGGAGTAGTACACAAGTCAACATTTAATCCTCGTGCCAGAGCAGAACAACATTATAATATAGTGGAAGATCTGGCCCAATTTCCATCCGCTATGTCGACACTTGAGGTACTGCAAAATTTCCCCTCCCAAAAGTAGGCTTTATTATAAGCAATAGGTGGGATAGACCCCAAGGATTCTAACCTTGTGTCCTTTAATCACAAAGGATATGATCCTCAGTTACTAGCTCAACTAGCTTTCCTCATTCAAGTGAAAGCCCTCAACAAAATTGTTCATTGAATAATTATTGATGAGGGGGAATATACATGTATTATGTTGATGAGTTGCTGGAAAACTTTAGGATCTCCAACCTTTTCGTGATCCTCAACGACATTAAAAGCATTTGATGGATGAACATATACTCCATATGGGATTCTAAGTAACTTGCAAGTTGAACTGGGGGGAAAAACAGTAGAAATAGATGTTGAAGTAATCGACGGAAACCTCGATTACAGCATCCTACTGGGAAGGCCCTAGATATATGCTATGGCTGCCGTTGTGTCGACCTACTTTAGGAATATTGCATTTCCTTTTCAAGGAAGAATTATAATCGTCGACCAACAAACATTTCTCCCCAATAGTTCCCAAGTTACGGGAAGCATTCTGATGATCCATGGAAGCCCCCATTCGCTTCAAAATATCGGAGTAGGCCTACTAAAAGACCCTATATTAATGGGGACTTTTGCTCTCCCACCTCCGATCAATATGGCGGAAGTGGAAACGGTAGGAAACTGCAATATGATATCTTCTATTCAAAAGATTTCAGAAAACTATATTAACATGGATCATCTGCAGGTATTGCCTCCAAGCCCAATAGAAATATTGTAGCAATCAATGTTTTTGGCATGGGAGGCTGACCCGAATCAACGCTCATCAAGCATTTGGATAGATAATTCTAAGGAATATGGCACCCCTTCAGATCCTTGGTTGCAAGTGCATTACACCGACGAAGGAATTGTTCAGTCAATGACAATTGACGGGGCGCCATGGGAAAATTACCACCATCGTTCCCATCTTCCGGATTGTCAAGAAGATACTCCTGATGACCTTCATCATCCTTCAGTTTTTGATTTCCTATCAAATACTGTAAACACGGTGGATTCCGAGCGAAACTTGTCCAATATCGAAGAGACTATCGCCATAAATATCTCGACCAAAACATATGTTGTAGAGAATATTTATGTTGGAAAATGTTGTTCTCCTTCAGAACTGGAAATATATAACGCTCTTTTTCGCGAATTCAGAGATGTCTTTGCTTGGTCATATGATGAAATGCCAGGCATTGACTCGAATATCGTTGAACATGAAATAAAGATGTATCCAGATGTCAAACCAGTGCGATAACGGCTACGGCAGGTGCACCCCAAGAAAGTCGCTGCCATCAAGGCAGAAGTTGAGAAACTTCTCCATGCTGGTTTTATTTACCCAGTTCCTCTAACCGATTGGGTATCAAACATTGTTCCTGTGATGAAAAAACAAGGAATGATTAGAGTGTTTGTCGATTATAGGGATGTAAATCAAGCTTGTCCAAAAGACAACTACCCTACACCCTTTATTGACCAGATAATTGATGAATGCGCCAGATGTGAAATCTTTTCATTTATGGATGGATTCTCTGGGTATAATCAAATAAATATCCGCCCACAAGACCAGTCAAAGAATGCATTTATTTGTCTGTGGGGCACATTTGCATATCACAAATTACCCTTTGGTTTAAAGAACGCAGGGGAAAAATTTCAGAGGGCAATGAATTATGCCTTCCATGACATCAAAAACATCGTTCAACCATATCTCGATGACCTTCTGGCTCATTCGCGAAAGCAGACCGATCATCTGTAGCATTTGAGAGCGATATTTCTACGTTGCTGACACTACAAGATATGACTCAATCCACACAAATGTGTGTTCTGTGTTAGTTCTGGTCGTTTGCTTGTCTTTGTAGTCTCGAAGGACGGGATCCGTCTCGACACCTGTAAGGTTCAGGCAATCATAAATTTGCCTCCACCTTCAAATTAGCTTCAAATTCAGAAACTCTAAGGGAAAGCAAAATTTCTGAGGAGGTTCATTCCAAATTATGCCGAACTTGCTAAAGGTTAGACATGTCTATTGAAAAAGGAAGTGCCCTTCGTCTGGGATCAGGTCGCTCAAGCTTCCTTTGATGCTTTAAAAGAATCCCTAATGAAAGCATCATTAATGTACGCTCCTGATTATCAAAAAGACTTTAACCTATATTTGGCTGCAGCGGATACAACCATCGCAATGGTTTTAGTTCAAGAAGACAACGGAATTGAACATCCTATATATTATTTGAGTAGAAACTTAAATGATACATAAAGCAAGTATTCCTATGTTGAAAAGTTGGCTCTTGCAACTGTTCAAGCGATACAGAGATTTCGACACTATGTCCTCTTTTGAAAAACTACCATTTTGTTAGATTGCAACCCCATGATATATATTGTCGTGACAGTTGCTAGGGGAAATATTCAAAATGGATAGCAATTATTCAAGAGTTTGATCTGGAATTTGTAAAATCCAAATCAAAGAAATCCCTGGTTTTCACGGAATTACTATGCGATCTCCCATCGTTGTCCAATGATGAAACATCCGAAGAAACCACCGTGGATGAATCTCTGTTTCTAATATCTTCAAGCAATCCGTGGTATGGAGATATAATCATCTATCTCCAAACCCAAAAATATAGGTCTAATACCTCTTCGATACCAATCAAAAGACTACATGATCGTTGGTGATACACTTTACTGTCGTGGTGTCGATACAGTTCTAAGGAGGTGCCTCACCCATGAGGAGGCCGAAAAAGTCCTGAATGATTGCCATTCAGGCGCGTGTGGGGGGCATCAATCTGGTTACGCTACAGCGCAAAAATTTTTACGAGCAGGATACTTCTGGCCAACAATGTTCAAAGATTGCATAACCGCAGTCAGAAGTTGCCATGCATGTCAAATTTTCGATAGAAAAACCAGAAAACCACCCGCACCCCTGCAACCGATAGTTGCTATTTGGCCATTTGCCAAATGGGGCATTGATTTCATGACATGTAACCCCACCTCGACCGGGGGGCGTGGGTATATCATAGTCGTAGTAGACTATTTTACCAAATGGGCCGAGGCGATGCCTACATTAGATAACACCAGTGAAACAACTGCCCTTTTCTTTTTCAATCATGTAGTCTGTAGATTCGACGTTCCACAGGCTATAGTCACATATCATGGATCGCATTTTCGCAATCACATGATGGTCGAATTGGCTGCCAAATTGGGGTTGTCCCACGACAGCTCTACTCCATATTACCCACAGGCCAATGGACAAGTTGAAGCAATCAACAAAGTCCTGAAACGGATGCTGCAAAGGATGATTGGAGTCCACAAAAGGAGTTGGCACCTGATCCTGTACTCAGCCTTGTGGGAATATCGAACATCGGTAAGGAATGCGACTGGGTTTACACCTTTTCAACTGCTGTATGGCCTAGAAGCAATCTTACCAGTTCAGTGCGAAATCTCGTCCCTCAAACTCCCATCGACCTTCTCCCCGGAACTTCAAAAGAGGAGGCTCATTTCTTGGAACTAATCCAATTGGATGAAACCCGTCGTGATGCTGCTTTGGCTAACGAAGCCCATAAGAAATGAGTCAAGGCGCAGTTCGACAAAAATGTCAAACCCCGTGCCTTCTCAGAAGGTGACTTGGTCTTACTTTATGACTAGGAATCCGATAAATCGGGAGCAAGTAAATTCAAGTCTTTGTGGATGGGCCCTTATATTGTTAAGCATGTATTAGCAAAAGGAGCCTATGAGTTAATGGATTGTGACGGGATTCCACTGGCGCAACCCCGTAACAGGTTGTACCTTAAGCGTTACTACGCATGATTCAGTGTAGTAACCCGTACGCTTTTGTTACATTTTTGTTTTCGCTAAGGGTAATTGTTTTGGTCAAGTAATCCACTTTTTACATTTTTCACAGATATCGAACCTATTGGAATCTTTTGTTGGATATGCCGACGGAGCGAGTCGTAGTTCGCGGAACCTATCTTATGTGGCCTGGGCCATTTTTGATTCAAGTGGTGAGTTAGTAAGTTTCAGAGGGGTATGTATTGGTCGGTCAACAAATAACATTGTTGAATATAGCGCGTTGATAGAAATTCTCTCTGATGCCATCACACATGGCATAAGCTGACTTTTCGTCAGGCTAGACTCACATCTCGTCATCCTACAACTCACTGGTATCTACTCCATCCAAAATCCAGCTATTTATCGCATGTTCCTAAGGGTCAAGATTTTGGAAAGGTAATTTGATTTTATTCAGTATCAGCATATTTCCAGAAACTTAAACACATTAACATACTCATTGGAAAATTATGTGTTAGATAGACATTTGCAACATTTATAAAAAGAAGCATTTCATCAATATTTGCATCAGGATCTGTTGAAGCCCCAAAAAATGGGTCGACAACAAGGGGGATACCCACCCGGTCCAGACCTTGGTTGGCAGCTCCTTATCCGTTTGGTATAGCGGGTCCGACTGGGGATAATGGGACAAGTTTTCCAATCTAAGGGTGTGTGTGTGTGTGTGCAGAGTTGGATGTTGCTGATCTAAGAATACTTAAAGCTAATCTAGTTCAAACTTTTAAACTAAATCTATGCTATTGTAATCTAATGAAAACCAACACATCTAATCTATGCTAACTCGGGGTATATCTCTTCTATTATGCGATCTAAAAAGATTTCAGACAATAACTGGTAATAAATATCATTCAGCTATCATAAGAATAGAAATCAATTAAGATGAACTACTTTGCATAAAAAGTTAGGCAAAACAGTTGTGAACAACATATCACATAGTAAGTTATTCATATATTAGGCATAAATAAATGGATCCACCGTACAAAAGTGCCAAATGGTAACTCACACATTCATGCAATAACATATAAACAACTAAAACTGTATATGACTTTAAGAATATAAGCAGAAATGGCCAAGAGATAAAAGTACCATTTATGACTGATCCTACTCATAAGCTTCAAGCAAAAATGATTTATCTCTACTTGTTCTAACATCTAATAAGAGTACAAAAGTGCAACATCAGTAGCAGACATCAAATGCAAACATTAATAAACCTCGATCCATCCATTCATCAAAACCTCCTCTGAGGGTGCAGAAGTGCATGTTCTGAGGACAAGTTTTTGACAAATTTCTGGACCCTTCTCCAAATGCATGAGAAGGGTTTAAATACTGCTAACTAATTAACTTAATTACATAAATTTAGGATACGGTTTAAATGACCGCCCTTCTTCTAAAGCAAAACTATTACTAAAAATTGAATCTAATTCCTAATTATTTCTGTATTTGCTCCTTAAATGTTGCGAGCATTCAACATTCGCCTGGGAAGAGTCGGCTGGTTGCCTTCTGCTTTTGTTTGAGTTACGCAAACAGAATGGCAAGTACTAGCACCACTTTTTAGTACACTAGAAGATATTTTTGAAAATTTTCTTCTAGTTGGGCGAATTTACTGCGTATATACTTGGCAACAACCCAAATTTCTCTCAAACTGTTTCTGCTTTTGCTATTTCGGTTTCCGAACTTGCGAATGACTAAGCAAGTTAGGGACTTTGCTTTCTGAACAATTTTCTTAGCGATGCGCGATTAGGCGCTAATCGTGCATCGAAAACTGCCTCTATTCATTGATCTGGGCTTTTCTGGTGCGTTTTCTTTCTTTAGCGCCTTTTTCCTTTACGGGTAGAAGTTTCAGGATTTTTGGTAAACATGCTGCTTTTGTGAGCTTTCTGACCCTGAATGTTGAATCACCTATCGACTTCAGCATCTGTTGAGTGATACTCTGGAATCTGTGGTTCTGTTGCATGCGGCATCCGTTTATGAAGGCATCTCTTCTCTGTTCTCCGAGCATTGACGCTTTCCCCTTTTCCTTAGATGTTTCCTACTCATTGCTTCATATTGTTTCCTGTTTTTCATTCCTGCAGTTCACGCAAAGGAAAAGAGTAATGATAATAAATACTGATACTAAAGCTCTAACCTCTATGAATGTATAAGATCATGACACCCATCGTGAACTAACTCTTCGAAAAACACAAAACCGTCCTTCACTGACACTTTGGCATATGTTCATTAATTTCCTTTAAGGCACGCGCCTAATTTTTTGGTTTACGGACAACTTTTCTTGAATGTTGAGCCGAGGAAATTTGCAATAGGTGATAGAAGCATCGCGTCATCGCATTACCTAGATGTGTCATCGCAAGTTTTTTCAGATCGGATTATCGTAGATCGCAGATCGCACTTATCGCAGATCGCAGATATCGCAAGATTGCAGCATCGCGGATCGCATGAGTCATTAAATCATTGTGTGCTGCTTATGAGATATTGCGATATGCGACGTCGCACATTGGCTGTCAGATATTTCTTAAGATTTTCATTTTAAGAGCGCTTCTTAATGTGTGAGATGCGATGAATTTCGCGTCGCTTCTTCACAGTTTTTATTATGCTCATAAGGGGATGTTTTATCTTCTCCACGCGATGCGACATAATTTCAAGGAGTAGAATACAAAAAGTTTTATAAAATGTTTTTTGAATTTTTATTAAGGGTCGCCATTTGCTTAGTGTTATTGCTAATACTAAACAAAGAGGGGGGTTGTTGGTGGCCACAACAGGATCATGTAACTTAAACAAAATAAAACTCCAAAAATCAAATATATATATATATATAACTGTTTATGGTTTACATATAATGTTTTGTAACCAAGACAAAATTGGTCAGATGACCCAAAACTCAAAACACTAGGGGGCACCCTAGTCTAATGATCCTGGTGATAACAAGTCACCGCTTGTGCAATCATGCGTAGAAGCCTAGTCCATCGACTCGGCACGCCGGTAGTATGTTGCTGCAACCTTAGAGGCAGCTCGTCAGTCCTCACGTCCTGAATACCAAGAGTGAGGTCTTCGACCTGATCGTGCAATGCTGAAAGAGTCTCGGCCACATCAAGGTTGCGAAGGATAACCCTTCCCCACAGCCTCTCTTGCTGGAGCGGCAGCGGGCACTCTCAAGCGTACTACTGGCCGAACTGGTCCAATATCTACATGAGCACATGAGTTTTGATTAGTCCTGATAGAAGAAAGCACAAGAACATTATAAAAAGAAATGATAAATAGAGATATGGTCAGAGAATTTACCGATGACACCCCATTGCTCGCCAGCTTGCAATACCAAATTCGGATCACCCTGGAAATCCATACCAGCATATGGATACTCGGAAAAAACCATCTCCTGAAGATTGAAACACTCAAAAAAGGTATCAGAAAAGGAAACTTGGGACTGACCAGCATGTCTAGCCATAAGGTTGACCCATCTCTACATCTGTGGCTCAGTTGGTGGAGGTAAACCAAGTGAAACATATTGCGGCTGCATCAGCGGGATCTTTTCCAAGGCGAAAGCGGTCAAGATAGAACCATATCCAAAGTTCTTCAATCTTCCATTTTTCACCTTGGTCAGTTGTTCTTTAATCACAGAGAGTACTGCATCACACCAGTTGAACACCTTTGGTTCAAGGCATTCCAAGGCGTACTGCATATAAGACCTGTTGGCCACATGAAGAGCCGCACTACCAGTTAGTCTAGCAAAAGTGAACAGAATGGTCCTCAAGGACTTGTTAGTGACATCTCGGATATTGATATTGCCGTCCTTACTCGGCTGAGATCCCTCTCTGCAGTACCTGCGAATTTAATCTCTCACAAATTCACCCCCACGGTCCGAACCTGATAATGAGATAGGGGCACCCCGCCTCGATAAGCCAGTCAAAAAATAGATGTCCACAACAGTCAAGGGGATGGACTTGCCCCTAATCTGGAACACCTGGGTGGTAGGATCCCATGCATCGAGAAAATATTGCAACAAGTTGATTCCTTGCCTCATGCTAGAGATGCGGAAAAACTTGAACAGGCCACAGTTCTGCAGTGCATTTACCGTAACTGGATCATGTAAAGCAAGCATGTCCTCTTCTTCATGCTCATTTTCTCACCATGTAACAGGCATTTTGCTCCAATGAATCTCTAAAACAAATAAGAGAAGAGTCAGGATCCTGATTTGGTGAAAAACATGCAAAAATTTCCATGAAAAACTGTGCATAAATTTCCCTCTTTACGTCCATCGCATCCCCAATAGTGTTCTGGGTAGGATGCATGCTGACTGGCCAATGTCCAAGCCAACATGCATCACACCTTTCGATATAGAAGAGGTGCGATGGAGCCAGGGTGAGTTTTTCAAACCCCAGAGGCTCAGAAAAACCAGAAAACATGCTCAGAATTCAAAAAGGAAAGGATGAAACTGAAGAGCTCAGGTTTAACTCCTACCTGGTCCAGACGGCGGCGAGAATCGTCCACAGAATCTTCCAGAATCAGCTAGTGAAAATCAAGGGGGAAAGCACCTCCAAAGCTCCAAAAAACCAAAGTTCAGATGAAATGGTAAAATGAGAGGTAAAAAAGCACTTTTAAATTACTTTTCACATAATTCAAGTAAAATATTAGCGTTTTGACTCATTTTTCAAGCATATATTATTCGTTTCTAACTAGTTTGATGAAGCAATTGAAGAGGCAGTACAACCTTTGAAGGAACAAAAGTTGTCAATGGTAAAATCAAGATAATCAATGACCATTTTATCGAGCAGTTTTAATGCGGAATTCAAGCTCGTTAAAAAATAAACAAAAGCAATGAGAAAATGTTCCCCCAAAGTTTAATCTCATTAAAAAATGAACCAATTTCTGGTAAATAACCATCATGAATGTATTATCATCAGCCTTTGAAGCCTTGGTCGTGTTCTCATCATCACCTCCACTCTATTTTGGCCGATCATTCACCTCCATTTGACTATTTACCCTTTTTAGGAACAGCTGCGAAGAGTGATCCTGTTAGCCATCCTTGTGACACTGCCGTGATTGGAAAATTCCAAACCTTACCTGGAATTAGCTGCTACCCGAATTTATCACTCGTTCCTCAAAAGACAAGTCTCCTTTAAGCTCTTTTCAACTGACTCATAAAATATGAAAAGATTTCCGAGCGATTGGCCTCTCCAACTCATTAAAGTGACCAGAAGTGCTATTCCTCCTTTAGATTTTAATATTTTTGGACCTAAGGGATTATTACACAAAAAAATCGAGCGCTTGTTTTGTTCGGCTCGTTAAAATTACCGAAAATTCATCCCTTTTGTATTATTTTATATTTTTTGAGACTCAAGGGATTATATGACGAAAAAAGATTATTGGAGTTTTATTTACGTCCATTTTTAGACTCTCTAAAATTGAAAAGGACTGAGTTATCTTTGTCGTTAAACTCGTTAAAACCGAATAGCAACAAACTTGTCCATACGGACAAGAACGAGTTTCACTATCGCTAGGCTCGTTAAAACATAGCGATGGGTTTTCCCGAAGGGAAAATTATAGAACAAGCATATGTTATCCTCCTCAAGCTTGACAAAAATAAAGAGGTACTGGTAAGTAATGACTGGGGAAAAATTGGGAAGAAAACTTGAAGAAACTTTATTGGTAGCAAGTTGCTCTTGAACATGACACTTTCACTCCGCATTCGAGTCAGGTTGGGTTGTTCCGTTCACTGGTCATATCACCTTGGCTCCATCACACCATGCATATTTGGGGTTAACGCTACCAATCCATCATGTCAGTGTCGTCGATATGTTCAAGAGAAGTCACTCAGAGAATTCACTTGTGTCTCATCCACTGCAATACATTTACGCTCCATTCTTTCATGACCGCCACCCTGAACCTTATATCATCAGATCATGTTCTCCTGCATTAAAATCGTTTACTCCATTCCGTGTCATTGATGTGGGATTCACTAAGGCCCTCCTATGACGGATCGCTTCTTGTCGACATCAGCTCATTATCCAGGAAGTCGATCTAGGAACAACCCTTTCAGTATTTTGAAGCTTGCATGCCTCAATGGCAAGTTTCTCACTTCCGGCGACAAGTTTACATCAATGGCCTTCGACCGAAAGATTTTGTGTGGTGTTTCACGCCAAGTCCCTTATTCACACCACATGAATTGTACTGTAGTACCTTGAGGGTCATCATCATTATCGGTGATTCCTCTCGCGCCTGTTAACAGCTTACATCATTGGCTGGTAATCAGGCGATGTCTTTCCATGTTCGACTCCAGAACATCTCTCACATGGATCGACTTGTACTTTGAGTGAAGATCGAACGAGATTGAAGACCCCAGATCTAGTTTCATCTATCCGGGCTACGATATATATTCAGGAAAATAAAGACATCAAATGTACATCATTACTGCACAGATAATCATCCAATCCAAGGGATGATGGATCTACCAGAATCATCAGTATGCACTTAGACGATTGTCTGTCTTATGTACATGAAAATGAATTTATAAAACTGAGCATGGGAATGCCCGCCTCAGCTAGATCATGAAAATATTATGAAGATAATGTATTGTATTGTATCTTATTACAGGTCACCTTCCAACTTGAAAAAACTTCAGATCCTCATGATAAAGCATTTCACCCGACATCAAAAAGATTAACGACCTCATGCTTTAAGGGGAAACTGTTATAGACATTTTTTGGCACTACACCCCAATCATAAATGTCCATAAACCAAGGGCTCCTAAGTCCCTAAAAGTGTTGTTCCAACCTCTAAAAGAACAAGGTCAACTGATTACAGTATCTCCCAGAAGTTCTCCATGAAAAACTACTCAGAATTGGTCAAAATTGGACCATCTCACCTGCTCCATGGTCAAAGTGCGCTGCATCCCACCTAAATGCACATGGGAGGTGTGATGCATACTGAAAAGCCCTTCTATGGGGTGCGGTGGGCGAGAGTGGACAAATGGCAGGGTCAATCTGTGAGGTGGAGAATCATGGAATCTTCCAGAAACTTCTCCTATGACACTTGCCTCTCTGCATTTGCCCATGGATGAGTAAGAGATCATCAATCTCCAAGTGGAATCAAGAACTATCAGAGAGAGGACACTAATCAAATCTCAGAAGTTGACTCACCCCCCTTGCAAACATATATATATGGATCCCTCATCCCAAAGATATAGAGGCTAGAATTTTGTATCTTGTAAGGAAGTGTTGCTGGTTTCTTGGTGTAACATCATAGTGTTGGGTGATCTAAGCTTTTCATGAGGTGAAGAAGGGCTTTCTTGCTGAGAGGATGACGTTGGGTCAGAACAATTGGTTGTAATCCTCTTTGCTATTCTTGATTATTAATAAAGCTATTCAAGTTTTCCTCCACATTCTTATATGATTGATGATATATGCATTTGTGTGGTCAATATATATCTGGTCCTATATTGTTTATGATGGTAGATCTATGTTCTTGGATAGTTATGCCGTAAGGCATTCCCTATGAAATTAACTCCTCTCTTATCACACCTGTCTTACTATAATCCCTTTGATTGAAATGTTAGACGATTCAAACAATTGCCATCGTTGGATTAAACATATGGTTATAACTGAAGCGACACTGAGTTGAAATGCCACTCTTTGGAAACCCAAATCAATGGCACTCCTGGAAAACCGATATCAGTGGATTCCCGTACTCGATGCCTTTCTTTGGAACCTAGTGCTTTCCCTACTGAAGGAAACATTCTTGCTCAATGCCCCTGCTCGGAAACCCAAATCAACAGAGTACCAGCCCTTGTTTCAAGAGTCCTCGCAACAGGAAGAAAAAGTCTCAAGAAGAGGATATTAACAATGGGCTCAAGCCTGCTTGTGCTGCCATTGCGGGAGAGAACCGTGATGGTAATTTTAGTGCGAAAACATCTAATGGGTGTGTGAAAAGCTCTGGTGGGTCTCTGAAATCCAATATTTCATAAACACCTTCATTGGCTAATGCCTCTGGGATTCATTCATGTAAATCTATGAGATGTGCTGCTAACTACCCAGATTGGGGTTTGGTCAATTTCAAGGCTCAACCCCGCAAATTCCTTGTTGCAAAGAGGCATGATCGGCCTGAGAAGGAACCCGTTGAATGCAAATGCAGTGAAAGGAAAGCAGATGGAGATATATCTAGAAAATGTGCTTGTGTTGCTTCCAAGGAAATGAGGGCTTCTCAGGAGGAGTTTTGCAAGGAGAATCTACAGTTAACACCTTCATATTGTACGGAAGAAGAACATACAGAAAGAGGCAAGGACTGCAAAACCCATGGCTCTAATGTGAATCTTGAGATTACAAATGCTGATAAACGTCATGAATTTGAATGCAATGTAGATGGAAGATATGGGTTTGCTGAGAAATCTTTCCCTGCTGAAGGGAAACTTTCTTGCTCAATGCCCCTCCTCGGAAACCCAAATCAGCGGAGTCCTAGCGCTCGTTTCAAGAGTCCTCGCAATAGGAAGAAAAAGTCAGGAAGAGGTTCGGTCAAGGCTCAATCCCGCAAATTCCTTGTTCCAACGGGGCATGATTGGCCTGAGAAGGAACCCGCTGAATGCAAACACAGTGAAAGGAAAACAGATGGAGATATATCTAGAAAATGTGGTTGTGTGGCTTCCAAGGAATTGAGGGCTTCTCAGGAGGAGTTTTGCAAGGAGAATCTGCAGTTAACACCTTCGGATTGTGCGGAAGAACATACAGGAAGAGGTAAGGACTGCAAATCCCAAGGCTCTAATGTGAATCTTGATATTGCAAATGATGATAAATGTCATGAATTTGAATGCAATGTATATGGAAGATATGGGTTTGCTGAGAAATCTAGTGTAGTTCTTCCTTGTAATCAATTTATTGATGACAATGACCAATCAACGCAATCGAAATACGGGTCTACATTGACAAAGGAATACTCTCGCTCCAAGAACTGCATGGATTTATCAATCCGTGGGTGGCAGATGAAGTTGATGGTGTGCAGCTTCATTCATTGCCCATTCTTTCGCAGTTCATTCTTTTCTCTGAAAGCTTCTCCCTCCCAAATCGTTGCACCTTCACCCATTTTTAGCACAACTTATCATCTCATTTCAGGCCAAAAGTTTGCAGGTTTAATCCGAACTTGCAGCAGACCAGGAGGATGAAGAGGAGCACCAGGAGGACAAAGAGAAGCATTGAGGTCCATGGCGTCTGATTCATCTGCAACCTCCAAGCCTTTTGGAGTTCTCTTTGTTTGCCTTGGTGAGTACCGTCCATCCAATGATTCAACGAGTTCGTTTGGTATCGGTCATTGTTCGCGATGATGCTTCCATAGCGTCTACCATTATTGTCAACCATTCAATTGTAGAAGATTATAGTATATTGTACACTATAGATCCAAAGCCTGAAGCCAAGCACAATTCTCTGTATCATGCCTGACTTGAGCGAACTAAATTTTTGTAGTTCTATTCAATTCAGCTAAAGGAGCTAGGTTCTTCGTAGCTTCTATATTCTTAAAAACCCTGACCCAATTTCTCATCTATGTTTCTATTAGAACAAATCATAATAAACTGGCACTGGAGATTTTTACAGTCATACAATCCACCCAATGATTGCAGAGAGCAAATTTTAGTAATGCCTGAATACCAGTGAACGCCCGGTTAGGACATATAAATTTTCTTCTACCCTTTTGAGCGTTTCAAGAAGAAACATGATGTGAGGGGCTGCATCCTCCGACTGAGGTGTCGGGTCTAAGGGATAACTATTCTGTTAAAATCCTCTGAGATCTGCACCTAGCCTCATTCCTTGGTGCCATATGGATGGGGTAGCTCCCACAGTGAGAAAGCTTGGGGGATAGCTTAACACTTCGCCAACCTCACTAGTGAATCAATATCCCCTTAGGCTATTAATGCTATGGGTGTGACCTCTCAAGCCAGGGTGGGTGCCTGATAATCAAAGAGTTAAGTTTGAGCTGAAAGCCGTGGAACTCAAACATGAAAAAAATGACTGCAATATATACCTCTAATTTAAGGATTATTAAAACTTAGGATGTACAGTTTCCTGAACATCTGATGAGATTTAGTATGCGGTTACTACAGAAATATATGGAATCCACCAATTAGGCTAAACTGGTCTAATGTAGGGTAACAACCAACGTTATGGAACTGCAACAAAATTAAGATAGCTCATTGGGCTACTTTTGTACAAAATGATACTACTACGATAGACTACATATTTATCATCGTTTGTCCATAATTGGACAACCATCTCTCTGACGAGTTTCAAACTAGCCTAAGGTGCCCGCAAGGGGATTCTGTCATCCTTGCCTTGCTATTGTGAAGCTTACAGAATTAGTGGATATCACTGAACAACTTTACAACCTGTTAAGCTAGTTACCGACAACCAACTGTCAAAAATACAAAAGGACATAGACACTAAAGGCTGTGCACTATCCTTATGTGCCTCGTTGTCTAAATTCTATTAAAGTTCTGCAATGCAGAGACCCGCATGGCTATCCCTTGTCCTATCATTGTTAGATCCCTGATACATCATCAGAGTGTTTTAGTAGCTGCTTATATATATATATATATATATATATATATATATATATATATATATATATATATATATATATATATATATATATATATAAAAGAAGCAACTAACCCGGGTACAGGTTTGAATTCGCATGATATGGAGTCAATTGTGACTACTACCACTATAACTTTTAGGTGAATTTATGCACGCTCCCACACACTGTCCACAAAGTTAATTAAGGATTTTGGACCACAAACTTTACATAAGACTTTATAGGACATCCACCGCCGATTGAACTTCCCAGGGACTATTAGTGGTGTTAGCTTTATCAAACAAAAATGCTTAGATTTATTTTGGAACTCCTAGGTAGAATAGCTTTGATTGCCACAATAGGCACGCTGCTTATCATGCCCATTGCCATTCCATCTATGACATGTTTTTGGTTTATCCAAGAGCTTTCAGTTTGCGGTTCTCTACACATTTTCAGATTCTCAAAGTCCCATCAAGGTAAGTAATAGTCATACAGACAATAACTCTACGATAATATATTTTTAACAGCCTTAAATATTTATACCGAGCACAGAAATACCATTAAATATTTTCATTGTTGTTTAAGGACCAACTGTTGACAAAATCCTGGCAGTTTTTACGATAAAACCAGATCTGAGTAAAATTGCTAGAGAAATTAGTATGGAGTCTAGGGGCTAAATGCCAACTCTTGATTGGGTGGAAGCTGCGGGGCAGCTGGGGTTGTTAGTTAGGGTACAACTTTGCCATGATGACACAAGATAAAGAAATGATACATTAATGAGGAATTGGGTCCTCATGAATAAGGAGGGCCTAATTACTATATACAAGAGATTATTTCACACAGTTGTGTATGATTTTTCAATATTTTGTTTATTAAGAGATATTTTCCCATTTCTAAGAGATGTAGATGTGTCTCATCATTATTATACTTTTGAGCCAAACTGCCTTTCTATATTTGGTGTATTTAGTATTTTATTATTTCTCCAGTTATTTCTGGTAACTCAGAGCATTACATCAAGGTCCAGCCTTGGATGTGGAAGAGAGAGGAAGGGAAATCTCACCTCAGAAAGGCCTTGGCTTTGTCTCAACTATTTTCCCCATCATACAACCCCTGAAAGCAGATGCTTTAATGATCAATCTTAATGGACTAGGGCTTATCCTTTAACAAATAAGCCCTTCTGCTTCTAAGGAAGAAATCAAATCAAAGGCTGTGGTGTGCGGAGGGCCATTGAAACAAGGGTCCGACTCTTGACATGATCACTTTGTTTGCTACTTCCAATTGCCTGAACTTTCTAAGTTCAATGGCCAATTTACTGCTTCCATAAGGTCTCTCCATAGTATGTATTTTCTAGATTATTTTTGTGTGTTTCTGGTTGTCAGTTTCATGTCAAAACAGAGCCGGTCACCAAGGAGTGTGGCTTATTATGCTCTCTGCACTCAATGTTTGTGTCTTTAGTCATTAAATCTAGCTGAAACATTTTAGTGGAATCCAGGGCCAAGGATTTGGTTTCCATCTTTCTGTTTTTAGTGCTGAGTGATGCATTTCAGTTTCATTTAAATACGTGAACCCGCTTCATGTTTACATAAGTTGTTGATTTTTTAATATTTAATCATGAGTTTAACTTGCCAGTGGAAAATGGAACAAAAAGAACAATCACATGAGAGAATATCCACTATAAACTTCTTCATAAAAACATTGTAGAATAATTACCAATTCATGGTAACTAAATATTTCATGTAGAGTTATGCATTACTTCAGTCCTTTACAAAGCATAAATTCTAGTAACTAGTTACCGTTGATATCTCAATGCTCATGATTGCGTTTTCAGGGCCGTGATGCATATCAGTGTCAAGAACGATAATGATTATTAGCTGTGGAAAAATTATTATCTGATTTGTCAAGGATAATGATTTGTTATTGGCTCCTATTGTTGCAATTGGGAATGATAAAAGCATTGCAAGTTTAGATATCTTAAGTAGTTGAAAAAATATTTGCTAATCTCTCCAGGAAAATAATCTCTTTTTATTCTTGTTCTTGGAAGGCAACATTTGTCGGAGTCCCACTGCAGAGGCTGTATTTCGTGATGCTGTGTAGAAAAGGGGATTGACATCAGCATTCAAAATTGACTCTGCTGGAACTATTGACTACCATGAGGTAGGTTCTAGCTTATCATGGGTCAAGGCTAATTGAATCGATATTTTTGTCTATTATAATGCAATAAATAGGTATCACGTATTAATATGTTGAAATTATTTGAAGGGCGGTCCTGCAGATCCCAAGATGAAGAATGCAGCCAAGAAACGTGGAATAGAGATAACTTCTATATCAAGGTCTATATCACCTACAAACTTTAAAGAGTTTGATCTAATACTTGCAATGGACAAGCAAAACAAAGGTAAATAAAAAGCATAAATGGCATATAAAACTCCCAAAATTTTCAGTTTCATTTGCTAAGTTGTTCCAAACAGAATCTAATAAGCCAATACTATTGTTAAATTCAGAAAAATGTACATTAAAGTTTGTCTATGTTATTGTTAACATATGCTTCTAATTAGTTTCTAAGTTGTGTGCAAAAATAAATTAATAACATGGGATGGATATATTTTGTAGTTGACATATTGACAATTCTCCTTCAGCGCCCCAATGCACAAGGCCTTTATTGCTTTTTCCAGGTAATTGGTTACATTTGGTATTCTTTATCGTTTCCCTATGATACGCATGCCATGGAGGAAGCCATTTTTATAGTCAGATGGAGAAAGTGGGGGGGAGAAAAATAGCTGTGAGATGTCAAATGGACAATTACTGTGCCAATGGCTTGCAACCTTGGAGCTCTGAAAAGCTTCCTACAGCAGTGGTATGAGAACTCAACTTTGCTCAATTATAGTGAAGTTTTAGTGTGATAGCATCTGAGATTTGTTTTGAGGTTGGTTCTCTCTTTAACTGATTTTTTGATTTTGTGTGTTATTGGCATTACAGATGTGCCTGATACTGCATTGATATTGAGAAAGCACACCCTTCCAATGAAGCTATTTTCTTGCATGTTATTCAATGAATTCAAAATCTTCAATCCTCAGGATCAGTTGCCATTTGCATATGTAAGAGACATGATGACACCCAATGTGAGGATTCACATGTTCGAATCAGCCATTTTTAATACAATAACAAATGAATATTGACACTCTTACAAAGTCAATCAAAGCATTTTCAAAGAGGCTCCTTTGGACCTGCAAATTTCTTTGGGTTATGAATCCAGCGCCTGCAAATCGTATCTGGATAGAATGTGGGCTGCATATTCCGTTTGATTGTATTAATTCATTTCAAATTTGATTGGATGCTAAGATTATAGCTTCCAAAAGCTATCAATTTTTTAAAGTGTGAAGGGTCATGAAAGAGCAGAATATGGGAGGATCCATAACTACAAATTTAACCAATACATGATGTTGATGGATGCCATGGGTGTTAATTTTGTGTTATATATTGGATTAGATGACTGATTTACTTCTCAATAATTGAATTCATTTTTACTGCCTCTACCAACATGAGATGATAGAGACTGTGCACCTATATCTAATATGTGTATTGCATTTAATGGAGTTGATAGGACTGAATTGTTTTCCATTGTAAATTCCAGTGGTGATTCTGGTTATACTGGGAATGAAGGAAAATAGAATGAAACGTTTCCATGAAAACATTTTTAACTCAAACGGAAACAAATAATTTTTCTAGGTGGCTCTTCATTGTCAACACAATCCTGAACTGAAATTTGGTACAAGCTGTATAGGCTTGCATGTGCACCATCGTGACAAAGTTTTTATTGAAGGAGGTGCAATGTGGGGATAGATGTTGATTTGAGACGGTACAAATATATGAGTCTCTTTTGTGTTGGACTACATGGACGGTGGAACCCTTGCGTAGGTTCTTCAAACCCACAAGAAAATCCCATAACACTATTTGGCTAAGGTTTCCAGATAGGTGCTCAAGGGCTTGCATTACCTGCCCCAGAACAAAATTGTTCACCATGATATAAATCCCTCCAATTTACTGATCAATAAGAGAAGTCAAGATTCCTGATTTCGGTGTCAGAACTGTGTTGGCTCACACTTTGCCCCAGTGCAATTCCTTTGTGGGCACTTGTGCTTATATGAGTCCTGAAAGGTTCAATCATGATGGGTATTAATTTACAATTTCTATTGTCTTCTGCAATGCAGTTGCTCAAATACCCTTCAGATTATGACGCGGAGAAGTATTTTCTTAGGAAAGCTACAACCATGGAAAATCGGTCTTGCCACTTATATTCTGAGTTTTCAGGTAATCAGAGATCCTCATATTTAACAATTTGAGAGATCTATCAAGAAACATTACCTTATGGCATGCATGTCTGTTAAAGCAATCAGGCTAAAACTATGTTTCGTCGTTGTTGGCAGTTTCGACTATTGTTCATCAGATTTAGAAAGAAGAGTTGTTTGGTAAATCTCGGCTACAGTACATGAAAGGACCTGAAAACCCCTATTCAGCAGCAGGTCCAGTGACCTTCGGTGGAACTGTGGATGTGAAGGAAAGAAAAAGGTATTTCAATTATTCTTAAGGGACTGATTTGCCTTGTGGTTTTGCCAATTACCGTACCCAAGGGTTCCTTGTGTCTGAAGAAGACATGAAGGTCATGGAATAGTGCAAGGGGTGTGTGGTAATTTCAACTATATTTGGAGCCTAAGAAAGATTAAAAAACCCAAGTATGTTAGGAAAATCACAACAGAACATTTGTTTCTTCGTGTTTATGGACAATGCAACTCTCACACTTCTTGCCAGATACCAGATCAAGCCCAATGAGTCTCATAGAATTGGAATTTGGCACATTGTTTTGGTCAGGGAGTTGCCATACAAGGAATCTGTAATGAATGGCCTCATTCCCAAGTATCTTTCCCACAGGCTTTTCCCAAACTGTGTTTAAAACATTTGGATGGATGCCAAGCTACAGCTTGTTCTTGATCCTTTGTTAATTTTGGAAAATCTCCTTGTAACTCACAATGTTGATATTGTTGTCTCAAAGCATCCTTACAATACTCATAACATGGAGGAAGCCGTTTTTACAGTCATATGGAGAAAGTGGAGCAAAGAAGCTATGAGGTATCAAATGGATAGTTATTGTGCCGACGGCTTGCAACCTTGGAGCTCTGAAAATCTTCCCTCAAGCAGTGGTATGAGAACTCAACTTTGCTCAATTATGGTGAAGTTTTAGTGTGATAGCATCTGAGATTTGTTTTGAGGTTGGTTCTCTCTATAACTAATTTTTGATTTTGTGTGTTGTTGTTGGCATTACAGATGTGGCTGACACTGCACTGATATTGAGAAAGCACACCCTTCCAATGAAGCTATTTTTTTGCCTGTTATTCAATGAATTAGAAATCTTTTATCCTCGGGATCAGTTGCCATTTGCATATGTAAGAGACATTATGACCCCAAAGTGAGGATTCACATGTTCAAATCAGCCATTTTTAATACAATAACAAATGAATATCAACACTCTTACAAAGTCAATCGAAGCATTTTCAAAGAGCCTCCTTTGGACCTGCAAATTTCTTTGGTTTATGAATCCAGAGCCTGCAAATCGTATTTGGACAGAATGTGGGATACATATTCTGTTTGATTGTATTAATTCATTTCAAATTTGATTGGTTGCTAATATTACAACTTCCAGAAGCTATCAATTTTTTAAACTGTGAAGGGTCATGAAATAGCAAGAAATAGCAAAATATGGGAGGATCCATACCTGCAAATTTAACCAATCCATGATGTTGATGGATGGCATGAATGTTAATTTTGTGCTAGATTGGATTAGATGACTGATTTACTTCTCAATAATTGAAATCATTTTTACTGCTTCTGCCAACATGAGATGATAGAGACTGTGCACCTATATCTAATATGTGTATTGCATTTAATGGCGTTGATAGACACTGAATTGTTTTTCCATGTGAATTCCAATGGTGATTCTGGTTATACCAAAAATGAAGGAAAATACAATGAAACGTGCTCTTCTGGACAGCTGGTATCCAAACTGGGTGTACGCCATGAAAATTTTTAACAAGACCAAAGAATTTTTCTAGGTTGCTCTTTGTTGTCAACGCAATCTTAAACTGAAATTTGGTACAAGTTGTATAGGCTTGCATGTGCACCATCATGACAGAGCTTTTATTAAAGGAGGTGCGACGTGGGGACAAATGTCCCCAGATGTTGATTGTTACATTTCTGCATATTTTTTAGATTTGCCTATCCCTATGTCGCCATTTCTCTTCAATTTATGCACATTTCTGCATCTTATTTAGATTTGCATATTCCTATGTCACTATTGCTCCTCAATTTATGCACATTTCTGCATCTTATTTAGATTTTCCTATTCCTATGTCGCCATTGCTCCTCAATTTATGCCTTACAGCGTTTCCTTTGCAACATTTGGTGCAAATGCTAGTGTTATGTTTCTTTGATCCTACAAGTGCTCTTTGAAGCTGGGTAGACGAGGAAGCGAGTGGCAAAGATCTATCAGAAGGGAGAGGAATCAAGCAAGGAGCCAAGCGCAAGATAGAGGTTGGTCTCCTTCTTTCCCCTCTTATCTACTTCTCATAAAGGAAAACAAAAGTGGTTTTAGTTTGTTTGTTTCTAAGGTAGCTACCAGCCTTAGTGGGACTAGCAGCTCTGCATAGACACTAGATTTCCCGATAACAAGAATGTTGACACCTAATCCTTGTGATTGGGTAAATATATGTAAATAAATAAATGAGAAATATGAACAGTCATCGGGAGATGAACTGAACAGTCTCTCCCTCATGTATATAATAGACCTACCTGATGGAATAATATACACGAATCAATTTTTGCTTAATGGAGTTACTACCTAGCCTAACAATTTATTCACAAAAACTATAACCATCAATAAATTCATGAAGAACTAATATATTATAATCAAGAATTAAATATGAGAGAGGAGAATAACGTCTTGCTTTTTAAATCTCTCAAAATAAACTTAATATTATAGAGTCAAAATCTCCATTTTATATTTAAATAATGTTTTTTTTAAGAGAATAAAAACCCACCTCATCCATTATCAAATATAGCATATTTAGAAAAAAACACATTTATTTGTGGCTCACAGTCCAAATTCCTGCCATTTTATTTGCAAAAATTGTGAAAATACATCGTTGGAATAGTGAGAGGAGGAAGGTCCAAAATAAAATGTAGGCTTGAAATTAAGAGATGTGTCCATTAATCAATGAAAATAAATGTAAAAGTTAGGAATAATTTGCATGATAGTTTAGGGTTTGAATTTATATGACAGGTGGAAAAATATAGATTATTTTGTTTTCGTGGGTGGGTGGATTAATGCTTATAGTTATGGAGGGAGGGCAGGAGGAGGAATCAATTGGAGACAAAGTTCGAGGTGGTTTTTTTTTCAGAAATCAATAATAATATTTAACAAGGTGTCTACATACGCATTTTCATATGTGATCTAGAATCATTGCACCAATGAGCTTGGCATCTACTCAGAGGTCCTGCCATAGTCATCCCTGACCTTTGTAAATTAAGAAACACTTTTAGCTGAGGGAAATGATAAGGTATCAAAATGTTTTAGGTATATTTTATATTTTGCTTTCAATCTCTACTCTTCCATATCTTTCCAATTACCCCAATTTCTAAATATCATTTCCAAGCTAGATATTTGATTGAATGTTCAATCTGTTAAACAAAATGCAGGAAATGGGTCTTGAATTTGATTAAACCTTGTTCAAGGTTGTTTATGATTACGTCAACTCATCTTTTACCACAACACCCATTCCCAACCCAAGGAAAAACCAAAATCAAAATCAAAAGATATAAAATTAACATAACGTAAACTTAACCTTGAGGGTTAGCTTAGTTGGTCGAGTCCATGTTACTAAAGAAAATCTACTATTTATAGGTCACAATTTCTATCAGACCATGAGGTGACTCCTCAAATGAGATTATATTATTCATTTAGGTTGTTCATTATTATATACATGTGGGAGTGACTGTTGAGTTTCATATCCTGATGACTCTTCATTTTCTCTATTATTTATTTACACTATTTACAGTTGTTCACCTAATCCCTATGACTAGGTGTCAACATTGCCCCCCTTAATCTGAAGGGATGTTGGTGAGTCCAAGCATCATTCTGAATCTTTCAAGATTTTATTTTCCAAGTGCTTTGGTGAAGATGTCTGCAATCTACTCATTAGTGGAACAATGGCGAAGATGGATTGTTTTGGCCTCAACATGATGTCAAATCAGATGATATTTTGTATTGATGTGCTTTGTTCGATCATGTAACTTTGGGTTCTTGGCCAGCTTTATTGCTGAGGTATTGTTAGTCATGAGTCAAGTCAAATGTACTTGTTTTACATGCAAATTTTCCAGAATTTTCCTTTGCCAACAATTTCTTTTGTTGCCTCAACTACTTCCACATATTCTGCTTCTGTTGTGGAATCTGCTAGAGCTTATTGTTTGTGTCATCCCCAGGAGACATCTCCTGATCCAAGACTCATAGCATAACCAGAAGTAGATAACCCATTTTCTTTGTCTCCATCGAAGTTTGAATCAGAGTATCCAATCAAGCTAAAGTCACCCACCAGTGTATACATGAGTCCATAGTCTTGAGTTCCCTTCAAGTACTTTAGAACCCTTTTTGCAGCAGACCAATATCCCTCACAAGGATTTTGCATAAACCTAGAGAGGATTCCAACGACAAATGAAATTCCTGCACTATTACAAAATGGCTAATTAGTTACTAAAACAATGACTAAAATTTGCATATAAATGACTATTTTTCAGTTGGTGACCAGTAGTAGCTAATTTACAGTATCTTATAACGCGACCAACTTTTAGTCATTTTTAGCTTAGTCATTAATTGATTGTCTCAATTTTATCATCTAGTAGTATATTTAGTCATAAATTTGGTCATTAATTTAGTTATTGATTTAGTCATTAATTGCCACAATTAATGACCAAATATACAACAAAATATATTACTATATGATCATCTGAGAAAACCAATTAATGACCAAAGAAATATGACCAAAATGTTGGTTGTGTTATAAGACACTGTAAATTAGCTACTACTAGTCATATATATGCAAATTCTAGCCGTCATTTGAAACCAATTAATGACCAAAGAAATATGACTAAATTTTTGTCGTGTTAAAGATACTGGAGATTAGCTACTAATAGTCGTATATATGCAAAATTTAGTTGTCATTTGTAATGAAAATATAATCATTTGCAGTACTCATTTATATTTTTTTGGTATTTTGATATTTATTATATAAATGACTAATTTAGTAGTTTATATTCATTTCATTTATTTTCATTAATAATCATTATAAATGACTAATTTAGTCATATATTCATTTTATTTGTGTTCATCATTAATCAATATAAACTACTTTTTTAGTAGCTTTAGATTGATTTTATGTGTTCATTATTAATCAACATAGATTAATTAGTATGATTTTGCGACTAAATTAAAAGAACATCATACAATGTGAATTGGTTCATCTAATATGAAAATTCAAAATTACATATGTTAGTTAAAATACTAAACAACATCAAGTGCAACTATAAATAATTTCAACCATAGAAATTATATTATATGAAATGTCAAGTATTACAATACGAGTTTCCAACTTAACATTGGCTCAACTACAATTTACACATGAAATGTTGTTTCATCACTATAAAACATTATCATTGTGTTGTCAAGTCATTGCAAGTGAATTCACCAACTATGAAGATTTGAACATCAGTGTCTATGTGTGTGTCTTATGCGGGATATTGGCTTTAAGGGTACCACTAGATTGGTTCTCTTCTCTCTCTTTTTGCATTTGTCGCTCCAGTGTTAGTGTTCTCCTCTTTCTTCAAATCCTGCTGCTTACCATCAATACTGAGTTCCTTTTCTGAAAACAAAAGAACCTAGAATGCAGAGTGTAAGACATGAGAGATGATGAACAATAGAATATAAATGAAAGTAGACTATAAAGGTTTTATATTACATATACCTCAACATCAAAAATGTTAAAGCCATTCTTCCCCATAAGAGAAATAAACTTGAACAAGTTTTCTTCAGTTGAGTGATAGTGGCCACTATGTGGCCAGATGACCTGTATAGAGAAATTAAAGTCACCATAGAAAAGAACACCTTAGTATCTTAGTATTCAACCTTCAGGGAAAGCTTAGGCACAATCACGCCAACTAAGTTACATGCTAAAAATCTCAAGTTGTAAATAACTTGTTAAAAAAAATAATCTGAGGTGTGATGTCTAATCCTTGTCATTTTAGTCGCAACAACAATTTGTTGTCTAATTCATGAAATTGGTCAAGTATACAAAAAACATGTTCTCAAATAACAACATGAAAGCAAAATTTTCTAATAATCATGAAAATATTTCAAAAACAAAATAGTTAAAAGGATTTCAATCAATATCGTGTAATATTAATTTCATCTTCAAGTTTTGGTTGTTGTACCAAGTACTTTCAATTTCGTAGTTAAAATACAAACAAAAATCGAAATAAATGTTCAAAATACAATCAAACAATAAAGAGAGGATATCATGGAATGGACATTGCAATTATAAAATATGTTTACTTTTCCATCGATATCTTATCACACATTCCTAAAACATTTGCTTACCCAAAATAACCATGAAGTGAAGGAATCACAACATTAAAAACCATATGAATACTTACTAGAAACACTTCGAAAGTCGATGGGTGAAGTGCCTGAAGGATCTCTAACAACAAATGAATCATATCCAAGACATGATCTCTATATTGTCTCCCCATCCTTTTTCCAATCACATCTCATGTAACCTGCCCACATGAGAGTCAAGTAACAATCAAATGAAGGAATTGACATTTGTTTTTATCTTTTATATGAATAAAATTTGAATATAATTTTTTTGGGTAACATATTAATTCGTATTTAAAACCTTCCTGTCATGAGAATGTATCAATCAGGTAGAACATCAGGAAAATTGACCTCAATGAGGTCCTCTAATAATTTCTACAATATCAATATTTGTCTTGCTGTGATATCTTGGCTAGAAAAAAGAACATATCTACAAACGAAAAAGCCATATATTACTTATGTTCAAACTATGTATATGGTGTATTCTTAGGTAACTTTTTAAGATGTCCCTCTACCTTTACCAAAGCGGATTGTAGCTTGGTTAAAATCTTTATTATTTCATTCAAAATCAACTTCCACAAGATAAATGCCACATGTTATTCTTTCCTGTTTCTCAACATGCTAGATATGATAAATTGAAAGTCACATAAAAGCAAGAGAAAACCATTTTCTAACCAAAACAAATAAATAAACAATGCCTCTAATAAAATTTCACACCTCAGAAATTACTCAGCCACGTGCTCAGACTAAAGGTGATATTCTTTGAATCATCTTTAGGTCATTTTTAATGGGATATTCGTATTTTTACCATGATTTCAATTTGGTGCTAAAAGAAATATATAAATCTAGGTTATTATCAGTGAACTTCAAGTATAATTCAAAAAAACAATGTCATTATAAGGTATGGAGAGAGAAACATCTTCATAATTAGGATTGTCTATTTTAGTTTGGTTTAAGTTGAGTTGGTATTTGAATATATAGTTTTCTCTAAAGAAGTGAAATAGAAAGATAAGAACTGAAATAACCCTGTGAATTTTTAAATAATTCATATTATATATCTCTAAAACAGGCAAGTTATCCTTCTTTGCTATTTGATAGAGATTTATTGGCATAGAATAATCATGAATTAACGATCAAACACAATGATGCGATATATTAACCAAGGAAAGAAAAATGACATGGCTTTGGTATTTGTGTGCTCGAAGGAAATCCAACAATGGTTGTGTTCTTTCTTTACCATGAAATAATATTGAAGAAAAATGTTGGTTTAGAAATTGAACTTCGTTACCAATAGGAGATGGTCATGTTAGGTAAGGAAAGGATGAATTGAAAGGCTCAAGATCTAGCTCCAATACATAGTTACCCTTGTCACTACAAAATAAAAAGTTGTCATCATTTGCTTATCCAGGTAAAAAGAAAATGAGTTTGTATTTGTGCACTTGTGATAGTATATGAAAAAGAGAGCACTAGTGGAAATCAAAATGTGTTGTCCCATCATTCAACCTAAAAGAAAAATTATATATTCAGTTGTTGACTACAGTGGAAATCAAATGTAAGATCCACTCAACTTGATTTTTACATGGCATAGTTGTAATGAACTAGTACAATAGAAGCATGCTAAATCATAAACAAGAGATGATAAAAAAGAATAATGGAACATTATTTCCTACCACATAATTGGAATGAATAAAATTTCCACAGAATTCATCCAAAAAATTAGAAGAACTTATGGCAAAAGAATATATCATTAGTGTTTTGTAGCCTCTTTAACATATGTAGCCTAGGGTAGTAGAGGAGGCCAAATGTAGCAGGATTCCAATTGTGTGGGATATAAAAACAAAATGTGGAAAAACACGCTTGCAAAGTCACAAAATCTCACTCTAAATAATAGAACATGTTGAGGATAGTAATGATGAAAATAGATCATGTATTAAGATCAAGCCCCTTATTGATCATGAATTAGCAAGGCAGCTGGTAATTTTTACTCGTAAAAAAAATATCATAATTAGTGTAATGACTGTGTGGATCTTTTTGTGAATTTTTTTACATTTATATTATGGTGTCCTTGCAGGAGAGAGTGATGAAAGTTCTCCAAGTTTGGTCAGACTGGTTTCTCCTTTCATATGCTTATGTGAATGAACGGAGAACTACATTTCTTCGGTTTGGAAATTTGGGTGTCCCTCCCTTCCATTCAATATGTGAAGATACCCCACCATTGAAGGACCTTGATAGTTTTGAATCCAATGTTACAGACATAAAAGATGGATCTGGTCCAAATCAAGATGTTGCTATGGTGATTGGAGAGGGTGCAACAACTTGAGAATTGTTTAGTATTCCTCTTATGGAGCTTGAAAGATAGTGTAGGAAAAATGGTTTATCTATTTGTGGTGGTAGGGAGGTAATGTTTTTTTGGTTGCTTAGCTTAGAATAAGAAGAGAAGCATAAGAACCAAGATCAAGACGAGGATTTCAAGTATGGGTATAACTTTGCAATCGAAGGGAAGCATGCAAGAGAAACGAATGCTTATATACAATTGGGAGGGGAAAGGTGGAGCACGAGTGAAGAAATAAAATCCATACTTTATGATGATAAGGACTATATATCATTATCATCACCTAGGAAATTGTTTTAGGAAGAATCATCTTTATGGTCACGGTTTGTGGAATGTGAATCAGTGGATGCCTCTTGCAGTGGAACTTTACCAAAAAATGTTGGTGTCATGATGGTAGTGTCACGTGATGTGCCCCCAAAAACTCAAAATATTCTAGGTAATGTCAAGGAAAATTTCTTTCTCTACTCCTTAACTCATATTTTGCCCCATCCACGTTTTGATAGAGAAATTATCAGGATCATAGAATGATATTTTCTTTAATGAAGGAGTCCAAGGGCTAACAATTTAAGGATATGGTCAATATTTTTTTAATTGGACAGTCTTGTCTGACTTGCAACGATTTGGGTGTCAAACTTGTTGCCGAGCCAATGTTATTCACATGTCAAAATTTTGAGTATGACTTGTGGTTGAGGTTGAATGAGAGGATTTTTCTTAATACTATTTAGTCAAGGAAAAGAACTAAATTCAATGTCCATTTGAATTATGAGTCATGAAGAATAGTAACAGATTTGGTGAGCTTAATAGGGCTCATCCTTGTCATGATGTGTTACACTCAAATGGCCTGAATGCATGAATTTCAAAAGGCTGAGATATGATATAAATCTTGGGGAATTTTGACCAAATAAATAACCCAAATATGACACTTGAGATATTATATAAATCTGGGAAATTTTAACCAAATACATAACCTAAACCTTAAACCTAGTAGTGTGAAATCCACTATTTGAAGTGTGGCTACTGAAGACAAATTTCTTAAATACTTTTAAAAATTAACATACAAATAATTTACAAAAGCATGGAATTTCGTTGTCAATCAAATGTCAAATGGATAACAATTAAAGTGATAACCCACAATGACAATTCAAAATCGACAAGACATATTAGACAAATGTTTAAAACTTATTAGGAACATCCTAATCCTACAGGTTATTCATCTAAAGCAACCGAAGATGTTACCTTGCTTGGGAAACATGGAATGTTAATGATATAAATGAAAAAAAGATAAATAATTAAAACTGACTATTAGAACCATCGTAAACAACGAATGATAAACAAAATGAAAATGGGGCAAAATGTCATGTAACCACTCCATGAGATTGCCATCTGCTTCCATACTCGATGTTTCCCAAGACTAAGTAGGTCATTCCATTGGTGTCCACATCCTCATACCCACAATATAATTCATCCTCATATCCACATACAAATTTCATTGGTCATACCATTCTGTAACGAAACAAATAAAAGAAAATGAAGCCTGAAAGCCTTTTTTCTTGTCAACGGTTTAAATGTTTTGAAGTGTGTATTTAAAAAGAAGATTATCATACCAATATCATTGATTTTTTTGAAACTCTATTCAAATACATCACTTCCTCCAAAAAATTTTCATATCGTGGATCGTCATAATTCAAGTCATGAATTAAACGAAGTTCTATCATCTCTAGAGCATGGGTGCTCTGAAGAAAGCAACCTAATACACTGATTTCCCTATCATGAAATTTAGTTATGTCTACATAAACTTGTATATATGGAGATGAGAGAATGGGGATCTGAGACGTCGAGGTATGGGATATTTTGAAAGTTCCTACATTGCATTTCAAAACTAGAATAAGCCAGCTCTGCACTCATTTACGAGGCAAAAGACATAAATATTCATTATGAACATAGTGGAAAAAAACCATGGAAGAATTTTATGGTCTTTTCACATCTTATAGCACGTTAACCTTTTTAGTTTAGGAAGTGTAGATTTTCATTAAGGAATAGATATGAAACAAAGTTGTTACTTAATTTTGTTTCATATCTATTCGATATACTGAATCTACAAATAGGACATAATAATGAACCAAAACATAATAGTCAACCTAACTACATTAATATATGCTTTGTATAAATTTTTTTATTTTTATGCTATACCTGACAACTAAGTAGCAAATGCAAACATTCTTAAACATTGAAACATGTTGTTCATTGCACATGTAAAAGAATAGAAGAAATTTTGTCTTTACCAAGATAAAGTTGTCACCCATTAACAAACATTGGAGATTAGGAAGCCTCTCGAATAACAAATTGAGAAGACACATATTTCTTTAAGCAAAGGCACAACACATTTGACCAGCTCCTTTAATTATTTAAAGCTCCCCATCATCTCAATCAATATGTCCACAAAGGAATTGTATGCATTATCGAGATATGAGTCAATTTCCAGTATGGTCAAATTACTTCCACGTTGCATATTGAGTCTCAAGATAGAGCATGAAAACTCTTGAAACAGTATCCCATTCACTCTCAAATATCTTATCATGTATGCCCCTGCATACACATACAAGACAACCTACATTTACAGTGGTTTATATTTTATCCACATACAATGTGCATTTGCACTAGCTTTATTGTAAAGCATTGAAAGTAATAGTAAAATCCAGACTCACATGGTTGTAGTTTGAAGCAATGCAATTGAAGATGTTTTTTCCATATCTAGTTGCTGCTTGACGTAAATTCAGTGATTCCTCTACTGAGGACCACAAACGCAGGGAGTGCACTGAAGGTCAAATACTGACGATAAAATATCCTTTATGGTTTGGCTAGTCGAGTGGGGCGTCTGATCAGAATGGATGAGCATACAGCTAAGCTTTAAAAGGGGTCCTATGCAAGTGCTTTTAAATGATATCCCTTGGAAGCTTCAACATAGTACTCAGTATCATCATACAAAAGACCACCGAAAAATATACCATCTGATCCAGTCAAAGTTTGAAGAACCAAGTCACCCTTTTTCAGAAGACCATTGCTACTATCATTTTGAGCAATTATTTTAATGTCAGCACCTAGGATTGTTGGCAGCACTAGCCCTGAATGTACCTTCCTAGGAACCCCACAAAAGAAGGAATATCAAGTTAGAAACCATCACTTTTAACAACAACGTGCCAACTTCTTGGATAAAACAAGACCTTTTTAAAACTATTTTTCTCACTAGCATTTCTTTTATCTCTCAGACCAAAGACAATTTCATCTTTAAGATTGGCCCAATGAGCGTACTTATATACAACAATGTTGCTTGGTCCATTAGCACTTGAAAAAAGTTTTATATTATGGATCATATCTATAAATGCACCCTCCTTTTACCATATGTCTATAATAATGCTTCGATACAACTCATTTGCTTTGGGATAAGAACTTGAATCAACATGTATTTCACCACTTAGTAGATATTTTTCACTAGTCAAATATATAGGCTTATGGTTCAATACATTGAATTCTAATGAAGACATTCCAAAGAAAATGCACAAGTTCAAGAAATGAAGCATGTGCACACGAGAAGCTTCTAAGTAGATTTGCTACCATCCTTTCTTAATCAACAAATTCATCAGTTCTTTGTTTGGCTATACAATGTAAGAAGCCACAGGATGAGTAGACATAATACGCAACCAATAGCCTTTTTGGATAAAAACTATCTCTAAATGATCAAAAACACCAACATTGACATCAGTTACGTTTCTCTCCCAACACTAGTCATCATCCTAATCTAAAAATTCAAATGAAGGTCCATGTTTTACCTCAAGACGCAATGCACCAGGTAGGACTTTCTCAAATATGAAGTCACTGCTCTCATTTGTTAAAATTAAAGAGTTAAGCTTCTTTGAACCTAGATTTCAACAGCCAGAGAAGTTAGTGATACAGAAATTGAGGAGTCACATCCTTCCTTGCATATCACTGATCCACAGATATCAACAAGGGCCTTTATAAATTCAATGCCAAACATTGGTCTAGTTACTATCACATCAATGTGTGATGGTGAAAATTGAAGACCAGAATCACGTTTTGTTGTTGTGGTTAGTGGGGATATTCAATATTAACTTGGTTGAACCTAGAAGCAGAAGTTTCCCATGTCATCAATCCTCTTTAGTTGAGGCTTAACATTGTTTGACCCATGTGTCAAGCCAACTTGACACTTTCCATAATAGCCATTTTTCACTAATTTTAGGGAACCAAAAATATTATAATGTGTTCCTTCTATCTTTGGGATTGAAGCCATGTTTGGAACAACCATGAAATTCTCTAAACTTCTAAACTCGAAGTGATCCTTCTCAGCCTTGATTGTGTAGCATGTTTATGTTACATTATCAAGTTTGTAATATCCCAGTACATCTGTTTTAGCTCTTTCTCGTCCATCAACTAATATCTTAACACCTTCAAAACGAACTCCTTCAGAAGTCACCACAAGTCCTCCAACTAAGAAACCTGTGACCTGAAATGGCTGAGATATATTAACATGACTGTGCTAAAAAAGAACCTCTATAAACGGAAGTGAAACTTCAAATATTGTATTCTCACCCTTGTAGAATGGCAACAACCTTTATTTTCCACATGGAATAAAATTAAAAGCAAATTTCCCATATGCATCAGATATTGCATGACAAAGTGCTTGATTTGGCCAAGGAGCTTCTTTGAGGGCACTTCACCTCATGGAAATCATCTGAATAAAGGTATACATGAACACCTAAAATAGGGTTACCCTGAGAAAAAAATAAGCCATCCATATCATAACTTGGGACATAAAAGATGTCATCTACTACCAGATTTCCAAAGCCCAACTCCATCTCTCGAGAGCCTCTTTGGACAATTGTTAAGAGAACATGAGAATCACGTAATTGAAAAAGAATATTATAGAAAATATACTTTATAAACCTCAATCATTGTACCTCATGCGTAGTGCCATCCTATCTAGGATCAACATTAGGTATGACCTTGTATCTTCTTCCTCTATTTAGCAATTGGCTCACAGAGCCCGCTCTTTCCACTTCTTCACGTTTGATTTCATGGAGGGCTATTGTGTCCTCTGGAGACACATCCTTAAGGTATATCCAAACTTATTTTGTGTATCAAACGAAGGCAATGAGAGAAAAATATCATGGCCTTTCCCTTTTGAAAAAAAATGTAGTGGGATTTCATATGACTTGATATTTGTATACTGCTCAAAGATTGATGAAGTTTATGTATTCATGATGGGAAGAAACCAGCCTATGTTTCCTTGGAGTAATATTTGTAAACGTGTAGCTGCCTCCTTGCAATGTAAACACATCATTAATGAGATCATTTCTGGTGGAAATGAGTTCAACGTTCACATTGGCACGACCTCCATTTATATCTGGACAACTTTCTACTCCAACCCCCATCACTCTCCCAAAAATAGTGAACTCAGTGAAGTAAAAATTGATGCCTTTGTGGCCATTGCAACCATTATGATCCACTAATACAAATTCACCCATTTAAGATATATTCACTAAGTCAGGGAATATGAATATCTCCGATGTAATTTTTCCACTCGATAATCTTAACATCAAATCGGAAACTATCTCGTTCCTCTTCATATCAAATCTGAAATTGTCTCATTCATCCTCAGAGAGCTCTTGAAATAGTTTTTTAGAATTGTATCGAATATGCACAAATATATTAAAAATATTGTTAACATATGCTACTTGATTACCAATCAAAATGTTTAAAACAATATAGCACCAATAAATTTGTATTTCATCTACATTGCACATAATTCACCTTCCTTCGTAGAATGCATATGGCTCATAGATATTTTCCAGGTGCTTCAATTGCTGTAACATATATTTTGTAGATGATCTTGATAACCCCACTATCTGCAATATAAAGTAAAATTTACATGAGTACATTTTTAACTGTTCAAATTCCACTTATATTCAACAAAATTTCAAATAAGAAAAACAGAGTATCGTTACAACTTACATTGTTTGGTGAAATAGCTGTTGTGTCCAGAGCCTACCCATAATTCTCCATAGTATTAAGAGAGGTCAATTGCTTCGACAATTTTACTGGCTTTCCTTTGCGATGAATGTAGGGATTACATTTAAAATGTTCAAATATTATTTTTTAAAATTCTTGAATTGGTATGGGATTTACCAACAATTTTATTGGATTTCCTTTGCGATGAATGTAGGGATTACATTTAAAAAGTTCAAATATTATTTTTTAAAATTCTTGAATTGTTATGAGATTTACCATTGAAGAAGCAATCTGATAAACCTTTAAGCCATGATTTCTTACGTGTTTGGCCATGGCTGCTAAAGTTGCATTCGCAACCATGTCTACTGATATATGAAATTTGAATTCAACAAAAAAAAGGAACATATTTAAGAGAAAAAGGATAATGGTTTTTTGGGTCGAAGTTTTGAAGACATATATGGAAGATTTGATCTCCCAAGAGAAATAAATAATGTAGAGAAGCTCTAAAAAAATCAAATAAATATGATTTAAATAATTAAAAAATGTCAAATCTATGTTTGGAACCATCCATTGTCATCTTCCAGATATAGATGAAAAACGTAATCTAATAAAAAAAATTAATATGGAAATACTCCAGAAAATCTAAAATTAATTATGAAATGCTTTTTCACACTTTGTTAAGAGTTACTCACCAGATCTAGCACAGTATCTGGATTGGCCAAGAAGCAAGATAGTTGACCTTTGCCATAGTGCGTAACCATTGGATCAATCATTCTGCAAGCTAAATATTTGATTTAGCTCAACAACAATGTGAGAGTAATCGAGCATCGGATCCAAAGGTTTCCTCAACTTTGTAAAAGAATGACTTTTGAAGAATGCTCGACATCCATTGATCCGTTGACAGTGGTTCGAACTGCCAGACATGTAACCAACATCTAAAGCACCCACCATGTTTCCATTACAAGGAACTTCTAATTTAAAAACCTATTACTTTTTTTTCCAGGTTTCAGCAGCGCACTGCATCTCTCTTTCTCTAGTTCCCAACTAGTTGTCACTAGTTCAATGCCAATAGAATCTGAAATCACTCTGATGGTTGAGATGTTGGTTTTCAGGGGCACCAAACACATGGATCCACTGAAAATCCATCCGCATGATCTATATCAGTTTTATCTTCCCATATATTTAGATAGGTGTTACCCTGGTAGAAACAGTGACAGATTTAAAACAATGTCATTACATTGTCAATTATCAAGGCAAGATGATCTATAACCCTATGGTTTAGGGAAAAATATGAGAGATAAGGAGAGAGGGAGGGGATAGAGATATGGATTTGGAGGGGGAGAGAGGGAGGAAAGAAGAAAGACATGGAGAGTGAGGAGTGGAGAGAGAGAGGGACTGACAAGGGAGAGATGGAGAGAAAGAGTGTATGTTTAGGGGTGAGATAAAGAGATAAATAAGGAGAGATGGAGAGAAGAGGGGAGAGATGGAGAGAAGAGGGGAGAGAAGGAGATAGAAGGAGAGAGGGAGGGATATAGTAACATAGGTAGAGAGAGAGAGAGAGAGAGAGAGAGAGAGAGAGAGAGAGAGAGAAATATGGGGGAAGAGATAGGATTGGAGGGAAAAGGGAGAGAGAGAGAGGGTGGAGAGAGAGGAAGAATGAGAGATAATACTTGAGAGAGAGAAGGAGAGTGATGGGGTAAGAAAGAGGATTAGAGGGAAAAGAGAGAGAGAGAGAGAGAGAGATGGGGGAGGAGAGAGGGAGTTAGGAGAGAAAGGGAGAAAGAGGAAGTATGAGAGATAATATTTGAGAGAGAGGAGGAGAGAGGGATGGATAGGGAGATGGAGTTATAGGGGGAGAGAGGGAAGGAAGAAGAAATACATAGAGAGTGACAAGTGGAGAGAGAGATGGAGTAACAATGGAGAGATGGAGAGAGAGTGTGTATGTTTGGGTTTGAGATAAAGACAAAGAAGGGGAGGAATGGGGGAGAGAAGGAGAGAGGGAGGGATATAGTAACAGAGTTGGAGGCTGAAGAGAGAGAGAGAGAGAGAGAGAGAGAGAGAGAGTGGAGTGAGGGAGGGAAAGAGAGATGGAGTTGGAGGGGGAGAGAGAGAGAGGCAAGAAGAAAGAAATATAGAGAGAAAGGTAGAGAGAAAGGTAGAGAGAGAGAGAGAGAGGAAGAGAGGAAAGAAGTAGGGAAGAGGGATAGAAGCAAGGGAGAGGGAGATAAGGGGAAGAGAAAGAGAGAGAGAGAGGGAGAGGAGGAGGGAGGGATAGGTAGATAGATTGAAGAAATAGAGTGTATGTTTTGGCAATGATATAGAGAGGCAAATGGAGATAGAGGTATAGATTGAAAGTGAAGAGAGGAAAGAAGAGATGGATGGAGAGAGGGAGGGAGGGACAAAGAGATTGACAGATATGAATTGAAATAGAATGTGTGTTTGGGGGGTTGAGATAGAGTGGAAAATAAGGAGAGATGGAGGGAGATATAGATATATATAGAGGGGGGAGAGGGAAGAATATTTCTTGCACTAGATATGTTGATTTTAGTGTAGACAGTGATATGTAATCCAATTTGATTTGTTGCACTAGATGTATTGATTTTAGTGTAGATGTTGATTTCTAATGATATTTGATTGCTTTCACTAGATGCATTAATTTCAATGTAGATGATTTCTAATCATATTTGATTTCTTGTACTAAATGAATTTATTTCAATGTAGATGGTGATTTCTATTCCTATTTGATTGCTTGCACTATTTGCATTGATTTCAATGTAGATGTTGATTTCTAATAATGTTTGATTGCTTACACTAGATGCATTTATTTCAATGTAGATGGTGATTCCTAATATTATTTGATTGCTTGCATTAAATGCATTGATTTTAATGTAGATGGTGATTTCCAATCCTATTTGATTGCTTGCACTAGATGCATTGATTTTAGTGTAGATGTTCCTTTATAATCCTATTTGCTTACTTGCACTAGGTGCATTAATTTTAGTGTAGATGTTGGTTTATAATCCAATTTTCTTATGTGCACTAGATGAATTGATTTGAGTGTAAATGTTGATTTCTAATCTTATTTGATTGCTTTCATTAGATGCAGTGATTTTAGTGTAAATTTTGTTTTCTAATCTTATTTAATTGCTTGCATTAGATTCATTAATTTCAGTGTAAATGTTGATTTTTGTTTTGATGTAATTGGATGTATGATGGTACATTAATTTTAAAGTGACTGGATTAACATTGTGCATTGATTTCAGTGTAAGAACAAAAAATTATTGACAATGTACATTGATTTTTGTGTTATAGTAATTCAACCTATTAATATTGGAGAGAAGGAGAGACAAGGAATGATGTTTACTACAATAGATTGAGCTAAAGATTTAAATGGTTTATGGTTTAACCTATCCTTTTCATATAATCGATATGAAAATATGACAATCAATATGAAAAGATGACAAAAGTAAAAAGGGTGACAATAAGAGTAATAGAAGAAAATAGTTTTAGATTAACCACAATGAAGACTATTTGTAATTGACTACATTCTTATTTTTCACATTTTCTATCATTAAACACTATTACATTGTCCCTTTACATTCAAAATTTATACTTCATTATTTTTCATCATTAAAGTTATTATCATCAAAACAAACCAGAGCAACTAAGAAAATTTAAAATTAAAATATACAGATTAATCTGAGACATATTAGCATAGTTAAAATGTTTATATTAATATTAGATGAATTTACACATTATTGATAAAATTAATCATATGTTCATTAGATTTTCTTTGGCTGCACATGACTAAGACCAACCTAGATCCATCTTAACTTTGGATCTATCAAGCACTGAGAGGGATCAAATCTCCCGAGTTACAAAACTTTCCTTAATTTTTGCACTCAAAAAAGAGGTTTGCACCTTAAGAGATGTGATCCCTATCGTCGCTTGATAGATCCAGAGTTAAGATGGAACTAGGATGGCTTTATTTCAAAATTGAGGAAATTACAAATACTTTTGAAAGTAACTTTTCATTAAAATAATAATTCTTTACTTTCAATTACATAAATTGATATAAAACTAGCTTGGATTATATTAATTTTAGATCTTAATTTTGGATTTACCAAGGGAAAAAGGGATCAAATCTCTTTTCACTTTAAAAAATGTTTGTATATGAAGAGATTTTATGCCTCTAACACTTGGTAAATTAGGAGTAATATGATTGAATTATTAATTATAATTATAATTATTAATTTTATATTTCACTATACTTATTTTTATTTTTATAATTTACCCCAAATTTATTTTGCTTAAAATTTTTCACATTAAATTTTATTTTACGGAGTTTCCTCAAATTAGATGTTAAAATTGATTTTCAAATCAAATAAATTGGCTATATTTTTAATTTGCCCCATGGTGTAGATTAGTTGATGATAGAATGGGTTGTTAGGGCATTTCTTATGATGTTATATATTGGTTTAAACTTCGATTAGCTCAGTGTCACGTGTGAGGCAATGTGGGTACACTTGGAGGTGATTGTGGTAGTGGATAGAATCGATCCTTAAGTACAAACATGCTATAGTTGTCTATTCTCTCATATACAAAAAAATAACAATAATAATAATAATCTTATTTTTTTAATTTTATTGAATTAATTATTTATCAAAATTAGATTTTATTAAAAGCACATGATTTTATTGGAAGTATTTTAGGTGATGGAAATAAAGGAAACTAATTTTCTTGTAAGCATTTTCTAAATTGTATCTCCACTCAAACAATCTCATAGAAAAAAATCCTTGACCCCACCCATCAAGCAAGCCACCCAATGTCACCTTGGTGGTCTTCTCTCACTCTTTAGACTACAAGAAGGATATCCTTATCTAGGGGGGAATCCTTAAATATCAAGCTAAGCTAGGTCATTGATTAATGAAAGGAATTTCCTTAACAAAGACTAGTGATTTGACACTACTCACTCTCAAAGTAAAAGGTCAAGGATAAGTGTGCGAATAGTAAAACAAACCATGAATTATTAACAATTCTTGAATGGTTTTAATTACACAACTATGCTTATTCATGCAACCAAATTATACTTGAAAAATGAAAGATAAAGCTTGCTCAATTAACCTTATAGCATGAGATGCTAGTGAAGCATATATACAATGACACAATAAAAGTAGAAAATGAATCGTAAATTGTCTATACAAGTAAGGCATTAGATCATTCATTCATCATATTCATGAGCATTGGAGATTAAGAGTTCGTTATCATCATCAAGAGAACATTCCACAATTAAGAGATCATATGCCAACAATATTAACTATGTTTGGGACAACAAAGAGTTATATGTTTGCGATGATAAATAAAGGAAATATTCAAACTTGTCATTGTTAATAAGGACAATGAAGACAAGAAATTTGAATGTGGACTACTTACATGTTTGTAACATTCAAATGTCATCCATTTATCATCTTGCAAGTTGCATGAAGGAAATTTGGTAGTGGTACTAAGTGAACATTCTTTGATCAAATTCCATACCCTCTCCTTAGCACTACCACTTTGCAATACGAAGAAGAAATGTGAAATATATGTGCAACCAACTAAATAATTTGGAAATGTTGTTGCAAAAAATATAGGTGGTTATGTCGTGTTGCAAAAGGAGGTGTTGGCCCACTACCCTTTTCGATAATTTGTCAACCTTTGAATTTGATTCCCTTTGAATGTGATCAAATGATATGACCCTGAAGATTCTAATAAGCTCCATAATTTTAATCATCCTTTGATAAAAATAAAGAAGTGTACAAGGAAGTATAACCTTTCACCCAATCTAAAACAACCTTTGAATCCCTTATGACTTGTAATTTTAGATTGTTGAAGTGACACAATTAAAATGACTAACATAAATGACTAATTCATATTATTGTAGTTTTTGTTAGGTAGTCATATTTTGTTTCCTAGACTAAATTAGTCATAATTTATGTTAGTAATTTTTAGTAGTATTGCTTATTAGCTAGTTGTATATTTTAACTGGTGACTAAAATATTCATTTATGTTAGTCGTTTTTAGTTGGGTCTCTTAATATTGCTAATTTTTTGTAGTATTTCACTTGGAAAAGTTGTGGTGTCTAACATTTTTAGGCACCTAGTCACTAATTTGACCATTTTCTACTAGTGTTGGTCTAGTAGTAGTCAAGTAGTTGAGACTTCCTATAAGTTGTTTATACTTTGTTGCATCCTCAAATTATTTTCCTTCAATGGATGTGAGCTTTAAGTTTTGTTCCATTGGAGTAGTCAGAGGATTGCATTCAACGATGCCAAACCTATTCAATAGATCTCCAATGTACTTCTTTTGAGAAAGGAATATGGACTTCGCATGTTGAGTTACTTCAATACCAAGATAGTAATGAACATAGCCCAAATTAGTCATTTCAAAACCTTTCCTCAATTCCTTCTTTATGGATGCAATGTAGCTCTCATTTTTCCATGTCATCAAAAGATCATCCAAATATACCACAAGATATACAACCGTTTTGCCAACTTTCTTGACAAACAAAGTTGCATGATCAAGATCTTAATGTTTGAAATTGATTTTTAAAAGATGCTTAGTTAGTTTTTCATACCAGTCTCATGGTGCTTGTTTGAGGCCATACAAGGATTTCACAAGTTTTCATACTTTATGTTCATGTCCTTTCACAGCAAAGCCTTCGAGCTAGGACATAAAAACATTCTCTTTTAGATCTCCATTCAAGAAAGTAGTTTTACATCCATTTGATAGAATCTCCAACCATTCTAAGCTGCTAGGGAAAAGATTGTCTGGATGGTAGCTCATTTTGCTGTGGGGGAAAAAGTCTCCTCATAATCCACCCCTTCCTTCTGTGCAAAACCTTTTTCCACAAGCTTTCCTTTGTGCTTGTCAAGTGAGCCATGAACTTTATACTTGTCCTTGTAGACCCCCTTGCAGCCAATTGGTTTGGTTCCCAATGGAGGATCAACCAGCTTCCAAGTGCCATTATTTAACAAGGCATGATACTAATTTTGAATTTCTCTTTCCCATTCATCATGAGAAGCAGCTTCTTTGAAGGAAGTTGGTTAAAAATATGTAGATAAATTCATTTCACAATCATAAGAAACATCCATATCAATAGGTGAATCAGAGTCATCTACATCACCTCCATTTTGTCATGTTGAATTTCTAGTTCCTGTCTTTCCAACCTCATCGGAATGAACACTTTCAAGTGTCTTTTTTAGCCACTTTGGGGGACCTTTCTGAGATGGTCTAGGCTGCTCAGTTGATTGAGTTTGGATTGAATCAAGATTGAGTCTCCCAATTCTGTCAATCACATCCCTCAAATTATCATCTGTTGTTGGAGTTTAATGCAGGGGAGAGACTGCTTTAGAAGAACATTCCACAGGTTGATCTAGTATAGGAATCCCCTCTTTAAGATGTGGAATCTAATTATCAAATTCTTGAAATGATTTTTCATTTGTGAATCTAACCAACTGATCAAGTTTCTGCTCAACAACATTGTCAGTTTTGGATGATTAAAGAAATATTACATCTCTAGACACAACAAACTTTTTATTGACTTCATCATAGAGATGGTATTCTTTGGAGGTGTTTGAATACCCCAGGAAGATACACTTACAATTTCTTGCACCAAGTTTGTTTCTATGTACCTTTGGTATCAAGGCATAACATGTGGAACCAAAGACAATGAGATTATATTTTGAAGGAATGTGTCCATACCAGATTTCATAAGGAGTCTTGTTTCTAATAGCATTATATGGACATCTATTCTTTACATATACAACACATAGAACTGCATCAGCCCAAACATCAATTTTACATTTTTGAAAAACATCATGGACTGCACCATATTTAAGATTGTCCTATTCATTCTTTCAGATACTTCATTCTGTTGGGGATTATAAGACACAATTGTTTGATGTTTGATCCCATGTTGGCAAAGATAGTTTTCAAATTCATTTGAAGTGTATCCTTTTCCATTATCAGTGCGAATAGAACCAATATGAGATTGTGCATCATTTTCAATCCATGTATGAAAGTTCCTTAATGTTTGAAAAGCATCAAATTTGTTCTTCAATAAATAAACCCAACACATTCTGGTGTAGTCATCAATAAATATCATCATATATTTATTTCCATTTGAAAAAGGAACATGCATTGGACCACATAAATATAAATGAATGAGTTCAAGCTTTCTATGTGCTCTGGAATTTGAATCATGAAAATACTGTTTGCTATGCTTTCCTAGAATGCAAACATCACATTGCTAAATTTTCCTAGGAATTGTAGGCAAACTAGTAATGCCATTTTTCTTCAACAAGTGGAGGCTGTCATAGTTCAAGTGACCAAATCTAGCATGCCATAATAAACTTGATGGAAATGTACCTTCATCATAATGAGAAATTTATGAGAAATTTTGTGCACGAGCAGAGGTACCCTGCAACTTGAGAAGCCTTTCTTCTTTTATCCCTGTCATGAAAAGTGAGTGGTCTAATGCTTTTCTTACCTCAACCTTGCCATCAAACATGTGAATGGAGCTTCCTTGCTGGTGGACATGGACCAAGGACAACAAGTTTCTCCTCAGCTATGGGAGATATAAAACATGATGCAGAAGAAATTCTGGAGGACTAGGCAATTTAAGCCTGATTGTGCCAAGCCATGATGGCTTCAGTTTTGATTTGCCTACAAAGTATACCACTCCATCAACATTGTCAGTAAATTCTTCAAAAAAATCTCCTCTAAAATTCATGTGGCAAGTTGCTCCTGAATCAAGAAACTAATCATTTTTCCAAGAAGCAAGTGAAGCATTAAATAAGTCTTCATTTACTCCAATATTACAGTGTGCCACAACATAGTCAGTGGATTCAGGTGCTTTACCTTTCCCTTTTTCATTAATTTAACCTTTGGGTTGGTTTCCTTCCCGCTCAATTTTGTCCCAAGGCAACTTGCATGTGGATGCGTCATGTGATCCATCTCTTTTGCAACATATGAAATGTAAATCTGACTTTTCTGCTTGAGAGTGTCTGCCCCCCTGCCTCTGAAATTTCTTCTTCCTCTTCCTCTTCAACCACCCCTTCCTCTGGAAGAATCTTGAGAAAGATTCTTCTCTCTATGTGCAAGACACACATCCTCTTTAGAAGAATGAGGAGATGTCTTCTTCCCAAAATATTTCTCTCTTTCAGCGAAATTTTTCATACGGGAGTCAAAGGTAATGTCTTTGAGGTTTCCATTTTCTTACAATGACTCAAGATAATTTGAGTAAGTGGGATAAAATGCCTTGAGAAAAGTTATCAGAGGAATGTCCAATTCAACATTAGTGACTTTGATATCATGCATAATACATTTTACTTCCGATGCAAGAGCAAGAGGATCATCATTTTGTAATTCAAGGCTGAAAAATTTAATCATGAGTTGAACAACTTCAAGTGTAGAGTGTGAGTCACAGAGTTCCTTTAGTTTTTGTAAGGCTTCAAAATCATTTGAAAATTGTGAAATATGGCAACTCACCTCTTCATTTATTGATGTTGCAATCAATGCATAAGCCTTGTTGTTCTTATTTTCCCAAATGGCGAATTCCTTGTCTGAGGTAGGTTGTTTTGGTTCTTTATCTCCGTCTCCAACACACACTCATTTCCACAACCCATTAAAAATGAGAGCGTGTTTAATTTTCCTTGACCATTCTGGATAGTTCTCTTTCCCAAAGAGAACTACTCCAAAAATAGATATTAGTGAATGCATTCCCCAAAAAAAAATATATGCTTTTGATTTCCAAAACAAACACAACCTTTCTGGATATCTTCTGTTTAGGTGGAAAAGAATTCACTATATTAATACTTTTAATGTAGCATATATTCCTCCACTCACAAATATATTATATGATGGTTTCAACATATAAACCATATAATATATATCCGAAAAAAATACCATCCAAAATTCTCATTCTATTATCACCATTCAAAAATCTCAATGAACTTTAATACTACCACCATTTTCAAAGGAGTTGAATGTGGTTCACACCATATACATTCACCATACCTCGAACTTTTGTCTACAGAACTGTAGTAGTGAATTTGCAACCTATTTGAAAAATACCCCAATATTCTTCGACGCTGTGACAACCAGAGCTATGGGAGTGGAGCTGAGGAACAGGCGCAAATGCGATAGAATTTGGCAAGGATGATAGCTCCTTTTGCAGAAATGGTTTAGTTCGACGGGAAATGGGAATGACCATTCAACAGTCCACTGTGATAGTGTAACTATGTGATTGTATGACCCGATGTTGGGAGGGTGTATATGGCAATGGTGTCACATTAAAAAAAATGCATTTATATATGGCAGGGATTTATATGCAGACTTTCAAAATATTCATATTGAAATATCAATGTATACAACATTTTGATATCAGACCATTGTATGCAACATTTTGATATCAGACCATCAACACAATCATTCAATGCATATAAAATAATTGATACCAGTAGTATGTAGCATTTTGCTGAGCATATGCAGTGTTTTGATATCAGACTAGTGTATGCAGCGTTCAACAGTCTCTACATATTGATATAATGGAGGGTCATTTGGTCTTCTACCCAACTTAAAGCATACTTAGTCCAGCACCATGCTCTAGGGAATAATAGACTCAAATGTAGTTGCAGTAATAGTGTTGGCCATAACACAACGTTTCCAGCTGCGCCATTCTTCCAGCACATAGTCGCAACACTTCCTAGCATCATATGACCATCCCACGCAACAACTGGCTCCAATATTTAGAGTAGGAAAAGCAATGCCTTAATGCAGCAAATCGACCCTTTAGCACTCCCACTGCATTTAGACTAGTGAATTTAATAATTCATAGAATCTTGCAGGGATAAGATAGAGAAATCACCACTGTAGGTGTACAGGATGCAAAGAAGGTGACAGCTTTGCAAAAATAGGTAGAACCTGAGGGAGTTACAAAGCGAGGAAAGATAAAATTAAAACTTGATCCAATACCATGTTAGGCTAGGAGGTAACTCCTCAAATGAGATAATATTATTCATTTAGGATGTTCATTATTATATACATGAGGGAGTGACTGTTGAGTTTCATCTCTCGATGACTCTCCATTTTCTCTATTATTTATTTACACTATTTACTGTTGTTCACCCAATCCCTATGATTAGGTGTCAACAATTTCAATTCTCTCGACACTCTTAGGATCAGGATCTGTTGTTGAACTGATAATAAGTGATTCCTTTGGGTGGATCTACCTATTAGAAATATTCATTGATTGTAATGACCATCGATCTCCAAGAACCGTAAACCCACACAAACATACCCTAAACTTCAAGTCCATTACCAATTGTCCTAAGATCCATTTCACTTATTTCTTGAAATTGTGATTCTGTTATTTCTTTTCCTTTTCAAATATCCTCCATGATTGAAATATATAGGCTTTATCTGCTAAAATTATTTTAAATTTTGTGCTTTTGGTAATATTGTTTGCAGGTTGCCATTACATCATTCTTATATGAAAGTGTTGATACCTTTATACACATGTTATAAGTGGTTCCTAAGGGCCTGTACTTGGTAACTAGTCTCTGATGAAAAGATTAAAGTTTTCAATATGTTTTTGTGAGGAACTTTATTGGAATTTCCTAGATATATTAACATGGAAAGTTTATTTGGTAGAATATCCCTCAACTCAGGGTCTCAATAGTCGTTTGGGAAAAAACATTTTGGATTAGAAATTTTTAAGTTGTGAGTGCTATACCATATTTCCTTCCACAAAGCTAAAACTTTTACAGTTTCTTTGGGATAATATCATGGAGGATAAGGAATTTTGAACATATATCAACATGCAGGTAAAATTAGAATAAGATGCAGATGCAAGTAAGAAAAATGAATTTTTCTTTTGGTGCAACTAGATTGATTGGAGGAAATCCTTACTATTTAAAAAGAAAGAGCGTTTCTATTACCAAAGTATATGGGAAGACGAGGTGAAATTTTAGTCAAGTGACACTTGAGAAGACACATTTTCATTTGGATGGCTAAATCTCCCAAAATAAGCACAACTACTTTAAGAATTGGCAAACCAAGTTTGGGAGTCCTAGGATGGATGATGTAGAGGATTTCAATAGTGATGAATGCTTCCTCTGGAGTGGATGGGAATTTGTTTTGTTGTGATGGTTTCCCTTCTAGATGTCATTTTTGATGGGTTGGTATTTCCAAATATCATTTACCAGAAGGGGAATGACAGTGTCTTGAGTGTGTTGTGGAGAAAATTGATGTCCATGGATCAAGAGCATCGAAGTCATTGAATGACATTGAGATATTCAGTGTTTATCCATATGGGTGTGTCTTATTTTCTTTTCATGACTACCTACTTTTTTAAAGTTAAAATTGTTAGTGAAGTGTTTGGAGTAACACAATGTTACCTGTATACTTTAGGCTTAATGATATTTCCTAATTTCAAAACTATTTTCGTGCCATTATTCCTATATCCTACATGGGATAAATTCCTTTGGAGTGAGTTTGAGCTTTATTTCAAAATTAAATATTGGTTAATTTTTAATAAAATATTTTGTTATTCATGTGATTTGTCTTTTCAAATTTGTCTATAATAAATCTTTTCTTCGAACATGTTGTTATAGGTCTGACTTTGCATAAAATCCAACTACCACCCATAGGTATTACAATAAAAAGGATTTGAAATAGGTCTTGGATACATTACAATTATCAATTCCTTTTTATGACATTAAAAACTCAATACTATAGTACTGGGGTGTTGCGAAAGGAAAAATGGATTCAGCTTGCCTTCAAAAGAAAAATATGTCTTCTGGCAATGACCTGATGGCCTTTTCATCTCTGTCTATATATGAACATTTAGTTGAAAATGTTAGTGCATCAAGTCTTCTAAGTGTGGGATGTAAAAGAAAAGTAGAAAAGGATTGTAGTGCTCATGATCATGTAAAGGATTGTAGAAAAGGAAAATGTTCAATTTTGTTGGCCAATTTCTAAGAAGAATCTATGGAACCACCAAAGGAAAGTTATGGTTGGTGTGCATCATAAATCAATTGCAAGTTTTTGCAAAGATTTCTTACTGAATTTGACTGCATGTAATGTTATGGAAGGCACTACAAATGTACTTAGTTGTCTCGTCCAACTAAGAACGGAGAGGGACATATTCATGTAGTTGGTGCATATATACTATGCATTGAATATTTCTTGTGTGGTTTAGTGGTTGGCCTATGGGAGAATCTGGACTATAGAAAACATAGGTGCAAGTGTCTTGAGCAAGATTTAACAACAACAAAAATAAGTGCACCTTTATTAGAAGCAAGTTTCCAACAATAAGATATGATAATGTGATTTAACTAATTCAATAAAAGACTATAAAAAATAGTTCAATGGGGACTAAGATATGCAATCTATTTAGTATAAAGTGGGAGTGCAATTTCTTTCTTGATATCTAAGCTGTCATCAATAGGAAAATATCTAATATCTAAGAATCAGCGTGTGAACAACTAGAAACTAGTAGCAAGAAAGAATAGGGTCATGAATAGTTATGTTAAGTTGAGTTGTAAAATAGTCTTAATGAAGGAAATGCATGGCTAAATAACCAACTTTTATTATATATATATATATAGATATATATATATATATATATATATATATATATATATATATATATATATATATATATATATATATATATGTATGTATGTATATATATAATCATTTTCTTTTGCATGGAGCCCTCTAGCATGAATGATGTTTTCTATTGAAGTTTAAATGTAAAGGCTGATAGGTCACCTTCCCCAATAATTGGTTAAGCTCTTTTGTTGAGCATTTAGATTAATATGACCTGCAAATTTTGAAAATTTGGATTACCTATCAAGATATTGTTGTGACATTAGATTGAATTTCTATCATATTTTTCAATTTTTATTTATGTACATTATGAATTACTGGGTTTAAGTCTTGCAAAGGAAGGTATGAGACATTCAATGATGTGCATATAACATTTTGGAGCTTAATTGCTCCCATTTCCACTATCTAATTTTTTCCATATGTTTCAAGCATATATTTTCATGATCCTTGTTTTTAAATGTAACAAACCTGGTGAAAATTTCATGTAATAAATGCTAATAAAAAAAAATACCACGAGTAAGGGACATGTATTCCAAGCTAAATGCTGGGAAAATATATCCTAGTGGGCATCACTAGATGTGTGTTTTGGCTGAGGAAAATTGGCAAATGCTAAGGCAAAGGTATTAAAAGGAAAAAAGGCATTTTTGGCACATTTATTTATGAAAATGAAGGATATTAGGAGAAAAGGAAGGTAAAAGGTCACAGGTTGCATGTGAGGAGGAAATTGAAGGAAAATAATGGTAAGTGAAGAAATAGGGGCCTCATGCATAAAAAGGATTATGAGGACTAGTTCATAGCTTTTGTCAGTTCAAGTTTGGAGCTCTCTCATTATTCTCTCTCTCTTTCAGTGTTTTGGTCACTTAGAGTGTTCTTGGAGCACTCTAGTTTGGAGCAAAGGAAAGGGAAATCAAGGTAAGGAAAGGAAAAATAAGCAAGGATAAAGTAAAGGAAAGCAGGACTCAAGCAGCTTCAACATGAATACTTGCAGGTAACCTTTTGCATGTGTGATTTCCTAGATGGTTTGGACATGCATGGCTTTACATATTGGTGTATGGTTCTCTCACTATTGGTGGCATGGTTTTGTGAGGTTATGACAGTGGATTTCAACCTCGCCTAGCCTTTTTCTAGATGCCATGGTATGTTTGGATGTTTATTTCGGTTTTTCAGCTTTGGAATTGCTAGATTGATTTTGGAATCTAGGGTAGAGGTGGTCTGAAGGTTCATTCCCAAAGGCCTAGAAATCCCTTGACCAGTTTTGGTGGGATACACAATAAATCCAGAGGGAGAAGTCTTGATTTAGGGCCTAGTGATCCAGTTTGGATTGCAGTAAAGCCTAAGAGACAAGGAGATGGAAAATTCCTCAATGATAGTGATGGATTCCGGATGGCATTCCAAGTTTTGTTAGGTTGTGATCAGAGCACCGATTTTGGTGTGATCATGATTTGATGGGGTTGGAGGTGGTTTAACTTCTGGATACCCTTGGTTGTTCTTGGATTGGCTATTCAATAAGATCCCACATTCATGATTATAATATGACACGGGGGTGACTGGCTAAAAGGGATATTTGGTTCAACCATGTCTATGGTTGGGTGGTATGTGGAAGTCCCGAACCTGGTCGGATTTTCCATTGATTAATAAAAGCTAATTTATCTTACTTTTGCATTTATTTACATGTGGACTCAATGGTTGTCATATATATGATATTTATATGGTTTTATACTGGCTATAAGCATGGTTGGATGACTGATTCATGTCATGGTTATTTCATGTATTTACTTGTAACTGTTAAATGGATGGATGAAAGACGTAATTGATGATGTAGTAGTTTAATTGAGAAGGAGGTGATCCTTCTGGTTATGTTTCATAAGTTGTTTCATTCGTTTATGCTCTGTCTTGTATCCTAGACTTGTAGGTTGCATTGATGCCAAGTGTTTGACATAACTTTAGTCTCTATTGGGGATGCTCAGGCCTAGTCCTAAGGGTGATTTTTGATTGATCAACATTGTTATTATGTTTTTAATGAATTCTAGAAGTTACAACAAGTTCTAGGCAGAGGCCAGGACTCTAGGCTAGAAAAGTGGCTTAAATCCCGGGGTTGCTGGCACAAAACTAGAAATTTTGATCCATAGTCACTGGAAGGTGGGCCTGTGAGAGCGACTTTAGGTTTCTGGTCACTCCCTTGTCCATAGCATGAGAGAGACTATGGCCTAAGAGCTGCAGAATAACAGTGGGACCTAGGGACAGATTGTCTAAGTCGCTCAGTTGTCTCTCGAGGGTTCTGTTGATGATGTTGGATGAATGTATGTGATGTTCCATCAATTCCACTTCCTTAAGGTGAAATAGGACGATGAATCTGATCATAGTAGCATTTATCCTCATGTTTATCCTAATTGGCATGGTTACTTTGGGTAGACAAGTGAGGGGGTGTTACAAATTGGTATCAGAACAGGTTTCACTCTCTTTGGGTCATATCTGATACCACATATTGGTATCAGAGCATGGTTGCACTTTCTTTCGGTCATATCTGGTGCTATAGATATGGGTGAATGTGTTGGTCATGCATGCATGTTAGTTGCGTGTGTGGCTCTTACACTTGCGTTCCATGTGCTTGTTGCACTGCATCATATTGATCATGGTAGTAGTAAGGTTATCATAAGGAACTTGATGTCAATTTTATGGAATGCATCGTCATGAGTATATGACTAGTTATACAATTATATGTAGCTTGATTTCATCCTTGTACATCAAGTTTCATTCCTGGTTATTTGATTACTTGCATCATCCTTGTAGGTTGATTACAAGAATTGATCGCTTATGCTTGACTACATGTGATTATGTGTATGTGAAGTTGATTAGGAATTGCTTATGCAGGTGGTTAGTTGCATGAGGCAATGTGTATACTACAGTAATGGTTGTTGTCATGCATGAGGTCATAACATGCATTGTTGATATGGAATTGCATTGATGATTGGACCCTAGTTAGTATGATCATTATGCATTGATGCACTTATTGATATATGTCTATATGTTATTATGGTTATGTTGTACATGCATCACGTTGATTTGATGATCTTGCAGACAAGGTATCATCCTCAAGCTATGCTAAGGTACATTGATTTATGGTGATTTGGTTTAGTGGAGCACTCTTTTGACTTGGAAGACATATTGAGAAGCCTGAAGGAAGAAATAAGGAGTTGCAAAGCAGACAATGACAAAATCATGCAGGCACAAGAGAAATAAGAAGAGGTGAATGCGATATTACTTCAGGGTTTGTTAGATTTGCAGCGAAAGGGACCTCTTTGGATCAAACATGGACATCAAGAAAAAACTGATGGGGCATATGGAAGCAGGTCTCGTAGTAGACATAGGTCAGAAAGATCTAACACTATCAAACATGGCAGGATGTTGGACACTATGGATAGAAGGGGTGACAGACATAGGTATTACTCTAGTTCTGGTTCTGATAAACATCATGATCATCATCATTATCATCCATACAGGAGGAATGATAGGGGATACTTTCTAGATGAGTTCAATAAGGAATCCACCTACCTTTGATGGAGAGATGAAGAAATCACAAGATGCAGAGGCTTAGTTGCTTGGCATGAGGAAATTATTTAGATTGCATGATTACTCAAAAAACATGAAGGCAAGGATATCCCTTTCCAGTCCAAAGGTAAAGAAAATATTTGGTGGGAAGACATGAAGAATGCCAAGGACATACATGAGGATGCTTTGACTTGGCATGCATTTTAAAGGCTCTGAAAGAAGAAGTGCTTTTCTAAGAGGTATTATGATGATAGAGCTAAGGAGTTTTATGAGTTGCAGGTGGGTCCTATGACAAATGAAGAGTATACTAGAAGAGTTTTGGAGTTATTGAGATATGTGCCTTACCTCAGAGAGGAGAATGCCAAGGTTTAAATATTCATCAGTGGATTTCTAGTTGCATACAGAAACCAGATTGAGTTCGATGATCCTAGATCATTAGAGGAGGCCATCCGAAAGTTGAAGCATTTTCATGAGTAGTCAAAGTGAAAAGTTGAGCTGAAGCATGACTTGAAAAGAAATGACAAAGCTAAAGGAAAATGTCCACCAAAGTGAGGAATACCTCAAGATGTAAGTGAGAAAGATAATGCAGTTCCCTACAAGAGATTCAATACAACTGAGAAGGGACATGGAGAGAAGAAAGCTAGAGGCGGTGGTAGGGAACCATTGCAGTGTTGGATATTTGGTAAGGATCACCGTAAGTGGGATTGTCTGCAGTATTAGAGTCGTGGTAGACCCGAGATCCACAGTTCTAGGAGGCACATTTAGTTGGTGATGTTGGTCATAACATTCCTCGGATTTATGCAGTTTTGGACAATAAGCAGGTGGATCATCAAACATTGACCATTGAGATGAACAATAAGCTTTGTGATCAAGTTGTTTCTATTTTAATTGACCCTTGATCTAACTATAGTTATATTAATCCTGGCCACGTGGATAAATGTGGTTTAAGAAAATAAGTGCATGCAAAATCTTGGTTGGCATAGTTGGCTACAAGTACAAAGAAACAAGTTCACCAATGGGTAAGAGATTGTGAATTTGAGTTAAATGCTATGCCTACAACAATGCATTTGAATGTATTTCCATTGGGATTTTATAGTATGATTTTGGGTATGGATTGGCTATACCTTCAAAAAATCAAAGTAGATTTCTTTGACAAAGCCATTGGGTTTGTGGACGATAGGGGTGAAAAGAGGACCTTGCAAGGAAATAAGAAGCCTACATCAGTGAGGATAGTTACCTATATGCAGGCTAAATGTAGTTGTAGAAAATGTTGTGTGATGTTTACGGTACAGATTTCAATGAACAGGGTAAGGAGGTTGAGGCTATAGAGGTTTTAAGTAGGTAACCATTTTTGCAATAGTTTCTGGATGTATTTCCTAAGGATATTACAAAGTTTCAACCGCAAAGGGAGGTAGAATTTTCTATTGAGTTAGTACCAAGGGCAGCTCCAACATCGAAAGACCTTACACGATGATCACATCTGAGTTGGTAGAGTTGAATTTGTAGCTAAAGGAAATATTGGAAAAAGGATATATTAGACCCAGTTTACCACCTTAGGGTGCACTAATGTTGTTCGTAAAGAAGAAAGATGGTGTTGTTAGATTGTGCATTGACTACAGGTAGTTGAACAAGGTAACAATCAAGAACAGGTACCCTTTGTCAATTATTGATGATTTGTTTGATCAACTAAAGGGAGAATCAATGTTCTCTAAGATCAACTTGAGATTGGGATACCATCAGATACACATCAAGGAAGAGGATATTTTTAAGACTGCGTTCAGGACTACGTATGGGCATTATGAGTTTGTTGTTGTTCCATTCGGTTTGACTACTGCTCTAGCTACATTCGTGTGTTCGAAAAATAGTGTGTTGCATCCTTATTTGGACAAGTTTGTTATTGTATTCATTGATGACACACTCGTATATTCTAAGAATGAGGAAGAACATGTCGAACATTTAGTAGTACTGTTGATATTGCTAAGGGAGCATCAATTATATTCTAAGCTTAGCAAGTGCAACTTCTTTCAGACTGAGGTACACTACTTGGGACATGTTGTCTCCAAGGAAGACATAGCAATAGATCCATAAAAGATAAGGGCCACCATGGAATGGGAAACTCTTAAGAATGTAGATGAGGTGAGATCGTTCATGGGATTGGCAGGTTACCATAGCAGGTTCATTAGGAACTATTCACCCATTGCATATCCTATCAAATCATTGCAATGGAAAGGTAAGAAGTTTGAATGGATGGTGGAATCTGAAAACAATTTTGAGTAGCTTAAGTCGTTGTTGACACATGCACGAGTACTAAAGATTGCAGATCCATACATGTATTTTGTAGTGTGTATAGATGCCTGCAAGATGGGAATTGTTACACAGTATTTTGTCACACCTCCTGCACTTCCTTGTGACATACCCCAAATTTCTAAAAACATGACCATCATGCAGTGTACTCAATTAGACATGCAGCTTAGATCCTCCCTAAAACACTAATTTGAAAATTCCTTGAGCTTCCCCTAAAGGAAATGGCTTTAAAACCCTAATTTTAAAATCATCGCTCTTATGATACTGAAAACTGTGATGGTCGCTAGTTGCACTATACTAGCCTCGCGATGCCATTGTTTTGTTTTCTTCTATACCCTCGATGATCCCTAAAAGGAATTTTCCCTAAAGAGGATGAGAAGCTTTGTGATCTATAAGCTTCCAAAGTGACAAGATAGAGGTCGTTCGGCATGGGTGAGGCCGAATTATCTCAAATTGGCCTTTTTGTCTTATCCGTATGAACTACCTCCTTGAGATGAGCGCCTTCTCCTATTTTTGGAGAGATCCTAACTCCCTTTCCCTACCTATATATTCATCCTCTCCCATTCCCAAATGGTTGGTATTTGGCTATTTTCACCCTTATGCTGAGATTGTGCCTACATGCTACTCATTTGGCTTCGAGAAGGAGTGCTTGGAGAGCTTAAGCTTGGAATTGGACATTCATTCAACGAGAAACTATTGACATCAAGGCTTGGTTGTATGCTTCCTCCTCTATTCCATTAATATACAACTACTAGTTCATTTTTCATAAATTTCTATGCTTATGTATCATTTATCTTAATGCTCCTTGATTTGTTAAGTAGGTTACTTTTGATTATGCTATTTGTATTTGAATGCCTTGTTGTGTCTTGATCTCTTGTGCATGTGTTTAAATGCTATGAACAGCAGGACTAATCTAGTGATGCAAGTGATTCAAGGCCTTCAAAGAAGGAAGATGTGATAACATCATAATGAGGTAGGCCATCTTCTTCATCTCTTATTTCAATTGTAGCTTTAGGAAAGTGTCTAGTAGATTGTCCCGTAGGTTTCTAGTCCCCCTAATTAGGCTAGAGGGGTCATCTTTGTCCACAAAGAGGATTACCTACACAAGAAAATGGTGACTCCATTAGGGAAGCTATAACCCTTTCCATCAAATCCTTCACCCTGATTTCGTGATGAGTTTGACCAACCGTCAGGATTTTGTCTTGTTTGCTTCTCTGTAACTATTTTCACTTGCTGGTGATTACTTGCAGACACTTAGTTTTGTCTGGTCTTGAAGATTTTTTATTTTTCCATCATTTTTCTCACCCATCGCGGTTTTTGCGTTCACAATCATGATATCATAACCGATTTATTAATTTCATTCGCAATTCTTACTCTTTCATCATCATTTTTCCTATAACAGGCACGATGATCCCAAACCACAAGACAAGTTAGGTTTTTTCTTCTTGTTCTGAGTCTTTTTTCCCTCTGTTAGTGATATTTCAATGTTTCTATGTTGTATTTGTCCTAGTTGTCATGCTTTACTGATTGTAATTGTCTCTTGATTTGGTTTATGTGCGTTTGAATATTGTTTTCTTTATAGGGTTTCTAGGGTTTCTAGGTCACCCTCTACTCATTGATTGGTCTTCTCTTAGAGATTGATTACTCCTTTTCAAGAGTTTTTTGAATCATGACATCTTTTACAAGTTGCTTTTGGTTCTTTGGTGTGAAATTGTTTTCATTAGTGTCGAATCATGTTGATGATTTGAAGATCACTTTACTTCCATTATCAAGTGTAAATCACAAATTGTTTGCTTTGGTTGAACTAAAAGAATGTGCTTGTTATCATTCTTGTGTTTCGTAAAGTGAAAGTGTTTGTCATTTAAGTTTTTTCAAGATTTTTTCTTGCATTCAAAATCATAAAGTGAAAGATATTTTCATGTTCAGGGAGTTGTTTGGATTTCCTTTTACTTTTGCATTCATTTGCATTGATTGAATCAAAGAGAAAGGAAAAACATTATTGCATCTTAGTGAAAGGAAAGTGATTTTCATTTCTATAGGATTGCATGTTGGCATTGCATTCGTTAAGTAAAATGAAAGATTAGATTTCATTTTTACATATTGCATTGGAAAAAATTGTGTTGATGCATTGCTTGGTTGTTTCTCTTCCTTTGTTAGCTTAGCCTTCATCGAATTAAAAGGTTTGATTTTCATCATTTACTTGCATTCTAGGAACAGGTGACATCATTGAGCCATCAAAATGAAAGTTAATTCAAGATGAACTTAAAATTTACCTCAATTAACCTAAGGAGCATTTGTCAGTTAATGCAAATATATAGAGTTCTAGGCCAGAGATGTGTTCCGACATCTTAAAAAATAGCAGTTTTTGTTAACTTCCTGTAGTGTATCCCGAGGGTTAAATCATGTCCCAGTATGGAAGTATATAGAAGGTTCTCCAATACTTTCGGGTATATCGGAGGAACTTCAGTATGAAAAGTATACAGCGACACTCTCATCAAACGGTTCTACATTAGACAACACTAACACGAACTTGTGCTCCCCGTAGCGTCGCGTATATATTGGGAGACCCTATTAGGTTGTTATCTTTTAGCCACGGGTAACCGAGTCATCCACCTTGTAAATGTGATACACTAAACACAAAATTCAAGGAGATTAGCTACCATACATTAATTTATTAGCTTCAGCTGGGGTGTATATTGTGGTTCATGGATACTTGGTAAACCCTCTTGCCTAGTTTTTACCCATTTTGATTTATTTATTGTTTCATATCAATAAAATTAACTACCAACGATAACATGTCGAACCCATGTAGTTGCTTCTTGGCCCAATATTGAGTAAATCCTTGTAAATTTTAATTTTAATTAGCCCTCAACAAATCATCACTCCTTCTTCTGCTCTTGAGATAAAGTCATTTGGGTTGAACCATTGAGTTCACCCCAAAGTTCCCCTTTGTTGTCTGATACTGAAGAGTCTTCACAAGGAGTTCATCCAGAACTTCCTCAGTTAGTTGAAGCTGAAGGTTTTGAACTTGGGATTGTCCCGAGCATCCAACCCCTTGCTTCTCATCCACCACCTTTAGATTCCTTGTTACCTCAAGAATGTGATCCAGAACCCCGTGAGAGTACGCAGAGGTTTGTCTTATATCCAATAAATCCATTATTTGATCCTGTTGTGATATCTCCTTAGCGTCCTTATAGTCCTTATGATCAACCTGGTGTTCCTTTCGAGTTATATCCTCACACATCTCAGATTCCTCCATGCTAGTTGTTTCCACCCATGGATTCAGAATGTGACATCCCAACCTCTCCTGAAGATCATATAGAAGTTTCCGCTACTCACACTCCTCATGTTGATGAAGATAAAGAATGTAACCTTCCTCTAAAACACTTTCCTTTTATGGGAAGAGTCCCATCTCACACACTTCCTAAAACTAATGGATTTATGCTTCCACATGGTTATACAACCTTAGCTCAATTAGTTTCAGGAACTCCGAGTGCTTAATCTTTGTATCAAAATCTTATTTGGTCATCAAATGCCATGCCCACTAATGGTCTGTTTATCCTAAATGCGACCTCTCAAATTCCTGTAAAAACTGTTGTTACGTCAGTTCCGGTTCAACTGACGATTCCATCACAACCTGTACTATTGTTTCAACCTTCCATTCTGTTCTCACTAATAATTTTCTCTAGAAGTTATCAAAAGAAATAAAATGACCGAGGTAACCACAAACCAAATTTTAAGCATAGGCTCTAGCCAACCTATGTATCAGAGAGGGCTCTCTCCATATGATTTAGCTTTGTTTGCTAGGATTTCAGGCTAGTTATGAATGTTTAGGGGGGTTTTTTATTTGTATTGAAGATTGGATGGTGGAATCCTTAAAACAGATGGATAGAATGAAGTCTTTAGAACAATGGGCTATGGAGTCAACAGAAGGGCAATAGAACTGGAATTAACTCACTAAAGGGAGTGTTCAAAGGGCAAGCTAGCGGAGTAAAGTGCAGGTCTTTGGGCTAGATGGGTGAAATGGTCTTAACCAGGGTGAGAGAGTAATTAAGAATTCCTAGACTAGGATTAAAACGAGGAACAAAGGATAATCAGAAACAAAGGGAAACTAAGAATCCTTTGTTATAGATTACAGAGAGACAACCTAAACTAAAGAGCAATTAAGAATTCCTTAACTTAGACAATTAGTAGAAAACATTTAAATGCATAACAATTAAAATAGAGTGAAATTAAGAAAATTTTAAGATATCATTACATGTTATAGCATTCAGATTCATATATACATTAAAGATTGGGGAAAAACTTTAAGAAAGATAACAACAATATGAGAATATACTTGTCTGCACTTCACTCTACACATGAATCCTGTGAAATATCTTGTCTTTATTCATCAATCCAGCTTGTTGGGCCAGTCAGTGATACAATAGCTTTACAGTCTTTTGATCAAGGAGTCTATAGAAATGTCTAAGAATCCACCCCACATACTTTGAATTGTGAAGTATTTATACAAAATTTTATTACAAAATATCCCAAACTAACTTGGGATTTAATCTAGGAAATGAAAATATCTTCTTGTTAGAAGGTAGAGACAACTATTGAACTGCTTTCATGTTGTCCCTTTTATTGTGGTTTTGCTAGCCTTTATAGTTTGGTTTGTAGCCCTTTATGCTCTCTGTTGTTTGAACTTTCACGCTGGAAGCTGCATTCACTTTTGGCTTTCATCTGATACACTTTGGCACTAATACTCTTTAACCATGCTGACCTGCTTTTACCTTTTTCCCTGTTGACTGTACATTAACCATTTTACTACATTTTAGTATAGTAAATCAGTCAACTTTTTCCATAATTCAGCATTAGGTAACTTGATTTTCAACATCCTCCTATATATCTCATCTGCCTCAGTATACTTAGCAAAAGTAGGCCTAGTGATGAATAGGTGGTTCACCTCATGTTGGAGGAAAAATAGGTTTTCAAATGTCTAGTAAAGAACTTTCTCTATTGGCAATGCCTTTATTGATGTTGTAATGGCCTGTTCTTTAGCTAGCTCTCCGATTTGTTGTCATAATCCTGTTGTGTCATGAGCTTATCATTTATGACCAAGGGACTAGGTAACCCTTTCCCTCTCAAACTTTGGAACTTGGTCATAAACATATAAACTGTTACTTACATATTTTGACATTTGTCATCCAAGTTTATCATTATCTCTTGGAAAGGACCTTTCTTACTTCCAAAATTGTTTCTGTCCTATCCTCTATATCCAATTTTTGAAGTTCATACTTGCTTTTACTATTGGAGGTGGATAAGTCCAGTTGCATCTTTAGGCATGTCTCCTAGTTTTTCCTTGACTTTTTGGATAGCTTCTGTAGCTATCTTTATTAGGCCTATCTGTTCAAAAATCACTTGAATTGATGGCAAAATATCATTGACAGAGTCAATGATATTGGCCCATAATAGTTCCTTGGCTTGCCCAATATGTTCCTTTAGTGTTAGATCTTTCTCTGTGGCCTTTAATCTTTCATTCATTCTAGCAGCTTTCTGCATTTCTTGCTTGTGCATGGTCTTGGAAAGTTTGTAATATGTTTCCAATCTTGTCACATTTTCTTTCAGTTTGTTCATTTCTGTAGCCTAAATAGACATTTCCTCCATGGCTCTGACCAACTTTACTGCTTTTTCTCCTGATGCACCTGCTGCTGATGTAGACTCTGTTGAAACTGGTTGTGTTGTAGGCATGGGAGCTGTGGGAGCCAATGAGGCTGCCAGCGTTGAAGGGACTACTGTTGAGACCGTTGGGATGACATTTGCAGATGTAGTGGCAATATCACTTTGCTTTAATTGAATTAAAGTGTCTAATTCTTTCTTTGTCTCCTTTAACTGATCATTAAGTTTTAGGACCAAGTCCATCAACTCTTCATGTTTGGTTTGGCTCTCTAAGACCTCCTGTGTCTGGGGATGTTGCAACTGAGGTACCTTCAATTGTTTTTTCAGTGCAACAATGTCACCATTTTTCTTCTTTATCAGTTATTCAGTGGCTTTGATATCTTTGGGATTAGGTCCCAATTAAATCACTAAGTCTTCCGAAGACTTTATTATAGTATCCTTGGCCTATGAGGAGGCCATCTCTAATTGATATTGAGCTGAGATATTGATCAATGAATTCTATAATTGATGAGAAGCTATGGCTTTACCTGTGAGGGTGGAGTATATCATCTCTCCAACCTGTTTGTGTAATTCAATTTGGTCTATGGGATGAATATCCCTAGCCACCACTTCAAAATCAATTATCTTGTAATCTGTTGATGTCCTTAGCTATTGTGCAGTTGGTTTTATGAAGGACATCTGTAGTTTTCCCTATTTGATGTTGAAAGTAGACATCAACCTGAACTGATTGTTAGGTGTGAGTTTGAGATATTGAGCATAAGTTTCGGCCTTTAGTTTCTCATTTCTCATCCTGATGTCTTTATATATATCTTTTATATCCTTATCCTTATTAGCAGGCCTACTGAATGCAGATACTTCTACACTTAACTGTCTTTCCAAGATCTGGGTTTGTGATGTGGATGGCCCCTGTGTTTCCTTAGATAGAGAAGTGTCTTTACTTCTGTCCAGCTCAATATCAATTATTTATAATGAGCCTTATGTGTCTTCCTACTCTGAAATAGGATTTAGCTTATGTCTTTTGCTCTGACTAGTCCCATATGGTACATTTGATGTGCCTATTCCTAAACTTGAGGGTTCCTCCCTGGTCCTTTTAGGGATTTTTTGTTAGGTCCCTATAATACTAGTGATTACCCCATTACTATTATAGTTGTATCCCTTATTACTATTGTTGTGCCCCTATTGTCCCCATATTGTTATTATTGTACCCCATAGAATCCCTCTATTGTTATTTTTGTGCCTTTATATTATTATTGTTAGGTCGGTTGGGTTATATTGTGACTCCTTAGACTCCTATATATAGAAAGGAGGTTTTGTCATTTGAATAATCAAAGAATCATTCATTTGTGTACTGTAAAGGAGGTTTCCCCCTCGAAGAGGCTGAATTCTAAGGCGTTGATCTATCTTTTCTATCTTTTTGTGAGCTGGTTTCATAACATTTGGTATCAGAGCTTTGGATTCTAGGGTTTCGCTGCTCCAAATAGGTCATCGTGGAATTTTCGCTATAAAAATTTTTCTGCGATGTTTCAGAAGTGGAAAAAAAAACCCATTTGAGATGAAATTGTACTGAACCTCGGCACTAAATTTTAGAGCTTTTCGCACTATATTTGCAGAGATATGATCTGAGGAAGTTGGTCTTTTTGCAGACTCCTGAATTACATTCGAAATAGGTGACTTGGGGAAAATCTTCATAACTTTCTCTCTGAGCATCGGATTGAAATTTCATAAGAAGGTACAAAAATAGGATGGACTGTAGTTTCCTATATATATTTCTCAAGGACAGAGGTCGAAATAGGGACACGTGGCATGTCGTACAAGTTCGCTATACTGAACTAGTATATAATCAGGTCACTGTGGGATATTTGGCATAACTCTCCCTTGGAGAATCCAATTTGGATCAGACTGGTGGCATTGGAAATAGGACACAGAGTGCTACTACAAGTCGAAATTTCAGAACTGGATGATCCGAAATTACAGAGATACCTCAGAGGCAATATCGAGCTCCTACAAAGTGAAAAAAGGTGTGTATATTTTTTTAAATTTTTGCTTAAGCTTGGTTTGAAAAATTATTTTGAAGGAATTCAAAGGGCATAGTAGAGAATTATTATCGGTAAGTGATGCCCCGAGGAAAGAAAATGCAAACACTTAGTAAGAAACCTAAAAGCTCTAGCATGACTTATGAAGAAGAGGAAGAATGCAACATGATATATCAGAATTACGAGACCAAGTGAAACAAATGTCACTCTCACAAAAAGTAACGGAATCTAAGATGGATGGTTTAAAGAAAGATGTAGAAGCTAAGATGAATGACGTGAAAACTAATATGGATGATTTGAAGATAGATTTGAAGACAGATTTGATAAATTTTCTACAAGAAATACTTACTAATGGTGAAAGGGTAGTAAAGGAAACTCATGATGCGAACAAAAGAAATGTTAATCATGATTTCATAGACTCTAATGTTGGACCTAAGACCAACCATATTCCAAAATCAATATGAGGAAGTTTGATGGCAAGGATCCTGCAACATGGATATTACAGATGGAGCAATTTTTCAATCTCAATAATGTGCAAAACACACAAAAGGTACGTATTGCAACTTTATATTTTTAACCAAATCAGTTTGTATGGTATCAATGGCTTTGCTGTCGCAAAAAAATGATCACTTGGGCAATTTTTACAGAAGAATTGACAACACATTATGAGGATACAAAAAGCAACACTTTTTTTAGCCAATTGATAAGTCTCAAACAAAAGGGTTCAATAATGGAGCACATTGAGGAGTTCCAAAAATTGAACATAAGGGTAACAAATATTCCAGAGGAGCATAGGATTGATGTGTTCATAGGGACTTTAAAGGATAATATCCAACATGATGTTCACCTTTGGGAACCTGATTCATTAGAGAAGGCATTCAGGTTAGCAAGAAAAATGGAAAGCAAAATTATGGCAACCAGGAAGCATACCACTCACAACTATAAAGATGGAAGTGTTGTTTCCCCTAGTCTTCCACAACCTATAAGGTTGACACCACAAAAATTGGAAGAAAAGAGAGCAAAAGGGCTTTTTTACAGTTGTGATAGCAAATACACTAAAGGTCATAAGTGTGTTGTGAAGAGGAATAAGAAGAGGAGCAAGAAAGGTCAAAAGAAGAGGATATACTCCAGGAACAAAGCCTAGATAAATAAGAAATGAATCTGACCATATCTTGTAATGCGGTGGTTGGAATTACCTCTCCTCAAACCATCAAGATAGAAGGAAAAACCAAGAAGAAAAAGGTAATAGTGTTGATTGATTCAGGAAGTACCCACAATTTTATTCATTGTAAGATAGCAAAAGAAATGAATTTCTTCCTGTATCGATCACCAGAGTGTCAAGTGATAGTTGCAAATGGAGGAACTTTAAATTTCTCTAGAATGTGCCATAATATCAAGCTATCCATGGGAAAATATGTATTGACTAGCCCAATGCTCTCCATTCCAATGGGAGGTGCTGATGTTGTACTAGGAGTCTAATGGATACAATCCTTGGGTACAATAGCTTTTAATTTTCAAGAACTTTTCATGAAATTTTTCGCAGAAGGAAAGGAAGTTGAATTAAGGGGTATTGCAGGGAAACTGGGAAAGATAATCAGCTCTAATGGTATGAAAAAGCTTCTAAAGAAGGAACAAAGAGGTGTAATTGTACAGTTATGTTCGCTAGATGTTTCCACATCGAATCATCTATTTCTCCAGATCTCCAAAAAGTCTTGGACAATCATTCCAAGGTATTTTAGACTCCCAAAGGTCTCCCACCTATTCGTGATCTTGATCATGCTATTCATCTGGTTCTAGGAAGTGTTCCTCCAAACATCAGGTTGTACAGATATCCCTATGCCCAAAAGAGTGAAATTGAACGTATGGTTACAAAAATGCTAGAGGCTGGTATAATTCAACCTAGTCAAAGTTCTTTCTCTGCTCCAGTAGTGTTGGTGCATAAGAAGGATGGATCATGGCGCATGTGTCTGGATTATAGGGAGCTCAACAAGCTCACTATTAAAGATAAGTTTCCCATTCCTGTCATTGATGAATTAATGGATGAATTGCATGGATCAATTTACTTCACCAAGTTGGATCTTCGTTCAGGATATCATCAAATCATAATGAAGACTGAAGACATTCTGAAAACAACATTTAGAACTCACGAGGGTCATTATGAATTTTTGTTCATGCCTTTTGGCCTTACCGATGCACCTTCTACATTTCAAGGTTTGATGAATTCCATTTTCAAACCATTCCTTATAAAATTTGTGTTAGTATTTTTTTATGATATACTAATCTACAGCAAGTCTTGGAAGGATCATGTTGAACATGTTGACAGGGTGCTACAACTATTGGAGGAGAAACAATTATATGCAAAAAGATCCAAATGTTTCTTTGGAGTACAAGAGGTGGAATATTTGGGTCATATTGTATCTCATGAAGGAGTTAAGGTAGACCCTAGCAAAATTAAAGCCATTAAGGAATGGAAAATCCCCGCATTGATAAAGCATCTGCGAGGATTCCTCGGGTTGGCAGGGTATTATCGCAAGTATGTTAAGAATTATGGGAGAATAGCAGCACCTCTAACAACATTATTGAAGAAAGATGCATTTTCATGGACTCCAGAAGAAACAAAGGCCTCCGAACATCTTAAAGAGGCAATGTGCCAAGCACCAGACTTCACAAAAAACTTTATTGTGGAATGTGACGCTTCAGGAAATTGAATTGGTACTGTTTTAATGCAAGATGAAAGACCCATTACTTTTGAAAGTATTCCAATCAAGGGAAAGTTTTTACACAAAGCTATTTATGAGAAGGAAACATTGGCAATACTACATGCACTTAAGAAATGGCGACCCTACCTAATGAGAAGATACCTCAAGGTAAAAACGGATCACGATAGCCTTAAATAATTTTTAGAACAAAGATTATCCTCTGAAGAGCAACAAAAATGGGTCAAAAAGATGTTGGGTTATGACTTTGAAATCATCTACAAAAAAGGGAAGCAAAATGTGGTGGCAGATGCACTCTCAAGAAAGGATGAGGATGTGGAAGCATTATTGTGCGTCATTTCTATTATCCAACCAGATTGGATAAACGAAGCAAGGGAGGAATGGAAGAATGATGAAGAAGTGTGGGCACTTATTTGAAAGTTACAACAAGATTCTAGTACATCTGATACATTTAGATGGAAAAATGATTCGTTATGGTACAAAGATCACTTATACCCCTGTAAGAATTCCCAACTCAAACAAAAGATTCTTATGGAATTGCACACTTCTCCCTTAGGAGGGCACTCAGGATTTTTAAAAACTTACCACAGGGTTAAGAAGGAATTTTTTTGGGATGGCCTTAAATCGGATATTCAAAAGTTTGTGGCGGAATGTTTGGTTTTCCAACAAAATAAAGTTGAAACAATTAAGACCCCGGATCTATTACAACCTTTATCCATTCCAAGCCAATGTTGGGAGGAGGTTTCAATGGATTTTATCACAAGTTTACCCAAGTCCAAGGGAAAGAGTGTCATCATGGTGGTAGTTGACAGACTTACCAAGTATGCACACTTTTGTGCATTATCACATCCATTTAAAGCCAGTACAGTTTCTACTGCATTTATGGAAACATTTCAAAAGCTACATGGAAACCCAAAGATTATTGTAAGTGACAGAGATGCCATTTTCAATGGAAATTTTTGGACAGAATTATTTTCTTGTCTTGGTACTCAGTTAGCTCATAGCTCATCTTATCATCCTCAATCTAATGGGCAAACTGAGATAGTAAGAAGATGTTTGGAAGGATATCTTCATTGCTTTGTATCTGATAAACAAACACAATGGGTCAAATGGTTGTCTCTGGCTAAATGGTGGTATAACACTTCCTTCCATACAACAACAAAAATGACCCCATTTATGGCACTTTATGGATATCAGCCACCATCCATCACATCATATTTAAGTAAAATTTCTAAGGTTCAAGCAGTAGAACATCACATGGAGCATCAACAACAAGTCCTCCAATTCTGAAAGGATAACCTCGTGTTGGCACAGAATAGAATGAAACAACAGGTGGATCAACATCATAGTGAAAGAAGTTTTGATGTAGGTGATTGGGTATTCCTATGGCTACAACCATATAAACAAATGTCCCTCAAGCAAGCTAAGAAGGATAAAAAATTATCACCAAAGTATTATGGTTCATACAAGGTGTTGCAAAAGATTGGTACTATGGCATACGAATTGGAGCTTCCTGTAGCTTCTCGAGTGCACCCAGTTTTCCATGTTTCATGTTTAAAGAAGGTTATAGGCGACAAGCTCCTAGTTCAAACAATATTGCTAGAACTTGACGAGGAAGGAAAAATTATATTGGAAGTGGAAGCGTTCATAGAAACAAGAACTCGACAGCTACAAAATCGATCAATTTCCGAGTATCTCATCAAGTGGAAGAACTTATCCGCTGAAGATTCCACATGGGAGGATGCGAATTTTATATAGAAGCATCCAGAACTACACAAGCATTGAGGACAACACTTTTTTGAAGGAGAGGGTCATGTTAGATCCCTATAATACTAGTGATTACCCCATTACTATTGTAGTTGTATCCCTTATTAATATTGTTGTGCCCCTATTGTCCCCATATTGTCATTACTATGCCCCATAGAATCCCTCTATTGTTATTTTTGTGCCTTTATATTATTATTGTTAGGTCGGCTGGGTTATATTGTGACTCCTTAGACTCGTGTATATATAAAGGAGGTTTTGTCATTTGAATCATCAAAGAATCATTCATTTGTGTACTATAAAGGAGGTTTCCCCATCAAAGAGGCTGAATTCTAAGGCGTTGTTCTATCTTTTCTATCTTTTTGTGAGTTGATTTCATAACATTTTTTTCCTCATTTTAAGGAGTCTGCATGATAGGAAGGGTGCTCATGGCTGGCTCTTGTTGTTCAAGTACCTGCAGAAATGATTTCTCATCAATCTATCTTTCTAAGTCACATAAGGAATTCTCTACATCTACCTTTGTACTGTCTCAGTCTACGAGAGTGTTTTCCACCCACTCAAATTGATTTGCATATCTTTCTATCTTTGGTATGGGGTGGTGAATATAAGGTCCCAACTTGGCCTTATTTCTCAATCTGGTCATAAATTCTTGAGGGTCATACTTCCACATGAAACTCTTTTGGAACTTCATTTGCTGCAAATTTGGTCTGCCTCCTTCCCTGCCTCTCTAGAATTGCAGATGAAGGGGCATAACTAGTTTTTTACTTTGAATTGTGATATTTCTGTGGCCGAGACAAAATTTACCTCATCAAAGTTCATTATTTTCCTATAGTACTCTAGAGAAAATAACCTCATGGGGAGGTATTTGGGTAGTTTATATGGTGCAAGCTGGCAACCATAAATTCTTATCTCTTTGTGGTTTTGGTATAGGTACCAATCTTCAAATTTTCTTTGTTTAGACAACTGAAGGACCCTTTTGATATCTGGACTTATCCTAGGTGGAGGGTTTCCTTTCAACATAGTCATGACTAAATGAACAAAAGAATCTATGAAATCTAAATAGGTATATGGTGACTCAAACTTATGGAATAGTGGGGTCCAAAAAATGATAGACATGGGTTGGCCTTTGGTATCCAGCCTCTGGAGGGGAAAAGGAAATATGTCTGGCTGATAATATAAGAACATATGGTAGAGGAAAAATGAGTATTTGAACACTCTTTCATTATGCATCCTGGTGAACTATTCAAGCATTCTCTCAACTATGAACTTAGCATAATTGTACAAAAGAGCAAGAGGTTGTCCTGGGGCATAGATTGACATGAAGGCCAGGACAAGCTCATCAACAAACTCATCAGCGGAGTAGCCTAGGACACATGATATCATGGTAATGATTTGTTTGACTCTTTCAGAGAACATGGAAAAAGGATGGGGGGGGGTGGGGGTGGGGGGGATTGTAGGAATGTGCTTCTCTTCAATAATGAAATCTTAGAACAATTGGGCCAGTCTAGAGGGACTTAACTTGGAATATTGGTCTAACAAATCTCCAATTGAGAATGGAGTTAGGTTTGGTCCTGGTTGGAGTTGCAACATTTCATTTATGGGATCAGCTGGAATGGTGGATAGAATCCTTTGGTTAGGGGACATAATAGCTCTCAGGCTGGGAATGTAACTGGCATGGCACTGGTGGACAATTTAAGTGAAAACATGTACCTGTGGGAATTGGTATTTGGGCAAATTTGACTCCCAAAGGCCAATATCATCAGCATGGTTGAGGTATCTGTCCCTACTTAAACAATGGATTTTAAGCAGGGGGCCCTGGGTAGATGTATACTTAATTTGGAAATCCATGTCAGCCAAGGGAAGGTGATCAAGGTCCAAATGGGGAGTTGTGATAGGTCTAATGTCCAAGGGAACAAGACAACCATAATTTAGTTCTTGTGGATTTAAATTAGGCTTTACATGTTTATTCAAAAAAAATTCATGGAAACTGGGATTTTTCAGAGGGTTTGGCCATGGGTTTAAAATTTAAAGTATTTATTCAATTAATTTTACTTAATTGAAACATTGTACAAGGACGAGCATTTCTGAATTTGAAAGGGTGAGTGATAATTTGTGTAAAATACTTGGAATTGGGTGAATAATCTGCAATTTTGGAGGCAACTATAGAGGTTCGAATGGTTCTGGTACAGACTGAGAGATCAACTGGGGTCTCTGCAACTTTCTTCAGGAGTGAATTCAGAGTTTAAATGGTGAATTCAATGTTTGTAGGAATTACACTGGTTCACAGAGAAAATGAGTGAAAAAGGGTAAAAAAGGGCTTCTCGGCCTTTTTATGGAGAAACGGTTATTTTTTGGTAGGTGATTTTGAATGAATAGTGGGTGGTTTGGCGGGTTGAGCAGGGAGGTGGTTTCCTAGGCCATCGCACCACTTATGGAGGCTGGGCGGTATTTCAGAGGGGTCACCTGATCTACTCTAGAGCATGACACGTAGAACAGGAGGGGTTGGGAAAAACCACTTTATCGGGTGGGTAACATTCGTCTATCAAGCGCGGCCAATATGGCTGTGGGTCATTGAATGAGCGTGAAGTTGATCTAATGGCAGTCAGGTGACAAACTTGCGTGGAGGAAATGAATGGGAGTTTGGGGGGGCTCAGGGGCCTTAATCACGATGGTTTGTGATTAGCGTGGGGTTAATCACAATGTTAGGGGATCAGGTGGAACTTAATGATGGGATTAACTTGAATTTATCGGGATTTGGTAAATTAAGTGGGTCTTGTCGAGATAGGGGGCAAAAATATTAGTTTCTATTAAAACTAAGGGTTGGGGGTATTTACATAGGGATTTAATTAATATAGGGGAAAAGGGTTTCATTGGGGAGTTATATAATAAAGTTAATAATTAATATGAAAAGTGATGAGCGGAGTGACTATATCCTTCGCATAATGTAAAATATGCCTATTTCATTTCATACATTTGGCACCTAGGATAAAGTAATTTTTGTCGGTTTTTGGAATGAAAAGGGTTTTAACATGGAATTGTTTTTTTATTTTCCTAGGCAAAAGAGTTTTAACCTTAGGAAAATGGGTTATATTAGGGAAATGAGGGTGGGGATGGATTTTATGAATGGGATTCTAGCACTTGTGTCCATAATTCATTAAGCCAAGGGTCCGGTCCCACCAAAATTCAGAGAAATGCTCTGAGCCTCTTTGACTTGTAGGATTTAAAGTATTAGAACATAATTGTGGATAGGAAATTAGTAAGTAAAGGGGAAATATAAATGATGGGGAGATAATCACATGAAATTGTAAAACCTTTGCTTTTTCCTTCATAATTGATCATACATGTTGAAATATGTATCTAATAATGATGCATGTGTTTTGATCCAATTAACTTTGTAATTCAGTAACTTTCTTCTACTTACCCATTTCTTACCCTAACATTTTTTCTTCATTTATTTGGGTGCATTTAGGCTAGCAAACCCTTATTCTATCTTTTCTTTAATAAACAAACTATCTATTTCTAAGCTTATATCATCTAAGGGCTCAGATTCTGATGAGCTCCTTTTATTTTCTCTACCTATCTAATGATCTGCCAAGATTAAACTGTTTGTCTGATTTTATTCTCTAACTATAAACATAAAATTCAAACCATTATATAATTAAGATTAAACAGTTTTATTGCAATGGATTGTGGCATGAATAACAAGCTGCACACAATCATTGTTATGCATAAAAGTAAATAGTAGTGGCATTTAGACTTGCTCACTTTCATGGTCTCTTTTTGTTTTTTAGGGTTCATATATTTTCATTTTTTGAAATTTTCTCATTCCTTTTTTTCCTTTCATTATTATTTTAGGACATTCCCTCTTTACATTTTTTAATTTTTTAATATGGAAAACATTTGCAGAAAGCAATGGTATTTACAATATTACAAGGCTTATCCTTAGTCATTTAAAGTTATTACTCGTATTTGTATAGGAACCTAACAGTGGCTCCACTTGGGGATGGCATTTTCTAGTGAAATGTCAAGAACATTAAAGATCAGTGGCCTTTGAATTGTTGCTGATGTTACCTTGCAAAATGTTCTTCTATGCATCTGTAGTATTGATACTTATGACAGTAAATCTTTCAAAGCTTAGGGCCTTCTCTTCGGGCTTCAACTTCAAAAATCACCATCGAATCCACACTAGACTTTTGAAAATAGAATATGTACAAATGGGAAATGAAAAATTAGTAACTAGGTTCAAAGTAGTGTTTTAGCATTCGACCATTCACTGGCCCACCTTCTGCATCTATACCATCAATTTGTCTCATGAATAAAGCATTATTTCCTCTGTAAGCATAGATGACATAGGGACCTTTCCATAGGAAATCAAATTTCCCATGTTTACCTTTGTCTTCTATCCTTGAATCCCACTTGAGCACCTTGTCTCCAAGGTATAAATCTTCAGCCTTGGTTCTATTATCAAAAATCTTTTTAACCCTTTCCTGCACAACTTGAGACTTGATATAGACCTCTTCTCTGGTTTGTTGTAGATGAATAGTTTGGTTGATACTTCTTTGCATACTATTTGGTTCAACCTGCAATTCTTGAAATATCTTCATTACTAGTACTCCCAAAGAGGATGGAAAGATAGCTTCCATCCCATAAACTTGTTGATAGGGAGAAGTACCAATTGATTTTTTAGTAGGCAATCTGTCTTCCCATAAGGCATTGACTACCTTTTTATTCCAAGTTTTCTTATTTTCCTCTAGTAACTTCTTGATGATATTTACCAGGATTTTGTTTGAGGATTCTACCTATCCATTTCCCTGAGGGTAATAGGCTGTAGAATGGCCCAAGGTGATATAATACTTATTGTAGAAATCTATCATTCTTTTGGATTTAAAGGTTGTTGCATTATCAGTAATGATCTTAGTTGGACATCCAAATCTTGATAGAATATTGGTTTCAAGGAAGGTTGTGATAACAGTGTCTATGGCTTGCCTTAAAGGTATGGCCTCTATCCATATTGTGAAGTAGTCTTGGCAGTGAGGATTGATTTGTGTTGGGCAAATGAGTGTGGGTGAATTTCACCAATGAAGTCTAAACCCCATTGTTGAAAAGGTATTTCAGCAGAGATTGGCTTGAGGGGTAAAGATAAAAAAAATTTCTTCCCCTCAAAAATTTGACATTTGTGATAGGAGGTCACATATTTTTTGACATCAGCAAACAAGGTAGGCCAGTAGAAACCAACTCTAAGGATTTTATCTGCAACGGTCCTCCAGTAAAGGTGTCCTCCACAATTACTTGCATGAAACTCTTAGAAAACTTTGTCAGATTCATATTTTAATAAGAAATTGAGAAGAAGACCTTCATGATCTCTCCAAAACAAAGCATTGTCTAATATATAAAATTTCAAGGATTTCATCTTCAAAAACCTGCTTTTAGTTCTAGCTAATTCAGGAGGAGCTTGTAAGTTCAGTAAAACATAAATAATATCAGTATACCAAGGTGATTCAATAAAGGCCTGACTGATTAGTGGAGTCGCCATCTCCTCTTGATTATCTATTGCTACAATAAAGTTTATATCCAAGGCCTGACAGTTCGATTCAGCCATGAGCTTGGCTAAACCTTGGCCCTTGATTAACTTAGTAGGTTTGATTTCTATATCATACTCTAAAATAGTAGCAATCCACTTCCCCTCTTTCCATCAGGACCATCCTAAGTTAGGATGTCTTTGACTACTGCATTTGGAACGTAGGCTACTATATGAGAATATAAGATGTATACCCTAAAGTCCTTAATGGATTTGACTAAAGCAAATGCTTGTTTTTCCATTATATTATATTTCAAGGGGGCATCTCTCAGGGCTTTTCTAAAGAAAGAAATGGGTTGTTCATAGCCCTGGTCATTTTTCTGCAATAGAACTACAACAATTGTGTGCTCAGAAGCAAAGGAAAACAAGATGAAATCTATGTCAAATTTAGGACTGATTAACACAGGTGTTTTAGTTAAGGCCAGTTTAATGTCTTAAAAGGATTTTTTAGCCTCAACAATTCATTTTATGGTGGAATATTTTTTCAGAATGTTGTTTAGTGATCTAATTAATTATGCCAAATTAGATATAAATCTTCTAATACAATTATTTTTTCCTTAAAAAGCTTGTAACTCTTTAATGTTCCTAGGGTGTTGTATTTGCAAGATGGTTTCTATTCTCGCAGGGTCTATTCTTATACCATGTTTTGAAATTATGTGACCTACAAATTTTCCTTCTTCTAACCCGAACAAGGACTTATTGGGGTTTAAGGAGATTCCAAATTTCATGCATTTAATAAAAACTTGTGTTAGACGATCCAAATATTGATTGTCAGATTTTGAAAACACAATAATATCATCTAGATATATACAAGGAAATCACGAAGTTCTTTTGTAAAGGCTATATCCATAGCCCTTTGGAAAGTGGCTCCTACATTCATTAGCCCAAAAGGAATTTTCATGTACATAAATGTGCCCCAAGAAGTAGTAAAGGCAATTTTCGGTTGGTCATCACGATGAATCAAGATTTGATTGTACCCAGAAAACCCATCCAACAATGAGATTCAGGTTGATCCGACTACTCTTTGTAAAATGTGGTCCATTTTTGGGAAAGGGCAATTATCTTTTACTGAAACTTTGTTGACGTTTCTAAGATCCACATAGAGTCTTATCTCACCAGTTTTCTTTATAGTTGGCACCAAGTTTGAGACCCAATCATAAAATCTGATTGGTGCAATTATTTTGGCATCATACATCCTCTGAATTTCTTTTTCAATTGTAGGTAATAAGACAGGATTGATCCTTCTAAGTTTTTATTTGAAAGGCTTTTGATTTTCCTTAATAGTAATTGTGTGTTGGATGATGTTGGTGTCATAGGATTTGAGGTTGTCATAACTCCAAGCAAATACATCCTAAAATTCTATCAACAACTCAATGTATTTCACTTTTTTAGTTGGAGGTAATGATTTTGAAAGTTTGATTAGTTTAGGATTTTCATTGGTGCCTATATTACATTCCTCTATATTAGACCTTAATGGTTCCATTTTAGGTTTCCTAGGAACATCATTTGAATCAAATAAATCTTCTAGAGGGGTTAATCCCTTTGGTAAGAAGTTATCCTTGAGATTAATTACTTCAGTTTCTTCACTGATTATTTCATCAATCTCAATTTGCTCTAAGTTATCTACATCTGATTTAGTAAATTTAGTTGGGTTGACTCTATCTAGTTCGTCACCTTCTATCTCATTTATTTCTATCTCATCCTTAGTGTCAGGATCTATGGATGTATCAGTATCTATATTGTTATTTACAAACTCTTCTTCTGAAAGTAAAAAGTTATTTATCTGTTTGTCATTAGAAAATATTTGCCAATTCTTCAAATTATCAGGATTTGCAGGTCTGTGCCTAACTTCAGCAGTGTATTGATGGTTAGGTTGGAAGGGTAATTTGCAAGTGCTGGCAAACATTGCTAAACTATGGGCTTGCATATTGTGTTTTCTAGGGATTACTGCAAGCTTTGTTTCTAGGAAAGTGTTAAGTATTTCTACAATATTTCCCCTATAACAACTTAATCTAGCGTCCTTTGTCATATATACAACATCAAACTGTTTTATAATTAGTTCGAAGTCTCCCATGATAGAAACTCTTTTAGCTCCTAGATTCCTAACTAGCTTAGGATCTAAAATTAATTCTTCATACTTGGCCATATTATTGGTACATTTAAAATTCAATCTATATGCATGGCCTTTTGAGTGATTATTTTCCAAATTATATATCCACACTCTGGCTCCTGCTCCTAACTTATTGAATCACTGATCAAATTCGAGATGCCATAATATCTCGTGATCATAATTTTCACTATTTGGTGCAACAAATTTTTCATCATTTATAGCAATTTTACCATCTTGTTAGTTTCATTTTGTGTAGAAACTGTAATTTCTTTTGGTTCTGCAATATTACTATCTAAATTTTTTTCTTGTGTTTGATCAGCATTATACAGGATAAAAGAATTGATATCTGAGTGTATGGAGTAGATGGGAATGTTCCGAGGCCAATCCTGGCTACTTACCATATATTTCATTAAGGTTTCTCGATATAGTTTCTTAGGTTGTCCAAAAATAGAGATTGTTGCATATGACATATCTAGTTGTAAGGATCCCCGAAGTTTGGCTCCCCATGATATGGATAACAAAATGCCATACTTTGGTGTCATGTCAACAACCACAATATCCATGAGGATTCTTTTGGCAAGGTATTGGACTAAAGTGACACACAGGTCTTTGATCAATCTTAAACACTATACCTGACTGGAGTCAAATGAAAATAAGTCCTTGTAAGGCCTTGTAATGTCTAAGTTTAATTTCTTCATCACTGATTTGGGCATTAAGTTGTGAGAAGCCCCATAATCCAACATTGCATTGTGTAGAATTTTGTCATGGATACTAAGGCCGATGTAAAAAGGTGGAACTCTTCCTTCTAATGGTTTGCTATTAGCATCTAGACCAAATATGAGTTCTGGTTGGTCATAAAACAAGTTGACAAAGTCCTCATTTTCAACAATGTTTAAGGTCTAGTTTATCTATGATTTGTATGTTTCATTCTTGATTAGTTCTGTTAAAGGAATTTAAATCTTTAGCTTTGCTATCTCTGCTCCCAGATTGACTGGCAAAGTGACTTTTTCTGTTTGAAGGTTTTGAATTCTTGCAGCAGGGACTTGAGTAGGCTTGTCTTCTTTTCCTTTATTGGGGATGTCCTTATGTGGATTTTCAGATCTGGTGTTTTGAGCTTTTTCCACTGGTTCCTTAGGTGGAATTGAAGTGGATGGTTGATTAGCAGAAGGTTGATATGCCATATCTGTGTCAAAACCATCAGGGAACTTTATTAATGTTAAGTCAGGTGGGGGTCTAAGATTAACTAGGATGGCATTATATACATTATTGAATCTAGTGCAGCAATCTTGAATAGTTTCATTAGGTCCCCTTTTAATATTCTCATATTCTAAAAGGATTTGTAGGGGATTCTTTTTCTTTTCCCATCTGTTCAAAAATTTCCAATGAAATGCATCTAAACTATCAATACTATTAGCAGGCAATGCTCTAAACCATTTCCTAACATCACCAGCTAAATTTTGGGCAAAGAGTCTCATTTAAACATTATCTGTATCAATTTCGCGCAACTCAAAGTAATATGTTATCTTGTTGACATGTTGTTGTGCAGTGTAATGTATTTTGCCATCAAATTGAACAATTTTACTTTAGTAGTCTGCTGGCATAACACCAAGTTAGGTAGGTAAAACAAGAGGAGCATATCTATTTGCCATGGATGTAAGCTGGGAGGGGTTAAGATGTGGGGTTGAGGCACTTAGAGATAATTCAGTGGTGGATGAAGAACTAGGACTAGTGGGTGATGGATGGGTAATGATAGGTTGGTGAGGGAGAGTAGGTATAAATGGTAGTGAAGAATGGACTTCAAAAGGTATTATTGATGAAGTTGAAGGGAACAAATGTGAACTCAAAGTAATGGATGATTGTTCAGAAAGCTCAGGGGTTGTCGCAGTATTAATGGATGATTGCGGAGATTTCAGAATGTATTCATCAATGGATTTTTTGGCTTTTTGAACTTCAAGGTTTGCAATAAAATCAGGATCTAGAACAGTTTCACTGAGTGCATTTTCAGATTTTGTTCTAAATAATGAAAGATAAAATGGCACATCAAAGGGAAGTTCTTCTAAAAATAACGACTCATCAGGACATGAATTGGTTTTAACTAATGGTATCTGGCTAACTGAACTTTCTTCTTTTATCGATTTTCTTGAAATTAGGTTAGGATTATCAACTACTGGGGCATGGTTTGGATCTGGATTAGCCCTAGTAAAATGAGTCTTCTTGGAAGCCAGAATTTCAACTTTTTTAATTGTTTTTGTGAGATTTTTCAAAATAACTTCTAACAAATGACTTCAAGAGGCTCAGAATGTAGATTTAGATTTTTCTTGAAGCTTTATTAGGAATGAGGATTCGATTTTCCCAGTATGGTCGCCACTATGTTATCACTCAGAATTTTCTCTAGAAGTTATCAGGAGAAAGAAAATGACCAAGGTAACCACAAACCAACTTTTAGCATAGGCTCTAGCCAACCTATGTCTCAGAGAGGGCTCTCTCTATATGACTTAGCTTTATTTGATGGGATTTCAGGCTAGTTATGAATGTTTAGGGGGTTTTTGATTTGTATTGAAGATTGGATGGTGGAATCCTTAAAACAAATGGATATAATGAAGTTTTAGAACATTGGGCTATGGAGTCAATAGAAGGGTAGCAGAAATGGAATCAACTCACCAAAGGGAGTGTTCAAAGGGCAAGCTAGCAGAGTAAAGTGCAGGTATTTGGGCCAGATGGGTGAAATGGTCTTAACGAGGGTGAGAGAGCAATTAAGAATTCCCAAACCAAGATTAAAACGAAGAACAGAGGATGATAGGAAACAAAGGGAAATTAAGAATCCTTTGCTATAGATTACAGAGAGACAACCTAAACTAAGGAGAAATTAAGAATTCCTTAACTTAGACAATCAATAGAAAATATTTAAATGCATAACAATTAAAACAGAGTGCAATTAAGAAAATTCTAAGATATCATTCCATGTTATAGCATTCAAATTCAGATATACATTAAAGATTAGGGAAAAACTTTAAGAAAGATAACAACAATATGAGAAAATACTTTTTTTCACTTCACTCTACACATGAATCCTATGAAATATCTTGTCTTTATTCATTAATCCAGCTTGCTGGTCTAGTTAGTGATACAATAGATTTACAGTATTTTGATCAGGTAGTGCATAGAAATTTCTAAGAATCCACCCCACATACTTCGAATTATGAAGTATTTATACAAAAGTTTATTACAAAATATCCCAAACTAAATTGGGATTTAATATAGGAAATGAAAATATCTTCTTCCTAGAAGGTAGAGACAACCATTGAACTGCTTTCATGTTGTCCCTATTATTGTGGTGTTTCTTGCCTTTATAGTTTGGTTTGTAGCCCTTTATGCTCTTTGTTGTTTGAACTTTCACGTTGGAGGCTGCATTCACTTTTGGCTTTCATTTGATACACTTTGGCACTAATACTCTTTAACCATGCTGACTTTCTTTTAGCTTTTACCCTGTTGACTATACATTAACCTTTTTGCTACATTTTACTATAGCAAATCAGTTAAACTTTCCCATAATTCAGCACTAGGTAACTTGATTTTCAACATCCTCCTATATATCTAATCTTTGTTGGTATAATTAGAAAAAGTAGGCCTAGTGATGAATAGGTGTATGGTGACTCAAAAGTATAGAACAGTGGGGTCCAAAAAATGATAGACCTGGGCTAGCATTTGGTATCCAGCTTCTGGAGGGGAAAAGGAAATTTGTCTGGTTGATAATATAAGAACATATGGTAGAGGACAGATGAGTATTTGAACACTCTTTCATTATGCATCTTGGTGAACTGTTCATGCATTCTCTCAGCTATGAACTCAACATAATTGTACATAACAATAGGAGGTTGTCCTGGGGTATAGATTGACATGAAGGTGAGGACAAGTTCATCAAAAAATTCATCAGCGGAGCAGCCTAGGACACATGATATCATGGTGATGATTTGTTTGCCCCTTTCAGAGAACATGGAATAAAGATAGGGGGGGGGGGGGGGAATTTTAGGAATGTGTTGCTCTTCAATAATGAAATCTTGGAACAATTAGGCCAGTCTAGAGGGACTTAACTTGGAATATTGGTCTAACAAATCTCCAATTGAGAGTGGAGTCAGGTTTGGTCCTAGTTGGAGTTGCAACATTTCATTTATGGAATCAGCTGTAATGGTGAATAGAATCTTTTGGTTAGGGGATATAATAGCTCTCAAGCTGGGAATGTAACTGGCATGGCACTGGTGGAAAATTGCAAGGAAAACATGTACCTGTGGGAACTGGTATTTGGGCAAATTTGACTCCCCAAGGCCAATATCATCTGCATGGTTGAGGTATTTGTCCCTACTTAAACAATGGATTTTAAGCAGGAGGCCCTCGATAGATGTATTGTTAATTTTGAAATCCCTGTCATCCAAGGGAAGGTGGTCGACGTCCAAATGGGGATTTTTGATAGGTCTATCATCCAAGGCAATAGGGGCAGCCATAATTTAGTTCTTGTGGATTTAAATTAGGCTTTACATGTTTATTCAGAAATTTTTCATCGAAACTGGGATTTTTCAGAGGGTTTGGCTGTGGGTTTTAAAATTTAAAGTATTTATTCAATTAATTTTACTTAATTGAAACACTGTACAAGGCTAAGGATTTTCGAATTTGAAAGGGCAAGTGATAATTTGTGGTAAAATACCTAGAATTGGTTGAATAATCTACAATTTTGGAGGAAGCTGCAGAGGTTCGAATGGTTCTGGTACGGACTGAGAGGTTGACTGTGGTCTCTGCAACTTTATTTAGGAGTGAATTCAGAGTTTAAATGGTGAATTCAATGTTTGCAGGAATTACACTGGTTCACAGAGAAAATGAGTGAAAAAGGGTAAAAGAATGGCTTTTCTGTCTTTTTATGGAGCAACGGTTATTTTTTGGCGGGTGATTTCGAATGAACAGTGGGTGGTTTTGCGGGTTGATCAGGGAGGCGGTTTCCCAGGCTATCTCACTGCTTATGGAGGTTGGGCAGTATTTTGGACGGGTCACCTGATCTACTCCAGAACGTGACACATAGAAAAGGAGGGGTCAGGTAAAACCACTTTATCAGGCGGGTAACGTTTGTCTATCAGGCATGGATGATAGGGCTATGGGCTGTTGGATGAGTGGGAAGTTGATCTAATGGCAGTTGGGTGACAAACTTGCGTGGAGGAAATGAACAGGAGTTTATGGGGGGCACAGGGGCCTTAATCATGGCGGTTTGTGATTAGCATGGGGTTGATCACGAAATTAGGGTATCGGGTGAAACTTAATGACGAGATTAATGTAAATTTACTAGGATTTGGTAAATTAAGTGGGTCTTGTCAGGATTAGGGAAAACATATTAGTTTCTATTAAAACTAAGGGTTGGGGGTATTTACATAGGGATTTAGTTAATATATGGGAAAAGGGTTTCATTGGGGAGTTATATAATAAAGTTAATAATTATTATGAAAAGTGATGAGCGAAGTGACTATATCCATCGCATAATGTAAAATATGCCCATTTTATTTCATACATTTGGCACTTAGGATAAAGTAATTTTTGTGGGTTTTTGGAATGAAAAGGGTTTTAACATGGAATTGTTTTTTTCTTTTGCTAGGAAAAAGTGTTTTAGCCTTAGGAAAAGGGGTTTTATTAGGGAAATGAAGGGGGGAATGGATTTTATGAAGGGGATTCTAGCACTTGTGTCCATAAGTCATTAAGCTAAGCGTCTGGTCCCACCAAAAGTCAGAGAAATGCTCTGAGCCTCTTTGACTTGTAGGATTTAAAGTATTAGAACATAATTGTGGATAGGAAATTAATAAGTAGCGGGGAAATATGAATGATAGGGAGGTAATCACATGAACTTGTAAAACCTTTTCTTTTGCCTTCATAATTGATCATACATGTTGAAATATGTATCTAAGAATGATGCATGTGTTTCGATCCAATTAACTTTGTAGTTCAACAACCTTTCTTCTACTTACCCATTTCTTACCCTAACGTTTTTCTTCACTTATTTGGGTGCATTTAGGCTAGCAAACCCTTATTCTATATTTTATTTAATAAAACAAACTATCTATTTCTAAGCTTATATCATCCAAGGGCTCAGATTAAACTGATGAGCTCCTTTTATTTTCTCTACCTATCTAATGATCTACCAAGATTAAACTATTTGGTTAGATTTTACTCTCTAACTATAAACACAAAATTGAAAGCATGATATAATCAAGATTAAACAGTTTGATTACCATGGATTGTGGCATGAATAACAAGCTGCACACGATCATTATTATGCATAAACTTAAATAGTAGTGGCATTTAGACTTGCTCACTTTCATGGTCTCTTTTTGTTTTTTGGGGTTCATATATTTTCATTTTTCCACCTTTTTCTCATTCTTTTTTGTCCTTTGATTATTCTTTTAGGACATACCCTCTTTACATTTTTTAATTTTTTAATATGGAAAACATTTGTAGAAAGAAAAGGTACATACAATATTACAAGGCTTATCCTTAGTCATTCAAAATTATGGCTCATATTGGTATAGGAATCTAACACATTCCATTACAATTGATTATTTCAGGTTAGGCCTCAATAAGTTCCTCCACCCCTCCATCAAGTGGATATAATGTACCACTACTTGGGGGGGAAATCCAAACATTCCTCTTGTGTCAGGTGGAACCCATGTGAGTGGATCACAACCTCACATGGTTGGAGTCAATAACCCTTATCCTGATGGTATTCATAACCCCATTGTTCCATCTGGGGTAGGTAATATCCAGTATCAACAACCTTACACATCTCAGATACCACTCTAATAGGCTTATGTCCCATATGGTTCACAAGCCTTGCAAAATCCACCTTATATTCCACAAGTAGGACCCTATGTGCAACCTAGTCAATCTGTTATTCCTGGAGCATATAGTGAAATCCCATAATGAACTTACCAATACCCATAGGGTATGTCTCAAGGAATTGTCTAACAATCCTTCCAGTAGTAAGGGAAACCTTTGCAACAATAGGGGCAACCTTTGCAGCAATATCAACAGCCTTTGCAACAGTAAACACAGTTTGTTCAACAGGCCACTCAGCCCTTGTATCTACAAGGCCAACCTTTGCAGCAACAAGGTCAACCTTTACAACAGTAAGGTCAACCTTTTAGCAACAAGGTCAACCTTTGCAGTAGCAAGTTCAACCTTTGTAGCAACAAGGTCATCCTCTACAGCAACAAGCTCAACTGGTATATCAACAAGGTCAAACCTTACAGGCACAAAGTCAACCCCTACAGTAGCAGGGCTAATATCTTCATAGCCAGGGTCGAAAGGTGAAAAAACCTTACAATACACATTCCACATATAATTCTTATCAACGGCCTATGGTAAGTCAATATCAAACCTACCCTGGAAAAAATCCACCTTATTGTCAGGGTACCCCTCATTGGGGGAAAACTTAGATCCCTTACGGTCAAAATCCTCCACTTTGGGGCCAGAATCCCTATAAACAAGGTTGGAACCAACAGGTTGGGCCTCATCAACAGACTTACATGTTGTTTAATCTACAATTGCCATTTTTAGTTACATTAGAACTGTCTGATGTCTCGAGGCTTACTAATGATCCTATTTTTCATTCGCCTTACTGGCCTCTAGTTCCTACTAAAATTCTGAGCGATTTCCCTAAGTTCGAAGGAAAATATAATGAAGACCCTCAAGCCCATGTGATGACATATCACTTATGGTGTTCTTCTAATTCTTATGTGGACGATTCTATTCTTCTCCTTGAGTTGCCACGAGCTATCCATGTCGACTTTAATTCTTTGGCTATGTCCTTTCTCACCCACTTCCAATTCTCGATTCATTATGAAACTGGTACTCATTTGCTCACATCTCTAAAGCAAGATACTATGACCCATATTTCTAATCATATCCATGAACGGAGACGTCAGTGTTGCCTCATCAAATTTGAAATTTCCGATGAGTTGTTCATTGAATGGTTCGCCAAATCATTCGTAAACAAAATTTTCACAGATATAACAATGGGTGGATGTGTTACCAAGGACTAAGCTATTACCCGTGCTCAGTATCTAGACTTATTCTATTCCCAATCTGGCACGCTATATGAAATGTTACCTAATGCTCCGAGACCATCTTCAGATCTGGCATCTTCAAAGTCTCTCGATGTACCACCTGTTGATGGTATAATTAGATCAATGTCTCAGACTTCTTCCAAGACTTATTCAAAGCAAAAATCTATTTCATATTTTGGTTCCAATCATCCTTTGAAAAATCCATCAAATCTTGGTAAAACCTCCGAGGTCCATGTTGTCCAGTCTACCACGGCTGATAAAAGCCTCGAAGGTTAAGAAAATTGGTAAAGGTAAAGCAAAATCCGATACCCTGAAACAAGATCCTCCCAAGTCATATGCTCATGATGCTTCCAAACAAAATCCCAGGTATCCTTGCCTCATTTGTAAGGATGACCATTATACCAAGGATTGCCTCGATGTGCTGAAGTTAACCAATTATTGAAACGGACTTCAACCATTTTGAAAGAACCATTTCCATCTCAACAGACTCAATTGGTAGACCAACCACAATCCTCTGCCTCCTCTGGTTCTCAAGTTTTCATGATGCAAGGTTCATTACCTATCTCTTTCACTACTCAATCGAAATACTATCAAACTCCTCAAAAGTAGACAGTGGAGAAATAAGTCACTAATATACTTTCTACTTCCACTCCACCTAATTTGGTCCACTCCATATTGAGTGACCTAACAATGAATCCACGATCCGACCACCTCCTGATGGTGTGCTTCAGAAATCATCCTATAATCTGAATGCTAGAGCTACGTAGCATTATAATATAGTCTAAGATCTATCTCAAGAGCCTTCGATGATGTCTTCTTTGGAAGTTCTCCAAACATATCCAATGAAATGGAAATCATTGTTGTCTACTATAGGATCCATTGATCCTGCCGATTCGAGTTTAATTACTTTCGATCTTGAAAACCATGTTCCTCGTCTTCCTCATCAGATTTCTTTTCTGATTCAAGTTATTATAAAGGGAAAGACAATCCATTGGACTATCATTGATGAAGGTTATTCCACCAACATCATGTCTGTTTCATGTTGGAAGGCCATTGTCTCTCCTCCCCTTAACCAGTCCCTGAACAATTTAGAGGCCTTTGATGGTAGAGGCTCCCTTCCATATGGTATTCTCACAAATTTTCCTATCACATTGGAAGGAAAGAATGTTGAGATAGTAGTGAAAGTTTTAGATGCAAGTCTCAATTACAACCTTCTTCTCGGGCGATGTTGGACCCATGCTATGTTTTGTGTGGTTTATTCTTTATTTCGAGTGCTTCATCTTCCTCATGAAGGAAAAATTCTCACCGTTGGCCAAATGTCTTTTTTCTCTTCTAGTACATCAAATGGTAATGTCCTGTATGTGGGAAATACCAAAGTTCCATATGAGAGTGTGGGGGTAGGTATTTTTAAAGATTCTACTTTAATGGTTTCTTTTTCTCTCCCACCTCCAAATATCACTTCAATCAATATGATCTCTCTTTATATAGATCCTTGGATTAGTCCTTCTCTGGATTAGATTGATTCATTTGGTGATTCTATCTCGCTAAGTCTATTGGAACAAGCTTATCAAGAAATTGTCTTGGCTTAAATGGCTACTTCGGAAAGTCATGGTGTTTTCAAATATGAATTTGGACACTTATACACAATCTCCTTGTCTTGGTTCTTGGGATTCCCCGGATCCTTTGAATGAGACATTTCCCACTGACGAGAGTATTGTTGAGGTTATGTCTCTTGACGAAATCCCTTGGAATGATATTCATCATTGTTCTCAATTTCTTCCAAGTTGTTGATGGTACTGGACCTGCTAACATCAGAGGGTCTCCCCGCTATGAAGTCTCAACTAGACCTCACACCATTTGGTGTGGGAGTCCCATCTGATATGATGGCCTAGTTCCCATTATCTTAAATGTTTGCCTTAGCTCTTTCTTGTCAGTATAAGAGAGTGGTCTTCTTTGTCTTCGTATAGCAAGGTTCACGTGCCAGGTGATTGATAGTGTTACTTGTGTCAAGGTTCTTTCACCGTAGAGAGAGAGGGTGGGAGTGAGTCCCAAGTCAGATGGGAGGAAGCCCAACTCTGTTAGGAACACACAACACAATAGAACATGTGCAACTTCTGGAGGAGCAATCCACGTGGATGCGGCAGTCACAACACTCGAGGGAAGATAGCACGTACAACACTCAACAGGAAATCCACATGAGCACGATGGTCGTTATAGGGAATTTATGTGAAAGGTTTTGTTTAATTTCCAGGAGGTAACCAACATGGGCAGGAAATCGTTAACAACTTATACAACACATTTTCATATGTATTAGAACAGTTGAATGAATTCAAGTGTTAAACAAAGGTTAAAGCAACATGTATTACAAGTGTTCAAGACAAATCTTACAACTGTTACAACACATGTGTGAAAATGTACTAGCCTGTTAGCAAGGTTCTGAATTAAGAAAAAGTTCCAAGACACATCAATACACCATACATCACTAACCCCATGGACGGGGAATTGGAACCACTACTTACTTGTCAAAGAAAATATTATAGACTCTCAAGGCTATGTGGGAGGAGCCAAGGTGAAAAAGTCCTTTACATGTACAAGTGAGGGCTATTTATAGCCAAGGGTAAAACTGACCCTTGTGACTGTTCGACTTCCCTCATGACTGTTTTACTTTCATGACTTTTCATATTACAAGTGGGTCTCTTGGACTTCCACATTACATTACATTCTTTGACATAGTATGGCCTACAATAGTGATGTGGAGGACACTATTCATGACATGACTCGATGTGACAATGCTCATAAGTTCATGTTGTTGTTGGTGTGCATGTCGAGTTGCAATGCTGCTGAGTGATGGATGTCCTCTTGGTGTGTCAATGCTTCACCTCCACATGGCAAGGTGCGCAAAGTCTTCAACGGTTTTTGGGTTTGATTGATGTTTCATTCGCACGTTCCTCCTTGCTTGTACTTTGGCATGCTTGACATGTTTGTCCATTTGTAAAAATTTCATGTTTTTCCATTCGTCCCTCCACGAACACATCTTCACATGTTCATTCGTCTATTCGACCGCGAACACATCTTTGCATGTTCGTTCATCTGTCCATCCATGAACACATTCTCATGTTCGTCTGTTCATGAACACATCTTCGCATGTTCGTTCGTCTGTAAACACACCTTCACATGTTGATCCGTTTGCAAACACATCTCTTTCCATGCACCGTATGTTCGTTCGTTCGTGAACATTTCCTTTTTCATGCACTCCCTTTGTTCATCCCATCTATCATCATGTCATGTTCCTTCATGTACTTGTATCTGCAGTCACTCATGATGAGATGACATCAAATCCATAAATCTCCTAGTCTACCATGATGCATGATTGTTTTTGGACGTAGGTGACCGGGGGAGTGGACAGGGTTGTGAAACCACACGAGGTGAGTTTCGAGCTAAGATGCAGGCTTCGGGAACTACTGATGAAGACTAAGTAGAAGTCACTGGGAGATGGAGATGAGATTCTGGATTGGTAGTGACTATCTGCGGGATTTGGCTCGGCTGGATGACAAATATGCACAATTTTTGGGAGAAGTAGTGCGGGCTACAGGAGGACTGGGCAGGTAGGATCTGTGCAATTTATGGAGTGAGCGGGTAGTGGGACCTTGGTAGCAAGAACTACACAGTTCCTAGAGGGAGCTGGAAATGGGCTGCGGGAGCTTAACAACAAAAATTGCACAGTTCCTGGAGGGTGCTGGTAGCAGGTTGTGGGAGCTTGGCAACAAAAGCTACGCAGTTCCTAGAGGGAGCTGGCAGCGGGCTGCTCGGAGCTGCTGATGGGAAAAGCTATGTAGTTGTGGGGAGGCTAACCTGCTGACTACCTTTGTGTAGTTTCTGAGCTGAGTGGATAGCTGGGCTGTAGAGGGATTTCTCATGAAATCTGCGCAGTTTTCTAGGTGAGCAGTCAACCAACTAACTGGTGACTGGCTGGGAAAACTGCATAATTTTTTGAGGGAAACAGGGATGGGCACTAGGTGTCTATCTAGCCTATCTATGCAATTTTCTCAGTCAGTGGAGCGGGCATGGTCTGTAACCTCTGTGCAATTTTTGAGGGGAGTCAGTCCCGAGCTGACCACCTGGTCAAACTCTCTGGTTGACCAGCAGGAGGGTTGATTGGTGAGTTTGTGGGCGGCACAACTTGAAATGGCTTGTTGAGTGCTTATGCACTATTTTGGTGACAGTCGATTGAGTCAATAATGGGGTGATGGTCTGTCTATGAGAGGGTGATTTGGTCATTAGAATTTCAACAAAAATGACTAACTGTGTGAGCGAGTGAAATGGTGCATACGCGACCTTGCAAACACACACTCACATGACTTATGACAAGATGCCTCAAAACATGACAAGACACCCATGCTAAACATGACCAAACGATGGTGCGAGTGATAAGTGTTATGCTTGTGATCAATCATTGGACGACCACGACAACACTTATGCGACAATGCATACGAATTCGTGTGTGAATGTGACGTATGTTTACCTAGCGAACATGGTACATACACACAAAGTGAAGACCAGGGAAAATTTTAAGGATGAAAATTATCTTGAAGTTTAAAAACATTGATGAATATTGCTAGTCCCTAATATGCAAACTATAAAATGTTTATTAACGTATTTGTAAAGTTATTCAAATTTATAATGATTTTATATATACTTTCTATATAATGTTGGCGATTTTAAAGATAAAATAATTTTATATTGTAAATTTTGGGCGAATCATTTTTTATAAAAAATGGAAATTGGTGAATCTTTTTAATGGAAAAATCATGGAAAATTAGCCCACCTACGAATATTAACCCTAAAATTTTCCATGGTGAAGACCTTGTGCACGACCAAAACATGGTCGCAAGTGAGACATTGATACTAACATACAAACACTGTCCGTTGAATGATCAAGCAAGGCGGATGAAAATACTCGCACGAGCTCATGGGGTGAACCCCAGTGCATGCAAACAGTAAGTAAAACTCTCAAAGGAGGCTTTGAAATTAGATGCGGGCAAAAATCTTGGAGGGTTTTGTAGCCGCTACAACACAAGCCTAAGTGAAATTCCATCATGTCTTGAAGTTTTTGTTTCTCATAACCTGACACATCCACTTTAAACACCTGTTTTGGTGCACAAAGTCTTGTCTGATGGTAATATGGGATATATTACTACAACCATGCTTGTTGACATTTCAGTTCAATCTAAATTTGTCAAAATCTTTCAACTAGGGCCACCTTTTCCTCGTCACGGTTTAAGATTTTCTTGCCTCCTTTCATGAGATTTTTTCAACAAGTCTCTACCATTTTCCCATTATTTCAATGGGGTTTTCATCTTATGAATCGTAACCCTCACTCATCCAGAAGGCATGGGGGCATAACCTTTTATGATTTTTACTCCATTATTTGGCTGAGTCGATGCTTACAAGTCATACTAACGGTGAAACTTTGGTTTTATTCTCTGTTGATTGATTACCCGAGTCAGCAAATGGACTCCATCTGAACTTTTTACTCATGGTTACCTGTGTAAATAGATTTTTGTACATTAGTGTGTGAATTCATTGGTGTCTGCTTTTTTTTTCATTTTTGGTGTGATTGTTTGCTTTGTAGACATGTGTTTTCCGCTTACCTTGTGTTCCACTCAGTTTGTAGATATCGTCAAATCATTATGTTGGTTTTGTTGATGGTGCTTGTCGTAGCACACAGAACTTGTCTTCCGCAGCTTGGGCACTCTTTACCCCTGATGGTGAGTTGATTGATTTGCATGGTATTTTCCTGAGATTAATAACTAACAATATTGCTATATACAGTGCAGTTATTGAACTATTGTCAGAAGCAATTGCTCTTGACATTAGATATTTTGTTGTTAAGTTAGATTCACAACTTGTTATGTTACAATTAAACAATCATTACTGAGTAATAAATCCACAATTTTTTTGTATGTATCTATGTGTTCAATTACTGGAAAGAAATTTTGATTTTATCACATATCAACATATTCCATGCAATTTGAATACATTAACAGATGCATTAGAAAATTATATTCCTGATAGACATTTGCATAATTTATAAAACTAATCATATCATCATGATACACGGGCACATAGGTAGAAAATAAAACATGCATATGTCTATATATTTTTCACGTAGAAAAAAGTCGTAATTTATATTCATATTGAAATAAATTACATTTTGTAGATGCTTAGAGCATATGCAGATAGCTGTCCGTGAATAGGACAAGTACACTCGTAAAAAGAATAAAAAAAGTTTACAATTACATCAAAGCCTATACTTTTCTGCCCTTCTTCTTCTCCACCCTACGCCAACCCTGCGAGTCGGAAGGGGGAACAATGATGGCCTGTGAGTATTCCTGCGTGTTCACTGGTGGTTCTTTGTCGGATTTTGATCCTTCTGATCCATGGGTTCTTTTGTTGCCACTAGCTTCCAGCCGTGGCGTTTCCTGCTGCTGAACATGGTCCTCCATTTGTGGGTCTGGTGCTTTTTCTTCATGTGTGCCATTATGTTCCATGTTTATATCCGGTTCCTCTTGATTCACTTTATGCTCTGGCTGATTGTCCTCTTATTCCAGCGGTTCTGTATTCTGCCACCCATTTGGCTTTTTTGGCTGTTTCTTGTTTCCTTTTGTATTCTTTCTGGCCAGTGGGCAAGAATTTTGAAGGTGTCCTGTTTGCTGGCAGCTGCGGCATCTGAATGCTGTGTTTTCATAGTCTAGGGGCTGTATCCTCTCAGTGTTATTATATATTAATGATATTTTATCAGGCATCCCCTGACTCAAATCCGCTTCAACGCAAATTCTGGCAAATGTGTATATCCCTCTGTCATATCTGTCTTCATCAACTTTTAGGAGTTTCCCCAAGGAATTCCCAATGGCATATAATACTATGGGGTGCCAGAGATGTAAAGGGAGGTTGTGAAGCCTCACCCAAACAGGTGTTGTTGTGATTTTCATAGTATTTGGGTCGAAGTCAGCAAACCAAGGGGTAACAAAGAGGCCTGCACTACCCCAAAACCAAGGCCCCTTATTGATGATGATGTCCCTTTCTTCCTCTGTGTGGAAGTGAACAATGAAAAAACCTTTTGATGCTAGGTATATATTACATTCTGGTGTCCAGCGGGAATGTATCCATTGATGTAAAGCATCTGATTTTGGCCAGAAACCATTAAATCTACATATTACAGCATGTTTTGTGAAGTCAGAGTGTATTGTAGTTACCTCTGGTATAGTAACTTGGAGCATTGCATGTTCCAGTTTTTGTTCTACTATATGTGGCCCAGGTTGTTCTGGTGGTAACATTGGTTTGTCCTGCATTTTTCCTTTCCCCTTTACTGCATCACGAAAGGTGCCTGAGGTCTTTGAGCTGGATCCGTTGCAGCCTCCACGCAGTCTTAGGTTAAGGTATATGGTTGTATCCTGACAGATCCCATATTCCTGTAGAGTAAGATGGTCCTGTAAGCTACGCCCTGCACATATCAGGTTTTGGTGTATTGTGGGTATTCCAAGTTGGTTTTGTATTTTGTTTTTTAGCTCTTGTATATTTGAATTCTTGCTGAGTCGCATGCAACAGTGGCTGCCCCCTGTTTGTTTGATGAAGATCTGGATCCAATCTTTACCCTGGCAGTCCCCTGTTTTTTTTTTTATGTCCATCCCATAGGGTTTCCAAATCTGGCTGTCCCTTGACAATGGCTCCCAGGCAGAGCCCCATGGTATGTAGGTACTCAGATCTATATCATATATTAACAGAACTATAAAAAGGGTTTTTCCTTCATACCTTAAAAACAAGTTGCGTTTTTCCATACTGAAGGCTCCGTTTTTACTGAAGAACGCTCCCTCGCTCAAAACGCTTGTGCCGATCTGAGGGTAATCGACAATCCTCGACTTCTGGGTGTAACCCATACTTGTCAGATCCTGGAAAACAAGGGGATCGATCAGATCTGGGTTTTTTATGTTCTGGTTTTTCTCGAGCTGTAAAAACCCTTCTGTGATCTGAGGGATCAGGTCCTTGAAAAAAGTCTGTGGGGATCCCTTTCTTGCTACCGTGACAGGGTTTTTGAAGGCCCAGTGAAAAGTTTGTGCGTCCCCAATCGGCTGGCCTCTCGCTGTCCAAAGTTCCAGGACATTTGGGGTGTTACTTTCCCTTTGTTTTTTGTCCGGATCTGGTAGATCCCGTCCAGATCTGAAGATTTTATCTCTGATCACGGTAGGCTGGATCAGATCCCCTTCATGCCGTCGATCTCTATAATTTTCTGCTCTTGTTCCGCTTGTTAGACCCCTCCTGGGTTCGTATTTCTGAGCATGCTCCCATCTACCATAAGTCAGGCCAGCCCTGGACGGATTTTCACCTTCAAAACAGGTTCTGAACGCAGAGACAAATATTTCCTGCGGATCCCTGATCTCGCATCTCACCGCGGCCTTCGCCTTCAGATCGTCCTATGATGCCAATGGTCTGAGCAATACCCAGCCTTTATTGGTTTCGCAGAAGTGAACGGAGGCGGCAGACAAGGGGTCTGCGGCCAGAGAAGATTGAAACAGATTGTATGTGGCCATGGATGAGCAGGTGGTGCAGGTTCGATCCCAGTTTTTTCAGAAATAGATGAAGTGCATATGTCTATATATATATATATATATATATATATATATATATATATCTATATATATATATATATCTCAAAAAAATAAAGTGTTCCGAGACATGGCTTTCAAAGCCTACAACATGTGCAAAAACAGTTAGAAAATCTAAGTGCCTGCATGATGCTCACGATAACACAAGATTGCCCTAATCACTCGGCCTAATAAGTGATGAAGTCTCACAGATACCCCTACTGTGTTCCTCTGGTATCACAATGGAATATCATCTATAGTCGTGTATTCTAGAATCCCTCAATTGATCATTATCCAGATTATGTTCCATATCTACTCTGGGGTCTGCTCCTTCTTCATAGGGAGCATCTGCTACCTATTGGGCTTCTCACTGTGATATTGGCGGCATATTAGGTGGCCTTTCTGGTCCAACATATACACATTTATCACAAGTTAAATATCAGTTACACTTTAACAAAAAATTCATAAAAACTTGAAAAATCGAAAAACAAGTTTTACCTACATCAGTCTACTGTTCAACCGGTGGCAGTGGTAGATCTGGATCCCATCTAAAATCTTGGCCTGCATAGGCATAGTCATTCACAACAAGCAATTGACGACATAGCCAGATGAAAACCTGTGGGGGTAAATGCATCTGCTGGCCCCCTCCTCCTTGAGGCATGAGTTCACTTGATCTAACTAGCCTCAGATATTGTGGAGCAGGATCCGATACCTGCATCCACTGATACCAAAACAGCGGCACATGCTCCAGAAATAAAGTAACCAAAATTGAACCAAAGCTATATTATTTCAGGTTTCCTCGCTTACCCTTGGTCAGTTGCCTCTTGATATTAGCCAGTAACCCCAAACACTAGTTGAATACTGTTGGAATGAGGAATTCTACTGCATACTGGAATTGGGATTTTGAAGTCACGTGTAAAGCTTGTGTCCTAGCTACATGGGCTATGGTGAATAGGATCGTCCTCAAGGGAAGGTTTTTGATTGTCGCTATCTTCACCTTCCCACCCATTGTCACCTTGGCACCCAAGCAATGTCTTGCTACTAGAGTACTGGTGCTCTCACCTCCAGGATGCAATCCGAATAGTTGAACCCTTTCTCCTCTTCTTGATGATCCAATGATGAAGTAAATATCTATCTCCTCCGTTTCCAACTCTTGGCATTTAACAGTGAATATTTCCCAATCAATATCCCATAGACTGATCAAGTAATGCAACAATTCATTTTGGGCTCTAAGACCTGTAGTCCTGAAAAACAGCAGCGACCCATAGTCCCTCAAAGCATTCATACATTTTGGATCTTGTGTTTCTTGGTGGTCTTTTGCCTTATGGCCTGTTTCCTTCCATTTAAGGACAATGTTGGAAAAAATCTCCTACAAAACATCAATACCCATCAGTTAAATGCTTTTCCATGGAGGAAAATTCAAAAAATTTTCTTTAAAAGGGAGATGTTCCTCAAAAAAGTCTACCCCAATATCATCACGTTTGTTTTTATTAAAAACACGATGCCATTGTGAGGGCCTTTTGGCTCAAGGGTGACCATTGCGGGTCCCATGAGAAAACCTGCGATGATTGCCCGTGTGGTTAATAGATTAAAATCCTTCCTTCTAGTAAGAAAAAGGCATAAAAATGTAATGAAATGCAAGAGTAAAGGTAGAGCTCTTACCTATTGTTGACGGTTTGAGAAATGATGCCCTGGATCTCCCACCATATTTGCTTGAAAATTGAGGAAAATGGGGTAAAAATGCACTCTCAAATTTACTCCGGTGAAATGGTAAAACTATTTTGACTTATAGTCTATTTATAAGTTTTAATTTCATTTTTGCCATTATTTTATTAATATTTTATTATTTTTTCTCGATATCAGTGATTTGTGGTTATATTTGTGTAGTTATAGGTACTTTTTGGTGGATACAGTGATTATTCTTGATTGATTCAACAAGTTTTTGTTTTATCTCTTTTTCAGACTCGTTAAAAATAAACGAAAAAGGAACCCCCCTCGAGTCATCTTTAAGCTCTTTTCTAACTCTTGAAACATGAAAATATTGTTGAGTACTTGTCTTTTCGAACTCGTTAAATTAAATGAATTGTCATCATCTCAGTATACATTTACTCCTTTTTCAGACTGAGATTGACTATTTACGAAAAAGGTACACCTTGGTTGACATGGTCAAGAGGTTCTCTCAAATATTTTTTTCTACCTTTTTGAGTTCGAGGGACAAATAAAAAAGGGACATGATGGAGCTTTATTTTTTGTCTCTTTTTCAAACTCTGGAGTCGTGTTGCCAATGTTCAAGAGAAGTCCTATTTGTAGTCTATTACCTATACATTGTCTGACCCTTTGTTACAATCTTGGATCTTATTCATTTCATTTGACTTTATTCCTCATTTCGTGTTGATGATGGGGGACTCATTATGGCCCTCCTTTGATGGGTCACTTCCTGTCGACTTCAACTCATTATCTGAGAAGATGACTTAGAGACTCCCTTTTAGTACCATAGAGATTGCATGCCTTAATGGCAGGTTCTTCGCATCCGATGACAGGTTTTCATCATTGGCATTCGATTGGGTGATTCCACGAGTGTTCAATTTTAGCTTCATTTTTCACATTCACGGATTGTACTGTCATACCTTGAGAACCATTGTCATTATTGGTGGTTTCTCTCATGCCTGTTAATGGTCCACATCATTGGATGGTAATCAGGTGGTTTTCTAGCATGTTTGACATTGACACATTCACATGTTAGAAATAATACTTTGATCGGGTTGGGATGGAGCACAAGACCCTAAGTTTTGTCTAATATGGCTCAGGCTACATGGAGTTTTTTATTATTCATGATTGTACACATGTTTCTACTATACAGATGGTTGTGACCATAACGTGGGACTTTCCGTTTACAATGATCCTTCTATTTCAGATGGTTTCACCCATACCATGGATCTTTTCATATAGTCATTTCTATCTAGATGGCTATGTCCATACTCTCGATTCATGTTTTGACATCAGATATGTATATGTATATGCATCCTTGATTTGCAGGTCTCCTGATAGTGTTTGTTCTCGTCCTTGCAAAAGCTCGTAAAGAATCTTAGCCATCACTCCCTGTTCTGCCTTCATGCTTTAGGGGGCATCTGTTACACAGTATTTTGTCACACCTCCCACGCTTCCCTGTGACATACCCCAAAGTGTCTGAAACATGACCGTCATGTTGTGTACTCAATTAGATATGCAGCTCAGATCCTCTCTAAAACACTGATTGGGAAATTCCTTGAGCTTCCCCTGAAGGAAATGGATCTAAAACCCTAATTTTAGAATCATCACTCTTATGATACTGAAAATTGAGATGGTCGCTAGTTGCACTATACTAGCCTCGCGAGACCATCGCTCTGTTTTCTTGTATACTCGCGATGATCCCTAAAAGGAAACTTTACTAAAGAGGATGAGAAGCTTCATTATCTAGAAGCTTCTAGAGCGACGAGTTGGAGGTTGTTCGGCATGGATGAAGTCGAATTCTCTCAACATAGCCTTTTGGTCTTATCCCTATGAACAACCTCCTTTAGATGAGGCCCTTCTCCTATCTTTAGAGAGATCCTAACTCTCTTTCCCTACCTATATATTCATCCTCTCCCATTCTCAAATGGTTGGTCTTTGGCTATTTGACCCCTTATGCTGAGATTTTGCTTGCATGCTACTCATTTGGGTTGGAGGAGTGCTTGGAGAGCTTAAGCTTGGACTTGGACATTAATTCAGGGACATCTTATTGACATTAAGGCTTGGTTGTATGCTTCCTACTTTATTCTATTAATATACAATTGCTGGTTCATTTTCCATAAATGTGTATGCTTATGTACCATTTATCTTAACGCTCCTTGATATGTTAAGTAGGCTACTTTTGATTATGCTATTTGTATTTTCATGCCTTGTTGTGTCTTGATACTTGCGTAAGTCTTTAAATGTTGTGAGCAGCAGGACTAAGCCTCTGACGCAAGTGATTCCAGGTCTTCAAAAAAGGAAGACATGATAGCATTAGAACATGGTAGGCCATCTTCTTCGTCTCTTATTTCAATTGTAACTTAGGAAAGTGTCCATTAGATTGTCACATAGGTTGCTAGTCCCACTAATTGGGCTAGAGGGATCATCTCTATCCGTAGAGAGGATTGCCTAGACAACATGACTTGGTGGATTTCTCATGAAAGAAGGACAGGTAGTGTGCTATGAGTCACAGATTCTGAATGAGCACGAGAAGAATTATACAACGCATGATCTTGAGCTAGCAATGATTATACATGCATTGAAGATGTAGAGACATTAACTTCTGGGTAGGAGGTTTACACTGATGAGCGATCACAGTAGGTTGAGGTATTTGTTTGACCAACCAAATCTTAATGGAAGGCAAGCCAGATGGTTGGATACCTTTAGTGAGTTTGAATTCAAGATCAAATATATCAAAGAGAAGGAGAATCGGGTTGTAGATGCTCTTAGTATGAAGGTACAAGTAAATCATATAGAAACTATAAGCTCCTATGGAATAGAGTTACATAATAGGATCTTTCAAGCAGGACAACAGTATGATAAATCCATGGAGATTATGCATAGGTTACAACAAAGTACAAGCACAAGCATAAGCACAGGTTTAGGTGCAGGTATAGGCACAAGGGATCAGGATATAGACTATCATCTCACAGAAAATGGCTTGGTGAGGTTTTGAGGCAGGACCTACGTGCCAAATTGTAGTGAGCTCAATAATCTTATCTTGAGGGAGTTTCATGTGAAACCATATTCGGATCATCCAGGATATCAAAAGACATTGACGACAGTGAAGAAGTTTTAGTATTGGCTAAATCTAAAGAAGGAAGTGGTTGAGTTTACAGCTAGATGTTTAGACTGTCAGCAGGTAAAGGTGGAATGAAAGCATATAGGTGGACTACTACATCCTGTTATGATTCTGGAATAGAAATGGGAGGTTATTTCCATGGATTTCATCATAGGTCTTCCAATGACAGTGAGGCAGCATGATTCTATTACGGTCATGGTTGACAAGTTGAGGAATGTAGCTCACTTCCTTCCGGTGAAGACTACATATTCAGATAGTGAGGTAGCATAGGTTTTCATCAAATAAATAATGTGACTACATGGTTTTCCAAGGAATATTGTGTCGAACATGGATGGAAAGTTCACTTCCAAGTTTTGGAAGGATCTATTTACAAGCTTAGGTACATAATTGGCCTTTAGTACAACTTATCATCCACAGACAAATGGTCAGATAGAGAGGGTAAACAGGGTCTTGGAAGATATTTTGAGGATCTACATGATGCACCAACAAAGGAAATAGGAGGAGTATCTTCCATTGGTGGATTTTTCATACAATAATGTTTATCAAGAGTCATTGAGGATAAGTCCTTTTGAGGCATTGTATGAACAGTGTTGTAACACTCCCATCAGCTGGAGTGGTCCATTGAGCAGGGTACTTATTGGACCAGACATGTTGACAAACATGGAGTAGGAAATGTAGGTTATAAAGAAAAATATAAAGGTATCATAGGGTAGACAAAAGAGTTATGTAGATTAACACAGGATGTTCAAAGAGTTTTAGGTTGGGGAGCATGTGTATTTGTGCATCAAGCCCAAAAAAACCTCTTTGAGGATTGGTTCATGTGACAAGTTGGAACCACAGTATTGTGGGCCTTTCGATATCCTTTAGAGGATTGGATGAGTGGCATATCGATTTTCACTTCCTCCAACAATGAAATTACATGATGTTTTCCATATTTCATTGCTTAAGAAGTATATAAAGGATGTTGATCATGTTATTGATTGGTATGTATTACAGGTGGAGCAACAAGGAGAGTTCCAGATGGAGCCTCAGTGCATATTGTAGTGGAAACATCTCATGCTCAAAAAGAGAGCCATAGAGCAATTTAAAGTGCAATGGAAGAACTTTGGGCCTGAAGAAGCTACATGGGAGATGGTGAATCAGATGTGAGCCCTATATCCTTTATTATTTCTTGGTTGAGGCAAATTCATTTTGGTTTGATGTTCATTTATGTTTGGCATATGTTTTGTAGATGTTTTGATACTTGTATATGTGTATGTATATGGATGTAAATACCACCATGAGTTAAGTTATAAACCTCTAATAAGTGGTATGGTTATTATCTTGTCATGTTGTCATGATGTTTTTATTTTGAGCAGGTTCTTCATTATAAAGACTGCAACAAGCTAAGGTATAGATCTCCATAGCCAGTATGTTTTATTTTTAGCGGTTTTGCTGCAGCCTTGGTGTGGATTAACATCGAGGACGATGTTCCCCAAGGGGGAGGGAAGGGTTCTGTTATAGCCCTTGGTGAAAATTTCATGTGATAAAACTTAATAAAGGAAAAATAAGACCATGAGTAAGGGACACGTATTCCAAGTTGAATGTTGGGAAAATATATCCTAGTGGGAATCATTGGATGCATGTTTTGTCTAAGGAAATTTGGCAAAGGCTAAAGCAAAGGCATTAAAAGGAAATAAGGCATTTTTGGCACATTTATTTATGAAAATAAAGGAAATTAGCTGAAAAGGAAGGTAAAAGGTCACAGGTTGCATGTTAGGAGGAAATTGAAGGAAAATAATAGAAAATGAAGAAAATAGAGGCCTCATGCATAAAAAGGCCTATGAGGATTAGTTCATAGCTTTTGTCAATTCAAGTTTGGAGCTCTCTCATTATTCTCTCTCTCTCTCTCCCTCTCTTAGTCACTTAGAGTTTTCTTGGAGCACTTTAGTTTGGAGCAAAGCAAAGGGAAAACAAGGGAAGGAAAGTCCAAGCAAGCAAGGATCAAGGAAAGGAAATCAAGACTCAAGAAACTTTAGTAGGAATAATTTTAGGTAACCTTTGCATGTGTGATTTCCTAGCTAGTTTGGACATGCATGGCTTTGCATGTTGGTGTATGGCTCTCTTATTGTTGGTGGCATGGTTTTACCGAGTAATGACAGTGGATTTCAGCCTAGCCTAGCCTTTTACAGATGCGATGGTATGTTGGGATGTTTATTTCAGTTTTTGAGCTTTGGAATTGCCGGATGGATTTCAGAATCTAAGGTATAGCTGGTCTCAAGGTTCATTCCCAAAGACCTAGGGTTCCCTTGACCAATTTCTGTGGGATACATGGTAAAGCCTGAGGGAGCAATCTTGGTTTAGGGCCTAGTGATCTAGTTTGGATTGTGGTAAATCCTGAGAGACAAGTAGACATAAAATTTCTCAAGGATAGTGATGGATCTTGGATGGCATTCCAAGTTCTTTTGGGTTGTGATTGGAGCGTCGGTTTTGGTGTGATCACAATTAATGAGGGTGGAGGTGGTTTAACCTATGGATTTCGTTGCTTATTTTATGAGATCCCATATTCATGCTTGGAATATGGCACAAGGGTGATTGGCTGAAAGAGAGATTTGGTACAATCATGTCTATGGTTGGGTGGTACGTGGAAGTCCCGAACCTGGTTGGATTTTCTTATGATTAATAAAAGATAATTTATCTTAATTTTGCATCGATTTATATGTGGATTCAATGGTTGTCATATATCTGATATTTATATGGTTTTATTTTGGCTATAAGCATGGTTTAATGGCTGGTTCATGTCATGGTTATTTCATGTAGTTACTTGTAACTATTAAATGGATGGATCCAAGACCTAATTGATGATGTAGTAGTTCAATGGAGTAGGAGGTGATCTTTCTAGTCATTTTTCGTAAGTTGCTTCAATCGTTTATGCTCTTTCTTGTATCCTAGACTTGTAGGTTGCATTGATGCCAAGTGTTTGATAAAATGTCAATCCTGGTTGGGGATGATTAGGGCTAGTCGTGAGAGTGATTTTAAATTGATCAGCATTGTTATTATGGTTTTAAAGAATTTTGGAAGTTACAACAAGTTCTGGAAAGAGGTTACGATTTTGGGATAGAAAAGTGGCTTAAATCCCAAGGTCGCTGGCACAAAACTAACAATTTTGGTCCACAGTCGCTAGTAGGAAATCCTATGAGAGTGACTTTGGGTTTTTGGTCGCTCCCTTACCCATATCATGAGAGGGACTATGGCTTAAGAGCCACAAAATAGTAGTGGGACCCAGGTACAGGCTGCATGAGTCACTGACTTGTCTCCTGAGGGTTCTGTTGATGATGTTGGATGATTGTATGTGATGTTCCATCGATTCAACTTCCTTAAGGTGACATAGGAGGTCAAATTTGATCGTAGTAGCATCTCTCTTCATGTTTACCCTAGTTGGCATGGTTACTTTGGGTAGATCGAGGAGGGGTTGTTACATTAAATTTGTGTTGAATGATCAAATGCATTTACAGAATAGAAAAGGAAAATAAAAAAGTGATTAGTCATCAAATCTAGTGACAAAGTAGTAGCCATAATTGTGTTATGCACTCTGCTTATGAATTGTGTTAGAATGTATAAATGTCCCAACATTTCAAGTGGACACTATTCTCATCATTAGGGTATACCTTCTACACCCATCATTAGGGGATCCAAATAAAGCTTCTGTAGTAAGAGAGTTAGTAGATGGCTATAAAAAATCCATGGCAGTGAAAGTTTGATAATTTACAAGTAAAAATGATGTATGCCTAACTTCACAAAAAAAATTAGATAATGTATCGATGTGAAGAAAATTAACTTGGTTGTTAAATGTGTACATGGTCCACATGGTAGGTAGAGGGGTCAAATTTCGAAATAAATGAGGATTTATCAAGTTTGAAACTAGAGAGATTTGGTAGATCTATACATGAAAGTCAAAATAGGTGGCCTAAAGATTCTCGAAGACTACATGTATGTTATTCTTCTACCCTTTTATGAGATAAAAAACACAACCAAAATATGACTCTATAGGTGAGTTCTAGTTAACAAATACTTTTTATTTGAAGCATGTACTTTATAATTTTCTTGGGAAATTGATAAATTTTATTTCAAGCATACACAATATTCTTCTATGATATGTAGCCCAATTGTTGAGATAGTGCAAATATTGAAGTTTACACCTAATGATAACCAATGATGTAGATATCTGCAAGATTCTTCTTTTTAGGTTATAATGATCATGATCATTTATGTGTCTTATAGAAAATTACCTCTCTATGTATGGCACATCAAAGTGTATTTACTTTTTTTCACAATTCTGACTTTGTTGAATCTGACCTAGATTTTGCAACTAATGCTTATAATAATTTGGCACAATGTAGTTTGAGTTGGCTAAGATTTGTGAGTCTTTCCTAAGACTTTCTATTGAAACTCGCCGCTGGCCATATTCTTTGCTAAATATTTCCCAAGTTATCAAGTATTTTTGAGTCCCATGCCAAAAGACTCTTTGTTGAGTCTAAGTCTAAGTGTGAGAAAATTGATTTGGAAACCTTTGATTCTTGTGTGTTTTTTTAAAAAAACCTCATTAGGGATTTTGTCTTGCTAGCTTCTTTCATTACAATGGACTTCATGATAATTTTTAAATAAAATTTTTTATTATGTTATTTGGATTGATGATCATCTCTGGCTTTTTGAGTGATTCTCGTTCACATTCACTTGGTTTTATCACTCATTCTTGATGCTATATATTATTTTTTTAAATGATAGCTTCCTAAGATTGAATTTCTCCCCTAAGTGTGTCTAGTTCCTTGAATGGAAAATCACAAAGTTCCATGTATCCAACCTACAAAAATAGATATCCTATTCTCATATTGCTTTGAGCTACATGTTTTGGATAAGTTTTTATAACAAGGCGTTTCCTATTGTGTCAAAGTATTTCAAGTACTATTTCCTTTGTATGAGGCCCCATCCTCTATAATCATGCTCTTGGATAGTCAAATATTGGTTGCTGGCCCCACACGATGCATCCTCACCATCATATTGTAACCTCATGTGGGATGTTATATTTTATGCATGTTGGACTAATTTTGGCTTATAAGTTTCATATCTTTCTACATTACCACTGAATATTGTTTCTTATTTCCAGAAGGCCCATCGACTAGAAAGTGTAGAAGTTTTCCTAAACTTAGATATGGAGAAAATCTCTACAGATATAGTGATTATGATTTCAATGTTTCTCCATCAAGGATTAGACTTGCAAGGCCTCTCTCTCCCTTGGAAAGGATGGGAATTGGAAAACCTTCCTCTTTGCTCTCCAGGTTAAGAAGTGGAAGGGTTGCATTTCCACGAAGAGTTGGAATTTGAAGGGATCCTTATCCATCAAGCATTGGAGGTAGGAGTGATCCTCTAGAATCATAAATAATCGTATTTGGAAGGACTCATTCTCCATAAAGGATTGTTGGAAGGCTGAATGTTAGGGTCCCACCCTAACCCCCTTATTTATGTCATGGGATCACGTCATAGTCAAGAGTCAATAAAGCCCATATTAATATTTGTAAGTGGTTAACCCGCAATTAATGACGGGACCACAGTTAGTTGCAAGTGGGTCGTAGTATTAGATAGATGGTATTAATAAAACACATGGTATTGGCCCGTGGTATTGCATGTATGAGTCATATATAAAGGATAGAGACTCCCTGCGAGGAGCATTGTGTCTTGTTTTTGTAATCGAGCTCTGCTCTATTGGAGGTTGCCCCCTCGAAGAGGCATGTGAACATTGCTCTCTGAATAATAAAATCATTGCTATTCTATGTTCTGGGTATCTTTTCTTCGCATATTCTGTATTTGGGTATTATTTTGCAGGTTAAGAGCATAACAAGTGGTATCAGAGCACTTTCCAGGGCTCAATGGGATCTCCAATTTTTAGCAAATTTTTTTTTGGCTAGAGACGTGTTCCAGCGTCTTTAAACCACGGGATCTGTCGTTAAGCGCATAAACCTGCGGATTTGGGGAGGCATGCACGCAGGAAACACAAGAGGTGGTCACGTCTGTTGGACTCCCTTGTAACCCTTGTGGGTACCCCTTCGAGTCGTAGCGCATTAGACAAAACCGCGCACGGACTGTCTTCCACGTACCCTCTGGGTATATAGGAAGCCCCCTAGGCTCCCTTGAAACCTCGCCATAGATAAACCTTCAGCCGTCTTGTGGCTACAGTACACCGAGAACAGCATTCGGAGAGATTACTCGCCCGTACGATAGGGTAGTCGGGTTGTACGGCTAAGGGTACGGTCGATCCTCCTTAGTTAGAGCCCTAAAACATTGGGCCGAGTACTACTGTCAGACCCTTATGTATATTGCGATCTGTAGCACCTGACACTCCTCTAGACCATAGTTCCCTTTTCTATCGGGGGATCACACATCATCTATTCCAGATCCGCGTGTGCAAAGACGTGCCGCAGCAGCAGACATCAGTCCCGCAGATCCATCAAATCCGCAGCAGCAGTTGTTCCACCATTCAGATCTCTCAGATCCACTAGATCGGAGTTGTTGTGAAGGGTTCCTATACTGGGGTATACTTTTCGCAGGACTTTTGGCAGCATTGACATTTTGAGGATTTGGCGACTGCAGTATTGATCAAGAAGGAGTAAAACTCCGTTAGGAGTTTTCCAAAAAAAAAACGAGTCTGAGATCTTCCGAGGCGCTTATTGGTGATCTAGCCCATCAGCATCAGGACGACGAGCTGAGCAAGGTGGTACCATTCAATTTATTAGTCAAAATTTTTAGGCGGTCCCAATTTTTTCATCAAGTTGGTGTATGGTAGAAACTAGAGCTCAAGCGATGGCCAATGAAAGACTGGACAAACTTGAAGCAAATATGAGCTCCCTCCAACGTGAGATTAGCGGACTAAGTCTCCAGGTACAGGAAGCACTCTCGAAGGGCAAGGAACCAGCCCACGAGGAGGCGTATAATGGCCATGAATACCATGAGGGTGAGTCGAGCCACTCTCCTCACGTCTGGCACACCCATCCACCACCCAGTCAGCGACCTCCCAAGTTGGATATGCATAAATTTGACGGTTCTCACACGTCCGCATGGCTAGCACAAATGGAGCAGTATTTCAAATTGAATCATATCCTAGATGATTGGACTAAGCTTATGGTGGGGACCATGTACTTGGACAATGAACGATGGCAATGGGGGGAATGGCATCAGCGTTGCAATGGACCTTTTCAGAATTGGGACCAATTTACCAAAGCTCTTCGAAATCGCTTTGAACAGGAAGACTCTTTTTTGGGGCATCTCACTAAGCTCCGACAGATAGGTACAGTGGATGAATATATTACCGCTTTTGAAGCCTTAGCCTTCCGCACTAAGGGTCTCACAGATGAATTCTACACGAAATGTTTTATCAACGGTCTTAAAGAATCCATCAAAGCTCAAGTTCTACTCCACCACCCTCCCACGTGGATAGAGGCTTGCCAGGTAGCTCGTAAGGTGGAACGGGCATTAGCAGCCCAATACAGCCGCCCCAATTTCCCCGCTAAAGGTCGTCCCCCACAGGCTCCCAACACGACTCAGACACTTAAGATTCAAAAGGTGTCACCTGCAGAAATGGCCAAAAGAAGGAAGCAAGGACTATGTTACTACTGTGATGAAAAATATTCCCCGGGTCATAAATGCAAGGAGCCCAAGTATTTTCAAATAGATGCCACTGGCTATAGCTCCACCGAGGAAGATCCACCACTTGAGGAACTGGAGGCGATCGAAGAAGACAACCAAAAGGAGATTATATCTAACGAACCAGTTATTTCGCTAAATGCGTTGGTAGGAATTTCTTCCCCTCAAACTCTCAAAATCAAGGGTTTTCTTAAACATCGCCCAGTAGTAGTCTTGATTGATAGTGGAAGTACCCATAATTTCATCCATCAAAAAATCGCAGAAGCAGTGCATTGTTTTGTACGGGAAGTCTCTAATTTCCAAGTCCAAATTGCAGATGGGGGCACAATGAAATGTGAAGGCCGCTGTGAAAATGTAAAACTTCGAATGGGGGATTATCAGTTGAAAACCCACATGTTTTCCATACACATGGGGGGTTGCGACATTGTCCTAGGCGTTGAATGGCTCTGCACTCTTGGGCCAATCAAAATGGATTTCCAGGAGTTATATATGAGTTTTAAGCAGAACAACTCCACACATACCCTCCGTGGACTCCAGGCGGGAGCCCCCTCTATCATCAGCTCGCATAGGATGGAAAAATTGTTAAAAAATGGCCATCATGGAGTGGTCGCTCAATTTAATGCCATCCAGGTAGTCGAAACCCTGTCTCTGCCAATTCATCCTAAGATGCAACAAATTTTAAATAACCATCGGACGGTCTTTGACAAGCCTCATGAGCTTCCACCCTCGCGAGGGGAACATGGTCATAGCATCACCTTGGTTCCAGGGGCCCAACCCCCAAATGTGCGGCCATACAAATATCCGTTCACCCAAAAGAATGAAATAGAAAAAATCATCAAGGAATTGTTGGAAGCAGGTGTCATTCGTCCCAGCATTAGTCCTTATTCATCCCCAGTGGTCATGGTCCTCAAGAAAGATGGGGAGTGGCCGATGTGTCCCGACTTCAGGGCCCTCAATAAGTTGACAGTCAAAGATAAATTTCCCATCCCGATGGTTGACGATTTGCTGGACGAACTCAATGGGGCTCAATTCTTCACTAAGTTGGATCTTCGCTCAGGCTACCACCAAATTCACATGAAGGAAGTCGACATTCCCAAGACGGCTTTCAGAACTCATGAAGGCCATTATGAGTTCTTGGTCATGCCATTTGGTCCCTGTAATGCCCCCTCTACTTTTCAGAGCCTTATGAATCATATTCTCAAACCATATCTCAGAAAATTTGTCCTTGTCTTCTTCGATGACATCCTCATCTATAGTGGCACTTGGGCGGCACATCTTCAACATGTAGATCTACTCTTGCAACTGCTCCACAAGCATAAATTATTTGTCAAGATGTCTAAGTGTTCGTTTGGCATGGAAGAAGTTGAGTATTTGGGCCACATTGTGGGGCGCGAAGGGGTCAAGGTGGACCCCAAAAAGATCTAGGCAATGCAAGAATGGCCTCAACCTAAGACCTTGAAGAGCTTGAGAGGATTTTTGGGTCTCACAGGCTATTATCGTAAATTTGTCCGCAACTATGGCCGCATAGCGAAGCCCCTCACTCAACTCCTAAAGAAAAATTCCTTCTTTTGGAACGAGGAAGCACAACAGGCCTTTACTGCTCTCAAAAACGCCATGTGTTCCACTCCAGTCTTAGCACTACCTGACTTCACCAAATCCTTTGTCATTGAATGTGATGCTTCGGGTAGAGGTATTGGGGCGGTCTTAATGCAGGAAGGGCGAACATTGGCCTTCACAAGCCAACAACTCAGTGGGAGGAATCTGGGCCAATCTACCTACGAGAAGGAAATGATGGCCATCTTACATGCAGTCGAGACCTGGCGACCTTACTTATTGGGGCGACGTTTCCAAATCCGCACAGATCATCACAGTCTTAAATATTTTTTGGAGCAACGCCTATCCTCCCCACAACAAAATAAATGGTTAGCCAAAATGTTGGGATATGATTATGAGATCATTTACAAGAAAGGGAAAGACAACAGTGTAGCAGATGCATTATCTCGCCAATTTGAGGAGGAAAGTACTCTGCTCGCAATTTCCCTCCCCATTCCAGACTGGATTGAAGAGGCTCGCAGGGAATGGTTTTCACACCCTGGGCTCTCCCAACTCATTTCTCAATTGTAGGTAGATCCTAATTCTAGCAAGGGCTACTCGTGGCAGAATGATATTCTTCGCTACAAGGATAGAGTGGTAATATCACCAACATCCACTCTCAAAAGTCGCATTTTGGAAGAATTGCACTCATCTCCCATTGCAGGACATTCAGGCTTTCAGAAGACGTATGCTCGCACCAGAAGATCATTTTTTTGGACAGGCATGAAACAAGACATCCTTACTTTCGTAGCAGAATGTGATGTCTGTCAACGCCACAAAGGGGAAACCGTCAACACACCAGGATCATTACAACCATTGCCCATTCCAGCATCAATTTGGACGGAGGTTTCTATGGATTTCATTACAGTTCTTCCAAAGTCAGGGAACAAGTCAGTCATCTGGTGGTTGTGGACCGACTGTCGAAGTATGCTCATTTCTGCGCCCTACCCCACCCATTTACACCAACTTTGGTTGCTCAATCTTTCATGGATCAGATCTTCAAATTTCATGGCATGCCCACTTCTATTGTGTCCGACCGCGACCCAATCTTCACCAGTAATTTTTGGCAGGAACTCTTCAGAATAAAAGGCACTCAACTCAAACTCAGTAATTCATATCATCCGCAAACAGATGGTCAAACCGAAGCCGTCAACAAATGTCTAGAAACCTACCTTAGGTGTTTCACTTCAAAAAAGCAACACCTTTGGGTACAGTGGTTACCTCTGGCCGAATGGTGGTATAACACCAACTATCATGCCACCACCAAAATGACTCCCTATGAAGCAGTCTATGGTCAGCTTCCGCCTTCCCCTACTTCTTATCTCAAGGGGTGCTCCAAAGTACAAGTAGTGGATCAACTCCTACAACACCGCGCAACCATGCTCACCCATGTTAGAGAGAATCTTCATCAAGCTCAGAACTGCATGAAGCAATAGGCCGGCCAACATCTCTCAGAGCGCCAATTTCAAGAAGGGGATCAGGTATTTTTGAGGCTGCAACCATATAAGCAAACATCACTCAAAGACAAGGGTTGTCAAAATCTCTCTCCAAAATTCTACGGACCATTCCAAGTACTTCAGCGCATTGGAGAAGTGGCTTACAAGTTGGCTTTGCCACCTACGGCAAAAATCCATCCAGTTTTCCATGTATCGTGCCTCAAGAAAGTGATTGGGAACAATTGTCGAGTTCAAACCAGTCTACCTGAATTGGATGAAGAAGGGTCAATCTGGCTTCAACCCGAACAGGTTCTAGATACACAAGACAAGCACCTGCGCGGCCGCATGATTAAGGAAGTCCTCGTCAAATGGAAAGACACCTCTCCGGAAGATGCAACTTGGGAACCAGCCACTATTCTTCAGCGGTTTCCGCAGCTTCAGCCTTGAGGACAAGGCTAGTCTTAAGGGGGAGGGCATGTTAGGGTCCCACCCTAACCCCCTTATTTATGTCATGGGATCACGTCATAGTCAAGAGTCAATAAATCCCATATTAATATTTGTAAGTGGTTAACCCGCAATTAATGACGGGACCACAGTTAGTTGCAAGTGGGCCGTAGTATTAGATAGATGGTATTAATAAAACCCACGGTATTGGCCCGTGGTATTGCATGTATGAGTCATATATAAAGGATAGAGACTCCCTGCGAGGAGCATTGTGTCTTGTTTTTGTAATCGAGCTCTGCTCTATTGGAGGTTGCCCCCTCGAAGAGGCATGTGAACATTGCTCTCTGAATAATAAAATCATTGCTATTCTGTGTTCTGGGTATCTTTTCTTCGCATATTCTGTATTTGGGTATTATTTTGCAGGTTAAGAGCATAACACTAAATGACACGAATTTAGAGTAGGATAATGGGTGGGAAAGGCCTTGGGGTGAGGAAAATGATAAAGATCACCTCAAGAAACTTGACACTGCTTATACAAGTGTAGCACATGGTTTAATAAATGGATGTGATTGGAGGCATCAATCAATGCATGGTTCTTTAATGGATGCATATGGAAATTACAAGGGCCAAATACCTTCACATGGACTATTTTCGCATGTACAACCATCTCTAGAAATTGATATAATGAGTAGTAGAATGGTGTCTAGAAACTAGTGAAATTCAGAGGAAGAATAATACTTGTGGGAGGATATGATTTGAATATTGGAGAATCATTGTAAAGAAATTGATAACTCAATGACAGATGATTATTTTCTTGCTGACCTAAAGAAGTGATCAGGATTAGAGAGAGAGAAAAAAGAATGGCTTTGGAACCTTCTGTTCTTAACAGTGATTGGAAGATGCATGGACCCTTGTCTCATATGGATAGACTTATGATGAGTGAGAAGGAGAGAGAACCTCCTATAAGGGTAACCTTATTTTATCCCTGTCATCATTTTTTATCTAATTAGTTCAATGACAAATTATTCCCCATTTCCTTTTTCTTTTTTACAGATTTCCTTAGCATGTAAAGAAAAAGGATGTCTGACATAATGATATTTTTATTAATGTAGGAGTTTAAAGATAACTATCCATCTTGTCTTTTTCAATTAGGTATTGTGTCTTGAAATATCATAGATACTTCCATTGAGACATCATCTTTTCTACAAAGTAGTTAAGGTGCATTAGGGCTTTGACCTGTAATGGGTCAGCCTCCTCATCTAACACATCAAAAGCATAGCCCAAATTCACAATCAAGGTTAAGAACACTTCAATTTTATGTTCCTAGCCACAACAATTCAAGTTCTGGTTTGACATATTAATTTAACTCATTCTGTTGGTCACCCAATGGCTTCAATTAATGACTCTAGGTTAGTATGTATATAAATGTCATTAGGAATGGTACCAAAATATCGGAAAAATTTTGGGTATTCCCTTGGCTTTGATCCCCCGCTTTGACTTCTTATCACCTACGACACCATCATCAACCAACATTCCTTTCTCATAAAGGAAACAATCACAAAGACTTGATTCTTTGTCTCCTATGACACAATTTGTATGACCTTCTATACAAATACTACCACCTCTTCCTCCATCTGCACCATGCCTTCAACATCAACTATTTCAATCACTAAACTATCAACATCAAACTAATTTCATGAAGCCTAGTCAATCACAAGTTCAACTTCCTTCTATCCATTCCTATGACCATTATTCACAATCCTTTCAACAATATCGACTTCAATCACAACTTTTTCAGAAAATTCCTCAATAACTACAATATTTACAACAAGTGTTACATTCCAAAGCTACTCCAAAGTTGTTGAATAACCACACAACCTTTCACAAGTTAACAAAATTCCACAAAAATTACCATTATCTCAGGAAGTAAAACCAATTCTTCTTACTTCATTTCAAAAAATTACTTCATCTTAGGCATTGATACAATCCCAAACTCCACAACAATCATAGTTAAGTTATGGAGCATCCCAAATAATGAAATTTGTTGTAAGTAATATAATGATGAATCCTAATTCAATCTTGTCATCAAGGCTGTCTTTACTTCCTGTAGTGCCCAATAAATTATCTTCTTAGGTTTTAGGAGGAGCGCAACCTCCTCTTCCTTCTGGCCCACCGCTAGTTTTAGTATTGGTAGCATCAACATCATAGACATCACAATCGACAACTTCAAACACCACATTACCATCTTCTATAGGCAATGTGTTGTCTCTTTTAAGGTCATTGATGGCACATAGTGTAATATGTGCAAAAACTTTAGCTGCCTCTTCTGGTAATCCATATATACTTGTTTCTTTTGCTACAATACGAAATAAATCCCTAAATAAAAATGAAATTATACCTATCATTTCAACTATGACATCCTTGTTTCCAACTTCATCTTTGAATGAAACACCTCCATAGTATCTTCCAATTGAAGCACTAGCTACTATTGAGGATATCATTGGAACTAAATCAATTTAAATATACTAAAAGTTCATCATGATTCTTTTATTAGTACATTGTATGAGGATTCTCCAAGACAGTGCAAAACATGCAGTTTGTGCTCTAAGTTTCAATAATAGCACAAAAATCACATGGTTTGGCATGTGTCTTGAAACAAAATTATATATAAGAGTCATAAGCAAAACGAACCACATTCAATGCCATGAAAATGGTTTGTGAGTTCCAAGGAATGACTCAATTGAATAGAGGTGTCAACATCTGACATTTTTCCTCTGTTTTCCCCAGTGGAAACAATTTTGGATTAAAAAAAGTAGTGAGGAAGTGGCAGTGCCTACTAATGACAAATATAGTGTTGTGTTCTATGTGGAAAACTCCTTGATGATTTCTATAGCAATGAAACATGTTGATGGATGTATAAAGGAGAAGTGTATATGTAGGCTCCGAGTGGGATTAATAAAGACATAAACGATTCTATGTTGGATCCTATCATCCATGGCAAGTGTAAGTTAGAATCTATGGGAGCTTCTTTTGCAAATTCTTGAGAGGATGAATAAGTCAAAAATTTCAAAGGACATTGAATTTTTATTTTTCGTTTCCTTTTTTATATTTTTTTTTTGTGATTTTTATTATAACATATATTCAAAGTATACAAATAATAGCATGTAATGATGTTATAAATATATTATGAGGGATTGGATCACATAAATATTTCCCATGAAATTATAATTCTACACTTGAACTTCTTGCTCTCCTTAGTATCCTCTATCCGTAATGCTTTGGGATAATGTTCTATGTCTTCTTGTGCATTTCCTTGGATCAAAAAGGCTTGGTTTTGTTCTTGGCTTGGCTAGAATAGGTAAAATATAATCTAGTCACGAGAACAAAACCAAGCCTTATACATTCTAGTCACTTGTTGCATTTACAAATAACATATTAATGTTTCTTTTATCATTTAAAGATTTTTTTTCTTGGATCATGAAGTATTGATGCTAACGAGTATTCTATCATATTTTTCTTGTAAATTTTGACAAAGTCTAGCAATACCATATTTATGTGTAGTATACCTAGGGGGGATAATATGGGGTACAAGGAGAGGTACCTAAGGGAATAATGTAATAATGGGATGGGCCATAGTAATAAATAAGGTGGTTAACCTGTATCATGTAAGAGACCACAAGTAGTTAGCAATAATGTAATAAGCCCATGGTATTAGATAGATGGTATTCAGGGAACCATGGTAATGACCCATGGTATTGTATGTATGAGGCCTATATAGAGGCTAAACACTCCCCATTGAGAGATGTCAAGGATTATTGTATGAATATGCATATGGCTTGTGGAGTGTTCTCCTTCCTTAAGAAGTGAATGTATGGTGTTGCCCCACCTTAAGGGTTTGATCAATAAAGAAGAATTTCTATCTATTCAAATCTTTTTATTTCTTGGGTTTATTTGCATTGTCTTATATTTTCATATCAGATCTACAACAAGTGGTATCAGAGAACTTTCTTGGGCTAAGTGGAGAATTTTTATTTTATTTTTGCAAGAATTCTTTTTGGGATGACGAATTTGCAGATCATATCTGTATATTTTGGTACAAAATCTGCAGAATCTAACTGCATATCTGAGTTTTTGGTGAAAAGATACCCAATTTAAAAAAAACTTCAGCCGAATCGGAGTTTGGATGAGGGAGATATTGTTGATTTAAAAATTAGTTGGGTTGCAGACATTTTTCGGGGCGGCAAGTTTGCGGAGAAGATATGTACGTTCTGGTGCAAAATCTGCCAAAAAAAATTGCAGATCTAGATTTTTTTTATGAAAACGTACCCAAGTTTAAAAAAGAAATTAGTCGAATCGGAGTGCGGATGAGGGATATATCGCTGATTTAAAATTAGCTCTTTTTTCAGATTTTTTTTGTGACGGCGGGATAGTTGCAGCACGGATCTGAAATTTTAGTGCCTAGATCGAGATTATTACCACATGGGAAGATGCAGAATGGTTGTTCCATTTCTAAAAATAGGTCATAATAGGGATTCTGAGCAATATTGATGGAATTCTAGCCATTTCAAAATTTCACCAAGTAAGTGCTTTGTCTTCAAAACCCTTTTCATGACGGTTCTATGTTTTACAGGAAAAGATAATGGTCCTATTATGAAAGAATTCATAAAAAATGAAAAGTCACTATGGGGAAAAATTGGAAATTTTGGGTAGTGGACCAATTTAAAGATAAGGTGGCCACATGGTGGGAATTACTTAACAAAAAGAAGTTGTACAACCTTTCAGATGAAGAATTTGAAAAATTACTTTTAGACAGATGGTTTCATGCCAGAAAACAAGATAATGAGAAACATGTGGGGTTATTTCCTACTAGTATCTCCTCATTGCAGGTTCATGGGTTGCTTCAGGAGGAGAAGATCATTGTGTCTATAAATCGTAGTTGCAAGCAGAATCTTATAAATGTCAATTTGGCAAAAAATTTGCAAGTCCCAACAAAACAAAGGGAGCACACGTAGGTTAATAAGGAGGTGGTGTTATAGGGAAAACTAGTGTCTATTCAGAACTGCTAGTCCCACTAAGATGGGTAGCTATCTTAACAAGCAGATTAAAGTTACTTGTGTTTTCCTTTATGAGACATAGATGAGAGAGAAGCATAGGGCACCAACCTCAGTCTTTAGCCAGTCTCCTTGCTTGTTTCATCTCTCCTTTGATAGAGCTTTCGCTACTCCTTCCTCACTTGTCCCGCTTCAAAGAACACCTGTAGAGCCAAGGCAGCAAAATACCATCAAAGAAGAGAGATCTATAACCATAAACAATGTATGATCAGATGTACACTAACTATATAAATGCATACATAAACAAGATTCAGAGATATACAAGCATATGGAGGAAAACTCAAATATTTATTGATAGAAGTAGTAGAAGAAAGGATTGCAACTAGGCTGTCTAATCCAGCATCATCCTCCCAGCATGAAAGCCCTCTTCACCTCATACAAAGCAAGATCACCCAACAATGTCTTCAAAGAGAAACCAATAGCACTTCCTTGCAAATTACAAAATTCCAGCCTTTAGATCTCTTGAATGAGGGATCCATATATAGATGTTTACAGGAGAGTGAGTCAGTTTCTGGGATTTTGATTAGTGTCATTTCACTGATAGTTCTTGATTCCACTTGGAGATTTTAGATCTCTTACTCATCCCTGGGTGAATTCAGAGAGGCAAGTGTCATATGAGCAGTTTCTAGAAGATTCTATGGGTTTCCACCTAGCACACTGCTTCTGCCATTTGTCTGCTCTCACTCATTGTAACCTACAGAAGGGCTTTCCAGTATGCATCACACCCCCCGTGTGTAATAGTGAGATGCATCGCACCCTATGCATGGAGTAGTCTGTATGGTCCTATTTTGACCAGTTCTGAGTAGTTTTTCATGGAGAACTTCTGGGAGATGATGTAATCAGCTGACCTTTTTCCTTTAGGGTATGAAGCAACACTTTTAAGGGTTTAGAAGCCCTTAGTTTATGTACATATGTGATTGGGGTTACAGTGCTCAAATATGTCTATAACAATTTCCCCCTAAAGCATGAGGTTGTAAATCTTTTGATGTCGGGTGAAATGCTTTATAATGAGGATCCAATGTTTTTCGAACTGGAAGGTGACATGTAATAAGATACAACACAATACATTATCTTCATAGTATTCTCATGATCTAGTTGAGGCAGGCATTCCCATGCTCAGCTTTATAAATTCATATTCATGTACATAAGATAGACAATCGTCTATGTGGTAGACTGATGATTCTGGTAGAGCCATCATCCTTTAGTTTGGATGATTATCTGTGCAGCAATGATGTACATTTGATGTATTTATTTTCTTGAATATATCGCAACCCAAATGGATGAAACTAGATCTGGGGTCTTCAAACTCGTTCAATCTTCGCCCGAAGTACAAGTCAATCCATGTGAAAAGATGTTCTGATTTCGAACATGGAAAGAGATCGCCTGATTACCAGCCAATGATGTAAGCTGTTAACAGGCGTGAGAGGAATCACTAATAATGATGATGACCCTCAAGGTATTGCAGTACAATTCACATGGTGTGAATACATGGTTTGATGTTGAACACCACGTAAAATCTTTCGGTCGAAGGCCATTGATGTAAACCTGTCATTGGAAGTGAGAAACTTGCCATTGAGGGATGCAAGCTTCAAAGTATTGAAAGGGTTATCCCTAAGTCAACTTCTTTGATAATTAGCTGATGTCGACAAGAAGTGACCTGTCCTAGGAGGACCTTAATGAATCCCACATCTACGACACGAAACAGAGCAAATGATTTTGTGGAGGTGAAAATGATCTGATGATACAAGGTTTAGGGTGGCGGTCATGAAAAATGGAGAGTGAAGGCATTGCAGTGGATTAGATGTTAGCTAGGTTGGTGAATTCTCTGAGCGACTTCTCTTGAACATATCGGTGACACTGAGATGGATTGCTAGTGTTAACCCCAAGATGGATGGTACGGTGGACCAATGGTGATGTGACCGGTGAACAGAATAACCCAACTTGACTCAATCATGGTGACGGAGTGAAATTTTCATGTTCAAGAGCGACTTGCTACCAATGAAGCTATTCAAGTTTTCTTCCCTTTTTCCCCAGTCATTGCTGACTAGTACCTATTTATTTTTGTCAATCTTGAGGAGGATAACATATGCTTGTTCTATAATTTTCCCGAAGCTGTCCCTATGTTTTAACAAGCCTAGCAACAGTGAAACTCGCTCTTGTCTGCATGGACAAGTTTGTCACTATTGTTTTAACAAGTTTAACAACAAAGATAACTTGGTCCTTTTCAATTTTAGAGAGTCTAAAAGGGATGGAAAGGTAACTCCAAAGGTCCTTTTTCGTAATGTAATCCCTTAAGTCCGAAAAACTGTAAAATAATACGAAATGGATGAATTTTCGATAGTTTTAATGAGCCGAACAAGACAAGCGCTCGATCTTTTTGTGTAATAATCCCTAAGGTCCTGAAAGATTAAAATCTAGAGGATGGATAGCACTTCCAGTCACTTTAACAAGCTGGAGAGTCCAATTGCTCGACAATCTTTTCATATTTTACGAGTCAGATGAAAAGAGCTTAAAGGAGACTCGTATTTTGAGGAACGAGTGATGTTTTGGATAGCAACTGGTTCTAAGTAAGGTTTCGAACATTCCAATCATGGCAGTGTAAAGAAGGTGGCTAATAGAATCACTCATCACAGCTGTTCCTCAAAACGGTAAACAATCAAATGGAGGCATATGATTGGCTAAAAAAGAGTGAAGGTGATGGTAAAAACACGACCAAGGTTCAAAAGCTGATAGTCATGTGATCAAAATGGTTATTTACCGGAGGTGGGGTTCATTTTTAATGAGCTTGAACTCCATGAAAACATTTTCTCATTGCTAGGTTTATTTTTTAACTAGCTTGAACTTCGCGTAAAACTTCTCATGGCGAGGTTTATTTTTTAACGAGCTTAAACTTTGTGTAAAACTGCTCATGCGAGTCGTATAATAAGGTTGTCTCATCGATAGGTTCATTTTTTAGGGAGCTTGCCCCATTCAAAACTTTGCTCCTAAGCCTTTTGTTATGCAAGCTAGGAATGACCAACCTACGAGTCTAAAGGGTTGAGAGCCTACAAACTAAGAAAATAAATGGTCGCTTTTCACTTGCATGCAAAAAGGTTTGCATGCCCCCAGGTATAACGAAACAAAGTTTCCAGGTTACCATACGGAACTTCTTGCATTAGCAATATTGTTTCACCCACATGTGTAGACAAAACACTTCCTTGGATCTGTCCATCAAAATGGACGAAGGTGATTCTAGCTCCAATCACCTAACCTTTGATGGAGGAATCCTTTTCCAGACTAATCCATTATCCTAAATGGATAGGATTGTCAGACTAGTCATATTCCTACGTGAAAACCTATCTTATATCTGGGGTTTTTCTGCTGAAGCAGACCAGGGTGCATGCCTCCTGGGATTTCAATCACGATCATCCAATCACTCGCGATCATCAGGTGGACGGACTGGAGATTGATTAGACATTCCTTGTTAAAAAAGACCAGTTAGGGATAGCATTTGACTAATAGCTATGTTTGAACCAGGGAATGAAAGCTGGTCAACTAGGTGGACCACTCCACCTTCATGTGGAAAACACATCACTCGGAAGGGTGAGGAAATGATAGCTCCCATACTATAAATGTAGTCACACCCAAGGAGTAGATTGTAATCTAGAGGTCCTTGGACTACCATCATGTTCGGATAAACAGTTTTCCTTCTCAAAGTTATAGGCAAATTTGGAAGGATCCCTAACAGTCAACTGGTTCCTTTGTTGAAGCCTGTTAGATTTCGAATCTCAGACAAAAGCGATGGCAAACCAAGCGCTTTCCAAGCAGTTGAGGAAAGGATACTCACAGAAGCCCCTTCATCTACAATAGTACTGACCATGATCATTCTATAAGCTTGTACGATGATTCAGAATGGTACATTAAATGGTAGGCGGGGTCTGCCTAGAAGATTCCAATCGAAGGAAACGACTAGATTTCTTGGAGGTGGGACTGAATAAATGGTTAGATACATCTCTGATGAACTTCCTTCCTACGGTAAAGGAATGGGTAGATTTCCCCCATGTTCATCAGAATCTATGTTTACGAAAATAATTTGAACGGCGTCGCTCTCATTCTCTTTAGTGACAATATCATCTGAAGGTGGGTCCTCTGAAGACAAGATTGGGTTGACTGCTGTCTCGACCTATTGAATTTAGTCTGGTGTGGACTCAGAGGGTCTATCTTCAATGATAGGTGCTTCGACCAACAACAATGGTGTGTCAGTCAGATTTTCAACCAGCGATGGACTCGGCAAGAGTTTCTTGTATCCAGGAGGAAGTCGCTGCGGTGATGTAGGACGGTTATCCAAGACTCTTTTAGCTTCGTCTAAGAAGGGACAATGGTGGAGGGCATGATCGACTTCACACAGTCTACAAGGAAGTTTGGGTATTCCTTTTTGTCCATTGACTTCATTTTCACTAGTTGACGGTGTGCTTTCAACATGATCATCAGCGGTTGAAGACACCAGATTGTGCAAGTGGGGAGACCGGTCCCTCAATATTTGTGGGATGCAGGGACAATCTCGATGATAGTGGTCTCCCTTGCAAATGACACATGGAGATTTAGGTTTGGATTGTGCAGTGTGTGGATTTTTTCCAGACGATGCATGGATGCCCCCTTTTGCCGTTAGCTTCTTCTTCTTCTTCTCCTTCCCTTTCTTCTTCTTCTTAGTTACTTGGTTTTTAGTGTTACTAGCTTCACCAAGCGAAGAGGAAGAAGGAGAGGGAGAAAGAAAAAAGGTAGAAGGTGGGGGAGAAACTTTAGTATCATCTGGTTTCTGATTTGATTGCTGAGGAATTGCGGTGTTTTGAATGACAGAGGCCGAGAAAAGCCATACGGGCAGGCCAATTGTGAGTCCTGGAAGGGACAATGTGGCCATGTGTGGAGCACCAACATCCCCCCAAGAGGAGAAGGGACTAGGATTTCCCCAAAGCTTGATTAGTAGACTCCATTTCTCAACCTAAAGACCAATGAGGGAATAGTGACATTATTCCGATTAAAATAAATTTTATGACGCTTTGACACAACTTGCTTTTTCAATTTTTAAGAGTCGAGAAAAAGCTAAATATGACTCTAGTTGTGTTCGATTTTAATAATCCTGAAGTGAAAAGTGCTCAGATGGACCTTTTCTTTTAAAGAGTTTGAACAGGAACGAAAGTGACTACTCTGGAAATCTAGACAGAGGGGATTACCAAACCAATCGCAAAACTGCAGAATACTTTTTATGGTACGACAGTCAATCTTCATGAATGTTGTGTTCAGTGCATTGCGATCGATAGGATGGCAGACACAGCTTCTTAACGATAAAGGATGTAGCCTATTGTGGTCTCCCAATATATACCCGACGATACGTGGGAGCACAAGTCCGTACTGGCACTTGTCATCTCAAAGAGGAGGAATCACCCAACCTACAATGAAAGAGATAGTTACCAGGCTTTACGATGTCGCAATACGTCTCTACCCTAGACTTCTAAATGTTGTGCGTTAGGTTCCAAAGTGTTTTTATGCTCATTGAATTTATTTTATAGTTGATCTTTCTTAAGAAGTTTGCCTTTAAGGTTTACTGCATGATGTAGATATACAATTCCTAAATATGCAATCTAAGATGATAAACAGTCGTTTATTTTCTTTTTGCAATGAAAATCCTAGCTATTAAGGAAAGAGAAATGAAATTCTTTCAACATAGAGCAGAGAGCACACACTAGATGCACTGTCCTAAATCAATCTCCACAAGCAGTCTAAATGCAAATGCACATGCATGTATTTGTTTTCTGCTTTCTTAATGTGCGAATGACAAAAAGAATGCTGAGTACAGATCTGAACTATTTTTCTTTCAAAGCGACAGTACTAACAATTTTCTTTTCAAAAACGAAAGGAAGATAAAGAAAACACTTTGCGATTTCTAATTCAAAAAATGAAAGTAAGATTAAGACGATACTTTGTGATTTCGAATTAAAAAAACGAAAGGAAGACTACTTTACGATTTCGAATTCAAAAAATGAAAGGAAGGCTAAGACGACACTTTGTGATTTCAAATTTGAAAAAGGGAGACTAAGAGCTACACTTTCAATTTCAACTTGAAAACTACTTTCAACACTTCAAAGAATTGATGATTCAAATAAAAAACAATGGAAAAAGTGTAATTGACTATCAGAAAGAGGAAGACTCTTTTCTTTGACTAAAAATGACACTTGCGACACTTTCAAATCAAAAGATGACAATTCGATTAAGCTACTGTTTGCCAAAAGAGAACTATAAATGGCGAAAAATACATAAAAACATTCACAATTATTTATACAATGGAGGCTGAATAATGCAAAGGAAGGGAGTTTCAACAGTGATATACTAATCATAGATAGCAAAACTCCTGAATAAAGCTGAAGACAATGAAGAAAAAACCAAAATCTAGAGGCAGAAACAGTCTTACCTGATCATCGCACCTATAACACAGGGAAATAGGGATGCATCTCACCTACAACACACGGGAGGTGCGATGCATATAGACTGTCAAAGGGAGACAATGCGATGGTCTAGGGACGAGACTGGGCTTGGTTTTTGCTCACAGTTTGCAGCTTAGTTCAGGGATTTAAGCTAAGCTAATGATAGTCAGTAAATACAAAGTACAGGGGCTGATCTAATGAGGTTACTTGAGCTACCACCAAGGCACTTAGGATGTTCGCAAGTCAGTTGTTCAGTTCATAAACAAACCCAGAGATTGACTTGCATAGCAAATGCAGTTCGAAGGCTAGCTGGCTTACCTTCAGGCTCCTTCTATGGTTTATAAAGCAAACAACAGTAACGAAACAAACAAACTATTCGTTCCCCAGTGGAGTCGCCATTTTGTTATTGAGAAAGCTAGTGTCTATTCAGAAATGCTAGTCTCACTAAGACGGGTAGCTATCTTAGAAACAAACAGATTAAAGTTACTTGTGTTTTCCTTTATGAGAGATAGATGAGAGAGAAGCATAGAGCACCAACCTCACTCTTTCACTAGTCTCCTTTCTTGTTTCTTCTCTCCTTTGATAGAGCTTTCGCCACTCCTTCCTCACTTGTCCCTCTTCAAAGAACACCTGTAGAGCCAAGGAAGCAAAATACCATCAAAGCATAGAGATCTATAACCATAAACAATGTAGGATCAGATGTACATTAACCATATAAATGCATACATAAACAAGATTCAGAGATATACAAGCATATGGAGGAAAACTCATATAGCTTTATTGATAGAAGTAGTAGAAGAGAGGATTACAGCTAGGCTGTCTGATCCAGCATCATCCTCCCAGCATGAAAGCCCTCTTCACCTCATACAAAGCAAGATCACCCAACAATGTCTTCAAAGAGAAACCAATAGTACTTCCTTGCAAATTACAAAATTCCAACCTTTGGATCTCTTGGATGAGGGATCCATATATAGATGTTTACAGGAGAGTGAGTCAATTTCTGGGATTTTGATTAGTGTCATTTCACTGATAGTTCTTGGTTCTACTTGGAGATTTTAGATCTCCTACTCATCCCTAGGCGAATTTAGAGAGGCAAGTGTCATATGCGTAGTTTCTAAAAGATTCTCTGGGTTTCCACCTAGCACACTGCTTCTACCATTTGTCTGCTCTCGCTTATCGCACACTATAGAAGGGATTTCTGGTATGCATCGCACCCCCCGTGTGTAATAGGTGAGATGCATCACACCCTATGCATGGAGCAGTCTGTATGGTCCTGTTTTGACCAGTTTTGAGTAGTTTTTCATGGAGAACTTCTGGGAGATGATGTAATCAATAGACCTTTTTCCTTTAGGGTATGAAACAACACTTTTAAGGGTCTAGAAGCCCTTAGTTTATGGACTTATGTGATTGGGGTTACAGTGCCAAAATATGTCTATAACAGGAGGTGCAAGTTTATAAAGATTTGAAGATTTTTATGGACAAGTATGTATTGCATTCTAATTTTTATGCTTCAGATATGGCTAATGTGGATGTTGTTTTGGGATACCCTTGGATGGAAGCGATGGGTACTATCAATATTAATGTGAAGAAGAAATTCCTCAAGCTCTGGTATAAAAAGAATAAAATTGCATTACAGGATATTTCCATCAATAAACAGGTAGAGTCCATGGAGGCTGAAGTAGAAGATGTTCCGGGGACTGACATATCAGATGATGAGCCACTGATGGTTGAGAACCAAACACAAATGTCAAAACAGGTACCAGAAAAATAGGTAGAGTCCAAGGAGACTGAAGTAGAAAATGTTACATCAGATGAGGATTCAGTGGTTGAAGTAATATTGGAAGATAAGAAACAACAATAGGCACCACAACATGTACTAGATACCAATCAAGCTCGATTAGGTGGTAAATTAAAGAAAGATACACTGTTGGTTAAAACTTCAGCATATCACCTCCCACATCACCCAGCAAGAAAACAACCAACAAGATGGCAACAAATTAGCTACAAGGACAACAACCCCCACATGGAATATAGAGAGGGGCAATGATCCACCTACTATACATCAACACAGAAGAGATACAAGGATCAACTTCCATCTCAAGCAAGCGAGGCACTATCTAAATCGAGAGTTCACCTTTCTCTTAGATAGCTGGATGCATGTGCATGGTACCAATGGACTACTCTTTTGAATAGAACTTATTATTTGTGTTCTTCCCATGTTTCAGGGATGAAACATGTTAAGGGGGGTGGAATGTATTATACCTAGGGGGGATAATATGGTGTACAAAGGGAGGTACCCAAGGGAATAATGTAATAATGGGATGGGCCATAGTAATAAATAAGGTGGTTAACCCATATCATGTAAGGGACCACAAGTAGTTAGGAATAATGTAATAATCCCATGGTATTAGATAGATGGTATTGAGGGAACCATGGTAAGGACCCATGGTAATGTATGTATGAGGCCTATATAGAGGCTAGAGGCTCCCCATTGAGAGATGTCAAGGAATATTGTATGAAGAGGCATATGGCTTTTGGAGTGTTCTCCTTACTTAAGGAGTGAATGTATGGTATTGCCCTACCTTAAGGGTTTGATCAATAAAGAAGCATTTCTATCTATTCAAATCTTGCTATTTCTTGGGTTTATTTGCATTGCCTTATATTTTCATATCAGATCTATAACATTATGCTTTTCCTCTTTTCATTTTCTTGAAAAGTGTGTTTGCATCATGAAGAAAATGTTTGTTCACGGGAATGAATATGTTTATGGGGATGAATATTTCATGTCTGGACTCTTGTATTTTGTGAACTATTTTGACTTTTACAAATATACTTTTGTTTATGTAATTGTTTTTTCTTAATATATTATGCCTTCAAATGTAATTGAAATTACATAAGATGGCTAACAACATATAATGTTATTGGTAAGAGAGATCATTAACATGGAGGATTCGAGATGGGATTTATTTTTCTTGGGAATTATTCGACAACAGATCCTTATAAAATATAGTCTCATATGTCGTTAATCTCCATTCTTCTTAAATCTTATGTGGAATTTCATTCCATGTATTACCTTGTTTCTTTTCAGCCTTCATACATGGCCTGACTTATACCACTCATAATGAATGTGTGGAAAAAGAGAGCATTGCATTTCTTTGAGTGATATCATCCTATTTAGCTCAAAACATGTTCTTCCATGGAAATGATTTTTAGTTTTTGAGTATAAACTTCTAATAGTAATAGAATCATAAAATATTCATCTCAAAGCACCGGAAAATAATAATAATAATAAATAAATAAATAAATAAAAATCTTAGTGAAAATATTGCTAATCTTAGCACTAGAAAGAGATGGCCAACACCATAAATTCACTTTTAGCAGGACAATTGGCAAACTGGCAGTTGGGAAAATCCACTTAGATAGAGAAGTCCAATTTTGGTAATACTTTTACAATGAAATTTGTGGAGGAGCTAAGACATGGAACATGTGGAACATGTGTGGGTAACCATAGGATAATTTTTTTCTTCTATGATTCAATTTGCTAGCGAGTTGTCATACATTATTTACTATATATTGTCTTTTTCTTTCCATTTGTTTTCACAAGTTATCTACAACTTGAGATTTTTATCATGTAACTTAGTTGACATAATTGTGCCTAAGATTTTCTTGAAATTTGACTATTAAGTTCCTAAGATGTTCTTATTTTCTTTGTTTATACAGGTCATCTGGACACATAATGGCCACTTTCACCCAACTGAAGAAAACTTGTTCAAGTTTATTACTTTTTGGGGGGGAAGTGACATTAACATTGTTGATGTTAAGGTATATTTCATATAAATCCATTATAGTCTACTTTAGTTTATATTCTAGTTTTCATTGTCTTTCCTGTCTTGTACATTCCATTGTATCTTCTTTCATTTTGAGAAGAGGAACTAAGTATTAATGGTAAGAAGTACAAATTGAAGAAAGTGGAGAAAAATAACACTAGAGTGACAAATGCAGAAGGAGAGAGATAGGAGAACCGATTTAGTGATACCCTTAAATCCAATATCCTGCATGAGATAGACACACACATATTGATCATTAAGTCTTTAAATTTTGTGAATTCACCTGCAATGCCTAGGAAACACAATGATAATGCTTTGAAGTGATGAAACAATATTGCATCTGTAATTTGTAGGACAACCAATATTATGTTGGAAACTCATATTGTAATACTTGACAGTTCATATAATATAATTTTTGCGGTTGAAATTATTTATAGTTGTACTTGATATTATTTATTATTGTAATTAATATATGTAACTTTGCATTTTCATATTATAAGAACATGCACATTGTATAGATTTTTTTTAATTTAGTTGCAAAATAATACCAATTAATTTATGTTGATTAATAATGAACACATATAATCAATATAAAACTACTAAATTAGTAGTTTATGATAATTAATGATGGACACAAATAAAATGAATATACAATGAATAAATTATTTGTTTATAATGATTATTAATGAAAGTAAATGAAATGAATATAACTACAATAAATCAATCATTTATATAATGAATATGAAACTATCAAAAAATGGTAAATGACTGTTGTAAATGATAAATTTGTGATTACAAATGATGATTAAATTTGACATATATATGACTATTAGTAGCTAATTTACAATATATTATAACACATCCATATCTCTATGGTCATTAATTGGTTTCAAACGATGACTTAAATCTACATATATATACTGTTGGAAATAATACTGAGAGGGGGGGTGAATCAGTATTATCAGATCAATCAAACTTTTTCAATGCTCAGAAACATATACGCTACTTCAGTTAGGTGAACCAGCGTGTACACGCTACTATGACTAAACAAAACAGCGTATAAGAAGAAAACTCATAATTTAGTTAGCTTATTCTTCAGTTAAGTTCATCAGGACATTATTCACCACATTAATAGTAAACAGGTGCAGTATAACAGAATAGATCAAAAGCCACACACATGAACACCAAGATGTAAGGTGGAAACCCAATGTGGGTGAAAACCACCTGCTGCAAGTTGTCTCTATCTTTCTTTAATATGAAACTTCAGTTTACAATCTTTTGTACTGGTGCAGCCTTATACCAGTACGCAGGCTACAACCTGCAGAAGGCTACAACCTTCTCTCGTTCTCCAAACTTCCTTGGAAGGGAGCTCCAACCCCCTTTGCTCTTGTACTAGCCAAGATACTAGTACGTAGGTGCTGACCTACAATCTTCTTTCCTTCAGGTACCACCTTTCATACATTTTCAGACTGGATATTCCTGAAGCACAACATTACAATCTGTAGACCCCAATTCATTCAATTTTCACAACAGATCATTGAAGCATAAAACAACCAAACTTTGAATCACTGAACCACTGAACCCTGTCAATCACCAGTTACCAGAACACAGAGCAGACTACAGAACTCTGCAATAACAGTCAGACCCCACTGTAAACCCAAAATCAAGCTTCAAAAGATATACGCTACTTCAATGAGCAAAACCCGCGTATACACGCGCTTTTGCCGAAGCCAACCTGCGTACAGATCTAAAAATAAATTTTCTCAATTTGCAGCTGTACCAGACATCAGTTAGACCCAGAACATAACATTGCGACAATATGTAGATCTAGAAATACACATAATCACCCATATCATGATAGTGCATTTCAAACCATTAGATCCCGATCTATCCTTAGATCTAGTCTTCCATCAACCGATGTGATCTCTCCTTGGCTTAGATCAAGCAACCCAGCACCTGCATATCAGATCTCTTTCTCTCTTAGATATTCAAGCCTTGTCGAAAGATGTGTTTGCCTAATGATCTTCTTCTCCTTATATAGCCTTAGGCCTTGCTCAATACCAAGAGCCAAAACCATAGTAACACAATACCATCAACTTCAAAACTAGGGATCGACACGCCCGTCGAGACACAATGGTCCGAAATCATAGGCACAACTTCCAAGGACTAACCACCATGGACCAAAAGGTACTTTTCCACATACACGCGCTTTTTCTGAATCCAACTAGCGTGTACACGCGACTTGAGCTTAACAAACCTGCGTATATGAACTTCCTTGGCATGCTGTACTAAGATCTGTCTTCTGATTAAGTTGCCATCACCTGTACCAACCTCTGAACACCTGTACCAACCTCTGAGTGAGTTGCCATCAAGGACAACACTTGAATCATAATGCCAACAATCTCCCCCTTTAGACTTGATGGCAACCACCACACCAAGTCACTCTCCCCCTTTGACATCAAGGGCAAAGGGCTGTGCTCCCCCTGAGGACATGCTGATACCTCTGCTTGGCTGACTCATGCTCTCCCTGAAAGTAGGCCAGATCTGCAAAAGATGTTCTTCAACAAGAACCAAGACTTATACACCATAAGGGACCTTCCTATCACCAAAAGACTCAATACATACATCCAGACTCCCTACCAAGAGGGGACATAACAGAAACAACCAATTATATTACAGCATTCATCCCAGGCATAGTGGGGAAACCAACATAGGCCGTTACATGACCTTGACACCATAAAAGAGACATCGCAAGAGAGATACATGACATAGAGACAACAGATCTAGACCAAGACTTATGAAAGTCACCAGCAGCATATGATAAACATCTTTTTAGATCAGCAACCGGGATTTCTTTCTGAGCTCCTTTTCCTGAAATCAACAACCAAAACATCTGAATGCCAACAATGCTTTATGAGACTTTTAAGCTGCTCCCCCTGAACCTGTGCCTGCTGCACCCCCTGAAACCGTGCCTGAAGAATTCTGACATACCCATTGCTGTTCAGAACTCCAGAGTTTGCCCTTGCTGTTCAGAACTTCATATACGCGATTTCTCCTGCATGAAACAGCGTATGTACGCGGATATAATCCTGCAACAAGCGTACACCTTACACGCGACTTTCCCAGCATAAATCCGCGTGTATACGCGTATATACCTTACGTAACTTGCGTATACCAACTTTTCTGTAGAACAGACAAGCTTCAACAGCAGGATGAAGCATCAACTACTCCCAGCTTTTGTCTGAGATGTTTTAAAAGTTTCCCTGGGCAGTGGTTTTGTGAGAATATCAGCAACTTGTTCCTTAGAAGGAACATACTCCAACTTGACCTTCTGCTCAAGCACTTGTTCCCGGAGAAAATGGTACTTGATTGGTATGTGCTTGGTCTTTGAGTGCATGACTGGATTCTTTGAAATGCTGATTGCACTAGTATTATCACATAAGATAGAAACTGGTGGAGTGCAAGTGATTTGAAAGTCCTGCAAGGTCTGCATCATCCAAAGAAGTTGTGTGCAACAAGATGCCGCAGCCACATATTCTGCTTCAGCTGTAGATAAGGCAATCGAACTCTGTTTCTTGCTGAACCAAGATACTAATCTAGAACCCATGAAGAAAGCACCACCACTTGTGCTTTTCCTATCATCCACACTTCCAGCCCAATCTGCATCTGTGTAAGCATGAAGAGTGAGATCTGTATTTCTAGGATACCATAAGCCATAGTTTTGGGTCCCTTGAAGATATTTGAAGATTCTTTTGACTGCCTGAAGATGAGTTTCCTTTGGGTTGGCTTGAAATCTTCCAACCATTCCTACAGCATGTGTAATATCTGGTCGAGTACCTGTCAAATAAAGCAAACTCCCAATCATGGATCTATAAGTGGGTTGGTGAACTGCTGCTGATTCATCATTAGCACTGAGGCTGCATCCTGTAACCATGGGTGTACAAACTGGCTTTGACTCTTCCATGCCATACTTCTTCAAGATCTGTTTGAGGTATTTGGTTTGAGACAAGAAGATACCTCCTTCATTTTGTTGGATTTGCAATCCAAGAAAATATGTCAATTCTCCAAGAAGTGACATTTCGAATTCTTTCTGCATAACCAAGGCAAAGTTTTGACTCATAGTCTCTTCATTGCTGCCAAAAATAATATCATCTACATAAACAACAAGAATTAGCAATTTGTTATTTTCAACTTTTATATAGAGATTGCTATCTGCTGATCCTTTTGAAAAGCCTTGTTGGTGAAGATATTTGTCCAACCGATAATACCAAGCCCTTGGAGCTTGTTTGAGTCCATAGAGTGCCTTTTTCAATCTGCATACAAGGTTTAGATCATTCCCAAGAATGAAGCCATCTGGCTGCTCAATATATACTTCTTCTTCTAAGTCTCCATTCAGGAAGGCTGATTTCACGTCCATTTGAAATACCTTGAAGTTTTGAAAGCTTGAGAGAGCAAGGAACATTCGGATGGCCTCTAGTCTTGCCACAGGAGCAAAGGTCTCTTCAAAATCTATTCCTTCTTGCTGTGCATACCCTTTACAAACAAGTCTGGCCTTGTTTCTAATTACTTCTCCATTTTCATTTAATTTATTCTTGAAGACCCATTTTGTTCCTATTACATTCTTATCTTTTGGTCTAGGAACTAATTCCCAAGTGTTGTTCTTTTCGATTTGCTCAAGTTCTTCATACATTGCTTTGACCCAACATTCATCTTTGCATGCCTCTTTCACATTTTGTGGTTCAGTGGAGGAGAGTAGTGCCAAGTAGCTTGAAGCTTCTGCAAGTGTCCTTCTTGTTTGTACTCCTGCTTCTTTTTGCCCCACAATCTGAGTTTCTGGATGATTCTTTTGGACATATCTGGATGGAGTCTTCTCTTCTATTCTTGTCTGCTCCTCTGGTTCTTCTTGAGATTCTTCTTCTTCTTGAGGTTCTTCTTCTACATCATTTCGCCTTTGAGAGTAACCTTCATCTTCTTCAATGTCTTCATGATGAACTTGCCTAGGAATATATCCCTTCTCATCAACCACTATATCAATACTGTCAACAATTCTGCCAAGTCTTTTATTGTAGCACTTGTATGCTTTGCTATGTGGAGAATAACCAAGAAGAATGCCCTCATCTGCTCTAGGTTCAAGTTTGCCAAGTTGCTCATCAGTATTCTTAATATAACATTTGCTCCCAAAGATTTTGAAATGCTTCACGGAAGGAGTTTTACCACTCCAAAGCTCATGAGGTGTTTGAGTGCTGTTTACTCGGACATTTGTTTTGTTAAGAATAATAACAGCAGCATGTGCAACTTCACCCCAGAAGGTTGCAGGAGTACCTGATTCATCGAGCATAGCACGAGCCATTTGTTGGATAGTTCTGTTCATTCTTTCCACAACCCCATTTTGCTGAGGAGTTCTAGCTATAAAAAATTCTCTTCTTATCCCATGTTCATCGCAGAAATCGAAAAATTCATTTGATGTGAACTCCCCACCTCTGTCAGATCTGAGGCACTTAATTTTGTGTCCTGATTCATTTTCAGCCAATGCTTTGAAGGATTTGAATTTTTCGAATGCTTCATCTTTGTGCTTCATAAGCCCTAACCAAACAAACCTTGAGAAATCATCAATGAATAATATCAGATATTCTTCTCCTCGAGGTGTCCTTTTCCTAAATGGACCACATACATCTGTATGGACTAGCTCAAGAGGCAAGCTAGCTGATCCTTCCTTCTCTGGAAAGTTAGTTCTGGTTTGCTTTCCAAACTGACAAGATTTGCATATGGTGTTGTATGGAATTTTGATATCTGGAAGATCGCGAACTGCCTGATATTTGCATGCTTTCCTTATTTGTGAGAAGCTTAGATGTCCCAACCTTCGATGCCATAACCAGTGCTCTTCATCCTTGCTAAGATAGCATTGTTGTTGTCCTTCTTCAAATATGTATAGATTATTTGGAGTTCTTTTGCCTTTGAGAACTGTTTTACCTGTATCAAGATCACGAACAAGACATCCATTCGATCTGAAAATAACCTCGGTTTTTTTATCACACATCTGGCTGACACTTAGTAGATTATGCTTCAATCCATCAACATACAAAACATTTCCAGCCTTGACCTTTTCTTTCAAAGGAGCAATACCTTTTCCTTTTATAGTTGCAGGAGTATCATTTCCAAAAGATACTTTCTTTCCCTTTTCTAAAGTAGAATAAGATTCAAGTTTTTCTTTATCACCTGTCATATGTTTCGAACATCCACTGTCAATGTACCATAGATTTTCCTGTCCTTCTGCATAAAAAGCTATCCCACATCTTTCTGTCTGAGGTTCCTTTATTCTCCATTTTTTGGTGCTCGTGGCTTGTTCCTTTTTCTCCTGAAACCTGCTCCTGCATTCAGAGTCTTTATGACCAAAATTATTGCAAATAGAACATTCAACTTCATTTTCAAGAACCGAAAAGTTGTTATAGGTCCTCTTTGTAATCCCTGTCATACTTCTTTGTTTTTGAGCTTCCCTAGTCATGATTGTTTTATATGCAACACACTGAGCTGCTTTGTGACCAAAGTTATGGCAAGAAAAGCATTGTCCATTGAAGAAGCTTCTGCGGTTATTGAATCTACCAGCCAACTGATTGTAATTTCTATTTTCATCTATTCTTGAGCCAAACTGAGAGGATTTTACCTGTGGTTGGTTGTAGCTTTTGTTCACCCTTAAGAAGGATTGTCCCTGATAGTTTCTGTTTGTAATTCGTCCCTGCTTTACCTGATTATCTTCATTGTTCTTCTGCTCATTTCTTCTTGCTGCATCAAGATAACTTTTTGAGGTGGATGCTTGAGAGGTTTCTCCATTATAGCCCAAACCTGTCTTGTTTAGAGGAGACCGCTGCACATTGATAATCTCATCCAAAGTTTCAGATCCTTTGACAAACTTAAGATTAATAGTTTTTGTTTTCTCAATTTCTTTTCTGAGACCAACAATTTCACCTTCTAGTTTTTCAAGATGTTTTTCCTTTTCATCAATTTGAAATTGCAAAGTATCAATGATCACACTCTTTTCTTCTATGCATCTCTTGAGTCTAGTAATTTCATTATAGAGATTATCCACATCTACAGCATCCTCATAATCATCATCTTCAAATGCCATTAACAGCTTATATTTATTACCTTGTTCATCTTCATCACTGTTTGATAAGCCATCACTATCTTCATGGGTGTAGTAGCTTTTCTTATTTGCACTTTGTTTCTTGTTCCATCTAGCAGGTTCTTTTCCTTTATCCTTATAAGGACATTTTGCAGCATAATGACCTACTCTTCCACAAGCAAAGCATTTGAAAGGTAGCTTACCTCTGAACCTTCCAGAACCCCTTTGAAGATTTCTGACAAAATTTGATTCTTCTTCCTCTTCTTCTGGAACATGGCTTGCTTCATAGTAATCTTCTTTTCCTGATGCCTTAAAAGCAGCTTCCCTTCTATCAGATGGACCTCCCTTTCTCATTTCATAAGCAGTTAGAATTCCATGTAGCTGAGACATAGTGAGAACACGGAGATTTTCTTTTTCTTCTATTGCAGATACTTTAGATTCAAACTTGGGGGATAATGATCTTAGAATCTTTTGAACTACTATAGTCTCTTTTATTTCTTCACCCAAATTTTTCATGCAATTAACAATCTCATCTACCCGAAGAAAATAATTAGCCACACTTTCATCATTATACATCTTGAGAGTCTCATATTGAATCCTGAGAGTTTGAAGTTTAGCTTGCTTTACCTGTTCATCTCCTTCATAGCTAGTGATCATTTTGTCCCATATCTCTTTTGCTGATTTGAAGTGCATGACCTTCATGAATTCTGTTTGGGATATACTTCCTAATAGAGTACTGACTGCTTTTGCATTTGTTTCATACTGCTTTTTCTCAGCTGGATCTGTAGGAGTAGCTGAAGGAAAAGCATAGCCTGTTTCTACAATATTCCAAACTTCTGTACCAAGAGATTGAAGATATGCAGTAACTCTTACCTTCCAATAATTGAAATTTGTCCCATCAAAAATCGGTGGCCTGATTGATGCTTCTTTCTCGTAGTTGCTCATGATGAATGATCTACCTTCAAGCGATCAAGCTTCTCTGAAGGACCTGCTCCGATACCAATTGTTGGAAATAATACTGAGAGGGGGGGTGAATCAGTATTATCAGATCAATCAAACTTTTTCAATGCTCAGAAACATATACGCTACTTCAGTTAGGTGAACCAGCGTGTACACGCTACTATGACTAAACAAAACAGCGTATAAGAAGAAAACTCATAATTTAGTTAGCTTATTCTTCAGTTAAGTTCATCAGGACATTATTCACCACATTAATAGTAAATAGGTGCAGTATAACAGAATAGATCAAAAGCCACACACATGAACACCAAGATGTAAGGTGGAAACCCAATGTGGGTGAAAACCACCTGCTGCAAGTTGTCTCTATCTTTCTTTAATATGAAACTTCAGTTTACAATCTTTTGTACTGGTGCAGCCTTATACCAGTACGCAGGCTACAACCTGCAGAAGGCTACAACCTTCTCTCGTTCTCCAAACTTCCTTGGAAGGGAGCTCCAACCCCCTTTGCTCTTGTACTAGCCAAGATACTAGTACGTAGGTGCTGACCTACAATCTTCTTTCCTTCAGGTACCACCTTTCATACATTTTCAGACTGGATATTCCTGAAGCACAACATTACAATCTGTAGACCCCAATTCATTCAATTTTCACAACAGATCATTGAAGCATAAAACAACCAAACTTTGAATCACTGAACCACTGAACCCTGTCAATCACCAGTTACCAGAACACAGAGCAGACTACAGAACTCTGCAATAACAGTCAGACCCCACTGTAAACCCAAAATCAAGCTTCAAAAGATATACGCTACTTCAATGAGCAAAACCCGCGTATACACGCGCTTTTGCCGAAGCCAACCTGCGTACAGATCTAAAAATAAATTTTCTCAATTTGCAGCTGTACCAGACATCAGTTAGACCCAGAACATAACATTGCGACAATATGCAGATCTAGAAATACGCATAATCACCCATATCATGATAGTGCATTTCAAACCATTAGATCCCGATCTATCCTTAGATCTAGTCTTCCATCAACCGATGTGATCTCTCCTTGGCTTAGATCAAGCAACCCAGCACCTGCATATCAGATCTCTTTCTCTCTTAGATATTCAAGCCTTGTCGAAAGATGTGTTTGCCTAATGATCTTCTTCTCCTTATATAGCCTTAGGCCTTGCTCAATACCAAGAGCCAAAACCATAGTAACACAATACCATCAACTTCAAAACTAGGGATCGACACGCCCGTCGAGACACAATGGTCCGAAATCATAGGCACAACTTCCAAGGACTAACCACCATGGACCAAAAGGTACTTTTCCACATACACGCGCTTTTTCTGAATCCAACTAGCGTGTACACGCGACTTGAGCTTAACAAACCTGCGTATATGAACTTCCTTGGCATGCTGTACTAAGATCTGTCTTCTGATTAAGTTGCCATCACCTGTACCAACCTCTGAACACCTGTACCAACCTCTGAGTGAGTTGCCATCAAGGACAACACTTGAATCATAATGCCAACATATACCTATTAGTAGCTAATTTATAGTATCTTATAATGCGACCAACATTTTGGTCATATTTTTGGGTCATTAATTGGTTTCTCGGGTTATCATGTAGTAGTATATTTTGTTGTGTATTTTGTCATTAATTGTGTCAATTAATGACTAAATCGATGACTAAATTAATGACGAAATTTATAACTATATATACTATTAGACAATAAAATAGAGACAACCAATTAATGACTAAGATAAATATGACTAAAAGTTTTGCACATTAATAGATACTATAAATTAACCACTATTGGTCAGCAACTAAAAAATGGTCATTTATATGTAAATTTTAGTCATTTTTTTAGTAAGTAATTAGGCATTTTATACTAGTGAATTATCACCAATTTGAGACAAATGATGTTTAAGTCGCATGCAAATCAAACTATGGTGGAACAAGGAACTTTTAGGGTTCTTCTAGTCAACTTGATAGGTTCGTGGCATGTTCGTTAAACTCGTGATCAAATAATATGGCGAGTTAAGATTTCAACCTAAGAAAACCATTAAAATCCTGATAAGATGCATATAAACTATGCTATATCAACCTCCATAGGCTATATATCGATGAATCAAATGCAACAAATCGTGCCATTTATGTGTCAAAAATGATTCAAGCATAATTTTGACATAGTACTCACAACCCTTGTTGACAAGGAGCTTCCTCCATGGGACATTTCAACCTGTGATATTCTTAGACCAACATTTTCCCTCAAGAGGAAGGTGTATGGTTGCTCCTATGAATTCCAAAATGATTTTAATTTTTAGGTTACCCACATGGGCTCTTCTCGCATTAAAAGAGGCAAAAAACACTTTTACAACCTCATTATTATGTCCCTAAAACAACTATAAAAATTCCCACCATCCAACTTGGTGAAACAGAACCAAACACCTCTTGATTGGCTTGAACAAGTTCTATCCAAATAAGCTTGGTTCACACTATGTGCGACATGTGCAAGATAAAGACTAGAAATAGAGTGAAACATGGTTCAAGGAAATGCAAAGACTATACATCCAAACCCTAAGTTGCAGAAACTTTGTGACCAAATGAGAAGAGACAAAATGAGGTATTTCCGAGAACCCTCTAGAAAATCCTAAGTAATGAATTCAATAACTATTAAGTACTAGCTTGACTCAGGGAGATGATGAACTTTGGATATGAGTAATTAGTGGTGGTAATAGAATAACAAGCCATATGACAGTTGGCATTACTGCAGATTAAGACACAAGACTTAGGATACCAGGTTAGTTGATGAATAGGCATCGTAACATAACACAACACCCAAAACCAATATTTACTATAAGTGTGAATCCATTAACAAAATAATTGAAAATCATATATTTAATTTGAGATAAATTGATCATCAATCGGTGGACATGACATGATTTAAGTGTTTAAATGATGAAATATTAAAAGACATACAACACCATCAATATAAGGTATATCTTAGGTTATCTCCATTGATTAAAATATTAAAACATTTAAAATCACACATCATACAGGGATAAGGGATTAACATAAAAGTCGATATTATGGTTCATAGAAGTTATCCTAATAGCATTAAAAATTCACTTACGAACATGATTAGGGCTACTACAAAATCTTTGATTCTGTAACAACCCTTAAACTTAAAGAATTTCTTTCTATTAGGAGAAATGATAAATTCCCTAATCATAAAAATCAAATAGATAACTCGTATATCATCGATGACTGAAAGAATGAGTTATATAACATAACACACATCATGAGGAAAGGTGGAATTTGATATAGAGATCAAAATGATGAATCGAGGAAAAGATGTAGAATTCAATCCAATACCAATCAAATAAAATAAAAATGAAAAAATGAATACAATTTCTAAGAGGGAACCTTTATTTTGTCAAAAATAAAAGGGAGTAGGTTGGCCAGTCGACAATTGGGGACTTGCTCGATCAAACCAGTTATCTTCGCACAAAATGAAAGGTATAAAAGTCACATGTAATATAGACATGTACAACATGCTGAGATATAATCTCTTTGAGCGAACATGAAAAATAATATGAATGTCCATTATTATCTTCCTCAGACATAATCAACAAAATACAAAAACTGGATTAAAACCCATTAATTTTTTTAGAAGAATTAAAAGAAAATATTTTAGAAAAGATAAGAAACAAGTCATGAAATTTGGTGCAAGCATAACTTTAATATCACAAGTAGAGTCACTACTTCCAACAAGCATCCACATCCTCAGCATGGGTAAATTTTAACTAAATGATATGCCTATATCCCATCCATTAGATATAGCTTCAGAGTTATTTAAAATATTTACTTTACTTACAAGTTTTTTTTAGAGTTATTTGGATCATCCACAGTATTGTGTGCCCCTTGTTGACGTTTCGAATCCCAACGGTGATCCATCTTCAGGAAAGAAGTGATAGATTGAAGGAGGAACTTACCAACGAGAACAAATAAATACATAACGCATAAAATCCAAAAGCCATCTAATTTAAAAAAAACTAAACCTAAGCCTACGTGAGACTAATTAATAGATAAACATATTTAATTTATATTAAATGTCTTTGTTTTAGTATTAAGTAATATTTAATAATCATTGCTTTTAATTTTTATTATCAAAAATCAATATTTTTTAAAGATTATTAATTTAAGTGAAATTTAAATCCTCAACCTAATTAATGAACTTATTATTAAATTATTTTTATAAATTAATACCTTTCTAATAAGAAACTCTAAATTAATTATAATTTTATTTTAATTATTAGTATATTAATATTGATAATTTTTTTATTAAACGTCAAAAATTAATTAATTTATAAGTAGTATTAATAATAAATGACTAATAGTAATTTATTAATTAATATTATATTGATTTTATGATGAAATATATAACTATTAGAACTATTATGTTAAATTAATATTAATATATACTATAAATAATAAGAGAGTCGTAATTTTTGATAAATAGAATTAATTTATTAATTAATAAATAATAATAATAATAAACTTGTCCTGACGATGAACCACACTGGCTGGTTCGAAACGCGTCGACAAAAGATTGGTTATGTGATTTTGCCGAAGACTATCTAAACAATGTTATGGATCACAGAAGTCTAAATTCCTTTATAAACATTTTATTTTTATGAATAGTAAGCTATAAATTTAATGAATTATGAAAACCCTTATAAATATTTTACATTGAACATCTATAAACATTTTATTTTTGAAATTTGCACGTTGTAAATTTATTATCCATTAATACCATTTTATTTTTAAAAAGAAAATTTAATATAAATTAACATTTTTTTCATAATAACATTACATGAAATGAATCTACTCTTTTCTTATATATAATGAAATCAGTTAATGTTTTATTACAATTACAATTAAATATTGTATGCTATAAAATTCACCCTCGTTCATTGCAGCGTAAGCCGAGAATTCGAAACGATAGGGGTAAGCGTATAGGTAGAGGCCACAAAAATTTGGAAGGATTTTAGGGAAAATTTTCCCAAATTTTGCGGATTTAACTCGCCAAAAATAAGGGTGCACCTATGTAGCTTAAATTCTCCATGCAATTGCTGTGATCCCATGTGAGCAACGACTTCAATTTGTGAAAAATTAGAAAAATTAAAGAACCATGGAGCTCATAGGCACCACTACCTCCGAAGCATTTGCAAAAGATGAAGGATATATACCAACTTGCACAATTAAGCGAGAACGTCGCCTATTCTACTAGATCAAGGTCACCAACCCCATCGGGGTATTAGATCATGTAAGAGGGAAGGTTTAGGTTCGGTTGTTGAAAGAATGGCGTTATCTATGTTTCCACTAACAGGTTAGTTAATAATAATTTTTTCTCCTAATTATATAGTGTTTTATTTAGAAGATTTTTATAGTTTATTGAATTTTTAGATGATTGGGAATATTGGATAAAAAAATCTTAACAAGCATATTACATTAAAAATAAATTTAAATAATAATATATAAACAATTACAACACAATAATAATTAAAAACTAAAGATAAAAAAATAACACAATATTTATATTACATTAAAGGATATTTAAATAATAACCATATGTATTCATATTATCATAAATTTGAAATAATAATAATTTTTAAAGTAACTATATTATTTAAAAAATTTATGTTTAAATTTAATTAACAATTATATAAATAATTAACAAACATTTTAATTTTAATATAAAAATATAAAAATAATTGATAAAAATATAAAAATAACACCGGGTCGAAAGCTCGGCTGGAAAACCCTTTCTCTCCAAAATATCTCTCATAGTTCCTCTGAATTTTTCGAGAATCTCGGCAGAAAAAATGTTCCCCCTCTGAAATTTCGCTGAAATTCTCTAGACGCAAGACTGAAAAAACGTTTCGCTGAGACACTTTGACGACTAAGGTTTGTGGTTCTTTGACGACTATAGCTTATTCTTGGAGTTTGAATAGCCTATACACTTCATTGAAATATCTAGTTTAAATAAATTAGATGCATTAATATTTTAATGTATTTGGTAATTCCTTCTTCGAAATTGTCTATATTAATATTAATGTATTTGGTAATTCCTTCTTCGAAATTGTCTATATTAATATTAATGTATTTGGTAATTCCTTCTTCGAAATTGTCTATATTAACAGAAGCTGAGATCGTAATATTGGTAATTGTAACCCTCATTCATTTTACAATTATCTTGAGTTCGTAATGGAACATTTCGAAGTGCAGGCTTAATTTTTTTAGTTTTTATAATTAATTATTTTAAATTATTTTAAAAAAATTGAATTTATATTAATTTATTCAAATAGTCAATACGGTTAAAAGATGTATTAATTTGCCAAAGAAGTTGAGCTTAAGAGGTAGAAGTATATATTGGGTTTTTGGCAGTATGAATTCATTTTACTAAATTTAAAAATAAGTAATTTATACCATTAAATTTTTATTGGAATAATGATTAATTCATACTTTACAATATAACACTGTAAATTTGTTAGAAAAAAAGTTTAACTGTAAATTTGTTCCAAAAAAAAATTATATTTATGGTAATAAGTTTACAGTTTATATTCATAGTAACGAAATGGCTATAATATATAATATTATATTTATGGTAATAAGTTTACAGTTTATATTCATAGTAACCAAATGGCTATAATATATAATATTTATAGATGTGTAAAATAAAAAGTTTATAAGTATTTTGATAATTCATATTTAATAAAGTTAAAAATGTTTATTAGATTTAAAAATGTTTATTTTGATAATTCATAATAATAATAAAAAATAAATAAGCTAACTTTATTAAATATGAATTATAAATTTTTATGCTGACGATATTGTTTTTTGGCAAGGTGCCCATCTGATCTTGATAAGCAACTCAGACTTCTTAAGGATTATGCTCTACCATGGGTATGACTATTAACACTGACAAAACAAAAGTTATGATTATCAAATCCAAGAAGGAAACTTACGCTAATTTTATGTATGACAATAATAACTTGGAGGAAGTGTATTCTTACAAGTACCTAGGAATTGATATTCATCACAAGCTCAACTGGAACCATAGCATTGAGAAAAGGATTAATGTGGGGTGGAAAGCTTATTTTTGTCTTGAAAATAATTGTAAAATAGCAAACCTCGTAATGTGGGATAAAAAGAAGTTCCTCTTTGAAACTTTAGTCACTCCTGTTATCTTACATGGCTGTGAGGTTTGGGGTTGCAGCATCTCCATAGAATCATGGAGAAAGATTGAGCAAAAGCGTTTTATAACTTATAACCTGAAAATTAAAAGTAATACACCCCATCCTATTCTCCTTATAGAAGCAGGTCTTTCCCCTATTGAGAGCCTAGCTATGCTTAGGTTTCTGTTGTACAAGCACAAACTCAATAAAATAGACGATCATAGACTTCCTAAGCTAGCTTTAAATTCTAGCCAAAACCACCTAAGGCTCAATCGAGGGTGGCATAAAGACACAAGGGCCTGGTTAAACTATTGGGAGATCAACGAAAATGATGCATTGCAAAACATAAATAACATTAAAGATATTGTTACTTCTAAGTTCAAAGAAAAAATGTGGTGTGAGAAAGATTTAGCAGCTAAAAGAAAATTAAGTTATTATAAGAAGGTCATCAACCCCACCCTAGAAGATCAGAAAATTAATATAGCAAAGATTAGAACGAATTCTCATGAGCTCCATAGTGAAACAGGTCGTTGGGCAATTCCTAAAACGCCATGGATGGAAAGGATCTGCCATATATGTGAGAATAGGAACATCGAGGATGAAAACCACTTCCTCTTAGAGTGCCCCGCCTACAACCACATTAGATCTCAGTTTCACAATCTTTGTTACAATACTGACCTTCCTAGCCTTTTACAATGTCAAAATTATAGTGAGCTCGGGAGGCTTCTCTCCAAGCTTTTTGAGCATAGGAATAAAATCTTAAATCAAAATAAATAATTTGTTTCTTTAGGTCCGATAGACCATTGTTTGGTCTCAACGGACATTAACCACCACCACCATCATCATCATCATCATAACATTATACCTCAAATTATTGCAAATTATAAATTTAACATTTTATTATTAGTTTATTTCTAATTAATTTTTTATTCTATATTTTTTTCCTTTCCAGAGTAATTTTTAATATTTTAATCTAATATTATAAATTAAATTTTATTTTTATTTAGTAACTTAATTCTAATCTATTTATATTTAATAATATTAATCTATCTCTATTCATACTATTAATAGAACTCTAAAGCTTTTTTCAAATTCTTTAATTTCTTTAACTTTATCCCTCACCCATCCTTATATTCCGGACTAATCTTATTTAAACCATAATCTCAATCTTCTTTTATTCATATAATTTTCAATAACAATTTAATTAATAAATATTAATCATCATTCACCATTTCTCTTTTCATCCCGAGTGGTCATAATCTATCTTTATTTAACCTCCCGATGGCACTCTTTGTCTCATTTATTTGAGTTTGTTGCTCATCCCGAGTGGTCATAATCTATCTTTATTTAACCTCCCGATGGCACTCTTTGTCTCATTTATTTGAGTTTGTTGCTCATGTAGATTTTTACCATTCCCAATAATCTAATTGCTAATTCTATTTTAAATATAATTCTAATAGTTTAATTCTTTCCAAATTTTAATTCAATTTAATTTTAATATTTGATAATTAATATTTAGTAATAATATCTAATTTTATTAATCAACATAATATCCCACAAGTTCCTATCAATATATTAAATAGTGTGAAAATATAAATGCTAAATTTATAAATTATTAAAAATAAATTACCTTAATTAATTAATTATAAAATAATACATATTAATTTATTTATTATATTGAATTAAAAAAATGATCCACATGAAACATCCCACTACATACTAACTAAAAATATAAATAGGAAAAAGTGTTTGGATTTTCCATATTAAACTAGTAGTGGATAGGAGTGTGCCTATCTAGTTAAATCTATAAAATTCAAACACTTTTTCCCTACATTCCTTCTCACTTTTTGTTAGCTCTCCTCTCTCCTCTATGGATTCCCTCTATAATTGTGAATTCTTGGTTTACTATGCTACAAATTGGGGTGAAGCTTGATTTCGAAGGAAAGCTTTTATTATTAATTATGGGAAAATATGTGTAATATCTATGGTGAAAATCAATCTTTTAAGAATGTATGGTCTTATGATTATTTGTAAATATTTGAAGAAGATAAACTAACCATTAAGTCAAGACTAAATTTCAAACATTGAAAGAAAAGGTGTAATATTCATTATAATTATAACCAAAAAATAAATAAAATATTATTTTTATTTAGAAATGTTATGGGAACTAACATAAGAGTAAGTAGGTTGCTTTATTGTCAAGTAACTATTAAGTAGTTGAAGTCTCTAGTGGACAAGTTAAGTGGCAGTTGTCACGGTTATAAGTTCTGTCATCCCTAAGATTCCAGGAGGAATAACTACCACTTGGGAGATAACATAGCTAGAGATAAGTGTTATGTTGGGTTGAGGGAAAGAGGATAGATTATGATTATCATTCTTTTACTTTTAGAGAGAAATGTGAGCTACAAAAGAGAGAGAGAAAGAATATTTTGCTTTGAAAATATCCTAAGTATAAAAAGAAAAGAGAAATGTGTAGACATGAAGAGAGAGGGAAGGATGCTACCTGTAGGGAAAGTAGGAAGTACCACTAAAAAATGGAAATTTACTGATAGCAAAGGGTTTCAGGCTCAGGGGAGTAGTTGTGTGCCACTTACTAGATGGGGGGAATGTGCTTGTTCCTATTGCATTTCCAAAATGACTAAGTTTTCTAGTTATCCCAAATTTAGACTTTTATAAAATTTGTTAGTTGGTACTACTCAAACATACTTGATATACTCCAAAAATTTACAGCCTCAATTATGCAATTTGATAACATAGTTCTACTTCAATAAAAAAAGTGAATAAAAATCAATCACATAGAGGCAATTTTCAAACTCATGTCTCTTGATTCAATTAACACACAAATCTCTTTATTATCTCTCCATGAAAGAGGCACTCTCCTTCTCTACAAAAAGGATTGGAATATTCTCACAATATGTGGCTCATGCTCCCAATAGGTACTACCTTCTCCTCTTACTAAAGACTTAAGGATCTCACAAAAGTGGTCATTCTCTAACACCAGAAGGGCTATGCTTATTCCAAGAGTTTATAACATACTCTTGAATATGATTACAAGAATTCATATTCACTTCTAAAAAATATCTCTAAAACTCTATCATAAGGAATTTAAATAACTCTCACGACTCCATAATCCAAGGAGACCAGATCCACAAAAAAGAGGACCTACAAGATTTTTGGGGAGACTAGAAGATCCACCAAATTTGGATCTACAACAAATTAAGAGATAAAATGAGAGAGAATCCCAACCATGTCAATGAGACTCACAACTAAGGTCATGACACTCGCGACTTATCCTTGAGACTAGTAAACTAATTGTGAGTTGGATTTTGACATTGAAATCAATTTCTTTTTTACAAATTAAAAAAAAAATACATGAACACAATAAGCTCCAAAAATATTAATTATTTAAATTCAAACAAAGAAATAAAGGATTTTTTCTATGGTGTGTAAATTATACCTCATTTCCTTCAAAAAATCTTTGCAAGGCTACTTTTGAGTTCTTCATGTGCCAACAATGAACACCTTTAAAAAATTTCGAAGGTGCAAGTCCTCTTGGATAAGACCTCCCCGCAGAGAACTTTTGGTCCTCCAAAAGTGTAAAGAGTGACTGTGTATTTCTTCAGATTCAAGAGAATACAGATACTTTAGAATTAGCTCTTCAAAGTAGAACCAATACCCCTTGTGAACTCCCAATACATTGTGCCAAGGACATGTTGCGTAAATAATCTTGTTTGAACCACTCAAAATACATGTAACCATTCCACATATAGGAACATGGTTTTGCAATTCCAACAATAAAATATTTGGCTCACACCCCCTTTGTAATTTTCAAAGCTCCAACCTTCCCATACTTGGGTGCAATGATAGAAAATGTTGATTTACTAAGAATGAAGTCTTATTTAGTTCTTGATGGTTTTTGAGCTTCACATTTTTGTCAAATTACAATGAAGATGTTGAATAGCCAATTGTGCCCTTCTATGAGTTGAACCTTTGGGTGTAGAGGTGAAACTCTGCATTAACAACACCAATATTATGGGATCAATCCCTAAATGTTCATGTGCTTTGTGCATATTTTTCACAGAGCTTGGTTTTGTAATTTTTTTGTAGTAAATGAAGGCTTCTTTGTAGGAAGTGAAGCACTTATGTACATGATCAATTGATGAACCAAGGAATTATATTTCTTTCTCTAGTTAAAACTAATTCCAACTCAATATTATTGAGGTTGGTATTGGAATTGTGATCCCGTATACCCAATCATGCACTAGTTGCATGAAAAATATGCTTAGAGTTTACACCACATTTCCTAATTATTACACCAACAATTATTGCATCACCACTTATTTTCATAATTATTGAAGCACCGAATGGAGTTTCACTTACCATAGAAATAGGAGTAGCATCATGATAGCCACAATGACCTCCAATATTTCCATATAGGCCACCCATTGGGAAACTATTTCCAAAAGGTTATGTTGTTTGATCATCTTTGAGATTATGTACTAGTGCATTTACCTTCACAAACTCCTTTTCGCCATGGGAAAAATGACACTTTCCTCTAAATTGACATTCAATATCAGCACCCAAAATTACTACAAAGCCCTGACATGTGATTTTGATGCATTTAATGTTTGCTCTGCTATAAAAAGTCCAGTAGGTTTCTTCAAAGCTACACCCAGTGCACTTCTGAACTTCTAATCTGAGTAATAGGATTCACTACCAACAATTCTCAGAAAACATAATCTCGAAGCATCGACTTTCACTGTGTCAATATAATAGCTTTGAAAGATCCTTCATTAAAGCCTTCAAGATATTCCCGATGGAAAGAGAATATGTAAAATTCTCAATAATCAAGAGCTCATGCAACCTTCTAAAACAAGAAAACTCATCTTGACTTCATGCCAACCTAGAAAATGTTAATTGTTGTCCAATCACTGATTTTGGAACTTGCACATTAACTGTTTTATATGTGATCTAATGGTTTTGAACCATGTAATATGTTTTTACCCATACAATATGCGGTCTCATACACAAAATATGCATATTTGGAACCATATTCCTTATGATTCATTTCTAGACCGATATAATATCATGGTACATGATATTTTACCAATGATATAATATTTTGTTAGTGTACCATTCCAATGGTGGAAAAGTTAAGTTCCTTCAATCGAATGGTGATCCACTACCATTGCAGTTTGGTCTTATGGCACCAATGGTTATGGCACTTTGTTATAACCTACCCTCGCATATTGGTTCGTGTTGGTTTGAAATAATAACTTGTACATGGAGGCTTGTTACCATGACGTTCATGAACCACTATGATCCACGACCTATGGAGATGCTATACATTTATTTCCTTGTTATGCATTGTAGTTTATCAAAGGTTGAACGTGGTAGTATTGGTAAAATAATATAAAGTAGTGTAAATATACTATGGTGTAGCAGGTCCATGTGGAGACATCATTCAAAGACCTCTAACAATTCTCGGTGAAACTATATGCTTTGTGGCAGTCGAACTTAGTTTGTGCTTCGTGGCATGTTGAACAAGAAATTTAACAAACTCCCATTAGCGGTTGAATAGAATATAGCATAGCAATGGTGGAACATTCATCATGATGATTGGTGTTGAAATTTCTAATTCTAACCCGTTAGAAATTCTTCCTGTACTATCTGGTTTATTTCACCTACTTGTTTAATTACTTAACAAGTTATTTAACCATATAAATACTGAAAATAAATAGAAGTACAATTTTGACATCTACAGATCATCAATTGAATGAAAACAAGCACAAAAGTGACATCGTTATTTTTGGACAAATGTCCTCGGAAAAACTCAATGTGGGAAAACTAGTGCAGCTATTCTGAGGATTATATTATTACGCAGTCTTTCTGAGTACAACTGGGTGCCTAACTGGCTCACCCGATAGAGAAAAATACATGACATCAATACCTCTATATCCGGAAATAGGTATTCAGAAAACTTGTCCCATGAAACCCTCTCCGGCATAACTGAATCTCAGCACTGGCCCTTCTAGCCTCTTCTTTAGCCCCCTTCTGATCTCTGTCAAACCCAAGACCCTCTGCATCAGCCCTCTGAGGCACTGCACACCCTCTGGGATCCTCTGCGTCACTCACTTTTCCGTCTGCGTGGATGACACAGTCTCTCTGGGCTCTGCACTGCCTCTACTGGGCTCAACGTAGTCTGGACTAACTGCTGCTCTCGCTCTCTCTACTTCTGTGTTCATCTGCCAGTATTGTCCTTGCCTCTCTGCCTCGTACTCACTACCCCTCATTTCTAATCACTGATTCACTTTTTCTAAACAACCCTGCTCTAGCAAAATGAATGACTGATCACTCTAGTGCGTTCTCCAACTTACCCTCAAGCCTCCCCTTATACTTTTCTCGTTGGTCCATCAACGGCCTATATTAAATTTCTAATCAACAGCTAAGATTAGATTTGGCTTGATCTATGAGTTTTGGAACATTCTAACCTAGTTTTATATTAATACCCATTAATATTTTATTTTTCCTAAGTTTAGACTTAGGAACTTCATTAAAAATATTAATTATGTTAATATCCCCCAAACGGGTTACAATCTGCCCAAACCATTTCTGGGTCTTGGAGATATCATGTGGTTTATCCTATCCACCAATTTTCAAGGCTAGAGCACATCTGATGCTACCCCAAATCAACACTCCCTCTTAGCGAGGATTGTGCTCTAGTAATACTCCACACTAAGTATCACCTTGATTATCCAGCACCAGTCTCTGTGTTGATGCTAGGCCTCCCTGCCACACCTCCTCTGCACTTCTACATCTTTACAACATCTTGCTTTGCATCTGTGTTGCTGCTGGTCTATACTCCTAGAACTACATCTGCACTACATCCCCATCTCATCATGTTGCATCGTGCTACTACACTGCAACTAAGTTACTAAGAAGTAAGTAACTGATCCACCCAACATCTGATGTCCCTGTCCACCTAGAAACACTCCCGATGCTGAAGCTCCCTCTACCAATGACAAGTGCTCCCTCTACTAACCTCTATGTTGCTGCAACAACTCCCTGCATCTCACAGAGTTACACACCGCTTTGTGCCATCCTACACTGACGCAACACTCCTGTGCCTCTCACACTATTGAAGCCTGCTAGCCTCGCGCTGTCCCGGGGCTCCAGCATTGTAGCACACTCTGCTACTCCATCCGCATCTGTCTCTACTGACATCCACTAGTCTTGCTACTCCTCTTCGGGGCTCCCGTAGCAAGGTATAATCCAATAGGTTGGGTACCTCAAGGATCCTACCCCTCATTGCCTGTAGTTTGTCTCACTACAACTCGATGTCTCCCAACTTCTTCTCAAGTGGCACATGAGCACTCATGACACAATCATCATCCTCCTTGACTTCTTTCTCCACCCTTGTTGGCACTTCCTTGGTCTCAGAAGCCTATCCCTTACTATTCTTCCTAGGACACTAGTTCGCAAAATGACCCAATTCCCCACAATGGAAGCATTTGACCTTGGAGAGGTCCTTTTCCCTTCTCTTCTCCTGCTTTCCCGTAGATGCTAGAGTCGCATCCTATTCTTCCTCCTTCTTGATTATGACCCCTTTTCCGCTATTCCCCACCTTGGTCACCCGTCTTATCTCTTCTTAATGAAGTGCCACCCACAGTTCCTCCCAATCTGGAAGGTTGGTCCTACCGAGTATGCTATGGAAAAATACCTCCCAATCCTCTCAGACTGCATTCAATTTGGTCCTCACCATCAATTCCTCATTCAGTGTGGCCCCTATGGAAGCTAGCTGATCACGGATCTCCTTCAATCGACTGAGGAAGACATCTATCTACTCTCCCTTCTGCATCTGGTATGATCGCAACTAATTTTCAAGTAACATCTTCCTCTGCACGGAAGTATGCTGGTAAAATTTCTTCAGGGCCTTCCACATCTCATTTTTCATGTCCTTCTCGGCAATATGTGACACCACATGATCCTTGACCCCATCAAGGATGATGCACTTTGCCATGGCCATTACCTCCTCGTACTTCTCATTTTCATCTCAGTCAACTGGGGTCACCATCACTTTCAAGGCGAAGTCCTTGAAGTGATATATTTCTAGAATGGACAAGATTGTGGCCTTCCAGACCACAAAATTAGATGATCCATCCAACCTATCCTGATCTCTCAGTCCATTCATGACCATCTCGCTGCTCTTCTTTCGACTCCGCTGAGTCTCTCTACTTCCTGCCTGGAAGTTCTCTATTCAACTCCTATCGAGTCTCTCTAATTCCCATTTGGAAGTTCTTTGTGCGACTCTTCCTGAGTCTCTCTACTTCCCATCTGAAAGTTCTCTTCTTGACTCCCTCTAAGTCTTGGTTTCCCTCCTAAAAATCCTTCTGCGAGTGTCAAGTTTCCCCTCTCTGATCATCTTTGCAGTTGCAACGCTGATCCAGATTCCTTGGCTAGAAATTCACCTTGGAAACAACTCCCTCTACCTTGGTCTTACCCAGTTAGGTACTGTTCTAACCATAGTATCCCACCAACTTCACTCTCGCAAACTACCCATAGCCTCGTATGACCTAGCAACTAAAGGATTGAGCCACTTGGCTCTACGCGAACCTGCACCGGCAAATCAGCTCACTCAGCCAACCGTGTCAGCCCTTCTAGCCTCTATGTGGCTCTGCATGAGCCTGATTCTACCTCTCTCAGCCTCTATATTGGCATCTCTCTGGCTTATATTGATGACACAGTCCCTCCGCATCACTGCTTCCTCTGTCACCTTCTACAAGGATCACCCCTGTCACTTGGGACAACTTAATCTACTTCAAATGCTCTGTTAGGTTGATGCCTTCAGTTTTCCTATCATCTGCAACCACCCTCTGATACCATTTTGAAATTTCTAATTCTAACCTATTAGAAATTCTTCCTGTACTATCTGGTTTATTTCACCTACTTTTTTAATTACTTAACAAGTTATTTAACCATATAAATACTGAACATAAACACAAATATAGTCTCAACATCTACAGGTCATCAAATGAAAGAAAACAAGCACACAAGTGACACCGTTATTTTGGACAAATGTCCCTAGAAAAACCCAATGCGGGAAAGTTGGTGCAACTATTATGAGGATTATATTATTATGCAGTCTTTTTGAGTACAATTGGGTGCCTAAGTGGCTCACCCGACAGAGAAAAATACACAACAACAATACCTCTATATCCAGAAACAGGTATTCAAAAAACCTATCCCAGAAAACCCTCTCTGGCATAACTGAAGCACAGCGTTGGCCCTTCTGGCCTCTACGTCAGCCTCCTACTGACCTGCATCAGCCCCACAAACCTCTGTGTCAGCCCTTTGAGGCACTGCGTAGCCTCTGGGAGCCTTTGCATCACTCCCTTTTCCCTATGCGTGGATGACGCAGTCTCTCTGGGCTCTGCACTGCCTCTGCTGGGCTTTGCAGTCTAGACTAACTGCTGCTCTCGCTCTCTCTGCTTCTATGCTGGTCTCCCAATATTGTTGCTTCCTCTCTGCATCATACTCAGAACCCCTTGCTGCTGATCACCAATTCACTTTTTCTTAGCAACCAAACTCTAGCAAAATAAATAACTGATCACTCTTGTGTGTTCTCCAACTGACCCTCAAGCCTTCCATTATACTTTTCTCATTGGACCATCAACAACCGAGATTAAATCTCTAATCAACAACTGAGATTATATTTGGCTTGATCCATGAATTTTCGAACATTATAACCGAGTTTTATATTAATACCCATTAATATTTTATTTTTCGTAAGTTTAGACTTAGGAACTTCATTAAAAATATTAATTATTTTAATATCTCCCAAACTGGTTAGAACTTGGCCAAACCATTTCTGGGTCATGGAGATCTCATGTGCTTTAGCCTCTCCACCAATTTTCAAGGCTAGATCACATTCGATGCTACCCCAAATCAACAGTTGGTATATGGTTTTCTAATTCATGTGTGGAATTTTGTGACCTAGGATACCTTTACTTCATGTTGTCAAAGGATGATTCTTTCAAAATAATCTTCTATGAAATTTGGATCTGAATCATCATACCTCATATTGAAAAATATGAGCTACACCACTAAGGCTATAAGATTCAAGACTTTCTTGGCATTTCATAAACATGCATGAATAGTTCCCTTGTAATGAATATGATTTGATAGTTGTCTCTGACTTCTGCAATCATCATTTTCCAAGCCCCATTTCTTTTCCAGTTGATTACTTCTACAAATTCTATCTACCTCCTTATATTTTCATGTATATAAAATAAATTTCTTTACACTTTCGCTAATTGAAACTACACAAAGTGATTTTGGAGGGTGTTATAGACATTTTTGTGCCTTACAACATGAAGCATGAAATGTCGATAATCTGAAGGATCCAAAGTCCCTAAACATGTTGTTCCTACCCCTAGAGGAACAAGGTCAGCAAACCACAGCACTGAAAATCAGTTCTCCACCTGAAAACACTCAAAAACAAGCTGTTTCTGGATCATGTCAGCTGCTCCACTGAGCATCTGCGCTGAATGTCAACTGCTCCACTCTGTACCTGCGCTGAATGTCAAGTCTAATGAAGGCTACCTGCGCTGGGCGAGATTGGCCAAGTGGCACAGTCATTATGCAAGGTGTCAAATGCCCAGGAAGCTTCCAAACTGACACTTGGATCAGGGAATTCGCCTTGTGATGAGTAAGAGGATCTAGATCTCCAAGTGGAAGCAAGAAACTCCAAGTGGACTCAAGAACTGAAGTATAACTAAAGTGGGAGAGGACACTAGTCAGCTTCATGCCAGCCTCAAGCTGACTCATCCTTTCTCCAAATCTCCTATATATAGAGCTCTCTCATGAGGTCTAGGGGGGCTGGAATTTTGTGCAAGTAAGGAAGTGTTTTTGGTTTGTGTATAGAACTATTGGGTGATTGCTTTGAAGGAGGTGAAGAGGAGATTTCTTTCTGTTGGGAGGTGTTGCTGGATTGGGCCTATTATGGTTGTAACACTCTCAGAACTTTACTTCTTCCATTAATAAAGTATTTGAGGTTCTTCTATATGCATGTGTCTCTATGGTGAATTGATGCTTGTATATTTGATTTATTCTAATCCTTGAATCAGTTATGGATGTATGCTTCTTGTAGTTTCCTCTCTTTGTGCTTTTACAGGATCTTTGTGTAGCTGGGCCGGTGAAAGAGCAAGGAGCTAGGAGCAAGCAGCAAGAGGGAAGATTGGATCAACCATTAGCGGAAGATAACGGTTAGTGGATCCCTTTTCTCTTCTCTCTCTCATCTCATAAAGAAGTAATCTTGAATAGCTTTGTATTCAGTTGTTGCTGAGGTACTATCACCCTTAGAGTGGGATAGGGTCATTCCGTATTGGATACTTTTCCCAACAACAAATTGGCGACTCCGTTGGGGAACGTATCTTGTTGGTTGTTTGTGTTTTTGCTATTCATTTCATAAACAAAGGGAGTACCGAATCGAACTGTGTTTGAATCTTTCAAATACAAAGTAGAGGGCAGCTACTCTAGCTCAGTTTCTGGGCAAGTTTATGATTTGAAGAGCTGATCCACAAGGACTCTGATAAGCTCTTAGTGATAGCTTTTCATCCTCCTTGTCATCCCTTAGTGTGTCCTTGACTGATAGCTTCTGATTTGAGCAAAAACTGTGAATTTTTGAGCAATCTATGACCCGGAAACCACCAGAAACGAAAGTTTCGTTCTTCAGTGCAGGTTGTACAAAGGATGTTTGCATTTCAGCGCAGTTCCCGAAGGGGCTACCTGCGTTGAAGGTCAAACAGGCAGTGTTCCACCTGCGCTGGACCAGTCCTGCCTTGTGCTGCTGGGGTTTCCTGCTGTTTCTTGCCCTGTTTTCACTCTTGTTTTTGTTGTTTGTTACCAGTCAGTAGGCCTATCCGAAACCAACTTTCCTTGTCACTATTCCGCCTCGGTTGTATAAAGAAACTGTGTTTGTTCTTTGTGTATTTCTTGTACATTTACAGTTTCCCATAACGAAAGTGAACTAGTCTTGCTGTGGCCTCTTAGATCTAGACCTGTGATAAAGTGTCGTTTTGATCTTAAGAGTTAGTTTGTTTGCTGTTCATAGCTGATTGAGCTTTTTCTTTCGTCATTTGGTTTGAATTTATATATTTCTAGTGTCAAAACAAGTAAATCTTAAGGTGTCTTTTGATTTTGGACAAGCTTGTTTGCTTTCACTTGAAATTGAATTCAAAATTATACAACAGCTTTCTTTTTGCATTTCACCAACATTAAGAAAGAGAAAAGAAATACTTGCATTGTGCATATACATTATGACAGTCTGCATGTTGATTTAGGGGAAAATGCATTAGTGTGTGCTCTATGATCTGTGTGAAAAGGTGTTATCTTTCTTTTCCCTCAGTAGTTAAGGTTTTCAAAGTTGAAAGATTGAAAAGCTTGCTTATCATCTTAGACTGCATTTAGGAGTGTTATCATACATCTCGTGGTGATCCATAAAGGCAAACTGCTAAATAAGATCAACCTTAAAATAAATTGAATTTACATAACAACGCATTGAAACATAACGCAAACACATAGAGGTCTAAGCTAGAGACGTGTTCCGGCGTCGTTAAACGTGATATCTTAGCGTTGAGTGGTTGGGTGATTCCTCCACGGTGAAGCGATAAGTATCAATACGGACTTGTGCTCCCACGTACCGTCGCGTATATATTGGGAGACCCCTATAGGAATAAAGCCTTTATCCAATAGGAAACCGTGTCGGCCGCCCTACTGATCGCAATGCAGTGAACACAGCATTCACGAAGATCGACCACTCGTACCGTAAAACGTATTCTGTGGTTTTGCGAAAAGTTTGGCACACCCTCTGCCTAGAACTCCAGAGCAGTTTCTTTTGGCCTTTTTCAAACTCTATAACTGAAAAAGTCCATCCGAGCATTTGTCACTTCGGGCTCGTTAAAACATCGAAGGAGACTAGAGTCATCTTTAGCTTTTTCTCGACTCTTAAAAAGTGAAAAAGCAAGTTGTGTCTAAGCGTCATTATAAAATTTATTTTAAACGGAACATAATCACCTCCTATTCCTGCGTTGATCTTAAGTTGAGAACATGGAACGCCCCAACCAAGGAACTCCACATGATGGAAATCCTAGTCCATTCTCCTCTTGGGGGGAAGTTGGTGCGCCCCACATGGCCACATTGTCGCTTCCAGGACTGAAAATTGGCTTGCCTATTTGGCTTTTCTCAACTAATGTAGTTCAGACCACCATGGTTCCTGAACAGTCGAGTCAACAGTCAGATCAGTCTAGAGCTGCCCACCAGCCTTCTACTTCTTATAACTCTTCCTCCAATCCTTCATCTTCGCAAAGTGGGGCTGGCAAAAGCCAAGCTCCCATGGAGAAGAAGGAGAAGAAGAAGAAAGAGAAGAAGAAGAAGGAGCCTAAGGCGACTGGGGGCAAGCAAAAGACATCTGACAAAAACCCACACACAGCACAGACCGGGCCTAAATCGCCATGTGTCATATGTAGAGGAGACCATTTCCATCGAGATTGTCCCTGTATTCCCCGGATACTAAGGGACTGGTCACCTCGTTTGCACAATTCGGGAGCATCAACCTCTGATAGCCATGTTGATTGCTTACCGTCAACCAGCGAAAGTGAAGGTTCAAGACGAAGAGGGGGAGCAAGATCCCCCTGTAGACTGTGTGAAGGTGATCACGCCATCCACCGTTGTCCCTTCTTAGACGAAGCGAAGAGAGTTTTGGAAGATCGTCCGGTTTCACCGGTAATACTTCCTCCTGGATACAAAAAACTCGTGCCGAGTCCTTCGTTGGTTGAAAATACAGCTGGCCTGCTCAAGTGGTCAGCTGAAGCGTCAGTCATTGAAAATGAACCCACTGAATCCAGACCAGACGAAAGTCTAAAGGTCGATACGACAGTTGACCCGGTTCTTCCTTCAGAGCTTTCATCCTCAAATGACACCGTCACTGAAGATTCATCTTCAAATGACACCCTCACTGGAGAGAATAGGGATGACACCATCCAGATTCTTTTCATCAACACAGATTCTGATGAACATGAGGGCAATGTGCCCATTCCTTTATCGCAGGAAGGAACATCGTCAGGATCATATCCGGCCATGTATTCGGTCCCACCACCAAGCAACCTGGTTGTGTCCTTTGATTGGAACCAACTAGGCAGACCCCGGTTACCAGCCAGTATACCATTCAAAATCATAGTCCAAATTTACAGAATGGTAATGGCTGGAACTATCATTGATGAAGGGGCATCTGTGAGTATCCTTTCCTCTATTGCTTGGAAAGCACTGGGTTCCCCAGAGCTTTTACCTGAGATAAGAAATCTCTCGGGTTTTGATAAAGGAACCAGTCGACCGTTAGGGATCCTCCCTAATGTGCCTGTTACATTGAAAGGGAAGACCGTTCAAATGAACGTGATGGTCGTTCAAGGACCCTTGGATTATAACCTACTCCTTGGACGAGACTATATATATTGCATGGGAGCTATAGTCTCCTCACTCTTTAGAGTAATGTGTTTTCCACACGAAGGAAGAATGGTCAAGCTCGTAGACCAACTTTCATTTCCGGGATCACGCATCGCAAATAGTCAAATACCAACCCTCAATGGTCTATTCACCCAAGAAATGTCTCCACCCCCAGTCCTCCTTCCCGATGAGTGCGAGTGATTCGGAAAGATGGGACTGGAACCCAGGGGGCATGCATCCTGGTCTGCTTCGGGCAGAAGAAACCCTGGGTATAAGGTAGAATTTCCGCGAAAGAATATGACTAGTCTGTACCCCGTCCGAAAGAAGGAAGAGGGGTTGTTCTAGAACATGATTCTTTTGTCAAGGTTACTTGTTTGACAAAGGTCATTCAACTTTGTCTAAACAGGTAGGCAATGCCAAAGAGATTCCTTTGCGGCAGCAAATTGTAACCATCTTTGGGTAAAAGGCAAGCCTCACCCGTTAAAACAAATGTTTTAAAGGATAAGTAGGGGCAGCCTCCAAAGAAAGAGATTCCTTTGCTGCAACAAATTGTAACCATCTTTGAGTAACCTAATGATAGACATCGCCGAAGAAAGAGTTTCATTTGCGGCAGTAAATAAAACCATTCTTTGGGTAACCAGAAAGAGGCAAGCCTCCCTCAATAACATTAATGTTTTGTCTTTGAGTTGTGTTCTTCTCTTGCGATCTTGCAAAAGATCTGTTAAAAGTTGGGCCGACGGGAAGAAAAGTACCGCGTAAGACCCGTTAAAAATAACGAGAAGACAAGTATCGTTAACATTAGACTAGCAAGACGACAAGTAGCTGTGAACACCCAAAGAAAAACAAAGGTGGGGGAGAGGAGGGGCAGCCTTGAAATTGTATTTTATACTTGGGGGCATGCGAACCTTTTGGAGTACAAGCAAAGAGCGGTTATTTATCTGTTTTTTGGATTAGTCGTTTCCGAACTTGCATGAAGAAAGGATATGGGGCAAAGGTCAAACTTTGCCACATTAGGAGCATAGCTTCGTGAGATAAAGCTCCATAAAAAATAGCTATCTCACAGGAGACATTCTTATCTTATGACTGGTATAATCGAGCAGTTTTACCGCGGAATTTATGCTCGTTAAAAAAAATAGAAAAGCGAGATCCGAGCAGTTTTAGCGTCATAGTTCATGCTCATTAAAAAATAAACATAAGATTTTGAGCAGTGTTTTGGCGCATTCAAGCTCTTTTAAAAATGAACCCAGTACCGGTAAATAACCATTGTGATCGTAAATTTATTAGCCATAAAAAGCCTTGGTCGTGTTTTGCACCTGCCACCTCCATTTCATTTGGCCAATCGTTCACCTCCATATGATTGTTTACCCATTTTGAGGAACAGCTGCGAAGAGTGATTTCACTTAGCCATCCTTGTGACACTGCCGTGATTGGAAAATTCCAACCTGTACCTGGAATCCGCTGCTATCCCTGTTTATCACTCGTTCCTCAAAAGACGAGTCTTCTTTGAGCTCTTTTCTCCTGACTCGTAAAATATGAAAAGTTTGCCGAGTTTTGGCCTTCCAGCTCGTTAAAGTGACCGGAAGAGCTATCCCTCCTCTAGATTTTTATCTTTTTGGACTTGAGGGATTATTGCACAAAAAGGTCGAGTGCTTGTTTTATTCGGCTCGTTAAAATTATCGAAAACTCATCCCTTCTGTATTGTTTTATACTTTTTCAGACTTAAGGGATTAGATGACGAAAAAGGAACTTTGGAGTTAACTTTCTGTACCTTTTTAGACTCTCTAAAAATGAAAAGGACCGAGTTTTCCTTGTCGTTAGACTCGTTAAAATGATTAAATAGCGACAAACTTGCCTTTAGACGAGAACGAGTTTCCCTATCGCTAGGCTCGTTAAAACATAGCGATGGGCTTGCCCGAAGGGTAGGTTATAGAACAAGCATATGTTATCCTCCTCAAGCTTGACAAAAATAAAGAGGTACTGGTCAGAAATGACTGGGGAAAATTGGGAGAACCTCAAAGCTTTAATGGTAGCAAGTCGCTCTTGAACATGACACTTTGTCCTCCGTATCACATCGGGTTGGGTTGTTTCATTCACCGGTCTCGTCACCATGGTCCTCGCCAAACCATCCACATTTGGGGTAATGCTACCGATCCATCACATCAGTGTCGTTATATGTTCAAGAGATGTGTTCAGAAAGAGTCAACCGTGTCCCATCCACTGCCATACATTATCCTTCATCCACCCATGATCGCCACCCTGAATCATATTTCATAGATTATTTTCACCTCCACTAAAATCATTAGCTCCGTTCCGTGTCACTGATGTGGGATTCATTAAGGCCCTCCTTTGACGGATCGCTTCTTGTCGACTTCAGCTCATTATCCAAGAAGTTGATCTAGGAACAAACCCCCCAGTACTTTGAAGCTTGCATGCCTCAATGGCAAGTTTCTCACTTCCGGCGACAGGTATACATCAATGACCTTCGACCAGAAGATTTTGTGTGGTGTTCGACGCCAAGTCCTTTATTCACACCACATGAATTGTACTGCAGTACCTTGAGGGTCATTGTCATTATTGGTGATTCCTCTCGCGCTTGTTAACGGTTTACATTATTGACCGGTAATCAAGCGATGTCTTTCCATGTTCGACTTCAGCGCAATTCTCACATGGATCGACTTGTACTTAGAGTGAAGATCGAATGAGTTTGAAGACCCCGGATCTAGTTTCATCCATCCGGGCTGCGATATATATTCAGGATATAAAGACATTTGTTATGTACATCATTGCAGCAGATGATCATCCTACTCAAAGGATGATAATTTCAGCAGAGAATTATCAGTCTACCATCAGACGATCGTCTGTTCTATGTACCAAAATGAATTTATAAAGCTGAGCATGGGAATGCCCGCCTCAGCTAGATCATGAAAGCAGAATGAAAAAATAATGTATTGTATTGTATTTTATTACAGGGCACCTCTCAGCGATTGAATGAACTTCAGATCCTCCTGATAAAGCATTTCACCCGATAAACGACCTCATACTTTAGGGGGCAACTGTTATAGACATTTTTGTGCCTTACAGCATGAAGCATGAAATGTCGATAATCTGAAGGATCCAAAGTCCCTAAACATGTTGTTCCTACCCCTAGAGGAACAAGGTCAGCAAACCACAGCACTGAAAATCAGTTCTCCACCTGAAAACACTCAAAAACAAGCTGTTTCTGGATCATGTCAGCTGCTCCACTGAGCATCTGCGCTGAATGTCAACTGCTCCACTCTGTACCTGCGCTGAATGTCAAGTCTAATGAAGGCTACCTGCGCTGGGCGAGATTGGCCAAGTGGCACAGTCATTCTGCAAGGTGTCAAATGCCCAGGAAGCTTCCAAACTGACACTTGGATCAGGGAATTCGCCTTGTGATGAGTAAGAGGATCTAGATCTCCAAGTGGAAGCAAGAAACTCCAAGTGGACTCAAGAACTGAAGTATAACTAAAGTGGGAGAGGACACTAGTCAGCTTCATGCCAGCCTCAAGCTGACTCATCCTTTCTCCAAATCTCCTATATATAGAGCTCTCTCATGAGGTCTAGGGGGGCTGGAATTTTGTGCAAGTAAGGAAGTGCTGTTGGTTTGTGTATAGAACTATTGGGTGATTACTTTGAAGGAGGTGAAGAGGAGATTTCTTTCTGCTGGGAGGTGTTGCTGGATTGGGCCTATTATGGTTGTAACTCTCTCAGAACTTTACTTCTTCCATTAATAAAGTATTTGAGGTTCTTCTATATGCATGTGTCTCTATGGTGAATTGATGCTTGTATATTTGATTTATTCTAATCCTTGAATCAGTTATGGATGTATGCTTCTTGTAGTTTCCTCTCTTTGTGCTTTTACAGGATCTTTGTGTAGCTGGGCCGGTGAAAGAGCAAGGAGCTAGGAGCAAGCAGCAAGAGGGAAGATTGGATCAACCATTAGCGGAAGATAACGGTTAGTGGATCCCTTTTCTCTTCTCTCTCTCATCTCATAAAGAAGTAATCTTGAATAGCTTTGTATTCAGTTGTTGCTGAGGTACTATCACCCTTAGAGTGGGATAGGGTCATTCTGTATTGGATACTTTTCCCAACAACAGAGGGAAACATGTTCCTAAGGAAAAATAACTCAAATATGTAGATATGCCACCCATTTCTTACCAAACCACGCAAATGTGACTTCTTTCTTTAGTTGAATTACATCATGATAAGCTTCTTGGGTTATCATTGTTGGACTAAATTTTTCATTCACTTCCTCTTTCTTTGCAAGTGCTATCATGCTTTAGGCAAAACTAGGGATGAAGTTTCTAGAATTTCCCAATCCAATGGCCATTCATCTCAAAATGAGTGCAATAATTCTACAACTACATCTCCTTCTTGCCACTTTCTTTCTTCTGATTTGGAGATAGCTCTTTTTGTCCTGTCTCCTTCCCGATAAACATGATTTTCCTATACATAGACATTCTCTTCCAACACTTGGAAACTGTATGATTGTTTAGCCCACAAGAGGAACATGAAATTTTATGCCATAAATCATGAAAAATATTACCATGTTTCTTGTAATCAAAAGCAACTTTAGTGTAGTTAGACCTATACCTTTTATGATTGTCTTTTTCACAACTTTGCAGAGGAGAACTTGAGAGTGTAGCAATTCCTTTTGAAACATTACTTGCTACAATGGTTTTGGAACACTCTCCAACCTCCTCTTTTCCACATTCTATACCAGCATATCAAGGTCAACCTTTAAAATCAATGGGTTTTTATCCATATCCCATTTTCAATAACAATTTTGATCTAATTCCTCAAGTGTGCTTTTGAAAGGAACCCAAACAAGCCTCTTTTTTTGGTGATAATAAACATGGGTAGTTACTTCTTACCTCACTTACCTTAGCATTTTGATACTTTGCCCAGGCCTCTTCCGCAGCTTGTAATTGTAGCTCCTCCTTTTTGAGTCTATCTTGAACCTCTTACTTCTCATCTTTCAATGTTTTTAACTGCTTCCACAACTCAACACTTTCCCTTTCTTCATTATACAACTCCTCCACCATTTTAGTCATGGTTAAGAATCATTTAAGAAGGGTTGGGTCTTTACAATTTTTTTCAAAAAGAGGATCAAAAGGATTCTTGTTTCTTGGAATTGACATTTTCAAATCCCTCTTCTTGCTTAAGTTTAAAACCTAGTAAGTATTCACACTAAGAAAAACAATAAAAATGCTCTGATACAAAAAATAATCCCAAATTCAAACGGTTACAAAATTTCGTAGTTGGTACTACTTAAAGATACTTTATAGAGTCCACAAATTTATAGTCTCAATTATTCAATTTGATAACATAGTTCTACTTCAAGAAAACAAAGTGAACAAAAGACAATCACATGAAGACAATTTGCAAACTCATATTGATAACAAAGTTCACCAAACCCCCTGGCTATGTCCCCGAATTTGCATAATGCACAAATAACTTTACTATCCCTCCATCAAAGAGGCACTCTCCTTTTTACAATAAGGGTTGAAATAGTCTCAAAATATGTGGCTCATTCTCCCAAAAGGGACTACCCTTTTCTCTTATAAAAGACAATGCTTTCACATAAGTGGTCATTCTCTAACATCATAAGGGTTATGTTTATTCAAAGAGTTGATAAGAATATCTTAAAAAATATTACAATAATCCATATTCACTATAAAAGAATATCTCTAAGACTATCTCATAAGGAACTTAAATAACTCTCATGACTCCATAATCCAAGGAGACCGGATCCAAATAAAGATTATCTACAAGAATTTTCAGGAGACTACAAGATCCACCAAATTTTGATCTACAACAACCCAAGGGATAAAATGAGAGAGAATCCCAACCATGTCCATGAGACTCTCAACTAAGCTTATGATACTCTCAATTTCTCCTTGATGTTAGGAAACTAATTGTAAGATGGATTTTCACATTGAAATCATTTTCCTTTTTAGAAATTAAAATAAATAATATATTAGCACATTAAGCTCCAAAAATATTAATCATTTACATTCAAACCAAGACTTCATTGAGTTTCCTATGGTGTGTAAAGTATTAAGTAATTTCCTTAAAAAATGCTCTGTAAGGTTTCTTTGGATATTTTCATGTGCCAACAATGAACACCATTAAAATTTGTCAAGGGTGGAAATCCTTTTGGATCGTCCAGATAAGTGAAATATCTATATTAAAGTTATCATTTTTTTTAGTAGTAGTTGTATGAAAGAACAACATTATGAATGATTAATGAATTTACTATACCATGAACAAAGTATTATAAAAAAGGTTAGGTAAGCATGCAGTCTAAAATTGATAGTATGTTCTCAAATAATGCATGAATCTAATGACAACATGAAATCATGAATATATGTGTGTTTCATTTAATTAGCATTGTCAGTTGAACATACTGAAGATAGAGTAATTTTCTATAATTTTTTCTCTATTAAGTAAAAACGATTTTTAAGAAATAGTTGGAAGAGTAATAGTCATAGGTATCTTATCACTACTCATTTTACACATAATTTGTTTAAAATAATTCTAAGTTTTGAATTTGGTCAAGTGTAAATTAGTGATGGATTTTTAGAAGAAAAAAACTTGATATAGAGTTCTACGAATAAAAATAAATAAAGGAAACATGTTGTAGAATGATAAGGAAAAGTATAGAGTTTGAATATTTTATCAAAAAATTATAGGCACAAGATATTGATTAAATAAACTTATATATGAAGAATTTGTAGAATGGGTTTAGGAAACCCATTAACATACAAGTAAATTTTAGGATAATTCCATGGCCTGGGAGTCTCTAAAATGAGATGCTTAAGCGTACTCCAAAGCTATATTGTCATGAATAATTAAAAATACAGATATAATAATTACATTTATAACTTAACAGAATGGACCGAAAACAAGTATGCTAAACCTTGTCTATTTGTTTGTAAAGTATTTCTCATGACTTTCACCTCAAATTCCAACTCAAGGAAGACCTATGGAGTAAAGACACGATCAAAAAATTTATACCTAGAAAAAGAGAAACCTAATTTCCTAAGTGAGAATTTTGAACTGAAATGTGAGTAAACCCTTAACAAATAAAGGGCTCTCTTAGAATTTGTATCGTAATGGTATTTGATAAATCGAATTATAGAAACAAAATATTTATTAATAGATATTTACCTTAATAAATTATCATCTCTTGATATGTTGGAAACATTGTTGACAACATAGGAGTACTTAATAAATCTGATTAGGCAAGGGTTTCTAAAATCGTTAATCACTTAGAGTAAACTATTGTTAAAAAAAAGGTATGCCCAGACTCTAGAATGGGGTTAAAGGTTTGAATCTGAGAGTCAAACCATGGAGGGTATTAACTGAATAACTCAATATCATACCTATGTTATTATCAAGACAAAAGTTTGCATGTCCATTGCAAGCTATGAATTAAAAATAAAAATAAAACATGTGTTTAGAAATGAAATGAGCATTGAAGGAATTTCAAATATGATACCTAAGTAGAAAGTATTTTACTTCATTTTGTCTCATCCATCAGTAGGTAAGGGTTCATTTTTAGCTAGCAACATTCACCAAAACCTTGAAAGGTTTTAAATTAGAGAAACATCATATTGAAATTAAAAAAAAAAAAACAAATACTAAGTAATTGGGTAATAAAGATAAAAAAATGAATGATGAGGTAACAAGCCTAGCAGTGGTTATATGTATGTATGCCAAGAAAAATTTCCTATCATAGTAAGAATAATTCAAAAAGAAATGTCTTTAGAGGAACCTATAAGTTTTTTTATGTGGAAACCCTTAGGTTATGCCCTATATTGAAACCCCGAGAAGAAATCCCTCAGACTATAACTTGGATTAAAAACCCTAAGGAAGACATAAATAAAAATGAAAAGTGTGTGTATATATATATATATATATATATATATATATATATATATATATATATATATATAAGCCCCAAGGGTTAGCTCAGTTGGTCAAAAACCGTGCCTCGCCATCGGGAGGTCACAGGGTTGAATCCACCCGAAGCCCTTGGGGTCAGGTCTTGCAGTAGGCCGAGGGGCGATTTAGCCTAGCTATCGCCCAGATTTTTCCGTGGACGTAGCGATCACTCACTGACCAGGGTGCTCGTGAACCACATGCAAAATATATATATATATATATATATATTTCTTACCAAAGTTGTTCATGTTGTGTCCATGAGGGTAGTATCTTAGAATTATAAAAGCCTAAACTGGCCAATAACCCTATGCAAAACTATGAAAGACTATGTTGAGGGAATCAAAGGGTTCTGCAATAAATCTTTAAATAACGTACATTCACTCGAGAAAATAAATAGTTAATGTAATTTTATCAAAGGAAACTGTTGGATCCCTATAATACTAGTGATTACCCCATTACTATTGTAGTTATACCCCTTATTTATATTGTTGTGCCCCTATTACCCCCATATTGTTATTTCTGTGCCCCATAGAATCCCTCTATTGTTATTTTTGTGGTTTTATATTATTATTGTTAGGTCGGCTGGATTATATTGTGACTCCTTAGACTCCTATATATAGAAAGGAGGTTTTGTCATTTGTACCATCCAAGAATTGTTCATTTATGTAATGTAAAGGAGGTTGCCCCCTCGAAGAGGCTGAATTCTAAGGCGTTGATCTATATTTTCTATCTTTTCTTGAGCTGGTTTCATAACATTTGGTATCAGAGCTTTGGATTCTAGGGTTTCGCTGCTCCAAACAAGTCATCGTGGAATTTTCGCTATAACTTTTTTTCTGTGACGTTTCAGAAGTCGCAAAAAAAACCCATTTGAGAAGAAATCGCGCTGAACCTTGGGTCCGAATTTCAGAGCTTTTCGCGCGATATTGGCAGAAATATGATCTGAGGAAGTTGGTCTTTTTGCAGACTCCTGAATTACATTCAAAACAGGTGACCTGGGGAAAATCGTCATAACTTTCTCTCTGGGGATTGGATTGAAATTTCATAAGAATTTACAGAAAGAGGATGGACTGTAGTTTCTTGTGTGTGTGTTTCAGATTCAAAGGTTGAAACAGTGACTCGTGGCACGTCGTACAAGTTTGCTCTACTGAACCAATCTAAAAGCAAGTCACTGTGGGAGATTTCACATAACGCTTCCTTGGAGAATCCAATTTGGCTCAGACTTGTGGCATTGGAAAGAGGACGCAGAAGGCTACTACAAGTAGTAATTTTAGAACTAGATGATCCGAAATTACAGAGATACATCAGATTCAATATCAGGCTTCTATAAAGTGAAAAAAGGTGTGTAGTTTTTTTTTTAATTTTTGTGTAAGCTTGGTTTAACAGAATTAAAAGGGCATAGTAAAGCATTATTATCGGTAACTGATGCCCCAAGGAAAGAAAATGAAAACACCTAGTAAGGAACCTGAAAGCTCTAGCATGACGCATGAAGAAGAGGAAGAAATGGTACATGATATATCAAAATTACAAGAACAAGTGCAACAAATGTCATGCTCACAAAAGTTAACATATGCTAAGATAAATGGCGTGGAAGCTAAGATAAGTGGCATGGAATCTAAGGTAAATGGCGTGGAATCTAAGATAAAGAGCATGGAATCTAAGATGGATGATTCGAAGACAGATTTGAAGAGAGACATGGCAGATTTGAAGATAGATTTGAAGACAGACATGGAAGAATTGAAGATGTTGCTACAAGAAAGGGTCACTAATGGTGAAAAGGTAGTAGAGGAAACTCATGATGAGAACAAAAGAAATGTTAATCATGATTCCATAGACGCTAATGTTGGATCGAAGAATCACCATATTCCAAAAATCGATATGAGGAAGTTTGATGGCAAGGATCCCGCCACATGGATATTACAAATGGAGCAATTCTTCGATCTCAATAATGTGTAAAACGCACAAAAGGTACGTATGGCAACTGTATATTTGGAACCAAATCAGTTTGTATGGTATCAATGGCTTTGTTCTCGTAAACAATTTATTACTTGGGCAATTTTTACGGAAGAATTGATAGCACATTATGAAGATACAAACAGCAACACTTTTTTTAGCCAATTGATAAGTCTCAAACAAAAGGGTTCAGTAATGGAGCACATTGAGGAGTTCCAAAAATTGAACATAAGGGTAAAAGATATTCCAGAGGAGCATAGGATTGATGTGTTCATAGGGTCTTTAAAGGATAATATCCAACATGATGTTCGCCTTTGGGAACCTGATTCATTAGAGAAGGCTTTCAGGTTAGCAAGAAAAATGGAAAGCAAAATTATGGCAACCAGGAAGCATACCACTCACAACTATAAAGACGGAAGTGTTGCTGCCCCTAGTCTTCCACAACCTATAAGGTTGAAACCACAACAATTGGAAGAAAAAAGAGCAAAAGGGCTTTGTTACAGTTGTGATAGCAAATACACTAAAGGTCATAAGTGTGCTGAGAAGAAATTATTTTACATAGATTGTGAAGAGGAAGAAGAAAAGGAGCAAGAAAGGTCAAAAGAAGAAGATATACTCCAGGAACAAAGCCTAGATGAAGAACAAATAAATCCGACCATATCTTGTAATGCATTGGCAGGAATTACCACTCCTCAAACCATCAAGATAGAAGGACAAATCAAGAAGAAAAAGGTAATAGTGTTGATTGATTCAGGAAGCACCCACAATTTTATTCATTGTAGGGTAGCAAAAGAATTGAATTGCTTCTTATATCCAGCACCAGAGTGTCAAGTGATGATTGCAAATGGAGGAACAATAAATTGCTCTGGAAAGTGCCATAATATCAAGCTATCCATGGGAGAATATGTATTGACTAGCCCAATGCTTTCCATTCTAATGGGAGGTGCGGATGTTGTACTAGGAGTCCAATGGCTACAATCCTTGGGTACAATAGCTTTTAATTTTCAAGAACTTTTCATCAAATTTTCTACAGAAGGAAAGGAAGTTGAATTAAGGGGTATTGTAGGGAAACTGGGATAATCAGCTCTCATGGTATGACAAAGCTTCTAAAAAAGGAGCAAAGTGGTGTAATTGCACAATTATGCTCGCTAGATGTTTCCGCATTGGAATCATCTATTTCTCCAGATCTCCAAAAGGTCCTCGACAATCATTCCAAGGTATTTGAGACTCCCAAGGGTCTCCCACCTATGCGTGATCATGACCATGCTATTCATCTGATTCCAGGAAGTGTTCCTCCAAACATCAGGCCGTACAGATATCCCTATGTCCAAAAAAGTGAAATTGAACGTATGGTTGCAGAAATGCTAGAGGCTGGTATAATTCAACCGAGTCAAAGTTCTTTCTCAGCTCCAGTAGTATTGGTGCACAAGAAGGATGGATCATAGCGCATGTGTCCGGATTATAGGGAGCTCAACAAGCTCACTATTAAAGATAAGTTCCCCATTCCTGTTATTGATGAATTACTGGATGAATTGCATGGATCAATTTACTTTACCAAGTTGGATCTTCGTTCGGGATATCATCAAATCAGAATGAAGATTGAAGACATTCTGAAAACGGCATTTAGAACTCATGAGGGTCATTATGAATTTTTGGTCATGCCTTTTGGCCTTAGCTACACCGGACTTCACAAAAACCTTTATTGTGGAATGTGATGCTTCAGGAAATGGAATTGGTGCTGTTCTAATGCAAGATGAAAGACCCATTGCTTTTGAAAGTCGTCCAATCAAGGGAAAGTTTTTAAGCAAAGCTATTTATGAGAAGGAAATGTTGGCAATACTCCATGCACTTAAGAAATGGCGACCCTACCTAATGGGAAGACACTTCAAGGTAAAAACCGATCATGATAGCCTTAAATACTTTTTAGAACAAAGATTGTCCTCTGAAGAGCAACAAAAGTGGGTCACAAAGATGTTGGGTTATGACTTTGAAATCATCTACAAAAAAGGGAAGCAAAATGTGGTGGCAGATGCACTCTCAAGAAAGGATGAGGATGTGGAAGCATTGTTGTGTGCCATTTCTATTATCCAACCAGATTGGATAAACGAAGCAAGGGAGGAATGGAAGAATGACGAAGAAGTGTGGGCACTTATTCGAAAGCTACAACAAGATTCCAATACTTCTGATACATTTAGCTGGAAAAATGATTCATTATGGTACAAAGATCGCTTATACCTCTGTAAGAATTCCCAACTAAAACAAAAGATTCTTATGGAATTGCACACTTCTCCCTTAGGAGGGCACTCAGGATTTTTAAAAACTTACCACAGGGTTAAGAAGGAATTTTTTTGGGATGGCCTTAAATCAGATATTCAAAAGTTTGTGGCAGAATGTTTGGTTTTCTAGCAAAATAAAGTTGAAACAATTAAGACACCGGGTCTATTACAACCTTTATCCATTCCAAGCCAACGTTGGGAGGAGGTTTCAATGGATTTTATCACAGGTTTACCCAAGTCTGAGGGAAAGAGTGTCATCATGGTGGTAGTTGATAGACTTACCAAGTATGCACACTTTTGTGCATTATGACATCCATGTAAAGCCAATACAATTTCTACTGCATTTATGGGAACAGTTCAAAAGCTACATGGAAACCCAAAGATTATTGTAAGTGACAAAGATCCCATTTTCACTGGAAATTTTTGGACAGAATTATTTTCTTGTCTTGGTACTCAGTTAGCTCATAGTTCATCTTATCATCCTCAATCTGATGGGAAAACTGAGATAGTAAACAAATTTTTGGAAGGATATCTTCGTTGCTTTGTATCTGATAAACAGACACAATGGGTCAAATGGTTGCCTCTGGCTGAATGGTGGTATAACACTTCCTTCCATACAACAACAAATATGACCCCATTTATGGCACTTTATGGGTATCAACCACCATCCATCACATCATATTTAAGAGAAAATTCTAAGGTTCAAGCAGTGGAACATCACATCGAACATCAACAACAAGTCCTCCAACTCTTAAAGGATAACCTCGTGTTGGCACAAAATAGAATGAAACAATAGGCAGATCAACATCGCAGTGAAAGAAGTTTTGATGTAGGTGATTGGGTATTCCTATGGCTACAACCATATAAGCAAATGTCCCTAAAGCAAGCTAAGAAGGATAATAAATTATCACCAAAGTATTATGGTCCGTACAAGGTGTTGCAAAAGATTGGTACTATGGCATACAAATTGGAGCTTCCTGCAGCTTCTCGATTGCACACAGTTTTCCATGTTTCATGTTTAAAGAAGGTTATAGGTGACAAGCTCCCAATTCAAACAATATTGCCAGAACTTGACGAGGAAGGAAAAATTATATTGGAACCGGAAGCAGTCACAGAAACAAGAACTCGAAAACTACGAAATCGATCAATTTCAGAGTATCTTATCAAGTGGAAGAACTTATCCGCTGAAGATTCCACATGGGAGGATGAGAATTTTATGCAGAAGTATCCAGAACTACTCAAGCGTTGAGGACAACACTTTTTTGAAGGAGAGGGGCATGTTGGGTCCCTATAATACTAGTGATTACCCCATTACTATTGTAGTTATATCCCTTATTTATATTGTTGTGCCCCTATTACCCCCATATTGTTATTTCTGTGCCCCATAGAATCCCTCTATTGTTATTTTTGTGGCTTTATATTGTTATTGTTAGGTCGGCTGGATTATATTGTGACTCCTTAGACTCCTATATATAGAAAGGAGGTTTTGTCATTTGTATCATCCAAGAATTGTTCATTTATGTAATGTAAAGGAGGTTGCCCCCTCGAAGAGGCTGAATTCTAAGGCGTTGATCTATCTTTTCTATCTTTTCTTTGCATGTCCATTGCAAGCTATGAATTAAAAATAAAAATAAAACATGTGTTTAGAAATGAAATGAGCATTGAAGGAATTTCAAATATGATACCTAAGTAGAAAGTATTTTACTTCATTGTGTCTCATCCATCAGTAGGTAAGGGTTTCTTTTTAGCTAGCAACATTCACCAAAACCTTGAAAGGTTTTAAATTAGAGAAACATCATATTGAAATTAAAAAAAAAACAAATACTAAGTAATTGGGTAATAAAGATAAAAAAATTAATGATGAGGTAACAAGCCTAGCAGTGGTTATATGTATGCATGCCAAGAAAAATTTCCTATCATAGTAAGAATAATTCAAAAAGAAATGTCTTTAGAGGAACCTATAAGTTTTTTTATGTGGAAACCCTTAGGTTATGCCCTATATTGAAACCCCAAGAAAAAATCCCTCATACCATAACTTGGATTAAAAACCCTAAGGAAGACATAAATAAAAATGAAAAGTGTATATATATATATATATATATATATTTCTTACCAAAGTTGTTCATGTTGTGTCCATGAGGGTAGTATATTTATAAATCTTAGAATTATAAAAGCCTAAACTGGCCAATAACCCTACGCAAAACTATGAAAGACTATGTTGAGGGAATCAAAGGGTTCTACAATAAATCTTTAAATAACGTACATTCACTCGAGAAAATAAATAGTTAATGTAATTTTATCAAAGGAAACCCTTCTAGAAGTAAAACTATAACTACTAATAAAAAGCCTAAGCCCTCTAAACACGTAGTAAAATAATATACACAATAGCTAAATAGACATATAAACCCTATGTGAGAAGCATTTAACTTGACGAAGTGGTGGATGTCTTGATAACTAGTTGCATAATATAAAATACCTTTAGTACCTATACAATCGATAGTCAGAAGGGTGATACTGCAAAGGTACATCAAGAACCTAATAAAATGATATTTATTTTGAAAAGAGACTAGAATTAATTTAATATTGTTAAAATAAAACCCTTAGTAATATAGGTAATTGACCAACTGCTAAGTCAAAAGTGAATATTACTTGTTGTTCATTACTTGAAAATTTTCCTCTGTGGAAGTTGAAATTCGAGAACCTTCATTAATCAGGGAACTTAGTTGTAATGTGAAACCCTTGATCAATACCATGAGAATCTCAAAGCACACAGAAAAGATGAATAGAAAAGAAGACTAAGTGGGTAGTGAATCTCACTGATCATGCCACTGGGTCTCCTATGAGATCTAATCTCTACAAAAAATCTAGTCCATCCACTAGTGATCATTATCATGTGGATGTAATAGAACTTTTGGCTATCTTCATAACACGTGGAGGGAAAGGACCATGCATTCATACTCCACTTGTGACACAATAAGGAGATGTCAGTTAATATTTTAGTAGCTTCATATATATATATATATATATATATATATATATATATATATCAGGCTTGACATCCAAAACATAATCAAACTCTATGGTTTAGTGGTGACTCACATAACACATTTGGGATCATTCGTGTAAATATGTTTAGCATATATAAGTTGTGAGGTTGAGTCCTTGTGAAGGATATTGACTCATCAATTCATTATAGTCAAAATTATTTTATTTTCGATACAAATATTTATTGGAACAATGAAACATGGTATACAAAGATGTTATATGTATGTATTGAAGAAGAATAAAGACAAGAGATCGATTCTCACCTCCTTAAACATGTATAATACATTTTCTTGTGAAAAAAATGTAATAAATAAATAAATTTGTATAGTATTAAAGGTACATTACATGTGGTATAAAAGATATTGGTTACAACGTTAATGCCTATGGGTCAAATCGCCATTATAATTAAAAAAAGTAAATGGTTTATCTTATAGAGAAAGGAGTAGAAGTAAAAAAAAGTGATGGTAGATCCATCTACTAATGGAGATGAAAAAAATTGGGTTCTAATGGAGATGAAAAAAATTGGGTTCATCTAGTAGGTGAATCATCACCTCATATAGGGTAATTGTTATGTATGGTGGAAGGTATAAAATAAGTATTAACCATTATTAAAGTAGACAACATAAAGTTTCTGAAGGTTAGTGTTCATCAAGAAAGGCTCATAAACAAATTAACTGATATAACTTTAATTGATTTACAAAGAAAAATTCATGTCTCACTAGCACAATCAATTGAGGGTGGGCCTCTTTAGCAAGGTGACCTAGGATCAAATCTCATGAAGGTTGTTGTGTCCGCACTAGGGGGAGGAGACATTATAAAAATTTAGTCATCTTAGGGTTGGTGTGGCCCAGGTCAAGTGTGATCCCCGGGTGAATTTGATGGCTTAGATGCCCATGGGTGGCAGTTTCTCAAGACATAGGTCAATCTTGGAGGAACATAGACAACTTGACAAGCAAAAAAAATTACAGAGAAAACAAAATTACATGTAAGAGAAAAAATTCAAGGAATTGGATGCAGAAAAAAAAATTCAAGTCCAATGGTTATGAAGAACCATTTTAATCAAGTTACCTGAAAAATCCAAACGTTATTGAGAATACATGTAGTTTGAAGTACTCAGTATGAACACATTTAACTAAAACATAATATACACACATATATCCAAACCTAGTATAAAAGGATCAGGATAAACATTGTTGTATACATTAGTAGAGATGAGAGTTAATAGACTCCGCCTAGACATAATTATATAGTAGAAGATAACATTATGTCAAACTATGGCTACAGATGTAATAATCTAGCGAATATTTCTAGATTATGATTTTCCATATTATACAGGAGGAGATTGTAGTTGGGAAGAATTTCAAAATTATTTGAAAGAAAAGAATTTGGCAAAGAGATACTATGATGATATAGCAAAGGAATTTCACGAGTTAAAACTTGGCTAGGTGACCATGAATGAACTTGTGGAAGAATTAACCCATATCTTGTGATATGTACCCCACATTTGGAAGAATAAAGCTAAAATTCAGTGATTTTTTAATTGTATTTCCCTTTCATTTAAAGAAAATTCAAGTATTACAACCCTAAAACAATGAGTGATTTTATCATGAAAGCTAGATCTTGCTACTACCAATCTAAGTAAGGGAATGAAAATCCCAAATATTGAAAAAAAAAATTAAGCAGAGGAATAATAAAGTGTCTAAATATGCCTGTCCTTTAAGAATTATGGTAAGAATCACCAAAAAAGAAATTGTAAAGAATATTGAACTGGTCGGCTCCTCATCTTGGCAACACAACATTTCATATATATAACCCTATTTCTCTTCTTTGTAGATTCAGTCCTGAGGATTATTATTGTTCTAGACTCGAAACATAGACATAAAAATGAAGACTGTGGAATATCCGAGCTCACAATCTCAAAAACCACACCAAAGAAATCTCCAATCCATTAATATTAATTCCATTGGAAACTAGTTTGAAGGTTGTAATTTTTTTCTAATGTAGTGCAATTCTTTTGGTATTTTATAGTTTCTAGGAATTCCATGGAAGATTTTTATGACCTCCCTAATTAAGAAATCACAAAGGCTAATTTTCTTGTAGCTTAAATTTTGTAAATTTCACATTATGTGAATGTGAAATGGGAATTTCTTGGTATATCTCACACATGAATAAGCTAGGAATTATGGAACTTTCTTGGTATATCCCACACATGAATAAGCTAGGAATTATAGCATAGATCATGACCAGTGAGACTCTCAAAGAAAAAGAGACATTAGGAAATTGGTAATTGTATGTTGCAAAAGAGTTATTGGTCTAAAGAAAATGTTTAAGAGAATAAAAGTGTTGGTAGGTTGGGTTATAATATCACAATATTTCATGACAGATAGAAAAATAAATCTCATAAATATCAAAGCGAGTAAATCATATTGAGACTTTGAAACTAAGAATGAAAACAATGATGGAATGAGCCCCACTAATAATATTTTTAGAATACTTGGCTAGTAAAGTTAGCAAATCATATAAAGGAAGATTACCAACTTGGTTAAGGTTTGTCATGTTTATCTGAATGGATTGAAACCAAAAATGACCTTGAATTTTCTACCCCTAGGATCTTTTGATATGTGAATGGGTATGGACATGTTATAAAAGGATAGAGTTATCATCATTTGCATAGAAAAAAATGTTACTTGTATCGGTGAAGGTGCATTGGTAAGGCCAAAAGGCATGACCAAAAATTCATAATGACCCTCATGAGTTCTAAATGCTGTTTTCGGAATGTCTTCAATCTTCATTCTGATTTGATGATATCCCGAATGAAGATCCAACTTGGTGAAGTAAATTGATCCATGCAATTCATCCAATAATTCATCAATAACAGGAATGGGGAACTTATCTTTAATAGTGAGCTTGTTGAGCTCCCTATAATCCGGAAACATGCACCATGATCCATCCTTCTTGTGCACCAACACTACTGGAGCTGAGAAAGAACTTTGACTTGGTTGAATTATACCAGCCTCTAGCATTTCTGCAACCATACGTTCAATTTCACTTTTTTGGGCATAGGGATATCTGTACGGCCTGATGTTTGGAGGAACACTTCCTGGAATTAAATGAATAGCATGATCATGATCACGCATAGGTGGGAGACCTTTGGGAGTCTCAAATACCTTGGAATGCTTGTCCATGACATTTTGGAGATCTGGAGAAATAGATGATTCCAATGTGGAAACATCTAGCGAACATAATTGTGTAATTACACCTCTTTGCACCTTTTTAAGAAGCTTAGTCATGCCATTAGAGCTGATTATCTTTCCTGGTTTCCCTGCAATACCCCTTAATTCAACTTCCTTTCCTTCCGTAGAAAATTTGATGAAAGGTTCTTGAAAATTAAAAGGTATTGTACCCAAGGATTGTAGCCATTGGACTCCTAGTACAACATCAGCACCTCCCATTGGAATGGAAAGCATTGGGCTAGTCAATACATATTCTCCCATGGATAGCTTGATATTATGGCACTTTTCAGAGCAATTTATTGTTCCTCCATTTGCAATCATCACTTGACACTTTGGTGCTGGATATAGGAAGCAATTCAATTCTTTTGCTACCCTACAATGAATAAAATTGTGGGTGCTTCCTGAATCAATCAGCACTATTACCTTTTTCTTCTTGATTTGTCCTTCTATCTTGATGGTTTGAGGAGTGGTAATTCCCGCCAATGCATTACAAGATATGGTCGGATTTATTTGTTCTTCATCTAGGCTTTGTTCCTGGAGTATATCTTCTTCTTTTGACCTTTCTTGCTCCTTTTCTTCTTCCTCTTCACAATCTATGTAGAATAATTTCTTCTCAGCACACTTATGACCTTTAGTGTATTTGTTATCACAACTGTAACAAAGCCCTTTTGCTCTTTTTTCTTCCAATTGTTGTGGTGTCAACCTTATAGGTTGTTGAAGACTAGAGGCAACAACACTTCCGTCTTTATAGTTCTGAGTGGTATGCTTCCTGGTTGCCATAATTTTGCTTTCCATTTTTCTTGCTAACCTGAATGCCTTCTCTAATGAATCAGGTTCCCAAAGGAGAACATCATGTTGGATATTATCCTTTAAAGACCCTATGAACACATCAATCCTATGCTCCTCTGGAATATCTTTTACCCTTATGTTCAATTTTTGGAACTCCTCAATGTGCTCCATTACTGAACCCTTTTGTTTGAGACTTATCAATTGGCTAAAAAAAGTGTTGCTTTTTATATCTTCATAATGTGCTATCAATTCTTCCGTAAAAATTGCCCAAGTGATAAATTGTTTACGAGAGCAAAGCCATTGATACCATACAATCTGATTTGGTTCCAAATATACAGTTGCCATATGTACCTTTTGTGCGTTTTGCACATTATTGAGATCGAAGAATTGCTCCATCTGTAATATCCATGTGGCGGGATCCTTGCCATCAAACTTCCTCATATCGATTTTTGGAATATGGTGATTCTTCGATCCAACATTAGCGTCTATGGAATCATGATTAACATTTCTTTTGTTCTCATCATGAGTTTCCTTTACTACCTTTTCACCATTAGTGACTCTTTCTTGTAGCAACTTCTTCAATTCTTCCATGTCTGTCTTCAAATCTATCTTCAAATCTGCCATCGAATCCTCCATCTTAGCTTCCATGCCCTTTATCTTAGATTCGACGCCATTTATCTTAGATTCCATGCCACTTATCTTAGTTTCTGTTAGCTTTTGTGAGCGTGACATTTGTTGCACTTGTTCTTGTAATTTTGATATATCATGTAGCATTTCTTCCTCTTCTTCATGAGTCATGCTAGAGCTTTCACGTTCCTTACTAAGTGTTTGCATTTTCTTTCCTCGGGGCATCAGTTACCAATAATAATGCTTTACTATGCCCTTTGAATTCCGTTAAACCAAGCTTACACAAAAATTAAAAAAAAAAACTACACACCTTTTTTCACTTTATAGAAGCCTGATATTGAATCTGATGTATCTCTGTAATTTAAGATCATCCAGTTCTGAAATTGCTACCTGTAGTAGCCTTCTGCGTCCTCTTTCCAATGCCACAAGTCTGAGCCAAATTGGATTCTCCAAGGAAGAGTTATGTGAAATCTCCCACAGTGACTTGCTTTTAGACTGGTTTAGTAGAGCGAACTTGTACGACGTGCCACGAGTCACTGTTTCAACCTTTGAATCTGAAACACACATACAAGAAACTAAAGTCCGTCCTCTTTCTGTACCTTCTTACGAAATTTCAATCCGATCCCCAGAGAGAACGTTATGACGATTTTCCCCAGGTCACCTGTTTTGAATGTAATTCAGGAGTCTGCAAAAAGACCAAATTCCTCAGGTCATATCTCCGCAAATATCACGCGAAAAGCTCTAAAATTCGGACCCAAGGTTCAACATGATTTCTTCTCAAATGGGTTTTTTTTGTGACTTCTGAAACGTCACAGAAAAAAAGTTATAGCGAAAATTCCACGATGACCTGCTTGGAGCAGCGAAACCCTAGAATCCAAAGCTCTGATACCAAATGTTATGAAACCAGCTCAAGAAAAGATAGAAAAGATAGATCAACACCTTAGAATTCAGCCTCTTCGAGGGGGCAACCTCCTTTACATTACATAAATGAACAATTCTTGGATGATACAAATGACAAAACCTCCTTTCTATACATAGGAGTCTAAGGAGTCACAATATAATTCAGTCGACCTAACAATAATAATATAAAGCCACAAAAATAAAAATAGAGGGATTCTATGAGGCACAGAAATAACAATATGGGGGTAATAGGGGCACAACAATATAAATAAGGGGTATAACTACAATAGTAATGGGGTAATCACTAGTATTATAGGGACCCAACAAAGCTTCCAGTAAACATCTACTAAGAGTACAGAAGTGCAACATCAGTAGCAGATATCAAATGCAAACATCAACAAATCTTGATCCATTCATTCACCAAAACCTCATCTGAGGGTGCAAAAGTGCATGTTCTGAGCACAAGTTTTTGATAAATTTCTGGACCCTTCTCTAAATGCATGAGAAGGGTTTAAATACTACTAACTAAATAACTTAATTACGCAGATTCAGGATACGGTTTAAATGACCGCCCTTTTTCTAAGCAAAACTATTCTAAAAATTAAATCTAATATCTAACTATTTCTGCATTTGCTACTTAATGTTCCGAGCATTCAATATTTGCCTGGGTAGAGTCGGCTGACTGTCTTCCACTTTTGGTTGAGCTAAGCAAACAGAAATGGCAAGAGCTGGCACCATCTTTTCAGCAAAATAGAAGATATACTTGAGAATCATCTTCTGGCTATGTGGATTTACTGTGTATGCTCAGTAATAATCCAAATTCTACTTGGTTAATCCTCAAATTGCCTCTGCCTTTTCTTTCTTGCGTTTTCTGGGCTTACGAATGACTGAGCAGTTAGGGACTTTGCTTTTTGAGCAATTTGGAAACTGCCTCCGTTCTTTGATCCGGGCCTCTCTGGTGTGTTTTTTGCCTTTAGCGCATTTTCCTTCAGTGGGTATAAGCTTCAAAATTTTGTAAACATACTACTTTCGTGAGCTTCTGACCTTGAGCATTAAATCGCCTGTTGATATCAGCATTGTTCAACTACTCATTCAACCATGGCTCTGACTGACAGATCTGTAATGGATAGCTCAGCAGCGCTCTGGAATTTGCGGCTCTGTTGCATGCGGTATCCGTTCATGAGGGCATTTCTTCTCTGTTTCCGAGTATTGGAGCTTTACCCTTTTCCTTAATTGCTTCCTGCACATTGCTTCATGTTGTTTCTGTTTTTATTCCTGCAGTTCACACATGAGGAGAGAGTAATGATAATAAAAATTGACAAGAAAGCTCTGAGCTCTACGGATGTACAAAAACATGCCACCTGACGTGAACTAACTCTTCGAAAAACACAAAACTGTCTTTCATTAACACTTGGCGTATCATTCATTAATTTCCATTAAAGCGCGTATCCAGTTTTTGGTTTATGGACAGCTTTTTCTTGAATGTTGAGCCGGGGAAAATCTGCGATGGACAGTTTCTGCGATTCGCATCGCATCATCGCGTTATCGCGTTATCGCATTTTCATCAAGATGTGTTATCGCAGGGTTGCCCGATCACGTTTATCGCAGAATCACAGATTGTTGTATCGCGCGATCGCAAGATTGCAAATCGAAATATCGCATTATCGCAAGATCACAAATTGTTACAATCGTTAAATGGTTATGTGTTTTTTTATGCGATATTTGCGATATGCAATATCGCATATCGGCCATCCGCGATTTTTTAAGGTTTTCGAATATGAGTGTTTCTTAATGCATGCGATGCGATGTATTCGCGTCGCACTCTCGCAGTTTATCATTTTACTCACAAGGAAATGTCCTATCTTCTTCGCGCGATGCGATGTTTTCTTAAGGAGTAGAATACATGAGTTTTAGTGGAATTTTTTGAATTTTTTACTAAGGGTCCCCACTTACCTAGTGTTATTGCTAATACTAAATAAGGAGGGGGGTTGTTGGTGGCCACAATAGCAGTGTAGAGTTGAATATAGGTGAGTATGGTTACTTAATTTTTTTTTCATATACACCATTATTATACTTCACCTATCTCATCATTGGTTCAAACCCAATGCAATATGTTTTTGTATAGAATAATACAAGACCAAATTGAAAGCCCTAGTTGAAACAACTTTTTCTTTTAAAATAGAGAACTACCAAGGCTAATAATACTAGAACATGAAAGAAATTTATTTTGCATGAAAGCTTAAGTTACATAACCATGAAGTCAATCTGAGCATCCGTAGGAGATATATATTCCTGAAATAAATAGGGCCATTAAATTTAAGGACAATAACCATCCAAATAGGGCCATTAAATTTAAGGACAATAACCATCCAGTTAAAAAAACATCATCTACCAAAATATTTTTGAATCAAAATAAAACATAAATTAGTAAAAACCACTACAACTATTCATTTCTGTATAGAAATTTTGAAAAAAATATAATAGAGCATGGGAGAAATTTTTTCGTGTGAAACATGGTAGACAGTGCTTCATGTGTTCTATGCATGGAGATAGATGGTGTTATTAATCATAGTGATCCTAGCTTGCTCCTCCCCACACAAGGTTAACTAGATTACACCTTCTCATAACTAGATTATCATCTCAAGGCCCTTATGGTCCACTATTTTTAAATATATATTAATGCAATGATTTTTCATTTTTAAGCAAAAAGACCTAAAATTAAAATTCATGAAAATAGTTGACACACGTTATATTTACCATCAGATATTTACCATTAGTTAGTACCCACCATAATTAAGTGTTTGCATAAAATTGAATACAAACATGATTATTTATGTTTTCTTCAATACATTAACATGTAAGATTAAAAGTATAAATTTGTTAAATTAGTAGTGGTTACTACCCACCAAAAATTTATGTAGATGTAACCAATTAATTTTTCCACTTCATATATCAAATTTAATTTTTTTCCAAAAATATAACTAGCGGGAGTTACTTCCTAAGATTATTTATGTTTTCTTCAACATATTAACATGTAAGATTAAAAGTATAAATGTGTTAACTTAGTAGGGGTTACTACCCACCAAAAATTTGTGCAGTCTTTATCCTAAGTAACCAATTAAATTTTCCACTTCATATATCAAATTTCATTTTTCCCAAAAAAAAATAACATCCACTTAAGTAGTAGGACTAGCCTTGCAACACTTGTTTCACATGTGTACCTTTTCTTCAACATATTAACATTTAAGATTAAAACTATAAATGTGTTAACTTAGTAGTGGTTTATGGAGTCTTTATCCTAAATATCCAATTAATTTTTCCACTTCATATATCAAATTTCATTTTTTCCAAAAAATAACATCCACTTACATATTAACATTTAAGATTAAAACTATAAATGTGTTCACTTAGTAGTGGTTTATGGAGTCTTTATCCTAAATAGCCAATTAATTTTTCCACTTCATATATCAAATTTCATTTTTTCCAAAAAATAACATCCACTTAAGTAGTAGGACTAGCCCTGCAACACTTATTTCACATGTGGAAACACGTTCTTCAAACAAAGAAAAAATCTTAAAACTAATAAGAAACTATATTGACTCCACCGTAAAAAGAAAAATGTTATCAAAATTAACCACTTCACTTTAGCTTTTCATAAATAAATTATAGTAAGTAGTTTTTAGTTCCAAAATAAATAAAGTTTTTCATAAATAAATTATAGTAGATAATTTTTAGTTCCAAAATTAAAAAAGAAAAGAAAAGAAAAGAAAATGAAAGAAGAAAGTGTTATCAAAATTAACCACTTCATTTTAGTTTTTCATAAATAAAAGCTCTTGTTATTTATTTTTACATTGTTTCTTCTACTTTTATAGAAATGATTCTAAATTAAATTTTTAACTTAAATATTAGCTTCATTTAAACACTATCAAAACAAAGTAAACATTTATAAACATAAATATTTTTTTAACTTTATTAAATATAAATTACTCTTTATATTTATAAACATTTTATTTTTAAGAATGGGAAACTATAAATTTAATGACTTATCAAAATCCTTATAAAATATTTATAAGGAATTTTTGTTTTTAAATTGGAAGCTGTAAATTTATTATCCATTAATACCATTTTATTCTTCTGAAAGAAAAATTAGTATAAATTTATAATTTTTTTATAATAACATTACAGGAAATGAATATATATATATATATGTTTTATTACAATTACAATCAAATATTGTATGCTATAAAATTCACTCTCGTTCATTGCAGCGTAAGCCGAGAATTCGAAACGATAGAGGTAAGCCATGGAGCGTAGGTAGAGGCAACAAAAATTTTGAAGGTTTTAGGGAAAATTTTCCTGATTTAACTCGCCAAAAATAAGGGTGCGCCTACGTAGCCTTAAATTCTCCATGTAATTGGAGTGATCCCATGGGAGCAACGATTTCAATTGGTGAAAAGTTAAAGAACCATGGAGCTCATAGGCACTACTACCTTCGAAGCAGTTGCAAAAGATGAAGGGTATATACCCACTTGCGCAATTAAAGGAGCACGTCACCTATGCTACTAGATCAAGGTCACCCCCCGATCCGGGGGTATGAGATCAAGTAAGATGGAAGGTTTAGCTTCCGTTGTTGAAAGAATAGATTATCTATTTGAAGCGACTATTGCATATAACGTAATAATTATTTCTCATAATTATATACTAGCAATTGCCCCTTTAGGTGCAAAGAGAGGCCGATAGTTTTTTTAAATTGGAAAAAATTGTATAAAGGAGGTATTTGTAGATATGTATGCCATATGCCATATGTATTGACATATTTTAATTTATATACATAAGGTTGTTGTTGTTGAACGTTGTTATTCCCTTGTGAGGAATTAGTACCAGAATGACCTAGCCTTTCCTCCCTCCTACCCTATATATATATACACACTAATTTGATATACCTCTAACAAAATATTAAAACTAGAGAATAATGAGTGTTGGAAACCACTATTTAAACTCAATTAAAATAATTGTATTATAAAATCTACCAAATATTAAAACTAGAGAATAATGAGTGTTGGAAACCACTATTTAAACTCAATTAAAATAATTGTATTATAAAATCTACCATCTAAATCATATAATTAATTAATACTATCTTTAATTAAAATGATTAGATTATAAAATTTATACTCTAAATTATATTATTAATTAATACATTATATATATATATATATATATATATATATATATATATATATATATATATATATATATATATATATATATATATATATATATATATAGTTTGTGTTAATTTATATATAAATGATAAGTGGTGCTATTGTAATTTCATATATACTCCAAATCAAAAGTGCAGATTTGATATACCACTCAAAAAACACCTAAAATAAGGAATAAAAACTTAGTTTGCCAAATTTGACGGATAACAAATACCATTAAATTACCCTTCTAAATTTTATTTTTTTTAACGAGAATAATGAAATTTTGTAATGAAGATTAAGCCTCGAATGAACAAAAGCCATAAAAGAGCTTTTCAAAAGGTAACTTAAACTATGGCATAAAAAAAACAAAAAACTTAAATGGAAACAACAAAGTTCATAAAAACTAATAATTATACTTGATAGGAGGAAGTCGATTTCATTGGGTTAACAACTTCCAACATTCATATATGAAATAATAGTCAAGTAAGAGGTAGGATACATTGTAACCACCATTGATTATTTTGAGGAGCTACTCAACCTCTGCTCTTCTCTAGAGTCCTTGTGAACAATGAGACTTACAAGTTCACTGAAAGATAGTGGCAGAAAGCTTGAGTGTAAGGTTCTTTCTCCCTGAAAATAAAATATCCCACTCCCTCTATTTTAATTATTAAAATAAACCACAACTCTAAAATTAAACTCTTTTTAATTTATTTTAAAAATAATTATGTTAAATAGTTTCGAATAAATTTTGTTTTAAGTTTAAGGTCGTAATATAATCACAATGCGGGAATGTCTACATATAATGCAAATTATTTTTTTATTATTATCAATATGAGAACATTTAATTTATTGTAAATAATTATCATATAAAGTTATTTGAATAATTCTATATAAATAGATTTTGTAATATAAGATGACTATTTTAGTTTAATGAAATGAAGAAATTAACTTTAACAGAAATGCAAACTTATTACAATTATGCTTATATAATAACACTATCATAGTTGAACAAACATAATTCAAATGAGGTGAACAGAGATCAAGAAAAAATTCAAATTAAGTTAAGGAGCACTCAATTTATAAACAATTGTTGCCCTTAATGTTTTACATTGGTGTTGAAGCTGAAGAAATTTCTCTTCATATGCCAACTCAAAATTCCTACAAAATTTAACATTTTTCTCATAGCATGTGATCTTTCTTCACACAATCTATAAACATTTTAGTGGGGAAATCTAATAGTGAAATTGAGATTAAGGATCAATCATCATCACTAAACAATGCCTCGGAGTACTTACTTCACTAACTTCTAACGAGTATTCTCATATTCAAACATCCTGGAAGCAGTTCCACAAATGATAAGCTTCTCCTTGTTGTGTAACTACTCAATGCTTTGATTTTCCTTCCCACATAAAGAGCATTTTGAATTCTCCTTGTCACCACAAAACGCACTGATCTTTCTTCACACAATCTATAAACATTTTAGTGGGGAAATCTAATAGTGAAATTGAGATTAAGGATCAATCATCATCACTAAACAATGCCTCGGAGTACTTACTTCACTAACTTCTAACGAGTATTCTCATATTCAAACATCCTGGAAGCAGTTCCACAAATGATAAGCTTCTCCTTGTTGTGTAACTACTCAATGCTTTGATTTTCCTTCCCACATAAAGAGCATTTTGAATTCTCCTTGTCACCACAAAACGCACACACCCAGTGTTTGCAACCCTACAGTAAAGTGAATTAAAATCCCCATGCCCTTCTAATGAAATATTATGTAAACCATGGTTCAAATCCCAGTAGATCAAACTAACCCAAAAAAAATACGAGTAACCAGTGTTTGCAACCCTACAGTAAAGTGAATTAAAATCCCCATGCCCTTCTAATGAAATATTATGTAAACCATGGTTCAAATCCCAGTAGATCAAACTAACCCAAAAAAAATACGAGTAAAAATTGTGGTGATTACCATGAAGCAAAGTCTTGCTTGTTGATGAATACAAAGAACACACATCAACTTTTCTGCAGAGCCCTGAAGCACTGTATCTATGGGATGTATGTTGGAATTTATAGCAAAAAAGCTGGGAATATTCCTCCCAAGAATTTGTATGAGGAAAATTGAACAATTATCCGAATTTGTATGAGAAAAAATGAACAATTATAGATTTGAAGTTGTAATCTTCTCAATTCTTCAAAAAAAAAAATCACTCCAAAAATTTAATCCTCTAAAACCATAATAATAAATTCAAAATTTTGATATCCAAAAATAAATTTAAACTATTTATTTCAATTTATCAAATTTCAATAAAAATATCTCAAATATTTCATCTTTCTTAAATATTTCATTTTTCACTTGACTATAATTTTATACAATTTCATTTTACTCCTCTAAAGCCATCCTAATAAATTCAAAATTTTGATATCCAAAAATAAATTTAAACTATTTATTTCAATTTATCAAATTTCAATAAAAATATTTTAAATATTTCATCTTTCATTAACTATAATTTTATACAAATTCATTTTTTATTTTTATCTTACTCTTCGGCTCCCTAACTTACAGCCTTCCTAGCTTTTTGCTATCAACCTTTGAGTCAAGAATTTAGCACATACTTATTAAACATCCATGTTCTCCATAGAACTTCCAAAATTAAAGCAAAAAAGCTTTCAAATTTTGAATATTCAATATAGCTGCTCATGTAACGATTGCTTTAAGCAGAATTTCGATTTTGTCGTATGTGATGTACTGTTATCACAGATATGACATTCAAAGTCAAATAAATCTATGTACATCTCTTGGAGGGGCACACTTTGAAGTGAGCTTTCAGCGAAACTTCTGAATAGAATTTTATAAAAATGTATGGACAATGCATCCAGACACCAATATGAGCCATTAATACATGTCATGAATGTAATCATGCAGAGCAGGAAAAGGGGGTTAGCATATATGTTGTGTGTGACAGAGATTAGAATAATTAAGGCTCGAGTAACTTGACAAACAAATCTTCAACATCTTTTGCATTAGACCATTCATGCACTTCAGCCTTGACAAGATCACGGTTCTTCTGAATAAGCTTCCACAGCGGGTATCTGCCAAGACATTAATCAATACAAGGTGTTTTATGAGAACTTGGTTAACATTAATATCACTGAAAGAATCCTGGGAAACAAAATTTTGGTTTAATGGTATCACTTACTCTTTTCTGGGCAAAACATAATCTCCATCTCTGAACTTCAAGGAAGGGCAGAAATCTCCACTTCCATCCCCAAGATAAATAAATTGTTTTTTATCAGCTGGTTCTCCTGATTCCCCTTCCAAGGACTTTCGCATAATCTCATCTATTATTGCTCCCTGCAACGCAGAAAACTATCAGCATGCAATATTTCTCTAATAACTATTTGCACTCAGAGAAGAAAAGTGAGATGAATTCCAGAGTCAGAAAAGGGATGGAAGGATCCATCAACTCTTTGGGTGTATTCATTGGATGCATTGTCCATTGGGTACAGACAACAGAAGCAGAAATACATTTAAACCCTGATTATCTCAGATTCAGACAAATGTCCTATAGAATAAATATCATAACTCCATATTTGCATATCGGACCTGTAAATTATAAGTTATAGGTCCAAATATACATATCAGAACATGTGATATTCTATAGCAATAAGCATATGAGACCCCAGTTTAGATGGGTGTTTGCTAATGTGTAACAGTTGAGAATAATGAATACCTTGCACATATTAGGAGGGCAGAGGCCGCAGCCATGAGGAGGGCCTTCAGTAAAGGGATGAAAAGGCTGAATCCTCAATCTCCCCTTCTCATCAACAAATGCTGGATTTGTCTTAATCTCAGTGAAGTATTGGAGCAGGTCATGGGCTTGAAGAATGGTCTTTATGAAGAACATATTAGCATCGCTCACAATTCGAAGTTCACACCTGCAACACCACAACAACCAAAGAATACTTGATTACAATCAATGCAGACTTCTTCAGTGAAATCTAATAAACTAAAAAGGAGGAGAAAGAGCCATGATATCATAACCCACCCCATGGAGAAGGCAAATTTGATTGCACTTATAGTTTCTGGGTACAGAGGAATGGTCTTCAAACTCTCTTCAATATCGCTTATCGTCTTTCCCTGGTCATGCAGCTCCCCCATTATTTTATCCTTCACGTACAAACCAGCATATTAATTGCAGAAAATCTCAAGGATGCTTCTAGCATTTTCAGTAAAGTTGACTACTTGAGGATTCTAATGAGCACCTGCTGGTATGAATCTAACCAAACGCATAACAAAAATAGGCACAAGTTGCAGTAACCCCTGAACCAACAAAAACTCAATCTCGTATTACATGAAGATCAAAATACAAATAGTAATTACTTACCATAAGAGTATTCCATGGAAGCGTGGGGAGCAAAGCCTGGAAGAGCGGAGTGGCTCCGAGCTGTTCAATCACCCAGGGATCGCTATCACAGTCAATTATGGTGAGATCGAAATCAAATACAATCACAGTACTACTGCCCTTCATGCATCCCATAGCTTCGCAAGCAGGCAGAAAGGAAAATGAATAAGTTAAAACCAGAGAGAAGACCACAGAGAGATTTGTGTGAGAGGAAGGATGGTAAAAAGCCCTCTTATATCACAACAACCACCAGGGAATATTATGGTAACAAAGCATATTCGAGGAGGATGTTATTGTGTAACCCAAAAGCATAAAAGCATCAACGTATATTCACTGGTTTCTCGCGTGTCGGTCAATCCGCGCCAACGACCAAGGAGTCCATTACCACATGGACTCCTCTCCTGTTGAGAATAATATTCACAGCATATGCTCTGCGGAACCCAAATTTTACGCGCCACGTGTCAACCTGAATGCCCCACCTTCCTCTGCAAAAGTTCACGCCACGTGTCGACCCGAGAATAAAAAGGACGACGAAACTCTGTTTCAAAGGAAGGCCTATCGGCCTAAATATTTTATTTAGAAGAGCTTTATAGTTTAGCGAATTTTTAGATGGCTGGCAACATTATATCAAGAAAATCATAATTAGCCTCTTACATTAAAAGGAAATTTAAATAATAATAAGTAAATAATAACAGTACATATTAAAAATTTATGAAAACTTCAAAAGATATTCAAATAATATATATATATATATATATATATATATATATATATAGTAAACGATAACAATATGTATTTATATTATCAGAAATTTAAATAATAATAGTACCTACCAGTAACTATAAGATTAAAAATCTTATGTTTAAGTTTCATTGATAATTATATAAAATCTTATAGTGAGCTCGGGAGGCTTATCTCCAAGCTTTTTGAGCATAAGAATAAAATCTTAAATCAAAATAGATAATTTGTTTCTTTAGATCCGATAGACCATTATTTGGTCTCAGTAGACGTTAACCATCATCATCAAAAAATTAACGCTAGTAATATAAAAAACTTATAAAATTAACAAACGTTTTAATTTTAATATAAAAAAAAAAATTGATAAAAACAAAATAAACGATATAAACTTGATGAAAAATAATTATACAAGATCACATTTTAAAATATATTGTATTAAAATATATTCTATAAAATTACAAAGATTTTGAAAACTCACATTTAATTGAAAATGGGGATAGCCCAATTGGTAATCCAAATTAAGTGGAATCATTGAAATTCCAAAAGAGCCTGGTTCAACTATCCTTCTAGTGGCCCGTTGCTGCAGAGAGGAAAACTGCTCGTAGCCCCAGAATTTTTAGGCCGATAGGCCTTCCTTTGAAAGGGACGTTTCGTCGTCCTTTTCTTTGTGATGTTGACACCCGGCATCTATGCCGTTCAGCGAATTCAGCGTCTTCTTCAATTACTTGTCATGCTGTCCGTTTTCTGCTCTGCCTGTTTTGCGTTCGGAGATTTGTTCGCGGTTTTCTCCGCCTGCCTGTTCTGCGTTCGGAGATTTGTTCGCGATTTTCTCCGCCTACCACTGCCGTCGGAGACAACTCTGTATGTCTCAGCTTCGATTTTTCTGCTTTGAAGAGGGTTACTGATGACAGCGGTTTTATTAGCGATGGTAACGACTTCCAGTTATTTTTGTAGACTCTCACGCGGCTTCTGTTTCTCTTTTATGGTTTTGGAGCATTTTTTACAACGATAGAATTTGTGTTTTCAATGTAATCTTTGTGCTGCCTACAATAAGGACATCCCTATAGCTCTTACTGATATTCACGATTGTGGCGTTGATGCGAAGATCAACATGAATTTTGGTATGTTTTCTGGTTGTTTTTAATGCTTGTTTGATTGTCAAATTTGGTATCGGTTTTGCATAAATTCAAGTTTAATCAGAGGTTCCTGAAGTGAAAATGTCCTCTGAAAGGTAAAAATCTTAGATCCTTCACATTTCAACTTTTTGTGTGGTTTGTTTGTGAGTTTATGTAGAAGATTTAATGCCTCAAATATTGATTTGAACTTATAATTTCAGTGGAAGACTGCCATCGATCTGGAAGACTCGTGGATTTCGAATCAACAAGTTAGGGCTATATCGTGTTCATCTGTTATATGTCTTGATTTTGTGTATTAAAATGGAAGATTTTGTGTATTAAAATCGAAGTTGAGTATTTTTCTGAATTATGAGCTGGAAAAAGAAGGGTTCAGTTTTTTGCGCATTGAAATGTCTGAAGGCCTTACCATTTGCAAATGGGGTTGCAGTGTTTTTCTTTGAGGGAATCAGACCTTTGATTTGCTCCATTCCCCTCTTCTTTGGCATTTGATAATTACTCTCAATTTATTTTTGCAATTTCATTTTCTCATCATTGTTGTGTTCTTTGCAGGTTGAGGAATTCTTACCAGTGGATTTAACAATATTTGCACCTTCATCTTTGAGAGTTCTAAAAACCCTGCATCTGTAATTTAGCTCTTTTATAATTCTTCTACATAGAGTCGTTTATAACTTTGAAGCATTGATCATTGATGAAGCCCTAGACATTTTGTTGCAGATTTTTTATGCTCGATATGTTGGAGAGCTTACAGAAATCTCTTAATGTTATAAGGAGGGTTTACAAAGTCCCTCTTACTTTGTCGTTTAAGACTTCCTTTTGATCTTGTTTCCATGAACAACTATATATATCTGTGAAAAGCAAAAGCAAACCTCTAAGGTCCCGGAAGAGGGTAGACTTCGATTTTTCTGCTTTGAAGAGGGTTACTGATGACAGAGGTTTTATTAGCGATGGTAACGAGTTTCAGTTATTTTTGTAGACTCTCACGCGTCTTCTGTTTCTCTTCTATTGTTTTGGAGCATTTTTTACAACAATAGAATTTATGTTTTCAATGTAATCTCTGTGCTGCCTACAATAAGGACATCCCTATAGCTGTTACTGATATGCACGATTGTGGCGTTGATGCGAAGATCAACATGAATTTCGGTATGTTTTCTGGTTGTTTTTAATGCTTGTTTGTCTCATCTTCCATGAACATCATTGACATGGCAAAGGTGGTTAGACTAAATTTGGGCATTATTCAAGTAGAAAAGTAGTTGTTGGCAATTTTGGCATGAACAAAAAAGGTGTAGTTTTTGCCTGCCGTTGTGGATTTAAGAGACCATTTGGGTCATGGCCTCTTCTTTCAGCTTCATACTTATATTCAGCAGTATTGCAGGCCTCCTACTTGCAGTAAAAAATGGATATGCCTACTCTACTTTAGACGAAAATATGGATATGCCTACTCTACTTTAGACGAAAATATGGATATGCCTAATACCAATGTTAATGATGAGGACATAAGAGGAAACGTTATGGAAACTGTGTCAAGCGTTGAAGATACTCCACATGGAGAAATAGCTGCAGAGATGATTGACAGTGTCCCCTCAATCTCGAAACAAGTGCAACGACATGTGATCTGTTCATAGGGACATGGGTTCGAGATGACTCCTATCAAGTCACAACGCAAAAAATTCCTTAATTTCAAAAATAAAAGTCACATATTCAATTAACATTTTATAAGACAAGGCATATGTAAAAGAATTAGAACTCTGTTCAGTGCATATCAGGTAGAAGACTAGCTAGAGGTCACTGTTCAAACAGAAACAAATTGGAATGCATAATGGTATTATGCACATTAATATGGCATGTCAATGTTATTAAAATAAAGGTTAATAATGACAGTCCTTGCTAGATATACAATTGTAGTTTACATTGTTGTGGAACTGAATTTGAATAATGAAATTTAAACTAAGCTAAATGATCATCCGGAAACAGTTAAATGGATGAACTTGTGGCTATCCCTATAAAAACCTAGAACATTAGAGAGAAGATATAATACTGAACGCAGAGCAGCATATACATAAAACATTATAACTATGGGTAGGCAAAACAAGATGATTATTATCAGCCACAGAAGTTATTCAAAGATTCTAGCTTGCATTGGGCACCTCGAATTAAAATCTGAAATTAGAACTCTTGACATCATCTAATGTAAGTCATTTAGCTCAAGTTCAGTCACCATGAAGTTCAGCGAAAATTTCAGTCAAAAGACCTGTAGTAGAAGATAGGGTGCTGAAAAAACTCTTTAGAAAGGATTCAGCGTTAAATTGGAGAAATAATATGATCCAAAATATTTCAAATACAATAACATAAATTTGAAAAGCTTTATAATCAATTTTTTTTTAAACATATATAATAAAATTCATATATTACAGACAACATTAACCATATATTCTAAAAAGGCCATATTGTGTTCAAAATTAGAAACATGTTTGAAGTGTGGAGGCTTGAAATTAGAAGACTTTCAAATTTCAAGATTGAAATTGGCAGAGGGCATTTACTAAAGCATGTGATCGTTATGTTCTGCCATATTGTGTTCAAAATTAGAAACATGTTTGAAGTGTGGAGGCTTGAAATTAGAAGACTTTCAAATTTCAAGATTGAAATTGGCAGAGGGCATTTACTAAAGCATGTGATCGTTATGTTCCTGAAAAATAGATAGTCCCTATATGGGGCAGCATACAGTTTCATTGTCTTTCTATATTTTCTAGAAACGACAGCCAACATTCAGGCCATGGAGATAAAAAGCCATAACATTCCCATCGTTTCTACAATAATATATGACCTGAAACAACAAATTTGTTTAGCAAGTCCTCACCGCCTAGCTACATTTGGTGCCTTAAAGTTTGGCAACACTGCAGTGCTCATATGCACACCTGACACTAACATTCAGGTTCAATGAAAAACAGTTCACGTCAGTAGCAAAATAAGTCAATAGCTTGCAACATACCTTTCCTTTCCACATGCAAGGGTGAATTTTCTTGTGGATTACAAACAATTAAGGATGACATGTAGTTGCAGCTTGTAATCATTTCCTAGTAGACTAATTTGCAAGGGCCACGTGCAACATTAAGCAGAAATAACTATTGAAATAAAAACATTACCCACCTAACCCATTCAACTTCAATGAAAACCAGTACACATAAGTAAAATAAGCCAATAACTTGCATCATACCTTTCCACAGGCAGCTAGTAATTATTTTATAGAGGTCTAATTTACAAGACCCAAAAGCAACATTAAGCACAATTAACTATTGAAATAATATAGCACACCGACTTGTTAAAATGGACTTGTTGAATTGGGATTAATTTGTATACATACATGGACCAGCCCACATAGACCAACGACCTCAAATGCCTTCACTGAGCCTTTAATTCTTTAAATGGAACACTAAGGCATTCTAGCAACTCTGACTACTGTTTTTGGCTACTACTTGTCTCGTATGGCAAGTGTTGAGGTTTCCCTTGTTATAAACTAGAAAAGAAATTAGATATCCCAAATGATTGAGCCCAGATTAAACTCAGATATGTCCTGCCACTTATTCTGAAGCTAAATATTATCCATGAATATAGTAACTACCCAGAGCTCAGGAGCTAGGAAATTTCTGTGGATAACTAGAGGGTGTACTTGTGAATGCAACTGCAGAATTTTGTGAAAGGTTCACTTGTTTGTAGATTGTAGAAATTTGATGGACAACATATCAATTTTAGTTGAAGAGAGTTTCATTGTAAAACATCTAAATAAAAGTAATTGCACAATGATCCAGTGCAAGAAAACAAAGTTTTCCACAAACCAATTAACTCTTCTAGAAGAATTCAAAAATTCCAATTTAATAATCCTATCGGCCTCTTTTTGTACCTTTTGAGACAATTGCTAGTACTAACAATTACGAACAGCTCGTAGTCCCAGAATTTTACTTACACGCTTAATTATTTATACAAGGACCATAGTGTGAAATGGGAAATGCTTTTCAGTGACGAATAAGCTTACATCGACGTCGTGTGGACAGTTAAGTTCCATCTTAAATTTGTATCAAAATGGTACCCTTTATACTTACGCACCAAAGGGTGGAAAACCCTTTCTCTCCAAAACTTTCGCACCAGATAGCCTATCTACTTTTGGTAGATGGGAAACTAGGATAAAACCTTAAATTCTAGAATTATTCAAATCCTTTTTAAGAATAAAATAGAATAGACTAAAATACTTAATACGAAGTACAAACTTATTTTAATTCATAGTTACCAAATTCGGCCGAATCGGCTTGAAAAATTCGAATATTCGGCAGTTCGATTCGGTTCGGTGATTAATACGGTTCGGTGATTGGTTTCTTCTCCCAAATAATAGTACTGACGGAAAACTTACTTTCATAGCTGAGCATAAGCGAATTCCCCTGAGCGTGGTATCCATTGATATTGCATCTCTACGAACGGAGGGGCTCATACGAGGTTACGAGTGTGAGGTTGAAACTTTGCCATTGTAATTGGTAGTCTGAATATGAAATCTGATTATAATCGAAGAGCTAAACTACTACACCTAGCCCTCTGAAGCGCAAGACATCGAGTAGGGAAGGAAACTAGTCTTTACTTCGCTGAAAGGAGACTGATAAGCCCGCCCTCTGAAGCGCAAGACCTCGAGTAGGGCAGGAAACTAGTCTTTACTTCTCTGAAAGGAGACTGATAAGCCCGCCATTTGCTCTTTTTACGAGACTATTACAAATCGCGTTCATTCATAAGCAAATGCATGCAAACATCTATATACGTTGAGATTATTGGCTATTGGTTCATAGAACTAACGTGGACTTGGTATTATTAAGGAGGGTGAGATTGGTAGTATTTCCATCGATTAGAGAACATTTCTAATTTCCCTTGCTCGAATAGAGAAAATAAAAATTGAAAATATCAGTGAAATTAGGAAAAATCTGTTTTTTCAATCTTCGATTTAGAAAAGAAACAGAAAATAAGTGAAAGTAGCTTATTCTTTCTTTGTTATAAGATTTTATGAATAGAAATAAATAGAGTTTAGATGGCATATATAAAGAAGAAAAATAAAAAGTTAAAAAGGCAGAACAAAATAGAAAGTAAAATTGATATTAGAATGTTCTGGAGAGAAAAGATAAATAGTAAATTTTTTAGATAATTATATTATTTAAAATTAATAAAAAATATTCCTAATTCAAAATAAATTGAGGAAAATTTAATAAAAAAAACAATTTTTCTGATGTCTATTATCGAATTTTTTGCGAATTGAATTTTTTTCATTCGAATTTTTATCGTATCGAATCGAATTCGAATTCGAATTCAGTAACTATATTTTAATTAGGTTCCAAACGATCAGCTAATAAAAACGACATATATTTTCTTCGAATAAAATGAGTATAATCCGTCACCATCTTAACCGATATTGTAAAATATATATTATGAAAGTGCATAGCTTCCTCTCAAAACAAACATTCATGTAATTGAAAATGGGCAACCACTGTTATTTATTTATTTAAATAGAAAGAGAGAATGCTCCGTTACAACATAACATTTGATGTTACATGATGATGGCTTCAAAGATGAGGCGGTATGTTACTGCAGCAAATACCACCATTAGCTGCAAGTTCACATCGAGGTGTGTCTGCTGGACAGTCCGGATCCGAATTGCAGTGCGCATTCGTATTACAATGGTAGTCTAACACACCCGTCGCTGTCACACGCTGACCGCCTGCAAAAATCATGAAATTAAATGTTATTACGCACAAATTAACTAACGTTTATACATTAAATGACACACTTATAGTAAGTAAATCAAATGTTACCATGGGCAGCGAAAATCAAGAAAATGACGGCAATGAACCCCAATATCATTTTGACATTCATGGACACGCCCATGAGTTTTCCCATTTCTCTCCACACACACAATGCACACAGCAGAGAAGAGACAACAAAAGCAAAACAGTGTCTGCCGATTATAGTTTGACTCGACTCCTCAATGAAAAGTGGCACTGCTTATTACATATTTATAACATTCTTGCTAGCTTACTCAATGTAAAGATAGGTATCTGCAAAAAATCTGCGAGGGTGCAGAAAACATATTGGGGAAACATGGGGAATAAAATTGGCAAACGCTCTAAAATATTCAAAAATTCAAAATTTATTCATTTTTACAAAGTTCGTGAACATTGGCAAAGTCGGGAAACGTTGCGGAAAATTAGAAGAAGAAATTGACCAGATCTGTAAAAAAGAAAAGAAAAAGAAAGAAGTCGAGCAAGCAAAAATGCTATTTTTGCGCCCGAAAAATCAGCTAGCCCCAAAAAAATCGCGATTTGGTGTAACAACAGCTATTTTACTGTATGGTTGATAACAGTGCCGTGCTGCCACTGCAAAAACCTTCATTCCATTTCAAAATATCTCTCATAGAATTTGTAAATTCTGTCACTCTGAATTTTTCGAAAATCTCGACAGAAAAATTGTTTCCCTCTGAAATTTCGCTAAAATTTTCTAAACGCAAGGCTGAAAAAACGTTTGGCCGAGATACTTTGACGCCTAAAGTTTCTGGTTATTTGACGACTATAGCGTATTCTTGGAGTTTGTATAGCCTATACACTTCATTGAAATATTTAATTTAAATAAATAAAAAAAGAAATTATTTTAACGTCCGCGAGGTTAAAAATAGCTTATGGGACAGATTGTTTCTTCATTTACTTGTTTATGTGAAGCTTCACAATAAATGCTCTCAGCTTCTTGACAAACCTCTCACTAAATAGATTATCTCAAGAGCTAGCTGCCAGCATACTTGCAAAACTTTCCCTGTTGTCTTTGAAGGCCTCACATTCTAAAATGAAATGTTTTTCTGGAATAAAAAATACATACCCTTTCCTCCCATACTTCCTTTGGCCTTCTCCAGCACTCTATTTCACAATGGAGCTGATGAGAATTCTCTGTAATCGACAAAAATCCTCCACTTACCATTTTTCTTGGGAACTAACACTAGATGGGAGACCCACTCACTCTCGGAGATAGAATAAATGAATCCAACATCTAGCAATTTTTGCAGTTCTTCTTTGACTATATCTTTAAGAGTTGGATTCATCCTCCTTTGGGCTTGTTAGACTGGCTTGCAACCTTCCTTGATATAAATATGGTGAGTACACACTGAGGGGTGTACTCCCTTCATTTCTTTGTAACTCCAAGCGAAGGCATCCAGATGTTCCTTTAGCATGTTGCACAACTTCCCCTCTTGGAGAACAGAAAGAGATGGATTGATTTTCAAAGTTTTCTCAGGGCCGAATTCTATGGTTTTGACACAGAGAGGATTGGAATTGGCCAAGTACAGATCAATTGGATGGTTGTTCTAGGTTTCCTTTACTACTTCTTCTAGGGACAATGTACTGGGAGTTGGACTTTGGAGCAGGTGTTCAATCAAATTGTCTTCATCCTATGGTCCTCCTCCCATGGTTGTTTCTAAGGTATACAATTGGGTAGTATAAACTTCATCTTCTTCCTCCTCTTCCAGCCATAAAGGTAAATCATGTTCTAGAGATGGCTGAGCAGGAGGGTATAGGACTAACTACTTGGACATATGTCCATTCTTGATAGTCATATTCCCAGCTCTGCAGTTGATGTAAGCATCAACGTGGCCAACCAAGGCCTCCCAAGGATGAGTGGGTAACCAATAAGCTTAGCCTTAGGCTGGAGAACTAGGAAATCTGCAGGGTACTGCCAAGCATCAATCAAGACCATCACATCCTACACAATCCCCTCAGGGGTCACTGTGGAGCGATCTGCAAGTTGCAAGACCGTTGTGGTCTTTCTCAATGAACCTTGGAGGATGAGCTTGAGCATGGTGTCCTTGGTCATCACATTCATGGCAGCCCCAAGATCGATAAAAGTGTGTGGGACAATGGTGTCATTGATGTGCACATCTACTATAGGGCTTCCAGAGTCCAAATACTTTGGACATATTACCTGCCCTAACATTAGGTTGGATAGTTGTTCGATGACATTAATGGTAGCAGCATCTCTTTTTCGCCTCCCTGGATGCTTGAAACACTTCTTCTTAATCAACTTGTTGTAAATAGGTACATCCTTGATGGCTTGGAGAAGTGGAATCTTGACACATAAGTTTTTCAATTCTCCTAGAAGTTCAGTCTTATCTAAGGTAGACTGGGGTGGTTGAGTTAATCTCTCAAGAAAGGGTGGATTTACTTTAAGAATGCTTTCCTTTCTTTCTTCTTCAACCTCCCTAGGTGGAGGTGGAGGTTGGTTATCTGGGAGAATTCTCCAAGATCTCAAGTTAGTTTCCTTGATATCCACAGCATAAGCTAGATATGATGTCTCTCCACTGTATACTTGTTGTTTCTGTTTGTTGTTCAGGTTTGGATTTGGCTGGGCATGCATCTGGGGTTGTTTCAATGGAGTAGAGTGTAACAGCTATGGTTGGGCAGGTGGCGAAGGCAATAAAGCTGGAACATTGTTGTGCTAGGGCCTCCACCCCTGGGGCGGTGCATTACACTGAGGTTGTGGTGGAGCATATGCTTGAAATGACTGGCTAGCTAGTTGGGAATAATATTGAGATGCAAAGGACCAAGAAGGATGAGCAAGGGGTCCCCAGGAAGGTATGGATGTGGTCTGGTTGGGGTTATAATATGCATGGGATGATGTTATGAAACCAGCTCAAGAAAATATAGATCAACGCCTTAGAATTCAGTCTCTTCGAGGGGGCAACCTCCTTTACATTACATAAATGAACAATTATTGGATGATACAAATGAAAAGACCTCCTTTCTATATATAGGAGTCTAAGGGGTCATAACATAATCAAAGCCGACATAACAATAATAATGTAAGGGCACAATAATAACAATAGTGGGCTTCTATGGGGCACAATAGTAACAATATGGGCACTACATGGGTACATCAATATAATAAGTGGATTGTACTAATAACAATAAGGGGTTACACTAGTAGTATAGGGTCCTAACAGATGACCATTGCATGCCCTACTGGCATGGTCTAGGCCGATGAGGTCTCCTTCAGTTTATGTAACAGAGTTTCTCAATGACCCCTTCAGCTCCTTGATATACAACTTTAAGTCCAAGAAAAGAAGAGCACTTGTCTGTAGAGTGGTTTTCTTCATAGAATGAGCAAATTTCAATAGAATTCAATTGACATTCATTCTTAGGATTCCTCCTAGTGCATCTAGGACAGAAAAGGGCCAAGCCTCTCTCAACTTCCTCCTAATTTCTCCTAATTTTCATCATGTCCATCTGCAAGGCAAGGGTTTGTAGCATCTCACTCTTGAAATATTCTAGCATGTTTCTAATTTCACCCTTGATGGATGAATTGGAAGAGGATGTACTGACCATAGGTTGACTTCCCCTACCCTTTTTCATAGCTGCCCTAGAATGGTTTCTGAAGACAATATTGATATCCTCATAGGGTAACTAGTATACATATCCTCCCTCTAACAAGTGTAGGGTATCCAAAAGGTCTTCCCTTACTCCACTAAGCAGGACCAACTTCAATGACTCAGGGTCAAGTGTGCACCTCGCCCTTTTGTAACTAAGTTGGAACCTTTCTTCATAATCTTCTAGGGATTCATCATTACCTAAGGTCATCCTAAAAATTTCCTCTTTAGTATCCTTATACCTATAGTAGTCTCGATACTTATTGTTGAAGGCTTGTTGCATTTGAGCCCAAGTTGTGATATTATCCCCAGGTAAATCCATGAACCAGCACAGAGCTCCATCCGTCAGGGTACATAGAAATAGTTTCAACTTTTTCTCATCATCTGTATAGTCATAGGTTTGACATATAACAACAAACTCAAATAGGAAGTGTCAGGGTCTTCTGTGGTCAGGCCATGGAAATGAGGAAGGGAAGAGGGGCTTATACTTTTCATCTTAGTGTCCCCATTAGTTTCCCTAATGGGGAAGACACCCTCAATTCTCTCTCTATTCCCTCTGTAATTTCTGTTTTCAGCCATTGGCTCAGTAGGAATGTGTTCTTCTTCTTCCCCTATAGGTTCTTCAAATATGTTTGGTTGCTCACCTAAGGGTTCCTCTAGTTCACAACCACCAAATAAGAGGGAAGGTTGGCTGTTGGATGCAGTGGGGGTATTTGGAAAAAATTTCCCTAAGTTATCCCTATTCTACGAGTCATGAAAGATAATGTTTTTTGTTTGGTTTTGTGATTTTTTCAAATTTTGAAAGTGCTTTGCGAAACTAAATTTGCAAATTGAATGAAAACTTTTGATTTAGTTACCAGAGAATCAACAGTAAATACCATTTTCTGTCAACGTTTCAAATCCCAACCGGAATCCATCATTAGGACTTCTTGAAAAACTAATTGTTGAATTGAAATCTAACTTACAGAATTAAAATTGTAAACTGAATGAGAACTATTGATTGAATGAAAAGATTAGCTACTTGCTTGAAATCTAACTTGCAGAATGGAAAGGAAAGCAAAGAATGTGGAATGAAAAGAAAACTAAATTACTTTTGCAGAAATTAAACTAATGGTAGAATAGTAGAAACAAGAAGTAGTCAAGAAAGAAAGCAATAATCACATATTAATCAGACACCTCCTCGGCAGCAACACCAAAAAGTGATGAGCACCAGTATTGCAGTGAGAATGTTGCAACTCCTGGAGCTACCAACATTACTTTAGCAACCTAGGGTTCGTATAACCTTGGAGGTGATAGTGCTGTATACACAAGTAAAAGTGATGGTTCTTCCTTTTTTCACTATTCAGTTGGCGAGAGACCACTAAGGTTTGGAAGCCAGACTTCTAAGGATTCATAAGAATATTGGTTCCTTGATGAAAGAAAGAGAAATCTACTCTAAAAGAGAGCTGATCTACTACAATAATGAAAGAGACTAAAATTCAATTCTAGGGCACATCATTTCCTAATTAAATACTAAGAGCTATGCTTTGAAATGATTCTAAATTAACATGAATAAAATATTATTATCCTAAGCATGGAAGGTAAGAACATCAAACACAACTACTATGCATGTAAAGGACTATAAGAAATCTACTTTGTCTTTTTATGCTTTTCATGAAAAGTCAAGTATGCAAACTAATCTCTTCTGGTGATGTGGCAGGTGGTTTAGCGGTGTTGATGGATGGCTAGAAGGTTTGGGGGACCCTTGGGTGACCTTGGGAGGCTTCCTAGAGGTTTTCCCTCAATTCGGCTTCAAAACATGCCACTACAAGGAAACCTACAGGATGTACTAGAAACCTACTCGATTCCATGTATTTCTACAGGATGCAGCCATGATAAAAATGATGGGTGTTGGAGGTGATGCAAAGCTTAGGGAAGGTGGTTGATGGGTGAAATGGAGTGAGAAGAGGCCTACGATCACTCAAAACCCATAACCAAGTTTAGGAGATTGTTGGATTCGCTCAAAATGATGAGGAAATTTCTATGTAAAATGATAAAATTGGTGAAGGTTTTGATGAAAATGAGGAATGCCTATGGGTGAATGAAGTTGGAAGGTGGTTTCCTGCTATGAGATCTCTGTCTACTTTTGAAGTGCCTACTCTGCATCAAACATGTGTAATTTCCAGAAAGTCATGTAAACAAGAAGATTTTTCATGAACAAGAAAAGAAGTATTTAATGAACTAACTGTCTACGTTATGCATGAAAAAATTGTTGAATAACATGGAGTCATCGATGAGATCTACTGCAAGAATGAAGATAGAAGAGATGGAAATGAAATCCCACTTTACAAAACTGATCAAATGATAGGTTAAGTACAACAAATTCTAAATATCATGGAGGAAATGGAAATTTGTCTTTTTGGGTTGCATAAGGGTCTTTTTCTCAAATCATGATCCTAGAAGGAAGAAGTGAGGGCAAGAAACCCACTGACAGCTTTTTGGAGCCTCTTTTATCCCTTCTAGGCTACCACTGAAGTAAGGGACAAATGGAAGCAAACTAATAAATAGTTAATCAAACTTACACTACTTGCAATGAAATACTTCTAACAACAGTTTAACCATGAATCTATGAAACTAAGCTAAGCATAAAGATAAATTAAGAGAAGCATTTTCTGCTAGGGTTGGGCCCTAACCCAAAAGCTTTATATCTCTGAGTTAAATCAGTACTGAATCAAGAACAAACTCATTCTTATTACCAAAAAAAAAAAATTACATCAAAAAGTCTTCCACAAGTCTAGAGCTCAAAAATAGCTAAAATTTTACAACAAAAATTTGAATCCTAATGAGGCTCTAGGCCTCTCTACTTACACAACTGAAGTCTCCAACGACTTCCTTAAATTTAGGGAGGCTCGGCTCCCAAACTTGAGATGAACTACTCTTTGTCTGTCACTTACTTGGTTGCCTTCTAATATTCATGGCTTGGCTACTTGTACTCCCAGCTGGTGGGAATAATGAAGGAATATTCGAATGGGGAAGGAGTAAATGAGGAGGATTTACCTCCTACAATCTCTCTCCCTTTCCCCTTTCGACTTCAAACCTTAGTCTTTGCCAAAATTCCTTGATTTTCTCTTCCAAACCTGCATTCAATGCATAGTAGTCCACTAGGCATGATATCTCACATTAACTCATCTCATTAAACAAAATATAATCAAAACATGTAATAAGTTGTGAGAAAAGTTGGTTTGACTAAGCTAGGAGGTGAATTAAGGCCCATATAATTACCCAATGATGAGGCTCATTAGTGGTCGCCTGTAGGAATTCGCTGGCATTAAATGGCTAACTTTCGCGTCCATCTTGGCACCACTGGAAGCTTCATGAGAAGTTCTAATCTATTCAACAGAGCTTGCTGATAATATTAAGGATCGAAAGGTGTGCATATTATATGATGATTTTTCCATTGATTCCCAGCTGTAGAATCCATTGAACTTCTTCTTTGGCTTTGCCAGCCCTTCAACGCATTTTACATCTACAAGGGACCTAAACGATTGCGACTTGCCGTTGACAACGTTGGACAAACTTCTCCTACAAATTATTTAAGGGTTAGTCAAGTGGTCTACAACAACTAGATATGAACTAGATATGAAGGGGTTAGTTCCATCTAGAACTAGATATGAAGTTAGTTAATATTTTCATTATATATAATTCACAACTCTCTTGAATTCTATTGTGGCTAACATTTTACACTAAATGTAAGGAATTACTCCAAATTTCCAATGCTTTTATTCCAAATTTAGAAAAAACTGAGATCAACAAAAGATTACTATATCCTTATTCAAAATGAAGGCAATGATTTTTTTAATAAATATACGGTTTCTGGTAGACCTACTTCTGAGAAGGGAGGTTGGCTCCGAGAGACTTCAGGTGGAAGAGAGGGTCGCCATTTCCATCAGGCATCGGTGGAGGTGGAAAACCCGATGAATAATTTCTATTGTCATCAATGTTGTTTGAGGAAGTCGAAGAGGTCGTCAAATTAGGTGAAGAAATGGAAAATTCTTACAAATCAACATGGGGAAAATTTACCTGTATGTATGTCCAATAGAGAAAAGGATACCCTAGAGATGTTTCATACTGACTTTTGTGGACCAATGTAGGCTCAATCACTTGGAGGAATTGTTTTTTGAGTTTCATGGATAGCTATAGTAGAGTGACTTGGGTGCACTTCCTTGGGAAGAAATTAAAATAATTCAACAGGTTCAAAAAATTCAAATCAGTAGTCGAGAAACAATGGCTACTAGAGTAAATTGTTGATAATAGAAATAGGATGTGAATATGATTCAAATGAGTTTAATGAATTTTATAGGAAATAAAACAATAAATCATGGCTAGATATACACTTCTATAGAATGGTGTACGCAAGATAAAAAATAGAACTATCATGAACATGGCAAGGAATATCGTGAAAAGGAAAAATACTAAAAGGGAAACATTTGTCACATGAATTTTGGAGAAATAATAGCTTGTAATTATATATATATATATATATATATAGAGAGAGAGAGAGAGAGAGAGAGAGAGCAAGTCATCAACAAGAAGTGTGAGAAATAAAGTGCCACAAGTAGCATGGTTGATTGTCAATTCATCTATAGCACATTTCAAAGTTTTTATTTGCATAGCATATGTCCATGTACCTAAAAAAATGAGGAATAAATGAATGACTAAGAAATTTGTTTTCATTGGGTACAATGACTACTCCAAGGATTAGAAGCTATACAATCCAGTGACCAAGAAAGTGATCATCATCAAAGAGGTAAAGTTTAAAGAAGAAGAGACATGGACTAGAAGTATAGACAAGTCCATAACCATTGGAACAACAATTTCGTACATTGAATATGCAACAAAAGAAGAAAAAATTGAATGGCAGGGTTTATGAGTATAGTCACTATACATGACTACTCTTCTAAGGACTCAAAGGAATTAACTCAAGGAGAACCATGAAGCCAATAATGTCTTCGTTCCTAATCCTCAATCTATTAACAATTTTAAGTAAATTCCTAGAAAGTTGTGAAGTTTGCAAAATATATATATATATATATATATATATATATATATGAAGAGTTAGGAAATCATACAAATTATGCATTGATCACTTGTTCACTCACATTTTTTGAAGAAGCATTGAAACATGAAAAATTGATTAAGACAATAGATGATACAATAGATTCCATTAGGAGAAATGAAACATGGATCTAGTAAACTTACCTAAAGAAAATGAATGTATTGGAGTGAAATGGGTTTATAAAACAAAAGTGAATGAAACAGGTGAAGTCAACAAATATAAGGAAAAACTACTAGAAAAGAGGCTTTCACAACAACCCAAGGTTGACTTTGGAGAAACATTTGCACTTAGTGCAATATTATACATAGTATGAGCAATTTTAGCATTGACTTCTCAAAATAAATGGAAGGTGAACCAAATGGATGTGAAACTTGCATTTCTAAATGGAATTATGGAAGAATAATTTTATGTATACCAGGGATATGAGATTAGAGGATACGAATACAAAGTATATAGGTTGAAGAAATATCTTTATGGGCATAAACAAGCTCCAAGATCTTGGTATAGTAAGATAGTTTCATATATGATCAGAGATGGTTTTAGCAGGACAAACAATGAAGCTACACATTACACAAAGGTAAATCAACATGGAAAATTTTTAATTGTTTTCCTATTTATACAATGAACTTGTTTATAAATTAGATGAAATTTATTATGAAAAATGAGATTGAGATTCACCTATGGATTTGTTCCTTGGCATAGAGGTAAATCCATTAGAACCTATAAATTTTATATGTAAAACAAAATATGCATTTTATTTATTAAAAATATTTAGAATAAATGATGGTAGAGTATGTAAAACAAAATATGCATTTTATTTGTTAAAAATATTTAGAATGAATGATGGTAGAGTATAACCTATATATGTAGCAATAGGAACTAAACCTAGCAAAGAAGAGAGGTGCAAATTCATATTCAACATCATTCCAGAGATTACTTCTTGAGATATATAAGACTTCCAAGTAATCTTATGTATCTCAAGAATGATAGCAGAGGGAGCTACATGTCGATATGGAGACTTCTTCTGCCATAGATGCGAGGGAGCTACATGTCGATATGGAGACTTCTTCTGCCATAGATGCTCTTGAAGAAGAAAATATTATTGAAATCAATGGCAATCTTGAATTTCGGTTTCTTTCTTTTTGTAACAATTGAAATTATCCTCTTGTAATCATGGTCGTTTTGTAGTGGTTAACCGATAGGGAGCATTTCCGTGTATGTCCACAGAATATTTCCATGTGGAATCGTTTCGAGGGCGCTTTCCTTGTAGTGGGCCATACACTACTTGCAGGAAGAAGAGGCGAAAGAGAATCCTCAATGGTTTTTGTCTCCCTGTACAGCGGTTTTACCGATGCTAACTGGCAATATATTTTCCTTTCTAAGTCTCCTGAGGCCCCACCCAACGGTTTTACCATTCCTAACAGGCGGTGTTTTGTTTGCTTGGCTAGTGGTTTTAGTGTTGCAAACTGGTGGCTTTCTTAACGTCATCAAAAGCACTGAAGGCCTGCCCCACCACGTTCGCAAGAAACAAGCACACTTAACACTTTGTAGGTGACTTTTGCTCTAAAGATTTGGTGCCCAGAGTGTCTTTCTGAAAGGTTGAGGCTTGGTTGGCACATGATTTAAGCAATGATGATATTGATGAGACTTGAGAGTGAGAGGATAACGTTTTACGTCTGATCCTCATGCAAAGTCATATTTAATCATAGTGGTGATGAAATTGGCATTTGACACTCATAACCAACACTACCTTTTCGTGAAGTGCAGATTCATCCTTATCCGAATGAGTAGTGAAGCTTTAGTCTCTGATGTTGTCCACTCTATCCGGATTTGAACACCTTTATTCTATGTCTCTGTGTATGGCCCCATCACACATAGATTTGAATACCTTTATTTCTTATCTCGTAAATTTCTAACCATAAGTAAGTAATATTGCTAATCCTGTAATTTTTTATAATCCATGCCAAGGCTAAAATGTGCCTCGTCCAAGAATCTGGTAGGCCATTCGATTCAGATGATCTCTCTCTAAGATTGCATTATATATGAGCATATAGGTTTTCTTTATCCCGCATGTTGTTACTCCTTCCTTTTGGGAATAAATATATCCATTACGTTGTATGGCGACCTCCTAAGCTCAAACTCAATTGTATTGGCTTCCATCAATGGTTGGTGAACCAACTGCTAGCACGCAATGAGGGAGCGAGCAACCTTATTCCTTGACAAAAGTCTTCTTGTCCAATCCCATTCTTTGATGGTTGACTTCCCTAGAATGGATAAAGGTGCCTTGACTTTCAGTGGGGGTGAGTGGAATGAGGAAGAATATCATACCTGGACTTCAGTATTCATTCAAGTTTCTTTTTATTATCCAGTATTCCCTCAATAAATTATGATTCTCGAGTCTCCCATTATACAATAAAGAAATCCCTCCCACAAGCATGAATAGACAAACTGACATCAACAAGCTACTAAGCAAGGAAGCAAGGACTATGAGTTTAGGTATGAACTAGCCCAGCAAGAAGAAAATGAAGACTATAAGCGATATTATGATTTTACATCAAACTATTCAAGTCAAATAGCTCTATGAACTCCAAAGGATACCAGTTGATTTGAAGGAAAATTGCTTGATAAGTCCCTAGGGCACCAATTGAGCTGTAAGGCCAATACCATTGCAGGGAAAGTTAATGCACCTCTTATAGAGAAAATGTGACGGAATATAAAAACCTTGAAACATGAAATCTGAAGATTGTTGTAGGGTTTTGGATCTTTTTCTTTAAAAAAATCCTTCTCTTAGGAGCTGTATTCACACTATGGACTAGGTAAATATCAAAATACAAATTTATGGACAACTATATAAATACCAACTTAATTCTATTGTAGCTAAAATAGACTATATATTAATCTACATCAATCTTCTCATATTTACCCAACTTTTTGCGGTTTAAAAAAAATATTAGTACATCTCCAATTCTTGTCTTTTAAATTCACAATTTTTATGTTCTGATTCAAGATGTTTATGCCTTCATTTGACATCGTTAAAACTAGATATCAGTCTTTCAGATTAATCACACCATTAGGATTTGGTTGATGTTTCAAACCAACTAATGTGGTTCATCCTCAGGACAAGGTGAGAAATCGATCGATCAGAGTGAATAAATAGTAGGGATGTATCATGCTGAGAGTTAGCCGTTTGAGAAATAGATGTTAATTAGTTGAAAAATAGTAGTCAATTAGTTAAATTGTTTAATAATTTAGTTAGAAACTAGTTGTTATAAATTAGTTAAATATTTATTATTTATTAAAATGTTATTATTAAATAATATCAAGTTCTATATTATCTAGAATAATTAATTGTTTGTTAGGGTTTGACTAATCTAGCATTCTCATATTTGGAGGATACTTGCCGTTATGAAATGTATAATTATGAAATTAATTATTTACTAATAGTAGTATTATTTGTAAATACTTGGTTATGTTAATATAAATTAATTATTTATGTTAATATAAATTAAGTATCTACCCATATTATTAGTAAATAATAATTTAAGAGGTCTATGAGGTGTAATAGAAATTTATTCAAGTTAAATTAATTTCTATTACACCTCATAAACCTCTTAAATTATTATTTATTAATAATATGGGTAGAAAATTAATTTACATTAACATAAATAATTAATTTATATTAACATAACCAAGTATTTACAAATAATATTACTATTAGTAATAATTAATTTCATAATTATACATTTCATAATGGCAAGTATCCTCCAAATATGAGACCACTAGATTAGTCAAACCCTAACAAACAATTAATTATTATAGACAATATAGAACTTGATATTATTTAATAATAAAATTTTAATAAATAATAAATATTTAACTAATATATAATAGCTAGTTTCTAACTAAATTATTAAAAAAATTAACTAATTAACATCTATTTCTCAAACGGCTAACTCTGGGCATGATACATCCTTGCTATTTATTCACTCTGATTGATCGATTTCTCACCTTGTCCTGAGGATGAACTACATTAGTTGGTTTGAAACATTGACCAAATCCTAATGATGTGTTTAATTTGAAACACTGATATCTACATTATGGATCACAAAAGTCTTAGATCTAACATCGTTAAAACTTATGTACAATGAGAAAAGTATTAGCTGTCTATAGGGTTTGAGCAGATCTCAACTTAGTTCTAGCCTTGTAAGTGTAGGACAGATTAAACAACTGGTTAATTCCAGCAAAGCGTGCATGCTCATGGTGTTGAGAGCGAAAGAGGCCAAGACGGATGATGTTTGTAAAGGTTGTGATCAAGATCATAAGAAAGAATTGTTAGAAATTATTTATGACTATGATGGATTGTTTTAGGAACCGAGAATATTGCCCCAAAAACGGGAAATCCAACATGAGATCCATTTACAACAGGATGCTCCTTTACTGAATATTGGCATGTACAAGATGGCTTCTATCAAGATGGAGGAGATCAAGAAACAGGTGCAGGAATTGCTAAATCAAGGGGTCATCAGACCAATTTCTTCTCAATGCGGCTCACCATTGTGTTGGTGCCAAAGAAAGATGACACATGGAGAATGTGCATAGACTACAGGGTTCTAAACAAAATTACGATGAAGAATCGATACCCTCTCCCTCGCATTGATGAATTATTAGATCAGTTGAAAAATGTTGTCTACTTTACAAAACTGGATTTGCATAGTGGATATCACCAGGTTAGAGTTGCAGAACAAGACATTTGGAAGACTGCATTCAAAACCAGGAAGACGCTATTCAAATGGATGGTGATTCCTTCATACTATGTAATGCTCCAGCCACGTTTATGAGGGTAATGAATGATTTGTTTAGGTTGTTCTTGATAATTTTGTGCTTGTATATCTGGACAATATTCTTGTTTATGGTAGAAAATGTGATGAAAATGTATTTCATGTGAAGAAAGTGATTGATGTTTTGAAAAATGAAAATTTTTATGTAAAACTGTCGAAGTGTGAGTTTGGGAAGACCTCTTTGGTTTATTTAGGTCACATAGTCGGTAATGGGCAATTGAAAATAGATCCCTTTAAAATAGATGAGATTATGAAGTGGCATGAGCCCACAAATTTTAGAGAGGTCTGAAGCTTTTTGGGTGTGGTGTGGAGCACACACTACTTGTAGGAAGAGGAGGAAAAAGAGAATCCTCAGTGGTTTTTGTCTCCCTGTACAATGGTTTTAGCGATGCTAACTGGTAGTCTATTTTTCTTTCTAAGTCTCTTGAGGCCCCGCCCAACAGTTTTACCATTCCTAATAGGTGGTGTTTTGTTTGCCCTGCTAGTGGTTTTAGCGTTGCAAACTAGCGGCTTTCGTAGTGTCATTGGAAGAATTGAAGGCCTGCCCCACCACATTTGCAAGAAACAAGCACACTTAACACTTTGTAGGTGACTTTTGTTCTGAAGATGTGGGGCCCAGCGTGTCTTTCCGAAAGGTTGAGGCTTGGTTGGCACATGATTTAACCAATGATGATATTGATGAGACTCAAGAGTGAGAGGATAACGTTTCATGTTCGATCCTCATGCAAAGCCATATTTTATCAAAGTGGTGATGAAATTGGCATTTGACACTCATAACCAACACTACCTTTTCGTGAAGTGCAGATTCATCCTTATCTAAACGAGTATTGAAGCTTTCGTCTCTGATGTTGTCCACTCTATCCAGATTTGAACACCTTTATTCTCTATCTCTATGTATGCCCCATCACACACAGATTTGAATACCTTTATTGCTAATCCTATAAGTTTCTAACCATAAGTAAGTAATATTGCTAAACCTGTAAATTTTAATAATCTGTGCCAAGGCTAAAATGTGCCTGGTCCAAGAATCTGGTAGGCCATTTAATTCAGACGATCTCTCTCTAAGATTGCATTATATATGAGCATATATGTTTTCTTTATCCCGCATGTTGTTCGTCCTTCCTTTTGGGAATAAATATATCCATTCCGTTGTATGGCAACCTCCTAAGCTCAAACTCAATTGTATTGGCTTCCATCAATGGTTGGTGAACCGACTGCTCGCACGCAATGAGGGAGCGAGCAACCTTCTTCCTTGACCAAAGTCTTCCTGTCCAATCCCATTCTTTGATGGTTGACTTCCCTAGAATGGATAAAGGTGTCTTGACTTTCAGTGGGGGCGAGTGGAGTAAGGAAGAATAGCATACCTGGACTTCAGTATTCATTCATGTTTCTTTTTATTATCCAGTATTCCCTCAATGAATTATGATTCTCGAGTCTCCGATTATACAATAAAGAAAGCCCTCCCACAAGAATGAATAGACAAACTGACATCAACAAGCTACTAAGCAAGGAAGCAAGGACTATGATTTTACGTATGAACTAGCCTAGCAAGGAAAAAAAGAAGGCTGTAAGCGATATTATGATTTTACATCAAATTGTTCAAGTCAAATATCTTTATGAACTCCAAAGGATACTAGTTGATCTGAAGGAAAATTGCTTGATGAGTCCATAGGGCACCAATTGAGCTGTACGTCCAATACCATTGCAGGGCAAGTTAATGCACCTCTTACAGAGTAAATGTGATGGAATATAAAAACCTTGAAACATGAAATCTGAATATTGTTGTAGGGTTTTGCATCTTTTTCTTTAAAAAAATCCTTCTCTTAGGAGCTGTATTCACACTATGGACTAGGTAAATATCATAATACAACTTTATGGACAACTATATAAATACCAACTTATTTCTATTGTAGCTAAAATAGACTATATACTAATCTACATCAATCTTCTCATATTTACCCAACTTTCTACGGTTTAAAAAAAATATTAGCACATTTCCAATTCTTGTCTTTTAAATTCCCAATTTTTATGTTCTGATTCAAGATGTTTATGCCTTCTTTTGACATCATTAAAATTAGATATCAGTGTTTCGAATTAATCACATCATTAGGATTTCATTGACATTTCGAACCAACTAATGTCGTTCATCCTCGGGACAAGGTGAGAAATCGATTGATCAGAGTGAATAAATAGCAAGGATGTATCATGTCGAGAGTTAGCTGTTTGAGAAATAGATGTTAATTAGTTGAAAAATAGTCGTTAATTAGTTAAATTCTTTAATAATTTAGTTAGAAACTCGCTGTTATAAATTAGTTAAATATTTATTATTTATTAAAATTTTATTATTAAATAATATCAAGTTCTATATTATCCAGAATAATTAATTGTTTGTTAGGGTTTGACTAATCTAGTGGTCTCATATTTGGAGGATACTTATCGTTATGAAATGTATAATTATGGAATTAATTATTTACTAATAGTAATATTATTTGTAAATAATTAGTTATGTTAATATAAATTAATTATTTATGTTAATATAAATTAATTATCTACCCATATTAGTAGTAAATAATAATTTAAGAGGTTTATGAGGTGTAATAGAAATTGATTCAAGGGAAATTAATTTCTATTACACCTCATAAACCTCTTAAATTATTATTTACTAATAATATGGGTAGATAATTAATTTATATTAACATAAATAATTAATTTATATTAACATAACTAACTATTTACAAATAATATTACTATTAGTAATAATTAATTTCATAATTATACATTTCATAATTGCAAGTATCTTCCAAATATGAGACCACTAGATTAGTCAAACCCTAACAAACAATTAATTATTATAGATAATATAGAACTTGATATTATTTAATAATAAAATTTTAATAAATAATAAATATTTAACTAATATATAACAGCTAGTTTCTAACTAAATTATTAAACAATTTAACTAATTAACTAATAACATCTATTTCTCAAATGGCTAACTCTGGGCATGATACATCCTTGCTATTTATTCACTCTGATCGATCGATTTCTCACCTTGTCCTGAGGATGAACTACATTAGTTGGTTCGAAATGTTGACCAAATCCTAACGATGTGATTAATCCAAAAGACTGATATCTACATGATGGATCACAAAAGTCTTAGATCTAACATTGTTAAAACTTATGTACAATGAGAAAAGTATTAGTTGTGCATAGGGTTTGAGCAGATCTCAACTTAGTGCTAGCCTTGTAAGTGTAGGACAGATTAAACAACTGGTTAATTCCAGTTAAGTGTGCATGCTCATGGTGTTGAGAGCGAAATAGGCCAAGACGGATGACGTTTGTAAAGGTTGTGATTAGGATCATAAGAAAGAATTGTTAGAAATTATTTCTGACTATGATGGATTGTTTCAGGAACTGAGAGGGTTTCCCCCAAAATGGGAAATCCGACATGAGATCCATTTACAACAGGATGCTCCTTTACTAAATATTGGCATGTATATGATGGCTTCTATAATGATGGAGGAGATCAAGAAACAAGTGCAGGAATTGCTAAGTCAAGGGGTCATCTGACCAATTTCTTCTCCATGCGGCTCACCATTGTGTTGGTGCCAAAGAAAGACGACACATGGAGACTGTGCATAGACTACAGGGTTCTAAACAAAATTAAGATGAAGAATCGATACCCTCTCCCTCACTGATGAATTATTAGATCAGTTGAAAAATGTTGTCTACTTTACAAAACTGGATTTGCGTAGTGGATATCACTAGGTTAGAGTTGCAGAACAAGACATTTAGAAGACTGTATTCAAAACTAGGAAGGGGCTATTCGAATGGATGGTGATGCCATTCAAACTATGTAATGCTCTAGACATGTTTATGAGGGTAATGAATGATTTGTTTAGGCCTTTTCTTGATAATTTTGTGCTTGTATATCTGGACGATATTCTTGTTTATAGTAGGAAATGTGATGAAAATCTATGTCATGTGGAGAAAGTGATTGATGTTCTGAAAAATGAAAATTTTTATGTAAAACTATCAAAGTGTGAGTTTGGGAAGACCTCTTTAGTTTATTTAGGTCACATATTCAGTAATTCACAACTGAAAATAGATCCCTCTAAAGAGAGATTATGAAGTGGTGTGAGCCCACAAATATTACAGAGGTCCGAAGCTTTTTGGGTGTGGTACAGTATTGGAGAAGGTTCATTGCAAACTTCTTTGTTATTGTATCCCCCTTACATGCATTGACAAGTGTGAAGTAGGCCTTTCAGTGGGGAGGAAATCAGCATAAATCCTTCGACACGCTAAAAGAGAAGATCAACACAGCATGAGTGCTAGCTTTACCAGACCTTTAGCAGCCTTTTGAGATTGAGATAGATGCCAACAGATATGCCATGGGTGTTGTATCGATCCAGCAAAGGAGGCATGTATGCTACCATTCAGAGACTTTTTCCCATGCTGTTGTGAATTATCCCACGTATGACAAGGAGTTGTATGCCTTGGTTCAGAATGTAAAGAAGTGGAAGCACTACCTGATTGGAAAGGAGACCATCATCCATATGGACCTTTAGCCCTTGCAGTACCTTCAGTCATAGACCAAGATTCAACAAGCCCATCATTGCAAATGGATGGGATTCCTCCAATAGTTTCATCTGGTAATAAAATACAAGAAGGGTGCCAACAACAAAGTACTAGATATGCTTTCTCACCCTCCTATTTCTGCATCTGTAGTTTTACAAAATGCTTATTTATCGTTACAAATTTATACTAAACAATATGCTAATGATAATGATTTTAAAGAGATTTATTCAAAACTGACTCGTGGATCATAGTTGTACAATTATTATTTGCAGGGAAAACTATTGTATCACCTTGGAAAACTGTGTATACCCATTAATGAAAGGGTACATGTAATCCAAGAGACTCATACCTCTCTTGTGTGTGGTCATTTTTGGGTTGAAAAAATTTATGTCATTTATAGAGGTTTTGTTTTTGGCCTCATATGAAAAACATTGTGACTCATTTTGTAAAGGGTTGTGTGTTGTGTTTTGTTTCAAAGCACTCTAATAGAAAAATTGGGCTCTATACACCATTCCCTATTCTGATTCGACCATGGGAAAGTGTGTCCATGGACTTTGTAGTTGGTTTGCCTGTGTCAAGGAAAGGTCACGACTATTTGTATGTCATCATGGATAGACATTTTAGTAAAATCCGTATTTTAATGCCTTGTAAAAAGAAGGCCACTTCTAAGTAGACTGCTTATCTTTTCTTTCAGCATATTTACGTCCATTTTGGGTTGCCCACATCTATTATGTCAAATCAAGACTCTCGCTTTCACGGAGACTTTTGGACTAGCTTGTGGAGAATGATGGACACCAAGCAGAAAAGAAGTACGACATTTCATCCACAAAGAGATAGGCAGACAAAGGCCGTCAACCGCACTGTGGTACACTTGTTACAAGGCTATTATGGAAAACCTCACAAGTTGTGGGATGAACAACTTCCTTATGTGTAGCATGCATACAATCGATAAGTACATTCATCCACACAGAGCTCACCGTTCGAGACATGTTTTGGTTATCTACCAAGGGATTCCTTAGACATGGTCTTTGGGAAAGATGAGGATGGCAATGGATGAGATGATAGGGACAAAGCATGGAAGTTTATTCAGTGGATATAAGTGATTCATCAGGCATTACAGGAGTTGTTGGAGAAGAGTCAGACTCGATATAAAGCTCAACATGATAAAAACTGAGTTGACCATTAGTTTCAAGTTGGGGACAAGGTATGGCTCCACATCAGCAAGGATATAATGAAGGGGGGAAGGGAAGAAATTAAGACCCATTTGATATGGTACCTTCACCATATTGGCAAAGATTGGAGAAAATGCTTTTCGTCTTGGCTAGCCCGATTATATGCAAATGTAATCAGTAGTGAATGTTGAAAACTTAAAGCTATATGAACCTCCATTGATTATGGATACCGAATAGGTTTCACAGATTCCTACAGTGGATGATTTTGCACTGAAGTATCTAGACAAGTTTCCCGAAGATATCATACTCAATAGGAAAACCAAAACTTCACGATGAGGAGATGTGTACATTCGTGTTGGCTTCTAAGGAATGCATCTAAGTAAAGCTCGATGGATGGAGAAATAAAAAGTGAGGGAGCAATTTCCTCACTTGCCAATTGACTAAAAAGGCTTTTGGTGGTCCTCTTAGTGGGGAGGATTGATCTAGGTGGATTTCTAAAAGGTACTAGTGGCATGGTAAAAAGGCTCAAAACTAAAAGTGGTAGGAACTCTTTAAACTTAGCATCATATCAAAGTTCTCATCATCCTGATTACAATGATGTGAACGACACTCGAATCCGAGCTTATATGAAGAAGTTAGAGAAAGTCAAAGTTAGTTTTGACTTGGACAGGTGGCAGGAGAAGATGACGTGGTAGAACTCTTCAGCAAATGGGGAAGTGCCAAGTGGTAGGGCGCCATTGGCCCTACATTTTACTAGTCAGAAAAGGCAAAGGTCTTTGGTTGAGGAATCATCCCCATCACTACCAGGTTGCGATTGTGATATCGCAATCGAAGATCGAAGATGAATCAGTTTTACAGAATTGGTCCCAACAGAGTCAGGATGCGATGCGATAATTTCATATCGCAATTGCAAAGGGAGGTTCTTACAGAATCATCCCCCGACAGTCAGAGTTGTGATTGCAATATCCCAATTTCATATCGCACAACTTGCATTCTTAAAACAATAAGACCGTTGATTGTGATTTGCCGATAATCCTAGATGTAATATGGTATAGAGCATGGTTTTGGAAAATCATTGTGTTTGTCGAATCGTACATCGCACATTGCATCTTGCAACAACCATTATGGAGGAACACCTTGGTTCTGACTGATTGCAATTTGTGATGGGGTTATCAGCACCAATAAAGCCGTCGGGTTCAGGGTATATGCCGATTCATGTGAAAACGGTGTCAAGGGCAGTTTTTATATGCTTGACAGGTTTGTTACCTACGGCCTGAGAATCTCTGTTGGAAGAGCATGCCTCCTAAACTTGTCATCTATTTGGAACTAGATGGGATTGAGGAGTCGGCTGATCAAGGGTATGTATGGGATGGTCCACATAGAAAAACGGTAGAGACTCCCATAGAAGTTTAGAAACTATTGTGTACAATATTAACCTGACCCAACAGTGGGCTGGAACCTCGCCTTGAGTAGTAGGGAGGTTCCGAGAGGGTGCAAAAGCTTCATTTCTCCGAATTCGGTGTTCAGATAGGTGATTCTGCACGAAGTTGGGCTCTCCATTCTCCGTCCATCTTCTAGCTTGGAGGTATAAGGATTGTAAATTAATGTTGCTTGCAATTTTATCTCTTTTTATGTCACTTAATGAATGAAGGCCCCCCCAATATTGAGCAAGGCCCGGAGACATAGTCCAAATTGGATGAACTCCATAATCAAATATTTGTGTCATGGTTTTCATGCTTATTTTGTTATTTCGACATTGTTTTATGTGATTTTAAGTTACATGGTTAATAAGATCTGTTACATGTAATTCTGATGCATCTATAAGTAAATGATCTTGGATCATTGGTAAGGAACTTATGGGAGCCATCCACAATATCCTCAATATTTTCCTCAATATCCTCCATACCCAACTCCATGTTATCCCTATCATCCACCTTCACCACAACCACAATCCCAACCACATCCATCTCATAGATCCACTCCCACTCAACTACCTGTACCACCATTTCCAAACCCACATAATGAAGTAGATCATCCCACTTACAATGTTGAGTTACAACGCTTCCAAATATCTCCTCTTCATCTCAATGGTATTCATCTCAGCTTAGGAAGAATATTACAAAACAAAGATTCTCTTGATGCCATTGAAGGACGAAATGCAGAAAAAGAAGATTCAAAAGAGAAGACCAAAGAATCATGGGCTACACTTGATGAAGAGTAGACATCAAAATCAGATATTAATAAAGCTCCCTCGTGGTTACCACAAAATACTCCTTGTATTCAAGAGAAAAATCAACAAAAAGAGGAATATTTGATGGTCAAGGTAGAAGAAGACATGAAGAATGATCCAAATAAGAAAAAAAACCAAGGGCATCAAAGTTATATTGAGGCTTGGTTCCAGAAAATCAATAAGATGGAGCATCACTCTCTTCTTCAACTATGCTTGATATTTTCAAAGTCAAATCATTTGGTCTCTGAAATTCAGGCACATGTCAAATCATATATTGCAAGCCTAAACATAAATTTATATGTCATCTTGATGTGCACTTGGCTCCATTGGAAGTATTCCTACACTTGAAAATGATTTTGTTTTTTCAAGTAGAGTAGGATAGGAAAAGAAATAAAAAATGAAAAATAAGAGAAAAAAATAAAATCTTAGGTAAAAACCCCCTTTGAGGCGTCTGAGATTGGCTTATTGATTGAAAACCTCCATGAGGCGGTCAATGGGATAGAAAAAAGAGACAAAGAAAAGATCCTAGGTGAAAACCTCCATTGAGGTGCCTAGGCATACCTACTAGTTGAAAACCTCATTGACACAGCTAATAGGCCTAGAAGAAAAAAAGGGAAAAAATAAAAAATGTTTGTTCCATGTATCCCTCTGATGAATGTAGGTGTTCTCCAACATCTGCAAGAAACAAAAACAAGTTGGTGCCAAAAAAAAAAGAAAAAAATGGTCAAAATTCTAGTAAAAGGAAGTCAAACTTGGACTTTCTCCTCCTTCACTAAGATTCTCGAGAAGGACCAAGGCCATGTCAATCCATCACCCTCATCTATTTCCACCATCCACCCATCATTCCCAAGTTTTTCCCATTCATTTTCTTTGTTGTCCTAAAATACCACAGGAAGGCTCTATTTTACTACAAGAAACAAAAATACATAGAGCATAAAATTAGTTTTGTCATATCTTGAAAACCATGCATCCATTTTCCAAGATGTTTTAGGTGAAGATGCTTACGGATGATTGTAACATGCTCAAGCAATTTCACCAAATTCCAGTACACAATTTTTGAGAAATCGACCTCCATCACCTACAATCGTTTTTTAATTTTCTTGATATTAGTGCATCCATTTACAAAGTTTTTTAATGGGGATATGCATATGGCTGATGGTACACATGCCCAAGAAATTTTAGCAAATTCTAGTGCATGATTTCCATGAAATCGACCTCCATCAACTTCAGCCATTTTAATTTTTCTCGAGATTTGTGCATCTATTGACCAATTTTTTTTAATGGGAAGGTGAATAAGGATGATGGAAACATGCTCAAAAAATTTCAGGTCAATCCATTTTACCATTTTGGGGATATGGACAAAACAAGGCTGCTACAGGGTTTCCTATAGTACTACAGGAGTCCTAGTTTACTACAGGAAATAGGTTGAAAGCTATAGGAAGGTATAGAATGTGAAATAAAGTGTGGGAAAGGTGTGTAATGGTGGAATAAGGTATAGGGAAGGTGAACATCACCCATGGCCAAGCTCAACACTCCAAGAAAGCCAGATTTGACTAAGATAGCTTGCTCATGGTAACTGGAAGACAAAGGTTTAGAATCACCAAGCTATTAAGACTTGTGTAGAAGAAAACAAAGGAAATTATCACCTCTATAGGACCATGTATTGATCATCAACTCAGAAGCAACATGCATGCATCTCTGACAACCATCAGGTAGGTACAAGTATGCAATATTCTTGACCTCTTCTCTTGATCATATTATAGTTAGAAATTTGTTGTGAATGCATGAGAGATGAGGTTTTATGAGCTAAGGATGGGTCACTCCTTCACTAATTCAATGTGGAAAAGCCAAATTAGGAAGGGTGATGATTTCAAGGAATGGGGACAATAGTTAAAAGAAGAAATTTATGTAAAGGCCAAGTCACTACATCACTCCAATCCCTCCATCCACTTCATATCCACTATATATCCATCATTCATCCATCCGATTTCATACAAAAAAGATTAATATTTTTCAAGAACAAACCCTACACTCTGTCTCACCTTGAAAATTTCTTGAAAAAACACATAGAGCACATCCTCTCCATTTTCACAAACCTACACTACTCCCCCTGAGCCCTAGCATCATCCTCCAAACCCTATACATCATTTCTCATCACTCCCATATAGTTAGAAGACCCTGAAGGAGGAGGAATGAATGCTATAGGAAGACAGAATGCTACTACAAGAAGGAAGAAAGGAACAAATTATTCTAAAACCCAAAATGGCAGTGCCTAAGAGAGACCTAATCAAAACAGAGAACTCCAAGGTCGTTAGGCAATCATCTAGGGCACAAAAGAGAAGAAGAATGTAACAAAAGGAAATAAGGCATTCACCATCAAAATAGAACTCAAATTGCAGTGATGAAAAGAGGCTTTCCAAGAGGTCTCTAATCTCTTTCTAGATTTTGTCCAAGGCCTAAAAGATGTTATAGAAATGGGACAAAGGCATGAAAGTCAAGTTGAGGGCCTGCCCTAGGCTTAGACTATCATTTTTGTTCAAAACAGTGTTTCATGCAGTACTACAAGAACTTCTATAGGGTTTCCTTTAGCACTACAGGAACCGCTATAAGGTTTCCTATAGTTAGTACAAGAATTACTATAGGATGTCCTAGTTCTCATGTAAAGGCATTTTGAAGGTTTTATAGGTGTCCAAATGGTGGAAAAGGTAGCAGAAGGTTGGAAAAGGATGTGGAACACCTTGCAAAAATTAAAAATATTCAAGAACCCATCTTGAATAAGGGAAAGAAGGTAGGCTAATGGTCTCAAGAAACACTATGATTTTTTCTATGCACAAACAGTTTTGGAAAAATGATTGAAAATTGAATGAAGGTTTCAAGGGAGAGGATATGAATGAAATGGATCTACAAGCCAACAAAGTTCACTTGCAAATTGGAAAGTTAATTTTTTTTGCTTTAAAGACTATTAAACAATCATGAAAAGAACAACTACAATTTTGTGCTTATCCTTGCAGAACTTACATTCAAGATTCTTAAGAGAGAGGACTGAGGAATTCACAAGAGAGAGGACAATAGGGCCATGAATGAAGAACAATGAGGTCACTAAGCTTCTCAAAGGATGACCAACACTTTCAGCAGGGGGTATGATGGACCTCTAAATTAGACATAAATTAAGGCCCATATAACCATCCTTCAACACATTAAACCTCTCTTTTCGCAGTATATAATGTATTTCTAACTTTAAAATGTTCATTAGGAAGGTTTATGGATAATTTCATATTTGTGCCTAATATTATTTATTTTTGTGGAATATTGTAAGAATATTAGGAAGCTTATGGAGATTTGGAGGAGAAGATAATCTAGGGACCTGCTCCCTACTATAGGAGGATCAATATTAAATAATAAATCAACATGATATTATGGACTTATGGCACAGATTGTGTAGCTCCAATGATTGAGAAAATCTAGGAATGTGTTCCCTGCCATTTAATGCAGATTCCTAGTATTAGGCACCAAATCTACTAATCAATGGATTTTGGTGGGGAAAGCTTCCTACTTTCATGGGGAATGATTCCTAATCCTTTTGTATAAGTACCAAGTCAAATTTTCCTATAGGGGTTGATTTTTATTAGTCTTCTTGTGGAGAGAACTCATATTTTTACAGTTCCACTTTCATTTTCTACAGGGAAGTAATTGTATTGATGGAAATAATAAATATTGATGCCATGTCCAACTTCCAAATTTTGGTCTCCTCCATAGGACTCTGATTTTACATGGGATTTTCCATCTCAGGAGCTTATTAGCCCTTTTGTATCATTTACTTTTCTTCATTTCACTTCTTATTCACATGCATCTCTTGTTCTTGTTTTTTCCTATTTCTACATTTAGTATTAATGATTTTTTGTTGTAGGATTGGGTTCAATGGTTGAATTAAGTTACTTTGAAGGATCACAAGTATAATTTCATCATTAGAACATATTTGGAAGGTCATAGTAATCATTGAGCTACTTGGATTAACTTTCTTATTCCCAAAACTAGATTTCTTGAAGTCCCTTATAGCAAATAACAATAAATTTATTCTATTTTTTATAGCATGCTAACGAGATTCAATCGATTTTATTCCACTTTCATTAGATCATAAAAAATTATAGTTAATAAAAAAAATTACCCCATTTCATTTTCACTTGATTAGTCTAGGCATTTGATAGATTTACTAGTTTACTAGTTCTCGAATTTCTAGATTTTAGACTAGTAATTTTATACCATTTTTTAGTATGGCTTCACAGGGGTATTTTTGAGTGATTCCACATGGAATTGAGACCTAAGACATCCTAGTAAATACCACAATTTGTACCATCCAATTTGAATTTTATTTGGTTGGTCATTCAGTGAATTATAACTCCCTATAGAAAATCTATTGTTTCCTGTAGTAAACTACAGGAAACCCTATAGTAAACTACAGGAAACCCTGTAGTACACGTACAATGTGCATATACTTGCCCAGATTTGCTCAAAAAGATTGGTTTTAGTCCCTTAGAGTTTAATAATGACCACTAGGTTCTACATAAATGATTAGAGAAGACTAAAGACCACTTAGGACTTTACTCTTTACCCATGTGAAACATTTCAACGATTTGGGCTAATGGACAAAATTATGAAATGGATAATACAATGATGACTGTCACATCCAATGAACTCTTGTTAATGGATATAAACTCTTTGAAATGTAATGGTTTAAATTTAGTTCATGATATTTACTTTATGAAATTAGAATAGGTTTATTTCCTCGTACTTTATTTCTTGCAATAGGTTAAGGTTTCTATTTCGAACATTTCATTTTCTGCAATTAGTTTAGGAATTGAATTCAGTACATGCACTCCATTACATCATGACAGCAAAGGAAGAACATATAGTGTTGATACCTCTTAATTTGGTACAAACCCTGGTTTGATAATTAAAGTTGCTAGCCTTGGGGGTTGCAACAATCTTGTTGCAATCCCGAGGCTCATCAGCTGGATAAAACACTGTTTTTCCTTTAGCTATTATTTTTATATGAGATGTGGCACACTTTGGTTGCATACTCATGTTTTAAACTATTCTAGATAATTGCACATTGTGCATTGTTGTGTATAAGTTTTGGGGCATTCAGTTTGTGTTGGCTTATATCTTGTGTGTCTTGTGCATCTTTTGGTTATTGCAAACTCTCAGTTAATGCTCTACTGTTTATATGAACTAGACATACATTTGAAATATTGCCTGTGTAAGATATGTTTCTTAGTTTTTTTATGGCCATGTCTAGATGTGATCCTTGTCTTGGTAGCTAGTTAAGTGGGACAAGTTGAGCTTATGTAGAAATTTAATTTGTAGATTCAAAACTGCTTATGAAATTTACTAGATCACAAGACTTGAAGCTACTCTACTCAGATGCGGAAAGAAAATCGAGATCAAGAACACAAATCATTAACATGAATCAAGATTCAATGCACATACACAAAGATTTATCTAGGGGAAAGAAACTACTCAAAACCCCTTACTATCTGTATTTCATTAATTAAATAATAGAGAAGAAATACAATGCTTCCTCAAGCCTGAGCAACTTCTGCACTAGTATAATCTATCTCACTACCTCACAGACTAAGTCAAGCCAACACTTAGCCAATTTCTCAGCCTACCAAGCTCCTATTTCATTGTGTTTTTCCCTTGGGAATTAGGCCCCCATTAATAAGGAAATTCACCACTTTGGATTGTGAAATTCCTTTAGAACCTTCTTTGACTACATGCACCACTTGTACAACTTGGAATAATTTACAAATGATAATACACTACCCTTGAACTCCAATATCAACTAGGTAACTCGAATTCTATGCATGCATGAGTTAATTTGGGTTGATAGATCAGTTTAATTGGATGATCACTCAATGTGAAAAAATTAACACACCCTTGGCTGAACCTCCACTAGTTCTACTAATAGTGAGAACTGGTTACACTGATAATAACTCAAATTAACTGAAATAGATTGCTACAAATCAACAATCAGTCACGTAGATCTAAACTCAAGTGTATCCAACTCAAATTTACTGAGTTAACTGAGTGACAAGACCCATGTCACGTTAGTTAACTACCTTCAAGTATTTTACTGAAATTCAAATTCAAATTTCTCCTAAATTAATTAAGGAAAATTTAAATTAGGAATTTATTGCTACATTTTCAACATTCCCTCTCAGCAAGAAAGGGACTATCAGATAACCCAATCCTACTTCTATGGAACTCAAATTTTCCTCTTGAAAAATCCTTTGTCAAAATATTGCATCATCTTCTATTGGCTTCATGGGTTTAGACCCAAGTTTAGAGTTAGATGTGCTAACCAACAAAACCCTATACCCCTGGCTCTTATGGCAACAACTTGCTTGCGTAGACTACAATCTCACTCGAGGCAATATTGGAGGATTCTAGAACCAGGTTTCTACATCCAAAGGGACTATGCAGTGTGACTGTAAGTTTTTTAATTGTTTAGGGCTTTCTTCGAGCTTCATAAACCGTTAACCTTAGCGTTACATTTGTAAAGATTTTTTACTTTAACAGATTAGGTAATTGCGTGAAACTAGACTAACATGCATTATTCATTAGACAAAACAGCATCTGAACCTTCGCGATGCAATTGCAAAAGAAATACACAAAACAAACCATAAACAAGCTAAAACACAGAAACTATGCGAACATACAAAAATACACAGATTTATTCTCAAAAGTCTTGTTTATTAGTCAAGTATTCCCAGTTACAATCTTTGCGATCCTGCAGACACAACTTTAGGGCCATGCGCACTCAGCTACAGAATTACAAAGCTCTCTATGAACACAGCTGCACGAGCCTTCCCCTTAGCCTCATTATAGAAAGATCTTACAAAAAACTAACTCTAAAGTATTTCCTCAATTGAATTTCCACCTTAGAATTTCTAAAACATCCCTTTATATATGCATTTACCCTTACAATACCATGCTCCACAAACCATTGGAGGAGCTCACAATCCTTTAGATAATCCCATCCCTTTACAAAAAAGGGGATTTGACCCACCTTAAATCCACTTGGACCCTTAGAACCCTGTGCTAATCATGCTTCGCTCCTCAAAATGTGGAGTCTTTTCTTGACTTAGACAAAACTTAAACCTAGGGGAGCCCTACCCAATAGGCCACCAACACAAAGATGTGACTCGTCCTTGAGTCACTCGACTGGTATGTCCTCTATATTTGATTTCAGACCTCTGTATGCGGTTTGTAATGGATGGAGTGTTATTGTGCATTGTTCTCCGACCTCTCAAAATTCATTCACGATCTTCTTTGTGGTCGGCCCCTCTACAGTGAGGCCGATTGTCCTCAGGGTTTGTTGCATGCTCTTGAGTTTTCCCTCTACTTCCTACAAGATTTTGCAGGCCTCATCTTCCCAAGGCTACATCTACACAGAGATGATCTATGCCTTTTTATGTGGCTCATCGATCTATCCCTGGATAAGTGTTCCTTCCTGGAGGTGGGTAAACCATTGCACAGGTGCTAAGCTCTACGCCATGGATTTAAGCTCATCGAACTACAATTGCTTGTATTTGATCTCTGCTACGATCATTGTCGCATGCGGGTCATCTTGTAGTGAGGCCCACACTTCCATTGTATCTTCAAAAAGTTGACTAGAGTCCTTAACTGCAGTCTCTATTTGAACCTTAACAGTTTTGATTGCACCTTCGCACTGCTCACAAACTTCTGGTGGTGTTGTAGGCTACAGCTTCATCTGAAAATTTGTAATATGCATCTGTAGTTCAAAGCGAACCTTGCGCACCTATTCCTTTGATTCTTTGACTATTTTCGCTAGTTTCCGAATATTTTCTGCTGAAGCTACCTTGGCTGGGATCTGGAGCTTTAAAATGTCACTACACACTTTGGTTGTGGCCTCTTCTAGTTGTTGGTTGCACGCAATGACCTCCTCGAGATCCTTCACTGTTTTATTATTTTCCTTGAACATCTAGTGGTTGTTGATTTTAACTTTGTTGATGACTAATGGAGCTCGCTTCTCTTGTATCTTGAGCTCATATGTGATGCCCTGATGAAGCTCGTGCAACATCTGAAGGGGGAGTGCCACAAGATTTAGGCTTAGATTCTTCAATTTTGTGCGCTCTCCCTTTCCTCTGCAGCCTTGACGTTTATTGATACTTATGGAAATTGGAGTGCTTAGAGGTCTGTGATAAGCTCGGTTGTTAAAGATACCACACTCGCTTGCTTTGCGTTCGCCTGAACCATGCTCGCTTGAAACACGCTTGTCTGAACTTGTAATTCTTTAAGACCCCGTTGGACATTTGTCAATACTACCTTGTACTGATCCTAGATTTTCTCCCACATCTCTTCCATCGCAGTGTGGACAACATCACCAATTTCATCAAATCCCCCCTCAGTGAGGACCAAATGATTTGCATTGGTGGACTTATCAGACTTCTACTTCTTCCTTGCACCACCAATACTCTGCTTCTTCCTCTTCCTTATTATGAATGGGGAATCAACATCCTCTGTTTCCAAGTTAGGGTCTCCACCACACTGTTCCCCTTCGCTAGTTTGTTGCTCGACTATAGGCTTAGTAGTCTTTCCCTCGAGATCAATGGTGACCGTCAGAGGCTTTTATTTGGTATCCTTCATGGCCGCTAATTTTTTAGCCTGCACACTTGTTCCTACCTTCTCGGTCACTTTTATAGTTGTTGGTGTAATCCAATTAATCGACCACTTATTGATGACCATCAAGATGTCATCTTCATACACCAAGTATGGTAGCTCATGCCACACTTTCTCCAAATCTTTCTTGGCACGAATAGAGACACTGTGAAAGTCCGCTTTAAAATGAGCAATGTCGTTATATTGTTGGAATAATGTAGGAAACAATCACAATCTTTGGTTGATGACTGTGCGTAGATTCATTTGAAAGAGAACCCAAAATATTTTGTTCTCCATCACTCAGTTCAGTTCCTTAGAGGCCCATAACGAGGCAAACTTTGCAGCCTCACACACATTAGGTTCTACATTAGGGAACTGTGAATCCTCCGGTTTTCGCCATGCTACCAACGCGATTAAGAGTAACAACCACATGTAGTGGAATGGCTTCCCTTCTTCCTATGCTTCATGGCAGTCATCCGAAAGCTCTTGACAGAGATACTTGGCCCAATTAAACTGGACCCCCTTGCTGCACTATGCAACCAAGGATACGACTAGGGCTAGCACTTTGTTTTCCCGACACTTCCTCATGATTTTACCAACAAAAATGGACATGGAAAAATGCACAATCTCATCGTTAACAGAAATAATAGCATGGCCCCAGGACTTCTTAACGATGTCGTAGTAAGTATTCATTTGATCGACCAACTTTTTCTCTTGAGATTTCCCAACAAATGTGTCATTGGGGTTTGTTGCTTGATGAGGCAGGGTGATAATCCTTCAAATTAACATATCATTAATCGAGATTGGCTCTCTAAGCCACAGATGCCCATCATGTACCAATGTCATTAGGTGGCACACGCAGATTGTGTTTATGTTGTTGCACCCAAAATGTGGAACATAAAGCATGTTCAGCAACCCAGCGTGTTGAATCGCAACTACCCACTTCATTGGTTCAACCCTTGCCACTCTAGCTTCTTTGTAATAAATGGATTGGAGGTCCTTGTTTGGATCGAATTGGGGATACTTGCTATGATCATTAAAATCCAGTCCTTCATATGCAAGTGTGGCACCTTAGCCGACAACACTCCCTCAATTGGAACTTCCTCTAGTAACAAGGGTGTAAATACCTTGTATTTGATGGAATATGGGTCCTTCGTTACCTTCACAGTTGGTTTCCTCGGGGGCATATAGGGTGAAAATATGGAGATTGGTTCCATGTCATCTGCGTTGATATCCACAAGTCTGCTAGATAATTCTTCCTCATCTAGATCTTGGGGCTCCATTGGTTGCTTCTGTGGATCCATCTTCTCCTTACTCCTTAGTTTTGCGGGAATTTTCCTCAGTGATTGTCTAATTGGGGTCCTTTGGGGATTCTTCTGCTTATTGGCCGCTGATGTTGTGACGTTAGGCTTATTTCTCGGTGATCTAGGTGCAGTAGTATGCACTGTCTGTGAGGCGGTCATAATGGATTCAAGCCCTCAACTCAAAAACTCCTGCTCAAGCTTCTTCCAACTCCAACTAGCCATGCAGTAGAATGCTCGACTCACACTTATGTGCAAAATCACACAGCGAATTCTCAAAAAATAAAGTGTTTGAATGTGGAGTGAGATGTCATATTTATAACCTTTTTCAAATTCAAACCACTTAATTCCCTCTTGATCTTATTCATAAATGCGTATTTGGTGGTAGATTTTCCCAGATATGCGCATGAATTGTGATTCCTCCGCTCCTTTTCACGACAATTTCCTCGTCAAAACATCCCCAATGGTCATATTTTGGATGAACTACGTCAGATCTCTCTCTGCAGCATAGTTACCCCTTCTAAGTCGCAACTTTCTCCACTTGCGCCATCCTCCTAAATACCGCGTAATCCTCCTACTTCAACAAGGTCCTTCATTGGTAGAGTACTTTATAGTCCCGTTCTTCCTTCCAACTTCCTATAGCACTAAGATTGTCCTCCAGTCATATAGTCATCATGTAGTCCTAAAGACGAAGTCGTCCCTGTAGAATTGCAACCTACTCCCATTTACTCACCCACCAATTAATTCTCCATTAAGCTTCGCAAGCTGAAATACACCACCATCTGAGATATCCCTGATAACGTACGGGCCTATCCAATGAATCTTGAACTTGTAGGAAACTGCATGAAGTTACTCTCATATAGAAAAAGCAAGTCTCCGTTGTTAAAAGTTCGTTGCTTAATATGTCGATCGTGCCAAGCCTTTTCCCAAGATTTATGTACTTGTTGGTGAAATCTTGCAAGAAATCGATCTTCTTCTTGCGTGAGTAGTTGTTCCAATATTTCTTCCATAATATTTTTGTCTGCCATATTCGTGACTGCTGTGATTCTAAGACTGGGTATTGTATATTCCATTGGCATTACAACTTCCTGTCCATACATCATCCTAAATGGAGTCTACCTTGTTAGCTTCTTGCAAGTAGTCATGTATGCCCATAATATTGCAGGTATGCTCATATCCCAATCATTCATGTTGACGTTGCACCCCTTTGTCAGAGCATTCTCCAAGATTTTATTAAAAGCATCAACTGTGTCGTTCACCTGAGGATAATAAGGCGTTCTCTTCTGGTGATGTACCTAAAATTCTTCTGTTAATGCTTCAATCATGCAGTTGAGGAAATCTGTTCCTCTGTCACTCATCAGGACCTTCGGGAACCCAAACCTCAACAACATATACTCAAAAATGAAGTATGTGGTAGTGTATGTGTTGTGTCCTTTACTGGTTTCACCTCAACCCACTTGGTTAGATAATTCATCCCAGTAATAATGTAGCGCGCACGAGTCTTCTTGCCTCGAGGATTGGTCAACCCCATAAAATAAATCACCTACTTATCAAAATATTGCAAAGTTAGTTGGGATTCAACAATAATTCATCTCTTTGCGATGGTCTCGCAAACATGGCAAGCACTGCAATATTCCTTCGAACTCTTGTGCACCGTGGGCACCACAGTCTAATTGTCAAAATTTTCTACGCAGTTTCTTTACTCGTGTAGTGCCCTCTTGTGACACCATCATGTGCTTCGATCAAAATACTGTGTATTTCATGCTCAAGGACATATCTGCCCAATATTTAATGAGCGCTCATTTTATACAAATGCCCAACAATCAGAGAAAAATCCGGCGCTCTAAATACTAGTTCTTTCTTTTGTTGCATGGTATAATCCGTAGGAACTAGTCTAGTAGTCGAAAAGTAAATAAAAATGTTGTCATTGGCTCAAAATCAAGATTGAGCTAAATTAAGTTTGAATATTTTTAAAATAATTATCATTATATTGGTGAAGGACAACGCCATTTAAAATAATTATGATCATAGAAGCTCCGCTAATCTACATCAAGGTTGAACATCCTTTAAAATAATTTAAATTACAATTATATTGCTAACAACTAAATCAAGTTTTAACGTCCTTTAAAATAATTATAACAAGGGTCATAAATAATCTTAAGTAAATTTCGGATTTTTTTTGTTTGTTAATAACTAATTATTGCATTTTAAAGATGTAAGCAAATCAAAAGTAATCCGGCACGCCTTAAAAGTGTTCATTCCGATGTTTGTAATATTGGTGTGCATTAAAGAATTACCGGCTTGTCGTGTATCCCAATTAGCTGAGTCCATGTATATTTATGTCAAATATATTTAAAATAGTTACAAATTATAAATCCATTTTCCTTTCTAAACTAAAATAATGGCAAATTCATATTTCAAATTTGAAATTAATAAATAGAAAAAGAAAATACTAATTTAGGTATACATCTGGAAAAGTATTAATCTCACTGATATTTAATAAATCTCAAATTTAAAATGAATTTTTAATTATCATACAAAATATTCATTTTTAATTATTACACAAAAATAATTCTAGTATTAATTAAAAATAAAATATTTAATATTCAATATTCATTGGAAAATAATTTAATATTCATAATAAACCTAATTTTTTGGGGAATCCTAAACAATCTCCCAAATAAAATAGGTACAACATATAATCTTCCTATAAAATAAATATAAAAATAAAATAAACATTTTAATCTTAGTATAAAAGAAATATAAAAGTACTGATAAAAATAAAATAAACTATTTAGTGTATGATTGATTACAGTGCCGTGCTGTCACTGCAAAAGCCTCCATTTCGTTCCAAAATATTTCCGATAGAATTTTTCTAGGTTCTTCCATTTCTCTGAAATTTCGCTGAAATTTTGCAACAACCTATACACTACATCGCAATATCTAATTTATGTATTCATATTTTTTGCGGAGTGGGCAGCGGTGGCAGAACGAGGGTGTTAATTCCTTCGGATCATAATACTAGTAACGCTGATTCATTTTACGCTTACCTTGAGTTCCTAATGTAACGGGATGTTTCGAAGTGTATGGTTATTTTTTTTAGTTTTTATGATTAATTAATTAAAATTATTTATTTAAATTTGGGAGGGGAGGAGGTTGTCAATTCCTACCGATCATTATACTATTTTTTATTTTTTCTCGGTAAAAGACTATTTAAATTATTGTATTATATGTACATGAAAACTTTTACAAACAGTGAGACATGCCTGCCAGGGCCAGCAAATGCACCCTAGATTTCTTGGCTTGAGCGCAGAGAGCTCCCACGCAGGGGCAGCATCTACAAAATTCCCAGCTTCCAAAAGCTCCCGCGCAGGGGCAGCACCGACTAGACTTCCCATAATCGTTGCCAAAATTAACAAAATTCCTCCAGAGAGGCCCAACATACATGAAAACTAATGCACTAAGGTGCAACTTTACACACAATAGACACAGGACTGCCCACGCAGGGGCTTGCTACTGATATTGACTGAGTGCTATGGCTATCAGACAACCAAAACTGAACCAACATAAACTGAACAGTGTAGAGAATTGACCAGAGACCATACAAACATGAACAAGACAGAGACAGAGGTGTCTGCTGCCAATAAACATAACCGAATTGCAAAACCAAATTACCCGCTGTTGCTTCGATCCTGGAATCGAGCTGAGGGTGGACGGATAGCTGCGAGATGTGCCTCAGCGTCTTCACAGAGGCTTTTATCTTCCTTGATGTACGCCCATCCATGTCCCTCTTCGACGCCTTCCCACATCGCCCTCCATTTTTCCTCGTCAATGCCCGGAGGTGCCGGCCCCAATGTAAGTGAGGGGGCCTGCAGAGGTTCCTTCCCCCTGCTGCTTGCTTCCATCGATGGTTGCACAGCTGTAACAACCTCTCCAGAACCTCCCGGTGGCATTGGTGGTGGCGCCGCTGAAGCTTCCCCTCCAGAATCTCCCTGAGGCGTTTCCAACGGGCCCTGCTGATTCCCAACTTCCATTCCTTCAGGTAATTTGGTGAACAGGACTGAGACGTGGGCATTGAGCCCAGCATTATCTGCTGAGCCACCCAAAGTGAAAATGACCGAGCCGAACGCGGGCAGCATAGGCTCTCCCTCTCTGGCACCGCCAACCTCCAAGAATTGCTCAGCTGGAAGTGGAATTGCTCTAGCTCTTCGATGACAGTAGCAACAGCAACAATGGTGATGCTCGTTTGCTGCAGGTTGTCGGGACGAAGACCCACGCAATGGCCCTCTCCTACAGGGTTGTCGCTCCCGCAATTTCGCCATGTATACCTTGCAGCCTTCCTTGAATGCCTGAGAAGTGCCTTGGGCTCGATTACTGAGCGCAACCACCACCGAGATGAATTCTTTTGCGAGTAAGCTGGCTCGTATAGCCAATTGTTCTGGATTGCTTCCGAATTGCTTATCCCTCCCACAGCATTGCCCACAGCTAGAGCTCCCAACTGCGTTCCAGGATGGCCAGACCTCCACTCTCTGCGCAGCGTTCTGAACCTTCTCTTCCCTAAATCCAACATTCCTCTGTATCTGCATCGCGTCCTCGGCACCTTAACGGACTCAATTCCCTCGTAGCATGTGTGCATTAACTGCATACTACTACCCCGATCGCTCTGTATTGAATGCTTCAGACTCAAAGATTGAACCTGATATCTAAGCCGGCGTTTCTTCAAGAGGCCGTGCTGTTCACCTGGGGTGGCACATGCGTGGCATATGGCTCACCGTCCTTGAGCGTGTCAGCACCCGCATCCGGGACCGATCATTATACTATTAACGCTCATTCATTTTACAATTATCTTGAGTTCCTGATGTAACAGAATGTTTCGAAGTGTATAGTTCATTTTTTAAATTTTTATAATTAATTAATAAAAAATATTTATTTAAAATTATTTTTATATAGATTAAATTTATATCAATTTATTGCCCGCGGTTAATATGGTTAAAACATATATATAATTGTAATAAAAGAATTTATTTTAATACATCAACACATTTGTGTAACATGCATGACTATATTAAAACTAAAAATAAAATATTAAAATATTTTTTAATTTACGTGGTTTTATTTATTCTTTTAATTTATTAATAAAGCAATAAAATAGTTGTTTTAGTTTTATACCAATCTAGTTGATATTAATAAGTGGAATGAGGCTTACACCTTTGTCTGCAATACTTAAGGTTGTTAATAATATAGTACTTGTGGTGACATAAATGGAGGACTATCCTTCAAGAACATTCTACAAGGAAAAAATGCAGCCACAGAACCAACAAAACAAGCAGGAACTTTACCAAGTCCATACATAGTGGAGCAACTGAACTACACTCTAGAACTAAACATAGACACTCCAGAAACAGATGAGCATTGTGCCACATTTGAAACACAAGCCATTATTTGTTGATTCAACTGCTTCTGGCCAAAACCAGTAGAACTTTTTCACTGGATTTTAACTAACTGGACATTAGATTGTGAAATACACCTCTACTCCAAAGGGTTCTTTATTGTAAAATTCCCATCATCTGATGCAAGAGACATTATCTTACAGGAAGGACCATGGTTCTAGGGATCGATGGGCCTTTTCATCACTCCCTGGTTTCCAGAATTTGATGCAAATACCATGGTCATCTCTAGAATGTCGGTTTGGGTTCGACTGCACAATCTTCCCCTTCATTTCTGGGACAATCAGGTCCTAGCAGGCATAGGGAACAACATTGGGAAGTATATCAAGACAGATACCCAAAGAGTGGAGGAAAGGGTCTTCACATTTGCACGAATATGTGTGGAAGTAGACCTCAGCAAAGGCCTACCGGATCGCATACACTTGATCCACAGCCAGTGGAATTGGACACAGATTTTAGATTATGAGAACACAACTTTCAGGTGTAGAAATTGTAGGAAAACAAGGCACCTTCATAATACGTGTCCTGAAGCCAAGAAAGACACCCAAAGAAAGAAGAAGATTGGGAAACAGCCTAAAGGTTGGCAATTTCCCCACCTAAGTCCGAAGAGGAGGAAGACAATGCTGAGGATGAACCCTCACCCAATGGGAATAACGAGACACCAAAGGAACCAAAAACACAGGGGGAAACCCCCACAAGACCTAACTAAACCTCTGAACCATCTGATGCAATCAGACAAGATACCAAAAGAAAGGGATACCAGTGGGAACAAGCGTATTCACTCATCAGACAATTCTGATTCAGACAAGGACAATGCAAGACATGAAGTTGGGAATCAATGCACACTGGTCTCTTCTGTGCCATCTCAAGGGGAATGGTGAAAGGTCGAGAAAAAGAAGGGGAGAAAAGCCTAGCTTTTCTCTTCATATGTATATTAGTTTGCTTACTGTATGTTTTTTATTATCATTAGTCATGGACATGATGATGTTATGCTTCTTAGTAGATGCAACATGTAATTTTGTTTTCACTAATAAAATTACGCCTTTTTTGTGGAAAAAAATTGTACTCGTTGTGTTAATGTAAAATTTATCTATTTGGATCGTTTTGAGGACGATATGAGTATTATATCTATGTGCATTGAAGTTTCTCAGCCCCCTAGTGGTACACTTTGTATTTAATATGCCACCAGCCGCATAGGACACCTATTCTTGAGCTTGTCGTTGATCTTCCCATGGCCTTATTCAAATGGCTCAGACTACAATGGGGCAATTAAGGGCAACCAACCCACCTTAGCACTCGTTGTTCAACTGCTCATTCTACAGTTTTTCCATAGGCATTATGGATTTGCAACTAACCCTAATGGAGCTAGGGTTTGCACTCCTTTCCTTTGCTTCACATCTATAGGTATATGCTTTTTGCCAAATTAGTTGAGTTCTGCTTCCTTATGGATTTACATTAGTTCTTTCCGTAGACCCAAGAAGGTTTTCCATGTTTTCTCATAGGTGACAACAAAGTTTACAATTTTTTCTTCACGGCTAATTAGGATGGGAGGCCTAGCAACTGTCCTTACATGTGAGCAGGAATTTTGTGTCATTTTCGTCCTTGAAGAATCAAAAGAGTTCTTTCTCTTGCTTCTAAATAGAAATTTCCTAATTTTTAGTGAGTCAATGACAAATAATCCATGGTTCTTTCATAGTATGGAGCTCTTGCTGAATATAACCTTTTTTACATTTTGCTTCAAATCCACATGGGCATGGCTGACTGTGCCTTCTAGTTGCCTACAGGTTAGGGTTCTTCATGTGTTTTCATCTTTGAGGGTTTCTTTCATTGAAGTCTTATGCCTCGACTTACATAACTTTCACTTTCCAGGATTGGTTACTTTCTTTCTCTTTGTACTATGTGATGGTTTTCCAAGAGATTACCTTATCTAGGCTCAAACCTTTACGTTTTAAGGAATGCATTCCAAGGGTCTATGATAACAGTGTGGAAACCCTAGATAGTCTTCATAGATTTTGATGGTTGTAAGCGTTAATGGTACGATTTATTTTATTACCCTTCAACTAAGGGTTGCACTAAGTTGGTTGTATTTATAGCAAGGATCTTTATTGTCCAATACTTCTATAAAGTATCAAAAGTTTCTCAGTTTCTTTTCCATAGTTTTGAAAATATAAAATTTCCATCTTGTTTATTGTTTCCTACCCCTAGAGGTAGTCAACGATTCTGCTCCTGTAGTTTGGTCCACACATGGTTATTGATATGCAATAAATTTGATTTACTCATTTGCTTTTTGCATGTTCATGCATTTATTTATTTTTAAAGTTTAGGTGTTGGGATCATGTGGATGATTAATCACATTTTCCTCTCTTTATAGTTATTAATGTGACATAAGTACATCTAATCTCTATGAGATTGGCTTTTCCTTATAGGAATCTCCCTTTATACGCACATACGTTCTGAATTTTATGGTTGCATTGACTTCTCTAGTTTACATACAATTTGTGTTTTGTTATAATTGAAGATATTGTCACTAAAGGGTTTCTTTATACATTAATTATATTAATATTTACCAATACTCAGTAGAGAGGCATGACCTAAGCCACTTGGGACTTGCCTACTACCCTTAGGGTACAAAAGTAACATAGTTTGGAGGGTTTTGGACTACTACTTAATGAGCCTCGGTTTGTTAGTTTGGAGTTTAACCAATACCCATATTTTATTACTATTATTATTGTGTCTTGATAACCTTTGTAATTATTGGCATAGTTTTCTTTCAGGAACTCTTTTTTCTTTCTTCTACAATTCTAATTATAGGGTTAAGATCATTCTTCACTATAAACATCCTGCAATCCTAATGTTACAGTACTGTACAAAAATCAGGGATATATTCTCATTCATAAGTTAAATAAATTTTACATAGGTCCTTACTATATTGAAAACACAATCTCTTCTGTTCCTGTTTATATGTGTTCTGTTTGATCTTGCTCAAGTCGATTAAGCTTCTGCAAGTTTGATTGTAGAAGTAGATTAAGTATTTTTCTTTATTACATTGCATAATCAGATTAATCTATAGTGAGAATTTCTACAAATTTGACTTGCTGGCAGAAGCGAAGTGAATTTGACAGAAGCACAGCGAATAGTTTGAGGGCACTTTTGAGTCACTTTTATTCATTTATTTGTTAAACTGAAGGTAGATCTAGAAATCTTGGGATGCCTACTTATCCTTAGAACCTTAAAGCATGAAAAATGACCACTCCAGGGTTAAGAAAAATGGGTTCCCAAGACTACTCTAGAAGCGTGGTGAGGGGGTCAAAATAGTGGCATAAACCCATCTTCTAGCATGTATTTTGGATTTTTCTCTCAAGCTGAAGAATGACATGGCACACCAGTGGCATATCTAACATGGATAGGTCATAAGCTATCCATATAGGTAAAAAATTTGTCATTTGGTGCCCTAGGGAAAAAGCACAACAATTTTCGTTGCGCTTCTAGCAGCGTGAAATTGCCAGAATTTGCAAAGAATCAACAAAATTTAAAAATTCTTCAAAATTATTCAAAAAATAGTATTTCTCCTTTAAGCTAGTGAATGGTAGGCTAAGAAATTAATTAATCATCATCAATTAGGTCAAGTTTGTCCCTCTTCCTTAGCTTCATTAGGGTTTTCTTCAATTTCTTCTTCAAATTCCTAACCCTAACTTGACTGATCCAATTCCTAATGTAGTAGTGTCTGGCCATGTGTCCCTGAAGCTAAGTGCCCTTGTTGTCCTTCTTCAAAAGTTTCTCCAAATGCTTATTGACTTCATCAAGACAATATTCCTTGTTCTTTTCAAATTTAGTTGTCAATGAGTTATCAATGGCCTGCTAACCTAGTGGAGGAGATAGCTCACATCGTAGTCCTTTTTGTCTCTTTAGCCCTATGGTATTTGGCCTCTTAGGCTTGATCTAAACCTCTTGATCCTCAATCTGTTCCACATCTATCATTACCTTTCCTTTTTCATCCTCTACCACCACATCAACCCTGGGTTTAGAAAGCAAAAACCGATTTACCATGAGTTGCCTATTTTCCTATTGTAAGAACGAAATCATAAAGTTGGCCTTTTCCATGTCATCCTTAAGTTGTCTGATGTGTGCCTCTTTCTCCTTGATGATTTTCTTAGGTGACTTGTCTTCCTCATGTATTTCTAGGTCTGCCATGTCATCATCAAAATGTACTTGTTCTTTCTCATGCAAAGTTGCCTCATGCTGATGTTTTGATGTTTCTTGTCCAACTGTAGTAGGTTGATCTCTTTTCTCATTGCCTCAAGAAAACACAAGCCTATTTCCTCTACTTTATGTTTTGGTCACCTCATCCCTAGGTGTCTTTATCACTGGTTTTCTTATAGAGCCAACTTCTTGAGGTCTTAGTGATGTCAATGGTGTACTTTGACTACTAGGTTGACTTGTAGCAGGCAAAAGAGAGGCTGATTACATGAATACCTCCCAAGAAAAGTTGACCTGTGACAAATGATGCAAGAAAATAACTTTGACAAAGAAATGATGGAATAAGTATTCTTGGTGATCTTTCCCTTTGCTTTTCACCTTTTCTGCCATCTTGACAAGGCTTCTATAGAGGTAATGAGGTAGGTTAAGAGGTTTGCTGGCTGTGAAATGCATGAGTAGTCTCACATGATATTGGTATATCCTTGAAAACCTACCCTCACAGGTAAAGTACTTCATGATCATCTTCATAAGAGGAGAATACTTGTCAAGCAAATGTCTAAAGGGAAAATATGCTTAGGAGAATTTTTATTAGGTGGCTTCAAAAATACTTTGTAGTTCTCAATGTTTAGGTCCATCCCTTTGAACTAGATTTCTCCATGGTAAGGGATCCCAGTGGCTATGGCAATGGAATATTTTGAAATAGTGAAGTCAAACCTTGCAATGCTGGCCTTATCCCTCCTAAAGTTGGTGGCAAAGAGGCTTGTCAATTTGGCATTGGAACCTACTCCTTGGATCTTCTCATAGAAACCTAGGTAGCCCACATGTTGGAAAGATTTCTTAGTGAAGGGTAAGGCCTTGATTTATTGGACCTTAGTGGGCTCATACCTGGAAATTTCCCCTCCTTTGTACTTTTTCTTCTCAGTTTCAGCGGTCTGTTCCTCCATGGTAAAACCCTATCTCACTAGGAGGAAAAAATTGGGTTTTCTTTTGGTAAAAGAGGGGATTTGGGACTGTCTTGTAGAGAGAGGGGAATGAAGGGGTCAGGGGTTTTCTAAATTTTATGCCATGGTTTTTTGGGCTCTCTTTCCAAAAGCACAACACTTTTGCCAAAAGGCAGCAAGGCTGCCAGAAGCACAACAAGGAGGTGAAATGGCTAACTTGGAGGTAAAATTTTCAAATCTTTGCTTGTTGGAGTGTACTCTGATGGTGGATAGATGCTTTATCATAGTTAAATGAACAAATGGTGTGCTTTTGTTGTTATTTTTATAGGATGGAAGTCGATTTTTCTCTTGGGTTATGATGTGAGATCACTTTCTTTTTTTGCAAAATGAACTGATAGGCTAGTGTACTGTAGCTTTAAACTTTAATATGCATGGTTACATCTTCAGAGAGAATAAAATGTACTTTAGAAAGAATTTTAGAGCACTTTTCCTAATTACTACTCTCATAATGATGACCTAGGTGATGACATGACTCTTTATGACCCTTTTTTATGGCTTGACCCAATAATGACACCTAATGGGTTTATGAACTGATGAATTGGACCTTTGAACTTTGCAGTATGGCTAACCATGATATGATTACTGAGATGGTTATCAAGACACTTTACTGATGACTGATCATAATGAATGATGGCATTACCAAGATGGAATTTTATGACCTTGAATATGGGGGGAGTAGTAATGAGCTAGACACTGGCCAACTAACCAACAATCAAATTTGATTTGAAAATTTATTTGAGAATATAACAATTTGACCTAATAACCCTATCAACCACATGGAAAGAGTACATTTGATCATTGGTGACTCATATACACTAACAACTAGAATGGGTGTGATTAGAACATATTAGAACATTAACCTTTAGACTTTTAACATATAGGCTCTTCATCCTTAATCACACAAGCACTTTAGCTTCAAAACATATAGAGATAGACATAAAATATCCACACCACCTAGCTCAATAGACTAATACCCACATAAAAATACATACAAGGGGTAATCTTGGAGGAGTTATACTTTGTGGGGCATTATTCCTTGTTTAACTAGTATAAAATGTTCATTGGCAGAAGTTTTTATGAACATTTTTTCATTATTTTCATCCATCATCTAAAAATATAATTGTGTTTTCCTTGTGATATTTATTTTTTTAAGATGACCTTATTCATGCTCTGTAACAAGACTAATAGTATATAGTAAAAAATGTATTTTTTTTCATCTACGTTTGGACAACTTTTGACCTTCCTTGTACTATTGAATTTGATAGTGATTCTCATTATTCAATCGTTTTGGTAAGTTCCTTTCACATGTTGGAGTGAAATATGCCATTCTATACTTATTTCTACTCTCAAACTCATCCAAACTATGGTTCTAAATGAAACCTTGGTCCAAATACTCTAATAAAAAATGAGGTAAGGAGTTACACTTGTTAAACATTGTTATGATAAATAAGTGTACTTTACAAATAGGTATTCTTTTGACACATGTTATCAGATCTTTTCCATCACATTTTTTATGTCTTTATTCATTTATAGGATTCTACTTTCTAGAAACAACTCAATGAGTAGAAATTATTCTATATTTGTTAATGATCTAGCCCATATCAATTTCCAAGTATGAAACTCCCTTTTTTCATAACTAAAATACATAAGGATATTGTGTGATCACCATCATAACAATTTATCCATGGATTATGGGGTATGTTGTATCTTAAAAAATAGTGTTTTCAAAAGGTTAAATGTTACAATGTTCATGCAGTTCATTATGGTCAGTATCAAATTTTGTAATAGGTTCATGAAAATTCCTTGAAATTGGATATTCCACAATAATTTAGTATTAGTTTAATAGTTAATGTCTCCCAGCTATATGAAGGCATTCCCATCTTGGATCTATTTGACAATGTTCTATATATTTATCTGCTTGGGAAAATGATACTCATCATGACATTAACTATATACATGATAGATATCTATAATAAATAGATAATTTTAATAATAAAATAGTTTTTAATTACAAAATAAAAAGAATTGTTAAAATTAACCACCTCATTTTAGTTTCATCTAAAGAAAATTTTTATTATGTAAAAATATATTTTTAAAAATTAATAAAAATATTTAATTTTACATTTTTTTAATTAAAATAATTCTAAATTAAATTTATTATTTAAATATGAGCTACATTCAAACATCAAATATTACATCAAAACATTTATAAGCATAAACATTTATAAATATTTATATCTTTATTAAATGTGAGTTATGAAAACCCTTATAAATATTTTACTTTGCCGATCTATAAATATTTTATTTTTAGAAATGTAAGCTACACCAAATATTACATCCAAACATTTATAAGCATAAGCATTTATAAATGTTTTTATCTTTATTAAATGTGAGTTATCAAAACCCTTATAAATATTTTACTTTGCTCATCTATAAATATTTTATTTTTAGAAATGTAAGCTATAGATTTATTATCGATTCATGCCATTTTATTTTTCTAAAAGAAAATTTAGTAAAAATTAGTAATTTTTACTAAATTTTCATAACAACATTAGAAAAATGAATTTACTCTTTTTCTTATATATCACATTAAAGAAAATGAATTTATTATATATATATATATATAGATAGATAGATATATGATAAAAATAAATTATTTTATTATAATTACAATTAAATAATTAAATAAAGGTGCACCTATGTATCTTTAAATTTTCCACGTAATTGCAATGATGGTTTCATGCCTATAGGAGCAATGACTTTAATGTGTGAAAAATTAAACAACCATATTGCCTGTTGGAGCTCATAAGCACCACTACCTCCAAAGCATTTACAAAAGATGAAAGCTATATACCATTCAATGTGTGCAAAATTAAACAACCGTATGGCAAGCTCACGCATTTACAAAAGATGAATGGTATATACCAACCTCCACAATTAAGGGAGCACATGACCTATGATATAGATAACCATATGGCCTAAACTGAGGCATTTACAAAAGATGGAGTTTATACCAACTTGCACAATTAAGGGAGCACATCACCTATGATATAGATCATAGGTGGCAACCCCCTTATAACATTTTTTCTCACTCCATCCAAGGGTGTATTAGATCATGTAAGATGTAATATTTAGGTTTGGTTTCTACCAACTTCCACAATTAAGGGAGCACATCACCTATGATATAGATAACCATATGGTCTGAGTTGAAGCATTTACAAAACATGAAGGGTTTATACCAACTTGCATGATTAAGGGAGCACATCACCTATGATATAGATCATAGGTGACATCCACCTTATGACATTCTTTCTCACTTGATCCAAAGGTGTATTAGATCATGTAAGATGGAATGTTTAGGTTTAGTTGTTGAAAGAATGAAGTTATCCACTTGTTTCAACTATTACATATAATATGTTAGTTCATAATAATTATTTCTTATAATTACATATTTTATTATTATTTTTATTTAAAGGAGCCTTACAACCTTTTTTTTGTAATTAGTAGATGTATATTAGATCACAAAAATACATAGTAATACAAAAGGTCTGTGTAACCAGACAGAACAAAGTGCTTTAGGCTAGACCAACCAAAACTGCACATAGGGCCTTAAGGAACAGTAGGTCTACTGCTTAAGAACTAAGTATCCATATAGAAGTTTGACAAGCTAAGATCGAAGCATTGAAGAGGCATACCACGCAGGGTTGCCAGACAAAACTAGACTCAAAATTGACATAGAGGGCCTTAGAAAACCCATCGCAAACAAGACAATAGTAGACATTAAAAGGAAAAAAACCAGCAGAGAAAGGCTGTTATCCAGAACAATGAAGACTTCTTTGAAGAACTCACTGATCCAATTCCTCGTGGTCCTTTGTGGGAGCACTTGGACCTGTTGCATCCTTGTCAGTTACATCATTTGGAGCCTTTCGGGTGTACTGGTACTTGACAGGGGCAGGTTTGAGATCTTCCTCCAGAACTTCAACCACAATATTCAACCCCTGGCGAATTGAAAGCTTGAAGAGTCTGATGAAAGCCCCCAGACTCTGGGACAACATTCTGAGTTCCTCCGTAAGAGATTTCATATTAATTTCTAACAAATCCAGTCTCACTATATTTTTGGCAGAGGCCATGGAAGAAGCATGATAAGCATCCTTCAGGGCCGCTCCCTGCATGCTGAGAGCTTTGGTGAGCATGGTTTTCATGCGCCAAGCTTCACTTTGAGTCCTTAAGAATTGAGTGGCTCTTGTGGCAAGAGTACCCGGGTCCGAGAGCCAGTCGGTTTCCTCCTCGATGGTGTTAATATCCAGCCCCTCCTAGACTTCATTAACCTGAGCTTCGATTTCTTCAATTTTCCTTTTTCCCCTTACCAAGACAAAGGTTTCGTAGGCTTCCCTAGCTTTCTTAAACTCCCTGTTAGCTGAAGCATTACGACTAACTTTGTTCCTCATGGTGCTATTGCAGGTATCGATGGGTGAGAATTGAGCTTTTGAAAACCAGACAGTTCGCAGAGGGCTTAGCTCGAGGATATAAGTATGGTAGAATGAAACATTTCCATTGAGATTTGTATTTATGAATGTAGGTGCAATGTAGTGGTTCGCAAATCCCAGTGGAGCCTCCATATTTTCTCCATTCCTAACATGATTAATCTCCATTAGGTTCCTACTTGTCTTTCCATGCTCTTGGTCGATTGTGCTCGTGTTACCACGCTAATGGTTGCTGAACATGGGCCACGTGTCCTTTGTTGTGTTGTTCATTATCTGACCTATATACCTATGATGGATCTTCCCCTCCTTTCGATGTGAGTGATAGGACCTCCCCTCGCGGTGCCATTTCCAGTAGTAATGACTAGGGGAATGTTCATTAATGGTTGTTCTCATGAGTCATTGAGGGGTGGTACCATGAGTACCACTTAGCCCTTCTTCTATATTCGTATTATCTTACCTGGAAAGTTGTAAACACTTGGCCCAAAGCTCCTCACATGCTACCTCATGCCAATAGGTGTCCGGGTAGTTATTATGATGACTGACTCCATAATTTGCAAGGCAATACGCCACTGCATTTGCTGTTCGTTTCACTGCCTGCAAAATAACCCCATCGAGAGCTGAGAGATGCTTTGCAATAAGCTCTGTTACTTTGGCAAGTCTCCAATGCTTTGTCACCTTTTCGGGTCGTGAACCTGTTTGCAATTTCCTTGCTGCATTGATTGCCAGTAGAGAGTCCCCCTCCACAACTGTCGACCCTTTGCCCAAGCGAATTAGGATCTTGAGACCTTGCTCTAATGCTACAAATTTAGCCTCATTGTTAGTAGCCTCCCCCAAAGATTGACTGAATATATGAAGGATTTTGCCACCATTATTGCGAAGAACACCTCCTATGCCTGCAGGGCCAGGGTTGCCCCGAGAGGCGCCATCAAAATTCAACTTGTGGAAACCTAGATGAGGAGGATGCCAGGAGGTAATTGGGGTAGCTTGCTGAGGATGCTGCACAGGAGAAATGGGATGGGCAGTTGTTGTTATTCCAAAGACCTGCATAATTTTCTTGTCATTCGCAGATGGCTCGGTCTCCTGTTGAGCTCTGCGTCTGGTAAGAGTTGTTTCCTACATGTTTTGAAGGATATTTGCTTTAATAATCTCTATTGATCTGGATTCCCCTTGAAAAACTCTTCTGTTTCTTTCTTTCCAAGTCGACCAAACTATGAACCCTGGGGTTAGCCTCCATAGAGTATTGACTGTTTCACACTTGGAATAACTGGTTCTCTAATTTGTTATGTTGTCCTGTATAGAATCTCTGGTTCTATCTGTTAGTTTAAAGATTACCGCCATCCAATCCCACATACTATTGGTCCATTCACAGTTATTGAGGAGGTGATTCATTGTTTCCTCTTCTTTTTCACATAGGTAGCAATGAGAGGGACCTATGAATCCTTTCTTTCGTAGGTTTTCCCAAGTAAGGGTTCTACTATGCATTAGAAGCCAAAGATTTTTACCTTTGGCCAATTGTTTGCATCCCAGACATTGTTGTTCCAGTCTACTTTTCTTTCCTAATCCCTTTTTTCTATGTAAATTCTAGCTTCTTTAAGGGTAAAAGTTCCCCCATCAAGTTTGCCCCATCTCAGTTGATCTTCATCCTGAGAGTAGCAGATTTTCCTTTTATCTAGAAGTGTTTGCAGAGATAAAAGGTGGTTATCCCTACCTTTTGACTGGAGCGTGTCATCTAAAACCCATTGTCTCCATTGCTGGTTCACTGTGTCGGTCTTCCAATACTGGTTCACTGCTAGCTTACCTTGCTCCTGGTGTCTTCTCTGAATGGGAAGATACTCAGGGCTTTCAAGCTTGGGAAATTGCTACCAGGCATCCTCCCAGAAAAGAGCCGTATGATCGTTTTGGATATCCCAAAAGCTATGCTCCTGAATGATGCTTCGATTGGCTCTAGCTAGGTTCCATATTGGGGATCCTGCCGGAGGTTCCATGATTCTGATTAAATTTTGAGGGATGCAGTTATCAGCATACTTGGCTTTCCAAAGCCTGGCCCAGGGTGTTTTTGGTTCTTTAACCCATCTCCACCAGAGTTTGGCTCCACAGGCTTTGTTGATAGTGTTCGGGTCTTGCAGCCCTAGACCTCCCAGGATTCTAGGTTTGCAGATTTTTTCCCAAGCTACTAAGTTCCATTTCTGCTTAGCATAGTTTCCAGACCAAAGGAAAGTTTTTTGAATATGTCTTATCTTCTGGAGAACTCCTTTGGGGGCCGGAAGAATGGAGAGCATGTACTGAGGGATGGCCTGAAGGACAACTTTATTAAGGACTAGGTAACCAGCAAAATTAAGGGCTCTGTTGGTCCAATGTTTGCTACGATTCTCAAGATTGGAGAGCATCTTCTCCCAATGGATTTTTTGCCATGGCTTGTTGGTAAGAGGGATTCCTAGGTATTTCAAAGGAAGGTTTTGCCTTTTGAAACCTAGGATAGCGGAGAGATTTTTCTGAATTGCTAAGTGGGTGTTGAAAAAGAAAATGGAGGATTTGGTTAGATTGAGGTCCATCCCTGAGGCTTTGCTGAAGCGATTTAGAATGTCTTTGAAGCCTTGGGCCTCCCTGATTGTGGGGGTGCCATGAAGCATTGTGTCGTCTACAAACTGCTGATGGGTGGTCACCGGGCAGGAGGCCAAGGGTTGGAGACCCTGTATAAGGTTTTCCTCCTTCGCCCTTTTAATGATGCGGCTCAGGCCTTCCATCAAAATAACAAAGAGAAAAGGGGATATGGGATCCCCTTGATGTATGCCTCTAGAGGGAGCAAAAGGGAGGGTTGGAGCTCCGTTGACAAGGATGGAGAATCTAGGGGATTTGATTAGGGCTAGAATCTAGTTGATCCAGCGAGTAGCAAATCCAAGGGCTGCTAATATAGCCTCCAAGTATCTCCAGCTGACTTTGTCATAGGCTTTTGAGAGGTCTAGTTGCATGATCATGCCAGCTTTTTTCCAGGATTGGAGAGTATGAACCATTTCCTGAGCTAGCAAGACATTGTCCATTATTTGTCTTCCCTCCACATAGCCAAATTACGCTTTTGATATTATTCCAGGAAGAATTGGCTTCAGTCTATTGGCCATTACTTTGGAGATAATCTTGTAGAGAACGTTGCATAATGCAATCGGGCGAAACTTTGAGGGGGTGTTGGCTTCCTCCTCTTTGGGGATGAGGGCTATGAAAGTGGAGTTTAGGGATTTGAGGATGGAAGAAGATTGCCAGGAATCTTCCACTACCTCCCAAACTTCCATGCGAACAATCTCCCAACAAGCTTTATAGAAGTCAATGGTGAAGCCATCCGGCCCCGGTGCCTTTCCATTAGGCATTTCTTTCACTGCTTCTTCCACCTCTTCCATGGTGACTGGGTGATCTAAAGATTTGTTTTGATCTTCTGTTGTTAGCCGTGGAATGGAGGTCATAACATCTCTTATCGCTGCTTCTTTGTTGATGTCCGGTTCCGAAGCAATCTGGCTAAAGTGATTTATTAGGAGGGAGGATATTTCCTGGTGTGTTTGAAGGGGAGTACCCTGTTCATTCTTCAGCCAGGTGATTTTGTTGGCACACCTGTAATCGATAGTCGAGCGATGGAAGAACTTTGTATTCTTCTCTCCTTCTTTGAGCCATTGGATACAGGATTTTTGTTTCCAAAGTATTTCTTCCTGTTGGCTTCTAGCATGCCACTTCTGTATGAGGATCTGCTCAGTGTTGGTTGCTTCCTAGGTGATGTCCCCTTGGATCCAATTCTTGTGGAGCTGCTCCAACTGTTCCTCCAGGGCTTTCTTGTCTTTGAATATATTCCCGAAGACCTTTTGGTTCCAGTCCTTTAGCCGAGCCTTGATATGCTTTAGTTTGGCTTGGAGTCTGTACATTTTGGTGCCCCTGGTATCCAACGGCTCATGCCACCATTTTGTTATTTTAGACATGAAATCCGGATGATATAGCCAAAACTTCTCAAACCTGAAGGGTTTGTTCCTCGGAGTGCCGAGGATGGCCACGTCCATGGTGATAGGCTAGTGATCTGAGCCTCCACTCGGTAAAATGTCTGAGTCCACTGTAACCCCTTCAAGGAGAATGTCTTCTGTTATAAGAAATCTATCAAGTCTGGAGGCAATTTGCCTATCTCCTCCCCTTTTGTTATTCCAGGTATATATGTCGTTCTTTGGGATGATGTCTACCAGTTTCGTTGTTCTGATAAAGTTATTGAACGCTTCTGCATCCCGATTTAGCATTCTGATACCTCCTTTCTTTTCTGTTAGCGAGGTTATCATATTAAAATCTCCTCCATAAATTGTTTTTGCCAAGGGATATCTATGCTACAGTTTGGAGAGACGTTCTAACATTGCCAATTTGTCCTCTAGTTTTTGGGGGCTATAGACATTGGTGCAGAGATAAGTGTCTGAATTTCCTATGATTTGAACTTCCAGGGAAATGGATGACCTAGAGGCCTCTGCAGAAATGAGATAAAGGGTCTGAGGATTCCAGAGAGTGGCCAGGCCTCCCTCCATACCATTTTGCTCCACCTCTATGTATTCCATTCTTTTGCCTATATTTCTACTTATCCCTTTCATTATCTGGTTGGAGCATTTTGTTTCTTGCAGAAAGATCATATCAGGCTTTTCATTAATGACTTTTTCCCTAAGTAATCTTTGTTTCTTTTGGCTGTTAAGCCCTCTAGCATTCCATGAAAGTATTTTTATATTTAACAAAGTTTTTAGGAGGTGAGCGTGAAAGCCTCAAGGGCTTTCATCTTACCTTAGTTTAGGAGCATCTGACCTAATTCTTAAAGTGCCTCGGTTTTTTTTTTGCGGCCCCTCTTTTTCCTGTGCTTGGGATTATTGTTGGTTTGATGCAAACTTAGGGCTTTTACTCCCAGACATCTTCCCTGGCTAGGAATAGTGAGTTGACTATGTCCACCTCCTCCTTAGGGATATGTTCCATGCCTTTCTTCTTCCACTGCTCTACCATGTTGAGTAGATCCATACCTTCTCGTTCTACAATTTTTCTTAGATCCATGTCCTCTGTTCCCATTTCACTAGCTATCATTTCCGAATCTTCCTCTGGTTCTTCTGTGGGTGCTGGAAATTGTGGGATGTCATTTGACAGAGGTGGACTAGGATCTTGAGTTTTCTATGCGGTACTGTGTTGGAGACCCCTCAACAGATCTTGCTCTTGAGTGCCCTCGTCTGCCTCTGTGTCTGATCTTATTACTTCGAAGGCATTGACTGTACTTTTGAAAGAGGTGCTAGCTTTAGGTAGCTGTTTCCTGTTGGCTCGCTATCTACCAGGAGGTCTTGTGAATATTTCCCTATTTTTTCCTGAGTTTTCCTTGGGTTTCTCGATTGGTTTGTTCATAGGGAATTCCCTAATCAAATGACCATGTTCGTGGCATTTCCGACATCTAAATGGGATTTGTTCATAGTCTATCACCTGAAAGAATACTTCATCTCTGAATTCTAGCCATAGACCTTCATGAAGAGCACCTGAAACATCCATCTTGACACAGATTCTAGCACATGAGGTGTACCTTTTTTGCAGGGTTGCCTCCGAAGCTTTAATGAAAGTTCCCAACTTGTTGCCTATCTGTTCCAATGCTGCAGGTCTCCAGTAGTCAATGGGGAGCGATAATAGATGAATCCAAATAGGTACATGTGTGAAGGTTTTCTGTTCTGGAGCAAAGTTGGGTTTCCACGGTCTCATGTATAGTCCTGCTGATGCAAAAAAATATGGTCCTCCATCGAAGATGCGATCCTTATCATCCAGATTTGTGAAGACAACCGTGAAGAAACCTTTGGCTCCCAGGTGAAGCCTGACGTCCCCTTTCAGCTTCCATTGTTGTTTGATCCACATGCATAGGGCTTTTTCTATAGGCCAGAAGCCCATGAACTTGCAGATCACAACGTGTACTGACATATGATCTCTGTAAGCCTACATTTCGGGGTCGGAAATTATCACGCGTAGGTTTTCTATAGTTTTGGGCTTGCATTGCCCCCGATTCTCCTGTTTTCTGGTTCTCCTGGTCGATCCTTCCTGATCTGTATCGTGCTAGGGCAGAGCTTCCATTTTCCCTGGTTCTTTGTTCTTATCCTCTCCTTCTTGTGGTACCCATTCTGGGTTAAGGTTCCCCTTGTCTTCTTCTTGACTTTTGATGTCATTTGTTTGTGGGTGATTTTGGGCTGCTCACCCACTTTTCCTTTTTTGCTTTGCCCCTTTTTCCCTGCCTTCTCAGAGCCTGAAATCTGCACCCCTTCTACTGGGGCCTTTCCTTTGTTCATCATTACCTGCTTGTAAGATGGGGCCGCATTGGACCCCATACTTTTCATTTGATGGGCCAAAGCATGCCCTCGCCTGGGAAGTTCTGTGCTGCTAGCTCTGCTCTCTGCCATAGTTGTAAGAATTATCCCAAACCGTCCAAAGGTCGCTTCAAACCCTAACTATGGATTGCGCTAAGGCTGCTACACATATCCCTCATAGTAAGCAACCCAAGGAGCCTTACAACCTAGTATGGCAAGGATGTTGCATTGAATTTTAGATGATTGGAAACATTAGATCAAGAAAATCATAGTAAACATATTATATTAAAAAAGATTAAATAATAACCATAGTATTAGTAACTATGATTTGTTTTGAAAAAAACACATAATATCCATATCACATTAAAAAATATTTAAATAATAACAATACATATTCACGTCACCAAAAACTTAAATAATAATAATAACATATTAGTAACTATAATATCTAAGAATTCCATATTAACACTTAGTTAATTGTAATATATGTAATTATACTTGATATGATTATTTTAATATAATTAAAAACAGGTATATGTCTCTATTCTATAAATATAAATATAGGCATAAATATATTTAAAATACTAGTGGTTATAAATTAGATATGCATTTTACCTTCTAAACTAAAATAATGATAAATTCATATTTCATGCTTAAATAATAGCCATACATATTTGTAACTATGATTTGTTTTGAAAAAAACACATAATATCTATATCATATTAAAAAACAATGCATATTCACATTACCAAAAAATCAAATAATAATAATAACAAAATATAAATTAGATATGCATTTTACCTTCTAAACTAAAATACTGATAAATTCATATTTCATTTATTTAAAATATATTGTATTTTTATGTGCCATTGTGTACTATCCTGGACCATTGATATGGTGTGTTAGACGATTACAGAATTTTCACCCGTTGGATCATTATAGGCAGTGGTAACTGCTGCGTTGGAGGTTGATTACAGGAAACATTCCGCTGGAAGTTCGTTCGTTACATTAACGACTCATGTCACTCTGTATTTTGGGACTGTAAAAAGGGGAGAGGAATGGGTAGCTCCAACGGCGGTGGTCAAATCAGTCTGGGTGGCATGTTTAGGGCGGTGGCATGTAAACCGTCTCTCATATGCAGTGAAAGTGGGAGAGCTCTGGTTTCACACCATTCTCGTCTGGAGTTTATTTTTTTGTCTGTACATAACGAAAATTACTCTGTATCTGCAGCAGGGCTTGTGGCTGGAATGAATCGGAAGCCTTTGGTGGACGATTTGTCTCCAGAATTAATAGGGGAGTATTAGTCGGTCATAGCTTACACTTCTATGTGTTTTATACTACCGTGGCGAATTGCCACAACAACCAAATCTCTAATTATATAGATTATTAAATTAAGTAATTATATGAAAAAAAAATTAAGTAATTTTTTTATTACAAATATTAAAAACAATATTTTTAGTAATTTGTATTTTTATTAAAAGGATGGCTTGGGATTGGCATCACTCTTCTTTTTATTACAAATATTCAAGTCTACGTTTCATGAAATTTTTATAAAATTACTCTTATTTTATAAATAAAGATTTTTTTATTACAAATATTCAAGTTTACGTTTCATGAAATTTTTATAAAATTACTCTTAATTTATAAATAAATTTTTTATAAAATTACTCTTATTTTATAAATAAAGACGTGTATTATTTGAATTATTAAGGTTTTAAATTTTTTATTATAAATATTTTAGAGTTTAATATTTGGAGAGTTTAACGTCAAATGTTTTATTTCAATCAAAGGAATTTTGTAGGACTAGAATGAATTCTTTACTAATTATAAGTTTGTGTAAGCATTAATTGTTATTATTTATATAGATACATCCAATATAAACATGTTTCCAAATATGAATAATTGATGGATCAATAGTGTTTCAATAGTCTATAATTAATATAGATGTTAGTATTTAGGGAATAATTTATTGATTCAACTTAGGTTGTAAAGTAAATTTATAGACGTCACTTTTTTTTATTACAAATATTTAAGTCTACATTTCATGAAAATTTAATAAAATTACTCTTATTTTATAAACGAAGACATGTTTTATTTGAATCATTAACATTTTAAATTTTTTTATTACAATTTTTTTTAATATTTTGTTGTTTTTTAAATTAATTATTTTCTAGAATGTATTCTTTAAAGTTTTCTGAGTTTGTGTAAGCATTGATTGTTGTTGTTTATATAGATATGCCCAATATAAACAGGTTTCCAAATGTGAATAACTGATGGACCAATAGTGTTTCAATAGTCTATAATTAATATATACTCTTAGTATTTAGGGAATAATTTAATGATTCAACTTAGGTTGTAAATTAAATTTATAGACCACTATATGGTATTAAAGTGAAATTTATAAAGTGAAATTTATAAATAAAAACGTATATTATTTGAATTATTAAATTATATTTAGTAAATATGTCTATCTCTATGGTTAAGTAACCAAATTTGCATTATAAGCTATATTTTAGAGTTTAATATTTTGAGAGTTTAAAGTCAAAATTCTTATTCCAATCAAATGAATTTCGTAGGACTAGAATGCATTCTATTTTTTTTTTAATATATTGTTGTTTTTAAATTAATAATCTTACTTACAAGATCTTATATTTAGTAAACATGTCTATATCTATGATTAAGTAACTAAATTTGCATTCAGGACTATACTTTAGAGTTTAATATTTTTTTGAGAGTTTAAGGTAAAAATTCTTATTCCAATCAAATGAATTTTGCAGGACTAGAATGCATTTTTTTATTGATTATGCAAAGGCTCGTCTAAAGCTTTTTGAGTTTGTGTAAGCATTAGTGTTTATAATAGATACTTGCAATATAAACATGTTTATAATTGATGGATCAATAGTGTTTCAATAGTTTATAATTCATATAAATTGTTAGTATTTAGGGAATAATTTGATGATTCAACTTGGGTTGTAAATTAAATTTATAGGCCAATATACCGTAGAAACCTTTTTTAAAGTGAAAAGAGATCTTTCTAGTAATTTTGCTTGGAAATGACAACTCATAACTCTTTCATAGAAACATTATTTCATGGTTGGAGTAGGACTTTATGACATCAAAAATCCATCGTGACGAGGAGTAACCTATTATCATAAAAATTCATTACAACTTTGATTTTTCCCACAAATTTTTATCAAAATGGATATAAATAGGAGCCTTCTAGAGGTCATTCAACTCAATGCAAGTGATTTTATGTGCACCTCCATTATGAAGGAATGCCAAAAGATAGCAAGCAAAAATAGGATTGTCTCCAAAAATTCATTAGATTTCAAACCCTAACCGTTAAGAAGAGGAAACTCCTCACAAAGATAGAACAACGAGCATTATGGAGTAAAAAATATGTTTGCTTTCAAGCATAGTTACCAAGTTCAAATGCAAATTCAAGTTTGATTCAATATGGGAAATGATGGCATTAGATGGATCCTGGGTAATAAATGGTTCATTGGAAGCGCAGGAGGAAGCTCACCTTGACAGAGCACTTCTACCACCATGATCATCACATGTAATTTTTTGTACTGAGAACACAATCAATGAAGTCCTACTCAAGCCTCCCAAGCTCTTCGTCCCATCCCTGTAAGTTCTCTGTCAATTCAATCATTCCAACCATGAAATTCTCTTTCTATGGTTTTGTTTTTTTTCCTCAAATCCTAAACCTATGGCTGAAATATGTGCAAACCTATGTGTATGAACTCAATGTAACTAAAAATTGTTGGACGCATTAGACCTTTAAAGCCATGAAATTCCCTTTCTGGGGTTTTATTTTTTCCTCAAATCATAAACCTATGGCTAAAATAGGTGCAAAAGCAAGGTGGGATTCAGAAAGTAAGGGTCTCTCTCTTAGCAACCAAGAAGATATTTGTTGTAAATTTCATATTTGTAAAGATTCAATTATCAATTTCAAAGTTCAAAGTTTACATTTTAAATTTCATTAATTTAATTTATTTCCTTGATTGGAAATATTTTATAAATTAAAACTTAATAATTATTAAATGGAATTGGGGTCTCCATTCATGAGGCCCCTATTGTAAAGTTAAATTTATTTATTACCTTTTCTTAATAAGTAATTAAGGAAAGTTCCAAACTTGACAACATCTAGATCACATAACATATCACATCATTTTTCATCTTTATTATTATTCTATATGCTATAGCCTTAAAGCATTTCCTTTACCACATATGGTATAATTATTAGTAAAATATATTCTATGAAATTAGAAACGTTCTCAAAACTCTCATTTAATTAAAAATGGTTAACCACATTTTTACTATTTATACAAGGACCATAGTGTGAAATGGGAAATGCTTTTCACTAACGAATAAGTGCAGCAAACACCACCAGTAGCACTAAACTCAAATCGACGTCTCGTGGACAGTTGAGTTCCATTGTAAATTCGTTACGCACCAAAGCCTATCACGCTCGGCTGGAAAATCTTTTCTCTCCAAAACGAACAAGATAGGATTATTTTTAAAAAATAAAAGAATAAAATAGAATAGAATACTTAATATAAAAAGTACAAGTATAAATTTATTTTAATTAGATTCCAAACAATCACCTAATAAAAACAACAACATATATGTTCTTCCAATAAAATGAATATAAAAGTTTTTAGTTTTAATGAAATTTCTTCTCCATCATAGTGATAGTTTAAAATATATATTATATGAAAGTGCGTAAGGTTATCTCAAAACGCTCAGGTAATTGAGCATGGGCAACCACTTGTTATTTATTTATTTAAATAGAAAGAGAATGCTCCGTTACAACATAACATTTGATGTTACATCATGGCTTCAAAGATGAGGCGGTATGTTACTGCAGCAAATACCACCATTAGCTGCAAGTTCACATCGAGGTGTGTCTGATGGACAGTCCGGATCCGAATTGCAGTGCGCATTCGTATTACAATGGTAGTCTAACACACCCGTCGCTGTCACACCCTGACCGCCTGCAAAAATCATGAAATTAAATGTTATTACGCACAAATTAACTAACGTTTATACATTAAATGACACACACATAGTAAGTAAATCAAATGAAGAAGATGAATGTTACCATGGGCAGCGAAAATCAAGAAAATGACTGCAATGAAGCCCAATAACATTTTGACATTCATGGACACGCCCATGAGTTTTCCCATTTCTCTCCCCACACACAATGCACACAGCAGGCAACAGACAACAAAGGCAAAACAGTGTCTCCGGATTATAGTTTGACTCGACTCGACTCGACTCCTCAATGAAAAGTGGCACTGCTTATTACATATTTATAACATTCTTGCTAACTTACTCAATGTAAAGATAGGTATCTGCAAAAAAATCCGCGAGGGTGCAGAAAACATATTGGGAAACGTCAGAAAAATTTGGCAGACGGTCGAAAATAGTTAAAATTCAATTTTTCCTTTTTACAAAGTTAGTAAAAATTGGCAAAATTCAGGAAACATTGGGAAAAATCGGAAGAAAAAATTGGCGAAAATCTGAAAAGGAAAAAAATCGACCAAGCAAAAATCACTGCTTTGGGGGCCGAAGAATCAACTCACCTAAAAACTCGCGATTCGCCGTAAAATCAGCCATTTCATCATATGATTGATAACAGTGCCGTGCTGTCACTGCAAAAACATTCATTTCATTCAAAAATATTTCTGGTAGAATTTGTAAATTCTGTCATTTCTCGGAATTTCTCTTAAATTTCGCTGAAATTCTGGAAAATCTTGGCAGAAAAAATGTTTCCCTCTGAAATTTCGCTGAAATTCTCGAATTTCTGGGCTGAAAAAACGTTTCACTGATATACTTTGACGACTACAAGTTTGTGGTTCTTGGACGACTATAGCTTATTCTAGGAGTTTGAATAACCTACACACTTCAGTGAAATATCTAACTTAAATAAATGAGATGTATTAATATTTTAATTTATTTGGTAATTCCTTCTTCGAAATCGTTTATGTTAAGATAAGGTGAGATCGTAATATTGGTAATTGTAACACTGATTCATTTTACAATTATCTTGAGTTCCTAATGTAACAGGATGTTTCAAAGTGTATGGTTAATTTTTTTTATTATAATTAATTAATTAGAATTAATTATTTAAAATTAATTAAGATGGTTAGAAGATGTATTAACCTAAAAAATTTAGAACTAAGAATATATTTAATTGTAATTATAATAAAAGAAGTTATTTTAATAAACCAATTCATTTCAATTTTTTTTTTTTTTGTAAGTTTAGAGGATATTTTCATTAGTTTTCATCAAAAGCAAGTTACAATCATAATCAAGGAGTCTAGTGGTAGTATAGAAAATTAAACAAAAATGATTGCAACAAGAGGCAATCATATTGTTATTCATCCACAAGAGATGGGTCTTTAGCACTTGAACCAGGTAATTCAGAGTGAGGAAGACACATAATAATTGTAAATCCATAAAACAAAAAATAATATCTAAGAGCAAAACATATTCTTATTTCTCCTTGGGAGCCCCCCTACTCAAGATTCTTTTTTCTTTTCTTGTATATTATCAAATTTTCTGGTAGAGAGATGGGATGCAATGGTTTGCACATTTTTCGTAACGGTGAGTCATATATGAGTCAACAAAAAATACAAATGACAAATTTTCCATATCAATTTTGATAGCAAATAATAAATAAAATGATGCATCATATATTGATTGAACATTTTCAACTCATATGACGAAACACACCCCCAAATGACCCTAGCCCTAACTAAGGGTAGAAAGAGGTAGTTACTAGATTGACCCAATCTCCAAAGTCCATTTATGGAAATGGTGACTAATTTTTTTGGCCTTTACAAGAAACATATTACATCCTTTCAAGCTTCTTGTCAAGACTTTTCCAAAGACATAAAATGTATCTTTATCTGACTCCCAGATTAAGAGATCTATGACCAATTATATTTTTCCACTTCATTAGGATTTCCATGTGGCACCCATGAGGTTCCCAGATGGCACCCATGTGTTCCCCACATGGTTCCAACTTGGTTATCCACATCATAGGCCACATGGAAATTTCCAAACCATTTATATCCTAGGTTGCATATATCCATTATCGACTCACTCACATACCATACCCTTCTAAACAAATAAATTCTCATACACACACATATCTGAGCTACAAAGGCATGGGCCCCTCCTTGGCCACCTCATCCAGGGGATTAAATCTCAGGAATTCCATACACGATCCCCTATTTAATTTTCTAAGATGACATTTTTGGGGTTGCATGGATCCTTGTAGACCACACATGTCCCCATACCTTTGCATGACTCCAACCTTCCACCTCACATGATGAACACTGACCTACTTTGCCACGTCTTTCCTGGAAATAAAATAACACGACTTTAGTACCAAGCATCAAGCGATACTTCTAGGAAATAAATTTTGCGGTGATGTGTCCTACCATAATCCCCGCTTAGCACTAACACTAACTTTCTAGGCATTCCTTGGGTTTTGCTAGACCCTATGTGGTATGGCTCATGTATGAGTCATGTTATAAATACATTGGATCCTCTGCCAGCTACGCCGAATGAATTAGTTCCTAGTCCCACTATGCCAAGTAACCATAGGACTTAGATCTCAAAAGATTATACCATACCATCCATCCAATTCTCCAGGGTCCGACATCCGAGGTGACATCATCTTCCATATCCCTTTTGTTCACATGAATCATAACTATAGTTTCCATCGAGTGTCGAAAATGGCTCCACTGCGATATCAACCTAGCGATTTGATCTTGGGAGTTTCTCCTTGGTCCTCTCTTTGAGAAATTTGGGGGAAAAATATTGGGGTTCATTTAATGGTTATAAACACTAATCAAAAGATGGTCCATATGTCCCTTACTTATGCACTTGGTCACTGTCCCTAGTCACAAGGTCAAAGAAGGTTAAACTGTCTCCTTCCAAAGTCTTGTGTATCAACTTAAGAATTCTAGCCTTGCACCTTGTAACTGTTAATACACGTATAAGCTCCTTTTGATGCATAACCTTTAATATTAAAGAGTATATGTCGACCCTTCGAGCCTACCCCTTCAAGGCTTTACAGGTACTCAACCATGGCTTTTAGTCCACTTTACACGTACATTCATTTATATTATTTGACATGATGTTGTCTCTTGAAAGATTATTGAAATCCTGGCCTAACTTGGCCTCTAGCCTGCAAGCAGATATATATATATATATATATATGAAAAATTGCTAATCCTCTTAAGGTTACAATTTATAATCCAAAGCCCACTGACCTCATTATTCCCTGTATACAATCACTCAAATAATTAATAGAGGTTTTATACCTCTTCATATATAGGTCATTTAGACCAATTTGTAGATTGATGACAAATACAAGAATAAACCATCTTCCTAAGGGAAAAATTTAGTAGCACCTCTACACAGGAATTTACATTCCTTATTATTAACTTGAGTGATTCATTAACACAGTGACCAAATATACTAGAGGGTTAGTACAAATAATTATTCACTAATAGATAATATTATCAAATAACTATTCAATAATAGATAAGATTATCTCTTCATGGTCAAATAGTCTTAGGATTACTTTCAAGCTTAGAAAATCCATAAGAATGCACCATTCCATAAATATTTAAGCATGATAAGGACATTCCTTAGTCATGAAAGAAAAAAAAAACTCATTAACATTAACAAAACATTATTTCAACATAATTAAGAGAGGTATAATGATCATAAGAAAAAAAACATTAAGTATACTTTTCTTATAGGAAATATGGAAATTGAGAGTAGAAATCTAGCTCTCCACCTAACTATATATAAGCTACAACCATAATTACTTGTATTTTTCACCCCTATGCTAAATTATAATGCTTGAGGTGGACTTCTTTTAATAGGAAACTCAACCAATTATAACAATTGATACAAGATGTGGCAAGGTCACTCTACCCTCATTCACTAGCTATAGAAACTTCCAGTCAAAAATATTATTTACATACATGAATAACACCCATGCCAAGATATCATAGTAGAGAGAGTCTCAAATCACTTTTAGGAGAGGAGAATGCACATTGAGGGAAGTTTCATCAATGCATAAGCTAATGATAGGTAAAGAGACCACCTATCTAAATAGTTAATCATTGAGTTAAGAACCAAATATTTACCCACAAGAAAACTCCTAATGGTTCACCATCCCTTACAAGTACCTGAGAGTACATTCCCATATGAATAGGTTCACCAATCCACAAGATTCCATTAGGTTCTTCAACCTTTGGGTAAGCCACTGCTCTCTATAATGTTTTCAACCAGCAAGCTCCTATGAAGGTTCTTTAGTTTGTTCACCTTCTCTAGAGATGGATACTTACAAGACTTAACACAACTCTCTCCCCACTTTTCACCTCCACCCTCGAAGGAAATTTTCTTACAATTTTCTTCACAATTTTCTTCCACTGCATATGTGTGAGAGATGGAGAGTTCTCTAGTTCATTGTGTATGCACTCTCAATGTTTGTTCCTTACTGCATATGCATAGAATCCCTTCTCTCCTTCCACATTATTCCATTCATGCTCTTCCCCAATAGAGTAACTATATGTCTTTTTCCAACACTCCACGTAGTCACCCTAACATTGACAATTCAACCCATTCTGTTATTTTCAATGTTTGTCCTATTTTCTTATTGTTAGAGTTAACGACATATGGGCCTATAATTCCTATTTTCGGTTAATTCATGGCACAATCATCCCATTTAAAAACTCGATCAACTAGGACTGATATTTAAAACAATCCATTCCTCAAGCAATCTGGAATATGTGTCCTTTTCTCTCATCCTTTTATTAATTACAATTATTTACATTGAGAGATTATTAACCAGGGGATGTTAGATTCCCCTTCCCTTTGAGGGTAACACCATCCTCAGTGTTCAATAACCATATACAACCAAAACATGCTTTAGACCAAGCATTATTGATATGGATCATTATATACACATTTTACAACATTTACACTATATTTACATTCTCTTTACTTAACAAATAAGAAAGGATATGATGCATGCATTTGGTCATCCATTTCCCATGTGGCTTCCTTAACCCTAAATTGCCTTCACTACACTTTGACTTGCTCTATTACTTGATTCTAGAGCATGAGTTTCATCTGATGCATGATGCATAAAGGTTCCAGTTGGAACTCCCCCTCTATGTCTACGTGTAACAAAAACAAATCAATTACATTATTATCATACTACACATATATTTTGAGAAATGAAACATGAAAGTAATCAATTTTTTTATTGATGGAGGCAAGGCTAGCCTAGAGGCCACTAGCCCTATTCTTTGGAGCACTTCAAATGGCCCACAAAATCATGGTTCTAACTTGGCACATGACCCAAATCTTAAGGACACACTCTTCTTGGGCCTAACTGATAGTAAAACATGTTCCCCAAATTGGAATTCCTTTTGAACCCTATGTTTGTATGCATAGCTCTTTTTCCTATATTTCTCCACCTTTAAGTTCCACTTAATAACTTACATTTTCTATTCCATATCCTTCAACATATAAGGCCCAATAAGGACCTTATTCACTAGATCATTCCAACTCATGGGAGTATTACAAATCCTCTTATAAAGTGCTTCAAATGGGATCCCATTATTGTATGCAAACTCTACAAGTGGAAGGTATTATCTACACTTCCTTAGTTGGTGCATTACATACATCCTTAACATGACCTCAATTATTTTTTTTTATTTTTATCGATTTTCCCATTAGTTTGTGCATGGTAAGTTGTGCTAGGTTCCAACTCAATTCTCAATCCTTCAAATATCTCTCTCAAAAACTTTGAAGTGAAATTAGCATCTTTATTAGAGATAATATTCATATGGACTCCATGCAAACTCACAATTTCCTCTATGAAAATTTGAGCCACACCAGTGGCTGAATTAGTAGACATAACAACTACGATGTGATCCACATTGCTCAATTTGTTAACCACTACCATTATTTCATCATGTTGTTTATGAGTATTTGGCAAACATGCAGTAAATTCCATCGAAATAACATCCCACTTCCATTTCAAAATGGGAATAGGATGCAACAAGTCAGCTATATGCTTTCAATCAACCTTTATTTTTTGACATTTTATGCAGTTGGAGATGAAATTAGCCACCTCCCTTTTCAAATTAGGCCAAAAAAAAGAATTTCTTGATGGCTGATGGAATCTTTTGGTAACCTGGATGATTGGAATATGGTTTACATGAAACTCTTTTAGAATGAGCTTCTTCAAGTCATTTTCATTTGGCACATAGATTCAATTCTTGAATCTAATCAACCCATCATTTATAAGGTGGTATTCCATATCCTTTTCACCTTCACATGTTTTTTGTAATTTCTCTTTTAACTACTCATTTTTTCATCTTGTTTCCTAACATTTCTTATCCTTCCTTCAATTTCGATTTCATATAACTTATGCTGCTAATTAGTTCATTTTGTACTCTCCTTCTAAGTGCTTCAACCACTTTTTTCTCTTTTCCATTTATATATTTGATTTCAAAATAAAATCATATGACTGTGTCCATCCATATCTCTTGCCTTGCATTTAGCTTGGGATATTCAAATAATTTTTTCATCTTTCCATGACTAGTCATCAGAGTAGAACTTCTAACAAAGAGGTAGTGCCTCCACATTTTCAATGAATGGTTGATGGCAGCCAATTTCAAATCATGAGTTACATAGTTCTTCTCATGTTGATTCAGTTTTGTGTGATTCATAATAGACCACTTGGCCTTCCTATATGAAGACTCCACCAAGTCCCTTCTTGCAAGCATCTATGAAAACCACAAAATCCTTTTACAGGTTTCCAATTCTTAGCATCGATGAATTAATTAACAACTACTTCAGTTGATTCAAGCTTGCAACACAATCAATTGTCCACTCAAACTTATTCCCTTTCTTTTGGAATGTAGTAATTGAGTGGCCAATATTGAGGAAGTTCTCAATGAACCTGTTATCACTATGTAATTTTTGAGGTTGCAAAAGAAAACCACAGAGCTAACTACCAACCACTTTGGAAGTTGGGATCTAGCCCCACTAGCTTCAGAGAGGGCTCTCTCTATCAAATTTTATTTTATTTTGATTAAGGATTTTATGCTAGTTATTAATGTAAAAACTTGGTTGTTGAATTGGTTTGGTTGGAACAACAAGGGAAGGCCATTGGGCAATGGAGTCAGAAGAGCTTGGGGTGATTAATTTGCATAAGTATCAAGCTTAAGTGAAACAGGGCAAGGTAGGCATACTATTGGATCTTTTAGATTCAAATGAAATGGAGTGGAAGAAGAGAAATATATTTAATTGAAGCTAAAGAGAAGTTAAGAATTCTTTAACTTGATATCAGAGGAAAACATTTAGAATTGTCAACACTGAGTACAGAGTGCTAAGAAACAAATTTTGTAATTATACTTTCTGTTTAAAGATTAAGAATAGAGAATACATAAGCATGATAGGTAAAGAAAATAAACAAAGAAGAATATATGCACTTCACTAAATATATAAGACATAGGAATCATGAAACAACTTGTCTTGTATTACTGCAAAAGGTCACTTGAACTCAGCGAACAACTTTATAATGAATGGTAGTCTTTCTAATTACAAATCCCAACCTCTATTACATCAAATTATGAAGTATTTATACAAATTCTACACTAAAATATCTTGAAAAAATATCAAGATCTGTTACAAATATCTCAAACTCTGTTACACAAATAGAAATGAAATATAGTACATTCCAAACTAATAAATCTACTTGGAACTATCTTTGTGGATTACCGATGACAAAGAAGAGAAATTCAAATTTGATAGCAACTCTTATTTGATGAGGTGACGTCCAAGTCACTAACTGTGTTTAAGCTTTTTCCTCCCAAAATTCTGAAAAATATGGTCCAGTGATCCCTTTGTATATCCCAAACCATAACAGTTGTTTGAACACCAAGAGAGGTTTTTGTACATGAGGATGTTACAAACAAAAATCTATTTCAGGTTTTGAAAATTCATTCTGAGATATTTTTAAACCATGTTTTAAATTACTTTGTTGTATCAGAAAAAGCATAGTTTTAACTAACCATGAAACATACATATGACATGGAGGCGAGAGGTGACATGGAAGTGGGGGATGATGTGGAGGCACATGGTTGGCATAAATATTTGGTGTGTGAATGCAGGAGGAAGGCATGGGAATGGAATGGTAAGTGGGAGCGGGATCAAGCGAGAGGAGATACATGGCGGTAGGGGAGTGGAGGTGGAGGGTGACGTAACCGGAGTGCGGATTATGGAAGGAGCGGTGAAAACCACTTTTGGAGGGTGTTAGGAATTGTATATGGTAAGTGAGGGGGGGGTAAGAAATAAGGTAAGAGGGACACGTAGCATTGGGCCTCGCGGGGAGGGAACCACTTTTTGGACCCCCCCGTCGATAAAGGTAGGATGGCAAGGAGGGGCCAAAAAGAACTATCGACCATTGATCTGGCAAAGTGATGATCAGGTGGTAGATTAGAGCTTGTAATTTAAACACATATGACAAATCTCCATTTGTTGTTTTCAACTCTACAATAAAATTAAAGCTATAGTACCAAGGCCTTATTACAATTTATTTAATCACATTTAAATGATGTGATTAATTTAATCTAAACATACATAATTATCCTCTAATGTTGCATTTCAACTTGCAAGCATATTTTTTTATTTTTCTTAAGGGTTTGACCTTTTTTTGGAAATAATTTACAACATGGAATATTAATTACAACATATGAAATATAATAATCATCAGTAATAATCAAACGATCCTATAAAAAATTATAGGACCCTAACAGAACCTCCTATAATGGCTTGCCAGTCCCATGAAGGACCTCTTCAGCCACATTCTAAGATGTTGTCCATTGTATTATGACCTTAATATTTTATGGATCAACTACTACTCCCTGATTTGAGACATTGTGTCACAAGTAATGGAGTTGTGACTAAAGAAGACACATTTACTAATATTTTCATAAGACTTTCCTCTGTTAGCAATTATAGTATTATGACAAAATGTTATTCATGTTCCTCCTTGGTCTTTGAATAGACCAAAATGTCACTAAACCAAAAAAACTACAAATATTTGCAGATAGGGGCACAACACTCTATTCATCAAGCACATGAAAGTTGTAGGGCATTAGTAAGCCCAAAGGGCACTACCAAAACTCATAAATTCCTTATCTCATTTTGAAGTTTTTTTATGAATATCCTTTTCCTAAATTCTCACTTGATCATAAGCTATTCTCATATCAATCTCCGAGAAAACTGCTACTCCTCTTAACTGATTGAACATATCATCAATCCATGGGATGGGATATCTATTCTCGATGGCTACCTTGTTCAATTATCTATAGTTAATGCACAAACTGAGAGTGCTATCCTTCTTCTTCCTGAACAAAGCTGGTGCTCCCCATGGAGACACATTTGGACTTATGTATCCCCCGTCCAACATTTCCTTGAGATATAACTTTGGCTTGACTAATTCTGGAGTGCTCATTCTATATGGTGCCTTTGATGTTGGGGTTGATCCTGACATTAATTCAATAAAGAAACCCACCTGTCTATGAGGAGGAAACTCAAGAATTTATTCAAGATAAGCATCTGAGAAATGTTTTAAAATAGGGAAAATCATCAAAACATTAGTGTCATCATTCTCAACCTTGCAATTAGCTTCAATGCTACTAGATATTTGTATAAAAAATAAAATACATCCCTTTCTACAATTTCTCTTTTCTTGCATAGATAAAATTAATCTCACCAAAGTGGGTTTCAACTTTTCCTACAATACCCTATGATTTGTATTTTCATCAAGGAATTTGATGGTCTTCTTAAAATAATCTACCGTGGTTCGATTTAGGTACAACTAGTCCATAAGAAACAGTGCGATATATGCTCATGATGGAAACACATTGACTTTTGTAATAATTAGTATCTTTTTCAATACGATTTGACAAGCCCTCTCCCGATGCCCAATTATTATTTTTGTCCTTCACGCTAGTTGAACTAACCAAGACTCATTATGTGATTCCTTCTTCAGTGCACATTTCTCAACAATAGTTGGATTGATGTAACTCAAATTTGAACTAGGGTCAATCAAAGTTGAAATGTTTTGGTCACAAAGCATAACTTCCATCTCTATAATCACTTCGTGGTGATCAGTTTGATGACTATTGCATAAACCTCGAGAATATTTTGAGCCATGTTGATCACTATCTCTTCTTCTTGTGCATTATACAGCCTCAGACTAGTGTGCTTGTGTTGTGGGAAATGTTTCCTTAAGTGATTCCATCCACAAGTCGAACACTTATATGGACCTTTCCCATAACCCTTGGCTTCTTCTTCAGTAGAGAGGGTTATACTGGTAGCGTTGGACCACTGTTGATTTTTTTGTTTAATAAGAGTTGTAGTCATTCCCTTGGTTTCTTTTTTCCTATTCCATTTTAACTTGGAATTGCTTTAAATTCCCAGTCCGACTTATGGTAAATTATGCACCTAGACTTCTCATAGAAATGCTTCAACTTCCGAATTTCATCCTCTAATCTATTGGCCTCATCAAACTCAATTCTATCCTTGAAGGATTATGATAGTCCACTAACGTACCTCTAAATCGTTGGTTTCTCTTCCTTAAACCTTAGGAACTCTAATAATTTGGTGTTATACTCATCCTCTATCATTTAACCCAATATGAGCTCACAAAATTCATTTACATTGTTTTCAAAGTATCTCTCAGATAGATAATTGTTCCTAAAATATTCCTAAAATTCCTTTTAGGACATCTATTTTTCTCTTATTCCCTTTACATTTTCAGGTACTCCAAGCAAATGTCAACCCCGCCTTTTAGGCTAAAATTAGTTATCTTTTTTTTCATGTTTTCTAAATAGGTGTGAATTTGGGAGAATTTTCCCATTCCTAATACCCAAGCTTCTTCATCCTCTGATTTATTTATTTCACCATCAAATGTAGGAGGCTTGGACTTTTTAAAAATGCTTCATTACATATTCTCTCTCCCTTATTTTCCCATAATGACGCTAGTAATGATGATGATGTGGCCTTTTGTGGGAATTCTCATACTGTTGTTCATGTGTGCTTAAATACTTTTAAGGAGTACTTAATAGAGTGCCTCCTTTCACAGTGTCATCACTGGATAACCTATTACTCTTTTTACATCTAGTCTCATTCTGCCCATTAGTTCTTTATTTTGTCTCAAAGGACTTTGCATGTCCCTATGGTTGATATACAACTCATGTTTTCTTTTCCTTTGCAAGTCTGAGGCTTTGCAATATGGTTGCATTGACTTTTGCTTGTTTCTGTTGTTCTCTGATGAGCCTCTCATTGTCAACCTTACAACTCCTTAATGTTTCCATCAAATCAAGAGAGTTTTTCCCTCCCCACTTCTCAATTTATCTTTCTTCTTCATATCTGTGTTGTGATTAATCAAAGCTATTCTACACCATTCTATTATTCATTCCTTGGTACTTCAATACTAAATTGTACCATCCTTTGTTGTTCATGTGGTATTTGACCTTCATCTCTTTGGACCTTAGTGTCTTCTTATGTGCTACAACTCACACACATAATTCTTAGGTTTTAAGAAAATTCAAGTACATAATAAGGAATATCACCTTAGCTTGTTGTTGGAAATTTGATGGTGTAAAACTAACTGCAACATTACACCTCACTTAACACATCAATATCAATAAAATCATATCAATCAATAATACAATGCTACATACCCATATTCATCATCATGAAGACACATCAAACATTAAATATGATTATTTTATTTAAAACTGATATAAATATGTGTTTTTAAAATTTTAAAAATCTCTTTATTATATAGTTTCGAATTTTTATATATTTACATTAAATATGTAAATAATAATTAAAAAAATATATTTAGATCTATATTATTAACTAGAATTTTATTATTTTTTAATATTTTGAAAGTTGAAAGGGAAAAATTATTGTTTATGATGATGATGATGATGATGGTTAACGTCCGCTGAGACCAAATAATGGTCTATCGGACCTAAAGAAACAAATTATCTATTTTGATTTAAGATTTTATTCCTATGCTCAAAAAGCTTGGAGAGAAGCCTCCCGAGCTCAATATAATTTTGACATTGTAAAAGGCTAGGAAGGTCAGTATTGTAACAAAGATTGTGAAACTGAGATCTAATGTGGTTATATGCGGGGCACTCTAAGAGGAAGTGGTTTTCATCCTCGATGTTCCTATTTTCACATATATGGCAGATCCTTTCCGTCCATGGCGTTTTAGGAACTGTCTAATGACCTGTTTCACTATGGAGCTCATGAGAATTCGTTCTAATCTTTGCTATATTAATTTTCTTCTTTGAGCTAGTTAAAATAGAGAGATACTTTTGATTTTTTAGGGTGGGGTTGATGACCTTCTTATAATAACTTAATTTTCTTTTAGCCGGTATATCTTTCTTACACCACATTTTTCTTTGAACTTAGAAGTAACAATATCTTTAGTGTTATTTATAGTTTTACATTTTAAATTAAGAAAGATAAAAAGAAAAATAATAATTAAATAAATTTGAAATAAATATAAAAAAAATTACAATGTTTAAATTAGATAAAGATTTGGAATAATGAAGAAAATTGTAAAAAATATATTCAAAATAGATTTATATTAATTTTTAGAAAAATTTTAAAAAATTATATATATATATAATTTTTTTAACTTTAATAAAAATTAGTTATATAAACCATATTTTAAAATATTTTATATGAAAATTCCGTAGGTTCCTTTCAAAATTCTCATTCAATTTAAAAAATAAATAATAAAAACAAAATAATCTTTTTATATTAATGAAGATTAATTATTGAAAGGATATTTTAAAATATATTTAATGAAAATATAGAGGCTTTTCCCAAAACTCTCATTTAATTGAAAGTGGGCATGCACTTTTTATTACTTAAACAAGGGCGGTTGCAGACGCAGCAAGTCCCTGCCAATATGTTGAAGTGCATGGCCCTTTAGTTGAAAATTTCATAGGAACAAGGGTAATTTATATGAAGGGATTAGCCCATGTTATCATACATTTAATGTTGGATTGCATTAAAATATCCTCACATTGAAGTCAAGTCTACTCCAAATTGTGAAAGGGAAATGGAATTGTGCCCAATTTGGCTATTATAAAAAACACGCTTCATAAATCGATAAAAAAAAAGCCAACATAGGTGAATAACAAGGTGAGATTCACTGAACCTTACACCATCATATGCAATTGATTGTCCCTTCCTAGGCATCCTTTGTGCGCCTATTGACTCTGCCCTTTCTAGTATGCACGAACCTTACCATTCAACTACTTGTAAAACGTGTAGTTAACTTGGTGGAGAGTTGCTCGGAAATTTATGGAAATTTCGCTTATATTTAAAGAAAATTTGGCAAGGATTTTTGTAAATCCAAGTTATAGTTGTTAAATTTCAAAATTTTAGGTGTGTTGGAAGTTTTTGATGGTGCTGAATCCATTTCCACCATCAAAAATATGATTCAAACACTGCCTCTACAAGATTTTTTTAAATTTTTTTGCCCGAATTCCGACCACTTTTAATCATTCACAAAATTCTTCCGCTTCTTTAGAAGAATCCATTATAAAATCCTTCTTAATTTTCTCTCCTTTATGTAATTCGTAGATCAAACATTCAATCATAACATGGTGAATATCACATTTAAAATCTTATAAGAATAAATCTTGTAAGAAGAAATAGGATCGAAAAAAGAAGCACCATTATCCTTGGCACTTAGATATTTGGCATCAACAAAAAAATGTATTGCCACACGTCTGGGTACCCGGATGGTGGCGTTTCTATCACAACCATGAAGGCAAGTGACAGTTGTAAGAACATGCTTAAAATTGCAGTTAGAAAACCAAAAATAAAATATAGACGCATTCAGGGTTTCTTTACGTTGTGGGAAGGTAGAAAAGAATGATGACAGAGAGTGAGACATGCATGGCTGGTTCATGTACATTGATTTGCGACCTCTTGAATTGATTGCGGGAAGAACAGTCCAGGAGGTGATCTTTTGAAAGAAGTTACAAAACAATATTATTTAGGATACAACCAAAACTGCTATTTTATTTTAATTTACTTATTGAATTTTTAGCATGTTTCCAAACAAAGGCACCAAGAGAAACAAATCACCCTGGAAACACTACTACATGGCGTTATACCCCACCTCGAGGAAGTAACAATGAGAAACGACGAGTGTTCGCTGTTTGCATCAAGGTCCTATGTGAGGGGGTGTTTTTGGTACAAAATTACCCTTTTCCTATGGAACTAAATGAGGGCTATGTTTTTGCCTCAACCGAGCACATTTTAGTACAAGCAAGCCATTGGTGCAACGCTCCTTGCTCTTTTTTCCTTCTTCTATTAAAGGTATTAATGCATATTATGCACACATTTTTTAACATTTTGTAATAGTGGCCCATATTTTCTTTCCAATCTTGTAAGTGGATGAGACCCTCTAATCTCTAGGGTATATATTCAAAATTCCCCTGTAAAACAATCCAATGTGATTTGTTCAAGGAAAGTATTCTGTGTGTTTGTTTTTTCTATATTTTTTATCTCGTTGTACTGTTAAAAGATGGACGTACACATATTGTGTAAACTTGTGCAGGAACTCACTTCTTGTACTCTTAAAAGGATGGATGTATACATATTGTGTTTTGGGCTTCTTCGGTGGGTTCATTATTTCATATGGGTAGGAATCTCAGTACAAGATCAAGGTCAGAAGCTTAGATATGGATGCGCAATAGTGGTGAGAGGGGAGAAAACGTGCACCCTACTTGTAGGGTTTTCCCTTCTCGGGGCCAACAAAATAATGTCAGCAGGTCCAAACCCATGGGGTTTGAATTGTTGTATCACCTGGATGAGTAAGGATTTTTTCTAGAAGTTTTCATTGAGAATAGTTTTGTCCAAGTTTGTAGAAGTGGATGGGGTCATCACATGGGCACTACATTATAAGAGTGGTTTGGACTGGCATCCACATTTTCATTTCCATGCAAATTTCTAGGGTTGTGTAGAATCATTTTTGGCTTTGGATGTAAATTTGTGTTTCTTAGTAGGTAGCTATGTTGGTAGTTTGTAATGGTATGCGGAGTTGTGTTCACTAAATCCATTTTTTTACTTGAAATTTGTTTAAAGCTAAAGCACAATTTTAATAATTCATTGGTTTGCCACTTTTTGGCGTCAGTTTTCCATTAGGTACAAAAAAAATAACCTTTAATCATTTGCAGAAAGGATTAACCCTATGGATATGACTTTATAGCTATGCTTGGTATTACCTTTAATCATTTGTAGAAAGGATTAACCCTATGGATATGACTTTATAGCTATGCTTGGTATTAGATTTTCTACACACCAATCATTGGTACTAATGAACTTTTCATGTTCATTCTTTCCAATGTAGAGATAAGTGAGCAGGTGGTGAGAAGGTGGTTAAGAGAGTCGCCAAAGAAATTACGAATCGAAATTCAAAGTAGATAACCTCCCAACCCATGACAAAAAAACTCTTATTTGGTAAAACTTTCAACTCAAAATTTTCGAGTATATAGAAGTCACTCTGGAATGTAATTTTATTGGGTCATAGCTTCTTATAAACTCATATATATAGTGTGCTTATTAGTGATTTAAAATATATTGTGTTTATCAATTATTTAAAATCAGTGTAATTTCATACTAGTGATTTGAAAATTGAAATTGTTAAAAATGAATCTTAGAGATGAATGGAACCAGTGATCAATTTTAATATAAATCTTTGCTTTCAGAGTAGTCATTCCATCCTATTGATTACTATGTTTTAGATATCTGATTGAGGAAGTATGGTATTATGAAGTTTTCATTATAAAAGTGAAAAAGTTGCATATTAAAATATTGTAAAGTACAAAAAAAACAATATTAAGATTCTAAAATATTAAGAAAATAAGTCATTAGAGAAAATTTTAGCGTAAAAGTGCCCATGAAATTTTCAAGTAATTTCCACATAACAATATATAAACCAATCAAAATATTTTAAATATAAAAATAGGTAGATGTAAATATTTTGGAGGGAAAAGAAGAAATAATACTTGTTTCAATTATATTTTTGACTTATCTCCTTACAGGTTTATTCAAATTTCGAGTGTAGACACTCGTTGGATGTGGAATTCAATTCCACATCCAACGTGTCCATCATAGATACTTTTGAGAATGCCTACCTTGATAAAAATTGAAGATACATTAAAAAAGTGTGTTCAACACGTTTTTTTAATGTATCTTCAATTTTTATCAAAGTGGACCTTCTCAAAAGTATGCAAAATGGGTATTCATTGGATGTGAAATTTAATTCCATGTCAAGCAAGTGCCTACACTCAAAATTTGAGTAAACTTGTAAGGAGATAAGCAAAAAATACAATTAAAATATAATTTTTCTTATTTTCCCTCCAAAATTCATAACTCTTATTTTATTATTTTAACTATTATTTTATTATTTTCCTTAGGAGGCCACTTTTAGGTTGAAATTTCTTCTAATGACGTTTGTGTGTATATGGTGATGCATACAATGCTGAGGAGGAGGCTTTAGACAGAGCTAGGGAGGGTGTACACCGAATCTGAACATCTCATAACATTCATTGAATGCTAGAATGATGCTCACCATACTCGAGGGTTGCTCACTAGGAAGGTTCATTTGGCCAGCCAAATGAAGAATGCTAACTCGGAAGAAAATATTTTATCATCGTCCAATTCTGGAGTGAGCCCTTCCCCTGGGAGACCAACATTCAAACCATAATAAAAACACATCAAGCCATGCAATTATCAATATTAACACATACCATACATGACACATATGCCAGATATGTGTCTACTTATTAACAAAAATATACTTTCACTTTCAAGGAATACAAGCCATAAGTTTTATTAACATGAAATGTTGCAAATTAATGCTAAGTGAAAGATAACATTACTTCATTCCAGTGTCAAGTCGCCTTAATGACTTGTACTTCTCCCAACTTTTTCTAACTTTTTTCTCGGTATGAGGCCAAATAAGAAGAGGATTTTGCTGATTGGTTAAAAGAAAAAGGAACTTCAAGAAACTTTCGTTAAAATAAAAGATATTGTATCGATTCCCATGCCATTTCAAAAACCTTTGGTTTAAAGTAAAAAGGCTTTATTGGTTATTGTGTCAAAGTTATGGGTAGGGAATATAAACTATTACTATAGTCCTTGCAGCCCCGAAGGGGCAGGGACTAATAAGGATCCTAGCATAAAAATGAAACTGTGTTTTAGCTAAGTTGTAACAAGTGATGCTCCATTTTGGAATATAATAGGGTGGTATATCAATGTAGCCACTAGTAGTACTAACCTCACATCGAGGTACATCTCGTTGATAGTTAAGATACACTGTGCAGTGCAAATTTGTATTAAAATGGTAGCCTTTATAGTTAAACACACCAAAGAATATCACACCAGAACTGCCTCGAAAGCTTAGATGAAAAGCACTTTCTCTAAAAAAAGAAGGTTGCATATGTTATTTTTATTTTTGGTAGATTAGTAGATTACAAAGTAAGATAAATTCTTGATAGACGTTTCATCATGAAAATGTTCACTATTACCTTATTCCTAGCAAAGTTTCACCTCCCCATTTGTTTTCCACCCTTGGTTCTTGCAAACCACCATTAGCTAGGAATGGTGGTTCGAATAATAACTCTAAGCCAAGCATCAATATAGGTCTAAGATCATTGCAGGCTTGAACATGTTTCCTCCCTTCCATCCTGCATGCTTTAGGATGAGCGCTAAGACTATAGTATCCAAACAATATATTCACAAATATTCAATGTGACATTATGGTGGCGGCAGAAGAGGTGGTATGCTCATTCAGTTGTTGTGGCAACGAGCTCTGCCTTGTTCTTGTCTTGAAAAGATGTTCATATTATGCCCAATTTTGCGGAAGGAAGAACCAATGTCCCTTACAATATCCCTTATGAATCTTTCAATATTCATTTTGGTCAGGGCCTAAAAAATTCAACATGACTAGTTATGTGGTTGCTTTCCTCAATATGTCTAGAAATTTTAGCATGAGCTATGGTAATCCCTCAAAGGAGTTGGTATATATTTACCATAACATAAATAGTTTGGCTTAGGATGGTTGAGCATTGAGGTGGATCATTCCCGAACATGATGGAAATTTGAGATTTTACATATGGGATTCTATGATTAGTTTCAAATGGATTGTGGATTTCATTGTAGTTTATTGTCAGAATCTATGGGAATAGTATATGATCCTTCATATTAAGGGTAACCCACATTGCATCTACACGCCTGGATCAAATCTAGTTGACTCAGATTGACCATTTCTAGGGCGTTTGCCTCTAAATTATTCACTAAATTGCAGCGATGACAATCATAATGAGCCTTCATGGTTGTGACTATTCCACAAAAATATTCCTATGATAGAAGTTCAGTCATTTTCAATTACAACAATATTTTCACAACTTCTACGTCGAGATCTATGCTTGTCTAATTGCTTAAGTAGCTTATGTTTATGGGGTTTCTAACCTAAAACCCTACTTTTGCACACTAAGAAACCTTCTTTTTGGAGGTTTATAAGATCCCATTTATACATTTTTCATGAAATTAATCCTCATTAATAATAATGGAATGGAATCCTCAAATGGGTACCATCTCAGACATTCAAAACATCAATCCCATCTGATGATACTTCTTCTAGAAACTATTCTTAGTAGTGTATTTTTGTGGTGTGTGTTTAGCCTTTTTTTTCGTAGTAGCATATTTATGATGAAAAATAGATGGAGATTTGATGCTTCTATTATTTTTCTTGGGACTCTGTGAATTTCCTCTTCGTGGGTCTGGAGATTGCAACAAACAACTTCAGAGAGAGGCTTGGAACTAGTATAAAAGTCTAACAATTTATCTGCAGAATATAAGGATTTTGATTTTGAAATTTTTTTCTACTAATGGGAGAATGCTTTGGTAGGGATTTTTGAAACTGTATAGAAGGGCTCACTCTCATATGGAACTTTGACTTCTATGAAAAGGTTGGAGATATTACTACCACAAGGAGAGAGGGAATTCAAAACAGAGGTGACAACAATTGGTGTCGTTCACGATAAGAATTTAGTTTGCCTCTAAGGATATTTCCCTAAGGAATTACAAAGGTGATATTTTTTAACATTCATTCTGATCTTTTACATCTTCATCCTAGCAAAGAATAGCCAAAATACCAAATTACAAGTAACAAACACCTACTTAAATATGGATCACAGAACCACTACTAAGATTTAGCTTGTAAATTACTCCTTTTGGGCTCCTTGACTATGAGTTTCTCCCAAATGGATCCCTGGATAGATGTATATTACGTTCATCTTCAAATTAGCCTAGGTTTATAGATTGGGATACTCGTTAAAACATCTCCTTAACTAAAGGCCAAGGAATTGCATATTTTGACAAGCAATGCAGGGATATGATCATACACTACAACATCAAGCCTATGGACATCTTTCCAAGCCTAACCAGAGGGCTCCAGGGGCCTTCTGTGGGATTGTATCTTTTTTTTTTCTTTTGAATTATTTTAATTTTAATTTTTTTTTCTAAATAAGTCTAAGATCTATTACTGTAACAAAATGATACAAGGAGGCTTTGGCCTCTGCAGTTCTTAGCCAAGGTTCATGGCATATTGCAACAAAAACAGAATGAAGACTGCCCAGAAGTGGGAAACCAGTCCAATCCAAAATAAATTTGCTGCCCTCGCAGGGGAAACCAGCATGTGAACATAGAACAATATTCTATTGAATTCAGTTTCAAAACTAACTGTTTTGCTCAAAAATGCAAAAGTAAACCCATAGACTTGGTAGCCAAGAACCTGAAGACGCGTGGTGTTCTAGTTGTCATGTGGTGCTGACGGGTGTTCTTCAATAATTAGACACCTGTAGGCATCAAGGTCATCCTCGTCATTCTGCAGCTCACCCGTGTCTTCCTTCGCTAAAGTTTCTTGATTTTTCTTTGCTGTGGAAGGCTCACCCTGAGCAGTATCACTCTTCTCCATTGTGCGAGTGGGATGACCTTCATCTCTGGAAGGCTCCTCCTGAAACATGACTGTAATGGTGGCCATGATAATAGGTTGATTCAGAGTGCAATGGTATGTGAATTGGGCAGAATGGTTGTATTGCTGAGAGCTGGAAGAGGGAGCAGTGGCTGAAGGATGGGTTTGCGAGGGCTGGGAGCGAACAACGCGAGTGCAGCCTCTGTCGCTGCGTGTATCAGGATAACGAGCTAAGATGGAATTAGATGAGGGGGAAGAGGAGTCAGAGACCATTGAGGGTGAAGGACGGAGCGGTCTGCCTCTGTTGCTGCCTCTCCTGCTACGCATTCGCTGGCGCATTCGAGGCATAATGGCGTGGGGAGGAAGGGACTGTCTGTAAGAAGTCGGCACTGAGCTGAAATTGGAGGTAGAAGGCTCAAAGGCAGGAGTCAAGTTGCATATCAGACTTTGAGAGAAATGGTTGCCCTTTCCTAATTCTATGCAGCAGAGAATATTGCATCGCCTACCTGTTGCAGTGCGGGTGCTTGGCTCCACTGCAGCCAGGGGGCAATTGCAATTCAGAGGCAGAGGAGCAAAAACATAGGAGGTGGGCCGAATATTACCTGAGGTCTCCATGATGTAGAGCCGAGGCGGGATGGCGTTGGTGAATTGGTTCGAGTGTTGCATTGAATGGCATTTACGAATGCTGTGTGACGGATTTATTACTTTGTGTGCGAGCTTATGGGTGGCCATGTGGCATATGCCACTTGCCGACCCGTTCCACTGTCGTCCTGTCATCCATTGTGTACACCCGCATCCAGGAATTTTTTAATGTTTTTCTAATTGTCTCAAATGTTTACTTTAAATTTATTTATTTTTATTTTTTTAATGTTTTTTTTTTCAATTTATTTTATTTTAATGTTTATTTTTTCCTTAAAAAATTGTTTTGGTGTTTTTTTTTTAAATTCTAATTTTAATGTTTTATTTTATGTTTTTTTTAATGATATCTTTTAATATAATAATTTTTTTTTTGTATTTTTTATGTTTTTATTTTTTTTATTTTGTTGTTTGATATAAAATTCATAACAAATTCATAAATTTTGCTATTCTCCCATTTTATTCAATTATTTGATAAAAAATCTTTTATTTTACATGCCATTTTAGTGAAAAATTTCTAAAATACATATGTTTTTAATTATATCTATGTGCAAAATCTGTATTTTTTGTCGAGTGTTTAAAATTGTTAATTTTTAGTGACAATTAATTTTTGTGCATTGAAGTATTTTTTTAATGATATATAAATATATAAAAAATCGTAACCTCCAAATATTAAAGTTATTATGTTTTTAAAATTTTGCAAAAATAAAATAAAAAATTTCATCATAAAAAAACATTATAAAGAAAAAAAGAAAACACAAGTTTGGAAAACCCTTTAAAAACAAGCATCATAAGATTAAAAACAAGAAGAGGAATAATACAACTAGAAACATGGTTAAATAATCAACATTTAAAAAAAAATTGCTCGAGTTCTCATTAATTTTGAAGAGTTTTGAACAGTTTTGACCAACTGTAGGGTGGGAAAGGACAAATGGTAGCAACGGTTGGGTGAGGAACAAGCAGTTGTGAAAAGGTGATGGCAAGGTGGCAGTGGAAGGAAAAAGCAACCGAGGAGATGGGAAGGTGCAAAGACATCCCAGGAAGCAAGCTGCCGAGTGAGAACTAGCAGTCCAGGCAACTGGGAAGGATATAAAAAGAGGAAGAATAGAAAGAAAGAGGTTGTTGTTGTTGGGTTTTGTTGATCGATGGGGTTGTTGTTGAGGACAGACTTGTTGGACGCTGAAGGAATCGGTTGTCAAGGAGGTACACAGACATAAGAGCAGAAGCAAGAAGAGCTGGGAACTGAGGAACTGGGTTGTAGAGTAGATCTGACCCGAGCCACTGAGCCGGGTATTTCATGTATTATTGATGGCGAGATGCTGATTTATAATGTATTTTGTCCTATTGTTTTGTTGTAATCAGAGTTGATGGTTATTAAGACTCATAACGCATTGTGCATCATGTTTTGTGGGCTTATTAAAATTTTAAATAGTCTCCTTGTTGCATGAAGATGGTGATTGCTAGATCGATACTAGAATGTTGTTAGTTCTGTGGTATTTATGATGAATCCATGTGTATGAGTTTAGGGTATCATTATCTCTGTTTCATGTATTATGAACGCATATGTGTATGATCACCTGTGTTCAACTGATATCCCCTCGACTCCATGCTGAGCCCTTCTCCCCTTTTGGTCACGACGCGCTTCGGGTGAGACTCCTTGCCCTTCGGGGTGAGGTGAAAATGCCAGCATTGTCCTAGACTACAGAGGACAATTGTTGGCCTTCTCTGCCTGAACCCGGGTCTTTTTCTTGATGACTCTTCCGAGCCAACAAATGGTTCCGTTGTTGGGACCTGAAATTAGGAGAACTGGTTCAGAATATGGTGTCGAGGGTGTTTAAGAGAGAGATAAGAAACGGGTGGAACCACAAAATAGACCAAGGAATCAGCTGATCGACAAGGTGCGTAAGGAGATCGTATACGCTGATAGCTAATATGACCAATATGAAATTTTTCTGGTGCAAATTCCCTGAGGACCTATACAATTGGTTGATGGAACTAAAGCGGAAAAGTCCTTCGAGCAGATTGGCGAGAGCTTGCCATAGCTGGACTTTGTCTGAGACTGCACTATTACAACAGCTGGATAACGAGTAGACAAGAGCAGTTGATTTCTGGGTGAGAACTACGGTGGAAGGATATGTAGTTGAGTTTGCTGCAGAAAGCTATCAGTCCTACTCAAAGGCAGAGGCGATGTTGAACTCTGAGCTAAGGGGAGAATTGATAGGGGAAATCTCGACATGGATTAAGATGCTTGTGGTAGAAGAGGGACTGCTATGTCTATCCACTGCCGGAATGGAAGTGTAAAACCCCGGTATCGGGGGAAGGAACTAAAGGGGAAAATGTTGCCTACAAGGGGATAAGGATGCTGCGGGGGGATGGATGCAGAAGGAACAAAGAGAGCGAGGGATGTTAGAGCACAGAGAAGGGTGCTGCTAGCGGATCGCAATATGGAATTGGAGGAGGACTATCTCGAAATTTTTCGGATGTGGGATCACAATTGAGAGCTTATGGGGGATCCTCCCTGAAGGTTGTGGAAGAAGAACTGCAAGATCAACACCCATGCTGGCATGAAGATGATGACAATATGGGTGACAGAATGAGGAAGTTATTCGATGAGGAACTAGCATCCACCAAAGTTCAGTAGCCCCAACCCCGAAACACAAGTGGCATTTTCCCTGACCTTCCCCTGGTACCTTATCACAAACCAAGAGAATTCATCTTTAACCTAGCCAAAGCAACACGAGTATATAGTGTGCGAGAAAAATACAAAACTGGTCTCAATACTGGGAGTGATACCAAAACCGGCTATAGCAGTAACTTGGGACTACAGGGGTCACTACAGCCAGGAACCAATGGTTTTGTGTTATTAGCCAATATTCAGAGCAGTATGGTGGGATCATTTACAAGATACCCAGAGTTTGCAGGTAAGGGGAACGAGGATGTGGAGCAACACTGGTACCTTTGCAAAGCCATCTAGAGAGCCCATTAGACTTTGGATAACGTTCAGGCGGTGGAATTCCAGATCACGCTAAGGGAACAGGCCCTACGCTAGTTCATAAAGTGGGAAGACCAGAACTAGAACCTAACCATAGATGATATTAAGAGGGGATTCATGCAAGAATTCAAGGTACCACAAACTAAGCAACAAGGGCTATCAGAATTGTGGGAAATTAAGCAGAGGGAGGGAGAGACTACTTGGGAGCTCATGCAAAGGTTTAAGGATGCCATTGCCAAGCTAAGTTACACCTTGGACCCGAACCACCAGTGGGACTGGTTCATCAAGGCGCTCTTGCCCTTGACCAGGACACCGCTAACACAACAAAAGATAGGAACCCTACAAGATGCCTTAGAGCAAGCATCTCAGATAGAAGCAATGGCAGGATATCCCCACAAATATCGGGGAGGCACAAGTCTGTAAGATCCAGCAATCACGAGCTTGCAAAGCCAGATTGTGAACCTGACCGAGAAGCTAAGGGATCTTCAGCCCATACGACCAGCTAGGCCCAATGTTTGGTGCACCCATTTCCTGGTGGAGGGGCACGTTGCAACGAAATGCCCGCGACTATGGGGTCTTAAACAAACACGAGAGGTGGCGAGGTCATCAGGAACCTCTCCAACTGCAGGGGTTGCGGCCATCGGGGCGCAAGGACCCTTCCCAAGAAGGAATAACACTGATTTCTATGAAATTTGTAGAATGTATGGACACCTACCGCGGATGTGTCCAGTACTGCAAAAGTACTCTAGTGTCCCCAATAAAAACTACTGTGAGTTTTGCGCATGACTACTCATCACACCTATCAATGTCGGGCATTGGATGCTCTAGCAAAAAGGCTGGAAAGATCCACATTGAGAGTCAATGAAGCAAATTGAAGGGGGCCAGGAGGAAATGGACACGGAGGAAGATCGGGGGGCATAGGACACCTAAGATGCTAAAATTACGATCAGGAAGGACATGTTGCAAGGGAATTCCTACTCCTGAGAAGACCATGGTGTTCGCAGTGCAAAGTTAACACCCATGCAACGGAAGACTGCCCAGAGTTCATCGCGAAATGGGAAGAGAGGACCAAGCACCGAGGGGCTAACCTAGTGAATGCCGAGCCTCGGATTGACGAGGGTCTCCCCGCAACAAATAGCAATATAGTCACCTGAGGAGGGAAGAAGACAGGGGAAGAACGCTACGCCGAGGAATGCCCCGTGATCGTCAAAGCAGTATCACCACCAAAGGAATTTTAGCCTGAGTGCCAAAAGTAGTATTACCAAGAAGCAGCCAAATTGTTCAAAGGGATGACTGAAGATAGGGACACCCGAGGTCCGCAAGTCTATGGGCCCGCCCCTGCCGAACCCATTAGGGAATGGTTTAAATTGTTCTTAAAAATTGTTGAAGATGAGACCATGCTAAGGGAATTACAGAAAAGCTTAAAAATTGTGGTGTCCATAGAGCAAGAGGACGTGGGACAACCATGTGAAGTCTGGTCAGAGAAAGCTTCCAGGAGGGTGAAGCAGAATAAGAAGAGAAGTGGGAAGGAATTTCGAATCAATGCACAGGTGGCAGGATTCCAGATAAAGGACACCATGCTAGATCTAGGATTAGACGTAAACATCCTTCCCCGGAAGACTTGGGAGGCAATGAGGAAGCCACAATTGAAGCATTCGCCAATTCAGTTAAGAATAGCAAATCCGTATTTTATACTACCCATCGAAAGATTGGAAAATGTATAGGTCGATGTAGTAGGAGTAAAAACACACACTGAGTTTGAAGTAATAGACATTATGGGGGATAAAGACCCGTATCCAGCACTCCTGGGGATTGACTGGGCATACAAAAACTATGTCGTCATAGATTTGAAGAAGGAACTGATGATCTTCAAAGCAGAAGGACTAAGGGTGATTCAGTCGTTGGACCCTTATCAAGGACCCAGGTTTACAGAGCCAACGAATGACAGGGAAGAACCAGGGACGTTAGATCAGTTGTATACACTCATGGTAGGAAAGAGGGAAGACTACATAAATCCTATAGCCGAAGGATCAGTTAGCTGGAGGAGCATCCAAAGTTCAGAAGCTAGTTTAGAAGCTGCATGGGATGCATGGCAGTAGGGTGGATACGAACTAACAACCCGACGATGTGCAATGATAAGCCGAGTAAACTGGGGAGATATAGGAAAGGACGACATCCTGAAGTACCGAGGCCTTGAACCAATAAATGATTCTTGGACAGGATGGACCAGGATGTATCAAAAGACCAAATAATTCCCCTTTTGGACATTGCACTCATGGAAACACTGGAAAGATGGTGGAAAGCACACTACCAAGTATTGAAAGACTAGAAGGATGCAAAGCGAGCAATGAAGGAAAGGTTCAGCAAGAAAGAAGAGAAGCCACCAGACCAAAAGGAATACATGAGGAATTCGAGTCCTGTGGAACATGTCAAGGGGTGCGCGACAAACTGGGAAAGCTGAGGGCTACCAAGGAACATTTTGGGTGCATGCCTTTATACACACACTCAGCGCCATCCCCTGGGCGTGGTACATCCATGAAGAACTACGACGACAAACAACTGCTTGGGATGCCTTGGAAACATAATTCATTGGTGATTTCTCATTCAAGGATAGTGAAGCACAAATGACAGAAGCACTTCAAGCAGTGAAAGGGGTTTTGTTCACCCTGGAGACGCTAGTTGAAGGGGAGCACAAAGAAAACTTCCTGCAGTGCTTATTTGACATGGAATCTCCAGGATTTGTGACCTGCAACAGAATCGATGAAGAACTAGAAGAAGATGGATCGGAAGGGCTTAGACACCTAGCCTTTGAAGAAATAGAGGGAGAAAGGGGGAGCCAAGAGATTCCCTCGACAAAAGGTGCCCATCTCCTACCAGTGAAGCTAAGAAAGTAGAATGTAGGGATGGAGGATAAACCCAAGATAACATCAGCGACAGACTACTGGGACAAATAGACCACTAAAGAAATTTTTTATTTACTAAAAGAATATCAGAACTTGTTCCCAGCTTTGGTAGCCGAACTCAAGGGGATAAAAGGTAACTTGGGAGAGATGAAAAATTTTCTGAAACCAAGAGTCCGACCAGTGAAACACATGCCATACCGACTGAACCCAAGGGTCAAAGAGAAAGTTAAAAGGGAGACTGATAAAATTATGGATGTAGGAATCATTTTTCTGATCAATTAAGTTGACTCGATAAGCCCTATAGTGATTTAGAACAAGAAGGATGTGACCGAGATTAGAATATGTGTCGACTATAGAAGCCTAAACAATGCATGCATGCATAACCCATTCCCCATGACTTTCAACAATGAAGTCCTAGACAATGTTGCAAGGAATGAGGCTTACTTGTTCACATATGGCTTCTCAGGCTACCATCAGGTCCGAATAGACAAAGAAGATAAAAGGAAAACAACATTCACAATGGAGTGGGGGTCGTACGCGTATAATGTAATGTCATTCGGATTAAATAATGGGCCAGTATCTTTTCAAGGATTGTAATAACAACTTTCCGAGACTACATTCATAAGTTCCTAGAAGTCTACATGGATGACTGGATAGTATACAACCTACTGAAGAGGCATACCAATCTATTGAGAGTAATGTTCGAAAGATGCAGAAAATTACAGATCTCTTTAAATTTGAAAAAGTGCATTTTTGCGGTTCCCTTCGGAACCTTGCTGGGTCATATTGTTTGCAAAGATGGAGTTTGCGTGGACCCTACCAAAATAGCAATAATCGTCCACATGGAACCAACCCAAAACATAAATCAACTAAGAGCAACTCTAAACCATACATGGTACTACAAAAGGTTCATCGTAAACTATGCAACCATAACATCCCCAATTGAGAGACTACTAAGGAAGATGGAGGAATTTATTTGGACAAAATATTGTCAAGCATCAATGGAAAAACTAAAAGAAAGGTTAGTAAGTGCACCCATATTGGTGTACCCTGACTGGAACAAAATGTTCCATGTACATATTGATGCGTCTGGAATAGCACTAGGAGCAGTCCTAGCACAACCAGGAGAAAATTTGGATCATACAGTATACTATGCAAGCAGAAAGCTCTCCACGGCAGAAAAAAACTACACAACAACAAAACGAGAAGCTCTAGCAATGGTCTACTCTCTCCAAAAGTTTAGGCACTACCTGCTGGGTGCACCATTCAAATTTTTCACAGACCATTCTGCACTGAAGTACCTAGTAAACAAGCTGGTACTAGAAGGAAGAATATGCAAATGGCTATTACTATTTCAAGAGTTCACGTTTGAAGTAGTTGTTAAGCTAGGAAAATTGAATGTAGGCCCATATCACCTTTCTCACCTGGAAACAGGGGATAATGATGGAGCAATAGACGACCAGTTACCCAATGTTGATTTCTTCAGGATAGAAGCCATACCCGACCACCTTCAGAATGTAGAAATTATCACTGTAGATCACCTGATAATGAAATATACTAAAGCAAAATACTTGATCTACTTCTATAAACAAACTTGTGGAAGCTTAATCAATTTTGAGCAAGATCAAATAGAACACATATAATAGATGAAGAAGAAACAATCGCACATCAACACAGAAGAATACTCTGGGGAAAGCCTAAGCTAAAAACCCCAATCTATGTATTAACATACAAGTGGAGATATCTCTAGATTACACAAAGCTTTAGCTCACAAGCTATCCAGCTCTCAGTACAATCCCTCAATGATTCTCATAGACTGAATAGACACAACATATGCCTTCCTTCAGTCCTCCAAGCCTCCTATTTCCTTGCTCAGTTTCTCTTGGGTCCTCTGGCTACCACCTGTGTGAATTCACCTCTCACACAACTCACCAAACTTAGAAATAGCTGCACAATCCAAGGAATGAATTCCTTTTGCATGCAAGAGATATCCTCAAGGGAATATTCCTACAACTGATAGTACATTGTCCCATCCTCTGATCTCAATTAGGTCTCTGACTGAACTGACATGCATGAGTTATTTATGAGATAATATTTAGTTTTCTGAAGTACACTAGTTACATGCATGCATGCATTAACTAACTGAACTCAGAATCAGTTCCATAAACTATTGGAACTAAACTGGACTTAACTCAGTTAACCGAGCTAACTAATTTCAACTCAAAGTACAACTCATCCTGATCTCCTTAATTAAGGGATAACTTCCTCAATCAAACAAATAACTATTGCATGCCTTCACATAGATTTCATGTTTGATTTTCTGCAACTAATTAACTCAAGATGAATTAATTAATTTTTTTTCAAACAACTGCTAAGATAAAATTCGAATTTTAATTCTTAATTCTTAATTTTAGTTGAGGGACTAACTAAAATTGGAATGTATCCCGAAATGCTATTTATAGCAATGCTATTTTTAGCACTTCTATATTTAGCATTTCTTGTTGCCATTTTCAACACTCCCTCTCAACAAGAAAGGGATTATTTGTCACCCCAATCTTGTATTTGTGGAACTCTAATTTGCATTTTGACAATGCCTTAGTCAAAATATCTACATCCTGCTCCTCGGTCAAAACACACTGGAACAACATCATCCTCTTCACCACACAGTCTCGAAGATGATGATACCGATATCGATGTGCTTGGACCTGTAATGAAATACTGAATTCTCAGAGAGTTTGATATAACTCTGATTATCACAATAGATCACATTTGGGTCCATCCTCTGATCAAACAATCCAACTAGAATTTTCTGCATCCAAATGGCCTCACATGCTGCTTGATTGGCAACTATGTATTCAGCCTCTGCTGAGCTAAGTGCAATTGACCTCTATTTCCTGTTGTACCAAGAAACTACAGTTGAACTAAGGCTGAAAATTCCTCATGAAGTGCTCTTCCGATCTGATGGACTCCCTGCCCAATCTGCATCTGTGAAGCCCTAAAGCTTCACTACTTCTTTCCGTCTGTACCATAATCCATACTGAGATGTGCCTCTAAGGTATCTCAGCACATGTTTTGTTGCCTTCCAAAACAGCTTGGTAGGCTGAACCATAGCTTGACTCAGCTGGTTCACTGCAAAGCACAAATCTAGTCGTGTGTTCACTAAATACATCAATGAACCCACAAGCTGTCGATAAACAGTAGCATCTACTACCTCACCTGAAGTAGCATCCTCCTTCCTCCTATTACCTGCTAGAGGAGTCTGCATGGGCTTGCACTTCTCCATGTGGAATCTCCTGAGTATCTCATTTGCATACTTGCCTTGAGACACAAACACTTCCTCATCCTTCTACCACACTTCCATGCCTAGAAAGTAGTGCATGAGACCCATGTCTTTCATCTTGAACTATCTTGCAAGGTCCTCTTTGCAAGACTTGATAAACTGATCATCACCTATTAATATCAGATCATCAACATAAAGAACAATGATCAATGGCTTACCTTCTACCATGATGTCGTATAGATTCACATCTGCTTCACTCTTTGTGAAGCCCAACGCGGTGAAATAGCTATCGATTCTAGTGTACCAAGCACGAGGTGCCAACTTTAGCCCATACAAAGCTCTCTTGAGTCGTCACACATGCGACTCACGATCGAAGGTCTCAAATCCTTCTGGCTGATCTATGTACACCTCTTCCTCAATCTTGCCATTGAAGAATGCAGTCTTCACATCCATCTGATGGATCTTCCAACCCATTTGTGTTGATAGTGCCAACATTGATCTGATAGATGAGTACCTTGCTATAGGAGCAAAAATCTCATCATAGTCGATCCCCTCGACTTGTGAGAAACCACGGGCAACAAAACTTGCCTTATGTTTCTCAACACTACCATCAGCTGCTTGCTTTACCTTGTATAGCCATCAGGAACTCACCACTGACTTGTCCTCTTATCTTGGAACAACATCCCAAACATTGTTCCGAACTATGGAGTCATACTCCTCCACCATAGCATCAACCCAAACTGGTTGTTGCACTGCTTCCTCAAAGGAAGATGGTTCGGCCTCTACACACTCCCCAACCAGGGCCACGTAACCAGTGTATCGCTCAGGTGACCTCCTTTGTCTGCGCTGAGAAGATGCTTGTCCCACATTCTCTCTCGCATCCATCGACAATCTGTCAGCTTCCCTTGAGAATTTCCTCCCATCTCTGGAAGACTCTGCATGAGTGTATGTCTCCACTCCTGGATCCTTTGCATGCGGCTGCTCCACATCAGTCTGAGGCTCCTCCTCCTTAGGAACCAAAAGTTCCTCCTCTGCATGCAACTTGAGCTCCCTCTCAAGGGATACTTGGATGGCCTTCTGCTCATCGAACTTCAGATCTCTACATACCATTGTCCTTTAACTGGTAGGCAAGAACGCCCGATAGTTGTGAGGTGTATCATTGTACCCCACAAGTATCCCCAACTCAGCTGTTGGCTATAACTTCTTCCAGGCATCTTTGGTCACATGGAAAAATACTGATGAGTCAAAGATCCTAAAGTGACTCACATCTGGTATCTTCCTGGAGAAAGCCTCCTTTGGTGTCTTCATCAACAGTATACAATGTGGGCTTCTATTCTACAATTATTCTGCTGTATTGCATGCCTCAACCCACAAATGAAGTGGTAGGCCTTGGTCATGTAGCATCGCCCGAGCTGCTCCCACAATCATTATGTTCTTCCTTTCAGCCACCCCATTCTGTTGTGGGTTATGGGGTGTCGTCAACTCCCGTTTATTTCCTTCTGCTACACAGAAGTCCTTTGACTGTTGAGAGACATACTCTCCACCATTGTCACTTAGCAAGGCCCTTATTTTATTTCCAGATTCCTTCTCAACCAAGGCTTTGAACTCACAAAACCTTGAGAAGGTTTGATCCTTCTTCTGCATGAAGTAGATCCAATAGAATGGCACATGCCTAAAACCCTTTCGCAAGTAAAAAAAAAAAAAATTGCATAATAAGGTTGCAGCCAGTAGAGAGATACCGCAACCCATTTGTGGTCACAAGGGTAGCGTTAGTAGTGTCAGCAAGCCTAGTTGGTAGTTACAGTAGCCGTGCGTGTTAAACCCCGTCAACAAAATATATGTAGGTTCTAACTTTTTCCAAAATTTATGGCCCTACATGTACTCGTCCCATCTGCCATACCAATAGTTATTTCCTAATTAAGTAATCAATAAGGCAGCTGTCAAAGTAAAGTCGCAAAATCTTTCCCATTAGGCATAGAATTAGTTGATAAATAATCCCATCACGGAAAAATAAAGATTCCATGCAGCCCACTCTGTACTTTCCAAACCCGCGTCATAGTTGGCACGTACCAGTCATCCAACGGTGACAAAAATATAGCTAGAATGCATGGAAAAGGCAAGTGGAGTAATTAGTTGTAAGCCTTGTCAGTTAGGGTATGTCGTGTAAGAACCAACTACATAAATCTCAGGAGAATGCAGGGAATGGTAGAATTTCAAATACTAGAAGTATTCCAGGAGCACTCGAAAGAATAGGAGTAGGACAGGAGAAACAGAAGACCACCAGTGCAAATTGTTTATAGCAGAAGGGGAACAATGGCAAAGAGAATCATATCAGTCCCACAAACCACTCTAGATGCAAGAATTGAAGTTTTGGATGACCTTTATGGGAAATATGACCAGTTGAACCTCATCGACAATGACTTCACAGATGGGTTCCAATTTCTAGCAATGAAAAGGGAGGTATACGTGGAAGAATTTCAATGGGAGGATGGCACCAGGGCCTCCAGAATCAGGGGAGACTTCAAAGGGCTACAGAAGTCCACGCTGTTCAGCCTGAGAAATCTGCCTGTGTTCGGCACCCAACTGGCCGCCATGCAGTGCACCAAGCTATTAGCGAGCAGGATGCATGGAGGTTCGCTATGGCTGGACAGAGAATACCCGATCCATGCTGAGGATATCTATCGATTGACTGGGTTGGAAAACATGGGGAATGTAGTTAGCACAACATTCTAGGCTGGGGCCAAGCGAGGGAAGAAATTGACAGAGGAAAACATCTACACCCGCTATGGGACGGAGCGAGGGGGAAAGGAGCGAAGCTAAAAGAAATCAATAAAGATAACATCTGGTTCGCTTGCTACCTTATTGCAGGAAAGACAATGAGGCACTTCACGAGAAACGAGTGCACCTTGGACACAATGTCAATAGCAGAACATTGTTGCCAGGGTGAGATACTCAATTGGGCAGCCTTCATACTCAACAAACTCTTTGAGGCATGTGAAGATGTCTATCGATGGAGCACTGGCTTTGTGTTCAGATATTTGGTAATGGCGCTGGCAATGTGGAAGTGGAGGCCACCACTAGAGAGGCAGATGGAAACTATTACTGAAGATCAGCCAATTGCACTCAGATATGAACCATGGAGGGCATCGGGGGATCCCAACATAAAAGAGATCAATGAAACGACCTTCAAGAGTTGGTACACACAGATGGTGGATGCCATTTAGTCCATGGAGAGAATACCCAGGACTCTCCTGGATGAGTTCTCAAGTGACCTCTGGTTCAGGGCCTCGCACGCGCATACTTATCTCAAACCATAGTGTGTCAACCCCACCACATTCAAATTAAGGCCACAAAGATTTAGCCTAACAGAGGAGGCCTTGCACAGAGAAGTAGAGTCCTGGCTGGGAGTGGCCTGCAAAATAATAGAAGGGAAGCCCAGGTACCTGTTCGGAGCTCTGACACCACAAAACCGAGAGGGAGATGGGGCAGAAAGCAGCAGCAGAAGGGTAGCAACTGAAGTACTCCAACCAATGCTGCTCCAAATGGAGGAGAAAATGTTCGAGGTAAGAAGGACACTCGCAAGCTTCGAGCCAGGTGAGGGTGACTATCCTGAACATTTTCAAGGTTCAACTATGTTGTTCCCCATTATAACGCCACCCCTCTCAACGGCACCTCCCGTGGGTGTAGCCCAGGCTCCCTCCCCGACACTAGTACCCAAGCCACAAAAGAAGCGAGTTATCTGCACCCCCCAAGTCAAAAAGTTGGCTGCCAAAAAGCTAAAAGTTAGCACCCCAGCCCCAGTCATCGATCTCACTATTGAGGTCGAACACCAAATTCCTGCAACTTCCATAGTTAAGGAAAACCCCACCACCACAACCACTGTAGTACAACCGTTGCAGGAGTCATCCCCGCAAACAGCTTCCACCTCTGCAACGGTGTCCGAGCTCTTCCCCTTCGGCCACTAGCAATTATCTGCAGAAGTAGAAGTTCAGTCAACTGGCTGGAAAGAAGGTTCAACCTTGACCTTAGGGATGCCACCCACCGAGAGTACAACACCGATGCTAGGACTAGACTCACTAACTAGAAGATGCCTAGATACCAGCTGGTAAGGAGGAAGGACTAGCCGTACCTACCCACTCTCCCTATAAAGTTCACAGTCCCCCCAAACCCTAGTATCACCTCAGCCACAACACAATTCACCCTGCCATCACAGAAACCATCCCAACAAGAGCATTCACCTGCCTCACATTCTGATAAGTCCATTGCAAGTGGCCTACCCTTACAACAACAATTTCTGGAACCAGACATAATGAGGGTTGATACACTCTATCACTGGTCATCAGCCCAGTTATTTTCTTTCATTTAGCAAGCTGCCCACAAGGCCAAGAGCTTGCATGAGAAACTGGCTAAGGAACATGAGCAGAAGAAGATGTAATTGCTTGCAGTAACGGAAGAACGAGATTGCCTGCAAGAGGAAAATATAGGATTGCAAGCACAAGTGGATCATCTTACTCAGAGGTTCCAATCCATGTGGCCAACCGTCACTAAAGCCAACACAGAAGCATCAGTGGACATGTCTTCTTTCTCCTTAATCGATTGCTGCAATCATATATAAACAGCGTGCATAAGGCTAGCAACCACAAATGCATAAATGAAGAGGAAGCTAGAGACCGTCAAGTCCGCACTGCTAGACCCTATAGAAATCTATGCACGCTCGGTTGAAAGCAAGGTATGAGAGCTTGAAACAAAGAAACAAGCACTAGTTGACGCCCTCACTGATGGATATGCCTTAATGGGCAAGGTGCACAACTGGTCAGGCATTCTAGCTTTGAAGAATCATTAGGTTTACTTGTTGCGAGAGAAAATTAAATTTCTATTTTCCAACACAAGGGCATGCACAGACCCTACTCAGCTCCAGTAAATAAGTGAACAAATCAACATCCTTCAGGCCTAGTTTGACACAATTGAGGAAGAGTCAACAAGGACGAAAAGAGTAATCTGAAACTTGTGACCCTCGGTTCAGATTCCTGTTGTTAAAGGAGGCATGTGACTCAAGCAGCTAGCAATTAGATGGCCCACAGATCCAACGGCTGATAACCTTAACATCATAATTAGCCGAGGCATTCACACAAAGCGTAAACGCAATCCTCACAAACTGGGACTTGGCTATCCAACAATACAATGAGTTCAGGTAGCAGACAACAACCGTAATCCCCAAGTTGAAGCCTTCGTTTGGAACAGAGGAGCCACAAGGTCAATAAAGGGCCACAGAAACAAATGCCACACCACAGGCTAGGATTGAGACAGAAGAGATGCCTATTTCGCAAGAAAGTATTGCAGCAACAGAGTTGTTGGCACAACTGACAGTGGAAACAACATCGGTAGCAACACAGCCGCCACCCGTAGAACCCATTGAAACAGCAATAGAGCCACCAGAGGTCAAAATGACTTGACTCAAGGACGAGTCAAGAAATTTGTGGTTGGGACCTGTTGAGCCTTCGTTAATATTGAATAGTTTTGACCAGTTCTGACCAACTGTAGGGTAGGAAAGGACAAATGGTAACGATGATTAGGCGGCGTAACGAGCAGTTGTGGAAAGGTGATGGCAAGGTGGCAGCGGAGGGAAAAGGCAGCCGAGGAGACGGGAAGGCGCGGAAGAAGTTAAGGAAGCAAGCAGCTGAGCGAGAACTGGTAGTCTAGGCAATCGGGAAGGATATAAAAGAGGAAGAATAGAAAGGAAGAGGTTGTTGTTGTTAGGTTTTGTTAATCGCTGTGGTTGTTGTTGAGGATGGACCTGCCAGATGCTAAAGGATTTAGCTGCCAAGGAGGTACGCAAACATAAGAGCAGAAGCAGGAAGAGCCGGGAACCGAGGAACTAGGTTGCGGAGCAATCTGACCCGAGCCACTAACCCGGGTATTTTATGTATTGCTGATGGCGAGATGTCGAGTTATAATGTATTTCGTCATGTTGTTTTAATGTAATCAGAGTTGATGGTTGTTAAGACTCATAACACATTACGCATCATGTTCTGTGGGCTTATTAAAATTTTAAATAGTCTCCTTGTTGCATGAAGATGGTGATTTCTAGATCGATACTAGAATGTTGTTAGTTCTGTGGTATTTATGATGAATCCATGTGTATGAGTTTAGGGTATCATTATCTTTGTTTCATGTATTATGAACGCATATGTGTGTGACCTCCTATGTTCAACTAATATCCCCTCGACTCCATGCTGAGCCCTTCTCCCCTTTTGGTCGTGATGCACTACGAGTGAGACTCCTTGCCCTTCGGGGTGAGGTGAAAATGCCAGTGCTGTCCTAGACTACAATGGACCATTGTTGGCCTTCCGTGCCTGAACCCGGGGTCTTTTCCTTGATGACTCTTCCGAGCCAACAAAAATTGTGCATACTTAGAACATAAAAAAATATAAAGTGTAAAAAATATGCCTTATAAAAAACAAATGTTGATACTTTTCAAAGTCTACATGAAAAACACCAACATTTGAAAAAAATATCCACACTTAATACATAAAAAATTTAAAGTGTAAAAAATAAGCCCTCTAAAAGAAGGGGTTGATGTTGCATCAACGCTTTTCAAAATCAACATAAAAATCTCTAACATAAATTAAAAAAGGCGTTCATAGTTAATACATAATAAAATTATAAGTATAAAAAAAATGCTCCAAAAAAAGGTGGATTCTGAATCACTTTTCAAAATCAGATGATTTTTTGCTACCTCAAAAAAAATGGTACTTAGTACAGTTCTCGTTTTATATTTTACGCTATTACAAGGGGTTTTCTTTGATGTCATACACTTTGTGAGGCATTATACCTTGTTTAGTCGATATCAAAAACTTGGATTTTACCAGCTACTCTTTGATGTGATACACTTTGTGAGGCATTATACCTTGTTTAGTCGATATCAAAAGCTTGGATTTTACCAGCTACTTCCACTTTATACACACCCTTGGGATGATATTTTATGTTTTTTATTCATTATTTTCATTCATTATCTAAACACAAGCTTGTGTTTTCCTTGTAGTGTTTTTTATTTTTCAGACATTACCTTATTCATTCCCTATAACAAGTGTATTGCTCGATAGTAAAAAGACATTTATTTTTCATCTATGTATGGATATATTTTGGCCTTCCTTCCACCATCACAACTCATAGAATGTTGATTTTATTTATTATTTTTGGAAGGTTCTTTGGCCTATGTTTCAATGAAAGATATTATTATATACTTCTTTCTGCTCCCAAACTCATAGTCAAATTGAGGTAGTAGTGAATCACACTTTGGTGCAACTACTCTGAAAATATACTCCACAGATAAATGTTAGAATAAGACATTACATTTAGTGAAACATTGTTAAGATAGATCAACGCTCTTTTCCGAAAACTATTTTCCATTTCAAATTTGTTATAAGCACTAATAGTCCATCACCCTTTTTATCCTTCCATAAACCATATAAGATCCATCTTTGTTGTGACAACTCAACCATAATCCTATTGAAATATTTGGAAAAGATCTAGCCCTCATCAATCTATAAGCATGCAACTCCCTTTATCCTAACCAAGCACACACACAAATATTGCGTGATCACCATCGTAGCCCTTCATCCTTCCATGTGGGTTATAGGGTATGGTCGTAGCTTCAAGAATAATGCTTTCAAAGGGATAAATGTTATAAGCTTCATCGACTTTATTAAGGTTGATAGGAAAATTTGTAATAAATTCATGAAAATGTATTCAAACTGGATCTTCCACAACAATATGGTATTCGTTTAAGGGTTAATTCCTCGCAACTCAAGTTGTATGAGTCCTCTTAAGTGGATGAAAGCATTCCCATTTGGAATCTAATATACAATGAAAATGTGGCAACTCAAGTTGTATGAGTCTTCTTAAGTAGATGAAGGCATTCCCATTTGGAATCTAATATACAATGACCATGTTTCAGATATCTATACCACACTGGAAAGTGATACTCATCATGATATTATCACTATTATCTCATAAGTAACAAAGGTAAATTGTTTTTCTCAAGTAAATGATCTCTATGGGGTGAGTTTGCTATTATTTTCTATCATCCTATTTCGCAAGTGTCTTTAAACAACGAGGAACTTCAAGAAAGAGTGAGATTGAGATATAATAGTGCTACAACATTATAGTGCATTTAAAATTTCTTGAGTGAGATTGAGAGATAATAGTGCTACAACATTATAGTGCATTTAAAATATTTTATTTTAAGTAAATATAACATCTTCAAAATCAACTACCTCAGTGCTACAACAGCAGCCCATTTAAATTTTATTATAGTGCATTTAATTTTTATTTTTTAAATTGATATGACATCTTTAAAATCAACCCCCTCATTTTAATTTCCAGATAATAGTGCTGTAACATTATAGTGCATTTAAATGTTATTATAGTGTATTTAAAATATTTTCTTTTTAAATTAATATTACATCTTCAAAATCTACCAGCTCATTTTAATAATAGTGCTACAACGTACGTTTTTCTTGTTAAATAAAAATAACATCTTTCAAAATCAACCACCTCATTTTAATTTCCCAAAAAAACTCTCGATTTATAAACAACCTTTTTTTATTATTAAAATTATTCAATTTGACCTGGTTTATTTTATTTTTATAACCATAAATATAAATTAAGTATACAATATCTTAGGCCAACAAAAAATACATTAAAACAAAGTAAAAAAATTAATATATTTATAAACATTTATATTTTGGACATAGCTAAATATAAATTTTACTTTACACGTTTATAGATATTTTTAATTTATAAATAGTCAAGGGTTAAGAATGATAAACTCTATTATCTAGTAATATCTTCTACTACAAACAAATTTATGATTTTGTATTATTAACTATAAATTTTTCATGTTTTGATTTTGTTTTCATTTAAATTAATTGATGTATTAAAAATGGATTATTTTATTGCTATTATAATTAAATAATAATTGATAATTTTTTTCATAATATTAATTATTATAAAATAAATTATATATTTAATTTATAGATAAAAGGAAGCTAAGATATTATAAAGAGGTGATCAACTTTATTCTTGATAATTATAATTATCTCTATGTTGATTAGCACTAAGAAGAAAATGAACATTGTTAGGGTTAAAACCTCTGTTACAGAGGAACTGTATGGGAAACTCGGTTTCAATGGTTCTTGCCCTCATGGGAGCTTTAAAACTATATGGGAACGTTCCCTTTTCAGCAAGAGCTCCAATGGGAGCTTGGGAAAGTTCCGAGAGCTTTGAAGACTGTGTTTTTTGGAGTTCTAGCATTCCCTCGGGTTGGGGAATACAAAGCCTGCAGAGAAATATGTTGAACTACCCAAAAAACATGAGCCTAAGTTGAAAACTTTGCAGGAAGAAAGGCCAAAGACATCCTTTACATTGATATCCATAATTGAGAAACTTGAGCAATCCCTTGATGAGTTAAGGAAGTGTGTGTCACCTTGATGTAAGGGCGATATCTGGGATGTCATGTTGATGAATATTTCCTTTGTTGTTTATGTATATATATCGCAAAAGATTTTGTATGAATATTGAATGTGGCAGTCAATGCTTAAACATTAAAGTTAGCTTTACTTTTTCTCTTAAGAATAACTAGAGAAACATATGTAAAATTGTTCCCTTGTATTTTTAAGCTAGATTGTTTCAAAGAATCATCATGTGTCCTAATGAACTTGACATTTTAATATTTTATATATATAAAAGGGAGAGACTCAGTGAGAAAGACACCCAAAGAATATATTTATATATAAGAGAGATTATATATTTATTATTTATATATTTAAATTGATTTTAATATTTGAACATTTTGATTCAAGTATTAATTTTGATTATTATATAAATTATATAATTAAAAAATATTTTTAATTTTTTAATTTTTAATTTTTTTATTATATAATGTTACAGCTTTTGATCAGCGGTTTCCTCTAAATTTCTAATTGTTAGTGACATCGGCACCCAAGTTCCCAACGTTCCCACATTCCAGAAACTCATCCAAGATAGATTAAAACTAATTCTCATGAGCTTCGGAGTGAGACCGGGCTACTGCGGTCTATTCCCAAGACTCCTTAAGACGATAGAATTTGTTAGCTTTGTGATACTACTGCCCAACCCTTGCCCACATCTCCTCTCTCATTAAAGACACCTCCAATCTTCTTGACTTATTAAGCAAGCTCAACTATAGTTATCTTGGAACACTTCTTTCATAAAAACAAGATTTTGAAAAATAACACTTAGACTCTATGCTGAAAACATTATTCTAATTTTAATTATTCAATTACCCACTCAAAATAACTATAAAATAAAATTAACAAATATTAATATATATCAATTTATTTAAGTAATATATCTTAAAGAACTAAAATATTAATACATGTCAATTTCTTTAAGTAATATATTTTAAAGAACTGTATAGCTTACCCAAACTCCCAGAATAACCTATTGTGGTCAAATAACCAAAATCCTAGAGTCGACAGAAATTCACATGGTTGTCTAAGGAAACGTTGTTTCAGCGAAATTTCAGAGAAATGACAGAATTTCAGAAATTCAGAGATATTTTGGAATGAAATGAATGTGTCCGTCTGCCTCTCGATTACATGCGGGATTCACTGGAAACATATTTTTCCAGTGACAGTCTTATGAATCATTATCACATTCAACGTACAGTTAGCAAATCTGTTATAAATATGTTGACGGGGTTCATTGCACTCCTTTTCTTCATTTTCGCTGCGGATGGTAATATTCATTTTCTTGATTTACTATAATCTGTGTGTTTAATGTATAAATGTTAATAACATCTTGTTTTTAATGTTCGTTGTGATATTTCCAGGCGGTGGTGGTGCGATGGCAACTGCGACTGGTGCATCAGACTATGGGCATTGTGTTAGGAATATGAACTGCACAGATGATGTTGACTGTACCTCGATGTAAAGTTAATGCTACTGGTGGTTATTGCTGCACTGCTATACCGTCCACTAATATGCCATAGCGGAGGCATCTCATGTTATAAAGTAAAAGCATTTTCGTTTTTACGCTATTGAAATAAATAAGAAGTCGTTGCCCAGGATAAAATGAGAATTTCCAGAAGAACGTCTTTCCTGTAATATATTTTTTTATATTTTTTTAAGTATGGAGAAGAAATTTTATTAAAATAATATATATATAGATATATAGATATAGATATATATATATTTTTTGTGGTAGAAAATATAGATATAGATATATATATATTTTTTGTGGTAGAAAAATATTTGTAAAGAAAGAATTATTTCAATTTGTTTCTACAAATTCTTAAAGTATTACTAAAGTTTTATTACTATAATTTATAATTCAATAATTTCAATTTCTTTGCGATTTAGTTTTAATTTATTTTATTATTATAAAAGAAATATTTTAATAATTTAAAATTTAGAATGTAATAAGTTATACAATCCTAAAATATTTAATATTTCAAATAATATATATTTTTTCCTGCGGGAAAAAATAATTATTTTTATAATAGAAATATGCATTGTGAAGACTTGTAGATCTGTTTTTAGATCCATCATATATAAAAAAAATAAACAGAGATTACTAAAATGATTATCTAAATTTATCTTTTTATTTGTGCAAAGTCTGATTACACATTTTGAGTTGTACAGCAACTTCATATATCCAAAAGAATTAAAATAAAGAAATAGAGATTACTAAAATCATTATCTAGATTTGACCTCTACCAAGTGTCTCATTTTCTTTCAACTCATGTAAAAGACTACACGCCAATCATGATGCCCAATTTCTTTCATCCCAAGTTAAAGACTCATGAATCTCAAGTGTTCTCGGTGGACTTTGGATACCATCTTTTGAAAGGCTATTTGCTAGATTTTTAGTTTCCTATAGATGTGTTTGGATGTGTAACATTCCCACTTTTGGATCTCGAGTTTGAAAAAGGGTTTGAGGACAAGGATGTCTATTTTTCATGGATGGAATTAACCACCATTTTTTGGTCACTCAAAATTTTTCATTTTTCCTATCATGTAATCTAACATCTATATGACTGAAAATTCAACCATGGTGTTGGATCCCTATATATATATATATATATATATATATAAAGAGAGATGGTTTAACCTATAGGGAATTTGAACTTTGAATCTCATGGTTTACATAGTATATGATAACACGGCCATTACTAAATAATCTACCATGTGGGATATATATATATATATATATATATATATATATATATATATATATATATATATAATCCTCCACACCAAGGTTCAAGTTGCTATTTTGTTGTCATCATTAAAAAGAAAACTTTAGTAGATATAATATTAAAATAAAATTAGTTTTATTTGTATTTAATAAAAGAGGATTACAATTCAAGATATCAATAATAAAATATTAAAAAATAATAAATTTCAATTTATATTAAATATTTAAATAATTATTATTTTTAAGACATATATATATATATATATATATATATATATATATATATATATATATATATGATTCAGAAATACGTTTTATATAGATCTTAAATAATATAATCATTATATTTATAATTTTATGCAATTTGAACAAAGTATAATCAAAATGTTGATTGCTATTTAAGTTGTTTGATCTGCAAAGTTATAGTGTCGCATGGAATTTTAATCTATTTACTCCTTTAAAAAATCACCTTAAACAATAACAAATCACAATCTTACTCAAAATTGTAGTATCAAATTTTTGTCAAATTTGCTATTTAAATTGCCACTAACTAGCCTAGATCCATCTTAACCCCAGATCTATCAAGTGCCGAGAGAGATCAATTCTCTTGAGGTGAAAACCTCTTTCTTTATTGCAAAACTTGAGGAAAGGCTTGCTCCTCAAGAGATCTTATCCCTCTCTATGCTTGATAGATTTGAGGTTAAGATGGATCTAAGTCAGTTTCAGTCCTTTGTGGTTATACAAAAATTGTTAAATATCTAATTATTTTGCTCATTTTAAATATGCTAAATATGTCTAAGATTAATTTGGTCAATTTAATTTAAAATTTGCTTAGTTACCTGCGTTTGTTGATATGAGAGACACTGTTAGTAACTTGAATGATGAAATAAAAATTTTGAGTGCAAACTAACAATGTAACAATGTTGAATGATAAAAGAAGTGAATAATAAGAATATACTTCATGACAAACAATCTTCATTGCGACCAATCTGAATGTAACACACTCCTCCCACATCTACCCAAGCAATCGGCCAGCCAGGATAAACATGCCACAAGAGGCCACTATGATAAGATTCAACCTCCTTGGTGACTTTAAGGAAATGGAATCTACGGAACATCACAAATAATCATCCACATCACCTTCAGAAGACAAGTCAGCCACTCAGACTGCCTGTCCTTGGGTCCTATAGCTGTTTGAGAGACTTACGGGCGGGTAACTCTCCTTAGACACTGCCTAGGCAAGTTAGTTTCAAGACTAATGCTCCCTAGACACGCCCAAGTGCTTTATAACGCTTCGCAAACACTACCCAGGCGAGTTACTTTTAGACTAATGCTCCCTAGACACTGCCCAAGTGATTTATAATGCTTTCCAAACATTGCCCGGGTGCTTTATAACGCTTTCCAGACACTACCCAGGTGCTTTATAATGCTTCCGAGACACTGCCCAAGTGAGTTAGTCTCAGCACTAATGCTAGCATTCCAGGATTTGAGCCACCTTTTTTGGCCCAGAGCCTGAAACACTGTCCAAAATGGAATGATCATTTAGAATTGGTAAGGATACAAGGTAACAAGGATACAAAAGCAATAATATGAAAAAAATCATAACGAGACCCCTACTAGCCATGATATGCATTTCGTCAAACATATCATCAACATGTAACCTACAAGTGTAAACAATAGAATTATATGTAGGGATTTCATACTTATCTGAGAATCGTCATGAACCATTGCTTCCTCATGTCTTTTGTTGCCTTATCACTTATTGGGTCATAAATACAATCTCCATTCAAACACAAGTAAAAACATGTTGAGACCCAAACACAGTTGTTGCCATAAAATGTACATATAACCGACATAATAGGAACAAAAATACAATGGACATATCAACCATCAAAATCCATATATATATATATATATATATATATATATATATATATATATATATATATATATATATATATATATATATATATACATTTGCACATGAATATCAAGGGAATGAATTTCTCATTAATAAATGCAATGAACCAACCAGTGATGGGACTACCACATTCCACCTGACCATAGATTGGCTGAGCCAAGTTTCTCTTCAGCTAATCACCCTCATGCCATATTCCAAGCATGAATGTGGGACTCATAGAACACATCAAAAACACCAATCAATGTGGATGCCACTAGAGTTCTTTGCCTACACCGTGGGGAATTTGAGTGCCTCCTAGTCTCTCAGGCTTTACCGTGCATCTGTAGTCTGATCCAAGGATCACTATGCCCAACACCAAGGCATACTCTCCAAGCTTTACTGTTTATTCCATCCCGGAATCACTAGTCCCAAAAGAGAGAAAATCCACCTCTTGGATTTACCATATATCCTGTCATTCACTGGCAAGGATTCCCAGGCCCACCGAGGCACACAATTTGGGTTTACCGCAACCCATAGTCTGGTTCAGGGGTTACTAGGCTAGTGGCTTCGTGCATCCTCAGTTTGGTTCAGGTACCACTACCACCATGTGTTTGTCAATTCAGAGATCCACCCCACTTAGCTTCGAATCCAATCTGCCCATCCCCCACAAAATGCATGAGAGAACCCATCTCATCAAAGCTATCAGGAAATGGCAAAGCTAGGCTGAAAATACTGTAACACCTGGCAAACCCCATGCCATGGTAGAAAAGAAACACATGCATGCCAAATCTATAAAGGAAAATACACATGCAAGTTAATACCTACAATGAAGCCTATTGTAGCTGCCTGATACTTCCTTTCCATGCTTGATCTTTGCTTCCTCTTGCCTTCTTTGCCTTTCTTGCTCCAATACCAAAGTGCTCCAAGAAAACTCTAAGTGTCCAAGAGTATGAGAGAGAGAGAGAGAGAATAATGAGAGATCTCCAAAACTGAACTGACCAAGCCTTGCCCACTGATCCTCAGAAGCCTTTCTATTAATGAGGCCTCTATTTTCTTCATTTTCTATTATTTTCCTTCAATTTCCTTCTCACATGTAATATGTGACCTTTCCCCTTCCTTTTCTCCTTATTTCCATTATTTTCTAAATAAATGTGCCAAAATACCTTTTTGCCTCTTTAATGCCTTTGCCAATTTCCCTAGCCATAAACAACCAAATGAACACACACTAGGATGTCTTGCCCACCATTCAGCTTGGAATACGTGTCCCATCATCCATGGTATTTATATATTTTTACATGGAATTTTCACCAGGGTTGTTACAAAACCCTCCCCCATGGGAGAACATCGTCCTTGATGTTCAATGACACCTATAACCAACATGACTGCTGAAAAAACATACTGCCCATGGAGCTTTATACCACAACTTGTTGCAGTATTGACAATGAATTACCCCCTCAAAAGAAAAAACATCATGATAACATGACCATATAAAAACCATACCGCATACTGGAGCTTTATAACGCAGCTCATTATGGTATTTACAATGATATACACATATGCATATATACACATTTGCTCAACCAACAAATAAAGGATATGATGCCTGTATCAATCAACAAGGGAATCCAGAGGCTCACACCTCCACCCTCAAAGTAATACTAGGATTCACCTCCTTCCCAAGAAGTCTAGAATCCACTGCAAAGTCAAATTTGCATCCAATGTCCAGCACTATAATCCTATGCCACTTGTCCTCTCAACAAACAATTACCAACTCGTCATCCCAGGGCACACTCCCAATGTGCATCTGATTCCATCTGGCAATGTTAATGACCAAAACAAATCCATCTGTGACCTTCCCTTCTTTACTACACTGTCCCTCGGGAATCCGGTCACCTCTTCTGTGCAGTCACTCACCTTCCAAGTTCCTTTGGCACCCCCATCCTCGGTAGTCCATCTCTTGGCAAGGCTTCCTCGCATAAGAAGATTCAAAGACAAATGCATATACCTGCCTCAAAACTACCATACCAGTCATAGCATGCTCAAGGAAATCAATGGACACTATTGGGTACCAGTGCCCCACAATGGCCTTGTTCCTGAAGTGCTTTACCAATATACTGTTGTTTGTTTCAATTCATTTGTTGTTTCTGCTAATTATTGCAGTTGATTTTAGCCACTCAACCAGGCATGTTCATGCATTATTGTACCAAGCACATAACTTCCATTAGGTTTAAAATAAATTGAAATAAATTCACATCATACCTCAGTGGTAGCTCGTCAATAAGGTACATTTGAAATCCTATTCGCTTCCTGTCACAAGAATTCAAACTAGCATATTTGACCAAATAAACATGTATAAAATATCACATCAAGTTAGCTCAAAACACAACCATCATAGATCAAAATCATAAATCACATGTAACCATCATAAACCAGAACCATAGATCATAAACCAAAATCATAGATCATAAATTATAATCATAGATCATAAACCAGAATCATAATTCACATGTGATCATCATAAACCAAAATCATAGATCCCATATAATCATCATAGACCATAGTCCTAAATCACATGCATAATAAAACTGAAATAAAATGATGATACTTACCTTCTACCTTTTTCTTTGTTCCATACGTACTCTGAATCTATTGCTACACTCAACAAACACCCAATTCCTTCTCCTCAACCATGTGCATAAACACATAGTGTGCATCAAACACATACAACCACACGACATACCACACCATGCAATACATGCATCTACACCTGACATATAACACCTACACCTACACCCAGTGTATACAATACAATGCATCCATCTATACCCGATGTGAAGTACCACCCAATACATGTACCTATACAGAGTACAACACAACAAGTACGCACACCACAATACCATGACTACATGATGCACATAAATAATACCACATGCCCTCAACACAACATGTATGACATGCACACGATACCACACGTGCACCAATACCATATGTACAACATGTACATAGTACCACCTGTACATGGCACCACCTACACATCATGTGCACAACATCACATGTACATGGCACCACCTACACAACGTGTACACAATGCCACATGTACACTACACCGTTGTACAACATGTACACAATACCACATGTACACAGTACCACACGCATAATGTGTATGTGACACCATATGTACATAGCATCACATGCACGACATGAACACAACACCGCATGCTCATAGCACCATATGTACAACATGTACATGACACCACATGCCCACAACACCACTTGTACAATCATGCACATGACACCATATGTACATAGCACCATATGTACAACATGCACACAACACCATGTGTACATAACACTGCATATCCAACATGCACAGAGCACCATATGTGCACACACCGCATATACATCATGAAGGGAGTACAATATGTATACAACACCCCATATGCAATATTCGCACAACCCTATTTGTACCACCCTGTTCATAACATTGCATAAATAACATGTACACATGCTATGTATGCACAACACCACAAGTGCACACATCATATATGCAACATGTACAACATATACAACATATGTACAACAGTAGTACCACACATCCAAAACCACACTGTCCTTACCAAGAAACCTTGGTTCCAATATCTCATCCATGCTTATCCTATCATGCCACATACCGCACTGCTTTCACTTTGTTGATGTATCCTTCAACATTACCTATATAAAAATAGGCACAATACAAGTATGCAATACCAAATCATATCCACATGATACTGACCTCGTATCTTTGTCATGACTACTCTTCCCAATTGATTTCTTGTAAGACCACGAAGCTCGTCATGACATTCTCCTGCATAAGCAATTATTCCTCTACGAGAATGATTCCTAATAACCTATTGGACAGTGACATAGATACATGGATACATACATAAATATACATAAACATTAACATAGAATACTAATGATCTAGTCAGTCAACAACATACATACATAATGTATAGATATAAATGTTAGCATTAATAATCATGATCCATGACAACCTTGTCAAACATGACATACATACACACCTACATCTATAAACATCAACATAAGCATGATCATATCATAATTACTAAATACCAAGGTCAAGGTTGAGAGAACTTCCTCTACTCATACACGACATTGAGAACAATAGTTTTGAACATAGATAAGGCATATAACACCTCGGATCCATTTCCTTTACCTTTTATGGTTACCTTTCTCATGTCTACACTACTTATGTCCATTTACCACAGTGGACCCAACTAGTCCAACCGACTGTCATAGTCTCACATTCCATTGTGCTTACTCATACACTGAGCTTCATTTGTGTCTTGCGTCACCTATTGGGTACCACATAGCTCTTCTCAAGCTACATTAACTTTCCTCTTTCCCAACCAATTCCCCAGACTCAAAATGTAAAAGGAAAGACAAGAAAAAAATAAGAAGAAAATCATGAAAACCAATAATAACAATATGAGACCACAACCAGAGTGGCAAGGCCTTGCACCAAACATAAACAAAACCGCAAATCAAGCTCAAAAAATCATAAAATACCAAAAGAACAAGACTATAAACAAACACCATGACTCAATCCCCATGGTTCCCAGTGCATCCAAGGGAAAGCTCAACCTGAGCCTTCTTCACGATTCATGGCAATCTCTCTTGCCATGCAACTCCCTGCATTATACTATCATTAACACATAACTGTCAATGTATAAATAAGTATAACAATACACCAGTTACCTCATCTTGTTGTGACAAGAATGTTTCTTGCGACTAAACACATCCACGCCGTCTCTCAAGAGACTCCAATCCTTTAACAGATCCACCTGTAGCTAAAGACTAGCTAATATAATTGTCAAGTACATTTTCATGAATCTAGCACATATCCACATAATGTTAAAAAAAATCAAGGTTAATAAGACTCCCTGCATGCAAAGCACTCATTTTTTTGGAATTATGGATTCCAAAGATAGCCAAATAAATTCTTGTCCAACTCCTTCCTTTTACCTTTTTACTTTTTCTGCAACTGAGTCTTACTATATACTATCAGACCACCCAACTATTAGTTATATAGACACATCAACTATTACCTTGTCATGTTAATACCAAGCATGTTACCTTGCAACTACTCACACATGTCAACCACATGTTCCAAATATCAAGACAATCATATATATTCATCTGCAATCAACCATTACCAAGATTAACAATCATGCCATAATCCATAGTCAACTCATAGTCATCTGTCATAATACTACAACTATCACCTACTATACTCAAGTACATATCAACTGTCTCAACAATCATCTTAAAACAAGATCATTGGAACACATACTCATATTAAGCAATTCATCAATCATTCAACCACTTACAATCATACCATGTTAAATAAATCAACTAGGCACCAATCACTCAAACATCAAATAGACGTCATGATCAAAGAATCAAGCACCAAATATACAACATAAACAAAGACTCATACCTTAATGTATATTAGGGGAGACTATCTTGTGCACAATCAATCCATATTAGCATAATATAGCTTCACAACATATCAGTTCAAACACAAGTAAGATCATTATATCATATCAGTAACTAAATAATATTTTTACATCATAAACTCATAAGCATTTGTCGTTCATGCATAATAATCACATATGTATGATCAATCTAGATTAGTATAACACCATATCACAAATATGTCAGCTCGTACTTGAGTATCACAACCATAACCATCTGCATATGTCAAACCAGGCTAACACAATACATATAGCATCAGGATCTTCAATGCAATGAACATAACCATTAGTTAGTTAGTTTCAAGACTAACACTCCCCAGACGCTGCCCAGGTGCTTTATAATGCTTCCTAGACACTTCCCACGCGAGTTAGTTTCAGACTAACGCTCCCCAGACACTACCCAAGTGCTTTATAACGCTTCCCAGACACTGCCCAGGTTCTTTATAACTCTTCCCGGACACTGTCTAGGCAAGTTAGTCTCAGCACTAATGCTAGCATTCTGAGATTTGAGCCACCTTTTTCGGCCTAGAGCCCAAGACACTGCCCAGAATGGAATTATCATTTAGAATTGGTAAATATACAAGGTAACAAGGATACAAAAGAAATAATATGAACAAAATCATAACTAGACCCCTACTAGCCATGACATGCATTTCGTCAAACATATCATCAACATGTAACCTATAGGTATAAACAACAGAATTACATGTAGGGATCTCATACTTATCTTAGAATCCCCATGAAACATTACTTCCTCATGTCTTTTGCTGCCTTATCACTTATTGGGTCATAAATATAATATCCATTCAAACATAAGTAAAAGCATGCTGAGTGCTAAACATAGTTGCTGCCATAAAATGTACGTATAACTGCCATAATAGGAACATAAGTACAATGGACATATCAACCATCAAAATCCATATATATATCAGTACATTTGCACATGAAAATCAAGGAAATGAATTTCTCATTAATAAATGCAATGAACCAACCAGTGATGGGATTACCATGTTCCACCCAACCATAGATTGGTTGAGCCATGTTTCTCTTCAGCTAATCACCCCCGTGCTATATTCCAAGAATGAATGTGGGACTCATAGAACACATAAAAAACACCAATAAATGTGGATGCCACCGGAGTTCTCCACCTACACCGTGAGGAATTTGAGTGCCTCCTAGTCTCTTAGGCTTTACCGTGCATCTGAAATCTAATCCAGGGGTCACTAGGCCCTACACTGAGACATACTCTCTAGGATTTACCATGCATTCCATCTCGTAATCACTAGGCCCAACAAAGAGAAAATCCACCCCTTTGCTTTACCGTATATCCTGTCATTCACTGGAAAGGATTCCTAGGCCTGTCGAGGCACACAATGTGGCTTTACCACAACCCACAGTTTGGTTCAGAGGTTACTAAGCCAGTGGCTTCGTGCATCCTTAGTCTAGCTCAGGGACCACTACCACCATGTGTTTATCAATTCAGAGATCCACCCCACTTAGCTTCGAATCCAATCTGGCCATCCCCCACAAAATGCATGAGAGAACCCATCTCATCAAAGCTATTAGGAAATGGAAAGGCTATGCTGAAAATACCGTCACACCTAGAAAACCCCATGCCATGGTAGAAAATAAACACATGCAATCCAATGCATGTCAAATCTAGTAAGGAAAATACACATGCAAGTTGATACCTGCAAAGAAGCTTGTTGTAGCTGCTTGATACTTCCTTTCCATTCTTGATCTTTGCTTCCTCTTGCCTTCTTTGCCTTTATTTCTCCAATGCCAAAGTGCTCCAAGAAAACTCTAAGTGTCCAAGAGTATGAGAGAGAGAGAGAGAATACTGAGAGAGCTCCAAAACTGAACTCACCAAGCCTTGGCCACTGATCCTCATAAGCCTTTTTATTAATGAGGCCTCTATTTTTTCATTTTCCATTATTTTCCTTCAATTTCCTCCTCACATGCAACCTGTGACCTTTCACCTTCCTTTTCTCCTTATTTCCATTATTTTCATAAATAAATGTGCCAAAATACATTTTTGCCTCTTTAATGCCTTTGCCAATTTCCTTAGCCATAAACAACCAAATGAACACACACTAGGATGTCTTGCCCATCATTTATCTTGGAATACATATCCCATCATCTGTGGTATTTATATATTTGTACATGGAATTTTCACCAGGGTTGTTACACTAAGACTATTTGCTTCTATTGTTCTTATTGTCACACTAAATGGTTTTCCCATTTTCTCATATCAATCATATGAAAAGGGCAATTGAAATCATAGACCATTCAAATATTTAACTCGAGTTATTGTAGTAAACACCATACCTTGTCTTTGTTGCTCTCCAATATTAATAGTAGTTTTCTCCATAGTCAATCACTGTGACTTATGGAGTGTTAAACCCCAAATAATTTTCAATGGTAGTTATTTTCTATTACCGCGTTTCAATGAAAAGTGATTAACAATGTTGAATGATGGAAAATGGGAATAATAAGAATGTAGCCAATTACAAAAAGTTTATAGTTTCGAGAAGAAAATGTTTCAGATAAGTGAACATTTTATTTTGGATGAAAAATTCAAGTATTGTATTTATGGTTGAATTTCTATAACATAGAAGTAAATGCACGTCATGAATAATTTTTATGCTCTTACAACGAGAGAGAGTGTGTATGTTTTGGGGCTGAAAAGGACAGACAAGGGCATATAGAGATATATATGGGGGGGGGAGACAAGGAAGAAGAGGAAGGAAAAGATAGGGAAGGAGGAAGAGATATAGATATGGAGAGAGGTGTTATAAAGAGAGAATGGGAAGAGAGAGAGAGGGAGGGGAAAATGGAGGGATAGTGTGTATGTTTGTGGGGTGATATAGAGAGATAATGGAGGAGAGATAATGAGAGATAAAGGTATAGATGGAGTGGGTAGAGATGTGCTTACATTCAAATCAATGCACAATATTAATATAATTACTTTGAAAATAATGTACATCATACATCTAGTTGCATCAAATCAGAGATCAACATCTAGACTAAAATAAATGCATCTAGTGCAAATAATCAAATACGATTAGAAATCAACATCTACACTTAAATGATTGAATCTAGTGCAAGCAATCAAATAGGATTATGAATCAATATCTACACTAAAACCAATGCATCCAATGCAAGCAATCAAATAGGGGTACAAATCAACATGTACACTGAAATCAATGCATCTAGTGTAAGGTATTAAATAGGATTAGAAATCAACATGTACACTTAAATCAATGCATCTAGTTCAGGTGATCAAATAGGATTATAAATCAATATACACTAAAACAAATGCATCTAGTGCAAGCAATCAAACAGAAGTAGAAATCAGCAACTACATTGAAATCAATGCATCTAGCGTAAGGTATTAAATAGGATTAGAAATCATCATCTACGTTGAAATCAATGCATCTGGTTCAAGAGATCAAATAGGATTAGAAATCAGCAACTACACTGAAATCAATACATCTATTTTAGTGAAAACCTAAAATATTCATGACTTTCTAGATCTAACTTCTATGCCTATATTTGTTTTTATGTCTCTCTTTCTTCTTCCCTCTCTCTCCACCTTCCATTATATGTCTATCTCCCTCCCTCTCTCCTTCTCTCACTCCCCTTGCCTCTCTCCCCCATCTTTGTCTCTCCACCTCTCCCTCGCTTCCTCTATATTTCTCTTCTTCCCTCTCTCCCCATGTCATCTATATTTATACCTCCATCCATCTCTCCTTATTTGTCTCTCTCTTTCTCTCTCTTTCTCTCTCTTCCTCCCTCCCTCTCTTTGTATCTATTTTTTTCCCTTTCTCACCCTTCATCTATATCTCTATCTCCCTATATATCCTTCTCTATCTCTCTATATCAACTGAAAAAAATACAATCTTTGTCTCCATATCTATATATCTATCTATCTCTCCATCTTCCTCTCTTTCTATCTCTTCCCCTTCTCTCTCTCTCTCTCCATCTATATCTCTATCTCCCATTGTCTCTCTATCTTATCCCCCAAACACACACACACACTCTCCATATCTATATATCTACATCTCTCTCTCTCTCTCTCTCTCTCTCTCTCTCTCTCTCTCTCCCCATATCTATCTCTCTTCCTCCCTCAATCTCTTTACTTCTCTCTTCTACCCTCTCTCCCCCCTCCATCTATATCTCTATCTCTTGTTGTCTCTCCTTCTCACCCCAAAAATATACACACTCTCTCTCCATATCTATCTATCTCTCTCTTCCTCTTCATCTCCCTCTCTCTCTTCCCCTTCTCCCTATCTCTCTCTCCTTCTCTCTCACCTTCTCTCCCTCCCGCTTCCCTCTTACTCTCCTCTCTCCCTCACCATCTCTCCATCTCTCCCTTGTCACTCACTCTCTCTCTCCATATCTCCCTTGTCACTCACTCTTTCTCTCCACTTTTCTCTCTCTATCTATTTCTTCCCCTTCCATCCCCATCTCTTTCTCCCCCCTCTCTATCAACCTATCTCTCAAGTCCTTTCTCCCTTCCTCTCTCTCCCTTTCTCTTCGTCCTCCCTTTGTCTCTACCCCATCACACATAGACACTCTCTCTCCACCCTCAAACTCTTTCATTATCTCCCTCCTTATCTCATTCTTGCTCTCCTCCTATCTCCCCATTTAATATCTATGTCTCTTTGTCTCTCTCTTCCCCTTATTTCCCTATATCTATCCTCTCTTTTTCTCTCTCTTCCCTCGTCTCTTCTCTCCCTCATTCCATCTTCATCTCTCCCTTGTCACTCCCTCTCTCTCTCTCTCCACCTCTATCTCTTAATTTATTTTTCCTTCCCTCCCTCTCTTTCCCCCTCAAAATCCATCTCTCTCTCCCTACCACTCTCCTCCTCTCTCCACCATCCTCTCTCTCTTATTTTTTCTCTTTCCCCCACTCTATTCCCCCTCCATCTCACAATCTCTCTTAAATATGATCCCATTGTATTGTATTTAAGAAAGTATCTAAATTAAAAAAAACCGCAATTGGTTATAAAGGACTAAACCTATATTTTGGATCAATCATGTCAAATAAAATACAATAATAATAAACTTAAAAGAATCATGCACTATCTTTCCCCTATCATTGTTAGTCACTTTGCTTTCTCTCTTTGCTTGGATCCTTGGCTAAGATGCATCTATCCTGGTTGTTTATAATATTATTTCTATTATATAAATTTCACATATGTATATATAAATATTCTCATTTTTTATTTATTAAAACCTTGATTTAACCTCTATGAGAATAGTTTTAGTATTCATGACCGATGAAGGGTTGAGATATACCTCAAAAGTAATTATAACTTTTTTGCTTTTAGATTTAATTTAAAAATGTTATAAAAATAAATTAAAATAAAGCATTTGTAAAATATTTTGATTTTGAAATAAGTTATGGTTTTTGGGCATGTGGTATCGATAGGCCATGGTATTAGTCCATGGTATTGCAACAAAATAATCAAAATCCTAGGTCCATAACATAATAATCAATGGTATTGATAAACCATGGTATTAGCCCATGGTATTATGGTTTTCTTGTCCTCTCCCTCTCTCCCTCCCTCTCTCTATCTCTCTCTTGGGTATTGGCCCATAATATTGTAAAGAAAACCTATTTAGAAGTTAATAATATCCATGGTAAATATTCATGATTAAAAATCTTGTTATATTGTAAATATTAATTTTTTATCTACTTATTAATTAAATTTAATCATGGTTATGGAATCATTATTTTAATTTATATAGTAAAAATGGATGTTAATTTATGAGTACTATTTATATGTTATATATTTTAATGTGATATGTATATTATATTTTCTTTTACCTAAAAAAAATTCATAATTTTATTAATAAAAAAAATTAGAATATACAAAAAATTTACTTTAAAAATTATCTCACATATCACTTCTAATGCCTACACATCTACACTATATTGGGATACTATACTCGGTTGTAGAGACTTATTATAGCCTTAAAAAATAACACATTCTTAAACATTTAGTATTAATTATCATATTTCTTTTGCATATTGTATAAGGAATATTTATAAAAAAAATAAAAAATAAAAATGGAATTAGTAATACCCCGAGTGAATTATAATTATTCTAATTTACTTTTGGTAAAATTATTTGGCAGAATGCCCCATGTTGAAGGCCTAGTATGAATAAGTGATAAACATGAATGTTTAATTTTCTAAATTTCATTAATAAACAATGTTTATGGTTAGCCATGAAAACTATGGGGAAAAGATGCTAAATGATATTTTCACTTACCATATAGTTGGAAGAGATTTATTCCTCTCCCTAGAGATGATTTAGTTCAGTTAGGGAAAATGGAGCTAAGAGGGTGGAAGGGGAAAAAGATCTAAGGTAACCTTGTGAACTTGGAGTCTAGTTGTAGGGGGCCTAAGAGAGGAAAGCAAAGTTGTAAGCTTTATAACCTCAGACAGAATGTTATTGAGGGATGTATGATGTTGCCAAAATGGAATTCTTGAGTTGGTTGGCCACTGTAATTCCAAACTAAACCCTATGTGGTCAATGAAACCATAGTCTAGTCCTCGTGTTGTCATAGAAGTCTTAGGCGGACCTGGTGTGGTCTCTATCGAGGAAAACTGCTCTAGTAGTGGCTCGGAGAGTCCTAATAGAGGATACTAGTTCTCATTGGTTGGGTGAATAATTCTATTTCCCCTTGTGATTTACGTGGTTGGCTCGGACATTGAAAATAAATAAGTGAAACATGTTGGAACAATTTTCGTGTATGAATTTATCTCGTATTATATTTTGAAAATATCTACTAATATTATTATATGGTAAGGAGAATATGATAGTATAAATGAATTTAGTTTAGTCCTCATCTTTGTTGGATAGAACAAGGTCTATTCACCTTCCTGGAACAATCACAAATTCTTAAATATTTAGGACTGGAGGGAATATGGTGGATCCTAGAGAAGGGTCCAGACCATAAAAATAGTAATGTTGTGACTATATATATATTCTATGACCAAATACAAACCCTTTGTGTGTGTGTGGGAAATGCTAAGAAAAGAAAGTTATTGTGCTATTATAGAGAAGGAAGATGAGGTGTCATGACCAACCGAAATGAAAATTGTTTTCTTCTAATTTTTGTAACAATTTCAAGAAATAAAATAGACAAGTTGATAAATTTTATTTTCTTAGTATATAAAAAAGAAAGAATGTAGCAGTCTTACAATAGAAGATATGTAGATTTTGATAAAATTCAAGAATCATAAATATTGTGCCAAGATATTGTCTAGTAACACAATTATGGTAAACAAAATATCCTTAGAATAATATGCCAAGATAAAACAAAAGTTTCCATATATAGATATATTTCTCAAAATTGTACATCAAATATATGACTTGTGTCCATAAAGAAAACCGAACAAATCTTTTACACAAGAAAATCAAAGAACCTAGTTTATAATGGAAAACATATGTTATAAATGCCTTCAGAAGATATTTTGAATTAAGCTCATACATTTGAGTTTTAAAATTGCCGAGACAAACAATTTAGGCCTCATGGGAAAGTGTAGGTCGAATAAAAATAATTAAATTATGAACATAACACTGATAAGATTCTAACTAGAGTGACACATTGAATTTCAAACATGAAACCCTACTCCATATTTTGAAAATTCATCTCCTTAATACCTAGAGAAACATACAAGGAATATAAAGTGTTTATTTAACACCTATAAGAACTGTAGGAAGGGAAAACAAAATGGAAAATCAAAGTCTAAACCATGCCGAAAGAACTGGAACCTAACCGGCAAATTTCTAGAGAACAGAGGCTCTGTTAGAAATTTAAGTGCACACTCAAGAAAATAACTTAGGGTCAAACTAGGCTTGAAGGTTACATCCTTTACCTATAGCAAAGTGTGGTCAAGACCATTGTGACCCTACCCATTGTCGTCGTAACCATTGCATGATACAAATAACAATGAAATTTAGTTAAATAACAATATACACAAAACCTTGAAGAAGATAAATTAATCAGAACAATTGAAAAAGAATATATATACCTGTTGTAGACTATAGGTTGCAGTAAGGTCTTCGCCTATGGATGTCAGCCTTAAGAAACAACACATTGAGCAACCTAGCCCATAGTTGATTCTGTAGGAAGAAAACTGCATAATTAGTCTTAAGTGGAGGAAACTAAAAAAGCAATAAATGGAAAATTGTTAAACAAAAACTGTAACCCTAGCTCAAAACAAAATGTAATATTTGGAAACTTTTGAGCATCAACATCACCTAGCAAGAAAATACTAAATAATTTGCAAGTGGAAGGTTCCAAAACCAAGGAAACACTATGATCCATAAGGGTTTCATTGTAGACATTGTTCCTTGTGAGTAGAAGTTGTGACTGATTGAGGAGCGACGCTATGGGAGGGGAAGGTTGTTACTCCCTAACCGTATAACTCCATCAACATGATAGTTTGAAACCCTAAACATCTATACGTTGGAATTGTTCCATATTACCATTCCCAATGTAAATTGAATCCCAAGATCATATTCCAAATAGTTGGTAGTCTAGAAAATTTGGATGAGGCACTCCCAACATTGTTGTGTTGATGCGACCAATATGTCTGGAATGTGTAAGTTCCAATAGACACATGGAGAGGCTGATACAACATCATATAGAATGAAGGAAAGATTAAACTGCAATATTTTGCATTGGGGAAGGAACCATATATGTCCACATAGGAATTATCACAATGAAATAAGTTAAGTAGGTTTATAAGAAACCCCAATATATATTTACCACAAATTTTATGAACCATAGATATGTTACCAATACATACATATATACACACATACATATATATATTACGAGAAACAATAATAATACATAGTGTTATCTAAAATTTGGAAACAATAATGTGACCATGTAAATAATTTATAACTGGTATTTAAGTGGAAATTTACCATTTATCGTAGTAAATTTATTTTTATTGAGGATGTATGTTACAAGCGGTATTAAAGCCATGATGACAACATTGTGGCATATTTAGGGAAAGCAAAGAAAGTAAAAAATTGTATTTTATGTTCCACAAAGAGGGAGAGAGAGAGATATGAAAAGGGAAAGTGGTATAATTCACACACCACCTACAATACCACCTATAGGGTCTAGTTCAATACCCTTTCCAGGACCCAATCGAGAAATATGGGTCCAGTTAGGGGAAGAACCTCGATTCACAACCACAATGTTGTTGGAAACAATGCAACAGTTGAGGATAGATATGGTTAATTTAAGGGTTTATAATGAGTGACTGATATGGGTCCAGGAGGGAATAATTAAATTTTAACCGACAGGTAGAATTAAAGAAACTCAACCCCAACTCTTGATAATGGAAACAAAGTAGAATCACTCATATGAATAGAGGAAAACATACCTAAGAAAATACTTACACAAGAGTCAAAGGGTTGCAATGAGACAAATGAGGAAGAATATAGAAATTATTCTTGGGGAAAAATACATAGGCACAGAAAGATAGAAAACAAAATTGCAAGGGGAGTTTAGAAAAATCAAGACCCCAAACTTTCACGGTGAGTTTGAGGAAGCTATAGAAGCATCGTTAGCATAAATTATAAGTAATTCAAGATTTATGGCTATAAAAAAAACTTGAAGGCTCATCTAACAATCTATCAACTTCAAGGAAAAGAAATCCAGTGGTGGGAAGAAGTTAAGGCGGTCCAAGGAGTTGATGAACAAGGGATAACATGGGAGAATTTCTAGCAATATTTTAATAATAAGTACTTAACTTATAAGTTTTATGATGATAAAGAAAATTAATTCCATGACCTCAGATTGGGTCAAATATCCATCGACGAGTATGTGGAAAAATTTACATCCTTATTGAGATATGTCCCTTACATACGAGAAGAAAAGGCTAAGGTGAATCACTTTATAAGTAGCCTACCAGCGTCTATTAAGGAATCAGTTGGAGTTTTGTAACCCTAATACCATGGACAAAGTTGTTCATAAAACACATATATGCTATAAATAGATGAAACAAAAAGGAAACAATAACAAAATATGGTCAAGAAAGAAAGAGAAAAAATATCCTCATAATACTAATAATACAAAAACTAAAAATACTGAGAATTCACATAGAAACCAATAAAGTAAATTTCCAGGAAAAACCTGGCTATAGAATGAATCAAAACCAACATAATTTTCAAGCAAACTTAAATCTGGCCAACCATAGAAGCCACAATTACAACGTTGGGGTTGTGGAGAACCACATTATCTTAAAAATTTCCCTTGTCGTGGAAAACCAGAACAAGAAATAGATATTCAAGAGGTATCTACCATAGGAGAAGTGGTGAGAAATCTACCCAAGGTCAATGAACTAGAAGATTGTCAAGTTGAATATCAACCTACAATGATTGAATTTCAAGGTAAGATTTGCAGTCATTTTTTGTTCATTTTAATAGATCTTGGAGCAAGCCTAAGGTAATTTAGTCCTAAAATAGTGGATTCATGTCATCTGCAAGTTAGTAAGTTTAAGAAACTATGGTTGGTTCAATTAGTCACTAGGGAAAAGGGAGGGTGGCAACAAAGGTTGAGGACTATCCTATTGAATTGGAAGGTCGGCCAATAAAAATAATGTTAAGCATTTTTCCCATAATGTTAAGCATTTTGGTTTGGATTGGTTGGAAAAACATTGGTCCCTTGTAAACTGTAAAAGTAAAACTATTAGTTTTATTAATGAAGAAGGTTCTAGGAAAGAAATCCAAAGGATAGTAAGACCCTTGAAATTAAGACCAATTAAAGCCACATATCTCACAAAATGCATTAGGATGAACTGTCATATTTTTAAAGTCCAAGTGGGGTACACCAAATCTAAGGAAAAGATAGCGACCTTGGAAAATCTTCCAATTGTTAAAAATTTTGTAGTCATATTCTGAGAAGAGATTCATTGGTTTCCCCCTAAATGAGATATTGATTTTACAATTGAACTAATTCCATGAGCCACTCCAGTGTCTAAGGAACCCTATCGTATGAGTATACTAAACTCACTGAATTAAAGATGCAGCTACAAGAGTTGTTTGATCAAAAATACATTATCCTAAGTGTATCATCGTTGGGAGCCCTTGTACTCTTTGTCAAAAAGAAATATGGCACCTTAAGGATTTGCATTGGATATTAGCAACTGAATAATTTAACCATTAGAAACAAGTACCCACTACCGGGAATTGAAAATTTATCTGATCAAGTTAAGGGAACTACTATGCTTTCCAAGATTGATTTACACTCAAGGTACCATCAATATGGATCAAGGAAGAGACATATACAAAACTACATTTAGGACTTGTTACAAGCACTATGAGTTTTTAATCCTACGTTTTTGGCTTACTAACACCCTAACCACATTTATGTGCTTTATGAATAATATATTTCACCCATATCTAGACAAGTTGGTGTTAATATTTACTGATGACATCCTAATTTTCTCAAATAATATAGAAGAACATAAAAGAAATTTGCAAATAGTATTGAAAACTTGTAGGAACACCAACTATATGCCAATTATGGAAAATGTTAATTTCATAGAGATCAGATGCAATACTTAGGGCATGTAATCACTCATGAGGGGATAGTTGTATATCCATAAAAGATTGAAACAATTATGGAATGGCTAATTCCTAAAAATATTTCATATATTAGATCCTTTATGGGGTTATTAAGTTATTACCACCACTTTATAAATGTATTTTCAAGAGTAGCATACTAGACAACCTTTTTACAGAAGAAGGGGAAAACTTTTAACTGGACAACAGAATGTCAAAATAGTTTTAACCAGCTAAATCATCTATTGACTAGAACCCCCATTCTAAGGATTGTAGACCCATAAAAGGAATTTGTTGTCTGTACAGATGCATGTCAGGAAGGGGTAGCATGTGTGTTGATGCAAAAGGACTGAGTAGTAAAATATGTCATAGAAACTAAAGGAGAATGAGCAAAGGTACTCTGCTCATGACCTAGAATTAACAACAATAGTCCATGCTTTAAAGGTATGACAAAACTACATGTTAGGAAATGCTCTAAAGGTATGGCAATAGTCTATATTTCAGGATCTTTGCTTATCTAATTTCTTAAGTAACTTATATTTATGGCGTTTCTAACCTAAAACCCTATTGTTGAATGCTAGGAAACCTTCCCTTTGGAGGTTTGCAAGATCCCATTTACAAATTTTTCATGAAAGTCGTCCTCATTAATAATAATGGAATGGGATCCTCAACTGGGTACCCTCTCAGGTATTCGAAACATCAATACCATCTGATGATACTTCTTCTAGAAACTATTCGTGCTGGTGTATTTCCAATGTGTTTGTTTATCCTTATTTTTAGTAGAAACATATTTATGATGAAAAATAAATAGAGCTTGGATGTTTCTATTTTTTTCTTGAGACTGAATTTTCCCTTGGTGGGTTTACAAATTGCAACAAACATCTTCAGAGAGAGGCTTGGAATATGTTTGCAAGTCTAACAATTTATCTATACAATATAAGGATTTTGATTTTGAAACCTGTTTCTACTAATGGGATATTTCTTTGGTAGGGAGGGTTGAAACTATATACAAGTGCTCATTCTTAGATGGAACTTTGGTTTCCATGAAAGAGTTAGAGATTTTGCTGCCACAAGGAGAGAGGGAATTCGAAACAGAGATGACAATGATTAGTGTCATTCACCATGAGAACTTAGTTTTCCTATAAGGATATTTCCCTAAGGAATTACAAAGGTGAGTATTTGTTCACATTCCTTCTAAGCTTTTACATATTCACATTAGCAAAGAATATCCATAATCCCAAATTACAGTGAACAAACACCTGCTCAAATGTGGATCACAGAACCACTATTAAGATTTAACTTGTAAATTACTCATTTTAGGCTCCTTAAATATGAGTTTCTACCAAACGGATCCGCAGATAGATGTATACTTTATTCATTTTCAAATGAGCCTAGGTTTCTAGATTGGGATATCGCTAAAGCATCTCCTTAGGTACAAATAAGGGAATTGCATATTTTCATGAGAAATGTAGGGATAGGATCATAAAATTCAACATTAAGCCTAAGAACATCTTTCCAAGCCCGCCTAGGGGGTCGAGGGGCCTTCAGTGGGGCCCGCGTATGTTTTTTTTTAATTATTTTAAAATGTTTTCTTTACTTTAATTTTTTTATTTTTTTAAAATATATTTTAATGTTGTTTTTAAATGTTTTTAATGTCTTCTTTAACGTTATTTTATTTTTTTATTTTCATTTTAACCCTTTTTTTTTCAATTTATTTTTTTAATGAATTTTTTTTAATGTCTTCTTTAATGTTATTTTATTTTTTTATTTTCATTTCAACATTTTTTTTTCAATTTATTTTTTTAATGATTTTTTTTTCTTAAATTTTTTTTAATGTTTTTTTCTCATATTTTCTTTTTTACTTGAATTGCATTTTTTTTAATATTTTATGTTTTTAATTTTTATTTCTAGGGATTTTTCTTTTTCTTATTTAATTGTATGTTTTATTTTCTTTTAACTTTTTTACTATTATTATTTTTACTTAAAAGAAAAATTGAATCATTTTTTTGAAAAAAACTTCGAATGATATAAAATTTATAAAAAAAATTCATAAAATTTGTTATTGTTCCAATTTTTTTAATTAAGATTTTTTCATAAAAAAAAACTTTTATTTAACATGTCATTTTTAGCGAAAAGTTCTGAAATACGTTTTTTTATAAGTATATCTATATGCAAAATGTGATTTTTTATCGAGTGTTTAAAAGCATTATTTTTAGTGACAATTATTTATTTTGTATTGAAGTATTAATTAATGGTATATAAATAAAAAATCCTAACCTAGAAATATTAATGTTATTATTTTTTAAAACATTGCAAAAAAATTAAAATTTTCATTATAGAAAAACATTGTAAAGACAAAAAACACAACTTTGGAAAACCCTTAAAAACAAACATCTTAGGATGAAAGACAAGAAGAGGAATAAGACAACTTGAAAAATGGTTAAATAATCAACATTTTAAAAATAATTGTGCATACTTAGGAAATAAGAAAATTTAAAATGTCAAAAATATGACTTAAAAAAACAAATGTGGACACTTTTCAAAATCCTCATGAAAATCTTTGCCCATGGGGCTTTGGATTGACGGTGAATGGGTGCACTGTGAAGGCACTCCTTGCGATAGGTCATTGGTTCAAATCCCTTTTGGGTGCTTACCTACCCAAAAAAAAAAAAAATCCTCATGAAAATCACCAACATTTAAAAAAGATTATCCACACTTAACACATTAAGAAATTTAAAGTGTCAATAATAATCCCTCTAAAAAAAGGGGTTGATGCTGCATCAACACTTTTCAAAATCAGCATGAAAATCACTAACATTTTAAAAAAATGTCCATACTTGACACATAAGAAAACTAAAAGTGTCAAAAATATGCTCCAAAAAAAGGTGTATTCTGAACCACTTTTCAAAATCAAATGACTTTTTACTACCTCAAAAAATGGGTACTCACTATAATGCCTGTTTGATAGTTTACACTATTACAAGGGGTTTTCTTCCGGGTGATACATTTTTTTAAGCATTATAACTTGTTTAGCAAATATTAAAAGCTTGGATTTTACCAGCTACTACTTCCTACACATCCTTGCGAGGACATTTCATGTCTTTTATTTCATTCGTTTCATACATTGTCTAAACACATGCTTGTGTTTTCCTTGTAGTGTGTTTCTTTTCAAACATGACCTTATTCATGCCCTATAACAGGCTTATTTCCCGATATTAAAAAAAAAAATATTTATTTTTCATCTATGTTTGGACATATTTTGACCTTCTTTCTACTATCACAATTGATAGGATGTTCATATTTCAATTATTTTGTGAAGGTTCTTTGGCATATCTTGCCGTGAAAGATATTCTTTGTTACTTCTTTTTGGTCCAAAACTCATAGCCAAGTTGAGGTGGCGAATCACACCTTTGTCCAACTACTCCAAAAATGAATGTTGGGATAACACATTACACTTAGTGAAACATTGCTAAGATAGAGCAATGCACATTTCCAAAAGTTATTTTCCTTTTCAAATTTGTTATGAGCACTAGCATTCCATAGCCCTTTTTAACTTTCCATCCACCATATAGTATCCTTCTTTCAGCCAAGTGGCTCATTCTACAACCCAGTATGATGTGTAAGGATGTCAGTCTGTCATCAAAATTGAAATTTTGCTCATGTCGGCCAAAATAAAAATGAAAATAAAAAATAACGATACAAAATATTTAAATAATGTCCGCTCATAAAAAAATTGCATGTAAAGAAATTGGATTCCTCTCACCTCTTGTTAGATCCATATTTAAGATGGATCTATTCTCTTTGTAGTGACAACTCAACCATACGCTTACTGATATATTTGTAAAAGATCTAACCCTTATCAATCGCCAAGCATGCAACTCCCTTTATCTTAACCAAGCACACATAAAGATATTGTGTGATCATCACCATAGTTCTTCATCCTTCCAAATGGGTTAGACGGTATGGTTGTAGCTTCAAGAATAGTGCTTTCAAGGGGATACATGTTATAAGCTTCATCCACTTCATTATGGTCAATATGAAATTTTGTAATAAGTTCATGAAAATGTATTCAAATTGGATCTTCCACAACAATTTGGTATTTGTTTAAGGGTTAATTCTTGGGAGCTCAAGTTGTTTGAGCCTTCTTAGCTAGATTAAGGCATTCCCATTTGGATTCTAATAGACAATATCTATACCACATTGGAAAGTGACACTCATCATGTCATTATCACTATTTATCTCATAGGTAACAAAGGTAAAAGAAAATTCCGAGGTAAATCATCTCAAGTGGATGAATTCGCTATTATTTTCTTTCATCTTATTTTGCAAGTGGTAACACTTGCTTCTTTAAACAAGAAAGAAATCCTCAAACTCATGGAAAATGACCTAGACTCCAACAAAGACCAACATTGACATAACAATGATGCAACATTATAGTGCATTTCAGCGAATTGTTATTTTTAAAATAAAAAAGATGATATCATCAAAATCAATTACCTCATTTTAATTTAAAAAAAAAAATACTAAAAAAATAATTATTAAAATTATTTAATTGGACAATATTTATTTTATTTTTATAACGATAAATATAACTTAATATATACTACCTCACGGAAACAAAACAATTATTATATTAAAGCAAAGTAAAAAAATATATATTTATAAACATTTACATTTTGGATATACTTAAATTAATATATATATATATATATATATATATAAACCTTTACATTTTGGATATAGTTAAATATAAATGTTACTTCACACATTTATAAATATGTTTAGTTTATAAACATTTAAGAATGATAAACTCTAAATTTATTATCTAGTGATATTTTTGGAAGCTAGTGATATCTTTTTCCAAAAACAAATTTATGGTTTTGTATTATGAACTATACTTTTTTTCATATATGGATTAAAAAAAAGGTTATTTGATTGTAATTAAAAAAAAATGGATCTATTTTTTCATAGTATTAATTATTGTAAAATAAATTAATATACACTTGATATATGTTAATAAAATAAATTAAATAATTAATTATAAAACAAAAATACTAATGTGGTTAAATTTATAATAAATTAATTATCTATGGAAAACATTATTTTGGTAAATTTAATGATTTAATTTCCAACTCAAAATAGGTGTAAAATAAATTACTAATATCATTTTATTTTAAAATAGATCATTGTCATAAAAAGATTATTAAACTAGTTATTTCACTATAAATTACAAAAGAAATATGGTAATGCATAAATTCTAGAAGAATCATGATATATGAAAAATTATTGAAGATAAAAATTAGTAAATAAAATGTCATTTAAAGCTAGAAGATTAAAAAAAAAAAAAAAACACTTATATTATGTCAAATTTGATAGATTCTATACCTTTGGAACATAAATTGCCTCTTAATTTTCAATATCAAATATTTAACAAGTTTTAAAAAAATATTAATAAATAAAATAAACTATATAAAATAATATTAATTAATTAACAATAGGATTAAAAATTAAACCTGAACATCACCTCTCAACCTTAATTTGAATTTTCAACTCGTTTAAAGAAAATTGATTTTCCACCCACAATATCAGAGTGAAATCATAATCAATGTTACCAAATTTCATAAAATAGCATATTTAATGTAAAAGTAGTAGGTTTAAATCTAAATGAATTGTATCGCTCTATAATTGTTTGCTTCCCTCATTAAATAAACTTGTACGAGCCGGTACATGTGTAACATGGAATTTGATTTTACAATGGATGCCATCTTTTCTACCTTCTTGTAGCTCAGTGAACAATAGAAGGATTTTTATTTCTCTTTTGATTGCTTTTAAATAAATAACAATTTTAAGAAATTACTATTAACATGATAATGAGAATAAGTTGACTGATAACTCCCTAATTCAAATAATTAATAATGTAAATTTTATTTATGATTACAGAAATAAATAACAATGAAAATAATTAGACCTAACTCTTGAATTAAAATAATTAATAATGTAATAAATTTAACTTATAATTCGAGAAGGTTTTGACCACAATTTAAAATATAAATATAAATAATGCATATAAATAAAAATAATAATTAAAATAACAATTTTAATCATAATTTAGGAAAGCATTAATAAAATGAGAATGATAATCGGAAAATAATTTGACTTATAAAGAATTCAATTAATTAATTTGAAATAATAATTATAAATTTTATTGACTTATAAAGAATTTAATTAATTAATTTAAAAGAATAATTATAAATTTTATTTTTGACTTTATATCTAATTAATTAGTTTCAAAGAATAACTAATAATGTTTAAGGAATGATGAGGTAAATTGAATGGATCAATTATCAAGAAAAAAAATGAAAAGATAAAAATGATAATAATGAAAAGGATAAAAAATGATTGGAAATGAGGAAAAGGAGAAAAATATTTATGAGGATAGGGTATAATTAAGGGATGAAACAGAGGAAAAGGGGAAGATATATAAGAGTAGAAAATACAAAGAAAATAAGAAAGGGGGAGGGGTAACAAAGATAAGAAGGAAAGAGAGAGACAAAGGTAGAGTAATGGATTCAAATCAAGAGAAAGACAAAGGGAAGAGAGAGAAGAGGATTTATTAATGACAAAGGTGGTGGATAAGATGTTTCCACGAGTCACTAAGCTTGTACTCATAATCCCTATTGAAGTTATTTGGGTGCTTTATGACCTCTAAGGCTTCACGAATAAGGCAAGTAGACTAGAAAGGGTCATGGGCAAGGATTTTTGTTTAGTCAAAACTGATAAGGTTCTTGGTGTTGAAGGAATGTTCATGCAGAGTTGACTTTAAAACATGGTTGTGGGAAGTATTGACCATGTGCTCCTATAACCGAGCTTTAAATGACTTTCCATTTTGGACAATGTAGGACTTTCCACATGAACAAGTAATTTGGTAGACTCGGGGGCCAAGCATTAGATCAAGTTTATCTTTGGGAGATGTAAATAATTGGTGTAAGATTTTTTTGGGTTTAAATAAAGTTTTGATGTTCTTTCTTGCTAAGAATTTTGAGATGATATTAGTGGTTCCTTTTATGTAAGGTGTTAGGATATTCCGACACATAAGAAATAATTAAGTATACCTTGGTCTAGTGTATAGTTAGGTAAAGTTTGTTGCTTTTTTATGAACTTTTGTAACTTACAATCCGACAGTCATGATATGTTCTAGACATGAAGTGATGACAATTCATTCTCTCCTCAGTATTACTGACACTTGATTTGTGGTTTAACACCCAGTTGGTCCATGATCTCTATTTAAAGAGCATGGAGGGTCATTTGTTAGGGGACAATTTATGAGAGAAGCTTATGTAAATTTTCTTTCTTTTATATTAATAAATTGTCATGGATTCTTTCCCTCTTTGAGGGTTTTAACCACGTCAAGAATATTGGTGTATTGATCTATGATCTATTTTTGAGTGATGTCTTTTGGTTTTCTATCTAAGGAACTTACCCTGTAAATTTATACATGGTATCATAGCTATTCAAGGGTTTCATCCATTGGTGATCCAAATCTGAATTTGGTATAACTGCATCGGAGTTTCGTTTCCGAGATCTACTTTTTCTCACTGCTTTCGAGCTGATAGGACTGCTCTATTGTGTTAGGAGCATATGTTCCAATGAGGAACCCCTTTCGTTTCACACGAAAAGGTTTCCGGTAGCCCTAGCTTCGTCATTTTTAAGGTTCGGAGGTATACAGTATTTATTTGCAGTTATAGTTATTTATCTCTCTGTTTATTTCTATTTATAGTCCTCTATAATATATATATATATATATATATATATATATATATATATATATATATATATATATATATTATCGGATCTATACCTTTCATTTATGTGTATGCTCTTTGCCCCACAACTCTGTGTGATCTGAGCAAACCGGAAATAGAAAGAAATGATATTTCTCATGTGTGTGCTCTTTTCCGCTGCACCTTAGTGTGATATCAGAAATTCATAAACATTGAGGAAAATATTTAGTTTCTGACAAAATCTAACTTTAAGTCGTAAGGCTTGGATTACTTTTTCTTGTTCGTTTTGGGTTGTGTGGGTTTTTTTGTTATGTAGGCAAAAAATGGTTTTTGAAGTAAGCACGTATTCAAAAGCTTCATTGAGGAAAAAAAAAACCCTTCCTCATTTCCAAAAATTACTAACATTTTAAACTAACTCACTTGGTCCAAAGTTACTTTATGTGAATCAAGGTCTTGGGTTCAAGTCTAATTTTTCAAAAAGCACATGTAACTTACATTTTAAAGTTACTTTATGTAAAGGTGTTCTCACCCATTATAAATCGTGAGTCACTTATAATTCTAAAGTCATTATATCTTTTATTTAAGTTACAATTTAGTGGATAGTTCATAAAGTACCATTGTAAAAGTGACTTTCACTTATTTATAAAAGTGGGTCACATAAAGTAATCTTTTTTTTAAATGAACTAATTAGATTAAGTTTGGAAATGGGAAGAAATTTTCTTTTAAATATAACATTATCATTCACTTCCCAACATTCACGTGGTTCATCGGCATCTTCAACAACGTTTCTTCAAAAAACCACAAGTTCTTCATCCGGAAGCCGTTTTCAGTGCCATTTTTCTAATCTCCCTAATTTTTTGAGATCTTTCCATTAGAACACTTATTTTTAGTGTCTTCAACTTTAGTTTCTTTTAAAATGGAAATTCTATGCCTAGTTATTCTTGACAGCACCAACTACTTCCAATGGTTATCCTACATTGTGGATTTACTTAGAAGTAAAGGTCTTTCTAGAATAGCCTCAAGCCAAGAGTCTAAACATAAAGATGAAGATAAGAAAGCCAAATGGGAAAATAAGAAAGATCAAGCACGTTGGTTGATAGGGATTTCTATTTCTCCAGACCTTAGATTCCATATCGCAGAAATTGATACCCCCGATGAAGAAATGAAACAACTCAATAAAGTTTTTGGAATTAAAAATGAAATTAGAGCCCATCAACTCGAAAATGAGTTGCTTACATTGGACCCCAAAAAAAATTCTTCCATTGAAGATTTTTTGTTCAAGTTCAATACCCTTAGACTTCTCTTGGAAGGTGCTAAGGTTATGAAAGAAGATGGTAGCCTTATCTATTTTATTATTAATAATTTAGGACAAGCCTACTCTGTGTTTGTTTCCACCTTCCATTCTACTAGAGAAACCTTTTTTTCTTAAGGAAAAGACTACAAGTCCCCATCTTTTGATGCCTTTTGTGATTCTTTAATAAGATAGCTAGAAAAACTCTTACATCTTGGCCTTCTTAATACTGGAAACTCTTCTAAGAAAGCCTTAGCAGCCCAACATCAACCAAGTTCAAAGAATCCTAAGAAGAAACATCCTAAAAATAATGGTCCTAAAACAAACAAGGATCCTAAGCAATTTCAGTCTCACAATGAAAAATCAACTCAAAAAAATGATAAGGCAACTAAAAACAAAGGGAAGAAGACTGATAGACATTATAACTTTTATAATCGTGATGGCCACTTAGAATCCAAATGCTTTAAGAAGATGGAAGCCTTGGAAGCAATGATGAAGAAGCATAACATCCATTTGGAGCACTCTTCAACTTCAACTTCATCTTCAAGAATAACACTTTCTGCATGTGGTTGTCAAGCATCTCGGTCTGGTTATGCACTAACTGTATCTTATTCTTCTCATTCCCATGAGTAGCTCAGTGATTCTAGAGATTCTCATCACATGGCCAAAAATAAAGCCATGTTTTATTTTTAAATGAATGTAACACCAAAAACATATATGTTGGTATGATATATCTCTTAACGTTATAGAGACTGGAACTATTCATATATACAATGGTCAGTTTAGTGATGTATTATGTGTTCCTACCTTATCCTGCAACCTTCTAACTTATATCAGATAACTCATTCATGTGAAGGTAATACCATTGAATTTTCACCTCTTGATGTTGTAATTAAGGACCTAAGAGAACCTAGACAGATTTTAGCTACTTGAATTGTTGATGATTCTACAAAGTTGTATAAGTTTAACAACTTTGGATCATTAATGCTTCCCTTGGTATTTATTGCTTATAATAATGATAAACTATCGCTCCCTTCAAAATATATGTAAATAAAATATGGTGATGGGTCTTCCTATGGTATCTTGCGGAGATGGTTTTTGTTCCTCATGTGTACTCAGAAAAAATCATCGGGATAGTTTTGAAAAAAGTGCCTCTGGGCATGCCTCAACGCCTTTACAGCTTGTGCATAGTGATTTATGCAGTCCACTTCTAGTTGTTTCATTCTATGGATACAATTATTTATTAACTTTCATTGATGATTTCTCATGACACACTTGGGTATACTTCTTAAAACTCAAGAGTGAATTCTTTAACATGTTCTTGGCCTTTAATGCCTTTGCCTTTAAGGCCTTTGTTGAGAAACAATATGGACATCAAATTCTTAAGCTAAGATCTAATAATGGCAGAGAATATGTTAACAAAAAATTTCTCAACTTTTGCACTAAGCATGGAATTCAATTGCAACATATTGTTCCATATACTCCATAGCAAAATGGTGTAGCTGAAAGGAAGAATCACACCTTAAAGGAAATGGCTAATTGTGTGCTTCAATCTAAAAGACTTAGTCTTAATTTTTTGGCAGAAGCAATTAACTGCGTAGATTACATAGTAAATCACACTCCTACTAATATTTTAAAGAATATTACCCCAGAAGAAGCATGGAGCTCAATTAAACTAGATGTAAGTCACTTTCGCATTTTTGGAAGTGCAGCATGGGCCCATATTCCAGATGAGAAACATAAAGCCTTATAACCTAAGAGTGAAAAATGTATTTTTTTTGGATATTCTGGAGATGTCAAAGGATATAGACTTCTTCAACCTATATCAAAAAATGTTATCATTAGAAGAGCTATAAAGTTTGCTGAAAATATATTGGCCTACGAGCCCAGTTCTATGGTTGTGCCACCTCTCTCTATCCCTTCTACTTCTGAAAATATTTCATCTTCAGCTAATGACAGCGAGGATGACAATCCTCCCCACCTTTTCAAGATCCTCCTTCAGCTCCTTAGCTTCCAAAATGGGTTTGTGCTACTCACAATGCAATAGGTGCTCTTGCAGATGATCCTACAGATCAACGTTGTACATGTTCTCAGTTCGATGGAGCCTCTTATTTACTAGCTCAAGCTTCAGCGAATTATGATCCTGACACCTTTGTGGAAGCTTCAGGCCATCCAGATTGGGACGCAACTATGAATGAAGAATATCATTCATTATTGGAAAATGATACATGAAACGTTGTTCATATTCCAAAGGTATGAAAACTTGTTAGATGAAAATGGGTTTACAGAACCAAGTTTGGACCAGATGGAAAAGTAGATAAACATAAAGCTCGACTAGTTTCTAAGTGTTTTTCACTTATTGCCTCTTTCAAGTGGGAAGTCCATCAGATGGATGTTAAATTTTCCTTCTTGTATGGGGACTTTCATGAAGAAATCTATATGGAAAAACCTCCTAGCTTTATACAAATAGACTGCAGCCTTGTATGTCGGCTTAATAAATCGCTTTATGGTCTCAACCAAGCTCCTCAGGCTTGGTATGCCAAAATGGATAGTTTTCTTTTAGATACTAGCTTTTCTAAGTGTCATTCTGACAATATTGTCTACACCAAGAAAGTGGGTAAGTCTCTTATCATTCTTGTTCTTTATGTTGATGATATTATCCTTACTAGTATTGATCCCAACCTTATAAACCATGTGAAATCCATCCTTAAAAAGTAGTTTGAAATAACAGACTTAGGACACTTGCATTATTTTCTTGTTCTTCCAGTCTTGCAATCCAAAGAAGGTATTTCCCTTTCCCAATCCAGGTATGCATGTGATCTTATACGCTACTTTCACATGGAATATTGTAAGCCAGCCCCTTCTCCCTTTGAGTCTGGAGCCAAAATTTTAGTCACTTGTACTTCCCCTAAAGTTGATGCTACCTTATACCATCATCTTGTTGGAAAACTTTTGTATCCAACCCATACTCATTCTAACCTTTCCTTTGTTGTTGGCCTTGTTGCTCGGTTTATGGAAAACCCACATGAAAATCATTAGAAAGCAGCTAAATGAAAACTTTGTTATGTTCGAGGTACAGTTCATTTTGGAATTCATTACAGTGCAGAAGCATCTCCTTTATTGGTTGGTTTCACTGATTTTGATTGGGTTGGTGATCCTGATGATTGTAAGTCTACTGCAAGTTATGTCTTCACTCTTGGTTTTAGACATATTACATGGGCTTTCAAGAAACAAAGTGCCATTTCTCTTTCTTCAGCAAAAGGAGAGTATCGTGGCATCGGTGAAGCTAGTAAGAAAGCCTTGTGGCTCCATCAAATCCTCCCAGATTTTGGTTTTTAGCAGCATCATCCAACTACACTTTTGTGTGATAATCAAAGTGCCATTCAACTATGCAAAGATCCAATCCAACATTAGCACAACAAACACATTGAAATACACATGCACTTCATCAGAAAGCTCATTCATGACCATGTTCTTGAAGTGAAATATTGTTCAACCGGTGATCAAGTTGCAAACATCTTTACAAAGGCTCTCATAGAGGCAAAATTTACTAAACTCCGATTTATGGTTGGAGTTCAGGAAGTTGTCACTAAGGGGGAGTAGGCTCTAATGCCTCCTTCCTTCTCTTATTGTGTCATCTTTATACATCCTTCAATCCTATCCCAAGTTGTTCTTAAGGGTGGATGTTAGGATATTCCGACACATAGGAAATTATTAAGTATAACTTGGTTTAGTGTATGGTTAGGTAAAGTGTGTATATTTCGTATGAAATTTTTGTAACTTACATTCCAACAGTCATGATATGTTCTAGACATGACGTGATCTAATGGTTCATTCTCTCCTCAATATTACTGACACTTGATCCATGGATTAACACTCGATTGGTCCATGATCTCTATTTAAAGAGCATGGAGGGTCATTTGTTAGGGGACCATTTATGAGAGAAGCTTATGTAAATTTTCTTTCTTTTACATTAATAAATTGCCTGAAGTGGTTGTGTTGGCTCAGACCATGGACTGTTTCCCTCTTTGAGGATTTTAACCACATCAAGAATACTGTTGTACTGATCTGTTATCTGTTTGTGAGTGGTGTCCTTTGGTTTTCTATCTAGGTAACTTTCCCTGTAAATTCCTACATAATGAAGAGAAATAAGAGCCTTGGGAGGGCGAAGGGGTTCTTTGGAGTCATGGTAAGAGCATGAAGATTTAAAGGATTTGGTGATTTGGGAAGTAGAGTAACCATCATTAATGAGGGCTTTGGTTAGGTGAGCTTTGTTGGTGGCTATAAACTGTGAATCATAATTTTTTACAACTCTACTGAAAAGGATTTTTAGGACGACTAATCTCTGCACAGGGTGATGATGAGAGTTAGAATGGAGGTATTGGTTAGTGTGAATTTTCTTGTGATAAAATTAGAAGGAAATTGAACCATTAGAGAGATGAGTAACAACGACATCGAGGAAGGGTAGGAATGAGCGCTCTTCCAATTCCATTGTAAATTGGATATGCGAGGAAAGGTTGTTGAGGTGATGAAGAAAACCTTGGAGGGATGGAAGCCCATGAGGCCACACTACAAAATTGTCATCAACAAAGTTGTACCAGAATTTCGGTTTTTGATGCCAAGAATTAAGGACCATAGACTCAAAATGCTCCGTTAAGTTATTTTCCACATCCAAAGATAGGGAAGACCCCATTGTCATTCCTTATGTCTATACATAGAAAATACCATTGTAGGAGAAGAAGGTAGAGGATAGATAAAATTTTAATAAGGTTAAGGGTTTTAGGATCGACCAACTTGGATATTAATTCTAAAGTTTTAGGAACAAGGATTTTAGTAAAGAGGGAAATAACATCAAAGTTGACAAAGATGTTATTAGGGTCAAGATGAATGGATTTGGTCTTTTGTATGAAGTGGGTGGAATCTTTAATGAAAGAATAATATGGTCCAAGAAAGGGTTGAAGCTTGGTGGCTAGGAAGCGAGAGATGCATGACTGGTGGTTCCATTAGCACTCACTATGGGTCTTAAGGCGATATCCTTTTTATGAATCATTGATTGCCCATAGATTCTGGGGGTCATAGGATGTTGAGGGATGAGTTTCCTCTAAGTAAGAGGATCAATGGACGAAGATTTGATGGCTTAGATGAACAAGTTAGTGATATAATTAATAGGATTTTTAGGGAGCAGTTTGTAAGCAGAGGTTGCCAAGAGCTCATGAATCTTAGCTTCATAATCAGAGGAATTCATTATAAATGAAGCATTCCCTTTATCCACTTTTAGGATCAAAATTTCAAGGTTCTTGTTAAGCTATTTGATCGTAAGGAACTCCTCGTTAGACAAGTTAGGTTTGAGGGGTTTTTCTTTCTTTAAAATTATCTTGCATTGCTTTCTAATTTCATTCACTTCATGGGATGAAAATCCCTCAGTGATGGACTCAATGGAGCATAAAATTTCCTCTACAGGGATTCTATGGAGGGAAATAGCATAATTGAAACCTTTTTCAAGAAATTTAAGAGTGGAGGGATCAAGTTTCACTGAGGATAAATTAACAATAGTTGAGGAAAGAAAATGAGTTGCATAACTTCAAATATACACAATTTAAGATGTTGCAATATTTGTCCTATCCCATATAGGGATTCTTTAAAGTCCCTATAATAACAAAATCTTAAACCATAACTTTCTTGAATATGAGAAAAGCTATCAAAAGGTAACATGAATTATATCAGAAGAAAGCATAACCTTGTAATGAAACCTAGATAGACAAAGCCTACTCATCATTGTTTGAGTCAAAATTAATGAAGATAGGAGGTGTGTCCTCCTTGGGATTGGCCTTGGTAGTGTCTTTAGACTAGTCTATTTCTACATCACCTTATTCCTCTTCCTTCATCTTTATAGGGTGTCCCTCTTCATTCAACTCCTCATTTCTTATGCTAGCATTGAGTTCTTCACTAGAGCATGAGGCAACTGGAGCTCATTATCCATGGAGGTCTACTACATGTGTGATGAGCATTTTTGAATTTCAAATTAAACAATAGATGCAGAAGCCCCATTTGTGAAGTAGTCGAAGTTTAAACAACCATTAGAACAAGTTAATTGAATGACCATGTAGAAAAGTAGATATGTATGAGTGTAGAAACTTTGATGTGAAGTGATCAGCACCGGGTGTAAGATTTGATGGAAAGGCTCATCATTCAATGGGGATTACTTATGTAAATACATGTTATGGCTTCCATAATTTAGATCAGGATTATAGTTCACATGCAACAAGAGTTGGAAGAATTTTTCATGTTTCTACTAGGATATGCACTTGCCACTATGAACTGTAGAAATATGACTATGCCTTCAAAATAGTCATTTATTTTTCATATTTTTTTTCTGCTTGGCAGATTAATGTTGGCACATATTTTCTCTTTTTCACTTCTTTGGGTGCATATTGTTGGTTTTCCAAATGCATTTTCTCATCACATATACATTTCTATTCCTGAGATTGGTTTGTAATGCAATGGAAGGCTTCTGACTCCCCCAGGCACTCCACATTTTCCTTCACTGAAGCAAGATGCTCCCTGTGTTAACATTTTTTTGAGACAGGTACACTGCAGAGTGGAGTGATTTATGTGCCACAAGTATCAAGCAGGACAACCTCGAGGGTGAGACACTTCTCGCTCTACATGTAAAATGGATCTACTTTTTATCACTCAATCTTTCTCTCCATTATCCTTATTTCATTCTCTGTGTAATTATGGTAAATTACTTTGATGCAAATTTTCTCTCTTCTACTGTCAAGAGTTGTGGTAATTGCAACAACAGTTGTCTCCCTGAAGCCCTAGTGTTTGGAGCACAAGCTTCTTCTGTTTAGTTCAAGCAATTTTTCATGAGTATCTATTATAGTTGAAGGGATGTTTTCTTTATTGTTGTTGATGGAAGTTTTGGAAAGTTTATTTAGGAGCATATTGTTCTATGGGTATCTTTTAGTTTTTCCAAGGGGTAATGATCAATAAATCGTATTTCCTATTTTTGCTAAGTTCATTGTTTTACAATGCTTTAGGGAAATTCTAGTTCTCCAATTTCACGAATCAGTGCTAGTCCACGAAGGTCTAGCACTACTTCTTGTTCAAGTGGGCCAAATACCTACTCTCAAGGTAGAGCATCTTCAAGTCAAACTGGAAATCCAAAATTGCAACCTTTAACATCTTCTGGCAGGCTAGCTACTTCTAGCCAAAGGTCTTCCACACGTTTAGCAAAATCCTCAGTAATAGCTTTACGAAGGTCTAGCACAAGCCCCCGTGGTCACCTATCATCAACATGAAGAGGTGGATATTTAGCATAGAAAAGCAAGCATGGTCGCTCCTCCTCTCTAAAGATACAACCATGGAAGTCTAGTATTCCTAATTTTGCCCCCCGAACCACCTCCAAATATCCACACAACATTATATGATCTGTCAACATCTCGCTCAAGGAGGTTGTGTCCAGCCTCAAGGCATGGAGAAGAAACTAGGAATAAACCAAGGGGACAATCTATATCTCCAAGAATTTCTAGGTTGCCTAACTAATCAAATAACTATGATTCTAATCATTTAAGCTCTTATAATAAGAGCTATGTGGTTTCATCATGTGAAGATGAGATAGATTCTATTTCTTCAACAACTTCAGTTAAAAAAATAGCATACACTAAAAACATAGTGCATCACCAAGTAACAAGAAAGAAAGGATCAAATGCAAATATCGAGGCTCAGTCAACCTCAAAAAAGCAAGTAAAACCCTCAGCAACACATGTTTCTAGTGGGTCTGGTTCTACAATACGGAAATCAGTATGCCTAACGATTAAGAAAGAACTATATTTAGATCTAGTTATTAGCTTTATGTACTTTCAGTGATATTGTATTGTACTTTTTTAGTTGATTGATAATTGATCACATTTCCTTATCTACAAAGGTAAATTGTTTCTCATATTTAACTGCATGTGTGTCCAGTGCACCATGCACCACGAAACTATTTTTATGATATGTTATTGAGATGGAGCAAGTGAATCTCTCTTTGCTATCTTATGATTTTAATGAAAGACGTCTTTTTGTTGCTATATTTTGTAGCATCTTCGTCAGAATTCTAAAAGCATGTTTAGGCCTTTAATGTCAAGTGCACCTGTTGCCTCATTTTACACCTATAAAATAAGTAACTTCTTACACCAGGGAAGCTCCATCAACTCTTCAGTAACTACTAGCTGTAATGAAATAACTGAGCATGGGGCACATGTTGCACCCTATATTGAAGATGGTGATCACGACATTGCAAATGTAAGTGATGAGTCAAGAGAGTGATTAACCCCACTCTTCCTAAAGGAAATCTTTTCTTTTGATAAAACGAAGATGAAAGTTGAAGGTGCTGAAAGACACTATGTTGACTCTTCTAACCTGTCACGAGAACAACGAGATTGCCTTGAGCTGGAACAAATATCATATGTACAAGATTTGCATAGTGATTCATATGAACATAGTTCTGGTAAACTAGACACTGGAAACCTTGGCAAGCCACTTCTAGATGGCAATGAAAGTGTCAAGAGAATACCTAGTGTTACCGGTTCTCATGGATATGATTGTTATCAAGATGGTGATATGGGCCATACTCAAAAAGATGAGCATGGAGATCAAATTGATGAACATAGAGAGGTATGTTTATATTTCAAGAAAGTTGTTATTCATAGCAATGATGAATATTTAGGCAGATCCATTGTGGACATGCAAGAAGATAACTCTTCAAAATTTATGAGCATCAAGAATGTTAGTGATGATATCTTAGAGAATATTCAAGCATCTCTTCTGAGAAATTTTAAAATTGCAAAAATGCAGAAACATGACCTTGAGTCAAGGAAATATGTGATTATGCATGAAGCTACCAAAAATCAAGTCAAGGAAACTGATTGCCACACTATGTGTTTCCAAGATCAATTTTCTGCGGGAAAATGACTGGAAGTAATAACATGAATCTTATGTCTAAATTTAAGAAGGTTGAAGAGATTACACATTGTGAAGGAAGAGGAAATGTTCAACATCAAACTGAAGGTGTGGATTTTCCATCGCAACACATGCCTGGCAAAGATGCATGGGAGCATAATGTTGAACATTCTCCTGAATGTGTTACTTCAGGGGAGTTACCAAGAAAAGTAAAAACTGCCAAAGAATCAGTGTTGCAGGTGGAGGCTATCAGTTCTATAAATTTATGGAGGGATTTTTTTCACCTTAGGAGTTGTGGGAATGATTTAATGAAATCCATGGTATATAGTACATGAAATTAAGGTCTTATTTCAGGCTCCATAGAACAAACTCAGACCACTGATCTATGCCAAATAGGTTGTAGGAAAATTGATTTAGAGAACATCACAAGTACCTCCAGCATCAACGTTTTAATTGGTTTGAACATTCTATCTGCTAACGGGGAGAAAAGTACATATCAAACTCTAGTTTGTAGTGAGAAGGTCCCTATTGATTACTTTCAAAACATTTTGGAAATGCCAAGCACTGTGGAAACGAATACATTACACCATATTGCAAGAAAAATTCCACCTGACAACTTAGTGAATAGTGTAGGCATCTCAAGCATCTACACAGTATCTGATTTAAATAGCCCACCCGTTGGGGCACATAATCAAACACATCAAGCACCAATTCATAATGAAAATGAAAGTGGAAATCCCTATACTAACTACTATGTAGATGTTCCTAAAATGACAAGAACTGTGAAAACAAAGACACTAAAGCATATTGAAGCTGCATCCAAAGTTCTAACTGGTGAATTAGCGGACATCACGAGTATCTCCAGCATTGACATGTTTTCTGGTTTGAATATCCCAACTGCCAAAGTGTAGAATAATGCACATCAAACTCTAGGTCATAGTGAGAATGTTAGTGAGAAAGCCTTAAATGATTATTGTCCAGACGTTTTTGAAATTACAAGAACTGTCAAAACCAATACATTGGTGCATTTTGCAGCTGCATCAAAAGGGGTGAGTATCCCAACTGCCAAATTGCAGAGTAATGCACATCAAACTCCAGGTCATAGTGAGAATGTTAGTGAGAAGACCTATATTGATTATTGTCCAAATGTTTTTGAAATTACAAGAATTATCAAAACCAAGACATTGGAGCAATCTATAGCTGCATCAAAAGGTCTACCTGAAAGTATTCAAGGTGGAGACTTACTGACCCTTCTAGAGGAAGGTTCTGTTTGTGTCACAAAGGAGGTAATTCTACCTATGCCAAAAAGCAATCTAGTTGCTGAAGTTGATGCAAAAATAAACAAGGATGTGGAGGTTGAGACCTCCAATAAAAAAGAGAACATGGTGTACACAATTGATCATTTTTTCAATTTCTAATAATGGATCAAGCCATTTGTTTCTGGAAATAAGCCGCTCCAGTGACTTGGCGGGGTTTGAATTGGAGACACGTTGTCGTCATCAATTCATCATTCACAAAGTCCCAAGAAACCTATACAAACTTAGAATTCCATTGTTAAGCATTGAACTATTTGAGGGTGGAGACAAGGGATTTGTAAGGGGTTTCGATCTTGAGATCGAAGTTAAGTGTACCGAAAACAAATGCTCGCCCTTAAATAATAATTGTTTCCTCTGCTAAAATAATTTGGGTCGACGTTTTCATGGATGACTTCGTAGGAATGTAGATGCCCGTCGCTCAGAATGCCATTGTTTGGCATTGAACGTTTGGAGGGTGGAGAGAAGGGGTTTGTAAGGTGTTTCGATCTCGAGATCGAATTTAAGCATACCGAAAACAAAATGCTCGCCCTTCAATAGTAATTGTTGCCTCTGCTAGAATAATTTGGGATCTTTTATGAGTTTCACAGTTGTTTTTTCCGTGTTTTTGTGGATGACTTTGTAGGAATGTAGATGCTTGGCGCTCTGTGTCCTCGAACCACTCATTGCTCCCGTCGACAATGCAATCGCCAAGCTCCATGTAGTTAGAGAGCATGGAGATTGTCTGTTCCACCAATGCCCCATGGAGATTGTCTGTTCCACCGACACCCCAACCTTGACAAGGATGATCACTAACTGTCGTGGCGGAAAAAGTCATTTGGGCTGACACAACTGACCTCCCTAGGAGTTTAAACTCGCTAGCGACAAACAAGACAAAATGGAGTGATCTTTCTCTAAATATACCTTTTACAACATGAAAAGTACAAGTGTTTAGGCTTACCTTATTCCAAAACGCTATTGTTGTAGTTCGTCCTTGCCAATCCGGATGAGCTCTTCCTTCAAGTCAATTCCTGCAACCACAAACAATCAAAGAATTACCGAGCACTTGTATTTCATATAATAAAACATACATTCAACATGCAAACCAAGGAACACATGAAATAACTCATTAACACAAGCTATTGAGAAAAATAAACCAGTTTGTATTAATAACGAAACAAAGAAACTCTTACAACCTGGCCTTGGTGTTGTGCAAGTTCCTCCCAGGGTCCATCAAGTGTTTTCCTCTACTTTGACAAAGCTCACCCACTTCCAAGTAGAATCATGTAAAGACAATCTCTCCTCACAAAGGTTCTAATGGAAGACCTAAATCCTGCAGCATTTACCCAAAGAAAATGTATAGCTCCAACCTCTCCTCCTTCTGGCTCAATGCCTTTATTTATAGTGCTGTAAAGAGGTTATTCAGGTCCACTATCAATGGGATCATCCCCCTCTATGGGTGGGATAGCTCCCTTATTGATGGGATAAGTCCCCTCTTAATAGAGATACATGAACCAACTGGAGGCGCATCCATTTCATCAAACCGACCTCTAGAATGTTCTAGAAGTAACCACAAGTAACTTTTTCAAGATAAAACTTGCGCATTTTGCCTTTTACAGAAGGACGCACCTGTCCTTTAACATACAGAGCGTCCATGGATGCAGTTTTTGTGAACATGGCCTGCGTCCCCGCAGGTAAGGCTAGAGAGAACCTGCGACCCCAGAGATAAACATAGTTTTTACAAGACTTTCTCTCTTCTTTGAGTTTGAGATGGATAACAGAGGCATAAGACTTGCCTAAGAGGGTAGCATGACTGTTGATTTGAGCCATACTAACTGTAAGTAGTCAAGGTGACATTTTTTAGTGTAACACTAACCTTGGCTTCTTGATTTCCCATGCATTTTCACGTTTCAGTCGATTAAGATGTCTCTCCTCTTCACAAGAAGGAAACCAAGCAATGGAAATAAAGGAATTTGCTCATAGTTGAGGAAGTTCATGCAATTAATAATTGAAGCACATGGTGGAATCCAATGGGTGAAGATATTTCAATCCTCTAACAATTGATCTAACAGTACAAAGTGGTGTTTAGTGGAGTTTTTCCTTAAAAAAAAATGCGTTAGGGCGTAAATATTTATACATCTAAGATAACCCAACAAAATAAAATATTAATACATGTCAATTTATTTAAATAATATATTTTAAAGCATAGTTACCAAGTTCGGCCGCACCGACAAAAAAATTCGGAGATTCGCTTATTCTGTTCGGTACGGCGAATAATTCGTGAGTTTCCAATTCGGTACGGGTCAGCGTTGAATGATTTTCGTCAAAGCGTCCACTCTGCTGCCAGTGTGCTGTGTAGAACAATGAAGCGCGGGTTCTATGTAACCATGGATCGGAATGTTGACAAATCGCTGCTCAATAAAATCATAGAGTAAGTAAATCGAGATGCAGCGATTTATAATTTTTATTTTTTTTTAGTTTTTATAATATTTTTATACGGGTAATTTTTATACGAAAACAAAATAAAAAACAATAATTTTTATATTATAAAAAAACAATTTCTATTAAATTTCTCTATAAAATGCTAAATATTGTTAACAATTTAGTTAGGAAATTGATTAATGTGCAATAATAATTAATTTGATGCATTTTGATTTTCATTATTTTTAACCTGATTTAGAGAGAAGGGATCTATAACATTTTAAATAAAAGAAATTAACGTTAGAAATAAATAAACATAAATATACTTGGTAGAGAAAAATTTAATGAATTTTCATATAATGATTGTTTATTTAAATTAAAGAAAAAAACTATGGGTAAAATATATAATGGCAATTCTTTAGTATTTAATTTTATAGAGACGAATTTTTTTCATATCTAATCGAATTGGAATTTGGTAACTATGGTTTAACATACCATCGTATTGTCATAACGTTTACTCAAAAAAAAAAAATGACCACAACACTCTCCAGTACACCATAGTTACCAAGTTCGTCCATACCCCTGAAAAAAATACGTTAATACGCCAGTTCGGTTCGATACGGTATTAATTCGGAGAATTTCAATTCGGTTCGTTGTCTCCAACGTTCACTCTGCTTCGTCCCTTCGCTTGAATGTGTTTCGCTCCCAACATGACTCTGCTTCGTCCTTTGAATGTGTTTCGCCTCCCAAAAAGAATACGTGATGTGCTTGGTTACATTGAACAGTGGCCATATAAGCAAAGTAAGGTATAAGGTAAATAGATCTGGAAGTTTGATATATACTAATCTGGTTGACTAAATATATAAGAATTGTTCAAATTACAGATTTTTAAACCTTGAAATTCAGAAAATGGTATTGTATGTATATAGATCTGGAAGTTCCATATATATCAATGGAAGCTTGATATATAGAAATCTATATGGTTAACTAAATATATAAGAATTTTTCAAATTACAGATTTTTAAACCTTGTTTAAATATATTTTATAAATTCAAAAAATGGTGTTGTATGTATGATTTTCCTTTTTTTTTAATAAAATTTACAGTTACCTTTATAATTTAGGAATTTACTTTTCAATCCTTGAATTGGTGGAAATAGGTTATTGAACTTACTCTTCAATTGTTGAATAGAAAGTAAAATTTTAATTCCAGCTTTGCTTTGTTCATGCATTAGAAGAATACAAATTCAGCAAATTTTAATTCCAGCTTTGCTTTGTTCATGCATTAGAAGAATACAAATTCGGCATGCGCAACCCAGGTGGAAATAATAATAATAGAGGAAGGGCAAAACAAGTTTAGAACTAGGCAACTTTAGTGAAAAATTGAAATAATATTGAGAAAGGTAAAGCTAATACTAAAATCGATTAGCTTTTATATATTTTGTTATAAGAATTAGCAAGTTCATATTTCTTATTGGAAAAAAAAAAAAAAACAAAAAGGATGATTTTTATAGGAAAAAAATGGTAATTTCTATCTTAGCAAATTGGTAATTCTTATTGGAAAAAGAAAAGACTATAATTTTTATAAAAAAAAATAAAAAATAGTAATTTCTATATTAGAAAATTTCATAAAATGACAATTGCAATTAAAAAAAAAAAGAAATTCCTACCTTACAAGAAATTATAAAATAGAAAATTGGAAATTATAAAATAGCAAATTGTTTGCAAATCAATAACTCTGATATAAAACATAAAAAACAATAACTTCTATTTTGGAAAAAAATTAACATATACAACTTTTATATTTTCATTAAAATTTTGAATATAAAGATTGTTTATTTAAATTTATAAATAAAATAAAAAATTAATATATTTAAGTATTTGTAAGATGTATAGTGTCGAATTTTTTTCGTATCGAATTTTTTCAATATCGTATCGAATTCAAACCCGAATTCAAATTTGGTAACTATGTTTTAAAATAAATTCAAACCCGAATTCAAATTTGGTAACTATGTTTTAAAATACTGTATAACTTACTCAAACTCCTAGGATAACCTATTGTCATCAACGGACCCAAAAAAAGCATACGTTTTTTCAGCAAAATTTCAGAGAAATGACAGGATTTCAGAAATTCAGAGATATTTTGGAATGAAATGAATGTGTCCGTCTGCCTTTCCATTACATGCGGGATTCACTGAAAACGTATTTTTCCCGGGAGAGTGTTATGAATCATTATGACATTCAACGGACAGTTAGCAAATCTGTTATAAATATGTGATAAGCAGTGCTGCTTTTTGTTGAGGAGAGACGGTGCTTTCGTCTGTTCATGTGTGCATTGTGTGTGTGGAGATCAGAAATGGGAAAACTCATTGGCGTGTCCATCAACTTTAAAATGTTGACGGGGTTCATTGCACTCCTTTTCTTGATTTTCGCTGCCCATGGTAACATTCATCTTCTTCATGGTAACATGCATAAATGTCAATTTGTGCATAATAACACCACCTTTCTAATCTTTGTATTGTGATATTTCCAGGCGGCGGTGGTGTGATGGCGACTGGTGCATTACACTATGACGGTTGTGTTTTGAATGCGGACTGCAGACTGGATGTTGACTGTCCACCAAAGACACCTATATGTAATCTTAACGCTACTGGTAGTTATTGCTGCACTGCTATACTGCCCTCTTATATGCCCTAACGGAGCATGATATGTTACTATGGAAAAGCATTTTCGTTTTTAGGCCTTGCTACTTATTTAAATAAATAACAAGTGGTTGCCCATTTTGGATTCAATGACAGTTTCCACAAGAACCGCTTTCATATAATATATTTTAAATTCTTGCTAGATTGTTTAGTTCCTTATAGATGTGTAACACTCCAACTTTTGGATCTCTCCTTTAACAAAAAGGTTAGGCACAAGAGATGTTTATTTTTTCACTAATTCAATCAACCACCATATTTGAGTCACCCAAGATTTATAATTTCTTTACTATGTTAACCAACACTCATATGGCTAAAAATTCAGCCATGGAGTTAGATCCCCTTCCTCGAGAATATCGCATGTTTTGAATAATATATGTGTGTGTTTTGTTGGTTTGATCCAAGGGGAATTTGAACTTTGAATCTCATGGTTTACATAGTATGTCATAACATGGTCATCGTCAATTACCTCATGGAATATATATATGTATGTATGTTAATTGAGTTTAACTCGGGTGGTTGGGTGGAATATTTACTATCCTCCCCATTTATTTTCAAGCCCCATTAGGCAATTTTATTGATGATTACCATTCAAATTATCAATAATAAAATATTAAAAATAACAAAAAATTAATTTATATTAAATATTTAAATAATTATAATGTGTATATATATTTCAAAATTACTTTTTATATAAATTTTAAATAACATAATCATTATATTTACAATTTTAAATAATTTGAATAAAGTATAATAAAAATGTAGATTACTATTTATAATTATGAAATGTATTACAACTAATAAATGAAATAGTTTTTTTCTAGGCATTTATTTTAGTAAATTTTTTTAATATTCCGTAGAGAATTATAAGAATCATCAATTTAAGTTGTTTAATCTGCAAAGTTATAGTGTTTCATGGATTTGTAATAGCCTTGAATCCATTTATGCTTTTAAAAAATCATCTTAAACAATAACAAATCATAATCTTGCTCAAAATTGTATTGTCAAATTTTTACCAAAATAGCTATTTAAATTTCGGCTAATTATTATAATTATATTTTATAATTATTATAATAATTATAATAATTAACATTATTATTTATGGCATAAAGAAATAACACTTTCTTTTTTTGTGTAAATCAGCTGATATATTAGATCACAAAAATGTTACATATGGTTACAAAAGGTGGCCTGCCATTTTCAGAGGGAAAAGAGAAAATGCAGGTCTGCCAAACAAAAGACCACTTATATAAGCCCTATAGCCTATCGTTGTTCAAACAAGAAACATACTGCGTAACAACTAACACTTAAACGTAGTCAAGCATAAACCGAAACAGAAAACAGCCAACCACACAGTGCTGCCAAATAGTAAGAGAGCAACTGCTATCATAGAAGGCCGCTTAAAGGCCCGCCGAAGCTTACATTCATCAAACATAGAAAATAACAAAAGCAAAGGATAAACAGGAACCATCAGCAGAAGACCGCCCACCAGGAATCCTACTAGTCGATTTTGGCGATGCCTGGAGAACCAGCAGCACTCGGACCAGCGCCATCATCTCCCTTGGGAACATTGCGAGGCCTATGGCGTCTAATGATGGTTGTTTTGGAATCATCTTCAGGGATTTCAATAGAGACACTTAGCACATGGTGCATGTATAGCTTGAAGAGCCGAATAAACTCTCCCAGACTCTGAGCAAGCATTTTAAGTTCTTCCGTGAGGGAGTTGATGGAAATCTCCAGCTTGTCCAACCGTGTCGAATTCTTGGCAGAGGCGAGGGAGTTTTCCTAGTAGGCCTCCTTGAAAGCAACACCTTGCATGCTTATGGATTTTTCAAGCATCATTTTCATCTGCCAAGCCACACTCTGCGTTCTCAGGAACTGGGTAGCTCTGGTTGATGGGGTGCCCGGGTCCGAGATCCAATCTACCTCCTTGTTGATGGCTTTATTGTCCATCCCTTCATTGGCTTTGTCCACCTCAATTTGGAGCTCTTCAATACTCTGTTTTCCTTTTTTGGAGACCGAAGCCTCATAATCCTTCTGGGCTCTCTTTAAATCTTTGGTAGCTTTAGAGCTGCAGAGGTTGCGCTCAACCATCTCAAGATTGCAGGTACAGACTATTGAAATGTGAATTCCTATACACAAAACCGTAAACACAGGGCTAAAATTTGAGGAATACCATAAGCAGGTGAAATCTTTCCGATTGGCTCTGTATTAATAGTGAAAGACGCGGTGTGAGGGGCCATGATCTTAACTGAAACTTCCGTCTTTTCCATGTTTCTGACAGCCTAGATCCCCAACAGGTGACTGACAACATTCCTATTATTATGGTTGAGTGTGTTCGGACTGCCATGCTTATCACTTAAGAGAAGAGGCCACGCGTACCCCAAATCATAAAAGGTATGCTAACCTCTATCCTTGTGGTAGATCTTCCATCTTTTCCAATGCGAGCCATAGGACAACCGCCAGCGATGCCACCACCAGGCATTAAGGATTAGGGAATAAACATTAAGAGCAAACCACATTATTCATTGATGATCAGTACCTTGTAAGTCGTCCTCCTCTCCTGACACGCCTGTGAGGTCTTGCCTTGAGATTTGAAGGCATTTATCCCAAAGATTAGCACATGTGACGCTCTGCCAACAGGTGTCAATGTCATCATTCGGGTGGTCGACCGCATGGTTGGCTAGGCTATCCACCATTGCATTCACACTGCGCCTGATTGCCTACAGAACGACTCCATTGAGAGCAAAGAGATGTTTGGCGATGAGCGCGGTGACCATGACTAGGCACCAATTCTTAGTAACCTTCTCAGAACGTGAACCATTTTACATTTTCCTCGCAGCATTAATGGCTAAGAGTGAGTCTACTTCCACTATTTCTGCCCCACTACCCAGGCGGATTAGGATTTGCAAACCCTGCTCCAGAGCTATAAATTATGCCTCGTTGTTGTTGGCTTCCCTAGAGAATTGTTGTAGATATGAAGAATTTCCCCCTTATCGTTCCGTATGACACCTCCAAGGCCGAACGGGCCAAGGTTTCCCTGAGAGGCTCCATCAAAGTTTAATTTGTGGAACCCCGGGATAGGAAGTTGCTAGGACAATAGAGATGGAGCGGGCCGAGGTCTCTATGCCAGAGAATTGAGGCCAGTTGCAACACTCATGCCAAATAGCTGCAGAATTTGCTTGTCATTAGCGGAAAGCCCGTTTGTTGGTTCTACTTTACTACTGGTAAGGGCAGTTTCTCGCATATTTTGCATGATGTTTGTTTTGATGGTATCTAGCTGCCTAGATTCCCTCTGAAAAATTCTTCTATTTCTTTCTTTCCATGTGGACTAGACTATAAAACTGGGGCTTAGCCTCCATAGGATGTTTACAGTGTCGCAGCTAGAATATTTGGTTTTCCAGTTGGCTATGTTGTCTTGTATGGACTCTATGTTCTTGCCTATTTGTCTGGAGATCTCCTCCATCCATACCCATAGTTTATTGTTCCATTCACAATTGTTGTGGAAATGATTCATAGACTCCTCTTCTTTTTCACAGAGGGGACATCGGGATGGACCAATGAAGCCTTTTTTGCATAGGTTCTCCCAAGTGAGGATCTTACGATGCATTAGGAGCCATAAGAAAGTCTTTATCTTCGGCCAGATGGTGGTATCCCAAACATTATTGTGCCAAATTACTTTCTCTTCCAGATCCATGTGTTCTAAGTAAAGTTTGGCTTCCTTTAGGTTGAAGGTGCCTCCATCAAGTTTGCCCCACCTTAGTTGATATTCATCCTGAGAGTAATAGATCTTCCTCTTATCTAGACAAGAGTGCAAGGATAAGAGAAGGTTTCCTATCACATCTGCCTGTGGGGGAGTATTAGGGTGCCAATGTCTCCATTGCTAGTCTGCGCTACTAGCAGTACAATATTGGTTCACCCTGAGTTTTCCTTGTTCCTGATACCTGTGCTGCAGGGGAAGATAATCATGACTCTTAAGCTTGGGAAGTTGTTTCCAAGCATCTTCCCAGAAGAGAGTCGTGCTACCATTGCAGGTTTCCCAAAAGCAGGGATCTTGTATGATGTTCTAATTAGCCCATTCCAGGTTCCAAATGGGGGATCCAGCTGGAGGGTCAGTCATTCTAATGAGATCCCGAGGGCGCCAGTTTTTAGCATACCTAGCTTTCCATAGCTTGGCCCAGGGTGTCTATGGTTCCTTGACCTGTCTCCACTAGAGATTGGAACCACAAGCTTTGTTTACTATGTCTGGGTCTTGAAGCTGCAGACCACCTAGGATCTTGGGTTTACAAAGTTTTTCCCATGCTACTAGAGCCCATTTCTATTCATCAGTTTTTCCAGACCATAGGAAGGTTCTCTAAATGTTTCTAATTTTTTGGAGAACACCTTTGGGAGCCAGAAGGATGGAGAGCATATACTGAGGAATAGTTTGAAGGATAGCCTTAGTCATGACAAGCCGGCCAGCGACGTTAAGGATCCTATTAGTCCAGTGATTACTCCGTTCTTCGAGGTTGGATAACAGTTTTTCCCAGTGGAGCTTTTTCCAGGGTTTATCAATGAGAGGGATCTCGAGATACTTAGAGGGAATGCTTTGCCTTCTGAAACCAAGGATAGCAGTAAGATTTTTTTGGATCACTAAGTGAGTATTGAAAAATAAAATGGAGGACTTATCCAAATTAAGGTCCATACCTGTCACTTGACTAAAGAGATCAAGGATAGCTTTGAAACCTTTGGCTTCCCAAACCGTTGGAGTTCTATGAAGAATGGTATTGTCCACAAATTGTTGATGAGCAGTGGCTGGGCAAGGTGGCAGGGGTTGAAGGCCCTTGATATTGTTCCTTTCCTTTGTAGTTTTAATCATGCAACTCAGGCCTTCCATCAAAATGACAAAAAGAAAAGGGGAAATGGGATCCCCTTGGCGAATGCCTCTAGAGGGGGCAAAGGGGAAGGTGGGAGCTCCATTGACCAAAATAGAAAAGCTGGGGGATTTGACTAAGGCTAGAATCCAATTGATCTAGCGTTGTGCAAACTCGAAAGCTTCCAAAATGGCTTCTAGGTACTTCCAACTGACCTTGTCATAATCTTTTGAGAGATCCAACTGAATGATTATACCTGCTTTTTTCTAGGATTGAAGAGTGTTAACCATTTCTTGTGCTAGCACGACATTATCCATGATCTGTCTACCTTCCACATAGCCAGATTGCTCTTATGAGATTATCAAAGGGAGAATTGGCTTCAGTCTGTTGGCCATTACTTTGGAGATAATTTTATAAAGAACATTGCATAGAGCAATTGGTTGAAATTTCGAAGGGGTACAGGTTGCCTCCTCTTTGGGAACAAGGGCGATGAAGGTGGAATTGAGGGATTTGAGGATGGAGGAAGATTTTTGGGAATCTTCCACCACCTCCCACACTTCCAGCCGCACAATTTCCCAGCAAGCTTTGAAAGAATCAATGGTGAAGCCATCCAGCCTTGGTGCCTTACAATTAGGCATCTCTTTCACTGCTACTTCCACCTCCTCCATGGTGACAGGGCGGTCTAAGGATTTATTCTGATCCTCAATAATTAACCTTGGGATGGAAGTCATGACTTCCCTAATAGCCTCTTCCCTATTAGTGTCTGGTTCCATTGCTATATGGCTAAATTGATCAGTGAGGATGGAGGAAATATCTTGATGAGAGTGGATGGGAGTACCTTGCTCATCCTTCAATCGGGTGATTTTGTTGGTGCAGCTATAGTCTATAACAGAATGATGGAAGAACTTGGTGTTTTTTCCCCTTCTTTGGGCCATTGTATGTGAGACTTTTGTCCCCATAATATTTCCTCCTGTTGGCATCTTTCATTCCATTTTTGCATGAGGACTCGCTCAGTGCTAATGGAATCCTGGGTGATGTCCCCTTTGAGCCATTCTGTATGGATCTGTGCCATCTGTTCCTCCAAGGCCTGTTTGTCTTTGAAAATATTCCCGAAGACCTCTTGGTTCCAAGATCGAAGCTGAGCTTTGAGGTGCTTTAATCTGGCTTGGAGCCAGTACATTTTGGTGCCTCTGGTATCTAGCGGCACATGCCACAAATTTTTGATTTTAGAAGTGAAATTCAGATGGCCCAACCAAAATTTCTCAAACCTGAAAGGTATGTTTTTCGGAGTGCTGAGGATGGTTGCGTCTAGGGTGATGGGCCAATGATCAAAGCCTCCACAAGGAATAATGTTTGATTCCACAATGAACCCCTCAAGGAGGATGGCTTCTGCTATAAGAAAACGGTCAAGTCTTGAGGCGATCTGCCTTTCTCCTCCTCTTTTTTTATTCCAGGTGTATAGCCCGTTTTTGGGGAGGATATGAACAAGATTTGCTGCTTTGATGAATCTATTGAATGCCTCTACATCTCTGTTCAGAGTTCTTACCCCTCCTTTCTTTTCTGCCAGTGAGGTAATCATGTTGAAATCTCCTCCATAAATGGCTTTAGCAGTGGAGTGTCTACGTTGCATCTTGGAGAGGCAATCTAGCATCAACAATTTATCCTCTAGTCTTTAGGGGCTATAGATATTAGTGCACAGGTATGTGTTGGATTCCCTTATGATTTTAATTTCCAGGGAAATGTATGATCTGGAAGCCTCTACACTTATAAGATGGAGGGAGTGGGGATTCAAGAAAGTGGTCAGGCCTCCCTCCAATCCATTCCCTCCCACTTCTATGTATTCCATTCTTTTTCCTAAATTTCTACTTATTCCTTTCATTTTCTGGCTGGAGCACTTGGTTTCTTGTAAAAAAATCATGTCAGGATTTTCATTTTTGACTTTCTTCCTCAGAAGTCTTTGTTTTCTTTGGTTGTTTAGCCCTCTAGCATTCCATGAAAGAATCTTCATAATTAACAAGGTTTAAGAGGAGAACGTGAAAGCCTCAAGGGCTTTCATCTTACCTGAGTTGAGGAGCATCTGACCTAGCTCATGGAGTGCTTCGTTGTTTGTTCGTCGACCTCTCTTTTTCCTGTGTTTGGCATTGTGGTTTGTTTGGTGTAAACCTTGGGCCTTGACACCCAGACCCTTTGTGGCGCCAAAGCCTCTTTTCTGCCCTTTTAGTTCTGCATCTTGCCTTGTTAGGAAGAGAAAATTGACTCTGTCTACTTCCTCCTCTGGGATATGTTCCATTCCTTTCTGCTTCCATTGCTCTACCATGGTATTGAGATCCATGCCTTCCCTCTCTAGTATGTCACTAAGTTCCATATCCTCTGTTCCTATTTCACTGGCGGTCATTTCCGCATCTCCTTCTAAGTCTTTTTCCAACTCAGGACCTTGTAGGATCTCATTTGTCGATCTGGATTGGGATCTTGGGCTTCCTGTGAAGGAACATCCTGGATTTCCTGTGTTAGGTCTGGTACTTGGGGATTTTCAGTTGAAATTGTCCCAGGCCCAAGAACTTTAAAGGCAATGGCAGTTCCTTTAATGGAGGTGCTTGTTTTGGATTGGTTTTTTCGATTGGCCCGTTGTCTCCCATTTGGATGGGAAAAACCTTCCTGATCCTTGCCTGTGTTTTCCTTGGCTTTCTCAGTTGGCTTATTCATTGGGAATTCCCTAAACAGGTGTCCATGTTCGTGGCACTTCCAACACCAAAAGGGGATTTTTTCATAATCTATGGCTTGAAAGAAGACTTCATCTCTAAATTCTAGCCATAGACCTTCATGTAGTGCACCTGAAACATCCATTTCAACACATATTCTTGCACAAGAGGTGTACCTTTTTTGCAGGGTGGCCTCCAAGGCTTGGATGAAGGTTCCCAGTTTGTTGCCTATTTGTTCCAATGTTGCAGGTCTCCAATAATCAATGGGGAGAGAGAATAGGCGAATCCAAACAGGTACATGCATGAATGTTTCCTATTCTAGTGCAAATTTTGGTTTCCAGGGTCTCATATAGAGGCCTGCTGAGGCATAGAAATACGGTCCTCCATAAAAAATGCAATCCATGTCTTCTAGGTTCGCAAAGACAACAGTGAAGAACCCTTTGGCCCCCAGGTGTAACCTGACATCTCCCTTAGGCTTCCATTGTTGCTTGATCCAGAAACAGAGGGCTTTTTCTGTAGGCCAAAAGCCCATGAACTTACAGATCACCGCATGTATTGACATATGGTCTCTATAAGCTTGCATTTCGAGGTCGGTGATAACAACCTGCAGAATTTCTGTTGTTTTGGGCTTGCAGCGCCCCAGGTCCTCTTGTTTTCTTGTCGCTGTGGCAGATCCCTCCAGATCTGGGCCGTACTGGGGTAGGGCCTCGGTTCCCACAATTTTTTTATTTTTTCCTTCTGCTCCTTGTGGTTCCTACTCGGGACTAGGGTTCCCGTTGTCTTTTCCCTCCAGAATATTGATTCCATTTGTTCGTTTTTGACTTTGGGTTTCCTTGGTTTGCCCGCCAGCCTCTTTCTTCTTGCTTAGCTCATCTTTTCCTGCATTTTCAGATCTAGAGATCTGTACCCCTTCCAGTGGGGCCTTTCCTTTATATCATTGCTTGTTTGTATGAAGGGGCCCCATTGGTCCCCACATGCCTCATCTTTTGGGCTAGGGCAAGCCCACGCCTTTGAAGATTTGCGAACAGGGCACTGCCCTCTGCCAAAGTTTGTGACAATATTCAGATTGCAGACCAAAACCCTCCCTCTGAAAAAATGCAAAGTTTAAACTGTCATATGTGCATGTTGCATGCTTGTGAGGCTAACAATAACACACACACACACTAGAAATAACACATTCTTAAACATCTAGTATTAATTATAATTTTTATTTTGCATATTAAATTTAACTTTGTTTGAAATTATTATGCTCAATAAAATTTACTTTATTATTATTTTGAAATCATCTTTTTAACTTAATTAAGAACATTTGTTTTAATTTGATATTTACTAAGCTTTGAGATAAACCAAATTTCTCAGGATATAATGTAACACCCCTCAGTGAATCGTAAATATTCTAATTTACGTTTGCTAAAATTACTTGGGAGACTGTGGACCATGCTCAAGGCCTAGTATGAATCAGTGATAAACGTAAATGTTTATTTTTCTAAATTTCATTAAGAAATATTGTTTATGGTCAATCTTGAAAATTAAGGTGGGAAAATATGCTAAATGATATTTTCACTTACGAGACAGTTGGAAGACAAATATTCCTCTCTCTGAAGATGAATTATCTTAGTTAAGGAAAAGGGAGCGAAGATGATAAGATTGGAAATAACTTGAGGCAACCTTGTGAACTTGGATCCTGGTTACAAGGGGCCTAAGAAAGGAACGAAAAGTATAAGCTTGATACCCTCAAATAGGATGTTGTTGAGGGAGGCACGAAGCTTCCAAAATGGAATTCTTGAGTTGGTTGGCTAGTGTAATTCCAAACTGAACCCTGTGTGGTTAGTGAAACCCTATGCTGGACCTGGTGTGGTTGGAGAAGTCCTAGCTGGATCAAGTATTCTCTCTGTGAAGGGAAACTTCTATGGAAATGAAATTGGCTCGGGTAGAGTCCTGGTAGAGGATATTGGTTCTCATTAGTTGGGTGGACAATTCTATTTCTCCCTATAGTTTTCATAGTAGGCTCAGATATTGGAAAACAGATAAGTCAAATATGTTGGAACAATTTTCCTGTATTTCTTGTTACATTGTGCAAATATTTACTAATTTTATGACATGGTAAGGAGAATACGACATTGTAAATGAATTTAGGCTAGTCCCAAGCTTTGTTGGATAAAAAAGGGTCTATCCACCTACCCGGAACAATCGTAAATTCTTAAATATTTAGAACTAGAGGGCATATGGTGGATCCCGGAGACTAGTCCGACCAACCTTCTTGACCATAAAAATAGTAATATTGTGACTTTGTGTGTGTGTGCATAGAGAGAAAGAGAGAGAGATACTATGACCCAATGGAAACCCATGTTTTTTGTGTGGATAATGCTAAGAAAATATATTTATTATATTATTATAGAGAAGGAAGATGAGGTGTTGTGACCAACTGAAATGAAAAGTAATTTCTTCTAATTTTTATAACATTTTAAGAAAGTAAATAGACATGTTGATAACCTTTCCTTTTCCAGTATAAACAAAATAAATAATGTAATAGTCTTAAAATAAAACATATGTAGAGTTGGATAAACTTCAAGAATTATAATTATTATACCAAGACCTCGACCAGTAACAATTTCTGTAAACCAAATATCATAAGAATACTATGCCTAGGTCAAATAAAAGTTTCCATATAGAGATATATTTCTCAAAATTGTACATCATATATTTGGCTCACGGCCATAAATAAAATTGACCAAATTTGTTATGTTATGAATGCATTCGAAAGATATTCTAAAGTAAGCTAATACATTCGACTTTTAAAATCATTGAGAGAAAGATTTTAAGCCTCATAAGAAAGTCAAGGTTGAGCAACCATAATTAAATTATCAACATAACATCGATAAGTGTCTAACCAGAGTGGCACATTAAATTTCAAACATGAAAGCCTACTGCATATTTCAAAAATTCAACTCCTTAATACCTTTAGTGACATACAAGGATTATAAAGGGTTTATTCAACACCCGGAAGAAATGTAGGAAGGGAAAATGAAAGGGAAAATTGATATTGAACCCATGTCGAAAGACTTGGAACCTAACTTGCAAATTTCCAGAGAACAAAGGCTTTGTTAGACATTTAAGTGAGCACTGGAGAAAATAACTTAGTGTCAAACTAGGTCTAAGGGTCACATATTGTACCTATATTAAAGAGAGGTAGAGACTATTCTGACTCTAACCATTGCATGATACAAATAACAATGAAATTTAGTTGGAGAACAATGTAAACAAAAACGAGAAGATAAATTAGTGAGAACAATTGAAAACAAATATACATACCTATTGCAGATTATATGTTGCGGTAAGGCCTTCGCCTCAAAATATCATCCTTAAGAAATAATGCATTGAGCGGCCCATGCCGTTGTTGGTACTAGAGGAGGACAATGACATAATCAGTCTCAAACAAAGGAATCCAAAATAAACAACAAGTGGAAATTTTGTTAAACCAAAATTGTAACCCTAGCTCGAAACAAAATGTAATATTTGCAAACTTTTGAGCATTTACATCACCTAACAAGACAATCCTAAACAATTTGCAAGAAGAAGGGTCCAAAACCAACGAAGCACAATAATTTGTAAGTGTTGTGTTGCAGAGCTTGTTCCTTGTGAGCAAAGGGTGTGATTGAGTGATGAGTGGCATTGTGGGAGGGGAAGGTAGTTACTCCCTAACCACATAAATCCATCAAAACCATATATCGAAACCCTAAACATTTGGACTATCATATCATTCCATATTACCATTCCCAAGGGTATTCAGATCTTGAGATCATAGTTCGAACAATTGGTAGTCTAGAAAATTTAGATGATGCACTGTCACCACTACTACGTTGACGTGACAAATATGTGTGGAATGTGTAAGTCCCACTAGACACATAGAGAGGTCGATATAACATCATAGGACGAAAGAAAAATTAAACTCCAATATTTTTCATTGACGAAGGAACCATATATATCCACATAGGAATTATCACAATAACATAAGTTAATTAAGTTTACAATAAACCCCAATATATATTTACCATGAATTTTGTGAACCATAAATATGATGCAAATATATATGTCATGGGAAACAACAATAATACATAGCGTTATCTTGAATTTGGAAGCAATAACGTGACCATGTAAATAATTTATAACTAGTGTTAACTGGTAATTTACCCTTTACCAGAGTAAGAAAAATGATTTGAGGAGTTATGTTACATGTGGTATCAAAGCCACAGTTACCACATTGTGGCATACTTAGGGAAAACCAAGAAAGTAGAAAATTGCATTTTATGTTCCAGAGAGAGAGAGAGAGAGAGAGAGAGAGAGAGAGAGAAGGGGAATTGATATGATGACCACACAACTTACAAGACCACCTACACAACTTAGTATGCTACCCTTTCCAAGACACAATCAAGAAATATGGGTCTAGTTCGGGGAAGAAGCTTAGTCCACAACTGCAATGCTACTGGAAAAGGTGTAACAATTAAGCATATAAATGGCTAATTTAAGGGCTAATAATGAGTGATTGATGCAAGACTAGGAAATAATAATTAGAAGTTTAAATGATATGCAGAATATAAAAAACTCAGCCGCGTGTCCTTATAATTGAAATCGAGAAGAATCGCATAGTTGGAGAGAGGACAACGTACCTAAGAAAATCCTTACAGAAGAGTAAGAGGGTGGCAAGGAGATATATGAGGAATAATCTAGAAATGCTTCTCGGGGAAAAATGCACAAAGGGACAAAAACACAGAAAACAAAATTACATGAGGAGTTTAGAAAAATCAAGCCTCCAACCTTTGACGATGAATCTAAGGAAGTTGCAGAAGCATGGTTAGTAAATATTAAAAAGTAATTCTAGATTTATGAATATGACAACAACTTGAAGGATCATATAGCAATATGTCAGCATCCAGGAAAAGAAACCTTGTGGTGGGAGGAAGTTAAGGTGGTCGAAGGAGTTAATGGATAGGGGATAACATGGGAAAATTCCCAGCAATATTTCAAGAATAAGCACTTAACTGAGCCATTTTATGATGGTAAAGCGAAAGAATTGCATGACCTCATATTCAGTCAGCTATCCATGGACAAGTATGTGGTAAAATTTACATCCTTATTCAGATGTGTCCCTTATGTACGAGAAGAAAAGGCTAAGGTACATTGTTTTATAAGTATTCTACCAACATTTATGAAGGAAAGGTCGGAGTTTGATAACCCAAAAACAAAGTTGTTCGTAAGGAATGTATATACTATCAATAGATGAAATAGAAAGGATACAATTAAAAAATATGCCTAGCCAAGAAAGGGAAAAAATATCCTCATAATACTAAGAATAAAAAAACCGCAAATAATAAGAATTCACACAAAAACCAACAAAGTAAATTTTCAAGAAAAAATAAAACAATTGTCTATAAAATGAATCCAAACCAACATAATCATCAAGGAAACTTAAATATAACCAACCACAGAAACCACCATTACAATTTTGGGGTTACTGAGAACCACATTATCCTAGAAATTGACATTATCGTGGAAGAACAAAATAAGCAGTGAGTATTCGAGAGGTATATATCATAGGAGAAGTGGCCATTAGGGGAATTTTGAGGTCTAAAATGGGCCTCGTAAGGAAATTATAAAATAGTAGTGGAAATAATAAAATAAGATTAGATTGCATCATCAAATTTTAGAGGGAAAAAAAGTAAAAACTACTTTTTCAACTCGTATTTTCAACTTATCTCCCTATGGGTTCACTCAAATTTCGAGCAGAAACACTTGTTGGATGCAAAATTTAATTCCTCATTCAAGGAGCACCCATGTTGCATACTTTTGATGGACCCTACTAACCGAAAAATGATAAATACATGAAAAATGTGATTGCAATAACATTCTTAATGTATTTCTCATTTTTCGTGTAGTGGGGTCCATTGAAAGTATTCAACATGGGTACTCCTTGGATGAGGAATTAGATTTTGCATCCAACGAGTAATCCCACTTGAAATTTGAGTAAAATCTTAGGGAAATAAGTTGAAAATACGAGTTTAAAAAAGTAGTTTTAGTATTTTATTATTTTTTAATATTTTTACTTTTTTACTCCAAAAATGGTGATTCATCCCCCATTGTTGACATCATTATCTTGAATCCTATTGGTTCTTATAAATTTTATTTTGGTTGTACATTTTTCTTCGGAGGCCCATTTTAGACCTAAAAATCTCCCTAATGGAGAAGTCTACACAAGATCAATGTTGCACTTAAAGACCGTTAATATGAATATTAACCTACTTTGGTTGAATTTGAAGGCAATATTTGCAATCATGTTGTGACCATTTTAATAGATCCTAGAGAAATATTGAGCTATATTAGTCCTAAAATAGTGGAGTCGTGTAATCTATAAGTTGGTAAGTTTAAGAATGCATAGGTGGTTTAGTTAGCCACTAGGGAAAAGAGGAGAGAGGCAACAAAAGTTGAGGATTGTCTTGTTGAGTTGGCAGGCCAGCCAATAAAAATAAATTAAACATTTTCCCTTAGGTTCTTATGAAGTTTTGATTAGTATGGATTGGATGGAAAAACATTGGTCCCTTGTAAATTGTAAAAGTAAAACTATCAGTTTTATTAATGAAGAAGGTTCTAGGAAAGAAATCCAAGGGATCATAAGACCCTTGAAATTAATACCAATAACAACCTCACATCTGGCAAAATGCATTAGGAAGGGCTAGCATATTTTCGCATTCCAAGTGGGGTACACTAATTCGAAGGAAAAGATAGCAACCTTGGAAAATCTTCTATTTGTTCAAAATTTTGCAAAGGTATTCTGAGAAGAGATTCCTAGGTTTCCCCTTAAATGAGATATTGATTTTACAATTGAATTTATTCTAGGAGCCACCCCAGTATGTAAGGCACCCTATCACATGAGTATACTAGAACTAACTGAATTAAAAATGAAACTATAGGAGATGCTTGATAAAATATACATTTACCCAAGTGTATCACCATAGGGAGCCCCTATACTCTATTTCAAAAAGAAAGATGGCACCTTAAGGCTTTGAATTAACTATCAACAAATAAATAAGTTAACCATTAAAAGAAATTACCCACTACCTAGGATCGATAATTTATTCGATCTTGTTAAGGCCACTATTGTGTTGTCCAAGATTGATTTACACTTAGGGTACCATCAAATACGGATCTATGGGTCTCTGGATGCTATCATGGGCTTGTGTGTCAGCATCCACTAGCTAAAATGCCCAGTTTTGTGCTAGCATCTAGGGCGAGAAAGCCCTAGATCAGTGCAAGCTTCGACCTTGAGATTGCGTACCCTTGAGCGAACTTTCCTCCAACAGACATGTGTGAACCAAGACAATAAGAGAACAGAATATAGATTTATCAAATGTGTCTAAATGAGCTTGAGGTATCTTCTATTTATAGGCTTTCATGAGGGTCCACTTGGGGTTAAGCAGTTACCCATGTGGTTAGGGTCGACCCATTCCATAATACATGTATGAATAAAATAATTCATAACTCAACTTCCACTTGACCAAATTGGGTGATCTTTAGGTCGATTTTCATCCTCTCGAAAAGAAGAATCTAATTCAATCATAATATAGGTAATTTTAGTTGTATAAGGTGGAATTTGACCACAGTTACAAAAATTAACACTCCCTCTCAACTAGGGAGAATTCCACTTACTAATATATGTCCATTGATAAATATGTAATTATGGAATATTCAAGTGTCATAACATATTATCATGGATCATCTCTGTCATGTAATCATTGTGCCATGTCTTTCTCAAGTGTATCATCATCATAAATCATCATTGTACATCTCAATCTATCCTTTGCATGTACCTTGTTATCTCTTTATTGTTCCTGCTCATATGTTGAACATTCTTGGATCTAGAAGAAGAAGAATTTGTTACTAGAGGGGAGCTCAAGCTACCACCCTCTATCCATTAGCTTGCTACCTGGAGTCTCTACCAATGGGCTGCTACCCAAAATATCATTATTGATTGTCATCGGAGAGCATATCATCAGGGAGCATATCTCAATCTAGAACCACATCGGGGAGAAATAGCTTCCACCCATACCAAGCAATAGGATAAATCATCATATAGGGGAGTACACCGTTAACCCTAGAATCTCATCGGGGAGCTTATCCTCAACCCATAATTTTATCGGGGAGCTTACCCTCAACTCGAAATCTTATTGCTTATTGATATTACCAACAATGACTCTTAGTAGTCATGTGGTAGAACACCTGCATCATAATCGACTTAGGTTGTACACCCCAAGTACACTCTCAACTAGTTGGCCAGAAGAGGAGAGGTATTCCCAACAAGCCCTAATTAGGGGTATGATGTCAACTAGGTTATACTTTGAAAAGACCAGACATGGGAGTAGCACCTCAACCCTATGGGTAATAGATAGGGGTCATTCCCTATTGTCCAGAGTTCTCTCAACCCCAGGAGCCCTTCTCCCTCAATTCTTCACCCTGGGATCTCAAATAGGGGGGAAGAGTTGGCTCAGTGTCCTTGATCAACACTTCTCTCAGCATACTCATATCTTGTATCATTTTGTCTTAATAGAATTTGTTTCCTATTCATACAAAACATCAAATCAAATATCATGTCAGAACATAAATAATCACATAAATCACAAAAAGGATACCATAATCATCCTCCTTCTCAAGGAGGTGTCAACCATAAGCCCGAGCTTGTTCCGAACAACTCCACTGTCTCCATATATGAGAGTATCTCAGTCCCAACTATAAATGTGGGACTTTCTGCTAATCAGATCATAATATATCCATGTCATATCTAGATCGTGCTCAGACAACTCTGTAAGGAGCTTCTTCATCCTACTTCACAACTAGCCATGTTAGCAACATCATATTCAACCTCGGTCATGCTATGGGCCTCTCATCCGAGATATCATGGAAGATCTCATACTAAAGCAGCATTCAAATGTGCATATCAGTAAAATCTCAAGTATCAACAATACATCTATGCAGACGCATATCATAGGAGAAATATCTTATCCTCAAAAATAGAACACCTCATGCAGATATTTCAAATCATGCTCAGTGGCAACATTATGTGAATGAAGCAACTCAATCATGAATTTATTCAACTTCTATGCACATCATATATATACAGATGATTGTTCAAAACGGAACATCAGTGCTTCAAATATCTATTAGATGACATGTTAAGTTCAACAAAATCTTGAACGACAAATAGGAGTATCCAAGGATTTGCATTTCATTATTCAATAGCTTTGCAATATGGAATTTATTTCCCAAATTCTAGAAAATCAATTCATCGTGCCATTATACATTATTTCGAGCTTCAGGATCCATCTCCCTCTGATTTAGATCATCATAGGCTCATCACCTGTTAGAAGTAGATCATCAGGACATAAAACCAAAACAATAATTAATATCAAATCCATACCTTGGAACTCATCATCTTGACTTCATCAGATAACTGTCAAATATAGACATATCTGGATTGTAATGATCTAAGCATAATGCCTTACAAAGCCATCATAATCATCCTTACATAAATCAATGTTGTACCATCACAACAACAAATTCAACTCATCAAAGTTTAGACGTCAAATCACAACCAATGTCAATGTCATCAATATCACAACATCAATTCTTTTAACCAGGATACAAGTGGAGCTCATATCAAATCGTGACTTCATTCATTATCATACCAATAAGTTGTCATCAACCTTGCATTATCAATATGAACTTTATCAATTCATTCTCATAATCATAACATAATTCATTTCTATCACTAGGTGCAAATGCATACACGAAGGATGAGTCATGCGAGTTCCAATTTCATGCTAAATCACAACTATCAGTACTTTAATCATTGTGCTAGGAATGAGGAGGCCAATACAAAATCATTTTTTTCTGAATATAAGTCATCGTGCCCACATAGAATTGATATCAGGGAAAATCATCAATCATCAAGTCAAATCATTAGACATCATGTCAAGTCCAAATTAGTTATCATAGAGAGGTCAATAGTCAAAGCATATCTCAATCATCAATTCGGATTTATTTTCAAGTATTATGAAAAAACACTTTTCATATATGCTAGTAAGCCAAATCATGCCAACCTCTTGTATCACAGACATATTGACATATCTATATGTATGTCTCAGTCACCTACAAACACAAGTTTAATATGCATGTTCATGTTATGGAAAACATTCAATATTTTCCTGCTTGTAGATCTATCCATCTGCAACACATATGTGGAGCAATTTAACCCAACAACTTCAGGAATCAAATTACAGAGGGATAATATGTCAGAAACATCTTGATTCAAAGTTCAGACAGCTTCAAAAAGCTTCATATGATGGTCAATTGTAGGCAAACCCCTGGACCCTCCCTTCATGTTAGCATGGGAGCATCTTTAACTACCTAGATGCTCTTTGGGCCTTAGCATGCATGCGTCCAGGGACAAGATCTCCTAGATATATGATTGTGTCTAGAGAAGAAACCCTAATTTATGTACAGGCTCCATATCTAAGACTTTACAGTAGATCAATAATGTAAGATGCACATAAATCATAATTCTATAGTACATCTGCAAATAGTGGTTTGAGAAGAGATTCTCCCTCTATCTAGGGATCTACTTCATTCATCTTCATTCATGTCATCGGCATGTCTTTGATAGAGATGCAACAATAGGTCGTTTAGATCATAAACAGATATCTATCATGTTCATTTCATTAAAGCTTAGACTTAAAGCAACATCATATCTCAAATATTATGAACACAATAGCACTTTCTATCAAGTCATACCACCAAGTTGGGGCAGCCATAGTTACTCATCTCATCAAGACATGTCCATATTTAGTAAGAGATATGTGTATCAATCTTACACTTATACCTCTCACATCAAGGTTACCATGCTCTTCATGATCAATTAGGCCATTCAATAAAAATTTACTAAAGCAGCAAGGGCGTCAATATCTCTTTCCATATGCTTTCTTCATGCTTATCACAAGTATAGTAGTATCATGTATAAGATTCAATGAGCTATCCTTCTTTATGAAATCCATCATGACAAGTATTAAGAATATCATTTACTAGAGTCAATGTGCTAGCCTTTTATAGGATCAATATATCCAATGGGTAGATTTTAGCTAAACAACAAGTGCATCAATGTATCAACATTAGATATCCTCATAGAATTCAAGAAGATCAGAATGCTTTACACCAAGTGAATCATTTCATCATAGGAAACATATATCCAATTCACTTTCATATTATGAGCCATAAAAGAAAGAGACATTCTCATCATACCTTAGGTCTTACCGAGCCAATAGCTGAAACACAACACACCAAGAATACCTTGTGGTATTCAAATACTTGTGCACCTTCTCATTAGACAGAGGCCACTTGAAGCTCTTTGTCATCTTTTCATCGAGTACCTCTTTATCTCTTTCCAGATCTGCATCTCAAAATTATCCTCAAGAAGGATCTACTCATCACGTCTCATCAAGGAAGTTAGAAACATCCATATACTCAAACAAATATGCAAGAAGTATAAAACATAATCATTAGATATATAAATATAGACACAAGTAAGAGGCATCATAAGTCAAGAGATACTTATCTTTAATGAGAGGTGACCCTCTCCCTCTTGAACCAATCTTCAAGAGCCACCAATGTCCATGGTACATATACCAATGTTGCTTTCATTTGTCCAACCAGGTCTATTAGGGATTATCCCTAGGGCTTCAACAAATCTCCCACAAGTGCTTGAGTATCTTCATACTAGATTTCATATCTCATATCGTTTCCATAAACCAGGGTTTCTCTCCAACCCTAACCTCATAGAATCCATCAAACCCTAATAATCAAGTTGCTTAGGGTTTTCTTCAAACCCTAGAATACTTTGAGGTCTCCACCATCCTCTTCTTGCTTCCATCAAAGGTGTCATCATTGCGGTGATCTCCATGGCTTTACTTTAGCCCAGCTCTGATTCCATGTTAATTTTTCCTAGGGATATATTGTTCTTTTCTTTGATAATTTCATTTCATCATTAATACATTAAGTTCAACCCATATCATCATTACATTATTAAGATCTACACCATTATACATCAGCATATGCAATTATATAGAAAGAACAACATCATCATCATCATCAATGCATCAGAACATAAAAGGAACAGTAGAAGAAAAGCATGCACACACATATAGACACCGGGATTGGTCCAAGGCCAAGGCAAAACCCACTATGGGGAAAACCCTTGCAAATATTTTTCTTCTTAGATCGTCATCAAATGATTCAACAAAATAGAGTACAATGATACATAACTTTATCTATGCAACAAAACAACTATGCTATCCATGAAATAGATCTAATAAAGCTTGAAAACAAAACCCTGATTCTGATGACTATAATATGTTTTCACTAACTGGAGACGATTGTTGAATACTACTGTCACTATGTTGAACACTGAGTGGAAACTTCAGAATACTGAAATCTCATCTTTCAGTCTCAGATGCAGGGAGGAAGAGATGTGCAAGCATCTATAGCAGACCTGGACGCTCTCTGTGAACTGTATGCCAATGTCTATGGTAGCATGGACACTCCTAGACCATTCTTTGCATGCATCCAAACACCAACTCACTGGATCTACTAAAAAACCCTTGGATGCTCTCTTATAGTTATTTTGCATACATGTAGGACCTCCTGAATGCTCTCAGGACAACTCTGTGTGAGGGTCCGGGGACCGACACCTTCAGATCTACCTCTAGTACCCTGGATGCTCTCACTATGCCAGCATATATGGGTCTCTGGACGCTCTCATAGGCTTGTGTGCTAGCATCCAAGGACTAAATGCCCATTTTTGTGCCAGCGTCTAGGGCTAGAAAGCCCTAGATCATTGCGAGATTCGACCTTGAGATTGCGGACCGTTGAGTGAACTTGTAACAACCTCAATTTAAAATATACAAATAATTACATCAATTTATATGATTAATAATCAACACCCAATTATTCAACTATTTAACATAGAATTTAAAAGAAAAAAAAAACACGAGTAGAGACGACTTACCTATATCAGCGATATTCCTTACTTGTGTTTTTGGAGTTGATTGCTATTTGAATCCCACTAACCGCAACAAAGTTTAAGGGACGAATCTCCACCCAACCGTAGGCTCAGTAGCACGTAATCTTTCTACATCTCGCCACCCCCGAGTCCTCAATCAACGTACTAATGCAAGGGAATCAACGTACATGGTTGTTGACTCACTTAGGAGGAGGATTCAATTGAATTTCCTAAAAAACATAAACTCTTATGAAATAGACCTAGAAGAAAGGTTCAAAAATGTGGGATAACATGATGAAGGATATCAACGAATGAGAGAAAATTCACAACAAAATGGCGGGGATGTGGAATATCATATCACCGATGATAGCCTAATTAGGTTCAAGAACATAATCTATGTTCCAAATAATGATGAATTGAAGAGGTTCATAATGAGATATTTCCATGTGAAGCCCTATTCAAGCCATCCAGGGTACCAAAAGGCTCTCATAGCCATTAAAAAATTTCTACTATTGGCCAAATGTGATGAAAGAAGTGGTTTATTTTGTTGGTAAATGCATTGAATGCTAGCAAGTGAAAGCGAAATGAAAATATCCAACAGGTTTATTGCAACCCCTCATTCTAAATGGAAATGGGAGGTAATATCCATGGATTTTGTCATGTGTTTACCGAGAACCTCTAGGTAGCATGATGCAATTATGGTGGTTACTGAAAATTTGAGAAAGGCGGCTCATTTTGTGGCAATCAACACCACTAATTTCGCTAATGAGGTGGCCCAAATTTTCATAAAATATCATGAGGTTGCATGGAGTTCCAAAGAAAATCATCTTAGATAGAGATGCTAAGTTCACTTCAAGATTTTGGAAGGAACTATTTGCAAGTTTGGGGATAGAGTTGACATTCAATACATCATATCATCCACAGATACATGGGAAAAGAGAGAGGAAAAATAAAATCCTTAAATACATGTTGAGGATGTATGTGATGTATCAACCCAAGAAGTGGGAGGATTATCTTCCACTTGTACAGTTCACATACAATAATGGTTACCGAGAATATATAAAGATGAGTCAATTTGAGGCACTGTTGAACCAAGATATTTTTCTTAAAGATGCATAAAGAATTAGATATCACAGAGCATGTTAACCAAAAGGATTAAATTTCACATAAAAAAGAGAGAGAAAGAACATGAAAGAATGAAAATATGACACAAAGGGTTGATAATGGACTTCGTCCAATTTGGACTACATCTCCGGGCTTTGCTCAACAGTGGGGAGGCCTTCATTCATTAAGTGGCATAAAAGAGAAGAATTACAAGCAAAATCTACATAAAACCCTTTTACCTCCAAGCTGGAAGATGGATGAAAAATGGAGAGCCTGGCTGTAGAAACGGACAGAACCACTGAGCTCCTGGCGAAAAATCATGCAAAAATGACTATCCAAACACCCAATTCTGACAAAAATTCTTTCTGAATCTCTCAGAATCTTTCTGATACCCACCAGATTCCTTGGAGCAAGGTTCCAACCTCCTGCCATGCTCAGGGTTCTACTCCTACAATAAAAAAAAATTATTCTTGAATTTCGTGCTGGTCTCCTTGGGGGCTGCACTAAAGGTTGAGTTCTTCTTCAATCGATGTGGCAAAGATCACAAAGTTGTAGCCCATGGGTTGTTGGTTCCATGGGGTACGTGATGTGGAGGCGGGTCAGGTTCAAACCCCGCCGCTCCAAAATAGAACAAAGGATTATTTTTTTAGCTGTCAATTTTGATTGCATTTATTTTTGGGGTCGCCCGCTCCAGGGGCCAGCCACATGGGCTAGGCGAGTTCGACCCCCGCCGGCACCCTTGTCCCTGCACTCTGATGTGGTCAACATGCCATGGACCATGGGGTAAGGTTCCCAGTCAACCAAACCCTGACCCCTCTATATACATATATGCGCTTGTTATCCCTCATTAATTTTAAGTTGGCATATAGTTTTGATATGGGTGGCGGGGTTGGTGGCCCGCCACCTATATCTATATATATATATATATATATATATCTATATATATATATATATATATATATATATATATACATATATATATATATATTATTCTTTTGTAACTATAGCCCAACTTTAAAAAAATTTGAAACTAGAGGTTATAGCGCATTTTAAGTGTCCCACAAATTTTCCTGGTGGTTGGCTATATTCTGGCATCGGATCTGGCCAAATTGATGCCTCCTTAAGCCTTCCACTTATCCCTTTCTTTTGTAACTATAGCCCAACTTTAAAAAAAATTGAAACTAGAGGTTATAGGGCATTTTAAGTGTCCCACAAATTTTCCTGGTGGTTGGCTATATTCTGGCATCAGATCTGGCCAAATTGATGCCTCCTTAAGCCTTCCACTTATCCCTATTGACCAAAAACTTTGACTTGCTCTAACTCCCTCATACGAGCTCAGATTCGAGTGTCGTTCCCACCTTTGGAGTCAGGGTGACGAGCACTTCAATTTGATCCTAGTCTTTATGTCATCTGACCACTTTTATTTTTGAGCCATTTCTCATGCAACATGTACTTTGGAGATCCACCTAGATCATTCCTCCCCACTGAGAGATTTTGGACTTCCAAAAGCCTTTTCAGTCAATTGGCAAGTGAGATAATTATTCCCTCACTTTCTCCTTTTCCATCCACCGTGATTTTCTTGGATGCATCCTTTTGAAGCCGACATGAAGATACTCCACGTATCCACATCGTGAAGTCCTAGTCCTCTTGTCAAGGATGATGTCCTCGGGTAGCTTGTCTAGATACTCGAGTGAAAAATCATCCACTGCAGGAATATTTCCAACCTCTTCAGTGTCCATAATCAACAAAGGTTCATAAATCTTCATATTTTCAACATTCACCACTGAGAACTTTTGCATATACACAAGAAAATTGAGACGAAAATAATTGTCTCCAATCTTTTCCAATATGGTGAATGGGCCAAATCGAATTGGTCGCAATTTATTTCCTTCTCCCTTCATTTTGTCCTTGTTGATGTGGAGCCACACTTTGTCACTAGCCTGAAATTGATGATTGACTTGGTGTTTGTCATGTTGATCTTTATATCGAGCTTGACTCTTCTCCAACTGCTCCTGCACTGCTTGGTGAATCACAAGTATCCTCTGAATGAACTTTAGTGCCTTTTCCCTATCATCTCTCCCACTTCAATCTTCATCTCTCCCAAAGACCATGTCTAAGGTATCCCTTGGGAAATAACCAAAACATGTCTCGAACAGTGAGATCTATGTGGATGAATGCACTGCTCGGTTGTATGTGTGCTGCACATAGGGAAGTTATTCATCCCACAAATTGGGATGTTTTCCACAATACCCTCATAATAAGTGTATCACAGTGCGGTTGACGACCTCTGTCTTCTCGTCGATCTATGGATCAAATGTCGTTCTTCTTTTCAACTTGGTGTCCATCATTCTCCACAAGCTAGTCCAAAAATCTCCAAGAAAGCGAGAGTCTTGATTTGACACAACCGATGTGGGCAACCCAAAATGGACCCAAACAAACTGAAAGAAGAGATAAGCAGTTTGTTATGTAGTGACCTGATTTTTACAAGGCATTAATATACAGATTTTAATAAAACTTTCCACGATGACATATAAATAGTCATGACCTTTCCTAGACAAAGGCAAACCATCTACAAAGTCCATTGATACACTTTCCCATGGATGACTCAGAATAGGGAGTGGTGTGTAGAGCCTAAGTTTTCTATTAGAGGGCTTAGAAACAAAACACAGAACACATCCCTTTACATATCAAGTCACAATATTTTTCATGTGAGGCCAAAAACAAAACCTCTGTAAATGAAATAAACTTTTTTCGACACTAAAATGACTAGACACAAGAGAGGTATGAGCCTCTCTGATTACATGTACCCTTTCATCCGTGGGTATACACAGTTTTCCAAGGTGGTACAATAGTTTTTCCTGCAAATGATAATTGTCCACCTGCGATCCATGAGTCATCTTTGCATAAATCTCCTTAAAATCATCATCGTTAGCATATTGTTCAGCATAACTTTCAAACGATAGAGAAGCATTTTGCAAAACTACATATGCAGAAATAGGAGGGCGAGAAAGCATATCTGACACTTTGTTGTTGGTGCCCTTCTTGTATTTTATTACTAGATGAAACTATTGGAGGAATCCCATCCATCTGAAATGACGTGCTTGTTGAAGCTTGGTCTGTGACTGAAGGTACTATAAGGGATGGTGATCCGTATGGATGATGGTCTCCTTGCCAATCAAGTAGTGTTTCCACTTCTTCACACTTTAAACCAAGATGTACAACTCCTTGTCATAAGTGGGATAGTTCACAACAACCTGGGAGAAAGTCTCTGAATGGTAACATACAAGTTTCCATTGCTACATCAATACATCCCCCATGGCATATCTACTGATATGTGTCTCGATCTCAAAAGGTTGTTGGAGGTCAGGTAAGGCCAAAATTGGTGCTATGTTGATCTTCTATTTCAATGTATCAAAGGATTTCTATTGTTTTCCTCCCCACTAAAAGGTCTACTTCACACTTGTCAATGTGTGTAAGGGAGATGCAATAACAGATAAGTTAGAAATGAACCTTCTCCAATACTGTACTGCACCCAGAAAGCTATGAACCTCTGTAACATTGGTGGGTTTAGGCCACTTTACAATCACATCAACTTTAGAGGGATCTATTTTTAATTGTCCATTACCGACAATGTGACCTAAATAAACCAAATAGGTTTTCCGAAACTCACATTTTGAAAATTTTACATACAATTTTTCTTTCTTCAAAACATTAAGCACTTTCTTAACATGACCAACATGTTCACCCGATGTCCTACTATAAACAAGAATATCATCCAGATATACAAGTACAAAATCATCAAGAAAAGGCCTTAAAAGATCATTCATCACCCTCATGAATGTGGTTGGAGCATTGCATAGTCCAAATGGCACCGCAATCCATTCAAACAACCCCAGTTTAGTCTTGAGTGCAATTTTCCACACATTCTGTTCTATAATTCTGACCTTGGTTACATGTAATTTTTCTTTATCACACACACAACCAAGCAGGTATGGTATCGGATGAGGCTTGGTCTCTAAGCCTAAATTTTTAACCAATGATTCTGAAATTAAGAATTCCTGTGAAACGAAATGAAATAGAGTTTCCACTTTGGTATGTTTTCTGATGACTCTAATGTGGAACAATTCAATTTTCGTTCTTGCATTAGTGATAGGCTCATTTGAAAAACTAGTACTTGCATGCGATACAAATTAGCATGAAGAGAAAGTGTACCTTTTTTGCCCGCTACTGTGATCAATGTCTCATCATCAAAATCGGATCTAAGGTCCTAATGCATGGTTTCCACCGTCTTCTGCATGCCCTTTCCACCAAATCTCTTTGGTTTCATCTTCGGATGAAATTTCAAAAATGGTCATCATCATGACCTTCCCTCTTGCAATGAGTGCAAGATGGATTTTCTCCTTCCTCTTTCTTGGTTGTTGTTGTCTTCTTATCCTTTCCCTTGACTTTCCCTTTTAACTTGCCATTATGAGCTTTGAAAGGTGGTTTCTTGGCTTGATCATTTTTATCATTATTTCCCTCGCTTTCAAGGTGAATGGCCTTCACACTGGCCGCATCAAGTAGGAGACTCAAACAATAAAAATGAATTTTGTATGTCACATGGAATAAGTCGATCTTGCGGACAAGATAGACCTTCCTAGAATCTAAAGAAGACCTAATGACAAGCAAACCAACCAGACACTATCTTCCTCTAAATATGCTTTTATAAATAATGGAAAACAAGTGTTTTTAGGGCCTACCTTAGGTCCAATGCAAGCTTGTAGATGCCCTCGCTCCTTCGATCCAAATCAACTCCTTTGTCACGAATCTGCAAACACAAACAAGGCAAACAAATTAAATAGCACCTGAAAAGCCAATATCATAAAACATATTTAACATGAAAGTCAAGGAGTCCATGAAACAAATAACATAAGATACTTGTTGAGAAAAATGAGTTTGATTGTATTAATTCAAAAGAAGAAGAACTTTACAACCTGTGCCTTGACGCTGTACAAGCTCCTCCCAGGGTCCAGCAAGAAGTCTCCTCCACTTTGACAAGTTTCACTCACTCCCCAATGAAGCCAAAGAGGTATGTGATCTCTCCTCTTAAGCTCAACTAGGAAGTCTTGATTTCACCAGCATTTACCCTAAAAAAATTTCAGCTTCTAACCCCTCCAGCAACTAGCCCAATGCCTGTATTTATAGTGCAATGGAGGGAGGTTACTAGGTCCTCCTTCAAAGGGATAAAGCCCTCCTTCAAAGGGATATCTCCTCTCATCAAGGGATTAGCTCCTTCTCTTTTGGGATGCATGAACCACCTCAGAGTGAACAATCCACGTCAAAATTCCTTCTAGAAACCTCTAGAATTAACCCAAAGTGAGTTTTTTAAGATAAAACTTGCGCCTTTTGACTTTCACAGGGGCCCGCACCCACACCGTTAGGGACAGAGCAGGCAGGTCCGCAATTTTTGTAAACAGAAGGTGCGGGACCACAGGTGACAGTGAGAGAAAGTGCAGAACCAGAGTTACATTGATTTTTAATGTCTTTCTCTCATTTCCAAAGCTTGAATTGAAGAGCTGAGGTCTAGACTTGCTTAGGAGGACAGTACAAGTGATGATAGACCCATACTGACTGCAAATAATCATGGTGACGATATTTTTGTGTATCAGATTGCCCCCTAAAGTGCGAAGTCTTTAGTAGATGAGGATTTCATTGATCATTTAGGAAGAGTGAAGTATTTTATCATTTCGAGGATCATCTTGTGGAGAGCCCGGTTGGAACCTGTAAAAACATTCAATGCAAGATATATATATATGAGATCATATCATTCCTGAGGTAGGCATTCCCATACTCAGATCAAAACTGACTAGAAAAATAACTACTGCTTTGATACAGGAATGATCTTGTAAAACATCACAAGTATAGACTTAGGTGGAAACAGTATGGACGCAGCCATCTGTTTATGAATAGTCGATTATATAATGAATACAAAATTCCTCGCAGCCTGGATTGTGGAAAATAGATCCAGGGTCTTTATTTCTACTTCCCAAAACAGTACGATTATATCCACACGAATGAATGTGTTGATGTCGAACATGGTAGAAACCACTTGATTACCAGTCAATGATGTAAATTGTTAACAAGTGTGAGAGAAACCACCAGTGATGTCAATGGCTCTTCAAAGTACCCAGTAAAATCCATGAGATGTGAATAAATGTGTTGATGTCGAACATGTCACGGAATCCTTTGATCGAAAGTCAATGATGCAAACTATCGTCAAAGGAGAGAAACCTGCCATTGAGGCATGCAGATCTCAAGGTACTGACGATTTCTAGATCATCTTTCTAGATAATGAGCTGATGTCGATAGAAAGCGATCCGTCGTAGGCAAGCCCACAACACGAAATCATAGATCAAGTTGAAGAAATTTAGTTGCAAGGACTGACTCAGGGATGGTCAAGATGGATGACAGATATTTTGCAGATGAATGGCTTATTGGCAGTGACCTCTTGAACACATAACGACATGACAGATGGTTTGGTGACAATTGACCCAAAGTTAATACCCAGAAACTGGCTGAAGACTTTCAATGTGGTTTGATCAACTGTTAGGCAAAGGATTTCCCAACCCAGGTGAATAAAAGTGTCGTGTTCAAGAGTGGTTACAAAGTATGACAAACAGACTCATTTTTCTCTCTTTTCCCCCACCATTTCTGGCAAGTACTTCTTTATTTTTGACAAGCTTGAGGAGGATAACATTTGCTTGATTATAAGCTCATCCTTCGGATGAGTCCAACTTAGTTTAAATTCGAACCCTAAGAAGGAGTGGTTCGCTCCTGTTTGTAATTGAACAGGTCCTTTACTATGAAATTTTAACGAGTCCAGTATAGGAGAAACTCGGCGTTTTTCAATTTTAGAGAGTTTGAAAAAACTTGAGAAGACTCCAGGGTTGACCTTTTTCGTAAATTTGTGTCTCCCAAGCCCGAAAAAGTATAAAATAATACTTGAGAGAACCTCTTGATCTTTTACGACCAAGGAGTACTTTTCGTCATTAGTGCCCTTCATCCGAAAAAGTAAAAAAGCGATCAACGACACGTCGTTTTATAACCGATATCGAATTTGAAACGACAAAAATTTGGCAATCTTTTCATGTTTTTACGGTCGGAAAAGAGCTGTAAGTGGACCGTCTTTTAATTCCATTTTAACGAGTTTAAAAGAAACGCTCGGCAATCTTTTCATGTTTCAGGAGTCAGAAAAGAGCTTAAAGGTGAATCTAAATGTTTTTTCGTCGAAAATGATAGATTTTGCCTGAATAATCCGTTATCCTGCACAAAAACACAAACATTACTCATACCTGTTTGAAATGGACAAAAATGTCGCAAAAATACCTTTCCAAAGTGAAACATAAACAAATTTGCAATTTATTTACTCAAAAAACTTATAAAAAGGGCCTTCGTCAATTCATTTTTACCGTTTGAGTTTTGGGTGAGAAAATAGTGCTTTTGCTCAGAAAACTTCCCGTGAAGATTGCAGAAAATCCAACCGTCGGAATCAAACGTCGTCTTCTCCAGGTAATCCACATCATCCTACTCTTCATTTTTAACCGTTTCAATTTTTGTTTTAGTCATTTTATTTCAGTTTTGGGAGGGTTTTTAGGCATAAAACCTGCGCGCAAGGGCCCGCAGGTTTACCACTGCTGGCCTGCGGACCCCAAATTTTTCTCCATTGGGAAAAAGCTCGGGGTCCGCAACTTCCATGTAGACAAAGTGCGGTCCCACGCGCTGTGTCTAACCCGGAGGGTGCGGTCCCCGTCGCAAGGGTTTTTAACCCAAAATTTCTCAAAAATGGACCAATCAAAATAATTTCTAGCAATTTAATTTATCCGTATGCTTGATGCAGAGAGTACATCATGCTAGATTGGCGTGAACAAGAGCATGAGGACGTGGATGCCACCGCATGGAATCATCAGCATTCACTTGATGCTTTGAGGGCGTGCGGATTGTACAAATTCTGGGCCCGTCCTGGCATGAGGGCTCAGGTGGATTTCTTACAGTGGCTGGTTAACAGATGGAGCATATAGGACCAGTGCTTCCTCATTGGCAGCCACCAGCTCGAAATCGAGCCGGTGGACATATATTTCTTGACTGGTTTGCCTAAGAGAGGTGAAGACTTGACTCTCTTTGGGGCTAGGGCAGGTGGCTAGTCTGTCGATAGCCTCAGGCTAGAGTACTACAACAACCAGGCTAGAGACAAAGGGATAGACATAAAGGCCATATCCCATCCTGAACTCATGGTGATTGCGTTTACTGTCACCAAACTTTGCGGAGCTGCCGCATTACATATTGCCACCGGATCCCAAATGCGTATGGCAGTTGATTACTTCCGAGGCACCATATTAAAATGGTGCGATGCCGTGTTGGCCAATGTGAAAGGCCAACTGACCAGGGCCAAGAACAGACGACTAAAGACCTTTGGTTATGGGGCTTTGGTTGTGAGTTTTGGCCTGGAGAGGGTTCCTATGCTGATCCCGCAACACCTTACTGTTGGAGCTGGGCTTCCTCGAGAGCCCAAACTGATGCGATGGGTCGCAGTTATGGCCTGTCACCCAGACAAGAGGACAGAGGTTGCTCGATTCAAACCTGAGTATTTCCAATGGCTGGAAAACCAGGTATTTTCTATTCAGGACTTCCCTTACGCTGGGATAGATTTTCGTGGTGACCCAAACATGGTTCTTCCACCAGGAGAGCAGTGGGATGATTCAGGTAAAATTGTTTTCAACATTTTCCCTATTTTAATTTTTTTTATTATTTTTACATTGTCTCAAAACTGATAGCAAAAGTTTCAAATGCAGATGTGGGTCCACAACGACCAGCCACTCTCCGGCCTTACGAGAGGAAGAAACCAGTTGCACCCGCGCCAACCCCACAGGATGAATCAGCAGAGGTTTTGGCTGAGTTGGAGGGTCATCTCGAGCACTTGACAAGAGATATTCCGGAGACCACTATAGATGACATTCCTCGTTGACTTCAGCGCTATGTGATTGGGGTCCCAGGACCTTTTAGGAGGTTCCTTTGCAAGGTGGCCCGTGCAATGGTTTCTTATAGAGATCATCACCAGTGACAAGATGATCACCTATTGTGGGCACATGTGACATTTTTGTTTTTTGTACTTATCATTTTTGCCGATCATAAGGTGTTATTCAACCTATGATCGAGGACGATGTATTTTTTGACACACTCCTATATATATATATCATTATTACTAGCTTATCTTGTAAATCATGTTATGGAATGGTTTTAAATTTACATGTATGATTATTGCAAATGTCTATTTAACATTCGAGAAGCAATTGCATCTGCTAATGTATTTAAAGATCTTGGAATATGATGATATTCAATATAATCAAATTCACGTTCCAAGAGATGCACTCTCAAAAATAATCTTAATAACACTGGATTTCTAATGGTATACACTCTATTAAGCTGTAATACAATGAGATCAAAATCTAACCTCACTATCAAACTCCGAATCCCAAATGAAATAGATTTAGATAATAACTCAATCATTGCACTATACTCGGCAATGTTGTTCGTTGTTTGACCGAGGCTTACCCCATGCATAGATACTAACTCGTCAAAGGGCGAATAGATAACCCAAGCTGCGGAAGAGATGTTCCGTGTATTACGACAAGCACCATCAGCGAAACCAATGTATGTTTGGAGAGGCATCGACATCTGCAATATCAAGAGTAAAACCAAGATAAGCAGGAATAATGATGAAAAAACACTCTCTAAGCTAAGCACATTGTTTAAACTAAAACACACCAGCTAGAAAGAAAAACTATCCTAACTAAAAATCTCCATACCCATCCGTTAAGCATAATACCTCTTCAAGTAAAGACCATTTCTGGGTTTACCCAAAGAGTCCCCGTCAAAGTCTACCAATTCATAGGCCCCTTTGGCTAGCTTTCGCTTGAAAACATAGGGACCATGCCACATAGGAGCGAATTTTCCAGCACCTAATTTATCATTAGCTTGATCGTAAACTAAGACTAGATCTCCTTCCGAAAAATTTCGAGGGGTCACATTTCGATCATACTGAGCTTTCATGCATTTTGCATGACTCTCGATCACCAATGCAGCATCGTGTCGATTCTCATCTAATTGAGCCAAGTATAACAAACACTTTTCCTCTTCAGAAGTGGCTGGAAGTAACTCGATGGCCATTTGCAGTGATGGGATTTCGCATTCAATGGGTAACACAGCTTCCAGACCATAAACTAGTTGGAAAGGAGTGAACCCTGTTGAGGTTTTTACTGAAGTTCGGTATGCCCAAAGCGTTGAAAATAGCATGTTGTGCCAATTTGACCAATGAATCCCAATGATTCATCGGATCATGATAACTAAAACTTTGTTGATGGATTCAACCAGACCATTCGCTTGTGGATAATAAGGGGTTGAACTATTGTGACGTAAACCAAGCTGGCCTGTAAGTTCGATCATCATAACGTTTCGAAAATGGCGCCCATGATCAGTGATTATCGCTTGTGGGATACCAAATCTAGCAATTATATGATTGAACATGAAAATTGCAGTTGTCTTGCCATTTGCCTCAAATGTAGGCATCGCCTCGGCCCACTTGGTAAAATAATTTACTGCAAGGATGATATACGCATGCCCCCCGGCCGAGTGAGGGTTACATGTAATAAAATCGATACCCCATTTGGCAAAAGGACCAACGGCAATTATAGGGTGGAGAGGAGCAGGTGGAGCGCACATCTTTCGATCAAAAATTTGGCAGTTGTGGCATTTTCGGACCGCCATAATACAATCATTAAATAAAGACGACCAGAAGTAGCCAGCGCGCAATATCTTTTGGGCTGTGGCAAACCCAGACATATGACCGCCACACGCTCCAGAGTGACAGTCGTTTAGAACCCTTTCAGCTTCCTCGTGAGTTAAGCAACGTTGAAAAATAGAGTCCACCCCACGGCGATAAAGAGTATCTCCAATAATCCTGAATTGTTGGGACTGGAATCAAATTTTTCGACGTTCTGACCTTGAAATTTCTGGCCGAAAGGATTGGGCCTGGAGATAAACAATGATATCCCCATACCACAGATCTAAAGTGCTAATTAGAAACAAGGATTCGTCCGCAATGGACTCTTCCGCCACAGTTTCCATGTCAGCACGCGGGAAGTCACACTTTAACTCCGCAAAAACTAAAGATTTCTTAGACTTGGATTTCTCAAATTCCAAGTCAAACTCCTGCAGGATAACAATCCATTTAGAGTACTTGCCCCGTAGCAATTTTTTGGTCAAAATGTAGATCATGGGTTGCAATTTGAAATTACTGTAGTTTTACGTAGTAAAATGTAGTGATGAAAACGTTGGACAGCTTGAACGGCTGCCAATGCCAATTTCTCCACATGTGAGTATTTTAGCTCAGTTGGATTTAAAGTTCGACTAAGGTAATATATCACATGTTCAGTTCCGAATTCATCTTCCTGAACTAAGACCATTCCAAAGGTGGAATGAGAGGCGGCGAGATACAAGAAGTAATCCTGGTTGTATTTGGGAGGATGCAACAACGGTGCATGGGTCAACGCGTGTTTGAGTGCATCAAAAGATTTTTGAGCTATCTCATCCCAATAAAATGGAGTATTTTGCTTCAACAACCGGGTAAAACCCTTTGTAACCTCAGCGTAGTTAGAAATGAATCGTCGTAAAAAGTTTGCTTTCCCTTGCAAACTTTGGAGTTGGTGAAGACTCGAAGGAGGAGGCAATTTGATGATATCTTCGACCTTCGAGGGATCAACGCGAATGCCGGCTTTCGAAACTACAAACCCCAGAAATCGACCCGTTTCTATACAGAAGACACATTTGTGTGGGTTCAACCGAATCCGATAATGCCTACACCTCATAAAGATTGCTCGTAAATGGACGAGGTGATCAGCTCGACGTAATGAATGAGCAGGCAAGTCATCAAGATAGGGTTGCACAATGTGCTTGATGTCATGAAACGCATAATACATCGCCCTTTGAAAAGTTGCTCCGGCATTCTTAAGCCCAAAACGTAACTTGCAATAAGAAAATGTCCCCCATGGACAAATGAAAGCCGTTTTTTATTGATAGGCAGGTAGAATATTGATTTGATTGTATCCGAAAAAACTGTCCATGAAGGAGAATATTTCGTTGCCGACACAATCATCAATGATTTGATCGATATAGGGAGTTGGGTAATTTTCCTTTGGACAGGCTCGATTAATGTCCCCATAGTCAATGTATATTCTTATTGTTCCCTATTTTTTGTTAACCGGAACAATATTCGATACCCAATATGTTAACGGGATCGGATAAATGAAACCTGCTTTCAATAATTTTTCAACTTCTGCTTTAATTGCAGCAGCTTTTCGTGGGTGAATCTGACGCAAACGTTGCCGGACAGGTTTAGCGTCCGGGTAAGTCTTGATCTCATGAACAACAATCGCGAGATCAATTCCTGGCATTTCCTCATAGGACCAGGAAAACACGTCGCGAAATTCTTAAAATAGGGCCTTATATAGCTGAATGTCGTCATCTGTACACGAGGCACCTATATGGATGTTCTTAACCATTCCGGGCTTAACCAAAATGTCAATAGGAATAGTTCGAGAGATGTTTCTCAAATTTAACTCTGAATCAGGATGTTTCATTGGATTCTGAGGTTCCTTGACATATTCAGTTGTAAAAATTGATGAGAAATCATTTTCAAAATGATCATCCTCAGGTAAAAATGAAGATCTGTGATGGAGATCTTTCCATGGTAAATCATCTACACATAGGATTTCATGAATTTGCTCATCAGAGTGAACAAGTTCAGAAAACGTGATTAAATTCGAGCTTGAAGTGAAAAGTGATTCCTCACGGACCACATTCATGAAGTCATTTTCGGTTGAAAATGGGTCGGCAAATGACTGCATGGCTTCATAGGCAATTTCATATGGACTCAAAGGCATGGCATTACCAAATCAGTCTATCTCAGATTCAGAAGGAACGATCGAAGGATCATCATAAACAATGGTGTCTGATGTAATCATATGAATGGTTGCAAATGAAGATGATGCGTTGATCGGAGGAAAAGGAAAAGTTCCCAGTAAACTGACATCTTTAACTAGTCCTAATCCAACATCCTTATATGGGATAGTCGTTTTACCGACATGCTGAATACTCTCAGAAGAGGCTGCGTCGGATGAAAAGTAAGCCAGCTGGTCTATTCTTACGATCTTTCCATTATGTGGAAACTTTATTACTCGAAATACCAATGAAACGACCATTGTCATAGCTATTATCGGGAAAAGTGTCCATTCAGATCTACTCTATCCCACTAAGGTGTGACAGCTACCTTAGAAACAAATAGAGAAAACTACTTTTGTATTCTTCTTTATGAACTATAAACAAAGAGGAATAGGATGAACCAACCTGTGTCTTGCGCTAGTCCTTTGATCCAATCTCTCTCCTCTTTGACAACTCCCAGCTACCTGCTCTCTCACTTGCCCAGGTTCACCAAGTACCTGCAAGATCACAGAAGAAGGAAACTATACAAAGATATGGGTTTATATTCATAAATAACTTAGGATCAGATTTAAGTTAACCATACAAATGTAACAAGCATCAATGAAACACAAGCATGGAGAAGAAACTCAAATAGTTTTATTGATATACAAGAAGATCCAGGAGGAGTTACAATCGATGATTCCTAACCCAGCATCAACCTCCCAGCAAAGAAATCCCTTTTTCAACCCCAACAAAGCATAGATCACCCAATTCTCTGATATGTATCTCAAAACCAACAAAAATTCCTTACAATGTGCAAAATTCCAGCCTCTGGATCTCTGGGATGAGGGATCCATATATAGATGTATGCAAGGAGGATGAGTCAGCTCATGAATTGATTAGTGGCTTCTCTCTGTCAGTTCTTGCTTCCACTTGGAGACTGAGAGCCTCTTACTCATCCTTGGTCGAATTCAGTGAGGCAAGTTTCATTGGAGAAGATTCTGGAAGCTTCCATTGTCTCTCCACCTCGTGGAATGACTCTTCCACTTGTCATTTCCCGCTCAACGCACCCTGGTATTGCATTTAGGTGCATTGCAATGCACCTAGCTAGTGGACTTAGGTGCTATGCAACGCACTTGGCTAGTGGAGCAGCTGAAATGATCCGGATTTGACTTATTCTTAGCAGTTTCTGGTGGAGAACTTCTGGGAGAAGCTGCATTTGGTTGACCTTGTTCCTTTAGGAGTTAGAACAACACTTTTAGGGACTTAGGAGCCCTTGGTTTATGGACATTTCATGCTTAGAGCTGTAAGGCACAAAAATGTCTATAACAATAGCGTAAGACCAACTTCGACCCAAGAGAAGGTTGTAATCTAGAGGGGCATCAACCACCTCCACATCTAGACTAACGGTTTTTCCTTCAACCCCTATAGGCAAATCCTATAGAATGCCGAAAGGATGAAGCCCACGGCCATCAAAGGCTTTTAGAATCGTCGGGGATTGGTTTAGCGAAGGAAAACCAAGCAATCTCCAACACTGTATCGACATAATACACGTTGAGGCTCCCTCATCAATTACAGTTCGATGAATAGGCTTGTTTTTGACTATCACTAGAATCTGGAAAGCCATTTGATGAGGCAAACGCGGTGTACTATTTTCTAGATCGAAAATTATTACATTCGAGCCCTGAACATCAACAGCTCCTATAGCCGACAAAAGTAATTTACGTTGTGTTGGACATGATTGCAGCATTTCCAAAGCTAACATTGCTGAGGGTGAAAGAGCTAAATCCTCAACAATGTTATAATTCTGAGCCGCTCTCGCATGTGGATTGAAAGCGGACTTTCAAAGTATACCCTTGGCGAGCGGTTTGATTACCAAGTCTGGATTAGGTTTCTCGATCTGTAGTGGATTGGAACCGGGAGATGAGGTTGATGAATTAGAATGAGAAGATTCTGCTTCTTTACCATCAACGAGACTTTTACTACCATAATCTTGCGATTGAGTCGCAATCCTAACATGGGACATCATCAATATGGGTTCTTCATTGGCACTCGAGGACGAACCTATCATCTTACTGTCTTGAGCCGAAAAAGGATCCTTCAAAACAATAGGAGTTTGGGAACCTTTGACAATCTTAGCAACCTCTGCACGATGAGGGTAGTCTCTTGTAAAATGTTCATCGTCACAAATGAGACAAGGATAATGAGGTTTGCGCTTTTCATCATTGGATTCCGCCTTTTCAGGTTTCTCCTTTGAACTTTTGTCCGTTTTATTCTTCTTCTTTCCTTTCTTCTTCCCACCGAATTTTGATTTGGCTGTAGATGACTCTACAATGTGAATATCGGCGGAGATCTCTGCAGAAGAATCTCCTGTTGGGGAATCAGGCAAGGTTATGATAGGAGAATAATTCTTGGAAGATTTCTTCTTACTTTTAGTGTTAACCATGCCAGTCATACCATCGGCGACATGAGATCCCGAAGGAGCTACAACGATTTGATTTTGCTTTGGAAGATCGGGGATTTTCTTGTGTAACGTACCTGACTGAGTATAGACCAAGTCAAGGTACTGTGCTTGAGCAATTACTTGCTCCTCAGTAACAACTCTAGCTTTAGCAACATCTTCAGTGATCTTTGGCAACAAAGATTTTACAAACCACTCGGCCAAGATCTGATCCCGAATAAACACCTTCACTAAACGTCGTCGACGTCTCCACTCATGGATATGATCTGAAATGTAAGTGGATGTCGATTGTTTTAACGAAGTTAATAATTTCGTGCCATTGTCATATTGGACTGGCAACTGAAAATGAGTTAAAAATGAGGTAGTTAACTGACTAAAATTATAAAAAGTGCCTCGCGGTAACTCAATGTACCACTTGGCCGCGAGACCAATTAGAGTGCGCTAGAAAAGTCTAAGACAAATTGAATCATCTGAAATGGAGTTAGACGCACACCAGAGGTGGTAAGTCATCACATGGTTCGACGGGTCCTCTCCTGATTTACCTTCGAACTTGGGAATGTCATTGGGCAACTTATTCGGCATTGGCGGCCAAAAGGGAATATAATTAATGGGATCGTTCGTTAGGCGCGACAAGTCAGGTAAGTCCAAAGTTGCGATAAACGACCTAAAACTCTAGGTCATGAGACCAGCCCTAGGAGGAGGATATCTAGGATAACTAGGAATAGGAATTGCGTTTTGGATATTGTATCCTCTCGGAAAACCAAGATTGACCGGACCGTACTGGGGTTGTTGAAGTTGTTGATAAGTGTACCCAGGATACGGTTGATACTGATAGACTGGTTGTTGCATAGCAGGACTGAATTGGTATTGTCCCTGGTACGGTTGATAAGTAAATTGTGGTTGACTTGTGACAACCGTACTTGAACCAGGTTGTCCTACAGGCATCTGAACCGAAGTTTGAATTGTAGATCCAAACGGTGGTAAAGATGGCTGAGGAGTAGATACAGGAACAGTAAAAATCGGAGTTGTCGATACTCCAGAAGTAGGTGGGGTAGATTGAACAAATGTTGCAGCAGTTGTAGCAGTCGTTTGAGGTGGATTACGAGGTGTACTAGGCCCAGGCTGAGAAACTACCGAAGGTACAGAAGTTTGAATATTAGACTGGACTGGTTGCTGGGGTGTGCCAGAAACTAAGGGTTGTCCAGTTTGAGATGACAACTGTACATTTGGCTGCAACACCTGTTGAGTTTGTGATGGATCCCACACTATATTCATTCCGGCGTACTGACCCATAACAGGTTGAGAATACTGAGGACCATAACCGGGTTGAGGGTAGGATTGATAATTGAAAGGTACATTTCCCGTTCCTTGAACATATGTTTGACCGGAGGGTGGTTGGAAACCTTGGTTCGAGTACTGACCTTGGGGTTGATACCCTTGAGGCACATACTGATACTGGGGTTGACCTTGAGGTATAAATTGATACTGGGGTTGATCTTGGGGTACATATTGAGTGTGGGGTTGACCTTGAGGAACGTACTGTCCCGTAGGTATGTACTGTCCTTGAGGTTGCACCCCAGATGCAAATTGTGTACCTTGAGGTTGCCCCCCATGCGAGAATTGAGGCTTCCCCCCAGGCGGTAACTGGCCACCTTGAGGTTGAGGATTGGGAATAGAACCTGACATCATGAGAATTTCTTCTACACTCAATGGCTTAGTACCATTGCTTCCAGTTAATAACCCTTGCTCAATGGGTTGAGGAGATGCTCCCAAAAAAGTACCAGAAAGTGACTGATACCCAGAGGGAATAGAAGGACCGTCGTACAAAAAGGATTCAGGCGATTGAGTAAACATGGATGACTGTCCTGGCATATTTACAAGAGTATAATAACCTCTAGGTGTTGGGTGATAAGGAGCGCGAGGTGGTGAAAAACTTAACCCTGAGTTTTCTAAGAAATTAGTCAAAGAAAGATACCAAGAACTGCTCCTAGCTAGACTGTAAAAAATTGATTAACGCTCCCTTAGCTCAATAACAGGTTGATTTTCAGGGATAGGGATGCCTACTTCTTCTTCCGGAGCAAGTTCTTCAATAGCAATAAGTCCAGAAGGAAGATCTTGGGTGATTACTCTTTCTACCCTAGGTGAACCAGGACCACTAGAAGTTGGAGAAACAAACCCTGATGTCGGAGTAGCAGCAAATTCACTTTTAGGCTCGGATATTTCGGGTTCTTCACCTATATCACTAGTAGATGAAAAGCTACCAGTAACTTCAGAAACAGACACTGACTGTGGATTATAATCTGCCACTAACGGTTGAAAATCAGGATGTACTATCAAAGAAGATTCTCCTTCTTCAGGTGATCCAACTCTACTCTCTCTAGGAGTTACGAGGACTTTCAAGCTTTCAAGCGGCTCGGTACTTCCTCAGGAGGTTGGCCCCGAAGTCTACGAGACTTCCTCAGTAACTTAGCCACGTTTACAAACTCAGGAGATTGGCCCCGAAGTCTACGGGACTGCCTTGGTAATTCAGCCACAGTGAAAAACTTTTAACTACTTCACATGCAAACAAAGTAAAATCTCAATGAAAAGCACCTAAAGTCTCTAAAGAACCAAACAAATTTGAATCACACGCCTAAAGAATCTAGGAGATCAAACATACACAAACAGTAACTTTCTGTTAAACACACATGGACAGCAAGAGAGATATAAAGATAAAACATGCAATACATTTTTTATTAACATGAGATATACATTTATAGTACAATATGTGACTCTTGGGTTTCAGATACCAAGGTCTCTTGGACTGCTTTGGTCTATTCGGCTTCCACACTAACCCATTTAGGATTAGGTGTCCAACATTCCCCCCCTTAATCCGAAGGGTTATGTATGAGTCCAAGAAGAGAGCTGTAATATAAAATGTGCAAAAAAATGCATGGCAGCACTAGGCTGAATGTGCTCTATGAAATGTTGGTATAAAGGGCGGTGGTTTAAGGATGACCACCAACACTGGAATGCTTAGTGTAGTTCCCAGAACTCTTCCAAAACTGGCAAGAAACTAAATTTTTCTGCTATAGGAAGTGATCCTATTGTTTTAAAGAGGGAAACCTTCAACCATAAAAGGGAGGTCTCACCCCGCATAAAAGGTAAAACTTCAACCTGAAAAGGGAAGTCTCAACCTGTGATGGTTTAAGGATAACCAACAACTCTGGAATGCTTAATGCAATTCCTGGAACTCTTCCAAAACTGGCAAGAAGTTGGTGTCTTCTGCTAGAGGAAGTGTCCTCAATTTTGTTACTGGAATTCTTCCAAAGCTGGCAAGAAGCTGAAGTCTTCTGCTAGAGGAAGTGTCCCAGATTTCCAACTGAAGGCATGTTCACGGGCATCTTTGTCTCTGGCTACAACTCTGAAACTGGTGTGGCAGGTTGTGGCTCAGGCTCGCTTGATGGCTTTGAAGCTTGTAGATGACCATCATTTCCCCCCCTGTCAGATACAAGGTGAGAAGATGGAGAAAACTCAACTGCAAGACTATTCAATACTCTAGAACAAGTTCTGACATGTGTTTGGAATATCTTCTTGGCTGCTGATGCCCATTGCCAAGAAGCAATCCATCCAAGATGAATCTTTGTTCTTGCAGGACGTTTATTTCCGAAGCATCTGTGTGACGAATGACTGGTTTTATGACAGTTCTTACATGGATGAAGATCAAAACAGTGATCTTTCACATGGCCAACTCAGTCACAGTGTTGGCATTTCACGATCTGTTGTTGTTGTTGTTGTTGTTGATGTGGAAGAGGGGCAGAATATGGAACAACTGAAGCTGAACTGTCATGAGGAGCAGGTGAACTGTCATGAATGAATCCAGCACTCTGAAACTGAATGGGCTTTGAGTAGTCTGGAATATGAAAGGACAAGTCCTTGTCATATCCAAGACCAGTTTTGTGCTTGTTGTGGACAAGCTGTTCCCAAGGTCTGATGATGGGCTTGGGAAGTGCAGACTGAGTTTCTGCATCTGCATGTACAATTGTTGCTTTATTGGGTACTGGATCTAAATGAACTTGAACAATATTAACATGCTGCTGATGGGTGGTTGTCTCAATTTTCTGAACAAAAACAGGTTCAGAATGGTGTCTATTTTGATGTAGCTCTTCTTTCTGTAGCTGTGATTCAAGCTGCAAAAAATCAATTTTCTCTTGTGCATATTGTAGACATGTCTGAATTTCTAAGAGAGAGCCTTTGTTGACTTGGAATGTTTCGTGATTAGAGGAATATATCAGAGTTTTTAAGAACTCTAATATTTCAGTAATTCGAGGCATATTCTTCATTGTCAAAATTACACCCCTTTAAAAGACTGATTACAACTATGACCCAATGAGTAAAAGTAACACCCACTCACAGTACAAAGACACAGAAAAATCCTTTGTAAATGTGCAGCAAATGAATCAAGGAACAAAAACTATAATGAGTTTTAAATATAGTTCCACAACTGGGGCAGTAGCAACTGCAAACTTGCTTGGATCCTTCAAGTACTTCTTCAGAAATGATGGTTATCAAAACTTCAATAATTATAACACCATGTCATGGGCATTCTTTGAACTGTAATTTACAGCGATCAACCTCGGCAAAGCATTTAAAAATATGAATGACACCAGCAATCAAATCAGATCCAACTATAGGGACAGAAGCACAGAATCTTGGTTGCAAATGGAATTCAAACTATTCAAAGTGTATTTGAAACAAATCACCATACCATTCAGGCCTCAAACGTATTCAGGCAGCTTTAATAAAAATGTCTCAGTTCTTTGATGGAATGGATGAGGATGGAAATCTTCAAAATACCAATGGACATGAGAAACCTTTGGATGTGCCTCTAAAGTGCGGGCAATCCTTAAAGTTGTTGAATTTTGTTGTTGTACACGAAGATGCAGGGTCTTTATGCCACGAAGAAACAAGTACGTTGCATTTGGACTTAATACACCTCCCAAGACATTGTGCAAAGCACGTACTGTGCCAATAACCTTGTTTGAACCACTCAAACTGTTTGCAAGAACATCATTATGACCTGCAATATATTTAGTTACCGAATGCAATACAATATCTGTGCCGAGTGCTAACGCTTTCTGGTTAACAGGCGTTGCAAAAGTACAATCTATACAAATCAATACACCCTTTTTATGACAAATCTGTTTGTACAACTATAGAGTGGCTGGAGAGAAATAACATTCTCCATCACACGTTGCGATCCCAGGTCCACACACACACCTCCTGAGGCGACAACAATTTTGTGCAAAGAAAACCGCCTCACAGCTCCAACAATTGACTTCCATGCTCCACCAAATTACTAAGATACTCATCCAATGATGCGTCCAAAGTAGTTGCAAACTGTCAAACTAGAGATGGCTCCCACAATCTTTCTTTCACTTTCTCGTCAGAGAATAGCGACATGCATGAACTTTGATCCAGATGTTTCCTCACGCTGACTCAGATCATCACCTGCGCCTTCCAACACATCCAAATGTGGAACTTCAACGATGCTTCGAGTGTATCAGGCCACGCAAAAGTTTCCTCATCAACCGTTTTCACCCAACACACACACCGATCAACTCGATTTCTTTCGTTGTCGTGATGATGATGCAAATCATTGATCGAGACACTCGTTCCGCTAAAAAACCCTTCACAAGAAGATCGCTCCACCAAACCTGCTACACAGATTTTCTACCTCTGCGCAGCTTCAGGGTTCAATCAAAGCTACAGCTGTCGTTCCAGCTCGCTGATGGGTTTCCCCTCGCCGTCCTCCAATTGTTATCGTCTTAGGCCTTCGGGATCCTTGCTACTCTGCACATCAACCAGAGATCCTATTTGGAAGTAGTAAAGGAAATATGCTCGTTCCCCAAAACTATTTCGAGCTCCTGACAATCCCTCTTTGACTAATTCGCCTTCTGCGCAGCCCAATCAGACAGGAGCAGAGGATGGAGCCGTTCGACTTAAAAGCTTTGGGATCAGTGGAGGTGTAATTGTGTCACTGCTTTGTTACGGGATATACGTCGAGCAGTGAAGTCACTTAGGCCACAGATTGTTCTCGCTGCTGCTGTAGGCGCCGAGAGAAAGCAGGCATTGAGTAAATTTCAAGATGTCGAACAGTGGTGGAAAGATAGGTTACTAGATGCCGTTGTGCCTATGAATTATACAGATTGTCAAAGAACTTTCAAATTTCGAGTGGAGCACGAGTGGAAACAAGATGGCATGACAACAGTCAAGGACATTTTATTTCCAAGAAAGCATCTGGTGGAAGTGTGTAGAGAAATTGTTTCCCAATATGAGCTAGATGGGCTGCACTTGGATTATATTCGGTTTCCAAATGAAAATCCAGTTATCAATGGCAAGGAGTATACCCATGACAAGAAGACTTTAGAGATATTTAATCAAGAGACTGGAAGTAGTAAAGGAAATATGCTCGTTCCCCAAAACTATTTCCAGCTATGTCAGACCAAGATGGATCTGAGACCACCGAAAAGATTCTGGACACGTACCTCACCAATGCTAAATCCCAGACAAAGGCAGAGGGTGCAGACGCTGTTCCTCATAGTGGTAGTCTGCCATGGAAGCCTGCACTGCGGAGTGTGCAAGAAACCAATTGCAAGATTCAAACTGCCAGGAGAAACCGAGTCAGATTTAGCTCTGCGCAAGAGAATGGAGAGGCTTTCTGAGCAGTTTGCTTCGGCCGATGAAGGATGAAAGCTTAGACCGACAATCGTTGTAAATAAAGGCCAGGATAACAATGTTACGACTTTTGAGGACACGCAGCTCAGGGTTTATGGACATAAAAAGAAATAGAAAAGACGCAATTGAGAGAAACTTCAGCCACAACAGTCTCGATGGAAGAAATCAAGATGGAGTCTCGCAGAAAATATCTGGTGATCTTCATGGCCTCAATCGCAGCAACCATTTTCTTGAAGTATGCGGAATATTCACCCAACGGTTTTGGAGGGCAGACTATACCAAACAATTTGGAGGGCGAACTATTCACTGCAAGAATAAAACATATACTGACACCCAACAAATCGGTCTAGAATCCGCTTCAGGCAGCTGACACCATCAGCAGCGCAGCTCATTATATGGAAAATCACAGATGGAGCAGGTCTGGCAATGAATAACGCTAAATCGCAGGTGGAGCAGGTCTGAAGGAATAAAGGTACAAAGCAGGTGGTGCAGCGCTTTTAAATGGAGCGTATATGGACAGAGACAGTGCTGGTGCGCCAGAGAGCGTTATGACAGATGCGTTATGGACAAAGGGGTGAGATTCAACGTAACATACGATACCTGGTATCATTTAACGCAACATTGTGGACTAACAGAGTGATATGCAGTGGTATAGCATTTAAACGCACTGTGGTCGCCACAAATTTCTGACTAATTTCAGAATTGCATGCACGCTAACAGATGCATATTTGGTAAACAGCAGAGTGGTAGGTCAAGAATCGCAGGGACTGTCAGGCACCTCCTAATATAGCAGTACTGACAATTATATGAATGTACAGGACTGGCATGTAAGAAAGGCCACGGAAAACAAGTGGCTCATATTTGAGCAGGGCAGGAGATCGCCCGCTCTGATACCATGTTAAACACACATGGACAGCAAGAGAGATATGAAAGATAAAACATGCAATACATTTTTTATTAACATGAGATATACATTTATAGTACAATATGTGACTCTTGGGTTTCAGATCCCAAGGTCTCTTGGACTGCTTTGGTCTATTCGGCTTCCACACTAACCCATTTAGGATTAGGTGTCCAACACTTTCCGTACTGAAAACACTAGTTGGTGATGAAATCCAACGTCGCAGAGTTCAATACAGAAATGGCGGTTGGAATAGTTACCCCGACAACCTGCTTAATGAATAGACTGGCACAAGTTCCTCCACTTAACCGTCTCGAGTGAAGAGAACCCCCCAGAAAATCCAAGTGAGTCCAGCCGACGTCTGCTCCAGGTACAGTGGGATATTCCCACCACCGTCACCTCAGGAAGAGTCCTAAAGAATATGGCCACTAAGGTTACCAACTGAAGCAAATATACCTGGGGGAAAAGTCTACTGTCCGATACGCACACAAGGGCAGAGTAGCAAGCTCAATCCCCTTGAAGGCTCCTTGACATAATCCAAGGTTTACGAACAAGTGACCCCAGGCTCCTTGACAATGGTTAATCTGAGGTTAACCGTTTTTAATATGTGAATATCTGGTGTCGTTCCCAATGAGGAAGGATTGATTCCCACACTAGTTCGGACACGATCTCGTGCTTCTCCTTTAAGAGGAGCTTTCCCAGAGCATAAATGCAACAATTGGATTTCTTCCCTACCACAAGATATAGCTACTTGTTTGTTTTTACTGTCTTAGAGAGTTAATTACTCTCCTACTCCAAGACACTAGCCTAAGCTAAGTTGGTGTATCAGAGCCCTAGAAATAAAAAATGTTACTAGATGAATTTTACTTTAAGCATTATTTTTTATTGGTTTTTGTTTAAGTCCAAAGGTGCAGAGATGAAACTCGTGGTATGAAACTCGTGGTATGAAGATTCAACTCAAAACCACTCAAAATGCACCTAAGATGATTTAAACAATCTTTTCTCTTCGATGAACTTCTAAACTAAGAAAGAGTTTGAGAATGCAAATACTTTTGTAAACACAAATCTTTCCTAATCAAACAAATTAAAAGAAGAGTTTTTTGTCCTTTCCAATGCACTCAAAACGAGACAACTAGTTATTTCACAAAAATTTCCCTTTTTCGTTTCAAAGCACTCAATCACTACAAAAACAAACCTTTTTTCCAAAAGAGATTTTTTATATTTTTCATAAAACACTCAAAACTATGAAAATGACTAACTTTGAGATCTATAAATTATAAAAACCTATTTGAAGTCAAAGCCTACTAAAAGTATTTTTTAAGGATGTTTTACTTAGCTAAATGTAAGCTAAGGACCAATTTATGCAGAATCACAAATAAGTCAAGAACAACCAATTTTGTTTTCTTTTTGAAAATGAAAATCCAAACTTTTAAACACAAGCTTTTCGAAGTTTTGTAAAGAGAAAACTCAAAGGGGATTCCTCAACAAGGGGAGATTTCATAAATGGTCAGACTCATAAGAAGGATGGTAGACACTAAGGTGATCTGAAGTCCCTACAGCTTCTAAGCTCAAAGCCACTACACAACCAAAATGAAAAACAAACCCAACAAGCAAAACTCCTAGGAATTTCACCTAAAACCCTAACACTAACGAAATCAACCTAAGGAATGCTTCTGACAAGTTATATGCAGGTTTGGGCAGTGGATAACAATTTCTAAACAAAAAAACTAAGCTGACTAACAGAGGAAATCTTAGGTTTTTTAAAATTTTGACAGGGTTCGCAGGCCCACAGTTGACACAGGTGCGGTCCCACTCTGTGCTAAAATCCAAGATGCGGATAGGTATGCACTGTGTCAAATGGCTAGGGTGCAGTCCTCTCCCAAAGCTATGAAAAACAAAAAATAACCCTGGATCTACAAACTCTACCCAATTTTACACACAATAAACCAAAAACAGAAACAAAAACACAGTTTCTCAGGTCAAAGTAAAAACAAGGAAAACAATCAAGTCCCCAGCGGAGTCGCCATTTTGTCACACGGAATAAGTCGATCTTGCAAACAAGATAGACCTTCCTAGAATCTAAAGAAGACCTAATGACAAGCAAACCAACCAGACACTATCTTCCTCTAAATATGCTTTAATAAACAATGGCAAAAAAGTGTTTTTAGGGCCTACCTTAGGTCCAACGCAAGCTTGTGGATGCCCTCGCTCCTTCGATCCAAATGAGCTCCTTTGTCACGAATCTGCAAACACAAACAAGACAAACAAATTAAATAGCACCTGAAAAGCCAATATCATAAAACATATTTAACATGAAAGTTAAGGAGTCCATGAAACAAATAACATAAGATACTTGTTGAGGAAAATGAGTTTGATTGTATTAATTCAAAAGAAGAAGAACTTTACAACCTATGCCTTGACGCTATACAAGCTCCTCCCAGGGTCTAGCAAGAAGTCTCCTCTACTTTGACAAGTTTCACTCACTCCCCAATGAAGCCAAAAAGGTATGTGATCTCTCCTCTTAAGCTCAACTAGGATGTCTTGATTTCACCAGCATTTACCCTAAAAAATGTTCAGCTTCTAACCCCTCCAACAACCAGCCCAATGCCTGTATTTATAGTGCAATGGAGGGAGGTTACTAGGTCCTCCTTAAAAGGGATAAAGCCCTCCTTAAAAGGGATATCTCCTCTCATCAATGGATTAGCTCCTTCTCTTTTGGGATGCATGAACCACCTCAGGGCGAACAATCCACATCAAAATTCCTTCTAGAAACCTCTAGAATTAACCCAAAGTGAGTTTTTTAAGATAAAACTTGTGCCTTTTGACTTTCACAGGGGTCCGCACCCACACTATTAGGGACAGAGTGGGCAGGTTCGCAATTTTTGTAAACAGAAGGTGCAGGACCGCAGGTGACAATGAGAGAAAGTGTGAACCAGAGTTACATTGATTTTTAATGTCTTTCTCTCATTTCCAAAGCTTGACTTGAAGAGCTAAGGTCTGAGACTTGCTTAGGAGGACAGTAAAAGTGATGATAGAGCCATACTGACTGCAAATAATCATGGTGACGATATTTTTGTGTAACATTGTATGTAACTATGTAAAGCACCAATATACTTAGTTACAATCTCGACTGAATATATTGAAGTACCCAAATTCAATCCTTGTTTTCTAAATTCTTCAGTGAAGCTTTGCACATTTTGACCTTTTCCTTGTCTTAGGTATTTCCATTCCATTAATGCCTTTTGTTTATAACCCAAAGGGTAAAACTGATCTTTCAATGCAAAAACAAAATTGGACCAAGAAGAAAGAAGGTTACCCAAAATTTTGTTTCCTTTATGCAACTTTATCTCTCACCAAATGAGAGTGGTGCCACTCAGCCGAAGAGATGCTAACTTGATCTTTGTGTCATCTTCCTCGATCTGTTGAATCCATAAATAAACCTCTATTTGTCTAATCCAATTGTTAAGTTTTTTTAGATTACATTCTCCATTATACATGGGCAAATTAAACTTTACATCTAACTTAAAAAAGGGTTTCTTAGATGTATGTCTATGATGTCTATCAGAATGATAAGAAGAAGAAGAAGAACTGTCACTCAAAGAAGGAGAGGGAGGAGGCTCTTCTCCACCACCTCCATGATTTACCGATCCACGGTCATCAACCTTTTTCTTCTCGTGCTTGATTGCCTTCTCATACTCTAAAAACAACTTGTTCACTTCCTCTGCCAGGTTGTAGAATGCCTTACGATAATTTCGCTCCTTTTTCCCAATGAGCTTCCTCATCTGCCATGTTTCTTCTTTGTGGTGCACATCCCGCTTTGAGATCAAAGGACTTAAGCTTTCCTTCACCTCTTTGGAGCTTGTTCCTGGTTAGCATATACTCATGCAATTCACATCGCCAAAGACCTGCTCTGATACCAAACTTTATCCAAGATCTTTTCTTAAAGATGCATAAATAATTACATATGACAAAGCATCTTAACCAAAAGGATTAAAGTGCACATAAAAAGAAGAGAGGAAAAACATGAAAGCATGAAAATATGACACAAAGGGTTGAAATGGAGTTTGTCCAATTTGGACAACATCTCCGGGCCCTGCTCAACAGTGGGGAGGCCTTCATTCATTAAGTGGCATAAAAGAGAAGAAGTACAAGCAACATTTACATAAAACCCTTATACCTCTAAGTTGGAAGATGGACGAAAAATGGAGAGCCCAGCTGTATAAATAGACAAAACCATTGAGTTCCTCGTGAAAAATCATGCAAAAACTACTGTCCAAACACCCAATTATGACAAAAAGCCTTTCTACACATCTCAAAATCTTTCTGATACCCCCAAGATTCCCTGGAGCAAGGTTCCAACCTCCTGCCAAGTTCAGGGTTCCACTCCTGCAATAAAAAGATAATTATTCTTGAATTCTGCACTGGTCTCCCTTGGCACTGTACTGAAGGTCGAGTTCTTATATAATCGGTGTGGCAAATATCACAAAGTCACAACCCGTGGGCTATTGGTTCCGTTGGGAGCGTGATGTGGAGGCGGGCCAGGTTCAAACCCTGTCCACTCCAAAATAAAACATAAGATTATTTTTTTAGCCACCAGTTTTGATTGCACTTACTTTTCGGCCACTGGCTCGGGGGCCGGCCACATGGGCGGGGTGGGTTCGACCCATGCTTTAAAATTGACGCTCGTTTACCTGTTTTCTGGGTTTTTACCCATAAAATACAGTTAATTCTCAAATAAACACGTCAAGAGTAACTTGCAAATAATTTTTGAAAATGTCGAAATGACGGGCATATTGGATGGCACTGGGATATGTGGAGTGGCAAGATGATTTCCTAAGTATAAGCTTCAAGATCTTCCATAAAACCTTCAGACACCAAAAAACTAGAACTACATTAAATAAAGTACTACATAAATGGTAAGATCTTGAATGATCAATGCCATCAATGAAGACACGGACCCATACTATGAAGTAGGTAAATTCAAATTAACGACCACCACCAACGCAAACAACAGAAGCCAATACCCAATAGCCGATACATCTAAATATTGCCCTCATATGAAATGCAACAAGAACCAGGACGAGTTCTGAATGCTCGGCGTCGCAAGCCGGCTAAAGACCTTGAACAGAAGCATACAAATAGTTGAAGTGCTTCCTTCTTCATGCTTACAGGCTTCAATGGTTGAAGAAATTCAAGTGTGAGACAAAACTGTGGAGTATGAAAAATGGTGTCAGTGAGTTCAATGGTTTATAACACCCTGTAAGCATAAAGGATGGATGTTCTTCTCGTGACTATGATCAATGAATGGATCTGGCGTGGGTGTTGAATTTTTAGATAGAGCCATTGGTGTTTGCAAATTCTGAGCCCCTGTTGGTTTGTATGTTGTTGCTATGAAATCCACAGAATTCATTGATGTGTTTCTATCTCCTTTCTTTGCAGGTTGTAAAATGTAGAGGCCTCATGACCAAGGCAGCCTCAACATGAACAACGAAAGTATCTGAGGGGCATTCCACTTGGTTTCATCGTGTAACTTGACCATAAAGCCTTATAAAAGTTTATATTTTCTCCTTGCTTTTATTTGAATGGAGGAGACAGAAATAACTTGACTTAAAGCGTCGGGTCTACCTATAATATGAATTTGGAGGCATGAATCACTTTCTTTTAGATGTTGGGCATAGAGGAGAAGGAAAGGTTGAGGTTTGTTAGAGGGTTACATTGTTGAGAGTAGAGTGCTTATTTTTTGTTATATATATATATATATATATAGATATATATATATATATATATATATATATATATATATATATATATATATATATATATATATATATATATATATATATATATCAGGATGGCACTGTGATATGTGGAGTGGCAAGATGATTTCCTAAGTATAAGCTTCAAGATCTTCCATAAAACCTTCAGACACCAAAAAACTAGAGCTACATTAAATAAAGTACTACATAAATGGTAAGATCTTGAATGATCAATGCCATCAATGAAGACAAGGACCCATACTATGAAGTAGGTAAATTCAAATTAACGACCACCACCAACGCAAACAGCAGAAGCCAATACCCATAGCCGATACATCAAAATATTGCCCTCATATGAAATGCAACAAGAACCAGGACGAGTTTTGAATGCTCGGCGTCGCAAGCTGGCTAAAGACCCTGAACAGAAGCGTACAAATAGTTGAAGTGCTTCCTTCTTCATGCTTACAGGGTTCAATGGTTGAAGAAATTCAAGTGTGAGACAAAACCGTGGAGCATGAAAAATGGTGTCAGTGGGTTCAATGGTTTATAACACCCTGTAAGCATAAAGGAGGGATGTTCTTCTCGTGACTATGATCAATGAATGGATCTGGCGTGGGTGTTGATTTTTTAGATAGAGCCATTGGTGTTTGCAAATTGTGAGCCCCTGTTGGTTTGTATGTTGTTGCTATGAAATCCACAGAATTCATTGATGTGTTTCTAGCTCCTTTCTTTGCAGGTTGTAAAATGTAGAGGCCTCATGACCAAGGCAGCCTCAGCATGAACAACGAAAGTATCTGAGGGGCACTCCACTTGGTTTCATCGTGTAACTTGACCATAAAGCCTTATAAAAGTTTATCTTTTCTCCTTGCTTTTATTTGAATGGAGGAGACAGAAATAACTTGACTTCAAGCGTCAGGTCTACCTATAATATGAATTTGGAGGCATGAATCACTTTCTTTTAGATGTTGGGCATAGCGGAGAAGGAAAGGTTGAGGTTTGTTAGAGGGTTACATTGTTGAGAGTAGAGTGCTTATCTTTTGTTATCATGTACACGAGAAACAAGTTCGATTCATCTGGTGGCAGTGCGTGCTGGATTCGTTGTAAATAATTTTACTGGCAAGAAAAAATTAAACATTTATGAATCAGACACAACAATCTCCCAAGATGCTTTTATGATAGATATAATTGATTTCTGCTTTTAATTTTGGATTTCTACCAATCTATGTTAACTTATATCTTAGTAACCATTGGTTAATCTTGATGTTTTTGGATTTCAACATATTTATGTTAGTGTAAACTTGTTGCCAATACTAAACAAAATGCCACCTGTATATATAGAATTGAGTGTTTGATTGTTTATTGAAAATTTCAGTATTTGCTATTATTAAATTAAGTGCTAAATAAAAATGATGTTTTTTTATTGATTATGTTTTATATGAAAAATATTGTGTAAATAATACTTAAAGTCATATGAAGTGCAATTTAAAAGTAATGTTGAGAATGCAACAAGATGATGGAGCTTAGTGGAAAGAAGTCGCCTTCACTAAGTGGGCCCGTAGGCTATTTTTGGCGCAAAGTCTATTTTTAAACATATGGATCATGGTCTATGAGTTGCAGGATGCTATTTGTGGATGATTGGTCATGTTGGTAAAAATAGATGGACTTCTATTTTAGACATATGGGCGGTTTCTATTTTAGACTGCCTGGCTAAAAATAGAATAGTCGAATATTATTAGCTCATAATAATATTTGGACTATAAACATTATCTTATCCTCTTGGAGCACTTCAGTTTGAGCTACAAATGTGGCACATGCAGCTATTAGAAGGAAATACGCTTTTCTTGTGGGTCAGTTGAGCTATTGCATGCAGGACTTCAGTTAGAACTCTTGTGGTTGAGTTTCGGTGGAGTTGATTGTGGAGTTGATGGAGTTGTGTTAAGTTTGACTTGGTTAAACTAGTTGTATTTAGTCTAACTGCAAATAGACTAGTGATGAGTGATGTGAATTAATTGTTAAATTAATTCACTAATTATTCACTCATAAAGAAACTGAAGAATACATCAGTTAACTCAGTGCATGGACAGTTCAGTGGAGACAGGTGTTAGAGGTTGAGATTGCTATCAGTTGTGACTATAGTTGTGCATGAGATCTTGCACAATCAGTGGGATTGAGTAATGCCAATGAGGATTGCATGGTTTAGCCAAGGAAATATGAGTTTTCTTCAGCCATTCATCATTATTCTCATGCAGGATTGCGCAGTGGAGGCAGGCAAGCAGCAGAGGAGATTTGAACCTGTGATTGATTCAGATCTGAGCTAGTTTGTGTGTAACAGGTGGAGATAGTACTGAGTACTTGTGAGGAGTATTGTACTATGTATTGTTACATGTTCTCAATCATTATAATATACAAATAGTGTGGGGTTTTCAGCTGTATGCTTTCCCCAGGTTACATACTGTGTTAATGTGTGCATGTGATTGATGTTTCATTGTTTTTAATTCTGCAAAATTGATGATCAATGTAGAGGAGGTTATGTATTATGCATGCATTCTGCAATAGTGTATAATCGGGATAATCTCTGTGAATAAGTGTCATATTATTCAAAATTTCTACAAGTAAAACAATCATTGAAATTTTTTCTGATGGGTAAGGGGACCTGTCAAATTTAACCCCTGGTTCAACCCCCTCCAGAACCCTTATCTCTGCACTTTGGTGTGGTCAATGTACCGTGGGCCATGGGGTAGGGTTCCCAGTCAGCTGGACCCCAACCCCTCTATATACATATATGCGCCCATTATATGGTTATGTGCGCCTGGGGGTGGCGGGGGTGACAACCCGCCCCCATTAATTTTAATTTGGCATATATTTTTGATATGGGTGGTGGGGTTGGTGGCCTGCCACCTATTAATATATTTTTTATTTTTTTGTAACTATAGCCAAACTTAAAAAAATATTGAAACTGGAGGTTATTGGTCATTTTAAGTGTCCCACAAATTTTATCGGTGGTTGGCGGGATTCTGGTGTCGGATCTAGCCAATTTACTGTCTTCGTAAGCCTGCCAATTGTCCTTGTTGACCAAAAATTTTGACTCGCTCTAACTCCTTCATATGAGCTCGGATTCGAGTGTCATTTGCACCGCTAGAATCGTGATGACGAGTAATTTAATTTGATCCTAGTCTTTTTGTCATTTGAACACTTTGATTTTTGATCCATTTCTCATGCCACTTGTACTTTGGAGATCCACCTGGATCACTGGGAGGAGTTGCAATACTCCTATAATCTAGAGTGATCCAATGAGAAAGGTCCTTATTGGGCCTGAAATGCTCAAGGAAATGGAGTAGAAAATTCAGATCATCAAGCAGAATTTGAAGGTGGCACAAGATAGGCAAAAATGTTATGCACATCAGCATAGGGTGCATAAAAAGCTCCAAGTTGGGGAACATGTTTACCTGAGAATCAAACCAAAGAAGAGTTCCTTAAGCATTGGGTCATGTGCCACGTTGGCACCACAATATTACAGGCCATTTGAAATCCTTGAAAGGATTGTACCAGTGTCCTATAGGCTAACCTTACTTCCGTCAATTAAAGTCCATGATTTTTTCCATGTTTCTTTTCTTAAAAGATATGTGAAGGATTCTAGTCATGTAATTGATTGGTTTGTGCTATAGGTGGAATTAGAGGGAGAGTTCCAACCAAAGCCACTATGCATACTAGACCAAAGGAACCTCACACTCTGGAATCGAGCAATAGAGTAAGTCAAAGTGAAATGGAGGCACATTGGGCCTGAGGAAGTCACTTGGGAAATGTCTGACTCCATGAGGGCAACATATCCTTTTTCATTTACTAGTTGAAGTAAATGTGTATATAATTATAAATATTGTATAGAGTTGTACATATAAAGCTCCACAAAATTGTATGTGTGTTTCTATTTTGTTTCTTGTGTTGCATATAGACAAGGAATACTGAGGATGATGTCCCCTCAAGGGGGTGGGGTTTGTGACAGCCCCAACCATGTTTCTCCCATGACATGGAATGTAAATATTTTGCAAAAAAAGAATAAAAAAATTTGGGTTGAGTAATGGGACAGATTCCAGAGCTCTGGAGGTTGCATGCTAGGAAAATTGTTAAATTATTCTTACCACAGGAACTTTTGGCTACTACACAAATTCTAGTAGCTAGAAAAAATGGAGAAAATATGAGTTTTCCCATCAGTTGTGCTTTCACAACATTGAGAAAGAAACAGGGACACAAATTCAGGAAAAAAAAAAGTAGAAGTTTCCATATTGTGTAGTGTGATGGAAATTTATTAAAACCAATTAAAATGGTGTGTAACAGCGTGATAATAGTGAGGTGAGTAGAAAAAAACTAATTGGATGACAAGATCATTTGTTAGGGTGGTTCTCTAATTGTATCCCAAGCAAAAGACAAGACAATCATTGGCTTGGACAAGAGAGGAGTTAGGCTAATAGAATGGTTTGAATTGTTGAAACGGGACAATAAGGAAAATATAAAGGGGGGACAAAAACAATATATAAGGAAGGAATTTTATTTCTAAAGCAGAGAGCAATAGAGTTTGTTTCTATCTAGTCTAAGAATAGAGCAGAGGAAGCATAGGAACTAGGATGAAAATCTCTTGGTAGAGAAATGGGTTCGTTCTACTATTAATGGGGGGAAGTTGAACTCTACATTCCAACTTTCCATTGGAGAACCATATTTTATGGTTGGAAGGAGTATGGAAGAAAGTGTTTTAGGTGTGAAGGAATTTTCCTATTGAATCCCCATGACCCAAAGGGTGCAGATGGAATTTCTCATAAATTCCCGACATATGAGGTAGAGGAAATACTCTTGGAATGGTATTGGAAGTTTTTTGAAGACCAATATTGTTTAATTTGATGGTTTTTGGTTCTATAGATCCTAAATATAGGTGGAACAACAATATTTTTGTGCATTGGTTGAGTTGTAGCTCAGTTGGTGGGAGGAGATGGAAAATCTCTAGTTCCTTGCTCATCTGGTAGTTTTGCTAAAGTCCATGAGCATTAACCCCTCAAACTCTAGAATTTGGGTTAGGGTGAAAGAAGTAAGTGAAGATTCGCTACAACTATCTATAATTGGGTGGAGAGTCCTTGTTCCAGACTGAATTGCCCAAAATACTTAAAGATAAGTTTTCTTATTATATTTGTGATGTTAATGAATGTATGTTCCCTTTTCTATTTTGAAATGATGACATTAATATACGATGAATGTTTGTAATTATTTGGTCTTAGTTCATGGTAATCTAGTTTGGAAAAGATAATTCTAGTTAAATATAATGGTATAATGTACGCTATAATTGATAACTTCACCAACATAAAATCATGCTACTATGTAGAAATGTGAGTATGTGCTTGTCTTTGGCTTGTGGTCCTATTTATCTCTCATGGAATTTCACTTTCGGTCTCTAATAGGATGGGCATAGTATTTTATGGATTGAATTCTCCTTTTGTAGGATTCGACAATAGTAATCTTGGTTTAATGTTCTTGGATCAAACACGATTGCTTGCCTCTGATCTAGGTATATGTCACATGTGCATCCGATAGATGGATGACATGCTAGAATATCTGATGTTGTCCCTGGAAACCCTAATTGGAATGACTATCCAGACCCAAAGAGAGGCTCTCTCTCGCATTTATCTGCAGTGGGATTCCTATCCTTCTAGTTTTGGTAGTGGCTTTTTGGGTGCTCCGGAGTCTAAGCTGCCAAAGTTGGTCACTAATAACAAACATAAGAAGTCGAACAAAAAACCCATAAAGGCGATTCTGGGTGCTCCCCCTCTTCTACTTGGGGCGGAGTCTTTCCATGGGAGTATGGAACGCTTGAGACAGTAGGCTTTGTTGGGGCACTCGATTCACCTACAGATGTCTGGCGAACAAATTAAAACATGGGTTGAAGCCCATTGGTTTCCAATTCTCAAGTACTGACCAAAGGTTAATATCCTCTTTAACGACTGGATTGTTTTCCACTTCATGCACACAAGCGACTTTGAGAGGATTCTTAAGGAACCGTGGATTAAAGGAAAGGGGGTTATTATTTTGTAGCGATGGAAAGAATGGTTTGATCTATTTATGGAGTCCCCTCAAAGGAATTTAGTGTGGGCTAAACTGTCAGGACTCCCCATAGAACTGTGGAATATCTCGACGGTAAGGACATTGCTAACCTTATCAGCTCTTTTTACTACAGGGATGAGGGCATCTTTGGAAAATTAGGAAAAAGAATGGCTTGGGTGTTAGTAGAGGTTGATATGGGCAAAGGGTTAATAGAGGAGTTGGAGGTCAGATGGAGCAGTTTCAGTTTAGAGATGCACATGGATTATTGAGGGGTTCCCTATCATTGTCTATAATGTCATGAGATGAGGCAGCTAATGGCGTCGTGCTACATAAATTTTCCATCATGCTAGAGACCACTCATCAATGAGGTGCATGGTTCATCTGCTCACGGTCAATAGAATGGTGCTCATCTAAAGACGCAGCCCAACCCCTCTTTACTAGGTAACCCTGTTCCTCCCATATCTGATAGTGTAAATGTTCTTAATGAAGAACAATCATTGTATCAAACAAATTTCTTTCTCCTCTTCAGAATGGGTTTTGGCATAGGCCCCTGCTACCTTTAGATAACCCCGTGGCTGACCATCCCATGGATGTCCCTACTTTGGCCCCTTCTAGGATGCCTCATGGAGTTGACCTTCCCCGCACTTACGGTGTTTCTCTAAGTAACTCACCTCTTACTCAGTCGGCTAGGGTGGAGGCCTCGACATATTTCTCTTTGGGTCTTGGCAAAGCTTGAAACCTAGAATTAGTATTGGTGGAGGTACTTTCACCTACGGTCAGAAGGGTTTCGAATAGGGGTCATATTTCAAAGGTTCCTTCAGAGTCTGCTCAATCCTCGGTAAATAATTCTGAATGTGACCTTTCTGGGGTGTCAGCGAACATCAATAAACCTTCACTTAACCAGAACGAGGGATATGGGTTTTCTTCATTAAGGGAACTGGAGGCCATTTTATGTGCCTCATAGGGTCTTGAACCCTTAACTATCAAGAGATATTTCTTCCAGGATATGAAGGATCCTGCCAGTTCTTTCTCTCGAAGGAATGTAACCCACAGAAAAAAGAGGGCCCCAAAATTTAAAAATATCTCAGTTTGTGCCTTGTTTGAGAAGTCATTCTCTCCCCTTGGAGTGGATTCTCTTCGGATGGACGATCATGGGCTGCCTCTTGTTTACAATTCATTTTTGTCTCCTGGTCAATCTATTTTTTTTTACACTGATGGTCTTCGGGTCCTTAGAGGGGATATTCCCGAGCATCACGTTCCTCCATGATTATATTATCCTTGAACGTAAGGGGCTTGGTAGCGTTTCAAAAAATTAGCTCCCTGAGAGTTGTTATCAAGATGCATAACCATTCTCTCGTCCTCATCGAGGAAACTATGATCCCCCATGAAAAATCATGGGAGGCCTTGTTGTCTATATAGCTAGATTGGTGTGTATGTTCCATTGATGTGGCTGGTCACTTGGGAGGGTTGGGGTGATGTGGAATCCTAAAATCATTGAGCTCAAGGCATATATATCCTGTGCAATTATCATTTTAATGGGTAATTTGGCGGGATCGAGTGATAGATCGCGCATAATCAACTCATACACCCCATATGTTAGCAGGAGACAATTTTGGGATTGGGTTTCGGGCTCGAGCCTGCTCGGACTTGACTCCATAATAATTGTTGGCGACCTCAACTTCTCCATGGGTCATGGGGAAATTTGGGGTGAAAAATTTAAAGAGGATTGTATGACCGCTTATTTCTTGGACATGTTGAATGCATTTTCCCTTATAGATCTTGCTCCACATCCCCTGGCGCCCACCTGGTGGAACGAAAGAACAGGGTCTGAGGGCATCTCCAAGCATCTGGATATGTTTATGATGATTATATCACTACATAGGGTTTGGGTTGGTCTCCAATCCAAAATTATCCCTCATTCTTCTCTGATCATCTTCCTATCATACTTTCCTCGAAAGAGGTTAGTTTACAACTATCGTTTCCTTTCAAATTCAATCCCAAGTGGCTGAAGCTGAAGGATTTTGAGTCTCTTGTTTATAAGGCTTGGGAGAGGAAGATCTTGCCTCCCCCACCACACAGTATGTCTTCCATTTACGAAAAGCTAAAGGCTCTAAAAAAGGGTGTTTGTTCTTGGACTAAATCTATGAGGGAGGTCGACATCAAAGCTCTATCTAATTTGAGGAATCGATGCAAAATTTCAATGATCCATCTGATCCTATTTTTTTCTCTGAACTCTATCGATCAAAATTTCTGGAACTGGAATGAGACAAGAGGAAAATTCTTTTATCACAGGAGGAAGATTTTCGAATTAAATGTCGGGCATTATGGTTGGAAGTTGGGGATAAGAATTCTAGATTTTTTCGTATGCACGCTAATTTGAGAAAACATGCGAACTCCATCAGGGTCATTTGGGATGAGGACGGTCACCAATTTTCATCTCAGAAGGATATTGAAAGGGTGGTTGTTAATCATTTCAGTAAGTTTTTCATGCAGCAATAACATGATTTTTATTGTCAAATGGAGTTCATAAACCTTATGTCGGAGATGTACTTGGCGGTTGTCAATGCCGAGATGGGAAAGCCGATAACCAGGGATGAATTGTTGGCAGTTCTTAAATACTGCGCTAGAGAAAAAAGTCCCGACCCTGATGGCTGGGGAATGTATATTTTTCATAATTTTTTGGATCTGATGCTTCCGAATCTTCTCGCGGTTCCTGAGGAAACTCAGGTCAAAGGTTTCATTTCTGGGGCCATCGATGCCTCTTTCATTGCTTTGATTTCCAAAAAAGATGAGACCCATCTCTCTATGCAATTCTTTTTTAAAGATTATTTCTAGACTCAGTGCTTACAAAAATAAACCGGTGTTGTCAAATCTTATCACTCTACAACAGTTCGGGTTCTTGGAAGGTCGGCGGATCTAGAAAATGTTGTATTCAATGAAAGTTCATAATTTAAAAGCATGCCTTCTTAAAGTGGACTTGATCAAAAGCCTATGATTGTGTGGATTGGGAGTTCTTGAAGCTGGTGTTGATCAAAATTGGTCTGTCACCTAACAACATAAAATGGATTATGGCTTGTATGAAAACTACAAACTTTGCGGTGATCATTAACGGACTGCCCACACAATTCTTTAGGGTTTATAGGGATCTGTGGTAGGGGTGTGCCCTATCGCCCCTCTTTTTCCTTCTTGTTATAGATTGCTTGAGCCTTAAAATGGGGGACATGAGAAACAAGAGGGTGATATCTGGGCTAAAAATAACGAGACACATTGTTATGTCACATCTATGTTTTTGGGATGACTTATTCTTCGGTGGGGAAAAAGATTTTGGAGAATGGCTTCATATTCATAGAATTATTACTTCCTTCAATGAGGATTATGGACTTTTGATGAGAAAAAAAAGTCTATTGTGGTCTATGGTGATAGGGAGGATTCGAAAATCAAACAAATTTGTACCCTATTTGATATCCCATGCCAAAATATTGATTCTGGTTTTGTGTACCTTGGTTTCAGACTTAAACCAAACAGGTATGGTAGCAAAGATTGGGAATGGTTGATCAATAGATTTGAGAAAAAATTGACAGGGTGGCAGCATAGGTGGTTAACATTGGGGGCCGATTGATTCTATTAAAGTCAGTGCTCCAAAACATCTTGGTGTATTGGATGCAACTTTTCATGTTGCCAAGGGAGATTATGCACATGATAGAATTTATTATGGCTAGATTCTTGTGGTCAGGTAGTAAACAAATGGGGAAGATTCACTTGGTAAGATAGACAGTGTTGGTCAGGCCGATAGAGGATGGAGGATGGGGCATCATAGACCCCGGAAATTTCAATAAATCTCTGATAATAAAAATATGTGGAGGGGAATGACAGGTACTGACCTCTGGTCTATCATTGTTAGAGGAAAATATATGTGTGGACATTCTTTATTAACAGAGTGGCAGCATAGGGGGTTAACGTTGGGGGGCGATTGATTCTATTAAAGTCAATGCTCCAAAACATCTTGGTGTATTGGATGCAGCTTTTCATGTTGCCAAGGGAGATTATGCACAGGATAGAATTTATTATGGCTAGATTCTTGTGGTCAAGTAGTAAACAAATGGGGAAGATTCACTTGGTAAGATAGACAGTGTTAGTCAGGCCGATAGAGGATGGAGGATGGGGCATCATAGACCCCGTAAATTTCAATAAATCTCTGATAATAAAAATATGTGGAGGGGAATGACATGTACTGACCTCCGGTCTATCATTGTTAGAGAAAAATATATGTGTGGACATTCTTTATTAACATGGATTCAGAATGGAGCAAGAAGAAAGGCAAGTAGGTCTGCTATTTGGTGTAGCATGATGAAAAATCTCCACTGGCTGGTGGTTTTCACCTGATGGGAAGTTGGAGATGGTACCCAGATTCAAGTCGGTCTAGATGCTATGAAGGGTATGATAGAGAACCATTCCTTATTTGTTCATTTGCTTGATTCCATTCATAACAAAGGAATTTTTACCCTTTATCAGAGTTATGTTGTTCATAATATAAGCATTGTGCTACATGGATGGAAAACAACTGAGGTTATGGGACTTGTGTTTATGTTGCAGAATGGGAATCATATCTCCAACTACTAAGACAAGCAGGCATTTCCATCAATACAAACATAGATTACATGGTATGGGACGAGACGTTAAAAAAGAGCAGTCGGCGGTAAAGGAAATATATATCGAAGAATGCCTGTAGCCGAGAAGGAAATTGACCAAAACATGTGGTTTCAAGACACTTGGAAAGGGGATCTTCCAAATAAGCAAAAGTGTTTCAGCTGGCTGGTGTTGAATGATCATGTGCTGACGTGGAAAAATTTACAGCGTCGGGCTATGCAAGTCCGGAAATCTTTATTTTATGCCATAGGGGGCCTAAAGACGTGGACCATTTGTACCTTTCTTGATCTTATGCTAAGTTAGTTTGGGACGGGGTTCTCGGATCATATAAACTTTTGATTTGTCTATAGTTTCAATCTTTGGGAGCTTGTATTTTCTATTGGTATAAAAGTGAAAAGAAATATCACTCTCTTCCTATCTACATGTTTTGGATCATTTAGCAAAGTAGAAATGCAATTATTTTTTACAGAAATCAGTTTCAGTTCATGTGGATGTTATAAAAGCAGCGACATATTTTAACAAGATTGGACCGGTAAAGAGGAGGGAGAAAAATAGACAGGTTAGAATTAAAGACATATGGAGGTTTTTCCCTTTGGGGTTCTTCGATGGAGCATGTGAAAAGAAAAATGTGGATGTGGAGCTTTCATTATAATCAAGCTAGGTTTTTATTATCATTTCTGGTGGGAAGGAGGAAAAGATACCAACAATAGAGCTGAGGTTACAGCATTGTGGGGAGTTGTATCTGCTGCAAAGTGGTTGGGGTTTGAAACATTGCAGGTATATGGTGATTCCAAGGGTATCATTGATTGGGTCAAGAAGCATAATCAGTTCAATCCGCCCATTTTATCTAACTGGATGAATCACACAAGGGTCTTGATAAGCTTCTTCCAGCCCATCCAATTTGATAATGTCTACAAAGAACAAAATATGGTTGCTGATATTTTGTCCAAAAGAGGTATAAATATGCTTCCTCGTATGATCTTTAATGCAGCTTATAAAAATCATGTCAAAATCAAGGATAACAATGTCACTTTTTGTAAGAAAATTCTGTGTTTTCTTGTTGTTTGGATAATGACAAAAAAAAGGGTTCCAATCGTAGAGTTTGGAAGAAAAATGAAAAGCACAAAAGTTGGACCAAAAAGAATAAATCTGAAATACAAGGACTTCCATATGTGTATGGAGACTAGGCATGCAGGGCTACATAAATGCAGTAGATAAGATAAATACACACTGGAAAATGGCTGCTTGGTTGCTTTTATGTATATGAGTTGGCTAGAAGAATACTAGGCAAATATGGACCTATAAAAATGTACTTTATTTTCTAATGATAAAAAGAAATTTTTTTCCTCTATATATATATATATAGGAGTTGTCTTTAAAGAGACTTTTTGGAAGCTTTTCCGGTGGGTTTTTCTGATCAAAACCAGGCAACAGTTTATTGAAATTGCAAGTTTGATAGCTAATTTCTGCACAATCAAAGCGTTCCAGGGGTTTTTCAGAATGCTGAATCCAAATATGCAGTTAAAAAACCATTCTAAATAATACAAATCAAGATTTAACCTCAATTTTTTTCCGCCGGATTCCATCACCAGAATCTCCAAAAAGTCGCACCAAAGACAACTATATATATATATATATATATATATATAGATATATATATATATATATATATATATATATATATATATATATATATATATATATATATATATATATATATATATATATATATATAACAATGCACGGTTGGGTTGCAACCATTTTATTATTGTGAATATCATGGGTTATAAACGGTAGTTAATACAATGCATTAGCTATGCACTCTAAGTCTGTTTGGAGGCAGATGCATTGGTATTGCTGGGTAAGGACCACAGGTCTCAATATAATAGCATACATGTGTTTATTCATGTGAATAGAGCAATGGAGGCAGATGCATTGGTATTGCTGGGTAAGGACCACGAGTTTCAATATAATAACATACATGTATTTATTCATGTGAATAGAGCAATGGATCTCTTTCTCGCCATCGTCATATATATATATATATATATATATATATATATATATATATATAGATATATATAGATATATATATATATATATATATATATATATATATATATATATATATATATATATATATATATATATATATATATATATATATATATATATATATATATATATATATATATATATAGATATATATAGATATATATTTGAATGGAGACAAGTCCTGGTAAAGGTAAATTCATTAGCTTTGTGCCCCAATAGTAAAACGACTTCGTCATCCATGGAATGTAATTCCAAGGCCGTATATTACATGGCGTTTTGTAATACTAAGGTTGTTGAATACCCTAGCTCATTATTTACATCAAAATAGCCCATTATTTACATCAAAGTGGCATTGATATTAATTTATATATATAACCGTATATTTGATATTTTATAATTTACAAATATATAAAAGTTATATATACTTTGAGTGGGCTTAATGGTTAAGAGTATGTGTTTTTCATGAAGGGTTATAGATTTAAAACTAGAGAAGTAGAGTATGTATACTTTACTAAACTTAACAATCAAATCGTTGCATGAAAATAAGTCCTTGTCTTTGGTATCTGACTTAACCACACCCTTAAAATTAAAATTAAATAACAATAATAATAAGATAACATCACTATTACACCAATGTGTGGAATAAGATGTTAACGCCAATGTAACATAGCATCATGTAACCCAGGGTGCCACAAAAGAGTATAACAGACAACGCAAAATGATTGGATAGTGTGGAATATTCATTTCAATATAGGCATATGAGATTATGGTATGGGGTCCTTATACATATCTACGAATGCAAAAATTGTTTAATGGGGCAACACACATCAACCAAAGTATCTCTTTCTCTCTCTCTCTCTCTCTCTCTCTCTCTCTCTATATATATATATATATATATATATATAGATATATATCAGGGAGCGTAAGTGCATATCATACATCGGTCTTTGACACAATCTTGAAAGAATATTCCATAGTAACCAATGGAACTAGAGGTTCCAAGTCACATAACACCTATTCAATATATATATAAACACGACCAAAACAAACCTCAAGGCGATTTCGGAATCTGTTCACGAAATTCTATGAGACATTTGCAAGCTTGTAGTGCATGTAGGTTGCTTGGCACATGCTTCAAAGGGCTTTTCTGTGTGTATATTATGATGACCCATTAAATTTAACGCACAACGAGTGTATATGAGGGAATTTGTTATAAATGCATACACCATATGACATACCGCTTGCAAGGAAGAGCATCCTTGCGTATCCTAAATTAACATAGTCCTAAATAGTCCCATACCTGTCTTTCCTAACACATTACACAAGGGCCTATATAGTGCCATACTTGTTTGTCCCAAAACATTACATAAGTGCCCAAACAGTCCCATACATTCCTGTCCCAAAACATTACATAATACATGCATGTATTCACAATGTACAACACAACACATACACATATACATAGTTACAACACAACGAACACATAGATACAACGCAATGCATACACAACACACATAGCACAATACAATATGTGTACAATAATGTTGCTAAACCCAAAGACCACATTGTCTATATCCACACACACTAGACAACACTGTCTGCAGTGTCCTTCCCACATGTTGCAGCTCACACTTCTTTCATTCTACTGATATATTCATAATATAACATGGGCATAATTTATAAATCATGTTCAAATGATATTAAAATTATAAATTATCTAGGCTACTTTTCCCAAATGACTCTTCACACCACCAGGAATCTTTCATGCCATCTTTATTTACATAAAATGAATTAAACCATCATTCATCTACAAGAATAGCCTCTGACAACCCACTTTATTTTCCATTATTTCCATGGACTAATTAGCCACTTGGCTATAATGTTGTTGTTCACTCATTCATTAGTGTAATATACATTAGTATATATCAAACAAAACTAGGATGTAGATAAAATTCCTTGTACATGACAAGGAACACATTAGTGAATGGAATTCTATTCCAAAATTCCTCCTTTTACCTTTTTTTCACATTGTTGTTATGTAGCAACTTACAACCACTAATGTTTTCTCCTATGTTCGTTATCGTGTCCAGGGGTAACTATCTACTACATTTTAGCATTGGCCTTTTTCCTCCCATTTTCTCAGATTGAAGTTCCTTATTCTCTGGAACTCACTCAGTAGATCATTATTCATGTCTATTACATGTGTCCCTCTTTGATTCTCTTTATCCAAGCTCTATGGCCTCGTTGCCACCTTCAATCGATTTGAATCAAGGACCTAAGCCCCAAGTATGTAAATCAAGGTTTGTCATAACAGCAATAGGAAATGCAAGAGGTAAAATAAGAGGTAACACCACAAAAATAATAAAATCCATGATTGCAATCACAGAGTAAACCACACAAAAAACATGGTCATGTAAAGTCTAAAATCAAAATGATGACAAACATGAAAGTGATAAATTAAAACCACCACTTATAGGCATTAAAATTAAAAAATCAAAGTTAATTTTTTATCCCCTTAAGTCCAACATTCATGGCAATTTTTTATCCCCTTAAGTCCAACATTCATGGCACTTCCAACCATCATTCAATGCACATATGTATACATGCACATACACATAATCATATACCAAAAGCAGTTCAATTCTTCTTTACAAGGCTCATATCAACCTTGAAGTCTTACATTCCCTAAAAGTTCACCGGGAATCTTTTCAAACACACACACACATATATGTCAAGGAGTTTGAGGGGATCCCCCCTCCTCATTCTCAATATCCTGCATTGCTGATGCATGTTCCCGTGGCTGGTAGGGGCTAACTTATTTCTTCTTCTTCCTACAGGGACAATCCTTTCTCAGAGGCTCTTTTCCACAACACCAACAAGAGGATATCCTCTTATTTTCATCCTGCCACTACCATCTTTCCTTTTCGAGGATTCAACTTGATACGTCATTTCTTGCAATTTATTTTGTAGTTCAACATTCCACTTGACTAGTTGTTGTTGTTTCCTAGTGAGCTTCCTAAGTTTTTCCCTGTACATCTTCATCTCATCTTCCAAGTGTTTGAGGTTGACCTCTAAATTATTGAAGGTTCTCTTCCTTTGGAGGGATGTCCTCTTTCTCGTTCTTGATGGACTTGATCCATATCCTCCTACACCATGCCACAATACATGTTTCTTTTCATTGCTATTGAGTCTTGCTATGTGCTGCCGCACATGCTCAACTATTAGTGCATTAATAGATATAAACAATATATACTAGTTTCCTTTAAACTGCACACGTCTCAAAATCTAGGACATAAATATTTTCAACATAGATTTTCAAAAACAAGAGTTTCTACATGCACAGGAAAGCATTCACCAAGGAGAACAAGCATTTACAGGTTGGAATATAACATCAACATATAGGGAAAAATCAATCTTTGCTCAAGTTCTTGGCCTCCTACAACTTACAAACCATGGGATTTTCACTCCCAACCAACATATAATACATATTCCTACCACTCACTGAATTAAATAATATTATACAAAACACACACACATAACAAAGGGGTTCTTACCCAAGTCCCTTAAACCTCATGAACATAATTGTCCCAAGTATAGAAGATCACATATCCCAACCAATGGCAATGGTATGCTACAAGTAACTCACTACCTTGCAGGAAGTTATATACGATTAAAGAAGATGACAAACCTCCAAGGACACAACCACTAGTTGTCTAGACCTTCAAGGTGCAAGCTAGCAAGATCACGCATTTCCAAGGCATTTATCAAAATAACTTGTCAACATCATTGCAGTTAATGTGCATTGTATATCAAATTATACGAGTAAGATACCCTCACGCTCTCATTTAACTATTACACTCATAATTGAGTTCCTCCCTAGATCTAGGGATTCATACATTAGTACCATGCTACAAAATCACATGTAATCTTGTTAATAATGCATACAATCAGTTAGTCATAGGCTAAATTTTAACACTCTAACACGTGTTTAGTTAATTTTCTAAAATCATAATAAACCCCCTTGCAGGAATGTTGCCATCAATTGTCCATGATAGAGCTCCTCCAGTCTAACTGTTGAACTTCGCTACTTTGATACCACTTTGAAGCATACCCCTATCTTAATCCCCTACAAAACAACGGTTATGAGGAGGATAGTTACTACACTGACCCAAGTTCCAAGGTGTTGCTATGAAAATGGGGTCTAAATTTTTTCGTCTTTCCGACTGACTTAAAACCTCAGTTAGACATCACCATTGGGTTTGTCTCTTCAAGGCAATTTCAGCAATATTTTTTTTGTTACTTCAATTCGACCTCTAGATCAAGAGTCACAAGTCTTCAAAGTTTTCTACTATCTCATCCTCCATCTGCCACATGGAAACCACAAGGTAGCCCAGTCAGACCTTCACTGCCACCTGGCGTGGTCATATTAGTTGCTAACTTATTCATGGGTTCGGTGTCTCAACCTTATGTTATCCATTAATATAAGACTTGTATGCATATATGTATATACATATATTACAAACCAAAATCGACGATTGACATTTGTTGCCAAATTTTTTGTTACCTGGCCCTTAGCATTTATGCATTCATAAGTTGCTCCAAGTCAACCTTTTTGGTTGACCCACTTGTGGTAATTTGACAAATCGTTTATTGATGGAGAATTTTCATGTCTCCTAGGCTTTGTTACCCGACCTTTTCTTCCTTTATAAACTTATGAAGGCTCCAGTGTTAGGATTTCGGGCTAACTTGTAAGGTGGGTTCACCCTACACCAATAACTAATCTACCTCGCTCGCGTGTTTTCCAATACATCTCGGGCTTACGTCACCTCACTTCCCTTTCAATGTGTGACCTAAGAACTATCTAAGAATCCTCCTACTAGGATTACATCTAATTGGGCTCCACCAGCGGTCGATGCTCAACCTGCATTCCATCTCGGTCTACTCCACATTACCAGCCCTGTCACGCTAGCTCGACCCTTATTAGCGTGTTCTTTCCTCTTGCACGACCTTTTGTGGGCTTCCTGGATGCAACCCCTCCAAGATTACATCATCCCAGGTTCCATTTGAATTGTCAATCTCCCAACTTAATATTGATTGTGTGTTAGTCTGACATCCACACTTGGTGATGCATTTTCACAATTACCTATACTTGATTTTTATTACGGTGGTTTCGACCGATACTTGGTTTGAATAAGCCACTTATGGTTGACTATGAAGAACTCCTACATGGATTGACCATGGTGGTTCTATAAGGGTGGGATCTACACCAAGGGCTGACTCTTGCCCTTGGGGTATTATAAAGCATGCACATGTGATATTCCCCTGAAGTTTATACCCAGATTACCTCCTTCGGATTCTCGATGGACAAAATGAAAGACACATAATAAAGAGTTGTCCATCTAGACCAAGGATTTTTCCATTCAAACTTTCAGAGAATATAGTCTCCCTGATGATTAAATCAACATACTAGAACCTATGTGTATAACTAGAATCACACAAGGGGATATAAATCCATAAGAAATAAATCACAATCATCCTCATGGCTTAGAGACATATCCATGCCAAACCAGGCATCATAAACCTAAATCATGAAAGCTATTTTGAAGAAATCCCCTACACAACAAGTAGAACAAGGCCTCCTCAGCCCTAAGCATGGAGGAAGTAAAAACATTGACCCAAAACCTAGGTCTGCATTATGGGAAAGCTTAAAGAAAAATTCATATGAAATAGGCTCGCCAACCAAGCCAAAAAGGAGGAAGAAAATCTCTAATGTTCCACCTTAACGTTATATATAATTCTAAGGCAAACCTGCAGTCAAAACAAATTCACATTGCTACAAGTTATGAAGGAGCTTCCATACAGGTTATTATCAGAGAATAACCAATATATATATATATATATATAGGTTATTCCCTGATAATAACTTGTATTATATATATATATATATATATATAGATAATCACACTAATATAGTATGAATCTAGTTGAACACTATCACTGTAACTAGTCATTCAAACAAGGATTACATTATTCCAGCACCGAGACATCATGTAAAATATGGCACCCAACATTGTGAAATTCAACATCGTTGTGTGCATAGAAAAAATGCAACATTGCGTGAAGTGTAGGAACAGAAATAAAATCGTTGAAGACCTTGATGTGATGCCATATGCATCACTGAATGCAATGTCCACTCTAGCTTGAGGACTTGTTAGCAGGGAAATATAAACCCAGAACCAGGGTATAAGGTTATAGGGAAATAAGGGTAAGAGGATGAAATCTTCAATATTACTCCATGGCAACATAAGCAATGAAAGCTTGCAATCAATGTAATCACCATACTACAATAAGAAAGAGTTACCATACTAAATATTACTATGACATAACCAATATTCTTACATGTTATTCTAGTTCCTTAAACATTAACATAAAACATTATTCAATCCTATAAATAATAATAATAATGCAAGAATGTCTCATGCATTAATACACCATCTCAACCGGGAATGTAAACACATTGTACCGTGGGTAAAGAGCATAAGTAGCACTTATTTTACTTGTAGTTGTCACCACGAGCCAAATTCGAAAGCTTGAGGTGGAGTTCTTTTAGAGAAATCCTTAACGACACATAGTTGAACCAAAACACCACTCGGCCACCCGGCCTTAATCCTCAAGGCAAGTCACTATTGTCTTTGTAATGCTTATGCCAAGAAATTTTTCAATAGGGTTCTTCAACAGGTTTATAGACTCTTTAGTCACTGACACTGCAACTTGAGTTGCTACATGTTTTTCCTAATATACAACTTCTAATTGCCACTATCTCTGCCACTTCTATATACTCTGCGTGCCAGGAGGTTTTTTTCCCTCTGTGTATTATGCGTGGGTGTGATCTCTACTCAAGCCCAACTGAGAATGCATGTATCAATGGTTTATTAATCTCCCTGTTTTTTTTGTCCATGACTAAATTCCCTCCTTCTCAACAATTTTGCAGTAGTCCCTTCCTATGGATAATGCAACCCATGTTTCCTTAATGTTTTGTCCTGTCTTACTTGCTAAGGGAGTCTAAGTACACCTTCATCTATCCCTTTTTCTTTTATTTAATTTATTGTGTATTCATCCCACTCAACCAACCAACACTAATATCTAAAACAACATTCCCCTTAAGCAATCTCCTGCCTCAAGCAATGGAATATGTGTCCCTCTCTCATCTTTTTAAAATAATTGCAATTATTTACAAGAGAAATATTAAGCAAGGGATATCACAAAATTGTTTGTTTGATATAATCATATAGTTAACCAAAACGTAATAAATAAATTATTTGTTATAATTATTCTTTTAAATTGTTTATAATTTAAAAACTAATATAATTTAAAACTAATAAATAAACAAACAACTAATGAACCAAAGGTTGATATTAAAACGAACAACCAAACATCCCACTCAATATAATAAGATTGCAAGGGAGCAGTGAAAGGTAATTGTCGCAACCATTTTCAAACACATTGGGCAAACTATCACTAATACACTCTTAACACATTGTCATCAATTTGGTGGTTGTGAGCTATTATATATATGAATATATTTTAATAGTTTTGGATATTTTTCAAGGAAATCAATTAATGGTTTTGACTATTTTTTAAATGGAAATCACTGCTTAAGGGTAGAAAAACATTATTTATCTCAAGGAATTTTTCGAAATAGGGGGGAGAGAGGAGACATATTTTGGAACCTTTCCACATTAGAGCTCAGATAGGGGAAAAAGTTCTTTTGGGGATGGTAGGTGGATGAAATAGAGGAAGAACCATAGTGAAGGGATGATCACAAGAGTGAATCTGAGGCTCTGGATTAACTGGGAAATCATAAACTTGAGCATTTTTCTTGGGGTTTTGAGCACGGGGGCCAAAATAATTCGATCTCGAAGTCCTCTAGATTTGAGAACTGGAAATGTTGATCCCAGATAGGCAAGGTGGATTCGGTTGGTTTGGTAATGCAACAGAGGACTTGAATCAATTTCAGCTAAGGATTCAAATTAAAAAATTAGATACGAACATTCATTTATTTTGATAGATTCTACGTATAATGTTGATTTTGTTTAAAAATGAAAAAATAGGCCTTACGTAAACCATTTACAGGGTCGTGTTGTTATGAACTCAAAGGACAGTGTCTATGGTCCAAGAGATAATTTTTATGATGATTAAAATTATAACATTCAAGCAGAGGAAACAAATCTTTCAGGCATACAAAGGACTAGAGAAATTCAGCTTTCAGTGCCACTATAACTAAGTGAAAAACTCATGAATAACATACCCAGTGTTTGTCTCTTGTAGTGATATAGGGCATTAAGATAAAGGGAGTATGTCAGGTTGGGAAGAATGTAATAACAATCAAATTACTAAGTTGATGCTTGATTAGCCCAACAATAGAGAGCTAACACACTAACAATATAATTGAGAAGCGCTAAAGGAAAACAATTCCATGAACATGCATGTAAAAGAAAAACTACAATGGGGAAATTGACTGCATAATATATAAAAGTTGAGATTATCATTTTAATATAAAGACTAGTAATAAGGGTGACTGTGCTATGGGAATTATAATGACAATTTGTAATTAAAAGAAATATATTATGCATTGTATTGCAAAATCAGGGGAAAATAGTTGTAGAGTATGTTTAATACTACATTTCCAATATATTGAACAAATAGAATGTCTTAGTAAAAGTATTTGATTGTGTAGCATCGACAAACTCACCAGCTATTAAAAAAAATACAATAGTTCATAATACAACTTAATGCAATTTAACATTCAGGTATCCACATGGTACTCATAAAATAAGTAAATGAACCCTTGACCAAGGAACTATATGATGTTTTTGTCAATCAGTGAAAAGCCACCAAGGGTTCATATACATGTCTAACAGGTGAGAAGAAATTGTTTGAGTGGGATTCAAGTGCCTCATACTTGAATAAGGATCAAATTTACTAAAGGACACTGATAGGTTTGAGAATTGGTGGTCCATGCATATCTGTTGAGAAATTGACATATAATCTCTTTCAATGTAAGGGAAAAATTATAAGCAATGCAAACCATTGTTGTTAAATTAAACAAAGAAACAGAGGAAGGTTAAGATAAGGTACTTGAGTAGCGACCCCTAGAATAGGGCCTTGTATCACCTAAAACACAAACAAAGCCAACTATAAATCACCATAGTCGTAACAAATAAGCTAGGAATGAAAAGAAAAATAGTTTAACCATAATAAATACCCTTATCTATAACATTAGGGTATAAACCCTTAGGAAGGTGAGGAAACCCCTTACCTTCAACTGGAAGCAACAATTTATGGCTTAGACTATAGCCATGAGCTATAAAGGAAAAAATCTTTAACTTTGTCTCACAAGAAGGCCACAAGGAAAAATTCATAAGAAAACCCTCCATAGGACCCTGAACAAAGGACCTCATAGGAGTTAAAATATTGAAGGGAATGTGAAATATGTTTAACAATAACTCTGTTTAAACAAACTGCTGTGATAGGAATAAGAAATTAAGAGTAATGGATAACACACCCTCACGTAAGTTATTGCCAGTTCATCCATAACAAAACATACCTACTAAATAAATTAAACGGGTGGTTATGAGGTGAACAAATCATATTATAACCTCAAGAAAAACAAAAGGGAACAAGAATGGAATCTAGCTAGGTACTTGGGATGAAGCACTAGGTGGTCATTCAAAATAGTCCCAATGCAAAGTCAAATAGACACTCAGGCAGGAAATCGATAGGAAGAAGCTAAGAATGATTGAGTTCTAAAAGAATGAAATACTAGAGTAATTTTTGGAATTAATATCATAGCTCCAAGCCTCCAATCAGAAAAGAAACACCATAGAGGATATCGGTGAACAAAAATACACAACCTATAGATGAATTATGGGGAGAAAAGGAAAAACGCAACCGGAGTTCATCACTCACCTGATATAGCCCCTTGTATAGTGTATAAGCTCCAACATAGGGATAGGATACTTGTTAGAATACTGGGGAAAAACCATTAAAAAACTTAGTGAGGGGAACTAGGGGGGGGGGGGGGGGGGTAGGGTTGAAATCGCCCCAACCATTACAAGTACGTTGGCGGCCTTATCTAGCAAGTATAATGAATATGAGCTAGGGTAATCTACCTTAGAAAAATTCAGCCATACTCCTAATCTACCATTGTATCACCTTGAGTGATCTCAACGATTCAGACATAACCCCCATGTGATGGTGGCAAGGTGGAATATTGCATGAGGAACCACATGGAAAGGTTCACTAGCATGTGATGGGGGGTGGGGGGGCGCGGGGAGAAACAAGTTAAGTATTAAGTGCCTAAGGCTATGGTATAACATATAGCCTAGAATATTAAAACCCAGGATTAAAAGTAATGGTATAGCTCATAGTGTACAAAGACAAGACTAGGGTTTCCAAATATAACATGAATATAAACCTTTTCAAAAATACCATAAAGAATCACAATTCTATGGGTAGATGGACCTTATAAGGTATGAAAAAAATACATGAACCTATATTATCAACATATGAATGACCTAGTATAAGTGTATTGAGTTAATAGCATAAAGTCACTTTTCATACATGGGGAGACTACCTTAGGGGAATTGAAAGGTAATCAATGTGAAGTTAATTCATCCAAACCTTAAATGGAGAATGACTAGAAAGAAACATACTTATAACATAACAATAAGCACGAAACATAATTATCAATGTATTTAGCTAAGTAAAGTGTAAATGCACATCATTATGGTGGTGAATCAACTAAGAGTGTAATTTAATACAAAGGATAAAAAAATCGTTTTGTGAATTCTGAGGCATAAAAAAATTATATTAATCAAAGATTTAAAAAGGATTGTTAAATTGGAATTTGGATAATTTTTTATTGCAATATTTGTTTGAATTGATTAAAAAGGTAAGATACATTAAAAATAGAGGATTTTTTTTTTTTCACGTGATAGGAGGTGGAGGTAATAAAATTCTACACCTTCTAAACCTCGAGAGAACTCATCCATGACTATTGAAAAATGTGAAGGTATAAAAAACAAATTATTGCAATTGATGATTAATTTAATGACATGGGTTATAATGCATTGAAAAATGTTGATTTTTCACATTAACAAGAAATCCTTAAAATGGAAACTTAAGATGAAATGTAAAGTTATGGATAACAATATAGGAAAGTGAATGGATCAAAATATGAATGTTGAAGATAAAATGGAAAATTTGATGTCCATAAAAGGATGGAAAGATTATAAACTTCCTTAGAAGCCATATTATTACATACCCTAGATGAGAGGTTACCTAAAAAAATATCATGACCCAAGGAAATCATGAAAATAAAGAGAATAAAATCTTTAACCCTAGTCACATATTGTGAAGAGTATAACAAATTTTGAGAGTATGAACATTAAATCCTAGAGTCTAATATTTCATTGCTCCAACATCCAAATCATTGGGGGGTTCCAATTGGGACTAGTGAACTACTTAATTCCCAATATTGTTATGAGCAATATTGGTAGGAAATGTCCTGTAACTTTGATATTCCAAATGGAGCAATTCTTTCATCTACACTGACTACAATTTTACAAAAAGGTAACTCTTTGTATAAATTTGAATAATATAACACTTATTCATAGAGATTATCTTGATTATACACTATTTGCGGAATGCATGCATAATGCATAACCTCCTCTACCATTGATCATCAATTTGTGGAATTAAAACATAATCGCATGCACACATTGAAACATCAATCACACATATCAACACAACATGTAATGGGGAAAGCATACAGCTGAAAATACCCAACTATCTGTATATTATAATGATAGAGAACATGTAACAATACATAGTACAGAACTCCTCACAAGTACTCAATACTATCTCCACCTGCTACACACAAACTAGCTCATATCTGAACAAGTCACGGGTTCAAATCTCCTCCATTGTTTGCCTGCCTCTACTGCGCAATCCAAGTTGAGAATATATTAGATCCAAGTTCGAATTCCCTTGGCTTGTACTACGCAATCCTCATTGGAAATCTCAATCAATGATTGTGCAAATCTCATGCACAGCTATAGTCACAACTGATAGTAGTCTCACCCTTTCACCCACCTCTAACACTTGTCTTCACTGAACTGTCCATGCAGTAAGTTAACTGATGTATTATTTAGTTGATTTATGAGTTAACAATTAGTGAATTAATTAATAATTAATTCACATCACTCGTCACTAGTGTATTTGGAAGTTAGACTAAATACAACTAGTTCAACTATGTCAAACTTAACACAATTCCATCAACTCCTCAATCAACTCCACCAAACTCAATCACTTGAGTTCTAACTGAAGTCCATCATGCAATAGCTCAACTAACCCATAGGAAAAGCGTATTTCCTTCTGGCAGTTGCATGTTCCACATCTGTATCTCAAGCTGAAGTGCTACAAGAGGAAAAGATAATGTTTATAGTCCAAATACTATTAAGAGCTAATAATATTCGACTGTTCTATTTTTGGACTAGAAGTCTAAAAATAGACTTCGCCCATATGTATAAAAAATAAAGGTCCATATATTTTCACTAACATGGACAATCATCCATAAATAGCATCCTGCAACTCATAGACCATGATCCATATGTCTAAAAATAGACTTTGCGCCAAAAAAATAGCTTGCGGGCCCACTTAGTGAAGGTGACTTCTTTTCACTAAGCTCCATCATCTTGTTGCATTTTCAACAGTCCCTCTCAACAAGATATGGATTATATGCAACCCATATCCTGCCTCTGTGGTATTCGAATTTTCTCCTGGTGAGCGCCTTCGTCAAGATATCAACATCCTGATCCTCCGTGGGAATGTATGAAAGTAACATGATTCTCCGCTGCACACAATCTCTGATATGATGGTACCTGATGTCGATGTGCTTGGATCTATCATGAAATACTGGATTAGCCGAGAGTTTAATGCAACTCTGGTTATCACAATAAATCACAGTAGGCTCCAAGTGTGACCCGAACAACCTGACCAGGATCTTCCTCATCCATATAGCCTCGCATGCAGCCAAACTTGCTGCCATATACTCGGCCTCTGCTGAACTGAGTGCCATGGATCTCTGCTTCCTGTTGTACCAAGAAAATACTGTCGACTCGATATTGAAGATCCCCCCATATGTGCTCTTTTTTTCCGTTGGGCTCCCTGCCCAATTTGCATCCGTGAAGCCACATAGCTTCACCTCATCCTCTTGTTTGTACCACAATCCATATCCCAATGTGCCTCTGAGATAACGTAATACATGCTTGCCTGCCTTCCAGAAGAGCTTGGTTGGCTTAACCATAGCTTGTGAAAGTTGGTTAACAACATAGCATATATCGGGTCGTGTATTGACCAGATACATAAGCGACCCCACCAAATGTCGATAAACAATGGCATCCACTACCTCCGCTGAAGTAGCATCCTCCTTCCTCCAACCTCCAGGAAGAGGAGTATCAACAGGCTTGCAACCATGCATGTTGAACTTCTCTAGTATCTCCCAGGCATACTTACCCTGAGAAAGAAATAGTCCATCACTACGCTACCAAATTTCCAATCCCAGGAAATAATGAAGGAGGCCCAAGTCCTTCATCTCAAACTCTCTAGCAAGATCCTCCTTGCATGAAAGTATTAACAGCTCATCTCCTATCAAAGTCAAATCATCTACATAAAGTTCAATGATCAGCAACTTACCCTCCACCACAATCTGGTATAGGTTAGGATCCGCCTCACTCTTGGAGAATCCAAGTCCGGTGAAATAACTGTCTATCCATGTGTACCAAGCACGAGGTTATTTTTTCAACCCATACAACGCTCTCTTGAGCCTGCACACATGCGACTCGCTGCTGAAGATCTCGAAACCTTCAGGCTACTCTATGTACGCCTCCTCCTCAATGACTCCATTGAGGAATGCAGTCTTCACATCCATTTGATGGATGTGCCACCCCATCTACACTGAGAGAGAAAGAATTGTCCGTATGGAAGAATACCTTGCGACAGGTGCAAAGGTCTCCTCATAATCGATCCCCTCTATCTGTGAGAAGCCTTAGGCAACAAATATTGCCTTGTACTTCTCCACACTCCGTCAGCTGCCTGCTTCACTTTGTAGATCCATCTCGAACCCACCACTGATTTCCCCTCCGGTCTTGGGACAATCTCCCATGCACTGTTTCTGACAATCGAATCATACTCTTCCACCATGGCATCTACCCATGTGGGATCCTCCACAACTTCCTCAAAAGAGGATGGCTCAATCACGACACATTTGCTCACAAGAGCCATATATCCAGTGTACCGATCAGGTGACTGTCTCTATCTGTGATGTGCTGTAGGTGGTCCTACGACCTTCTCTGCATCTTGAGCCAGTCGCTTAGCTTCTATAGTGCGCTTTCACCCTCTGATGGTTGGCGTTGCATGAGTGGTCTCTTCTACTCCATGAACTTCATCTTGTGGCTGATCCACGTCCTGAAGCTCATCCTTAGGAACTAATAGCTCCTCATCTGCATGCAAGTGTGGCTCCCTCTCAAGCGAACACTTCATGGCTTTCTCCTCCTAAAATTTGATATCCCGTTGCACAACAATATTGTGATTGTCTGGCAAATACACACGATAGTTGTGGGGTGTATCAGTGTACCCCACAAATATCCCAACCTCTGCGGTCGACTCCGGCTTCTTCCTGGCATCCTCCGTCACATGCATGTAAACAGGAGAACCAAAAATCCTCAAATGGGAAATATCAGGCCTCTTACTAGAATAAGCCTCCTTGGGTGTACTCATGCCCAGTATCTTGTGAGGACAATGGTTCTGCACATATACTGTAGTATTGCATGCCTCCGCCCACAAGTGAAGGGGTATGCCCTAATCATGCAACATCGCCCATGTAGCACCCACGATCGTTCTGTTCTTCCGCTCAGCAACCTCGTTCTGTTGTGGGTTATGGGGAGCAATGAGCTCTCTTCGAATCCCTTCTGCACTGCAGAAGTCCTTGAACTTGCCAGAGATGAATTCACCACCATTGTCGCTCCTAAGAGCCTTCACCTTCTTCCCTGATTCCTTCTCAACCAGTGCTTTGAACTCACAGAACTTTGAGTATGTCTCACTCTTCTTCTGCATGAAGAAGATCCAGCACTTTCGAGAGAAATCATCAACAAAGATCACATAGTACTTATGCTTTGCTGTCGAAGCTACTGAGAAAGGTCCACACACGTCTGTGTGAATTATCTTAAGGATCATCGTGGCGTGACTATCCTTCTCGTGAAAGGTGGCTTTCACAAATTCCCAAAGTACACCCCTTGCACTAATCTGACTGTGCAAGAGTGCCTTTAGGAAGCCCAGTAGAAATCCGCTGCAGTATCTTCAAGGCTCCATGCTGAAGGTGGCCCAATCTTTGGTGCCACAGCTCACCATCATCCCAGCTCACCAATACTTTTACCTTGCATGCCATTGTTGCGCAACCATCTACATGCAATTGATAAAGGTTCTTGACTCGAACCCCTATCTTCTGGGTTTCTCCAGTTGTCTTACTGCGAGGAAAGCCTTTCCCTCGTTGAAGAAAACATCATATCCCTTGTATTCTAACATCGCCACAGAGATAAGATTCTTCTTCAATCCTGGAACATGCATCACTTCCTTCAATACAAAGGGTTTACCAGAATCCCTCTCAAAGGAAATGGTACCAATACCGGTCGCACTGTATCTACCATCATCGCCCATCTCGATGTGCACTCCAAGATCTTTCTCATCCAGATCAGAAAACAAATCTCGATCTCCTGTCATGCGAAAATGCGCACCACTGTCCAAAAACTATAGCGATCCCATCACACTTGATACCAAGCATGTGATCAATGAAAAATCCAGCTCAAACTGCAAGGCTAAGTCCTCTCCCGCTGCAGATCCGGCAGCTTGCTTATTTTTCTTCTTCTGTGGACAATTTGTGGCATAATGTCCGTGCTGGTGACAGTGAAAGCACTTCACCTTGGACATGTCCTACTTCTTGCCTTTCGTACCAGAATGAGAAGCTTTCTTGTTCTTCCCCTTCTTTTCTTTGGCAGCCAAAGCGCAATTTTCTTTATCAGATGACTTTGATGAAGATCCGTCCCTGGTATTCCCCCTGATCTCCTCTTGCACAAGATCAGACCAAAGTCTCTCCCATCCTGGCAATTTCGCTTGACCATTGATAGAGTCCTGATAGGAATTCCAACTCTTCGTAAGACCAAGGAGAGCTAAGCTAACCAAGTCCTCATCATCGACAGTCACCCCCACACTTCCCAGCTCATCCGAGAATTGGGTGAACTTCACGAGATACTTGGGCATATTGTCTCCTTTCTCACACTTAATGTTTCTGAGTTTATCCTTGAGTGCCAACTTCCTCTGGTCGCTCTTTCTTTGGAATAAATCTGTCAACGTTTTCCACATCAAGTATGGAGAAGCCTTTCCATGCAAGTTGGATACAATGTGATCCTTCACGCCCTCCAACAGAATCCTTCGACACTTTGTTGTCTTCTTTTGCCAAGTCTCAACTTGAGCAGCATCAGTAGGCTTTGGGACCTCAGCCTCTATGAACTCCTTCAACCCATTGTCATCTAACACTACCTCCATCCTGTCTTTCCATGCAATATAATTTGAGCTGCCTTCAAGGGCATACTCTAATCACAATCCGTTGAAAGACATTTCAACTCCGATACCAAGAAAACACTGCTGCAAATTCAAATTCCGCCAACTCAAAACTCAACCGCTTCTGATCTAAAATTCGTGAGAACAAAGTATTTCTCGTACAGAGATTGACTATATGGGCATTTATCGGATATCTCACGTTCCAAAAGAAGGATGAATCCAGAGGCTCTGATACCATGTAGAAATTTGAATAATATAACACTTATTCACAGAGATTATCTTGATTATACACAATTTGTGGAATGTATGCATAATACATAACCTCCTCTACCATTGATCATCAATTTGTGGAATTAAAAAATAATCGCATGCTCACATTGAAACATCAATCACACATATCAACACAGTATGTAATGGGGAAAGCATACAACTGAAAACCCCCAACTATCTGTATATTATAATGATAGAGAACATGTAACAATACATAGTACAATACTCCTCACAAGTACTCAGTACTATCTCCACCTGCTACACACAAACTAGCTCAGATCTGAACAAGTCATGGGTTCAAATCTCCTCCACTGTTTGCCTGCCTCTACTGCGCAATCCAAGTTGAGAATAGATCAGATCCAAGTTCGAATTCCCTTGGCTTGTACTGCGCAATCCTCATTGGCAATCTCAATCAATGATTGTGCAAATATCATGCATAGCTATAGTCACAACTGATAGTAGTCTCACCCTTTCACCCACGTCTAACACTTGTCTTCACTGAACTGTCCATGCACTGAGTTAACTGATGTATTCTTTAGTTAATTTATGATTTAATAATTAGTGAATTAATTAATAATTAATTCACATCACTCATAGACTAAATACAACTAGTTCAACTAAGTCAAACTGAACACAACTCCATCAACTCCTCAATCAACTCCACCAAACTCAATCACTTGAGTTTTAACTGAAGTCCATCATGCAATAGCTCAACTAACCCATAGGAAAAGCTTATTTCCTTCTGGCAATTGCATGTGCCACATCTGTAGCTTGAACTAAAGTGCTGCAAGAGGATAAGATAATGTTTATAGTCCAAATATTATTAAGAGCTAATAATACTCGACTGTTCTATTTTTGGACTGGCAGTCTAAAAATAGACTCCGCCCATATGTCTAAAAATAGAGGTCCATCTATTTTTACCAACATGACCAATCATCCATAAATAGCATCCTACAACTCATAGACCATGATCCATATGTCTAAAAATAGACTTTGCGCCAAAAAAATAGCCTGAGGGCCCACTTAGTGAAGGCGACTTCTTTTCACTAAGCTCCATCATCTTGTTGCATTTTCAACTGAGGGCCCACTTAGTGAAGGCGACTTCTTTTCACTAAGCTCCATCATCTTGTTGCATTTTCAACACTCTTGCATCCTTGTATTTAACACCCATTCAATTTTTTGGCTACCAATGATATTCTGAATAGAAAATGATTATATCATATCTTGTTCATTTTTTATAAAGGAATTGATAGAACATTTATGGTGATATTAAGAACAACACATTATTTAGTCAATTGATAAATCTTCAATAAAGAGGTACAATGATAGAGCACATTCAACAATTTCTAAGTCTTGGAGTAACGAACATTCTAGAGGATAATTTGTTAAATCTTTTTATGGGCACTTAAAGTACAAAATATGACATGAGATGTGTCTTGTGAGTCCTAAATTTCTAATGCATGCTTTCATCGTGAAAAGAAAAGTTGAAAGAAAAACTAAGTCTATTAAAAGGGTGGTCGCTAACGCCTATAGAGCACCATATTCCATATCCTAACCTCATTAAATCTGCAAGATTTCCACCTTAACAAAGGACAACAGAGGAGAAAAAGGACAATGTATTAATTTTTCTAGCAATTATAATAATGGGCTTAAATGTGGTGAGAGGAAAGTATTTTATCACGGGTGCACCCAACTTGGCCTAGATTTTGGCAAAGACTTCGCATTTTGTGGGGCAGAGCGCGCAGTGGAGTGTGTAGTGGAGTGTGAAGTGGACCACACAGTGGAGCAGTAGAGCGCAGTTTGAGGAAGTAAATATACCACCTGATGTAAGGGCTTCGGGATGGGTTGAAGCCCCTCCTTTTTGTAAAAGCACATGACTTTATAAGGGATCAATGGTTTTGGGACCATAGTTGCTTGTTTTAGGGAGTCCATGGTATTTGGACCATGGTATTTTGATGATATAACCCTTCAATGTAATAGTACATATAGGGTAAAATAATAAGAAAAAAATCATCAAATCGAATTGATCCAGATTAGTGTTATGGTTGAATTATTGTGATCTATAGTTTTTTAGTGAAGGAGAGGCTCTGCAGTTGAGTGCACAGAGGCCTGAGTCTAAAGCTGAGTGTGCAGACAACCTGTAGCTTAGTGTGTAGGCCAAGAACTGTTTGTTTTTCAGAGATTCATTATATTAGCAACAATTATTGTGGACGTAGCCCCACATTGGGGTGAACCATGGTAATTTGGTGTCTTGATGTGTATATTTTCTTATTATCTGTTGTAGAGTAATTATAGTTTCATTTTACTTCAACATAGTAATGGTTTATGGTTTTATATGGCATGTTTAAGTAAGTAATCTAATGCAGCGAAGTGATTTATAAATGCTAAGAATAAGAAAACATAATAATACCACATCCACTAATCTACAAAGCTGCAGAGACTTGGTTCTGCATTCTCCCATAGTCACTTTGGGTGAGACTGTGATCTACTTGCAAGTCAATGCCGAAAGGGACAATGATTGAGGGTTTTGTTGGTGCGCAGTATAGATCGAAACTTTGTCATCCGAAACCAAGCCAACAAATGGTTTTGTTGCTGGGACCAAGCTTTGTTTAAAGGATATGTGGATGTGGCACCTGTCAAAGAAAGAGATTCAAGATTGGATAGAACTAAAAGAGTGAGAATTTTCATATCAAGAAAATAGAAACCCTCGTATGACATTCAAAGCTTGGATACAAAAGTATATTTTTTCAGATCGATACGATATTTTCTTCACTTCATTTCCTGTCGAGTTGTACAAGTGGATATCGAGGTTGACTGAAAGGAATAATTGTTTTAAAGGTGAAGAACCTACGCGTGGACTCCTGAACTGATACAACGACTCATGAGCACTAACAATAGGATTTCAAGGGCTATCGATTTCTAGATTGATAGCATCTTGGGAGGATTCATTACTGAATTCGTTGTAGACTTGACCCTGTCCTATAGTGAAGTGGAACGACGATTCTTCAAATGACCACGAGGTAAGTATTTAAAATCTCGACAACTTTGGATTAAGATGCTTCTATGTGAAAAGGGACTTTTATAGATGCAATCAGATTGCTAGCTTACTTATGTTTGGAAGAAGAGAGAATAAATTTGAGCAAAAGATCAAAACAATGCGAAGTGGAAAGAGACATCGAGTAGATACCAGAAAGAGATCTCGTGGACAAGATTTGAAGAACTTTATAGAGATTGATTATAGTCCTCTTTTAAGTGAATTTGAAAGTGAAAGAGAAGAAAACCACCCTGATAACTCCCAGGTAGCTTCACAATATTCACGCTTCTAGCATGAAAGTTATTAGAAGCCAGAATCTAGTAATAGCAAAGATTTTTTTTCACTCTCCCCCTCGCCCTCCCTCTACTGCTCCTACCTTCCACCCCCCTCCCCTTACTTCTCCACCTCCCCCTCCCCCTCCCCTTCCAAGAAGAAGTATGGCTGATGATATTAAGCTACCCATTTTCAAAGGAACTAGAGTGGAGGATCCGTAATAGTTTTTGTTTTTATGTGAAGTTGTATGGAAAATGAAACGGATCAACAATGAGAATATAAAGAAAGTGAAACTCGTTATGATGTTCTAATATAGAGCATTGACATGGTATATGAAGTATTCAAATAATTAGAATAGAATGTTTGTACATATTAAAACAACACTAATAAGAGAGTTTAAGAAACCGAAGTTTGAGTTTTAGTGCATCACCAAATTGAAAGAGATCAAACATAAACCTACTTATTCTGTTTGGGAGTTTGATCAGAGACTTAAGGTGTTATTGGATCAAGTAAGATTCAACATAGCTCTGAAACAACATCAGGAATGGTTTATAGTTGCACTGCTTCCGCATATCAGATTTCCATTGACGCAACAAAAGATAGAAAGTCAAGCCAAATCTCTAAAGATTGTGATGAAATCGGAAGCTTTGCTTAAAGGAGATACTAATGCAGGTATGAAAAAGATTCAGAGTCAGCTAACGAACCTAATCCTACAGATCCAAGACATCAATAAAAGTAAAGAATTTAGAGAAGAAGTATGGTGTACAAAGTGCAGATGAGATGGCCATTCTAAAGAAAAATGCCCTATCTTTAGAAATTATATGGCTAGTGGGGCATCTAACCCCTTGAATGCAAGGTCTAACCTGTGGTGCGAAATATGTAAGACTAGAGGCCAACATTGTTCAAAAAAATATTACTTGTTACAGAAATATGTACAGACTCCGAGGAATCTATATTGAAAATTTTGTAAATCAGTAGGACATGATGAGAATAATTGTCGAGCTTATGAACTAATGATGTAGCGTAGTGCTGACATTTATAAAATGCAAGCAGAAGAGCATGGACATTATGACAATGGACAACGCGGTGGTCGAGGAGGTTACCAAGGAATAGTTTGAGGTGGTGGAGCTAGTCAAGGACGTGGAAAAATCATTTTCTATAACTGCGGCTAACCAGGTCATTTTGCGAGACACTGCTAGAATCCCACAACGACATGTAAGTATTGTAAATCCTTTGACCATGTAATTGAAGAATGTAATGTACTTATGGCGAAGATGCAAGAAAAAATGAGTCAGCAACCGACACAGAATATTCAAATGATGACTGCTGAAAGGAGGACCAACAAACCTCAAATTAGTATTGTCACTAGAAGTGGAGCTACGACTAGTAGTGATAAAGTGGATGAAAAGAGAGAATCTGAAGGTGCATGGGTTAAAAAGACTACTAAGAAAGTTTTTCTTTTTGATATTCGGAAAGAAAAAGAATTTTTTATCGAAGCAAAGCGAATTTTTATGGATGTTGGAGCTTTGACCTCGAGTGCACAACCAAAGCTCAATCAGAAAAGTAAATATAACATGTTATCAGATTCGACACAGGATCGAGCTCCAACACAGGAACAAGACTTAGAAAATCAAGTAGGTATTTTAAAGTCTTTTCTGCAAACTTGTATGAAATTTTTAAGAGATCAAAAATTTGTAGAAGCGCTTCAGGGGTTGATAGATTCCTATGCATCCAAAGAAACACTGCAAAGTGAGATGCACGTAGTCAATAATTTACATCAACATAAGAGAACTAGAACAGAGATGAGGCTTAGTGCGTACATAAGAGAATATGAGATGGATCAAATTATTTTGGATCTAGCATCTGATGCTAATGCCTTGACGAAGCAGACATGGGAATTAATGGGTAATCTGAAGCTACAGTGGTCACCTATTTAGTTAAGGATGGAAAATAAAAAAAAAGGTCTTCCCTCTGGGAAGACTACCATGTGTCAATATGTATATTGAAAGAGTTCACACTACTACTAATTTTGAAGTAATATAGATTTTCGATGACAATAACCCTTACCCTGCATTGCCTAGAATTGACTGGGCATTTGACAATATGGCCATAATTAATTTGAAAAAGAGACAAATGATATTTGAAGGAGACAATATGAGATTAATTGTCCCCTTGGATCCATCAGAAGGAATAAGATATACAGAACCATTCAAAGAAGAATATTGCGCAACTGACATAGACAACATCTATCAAATGACAACGAAGGAACAAGATTGTGTTAACCCTACTGCAGAAGGCAAGTTGAGTTGGGGGCATGATAGTTCTTGTACCTTAAACTCAGAAGAAGAGTTATAGAAATGGAAGAATAGGTTACATGAAGTATCCACAAGGCGTTGTACAAGAATTACTAAATCAGTTCGTTGTATGATATCTAAGGTATGTAACCTGCCTTCTTATAATGGCTTATGTGATGTAAATACTTTTCTTAATGGTTATGAAGAAAAAGTTCCAGAATATGAAAGGTTTCCAATCTTGGATATAACCCTAAAATATATGCTTGCTAGATGGTGGAATGCACACAAGAATAATTTAGGAAGCTAGTAGGAATGCCGAATACTAATGTGGATAATATTTGGATAGATAAATATAGAGATGGAGATAAAATATGATGCTGAAACTAATCCTAGGAGGCATATCCAGCTATGCACTACAACATGGAAGGAGATTCCACATTAATAATGGGTACATGGATTCATTCATACATTAGAGACAATACCTAAGAACTGGTACCTAGAAATAGAGCTTTGACATGGTGCTGTGAACTTGACAGATATGGTTGATGGATTCATACTAAAATTTAGCTTTGAGGAAGATTTCCCATACATAGACTTGACCCTTCAGACAGTTAAGAAGAGGATCTTTGAGAATGTAACCCCACTAACATGGCAGCAACCTGATTAGGTTGCGTAGATAGAAAATGCACTGGAGTCTTATAACGTCACTACAGATGAAGAAGAAGATCCTCGCAACAACAACATAACAAAATAAGAAGGACACTGCGAAGTAATTGGACTTGAGCTAAAGATACCAGACATAGCGAAGCCACTAAATACCAAGAAGGTGAATATAGGATCAAAAAAGGAACCCAAGTTTCCAACAATATAAGACTACTGGGATGAAGAGGTAGTCAGCAAAGTTACAAAGTTACTTCATGAATATCAAGAACTATTTCCCACCAGGTTTTTAGAAATGAAGGGTATAATAAGAGATCTAGGAGTTATGAAGATTCCCCTTAATCTTGATGTGAAGCCAGTCAAACAAATACCTTACATGTTGAACCCGAAGTATAAGGAGAAAGTGAAAGTAGATCTTGACAAGATGATAGAAGCAGGAATTATTGAAGCAGTAGAAGAATTAGAATGGGTAAGTCCTATGGTGGTACAAGAGAAGAAGACTAAAGGAGAAATTAGAATATGTATTGATCCGAGGAAGTTTAATGATGCATGTTTACGTGATCCCTTCCCTACCCCTTTCATAGATGAAGTGCTAGACTATGTAGGAGGTCAATAAGCTTACTCATTTACAAATGGATATTTAGGTTATCATCGGATTAGGATTGCACCTGAAGATCGACATAAGACCACATTTGCTATAGAATGGGGCTAATATCAATACACAATAATGCCTTTTGGATTGAAAAATGCCGTTACTATATTTTCTAGGGTGGTGGTTGCAGATTTTAAGTAATACATCCACAAGTTTTTAGAGGTATATTTTTATGATTGGACAATAATTGAATTGTTGAGAAAACATATGGAAGTTTAAGACTTATGCTCGACACATGTAGACAATATCAGATCTCTTTGAACCTTAAAAAGTGCATAGTTTATGTACCTTTCGGCATATTGTTGGGACATATTGTCTATAAGCAAGGGCTAATGGTGGACCCTTCTAAGATTGTTATCATTGTGAACTTGCCTGCACCTAAGACAGTAAGAAAGATTTGCACTACAATGGGAAATACTGGGTATTACAGGAAGTTCATCAAAGGTTATGCTCATATCGTCGCGCCTATGGGGAAATTTTTGAAGAAGGATGTAGCATTTTAGTGGAATGAAGAATGTTAGAATAGGCTCGACATATTGAAAGAAAAAATGGTAGTTTCACTTATACTAGTGTTCCCTGATTGGAATAAGGAATACCATGTCCATGTGGATGCCTCTTGTATAGCTTTGGGAGTGGTACTGGCACAACCTGGTGCAGGAGAGATTGGTCATCCTAGTAGAAAGTTATCTAAAGCAGGAAAGAATTACACCACTACAAAAAGGGGAAGACTGGAGATGGTATATGCTTTGTAGAAGTTTAGACACTATTTGTTGGGGTCACACTTTAAAATGTTTATAGATCATTCTTCACTGAAGTATTTGGTTAATAAGCTTGTCTTAGGAGGAAATATTTTCAGATGGTTACTATTATTCTAGGAATATGACTTTGAGATCATTGTTAAACTAGGGAGACTGAATGCAGAACTTGACCATCTGTCAAGATTGGAAACAGGGGAAGAACCAACTAACATAGAGGATAATCTCCCTGATGTGCAGTTATTTGCAATCAGAGTTACAGATGACCATTTCACAGATATCATTCAATTTTTTACTACAGGAATGGCTCCTTTAGAGTATACTATGTAACAGAAGAAAGAATTAGTGGCTAAGGGAGTTGAATTTTCATTAATAGCAGGACAATTATATAAGATGGGACTAGATGAGATACTGCACAGATATGTTACTAAACATGAAATACAGACGATTCTAGCAGAGGCTCATGGAGTTGTAGCTGGTGGACTCTATGCAGGAAAATCTACTGTGCAGAAGATTTCGAGAGCAAGATTGTGGTGGCCTACCTTAAATAAATATGCGAAGGAGTACTATTGAGCATGTGATGTGTGTCAAAGGATAGGGAAACCTTCTAGAAGGGATGAGATTCCATTGGTACAACATGTTACATTGCAGGCCTTTCATAAATGGGCCATTGATTTTGTTGGACCCATCAACCCACCTAGAAAGAGGACTGGTGCAAGGTACATAATTACATCGACTGATTACTTGACAAGATGCGTCGAAGCACAACCAGTAAAGGACTACAACGCAAATACTGTTGCGAATTTTATTTTTGAGTACAATTGTCTAGATTTAGATGTCCAAATATTTTGATGAGTGTCAAAGGTTGACTCTTCCTAAATAAGACTATTGAAGCATTGACTAAGTAGTTCCAAGTTTATCATCAAAAGAGTACTGCTTATCACCCTTAGCCCAATGGAATAGTAGAAGCATTTAATAACATTTTGGAGAATGCGTTTACTGAAGTATGTAATGTGAATAGAGATGACTGTGACCTTAGAGTTCCAACAATTTTATGGGCTTATAGGACCACATGTAAAAAGTTGACAGGTCAGACACCCTTCAGGTTAGTTTATGGGCAAGGAGTTGTGATGCCCATGGATTACATTATGCCTAGCTTGAGGATTGTAGGTTTTACAGATATGGTAGACCTTAATATAATGAAGGAAATAATGTCGTAGTTTCTTGCTTTGGAGGAAGATATATTTGTAGCAGGATTTCATCAGCAGGTACAAAAAGCAAGAGAAAAGGCCTGGCATGATAGACATATTAAGCAAAAGAAGTTATAGGTAGGAGACCTTGTTCTCCTTTATGACAGTAAGTTTGTAAAATTTCCAGGAAAATTCAAGATGCATTAGTTGGGCCCATACATTATCAAGCATATTACTAAGGGAGGCACAATTCAATTAGCAAAATTAAATCGAGAATTGGTTCAAGGAAGATTAAATTGTAGTAGGTTGAAGTTGTATAGGGACAACCCTGCTCCTACAACTTTTCTCTAAATAAACGAGAAGAGTCTTAGTTCCACTTGCAGTTGAAAGTGGGCATTAGACTATAAACTACGTTGTAGAGAGAGATCGACGTAGGAAGTTACTTCACTATAGTCTAGATTATGTCAAAGTTCATAGGAACCTCAATGTAGGAGCAGTTGTTTGCTACAATATGGGATACGTCGAAGTTTGCTAGAAAAATATGACTGTTAAAAGGGAAATTTAATGTTAAAATACGTGGAAATATGCATTTATGAGGACAGATTAATCGGATATAGGGATAGATATGAAATTAATGAACACAATCTGAGCTAATGATGGGGTTAGAAATTTAGATTTTCTTATAAAAAGCCACGTTCGGCCCAGATTTGGCACTTTGCATAATTGAAATTTTGAATATTTCTATTCTGAAGAAGTTGTAGAAATTTCCGCATGAATATCTTGTTGACAGAAGAATTTATTCATATATTTAACGAGAAGGGCTTAGTTGGAGTCATGGCAGCAACATCTGAAGCAATAGTTGATATGTCCGCACTAGCATCACCTGCAACAACATCATCATTCACGCAGCAAAGATCCCCGCTAAAGAAAACGACAAAAGAGTAGAGAACGAAGAACAAACATGACACAGATGTGTTGAGTAGCCTGAACAAATGAGAGATAATGAGGGAGAAGTAGAGCAAGTGAAAATGGTAACATATGGTGCAACAATTCCATCATCTCTCCCACCATATATTCCACTGAGAAAACGGGACGCAAAACTAGTAAAAGAGTCGAATGATGCGAAGTATGGTACCTTCACACCTTTATTGCGGGAGTCAGTTCCATTTGCTGGAGAAACCCTTGGGAAGATTCCGCAGTTGAAGTTCATGCACTATGATTTCAATGATAGAAAGAAATATCCACAGTTCACACCAAATAGATACTTAAAACAAGTACACTACCTTGAGAGTGGTGTGACAAGGTTAGAACTGCAACAGTGGGTGGATGGATTGGCACAGTCGGGCTTGATGAATATGTTGAATGTGCCGCACTTTGGTAGAAGTCCAGGGAGCACGAATTGTGTTAGAAAACTACTCATGCTAGTGCACAATGGATGCCTATGGATGGGGAAGAGGATCCCCATTGACCCAATTCTGATATGGAGAATCATAAGGCTATCGTATCAAGGGCAGAACCCCACAAAAAAATTTGTTGGGAAAGATTAGGGCAGAGCAGTAGCTGACAACATGAAGAAGAAGTTTGGACTGACAAAAGGGAAGCGAGGTTATGATATCAACTTAATCAATGACTAGGGAATTCACTTCGCAACACACATATTGGCTGGAAAAGCCATGAGGAAGTGTTAGGCTAATGAAGTCCATACATCAGTGGTTTCATTAGCTACGGAATGAGCTAATGGGGTTCAATACAACTAGGTCACATACCTTTGCCAAAAATTTCTGTATGATTGTTGCAAGGCTTAGGAGAAAGGTACTGCATTTCATTATGCATGGTTAATTTTGATAATTGTTATGCTTGCATGGAGAGAGACAAAAGATTCGCAGTTCACTCCGGTACCCTTAGACGTTTGTGAAGCCACTCGGTATGCCTCGTTGTGGTATACCACTAAACTGGCGTGAGCACAGGAGAACATAACGTTTTTTGTGTTATACCATATGGACTTACACATGTTGGTGAATCAACACCCTCTTTCACATAGCCTATACCAATAGTATAACAATGTTGCGAAGTTTAAGTATGACTTCCATAGGATTTACATACAGACTCACAAGGAAACAAAGAATAAATGGCATCCCCTGCCATATTTAGTAACATAAGGTGATCTCTTAGAAAAGATACAGTAGTGGACCGTAGAGTGGATGACTATGCTGGAGAGACAAACAAAGGATAGTCTAACAAAGGAGGATATGACATAGTTCGGGGAAGCTAATGGGAAGGATAAGGATGAGCATGAGTCAAGAGAAGAGGAGAAACACGAGGGTCACTAGGATCCTCCTGAAGGTGATGAGCAGAATAAAGATTATGAAAAAATAGAGATAGACCTAGTTGTCACAGAGAAGAGGAAGGCAAGCATCGAAGCTGCCACAAGAGGAAAAAAGAAGCAAAAGGAAAACAAGACAAAGGACATAACACCAGTGGTCCTCACTGAGGGGGACTTGTATCATATTAGGGATGAAATTCAAGAAGTGACAATAGAATCATTGAACAAGTTAGAGGATCCCTACAACTCACTTCTAACAGGTGTCAAAGAGCGCATCGTAGAATTTAAGATTTTGGCACAAATAATCAGTGAACCAATACAGGTAGAGGAAAATCTTGTAGAAGAAATATCAATTGAACCTACACTTACAGCGTGGATATCACAGATACTTGTCGGAGCCCTGTAGTTTTCCTCTGCCGAGGTACAACACTGGGTTAAAGAATGGAGATATGTGAACATGAAAATTGCAGCAGTACAACGTTAGAGATTACACAAGCTACATAAAGAGATCATAAATGAGTTGAAGTAGCGCAAACAACTAATTTCGATGTTAAATATTTAGGTAGAGAGATACCGAGCTTCACTGCAGTGGAACATTGACCAGGCGATCCAGGAGGGGGATCATGTAGTATAGTAGTAGCAGAAGATGAAGGAGGCAGTTGAAGCAACATGCCGTGAGATTTTAGACATTGAGGTATGAGAAAAGGAAACAGTGGAGGACAAGATCATGAGTCTCGGCCTTGCAGTAAAAATATACAAGGATAAGATTGAAAAAGTGTAATTTTCATATGAGATAAAGATCAGGGAGCTGCAAATGAAGCTACGACCAACCACACCACAAGAAGTGAGGGAGACTGACCTGAAGGCTGCAATGGATGGCATCTCTGCAGTAGTGGTAAATTGTGGGAAGCTTTTGGATGAGAGCTTAGATATTTGGACTTTGCTGCAGGAAGATCCAAATGTACATAAATTTCAAGAAGACATTCAGCAGAAGTAGAAGCGGTTGGAAGAGATTTGGGCAACTTCGAAGAGCTTACCAATCTCGTAGAAGCTCGCCAAGGTCAATGAGGGAAATTCACTCCAGAAGAAGATAGAGTAGTTGAGGAAGGAAGAGAAGGGCTTGACAGAGAGAACTCAGCCATGGAAGGATGAGGCTCTCCAATTGTCCCAAGAAGTGGATGAGAAGCTTCAAGAGCTTCGATAGAGGTAGACAACAATGATGTAGAAGGCTACAGAACCTGCGACAAAGGTACTACTGCAGGAAGTGTGTAGCGAAGAGAATCATGTCATAGACATTATGCAGAAGTTCAACAGTGACTACAACAAAACTCCAACAAAGGTCAGAGGTGACTTGGGATGAGTCACATGTGAGTGTGGGGAGCCTATTTGGCGCAACCCAACTTGGCCTCGATTTTGGAAAAGGCTCTGCATTTTGTGGGTTGGAGCACGCAGTGGAGAGTGAAATGAAGTGTTAAGTAGACCACGCAATGGAGCAACAGAGCGTAGTTTGAGGAAGTAAATATACTGCGTGGTGTAAGGGCTTCAGGGTGGGTCGAAGCCCCTCATTTTTGTAAAATCACATGACTTTGTAAGGGATCAATGGTTTTGGTACCATAGTTTCTTGTTTTAAGGAGTCCATGGTATTTGGACCATGGTATTTTGATGATGTAACCCTTCGATGTAATAGTATATATATGGTAAAATAATAAGAAAATAATCATCAAATTGAATTGATCCAGATCAGTGTTATGGTTGAATTATTGTGATCTGTAGTTTTGTAGTGAAGGAGAAGCCCTACAACTGAGTGCGCAGACAACCTACAACTTAGTGCACATGCCAAGAACTGTTTGTTGTTAAGAGATTCATTATATTAGCAACATTTCTTGTGGACGTAGCCCCACATTAAGGTGAACCAAGATAATTTGGTGTCTTCATGTGTATCTTTTCTTATTATCTATTTCAGAGTAATTAGAGTTGCATTTTACTTCAACACAATAATGGTTTATGGTTTTATATGGCATGTTTAAGTAAGTAACATAATGCAGAAAAGTGATTTGTAAATGCCAAGAATAAGAAAACATAATAATACCACATCCCCTAATCCTTCAAGGCTGTAGAAACTTGTTTTTTCATCCTCCCATAGTCACTTCGGGTGGAGACTACAATCGACTTGCAAGTTGTTAATGAAAGGGCCAATGATTGAGATTTTGTTGGTGCATAGTATAAATCGAACATGGGTTAGCCCAAACCAAGCCAACATTTTACATATGCAGTGAAGAGGTAGAAGATAAAGAATTGGAATTATCACAATATCTAAATATAATTTGAACCATATCTCTTCATGCATTAGTTAGCATTAGTACTTATTAAATTCCAAACATAGGAGAATATATCGAAAGAAAAAATGCATCAATGTTGGTTGATTCTAGTAATGCCCATAGCTTTATTAATTATGTTAACACTCAGGTTGTCCCTTGGCTCCTTGAGGGATACGACCGAGGTAACCACAAACCAATCTTTGGACTGCAGGTGCTAGCCCACCAGCAGTCAGAGAGGGCTCTCTCCTTAGGATTTAGCTTTGTTAATGATGATTTTAGGCTAGTTATTGAGTTCAAGGGGTTTTGTTTGAGTTTTGGTGGGAAGGATGATGCTTTCAAGTAAAGAGGCAGGGATAGCATGAAAGTTTTAGAACCATTGGGCGGGGATTCAAGGAGTAGGACTGCTGGTGTGTTTTCTTGGTCACAAGAGGGAATATGAAGCAAGCTAGCAGCACATGAAGCAATGATTCAAGCTAAAAGGATGGAATGAGGGCTAGGAATGAGAGGCAGTTAAGAATCTCTCGTTCAACTTAGCAGAGGGAAGGTGAATGAGCTCTATCTAGGAGCAGTGAAGAATCCCTAGATAATTGTCAAACATGAGTGAATTAGGGGAAATATGAGCCACAGGGAATTCATATTCATTACTAATCCAGATGAAAACATAAAGAAACAACAGAAATTGAGCATAGAGTGCAGTTAAACAAGTTCTAAGCTAACCTTTCTTTCTGCTATTTAGATGGTGATACAGGTATGATAAAGACATATATGAAATTGAAACAGAGATAAGAAGCACTTATTGAGTCATGTTGCAGCACAAGAATTCCACATTCAATTCTTCAAAACATTAATACACAACACACAGTCATTCCTCCAAGCTTTTCAATAGTCTTTGATTAAGTAAAACATCAGATATGCAGAGCGAGTCTCTCTTGGAGCTATACAACCAACCAACCCTTTAAACAGTGAATTAGGGTGGTTTTTATAAGTAAAATATCTATAAAAATCAGATCTCAGACAGATCTACTGTAATACGTGTCTTTAACCTAACACATGTCTGAAATAAATGCAGGAAAATATCCTCGAGCTGTGCTGGGTGCAGCTGTATCAAAAAAGAATTTAATGTGTTGTCTTTATGGCTCTGTGCTGACCACTTAGCCATAACTGTGCTTTGGGTTTTGATCCATGCTCCTGAGTGGTTCTGAGGTGCATTAACTATGATGGGAGAACCTTGATTAAAGCTCCACCGTTTTCTTTGACGTTGTTGGAGGTCATTCAATGTTCACCTGTATTGGGAATAAAAGATTTCCATTAAAAACATTGACTGATACTCTTTGCCACTTCCTTGATATGCTTTGGCACTGAACGTGCGCCTTTCTCACTTCTGATACTCTTTAAACTGTTGCATTGACCTTTCATGGCTACTGTTCGGCCCTTTGCTACTTTAAAAACTGTCTTTGCCCTTTCCTGAATCTTTACAAATAAATTTATGTCATTTTGCGACTTGCGGGCCTTCTGGAGGCCGAGCCACGAAAGGGATTTCCATTTTGGCCTATTTCCCTTAGCCATGCGCTAATCACGCATCAAAAACTGCCTCAGACTTTGATTCCGGGCTCTCTAGGCTGCGATTTGCGCCTTTCGCGCTTTTTGACGGTGACATCAGCATGACGTCAGTGGTGGGTCCTAGTACGGCGATGACGTGGTAGGGTGACGTCAACAGGGTGACGTCAGCAGTACGGCCAATTGATGTGGCTGTACGATGGATGAGATGACATGGTAGTACGGTGGTAGCTACGTGGCAAGGACACGGTGGCAAGAGGCCGACGTAGGATGATGATGTCAGCATGACGTATTGCTGATGCAGGAGGGGGGAAGGCGGTTTTAGGCGCACCACTTTTGTGCGCAGGCGGTTTCGGAGGAGGGGGCTCCGCCACAGCCGAGAGGGTGACGTGTGGTAGGAGTACGACGGGAAAACCACCTATCTCCTGGGCATTAACCCTCGGCATGTCGGGGCACAAAAAGGCCCGCCCACTGTAGATCTTGGGCACAGGCAATCGGACAGATGGCGGGACAGACAAGGTGGCAAAGGGTTAGGGATGGGGCTTTTAATCCGGCGGGGGGGAAAACTTTAGGAAAGTGGGTTTTTGGGTTGCATACAAGCGGGGTTAAATATTTACAAGAATGACCTTAGGATAAGGGCGGGAAATGAGTGTTGTAGGGTTAGGACTTAGGGGAAATGGTTGTTAGGGTGACCAGATGTCAGACTAACTCCAGGTTAGGACATGGAAGGGTTAGTAGTAGCCCCAGATGGACTACTATTTCCCAGACTTAAAAACATATGGCTATAGTGCCAAAACAGGGGGGTTATTTAATATTTTTTGGGGATTTCATATAATTTTTAGTAGTAAATGGGGATGGGGAAATGATATAGGGAGCTAGATAATAGAGTTAGGGGTTAATGTGAAAATGAGGTGAAATGTAGGGGGGAGGCTAAGTTTGTGAGCTAAAACTTTGGACATTGAAAGTGAATGGACTGTGGAGACATGGTTTTACACAAGAAATGTGGCTTCCTTTCACAGAAGAAAGTCAAAGCTTGGCTTGGTGCTGTTACAAAAATAAAGTGATAACAAGACTGGTTGGGTAGATCCCAAGGTCCTCAAGGGGATGTTAGTGAGTGATTTGGGGAATGAGAAGAAGGGGGAGTTAGACATGCCTCACTTGAGCTCCTCCAAAGGGGAATTGCCTTACCTTGTGATCTGAATAGATATAACACTTTGAAAAGATAAAATGGATCCCACAGCTTGATTCTGCAACCACAAAACTACTTACCCAGCCTACTTACCTAGAATTTTTTCTTCTTTTTTTGCATGGGTGCACTTGGACTTGCAGACCTTGATTATCCTTTTTTTCTCTTTTTTTTTTGTCCTTCTATATAAATCTACACTTATTTCTTCCAAGGGCCCAGATTAAGCAGTTGGGCTCCTTTGTTTCTCTACCTATATACAAATCTGCTAAGATTAAACTGTTTGGACAGATAATGATTCTCTATATTCTAAAACAAGAAATTGAAACCTAGGGAAACCAAGATTAGGTTGTTTGGACTTCTCTTAACAAAAAATTCTTCAAAATGGTTAATTTATCAAAATTGGAATACATGAGTGGCACTTAGACTGGAACACTTTCATGGCCTCTTCTTTGGCATCTTATAGGAAATATGGAGCATTGCAGCATGCAAAGTATGACATATTTGGCATGTAAAAATGTCAATCATGAAATATGAACACCTGTTGCAACAGGAGGCTAATAGTGGCTCCACTTGGGGATGGCTTTTCCTTGTGAAAAGCCAAGAATAGCAGGTCATACTGCCTTGATCTTCTATTGTTGCTGTGGACTTGAAAGATTTCCTTGTGATGGCTGCTAAAAATGTGAAACTCTGAAATAGGAGCAGCCATCTCCTTCATTGAAATATTGTGAAATACATAACATTGCCTGCTTTCTTCTGCGTGCTTGATATTATATACCATAATGCTTAAGCATTGCCTTTGAAATAGATCCAAAATATGGATCAAAACTGATGTATTTCCCTTAGCTTCTGGTCTAGAAACAGTTGCTGATGTGAAACTAAACAATGCTCCTATCTTATTGATATTGTTTGGCTGAAGACTGCAAGCTGCAAACAATTTCTTTTTACCATGAATTGTTGTGATATGACAGCGTTACTCTTGCTGTTTTGCTGAGATTAATGCAGAGACAAAGATTTTTAGAAATGGAATACTTGCATTGGCTGTGTCTTAGCAAACTTTCCTACTACTCCTCTAACACTCAGACTGCTTGTAAAAAAAAAATGTGTTGATATATACAAATATCAATGTACAAAGAGATATGTACAAAGCTACATTGTACCCCTTAAAAGGGATCATGATAATGTTTTAGCATTCGGCCATTAACAGGGCCTTCTTCAGCAGTGCTGCCCTCTACAGTTTTAAGGAAATATGTGTTATTTCCCTGAACAACAGAAATAACAAATGGCCCTTTCCATAAAAAATCAAATTTTGCATGTTTGCCCTTGTCTTCTCTTCGTGAGTCCCACCTTAGAACTTTGTCACCACTATAGAAATCCTCAGCCTTAGCTCTCTTATCAAACATCTTTTTGAGTTTCTCTTGCAAAATTTGAGCTCTGTTATAAACTTGCTCTCTGGTTTGCTGAAGATGAATGGTCTGATTGATTCTTCTTTGAATATCATTTGGTTCTGCTTGGATCTCTTGTAACATTTTGATGATAGGAGTGCCCAAGGAAGATGGAAATCTGGCCTCCATGCCATACACCAGCTCATAAGGGCTCATTCCAACGGATTTCCTTGTTGAAAGTCTGTCTGCCCATAGGGCATTTGTGAACTTTTTATGCCAGTTCTTCTTGTTTTCTTCTAAGACCTTCTTGATAATATTAATCAGGCTCTTGTTAGATGATTTGGCCAAGCCATTACCTTGGGGGTAATAGGCTGTGGAGTGGCCCAAGGTAATGTGAAATTTATGGCAAAAATTGATCATCTTTTTGGATTTGAAAGCAGCGACGTTGTCAGTGATGATCTTCTCAGGGCAGCCAAATCTAGAAAGGATATTGCACTCAAGGAATTGGATAATAATGGAGTCATTGGCCTACCTACATGGGATGGCTTCAATCCATTTAGTGAAATAGTCGGTGGCTGTTAAAATCCACTTGTGCTGGCCTGAGGAAGAGGGGTGGATTTCTCCAATGAAGTCAAGACCCCATTGTTGAAAAGGTTTCTCGGTTGAGATGGGCTTAAGGGGCAAGGGTAACGGCTTTCTTTTGCCCTCAAAGATTTCGCATTTATGACATGAGATAACAAACTTCTTTATATCTACAAATAAAGAGGGCCAATAGAAACCAAACCTTAAAATTTTATCAGCAGTGGACTTCCAGTATAGATGTCCTCCACAGTCCCCTGCATGGAATTCTTTCATGACATTTTTAGTTTCATTCATGGTTAAACAATTAAGCAATATACCTTCATGATTTTTCCAAAATAATGCACCATCTATGACACAAAACTTTGAAGCCTTCATTTTTAAAAATCTTTTCTTGGTTCTGGACAATCCTGGGGGAGCAAACAGGTTTAACAATACAAAGCATATATCAGCATACCATGGGGATTGCAAAAAGGTTTCACTGATCTGTGGAGTCACCAACTCCTGTTCATTGTCCAATTGGTTGATATTTAAGGCTTGAAAGTTTGTTTCGGACATCAGTTTGGCTAAACCTTGTTCCTTTATGAGCTTGGTTGGTTTAATTTCTATGTCATACTCAAGGATATTAGCAATCCACTTACCTCTTTTTCCCTCTAACCCCCCTTGGTTTAATATGTCTTTTACAACAACATTTGGGACATAGGCAATCACATGTGAATATAAAATGTAAACTCGGAAATCTTTGATTGCTTTAACAAGGGCATAGGCCCGCTTCTCCATGATTTGGTATTTCAAAGGGGCATCTCTTAAGGCTCGGCTGAAAAATGCAATTGGCTTTTCAGCTCCCTGATCATCCTTTTGCAAAAGGGTAGCAGCTATGGTGTGCTCAGATGCAAATGAAAATATGATGAAATATTTGTCAATTTGTGGACTGGTGAGGACAGGGGCTTGGGTTAAGGCATTTTTGATACTCTCAAAGGCTTGCTTGGTCTCAAGTGACCATTTTACCTTAGCATCCTTTTTTAACATGTTGCTTAACAATCTTATTAGCTCGGCTAGATTTGGAATAAATCTCCTTAGGAATTTTATTTTTCCAAGGAATGCTCGCAACTCTTTTATGTTTCTTGGATATGGGATTTGGAGGATGGCTTGGATCCTTTCCGGATCTATTCTAATACCGCCTTTTGAAATGATATGGCCAAGGAGTTTGCCTTCTTCAAGGCCAAAGAGGGACTTCTTGGGGTTCAAGGAAATGCCATATTTCCTACATGTCACGAATATTTGCCTTAGGTGTTTGAGTTGCTCTTGATCAGATTTGGAGAAAGGGGTTAAGTCATCAAGGTAGACAACTAGGAAATCATGTATTTCCTTGGCAAATGCAATATCCATTGCCCTTTGAAAGGTAGCACTAGCGTTTTTAAGTCCGAAAGGCATCTTCACATACTTAAATGTTCCCCACGGTGTGGTAAAGGCTGTCTTGTCTTGGTCATCCGGGTGAACCAGTATTTGATTGAAACCTGAAAAGCCATCTAGCAAAGATATTCTAGATGACCCCACTACTCTTTGTAGAATGTGGTCCATTTTTGGCAAGGGGTAGTGGTCTTTTAGGGAGACTTGGTTTAAATTTCTTAGGTCTACACATAGCCTAATCTCACTTGTCTTTTTTCTTGTGGGAACAAGATTGGATACCCATTCAGAGAATCTGATGGGTGTTATGATACCTGCTTCAAACATCCTTTTCACTTCCTTTTCAATCAAAGGAAGGAGTACGAGATTGCTTCTTCTAAGTTTCTGTTTGAAGGGCTTTTGGTTGGTTTTAAAGGGATGGTGTGTTGGATCACTGAGGTGTCATAGGACTTCAAGTCCTCATAACTCCTGTTATCACTGACAAAATTTCAATGCCAAATGTCTTACATTTGTTTGATGGTAAAGCACATAAATCCTTTTTAGCAGTTTCGCAGCGCAGCATGTTTCTGGTGATTTCGTAGCGAAGCAACACAACCATAGCTCACCCATATCACCTCTGTTTCCTATGGATTCTGTGGGAATATCTGACTTGACATGTCACAGTGCTGGATCTTATCATCAACATACAAATAATACTGCAGTGTTTCATTCTCAAGGTTTTTCCTATAATCCCGCTACATTGGCCGAAGTTCTGGTATCCAGTGGAGGTCAAAATCTTAGCATGCCTATTGTACAGAGTTCTGCTTCCCTCCAGAAATCTGCATCTAGTGAGAATCTCACAGGGGAACATACATCAGGTTACCTAAATTTTCCATCATCAGATTGCCAAAGAGGGGCTATACATGGTAGTATCTTTGATGAAAATCCAGAGTACATCAGGCAATGGCTGCAAGAGTTGGAGAGAGAACTTTTTAGTGATATTGATGAAGCAAGTATCATTAGCCCCGCTCAAAGCACATATATTGACAGGGAATGGGTAGACACAATAGAAAACCTCCTGTATGAGGATTCCCCTATGCATTCTCCGATGGAGAGCACAACCTTGAAGGATTATTCTAATGGAAGCATAGATTATCCCAGTGTTGCAAATATCTCTGATTTATGTTCTGTTTCACAAACTAATTCTTTGCAACAAGAAGCATATGCATCAACTGGTCACCGGCAAGATAATGTTCATACAGGGAGCTCTTCCAAACAGCTGTTAGTTCAATGTGCAACTGCAATATCTGAAGGTGACAGTTTTAGTGATTGCAAGGTACTACCTCAGGTTAAAGGCACCCTTGTTGTTTGTCCCATGGTAGCTGTTATTCAATGGAGGAACGAGATTGCTCGGTTCACTGCTGAAGGAAGCACTAAAGTTTTGGTTTATCATGGCGCAAATAGATGTGAAGATGTGGCCGAGCTTTCTCAATACGATTTTGTTTTGACTACTTATTCCATTGTTGAGATAGAACATAGAAAGCATTTGATGCCTGCAAAAGAAAAATGTCAATGGTGTATTAAATTATTTTATCCAGATCGGTTGGCCATCCACCTCTGTTTCTTTTGTGGACCCACTGCCGTGAAAACTGAAAAGCAATGCCAATGAAAAAATGTAAAAAAGGAAGTCAGGTAATGCGGATACTAATAGTGAAACAGATGTCCATGACAAGAAGTTGAAGGGGAAACAAAAGTCTAAGAGATCAATAGATGATGAAAAATTCCAACTGGCTTTTTGCAGGAGGAAATGCAAATCGCAAATGAAAGAGACTGAGGGATATGTGGAGGGTCTTGCTGCACGAATAGAATCTTCAGGAAACGGAATATACAAAGCTAATATGCAAATGTTATTTGAAGTTTGCCCATATTTCAAATTTGGTTGCATGGTGGCCAATGGTGAAATTTGTGAAGCCTTCAAGGATGAGGAGAAGGTTCATATACTAGATTTTGATGTTGAACAGAGTAATGCTGCATGGATTCTTGATAAGTTTGGGGAATATGATATATGCGTAGGAAAGTCAGGTTTCTGCAGTGAGGTTGAACGACATCAACGTGCACACATGGCATGCATCAGAGCAGGGTAATGAACACGCGGCACTTTAAATTGGGGATGCCTATTATTATGGATGAGGTACATGTGGTTCCAGCACATATGTTTCGTAAAGTCATTAGCATTACAAAGTTTCATTGTAAACTTGGGCTTACAGCTACACTTGTCCGAGAGGATGAGCGCATTACTGATTTGAATTTCTTGATTGGGCCCAAGATTATATGAAGCCAATTGGTTGGATTTGATGAGGAGGAGAATAACTCAAGCCAGATAGCTTCTCATTTGGCAGCTGATGCAACAAATGTCAAATCTGCAATCGCGGAAAGAATCTCACAACTGTCTCTCAAAGGATTTGCGGGAGACACAGCAAAAGCGCATGCAAGGGCAAGCATGCTGGCAGGTGAAGCAGTTAGCAACATATGAACTGTAGTCGCTTTCAATACAGAGGACAAAGTTATCAATTTTTTGACCAAGAGCTGAAGTTACCTCAAACCCAAAGCCTGAAACGTGGCCAGTTTTCTGGTTTTCTATTTGAAATCTCGCAGCTCTCACTATATGGATCTCAAGGCTTAATACTGTGATTTCATCAAAGGTGGAGAAGCATTCAGTTCTATTTTTGCAATCTTGACCGAGGAACAAAAACATGAAAACCTTATGCTGAATGATACATGTACTCGTGGAAAGGATCACCCTGTTTCTAATCATGCAGAGAGTCAGTCGGAGTTGAGTATGGAAATCAGTTCTCAAGATCCTGAAAGTTCACCTACTATAGATTTCCGTCAATCACCACATCATATGCTTTCCAAGGAGTCTTACATGAGTGCACAACCATCTGTAATGGAGGCTTCAAGAGATTATCGTGCACCTTTTAAGGATGTTCTAGCAGTTTGTGGACAAGTTCCCATGGGGGATTGGACTCATATGCGAGGGCTTCATTCTATACCAACAGAAGGATCAAGGCATTATTATTCACCTTCTGTGGATGGTCCAGTGCTCAGTAAGTCACCCTACATGGATGTTGTGGGAGGCTCTAAGAGTTCTTTAACAGAGGAGACAAGGTCACTTCAACCATCTCTTGATCGCTTTCAAAGAGATTCGGTATTTTTAAGAGAAAATTCAGGAGAGAGTCATCAACCTATGGTTGATGTGAGGTCACGTGCTCTTGGAAAAACTCCTATTGAAGGTGGACATGACATTTATGCAGATGAGAGACATTACTTCTCTAGTTCAGGAGTTGCTAACAGTTCATATAGCTTGGATGCAAATGAAAATTATTGTAAGAGTTCTTTGTATGGTTCTAGCTTACAGCCTTATGGCAGTGGTGCCCAATACCGTATGTTAAGTGAGGAAGTTGAGGGAAAAGGTAATTTTCCTGTTAAGGATAACCTTCCAGATTATATGCACTAATCTTATGCACTTAACCCCAGACAGTCATGGGATGGTGGTGTATCTGGTCAGAGGTTTAGTAATGCAGATGTAGAGAGAGGTAAATTCCTTTCCCGTGATTATCTTGAGTCTTCTGATAATCATCTTTCTAGATCTCAATTATGGCAATGGGCAGAGGTAACAAGCAATGCATCCATTAATCAACCAGTGAGGTACCAGCCAGCTTCATACAGTTATATTTAGAATAGCCAATGGTGTTATTGATGTCATTGCATCTTTTCCTCAGGAGAAATATCTGTTTCTTGAAAAGTTGCAAGCAAATCTTTTCAAAATAATCAAGGGAGTAAGGTGCTTAAGCCATGAACACTAGTGATCATTTAGCTATGAAAGGAAGACTGTGTTTTTCAAATAATTTAGCAGTTTCATAGCGCGCTACGAAACTACTGTAGGTGATGATTTTAACACAGATAGACAGTTTTGTATTATGAGCGGGAATTTTGAAAGGGAAACGCCAAAAGGGTATGCAAGAACATCATCTGGAGCTGCCCGCACTCAATCAAGTCAAGACAGGTGGATGCCTAAAAAGGTTGAAGATTTAAATCCAATTTAAAATTTTTGTTGTAAAGCCCCTTTATCACCATTCAAGATACAACAAACGAGCTGCCTGTAAGAAACTTTTGCCTGCACACATGTCCACCGATGAAGCTCACAGCACATCAAGAACGTGGCAGTGTTCCATGTTTTGGGTTATTAAAAGCTAGAAGACATGCTTCTGTACATTCGAGCATTTTTGAGAAGAACTGAAGCCGAGAAACAAGGAAAATCTCCTAATACTTCTGAGCAGTTAGAAGATTCAGCGTTCAAGGTCAATATGGAGTATTAAATATCCAGCTCAGCCAAATCAAAAGAGGACCAGGTGTCAAAGAACAAGGAGAAGCCGTATGCATGGAAATTAGAGTTAGAGTCATAGTTAATTTAGAACTCTTTAAAAACTCCAGTCAGCACTTTAGTTGTATTTATTAGTTAGTTCAATAGCTGATAGGTGTGAGTAGAGGTAGTTATCGACTCCCCTCATGCTGGAGGAGGAAGCTCGAATTAGTTAGAATAAGGATTCTATATATAGCTGAAACAACAATGTAATGAGGGTTGGAAATTTGATAAAAAAAACATTGTTTTGGCTTATGTAAAGACAAATTTCAGTAATATAATTTGGGCTTCTTTACTTCTCAGGATTCATGAGGGATTTCTATGTTCAGAATGTATGATTTTATCTTTTCCTTTATGTCTTTTTACAGTTGCATAGGTGCACAATCACTCAGAATTCACTGATTGTGCTCTGACTTCCTGTGTGCACTTATGAGCTGTGGTTCCATATGTGTGTTGTGTTCTCAACATCTAAATGCTAAGTGCCCTGACTTCTATGTAAAGGAAGTATCATTATTTACTGAGTTGTTGTTGACTCCATAGGCCCAATGGAAACTTGTTTAATGTTTTTCCAGCATTCATATTTGTCAATGTGATTTCACAAGAGTTAGCCATATTATTAATAGTCAAAATCAATAACCCCTTTTTGAGAGAGCCCTCTCAGGCTAAGGAGGCTAAGCCTTAGTCAAAAGACTGGTTTGAAACAGTTACTTGAAGTCTTCCTGGTTTGCAGCCTTCCAGGGCTTGATTTTGAGATAACAACTCCAAGCAAATACATCTTGGAATTCTTTGAACAAATCAACATATTTGGGTTTTTGATCGGGTGGCAAAGATTGAGATAGTTTGATCATTTTGGGCTTCTCTGCTGTCCCAATGTTGTGTTCTTCTATAGCAATGTTTAGGGGCTGTATTTTTGGCTTTTTGGGAACATCATTGGCATCAAACATATCTTCTAATGGAGTGAGTCCAGTAGGGAGAAAGTTATCTATTAGATCAACGGTCACGACCTCTGTTTCTGCTATTTCCTCCAAATGCATCTGTTTCAGCTCTTCTATGTTTTCATTGTCAAAAACAGTTGGGTTCAGCATTTATTTGGCTGTTACAGCGGTTACAGTCTGTTGATTTTCATTTGTTTGTTGTTGTTCATCCGTCATAGCATCCATGTCAATGTTAATATTTGAAAACTTATGCTCAAGAGTGAGGAAGTTGTTAATCTGGGCATCACTTTCAAACACTTGCCAATCTTTAACATTATTTGGGATAGCAGGCCTATGTTTTATCTCAGCAGTAAAATGGTGATTTGGCGCAAAGGGAAGCTTGCATGTACTAGAAAAAGTGGCTAGGCTGTGTGCATGAAAGTTATGATCTCTTGAAATCTTGGCAAGCTTGGATTCAGTGAATTCATTGAGTATATTAGTAGTAGCAGTCCTATAGGCCCTCATTCTATTGTCATTGGTAACAAAATTGCCTTTCATTTGTTTTATGATTAAATCAGAGTCACCTAGAATTGACACTTTTGCAGCTCCTAGAGCTTTGAGCAGTTTAAGGCCTAAAAGGAGAGCCTCATACTCTGCCATGTTATTAGTGCATTTGAAATTTAGTCTGTAGGCATGACCTTCTACATGATTGTTATGTGTATTGTGAATCCAGACACCTACCCCTACTCCTAACTTGTTAACAGAGCCATCAAACTCTAAGTACCATGTGATTTCTTTCTTGTGGTTAGTATCTAGAGTTTCAGTCACTTCAGGATTGGGCAGATTTGACATTTCTGTTTGGGGAGGTTTTTCTTGTATGCTGGTTGCCTTGATTGTTTGGACAGTTTCATCAGTATGGGAAACCAATTCTTCATCGCTGTGCATGTTCAGTTCTAAAGCCAAGGGCTTGTCATCAGTGAGAGTATTTGTTTCATCATTAAATAGAATAAAAGAATCCATATCAGAATGGATTGAGTGAATAGGAAAATTTTGGGGCTTGTCCTCACTAGTTACCACATACTTCATCAGTGTTTCTCTATATAGTCTCTTTGGTTGCCCAAATACATATATAGTGGCATAAGAGAGGTCTAATTGGAGGGATCCTTGGAGTTTTGCCCCCCAAGATCTTGATAATAGCATGCCATACTTTGGTGGAATGTCAGCAACCACCACATCCATGAGGATTGTCTTGTTGGGATATTGGACTAAGGAGACACAAAAGTCTTTGATGAGGCCTAAACACTTGAATTGACTTGAGTCAAAGGAGAATAGATCTTTGTAGGGCCTTGTAACATCAAGGTTCAATTTTTCCATTACAGCTTTGGGCATAAGGTTGTGCGAGGCACCTGAGTCAAACATAGTGTTGTGCAAGACTTTGTCATGTATGTGAAAACTGACATAAAAAGATAGAACATATCCATATGTTGATTTTCCATTAACTTCTGACCGAACAGCAGTTCAGGCTGATCATCAAGAGCATTCACATCATCCTTAACCTCTGGCATTTGAAGTGATCTTTGAATTTGTTGCCTATACACATCATGTTTGGCAAGTTCGGATAAGGGGATGGATATCTTCAGTTTACCTATTTATGCCTCTAAGTCAAATGATTTTTCAGATTGGGTTTTAGTATTTTGAGAGGCAGGCTTCCCTTTTTCTATTGGAGTATCAACAATTTGGTCTTGTTTAAGGGAAGTAATTGCTTGCGGTTTTTCAGTTTTAGGAGGGCTTTTTGGAACGCTGTCCAAATTTTCTTTCGAGGAAGAAGGTGGCAGAGGTTGATCATTAGAGGACTGCATGTCCATGACGTCCTCTATGGTGACATCCTTTGGATTAGGGACTATTTTACCAGCAGTTTCTATGAGGGCAACCTTTTCTTTGATCTTCTTCGACTGCTTGGTGTCATTTGGTTTAACCTTTTGAGGCACATCTATGGTTCTTGTCCTTAGCTTATATTGTTTGTGGACCTCATACACAGCAGTATCATAGCCTTTTTTAAATCAAAATATTCTCCAGATTTAGTTTGAAATCGATTAAAGTCATGCTCATCTTGGTCTTGTTGAGTTAGGAAAATTTGTTGCTTAGCCTTCAAATCCACCAAGTTCATGTGAGTGTCTTCCGTCTGTTCACTAGATGTAGATGCTTCAGCGTAATTTTCATGAAAAGGAGGCCTTACATCATGGTCTAGGCTAGACCTACCAGCATTTGTATTCTGATTTTTCCAGAAATTTGGGTTCCTTGTGGTATTAGGTTGTTGTACTTCCCATGATGATTTCCTCTCAACACTCTCTACTCTGTCTCCCAGCCTGTGCATGCCACTGATAATAGCATCCAGCTTTTGATCTAAGGCTGAGGGTTCCTCTTTAAAGGTGGTCCTTCTCTCAGTTCTAGCTCTGTTTCTTTTGGCAATTAGATTTGCCTCTACGCTAACAGCAACATTTTGCATGTCTACAAGGGTTTGAGGGGCCCTTTCCCTTAACTGATAAGACATGTCAGTGTCAAAACCATCAGGGAATTTATACAAAGCAAGATCAGGTGGAGGTCTTAAGTTATGTGGTATTGCATTATAAACATTATTAATTCTTGCACAATAGTCCAAGACAGATTCTTGAGGGCCTCTTTTGATGGTGTCATATTCAGATAATATGTGCAAGGGGTCTTTCTTTTTCTCCCATCTGTTGATAAATGACGGGTATAAGGCTTCTAGGTCTGCTATGGAATTGGCTGTGAGTGCTCTAAACCAAGTTCTAACATCACCTGCCAAACTTTGGACGAAAATCTTCATTCTCACACTATCGTCATCTATCTCGTAGTTCTAAAAATAGTCTTGCATTTTCTTTGTATGCTGAAGGGATGTGCAAGAACCAATTCCATCAAAATATGTGATTTTAGTTTGATAATCCTGAGGCATAGCCCCTGGATTAGCAGGTAATTGCAGGGGTGCATATCTATTAGCCATGTTTACGGGGATAAGTGGAACAACAGGAACAACTGGAATAGCTGTAACAACAGCGGTAATGGGAGTATGTGCAGTAAATGGAGGTGTGGAAGTAGTGCTTTGAGAGTGGATGATGAACAAGGGGAAGTGGGGGTTGAATGAAATAAAACCTTGACAGGGGTTGGAACACAGCTTGGCTGAACTGTTTCAGGGCTAAAGTCAACAAAATCCTCTCTTTGCTCTAGCTTACTGAGGTTCCTTGGAATTAAATTGGGATTTTTACAAATAGCTGGGGGCTTGCGTCTAGATTTTACCTTTTATACCGTGAATTCCTTTTGGGATCCAGATTCTAAACTCGTTTTGGTATTTTCTGTGAATGTTTTTAGAATTAGCAAGGAACTGATAAAATTTTGAAATGGCTACGTATAACTTAAAACTAGCATGAGGATTGACTGAAGCAGCATTTGTTTACTCCTATAAATGTAAAGAAAGAACAGTTTGAAAGGCTTCCTGGCTAACATTCAGGCTTCATCTATAGCTTTAAGGAATATGTAGCAATTGGAAAATTCATTTTTTTCCCCAATGGAGCTTTCCAACTTGATTTGTGAGATTTAACTGAGGATATTCCCCAGTGGAGTCGCCATTATGTTAACACTCAGGTTGTCCCTTGGCTCCTTGAGGGATACAGCCGAGGTAACCACAAACCAATCTTTGGACTGCAGGTGCTAGCCCACCAGCAGCCAGAGAGGGCTCTCTCCTTAGGATTTAGCTTTGTTAATGATGATTTTAGGCTAGTTGTTGAGTTTTGGTGGGAAGGATGATGCTTTCAAGTAAAGAGGCAGGGATAGCATGAAAGTTTTAGAACCATTGGGCGTGGAGTCAAGGAGTAGGACTACTGGTGTGTTTTCTTGGTCACAAGAGGGAATATGGAGCAAGCTAGCCGCACATGAAGCAATGATTCAAGCTAAAAGGATGGAATGAGGGCTAGGAATGAGAGTCAGTTAAGAATCTCTCGTTCAACTTAGCAGAGGGAAGGTGAATGAGCTCTATCTAGGAGCAGTGAAGAATCCCTAGATAATTGTCAAACATGAGTGAATTAGGGGAAATATGAGCCACAGGGAATTCATATTCATTACTAATCCAGATGAAAACATAAAGAACAACAGAAATTGAGCATAGAGTGCAATTAAACAAGTTCTAAGCTAACCTTTCTTTCTACTATTTAGATGGTGATACAGGTATGATAAAGACATATATGAAATTGAAACAGAGATAAGAAGCACTTATTGAGTCATGTTGCAGCACAAGAATTCCACATTCAATTCTTCAAAACATTAATACACAGCACACAGTCATTCCTCCAAGCTTTTCAGCAGTCTTTGATTAAGTAAAACATCAGAAATGCAGAGTGAGTCTCTCTTGGAGCTATACAACCAACCAGCCCTTTAAACAGTGAATTAGGGTGGGTTTTATAAGTAAAATATCTATAAAAATCAGATCTCAGACAGATCTGCCATAATAAGTGTCTTTAACCTAACACATGTCTGAAATAAATGCGAGAAAATATCCTCGAGCTATGCTGGGTGTAGCTGTATCAAAAAAGAATTTAATGTGTTGTCTTTATGGCTCTGTGCTGACCACTTAGCCATAACTGTGCTTTGGGTTTTGATCCATGCTCCTGAGTGGTTCTGAGGTGCATTAACTGTGATGGGAGAGCCTCGATTAAAGCTCCACCATTTTCTTTGACTTTGTTGGAGGTCATTCAATGTTCACCTATATTGGGAATAAAAGATTTCCATTAAAAAAATTGACTGATACTCTTTGTCGCTTCCTTGATATTCTTTGGCACTGAACGTGCGCCTTTCTCACTTCTGATACTCTTTAAACTGTTGCATCGACCTTTCATGGCTGTTGTTCGACCCTCTGCTACTTTAAAAACTCTCTTTGCCCCTTTCCTGAATCTCTGCGAAGAAATTTATGTAATTTTGCGACTTTTGGGCCTGCTGGAGGCCGAGTCACGGTAGGGCTTTCCCTTTTGGCCTATTTCCCTTAGTGATGCGCGAAAAACTGCCTCAGATTTTGATTCCGGGCTCTCTAGGCTGTGATTTGCGCTTTTCGTGCTTTTTGACGATGATGTCAGCATGATGTCAGTGGTGGGTCCCAGTACGACGGTGATGTGGCAGGGTGACGTCAGCATGGTGACATCAGCAGTACGGCCAAGTGACGTGGCGGTACGGTGGAGGAGATGACGTGGTAGTACGGTGGCAGCTATGTGGCAAGGACACGGTGGCAGGAGGTCGACACAGGGTGATGACGTCAGCATGACGTATTGCTGACGCAGGATGGGGGAAGGCGGTTTCAGGCGCACCGCTTTTGTGCACAGGCGGTTTCGTAGGAGGGGGCTCCACCACAGCCGAGAGGGTGACGCGTGGCGAGAGTACAACAGGAAAACCGCCTATCTCCCAGGCGTTAACCCTCGGCATGTCGGGGCACAAAAAGGCCCGCCCACCGTAGATCTTGGGCGTGGGCAATCGGACGGATGGCAAGACAGACAAGGCAGCGGAGGGTTAGGGACAGGGCCCGCGACATTTTTTATTTAATTGTTTTAATCCGGCGAGGGGGAAAACTTTAGGAAAGTGGGTTTTTGGGTTGCATACAAGCGGGGTTAAATATTTACAAGCATGACCTTAGGATAAGGGCGGGAAATGAGTGTTGTAGGGTTAGGACTTAGGGGAAATGGTTGTTAGGGTGACCAGATGTCAGACTAACTCCAGGTTACGACATGGAAGGGTTAGTAGTAGCCCCAAATGGACTACTATTTCCCGGACTTAAAAACATATGGCTATAGTGCCAAAAGGGGGGGGTTATTTAATATTTTTTGGGGATTTCATATAATTTTTAGTAGTAAATGGGGATGGGGAAATGATATAGGGAGCTAGATAATAGAGTTAGGGGTTAATATGAAAATGAGGTGAAGTGTAGGGGGGAGGCTAAGTTTGTGAGCTAAAACTTTGGACATTGAAAGTGAATGGACTGTGGAGACATGGTTTTACACAAGAAATGGGGCTTCCTTTCACAGAAGAAAGTCAAAGCTTGACTTGGTGTTGTTACAAAAATAAAGTGATAACAGGACTGGTTGGGCAGATCCCAAGGTCCTCAAGGGGATGTTAGTGAGTGATTTGGGGAATGAGAAGAAGGGGGAGTTAGACATGCCTCACTTGAGCTCCTCCAAAGGGGAATTGTCTTACCTTGTGATCTGAATAGATGTAACACTTTTAAAAGATGAAATGGATCCCACATCTTGATTCTGCAACCACAAAACTACTTACCCAGCCTACTTACCTAGCATTTTTTCTTCTTTTTTGCATGGGTGCACTTGGACTTGCAGACCCTTATTATCCTTCTTCTTTTTTTTGTCCTTCTATCTAATCTACACTTATTTCTTCCAAGGGTCCAGATTAAGCAGTTGGGCTCCTTTGTTTCTCTACCTATCTACAAATCTTCCAAGATTAAACTGTTTGGACAGATAATGATTCTCTATATTCTAAAACAAGAAATTGAAACCTAGGGAAGCCAAGATTAGGCTGTTTGGACTTCCGTTAACAAAAAATTCTTCAAAATGGTTAATTTATCAAAATTGGAATACAGTAGTGGCACTTAGACTGGCACACTTTCATGGCCTCTTCTTTGGCATCTTATAGGAAATATGGAGCATTGCAGCATGCAAAGTATGACATATTTGGCATGTAAAAATGTCAATAATGAAAGATGAACACCTGTTGCAACAGGAGGCTAACAAATTATAAATTAGAAAAACATTTCAATTGATTTATATAATCAACACATATGTTTCACACAATTATTTTAGATGGAAATCTCATAAATTTTCGAGAGAACTACCATTGTAATAATATTACTATGGGGTAGTATTCATTAGATAGTAAAATGATTGTACCAAGTTGGTGGTGTTGATGTTGTATTAGGGGTTCAATGGTTACAATCATTGAAAATAACGACTCTTAATTTTTAGGCACTTTTCATGATAATTTCCTCAAATGGAATGGATATTGAAATTATAGGTATCCAAGGAAAACCATCTAAATTGATAAGCTCCAAGAAAATAAAAAATTTGATTAAAAAATGGACAAAATTGTGTAATTTCACTATTGTGCTCACTAGATGTTCAAACATATAGACCCTCTATTCTTATGGATATAGTTAAAAAAAATCATTCCACTTGCTTGAGATTATGATGATGTTATTCATTTATGACTAAGAAGTATATGACCAAACATTATACCTTATATGGTCTGAATTTATACAGGAACACAACATAACATAGATACAAACATAAACACAAAGATGCAGTGGAAATAAAACTTCATTTCATTAATATTAAGGAATTAAAATATGCTTACATACAAAATGGAAATAAAGTAGCTCGAGCGATGGTAACTTATCTCTATCAAGAGATGTGGAAACTACATGCCTCTGAACTATGTTACAATGAATCTCAAGGGCATTTTTATTATTTAACAACAACGGAAAACCCTAACCCCAGGAAATGGAACACCAATATTTTGTGGGCCTCGCTAGGGTTAGTTGGGAAGCCAACTTCGAAGGGTTGTAACTTGGTCATATGATATTCATTTGGCGTGTACGATACCTCGCTGGAAATTTCTCTCCAAGTAATAAATGATTTGCTGCGGGCCCCTACCTTAGGCCATGGGCCTACTCGGAGCTCAAAAAAACACTGTTTAGGGGAAGGAAAACAACTCTGAAATTTCAGAACCTGAAAAACTGCTACAAATAGTAAATGCTGCTATAATCAACGAAACATATTAAATCGACTAGAAGTTTAGGTGGAATAGGCAGGTGGCCACCAACATCCACCTGGATGATTCCTTCCCTCTTAGGAAGAAATGGTCCCCATTGCGCGCAGAGCCTCCATGAGGTGAGGAAATTTCTGTTGAACCTGGTCCCTAGTGAACCAATTGTCCTGGTGAAGGAGTTGGCTTACTTTGATACCTCAATATAGGTGGATCATCCATTGGCGAGTGTTCTTGATCTGTGTGTCCATAATACTGTTAGTTGTGGCATGTTTGATGTAGCTTGGGTTGAACTTTGCTAGTGTCAGCTTCTTAGCAGCATCAGATGTGTCCAACAATGGGGGAAGTATGGTCACAGTTGGTCCACCTACAACACTAGGTGTAGGCCAAGGAACGGTGGAATTCTAAGGTCGAAGGAATTTTCCCCTACAAACTTAGTGATGGTGTACGACCCATATCAGGGTGAGAAAAGTTTGTGGTGGGGCGTTATGATGATCATGACGCCAATTGTACTTAGCATTGGCTCGGTCTAATATGTCGTGGACCTGATATAGGATGTGCAGAATGTGCTCAATGAAGTTTTTAGCCTTGTTAGCTTTGGCCTGGACATAAGCTGAATCTACCTGAGTATATGCAAATCGTATGGCCACACCAATGGGACATAGTGACTAGAATCCTAACCCCACCTGAAAGTGACTGTGGTCAGTTGAACTATGGAGAGCTTTATTGTAACTTTTTTGGACATAGGTGAGGATTTCATCCCATGTGCATGGATGCTTTGAGTTGTACATGCATTGAATGTGCATGATCATCCTATTGATGACCTTTGTTTGGCCATCAGTTTAGTGATGCAAGGTCGTGGACTTAGTGAGCTTTGTATCCAACATAAACCTAAGGCTTGACCAAAATGTACTCTTGAACCTGCTATCACGATCTGAGATAATGGACTGTGTGATCCCAAAGTGTACCCACTCTCATTCAAAGAAGAGCTCAACAATGAATTTTTCTATGATACTCTTCTTACAACCTGCCATAATGGCCATCTTAGGGAATATGTTGACGACCACGAAAACAAAATCATTTCCATGCTTAGTAGAAGGAAGGCCCAACATGTAATCCACGAATATGGATTCCCAAGGCCGAAAAAGAGTAGGCAGAGGAGTATATAAGCCTTGATTCTTGATGGTATGTTTATTAATGGCACTAGTAGTGAAGGATATGATGTACTTCCCAATATCCCGTTGAAGGTTTGGAAAATAAAAACAGTTTTTCATCATTTCCAATGTTTTCGCTACTCTAAAATGTCTAGTGACCTGATTGTAGTGCACCTCCCAAATCATCTTGTCAAACTCACTTGAAGGAACACATAGGTGTCTAAGGTGAAATAACAGTGCACCTTGGAGGTTAAAATCAAGAACTTGCTTGCCTTACAGGAGCATTTGTTTTGTGTTGTCAAATTCTGGGCCGCTCTTGTAAAGATGCAGCCACCTCGATGTCTCGTGTCCACAAGAGTCAAGCACAGTGGTCAGTGCCATGACCGGTGGTTGACTGAGGTAGTATGCAAAATTATTAGTGCTTCCTTTCTTATACTTAATGTTCAAATGTAATTGTTGCAAGTATGTGGACCATTTCTAATGGAGATCATTTTGCAACTTTCCTTGTGTCTATATGAACTATAGGGGTTGGTGGTCTTTGTGGATGATTGTTTCCTTCCCCATAATGTAATGCTTCCATTGTCAGTAGACCTGAACAATGGAATGCATCTCTCTGTCATAGGTGGGATACTTTCATACTATGTCTGAAAGTGTCTCACTATGATATTCCACTATATGCCACTGCTGAGTAAGAATTGCACCAATAGCATAGTCAAAGGCATCTGTCTCAATCTCAAATGGTTGCTACAGGGTTGGTAATATGAGCACTAGTGTAGAGAAGAGGTGATGCTTTAACTCATCAAACACATTTTTTTGGGATTCAAACCAAAAGAACTTTTCTTTCGCTCCACCCTTGGGACTTGACTCAAAGGCCAAGTGATATGAGAGAATCCCAACACAAACCTGCGGTAGAAATTGGCAAGACACAAAAAGCTACAAAGCTCTATTAGAGTGGTTGGGGTTAGCCAACCCCGAATAACTTGTATATTTGTTGGGTCCACATGCACACCCTGCTCATCAATGATGTACCCCAGATATTGAACCTGCATCATACAAAAGGTACATTTATCCAAATTGGCAGAAAATTTTTGTTTTCGCAGGGTTTGGAGGACCTATCGAATATGGTTGAGGTGCTCTTCCCAAATCCGGTTGAAGATTAGGATGTCCAAATACATTACCATGAATGAGTTGGCGAAGGGTTGTAAGATGTCATCCATCAATCTCATGAAGGTTGCGGGGGCATTCGTCAACCCGAAAGGCGTGAAAAACCATTTGGAAAGGCCCTCCTTAGATTTGAAGATGGTATTCAACACATCAGAGGGTTCGATTGGTACCTGGTGATAACCGACTTCAATTCAACCTTTCTGAAATATTCCCCCCCTTGAGCTGGTCCAGAAGGCCATCAATTTGTGGGATTGGATAACTATTCTAGACAGTGATCTTATTCAGTGCCTGATAGTCAATACAAAGTCTCCAAGTCTTGTCCTTCTTCTATACCAACATGATTGGGGTCCCATAGTGTGATGAACTTGGCCTCATGTTCCCTTTCTGTAAAATCTCCTGAATCTACTTCTTGATTTCATCATTCTCTAGAACATAGAATTGCTAGATCAACCTGTTGGGTAGTGACATGCTTGGAGTTATATTGATGGTGTGCTGACCTGACAGTGTAGTGGTACCCCTGTGGGTGAGGTGAAGATGTCTAGATACTCCTCCACGACCTTGTCCATCTATTGTTTCCGTGCGAAGGAACCCTGTGTGGAGGCCGTGGATGTGGCCACAATCTTCTTCTTCCCTTGAGGGTGAATCATAAGGAAGATAAATTTCTCACTCTTGGAAGTGATCTTACTGCATTGCTTCATAGAGATAAAAGATATGGCGGTAGGTGGTGCTACCTCTAGTATCTTATATAACTTATTTTCCAAAGAAATAATAATAGTGCGATGTCTAGACTCATACACAACTTGATGCTTCCACAAGTATCATTTTCCTAATAATACATCTCAAACTTCAAGAGGAAAAACATCACACATTACCTCATCTGTGAAGGGATTGATGCAAAATGGAAGGTGGGACTGTTGGCTGACACAGAGATCTCGTCCTTGGTGAAGCCATCCAATGGTGTATGGTTGCAGGTGTGGTGTGATCGGTAGGCTCAACCACTTCACAACCTCTGCTGAAATGAGGTTCTTTTGGATTCTATTGTTGACAATAAACTGAAGCGGAGAACCATTAACCCACATCTATGAGTGGAAGAGTCGCTTCCCCTCCTCTGGATCATTGGGATCAATCTTCTAGATCTTGGTGGTGGCAATGATGGCACTGGGATCCACGTCAATAATATGCTTTGCTTTTTCATTCCCATTGTTGGGTTCTAACTCAAGGTTAGAACATGCATCTGATTCGGAAGCCTTCAACTCGGCCACTAGTGACTATTTGGATCGAAAAACACTTTTGTTGTGAGTGGGGCTCTTATGGAATTCACACAATTTCCCTGTGTCCTTCTTTTCATACTAGGTTTCCCATCATTCCTTAACATGGGGGGCAACTTTGAGAAGTGATAAAGTAATCTTTTCCCGATTATAAAAGTCATGAACCAAAAAATATCCTTCCAATAGAGTTGAAAATCTATCTACGATGTTTGCATCTATATGGCCTTCAAATATGGGAATGTAAAAGTTGACTTGTACCTTAAAGGAAGTGGTGCCTACAAAGTGGTTACTGGATGAAGTTGTGTCGCCTATGGGTAGTCGCTGAAGGATCTAGGAAAAGTTATCCATGATCGCATTCCTTCATTGTTTAAGGGATTCTTCGAGAAATATTCTGAAATGATCTCCTGCTCGCTCACCTTTCTTTTCTTCCACCATGGGAGGCCATCGGGGTTTGCGGTGCTGGTCTTGCAAAGGTCCAACTAGTTCAAGCCCTAACTCTTTATAATGTGACCTTGTTGGGGATATGCAAAGAAAAACAGAGAAACATAAAATGACTCTAATACCACTGATCCGAACTTATATACAATAATGAAACAAAATAAAGATACAAACATAAACACAGATATGCATCATAAATAAAACTTCATTTCATTAATATCAAAGAACTGAAATGTGCTTACATTCATAATGGAAATAAACTAGCTTGAGCCATGGTAACTTATCTCTAAGAAGAGATGTGGCGGCTACATGCCTTTGCACTATGTTACAATGAGGCTCAAGGTCCTTTTTATTATTGAACAACAAGAGAAACCCCTAAACAACCAAAACCCTAACCATGGGAGATGGAACGCCAAGAGTTTGTGGGGCCTGTGGGGGTTAGTTGGGCAACCAACTTCCCGAGGTTGTAACTTGGTCATATGATCTCTGTTTGCCGCGTACAATACCTCATTGGAAATATCTCTTTGAGTACTACAAGATTTGTAGCAATCCCTTACTTATGGTTATGGACTTGTTGTGGACCTGAAAAAATGTTGTTTAGGGTGTCAAAATAGCTCTGTAAGTTGAGGACTGGAAAAACGGCTAAAACAGTAAATGCTGCTATAAAGGGCAGATGAAACTAACTCGAGGTTTAGGTGGAATAGGAGGGTGTCCACCAATATCCAACTGGATCATTATAAGTACCAATAGACATAAAAGAGTGAGATCGAGAGTATGGTTTAAGAAATGCTATAGGTTAGCATCATTTAGCCTAGCTAAGGTTCTTTCTCTTCATTAGCAGTCATGTTTTACAAAAGGAAGGTTCATGTTATATATATATATATATATATATATATATATATATATATATATATATATATATATATATATATATATATATATATATATATATATGTATGTATGTATGTATGTATATATGTATATATGTATGTATGTATATATGTATATATGTATATATATATATATATATATATATATGTATGTATGTATGTATGTATGTATGTATGTATGTATGTATGTATATATATATATATATATATATATATATATATATATATATATATATAACTCATCAATATGACCATTAAATATAATTTCCATATTCCTATCATTGAAGAATTAGTAGATGAATTACAATGAGTAATTTTCTTTATCGACTTGAATCTTTATTTTTTATATCATCAAATTAGAATGAGGTTACAAGTTATCCCAGAAATATCCTTTAGAACCAATGAAGGTCATTATGACTTTGGATGATTCCACTGGACTTTACAAGTGCTCCTTAAACGTTTCAAAGCTTGGTGAATTCTTTTTTTTCAAACCCTTCCTTTGAAAATTAGTGTTAGTATTTTTTCAAGATATACTAATCTAAAACAAATCACAGGAAGAGCTTCTATAGCATTTTGAAATGGTATTAAAAATATTGAAGTATTAACAATTATATGCAAAGATACGCACATGTTCATTTGGGGTTCAAGATGTTCAATATTTGGGTCAAATTATTTTTATAAAGCCATTAAACTGAACCCCCCACAAAATTAAAGCTATGATGGAATGACCAATTTTAAAATAATTTAAGAATTCTAGAATGTTCTTATGACTAATGGGATAATTACATGTTTTTCAAGAATTATGATCCAATAATAGCACCTATAATTGCATTATTCCGAAAGGAGGCCTACATTTTCTTGGACTCAAGAAGAAACAAAATATTTTTAAGAACTTGGGGAGTCTATGCATTGGTATCTTATCTTGACCATATCAAACTTCACAAAAACCTTTATTGTGGAGTGTGGTCCCTTAGTCATTGGTGTAATTTTAATGAAATAAGGAAGACCCCTTTCCTTTGAAAGTAGCTAGCTTAAAGGAAATAACTTAAACCAATTTATGAGAGGCAAATTTTGGCCATATTGTACATAATTAAGAAATTTTATACTTGTTAACAGGAGGCCACTTCATAATAAAAATATATCATGGAAATCTATTGGACTTAATTCGAGTGGTTGGCCAAAATGTTTTTGTTCTCCCGACTATGGTCCAATTCCCACATTTGATATGTTGAGCTCATAATGAGAATTTATTTTAATGGTTTCAAGCCTTCTTTTCTAGGTAGTGCCTCTAGGAATGAAACATGTATATTTCTCATATGGAATATAAATATATTTCTCATGGAAAAATAAATAAATAAATATCACATAATCCTAAATTACTTCTTGGAAAAATGATTATCTTCATAAAGGGACAAAAATGGGTGAAAAATATTCTAGTTTATGACTTTGAATTTATCTACAAAATTGGAAAACAAAATGTGGTGGAAAATGATTTTTCAAGCAAAGAAGAAGACACAAATTGATTACTTTTTTATATTTCCATTCTATATTAATCTATTTTAGTTGAAGGCGCAAGAAAACAATGGAATTAATGTTAAAAGGCGTGAAAGGTTATTCAACAACTACAAGAGGACCCGAGTTCATTGTAGACAAATTTGTGTGAAAGAATGATTCATTATGGTATCATGATCACCTATACTTATGCAATAATTCCCTCCTCAAACAAAAGGTCCTTTTATAATTGTACACTTGTCTTATAGGTGTATATTCAAGGTTCATAAAAACTTACCACATGATTAAAAATGGTTTTTATAGAGAGGTTGTTAAACTAACGTTCAAAAAAATTTCATTGAAAGTTTAGTTTTGTAATAGAATAACAAAGAGACAATCAAGAACCTGATTTTTCTACAACCATTATTCATACCAAATTACCATTGAGAAGAGGACTCAATGGATTTTATTACAAGTGTACCAAAGTCTAAAGGAAACAATGTCATCATGGTAGTGGTAGATTCACTCACAAATTATGCCCTTTTTTCTCTCTTTTGCATCCTTTTAAGAAAATTAAAATAATTGTATTATTCATGGAAATAGTTAAAAACTGACATGGAATCCCCAATATCACTTGTGATTAAATGTCTAAAAGGGTATCTTCATTGATTTTCATATGATAATTAGACATAATGGGTCAAGTGGTTAACATTGGTAGAATGGTGATACATCATATCTTTCCATACTTCAAAATAGCTATCCCAATTTATAGTTCTTTATGTCAACCATTCTCCATCAAGCATACCACTCTTCAAAGGGAAATTTAATGTTCAAGTAGTGGAGGACTACATACATCAACAAAATGTTGTCCAACTATTGAAAGACAACTTGGATATATAAAAAGTAGGATTAAACAACAAGTAGATAATGTCACAACAAACAAAAATTTGAAATAGGGTATTAGGTATTTTTTATCCTACAACAATGCAAAGAGATGTTCATTTAACAAAAAAAATGGGACAATTAGCACCCAAATTCTATTGTTCTTAGAATATGTTGTAGGATTTGGCTTATTAGAGTTGTCCATCAAATGTGAGTTAAAGAATAATACAACATGAGAGAGTCTTTATAATAAATTTTTCAATATAATTTTAAGCTACTTTTAAGTATGTAAAACTATTATATTCCTTTAAACTATGATTCATGTTTGGATGTTATTTGAAATATTATTTGTAATTGGTTTTACAAGGAATTACATAAAAAAAACTTTAACCACATATTTTATTTTCATATATAAAATTTTATTAATTTTGGTTTCCATGGCTCACCAGAATAAAAAAAAAAATCAATTTATCACAAAAATGCATCTATGATTACAATCAAGACAATCATAATTTTTTGTTCTGTGTAATTTTTACTATTAACTATAATTATACACAATAAAATTTATGTATTACGTAGTATGGATATTTAAATAATTTATCATTTCAACTATAAATAGCAAAAAAAAATACTATTTTCAATTTTGAATAAATTTTTTTTAATAGTAAAACCATGTACAAATTTGACCAAAGACATATAATGTATTTCTACCATTTCTAGATTTATTAAATTCAAATATATGAACATTTTTAATTTCATAGTCATTCCATAAAATGCATAACCTTAATTATATAAATCAATAATACAGGTTTTAGTATCGCTAGCCAACTTGAAATGTTAGTATATTTTTCTTGGCATAAAACTATCGATTATTCAATTATTAATTGTTGGATGATCCAATAGCTGACCACCCTACCTATTCCAATGGTCACTATCATTTTCCATGAATTCTTATCCATAATGGGATCGTATAGAGAAGTGCATCTTTAATTATACAATTGAAAAATAAAGCCGATTGGCCTTTGAAGAATTCCCACTTCACAGTGAAATTCAACGGGCATTCACTTAGCATCACGACATTCATTCAACATTAGGGTGTAAACGGGTACCTTTATTAACATATAATGACAATGTTCTCAAATAAAATATAACTATTTTGGATTGAGAGCAGGTCACTTAAAGTTACAATATAATTGTGTTTTTGTCTATAAGATTTAATAGAAAGGTGTGTGTACACACACGTGCATGAGAGAGAATATTATCTTGGTTGAGGTGTCTTTACTTGTGATCTTCCTTAATGTTTACGTGGAAATACAACATTTAATAATGGTTATATGGAATTACAATGTTTCTAAAGAGTTATATCACAATACAAGATTTATGAAGGATTATATGACATTACAATATTGCTATAGGGTTATGTTGGATTTGTGATATTTCATAATGATTATGCTATATTGTGGTATTTATTTTGATTTTATTAGGTTGAATTATATATGTATTAATGGTTATGTTGTATTATTACATGTTAGAATTATTACATATGAAATTAATAAGAGTTATGTTGGATTTTGATATAATAGGGTTATATTTATTGCATTGTTGATATTGTTCCATTTATGTCAAATTGCTTCATTTTTCAATGGTTGTGTCATATTGTGACATTCATTAAGTTTTTTGTCAATTTGTATTGTTTTACATAAGTTTTTTTTGCTTTATAGCATTTATCAAGAGTCATATTGAACTATAACATTCATCAATAATTATGCTGTAGTGTAACTTTCTTGTTAAGTAAAATTATTTCAAATTACTTCGAATTACTTTCATGTTATAATGTAACTTTCATAGTTTTGTTGCATTATAATATTAATAAAAAACATATACATTATATTCAATGTATTTAAGATTTCCAAATTATCTAAGTGAACTACACATTTAACTTTATATATCATTAAAATAAATACACTATAACATGTTTCAAACTTATTCTATGTTTTTAAGCGCACTTGAAATTTGTAATTTGCATTACATGTATTATTAAAATAATCAAACTTAACACTATAACCACCCAATTTTTATATTGAGATGCATTCTATAGTCCATTATGAAAAAGATTTGTGATTTCCTTGTGTTCAAATTCATGTTGACACATGTCTCTTTTAAAATATAAATTAAATATCCTCTATAAGAAAAGAAAATATTGACATAATAATTAAAAAAAAAAAAGAATAACATAATTAATTAGTTCAATTAAAAGCATAAAACACAAATAATCTTTTTTTTTTTTTAACAACATCGTCTACTTGTATATTATAAAACTTGTGATTCAAATCTCTATTACAAGACGGGGGGAGTTCCGAGAGATGATATTCAAAATTGGGTTCGCGGACCCGTAGTTCTCTAGACTCCTCTTAACTACACTTAAAACTGAACATAAACGGCTATAATTCCTTACAAAAGATCCTCCTATCCAGCTATATCTGCAGTGCATGAGGATTAGGGAGAGTGTTGGGTAACCGAGTCGTCTGGGAGGGGTTCCCTCCTGCTCACTCTTGTTGAAGCTTCTCCTTGCTGACTTTCTGTTAAGGTGCGGAGATGATCTATTACTGCTTCCATGTGAATGCAGCGATCCTTGAGATCTTCAATGTCTTTTTTCCTCTTCTCCAACTTCTTTCTTTTGGAGTTTCTGTCCGCATGAAAGTCTTCAGTTAGTTCTTGCACCTGTTTCTTCAGGGCGTTTATCATAACCACATGAGCCTTGCACATGTGACAATCTCTGTTATTGAAGATGTTGTCCATTGGGTTCCTTGGTTGCTGCTGATTAGCTTGCTGGTTATTCTGTTCAGCCATCTTGCTAAGAGCAATGTCTGCTTTGTCAAATGCTGGTGAGTTGGGCAGCTTGCCGATTATATGGCTGGACTGATTGTCTGAGGCAGAGTGTAGTTGCGTGCGCTGATGCTGGATGTGGACACTGTTTGGAAAACAATCTCGATAGTTAGTTTTATAAAAACCACAGCTAAAAGAAGGAGAGTATACCCTGCGCAGCGAGAGGCCGGTTGTGTCTCCCTTCGAAGAGAAGTGCCGCTGATGACTGCTACACTGTGCTGAGGACTGCCGACGGATGTTGTCCGCTGAGAGGGTCTCGAAGTTTCTTTGGTCCTCAATGCTGGCCTTGCTGCTGTGAAGGAGACCGCCTTGGCCCTTCCACCGGTTCGAAAGAGCTCTCTGTATGTCTCTGAGGTTATGAAGAAATGTGAGGACCTTGGTGTGCCTACTGAGATTATAAAGGCTGAAGCGGGCTTTCTCCCACTCGTGCTTGGGAGAAGAGGATCTGATCGTGTCTGTCGAGAAAGGATTTGTGATGATATTTCTCAGTCCTTGAAATCTGCCGCAGGCATGGGTGCGATCCCGTCTTCTGTCAAATCCTGTTGTGTGTCTTGAGGAGCCCCTTTGGATTGCATCACTGCTCGGATCCTTAGACCGATTCCCCATCCTGATTATCCAGTTGTGGCAGTCGAGAGAGATTATGAGAGCAGAGGATCGTTGTTGCCCTGATCGATTATCTCGAGTTGGATGCCTGAGGTGACCTGTAGTCAGAAATATGAGGGACAAGAAATGACTAAGGGATATCGTGCACATAGATTTCTTCGTTCTCCCTCACCTGGCCCGTGGGTCTTCTTATGGCCTTGTTGGCCAACTCATCTGCTGTCGTGTTGTGTATTCTGAGGACGTGTTTATATGTCACCTTGCTCATACCCCTGACTTGTTCCAGAATTCTTTCCTTTATTCTGTTCAGTGCGCATTGCTTGAAGTTGTTCCCTGTGTTCATGGCTGCTATAAGGATGGCTGAGTCCCCCAACACGAGAAGGTCGTGAATGCCCATCTTCCATGCAATGGAGACCCCCAGAAAGAGGCTATATGCCTCTGCTTTGTTGTTTGACAAATTCCCCAAGCTCCATTCATAAGTGGCCATCGTTCTCCCTTGGGGGTCCCTTATTACTCCCCCTGCTCCAGCTATGCCTGGGTTGTTTTTAGAAGCCCCATCAAAGTGGAGCGTGTGCAGCTTTTGCCTTTGTATCCAATTGTTTACTTCCTCTTTTGTACCTCTAATCTTCCATTCCTTCTGTGCAGATCCTGTGATTATCTTGCGTTTTGGAATTACCTTATAATTGAATTTTTGTACCCAATCCTTCACCTGCTCTACTGTGTAGTTAGGGTCTGCATGTTGGATCCCATTTGCTTCGATGGTTTCCGTTGTAAGCGCAATAGTTTTAGCCAAAATACTTTGGACACTAGGCTTTTTATCTTTGAAAATGCTGGAGTTTCTGGCTAGCCATAACTGCCAGCAGAGGTTGGAAGGTATGCTGGACCAGAGTCTCTTGGCTAGGGACATGTTTTTGTTTGCGAAAGGGAAAAGTCTTCCCCAGCCTTTCTGAAGGAGAGGGATTTGATTTGGTAGTTCCCCAATCTCGAGAGGGCTGGTTATGAGCCTCCAGCAGGACGAGGCAATAGGGCACTCTATGAATAGATGGTTAAGACTTTCTTCCTCTTTCTTGCACATAAAGCAGATTGAGGGCCCCTGGATCCCCTTTTTTCTCAAGTTTTCTGCTGTGAGGAGCTTGCCATGGAGCAAGGTCCAATTGAAGAATTTGATCTTCGGTAGGCTCTCGATTTTCCAGACATTCTTATGATATTGCCAATTGTTTAAGACTGCTTGGTTTTGGAGCGCTTTATAGCCTTCCTTGACCGAATAATTGCCACCATTAGGATCCCATATGTAGCTGTCCTCTTTTTCTCTGCTTGAAGGCGCTGCTCCTGCCAATAAGAGTTTGAGGTTAGTCCAAAGTTCCTTTAAACCATCCGGTAGTTGTCTGATTTGCCATCCTTTCCATCTGTCCTGGTCCCAATTTGAGATGTCAAAGAGGTTTGTGAGATTTTTGTCCAGCATCCACTGCTGCAACGGCCTCAGGTGGAGGAGCTTTTCCTTGCCTTCCTGGCCCATTATTCTATCTCTCCATATGCTGGTTTGTTTCCCGTTGCCTGGGACTTTGGAGATGTGAGACTTGAGGAGAGGCAGAGTTTTCTTTATCAGCTTCCAGACCGGGGTGCAATGCCTTTCTATGATTGTGTCTGAGAGTATATTGCTGTTGCTTCCATTCAGGTACTTCCTTTTGAGGACCTCTACCCACCAGGTGCCCTTTTCAGTTAAAATTCTCCATATTAGCTTAAATCCCATTGCCAAGTTTGCAAGTCTAGGGACTCTAATTCCCAAGCCTCCTTTTTCAATGGGAAGGATGACTTTTTCCCATTTTACAAGGCTGAATTTCTTCGTTTATTGCTTTCCTCCCTTCCAAAGGAAGCTTCTGAGGATCAACTCCAAATGCTTGTGGATGCTTGAGGGGGCAAGCGTTATGGCGAATTGGTAGATAGGGAGGGCAGATAGGATGGATTTAATTAGGATAGATCTACCAGCCAGATTGAGCCAGTGCATCCCCCAACCTTGAAGCTTCCCTCTCATCTTCTCAACTAGTTTGACCCATACTTCACTTTTGATTGACTCTCTTGCAAGCGGAAGTCCTAAGTACATGAAGTATGACCAGCTCGGTTGGGCTGGGATTTCTAGAATCAGAGAGATTCTTTGAGTTATATATCTTGGGACATTCCATGTGTATATCTTGCATTTGTTGTTATTTAATTTACCCCCTGAGGCTTGTAGGAAGAGGTCCAGGATGGCCCTGAATCTCCTTGCCATAAGGCTAGAGGCTCCACCTATTAGCAGCGTGTCGTCTGCAAATAGGGAATGGTTGATCCCTTTAGCTCCTCTTATTATGTCCACTCCCGTTATTTCCTTCAGCCTTCTTTTGTTTTCCAGGTGTAGGCTTAAGGTTTCCGCCATGATGATATAGAGGAAGGGGGAGAGAGGGCAGCCCTGCCGCAATCCTCTAGTGCTTTTGAAAGCCCTGCAAGGCCTCCCATTGATTAGCGGGGCTGTCCAATTCTGAGAGACACATTCCATGACCTTGTTGATGAAGAGCCTTGAGACCCCAAATTTTGCAAGCACATTCTCCAAAAATGAGTGGTTTACCCTATCAAATGCGCTGGCCATGTCCAGCTTTATAATCATGCCTTTCTCCTTTCTAGCTATACTGCTGTGTATTGCCTCTTGTATCAAAATTACATTATCAGTAATGTGTCTCTTTGGGAGGAATCCACCTTGGTTGTCCGAAATAATTGAGGGTAGGATTTGTTTCAGCCTGTTTGCCAGAATCTTTGAGATTATTTTATAAGAGACATTGCATAGAGAGATAGGTCTGAACCTATCAAAGGATTGAGGGCTTGGCTCTTTAGGGATGAGGGCAAGAAACGAGGATTTAACGCTGCTGCCCAATTTGTTTTTTTTTTGGAAGTTTCTCACCATTCTGAGAAAATCTTTTTTTATGATTTCCCAATGAGTTTTATAGAAACTTACCGTGAAACCGTCCGGCCCTGGGGCTTTGTCGAGGGGCATGCTGTTGATGGACCATTCCACCTCTTCTGTGGATATCTCTTTGTCCAAATCGCAGTTCTGAGCTTCTGTAACCTTCTTTTCGATGATGTTGATGAAATCTGGGATATCTTCATACTGCGGATCAGCTAAGAGTAGCGTTTGGAAATGATTTGAGGCAGCGTCCTTTATTTCCTCACGATCTGTGATCTCTTTCTCATTGAAGGTTATCTTGCCTATATTATTTCCAGCTCTTCGAACCTTAAGACAGTTATGAAAGAACGATGTATTTTTGTCCCCCGAGTTGAGCCAGAGGCATCTGGACTTTTGCCTTAACTCTTCCTCTTCATTTCGATGCTGGTTGTATAAAGCTTTGTTTAGCTCACCTTCTATTCTTTGATCCTCCTCCGTTTCTTGTACTGTCTCCTTATCCTGGTTCCATTTCTCCAGATTTCGTTGCAGCTCGTTTTTTGCCCTCCTTTCCTCATTAGCATAGTTTCTCGCCCATTTTTTTATGGCCATCCTTAGTTGTTTAATTTTTGATTCCCATACAAAATGAGGAGATCCTATTATCTCAGTCCTCCATGTTTCTTTCACCAGGGATTTGAAATCCTCATTGGCATCCCAGACCTTGTTATATTTGAAGGGAAGCGGCCCCAGGTCCTCCTCTTTTTCTAAGTGCAGTGCCACAGGCTTGTGGTCCGAAGTGTATCCCTGTATGATTGAGCTGTGGATCCTTTGAAAGTTGATTGCAGCACTTTCTTGAACAAGAATTCTATCAAGTCTCTCTTTAATATTACTCCTTCCTGTCCTCTTATTTGACCACGTATATCGCCCATTTTGAGGAGGGATATCTATGAATTTGTGGGCTTGGATGATTTCCTCCAATTTGTCTCTGAATGGGTCTGTGAAATACTTCCCTCCTAGTTTTTCCTCTACGTTCCTAATTAGATTCAAGTCTCCTCCAAGGAAAATTTTCTCCCCTTGTGAGGTCTCTATGTCTGCTTTCAGAGAATCCCAACATTCGGCCTTGTCTCTGAAGTGGGGAGGTGCATACACATTGTAGATTGTGAGTTCCTCCTTCTGGTCTGTGCTTTGCATGTCGATTCTGATCCACCATCTGCTTTGGATGTTACTGATGAGAGTCCAGTTGCTTTTTTTCCATAATACTCCTATGCCTCCTGAAGCTCCTAAGGCGCTCGTGGCTATTCCTTCATACCTTCTGTTTTTTGAAATGCTGTGTTGAAATTCTTGGTCGCTGATTTTGGTCTCCTGGAGTAGGAGGAAGTCTGGTTGTTCTGATTTAATTAGATCTCGGACTGCGTTTGTCTTAAGGGAGGAGCCCATCCCCCTACAGTTCCAAGAGACCAAAATCATCATTTACCTGTTTTATTGTGGTTCCCGCTTTTGTCCTTCGCCTTCTCGCCAATTCCCCTGTTCTTGTCCAGATATGTATCTATTGGTTGTTGAGTTCCTGTGGTCATCTCTTTTGCTGCATTCTCATCTCTTATTTCCTTGTTTGACTTTCTTCCAGCTTTCCTTGGGGGATCCGTGGCTACAATGTTTTCCTTTGTTTTGTTTCTTGTTATGATCCTTTCCACTGTGTGAGGAGGGGAAGCCTGAGGTGGGGAGGAGGGGGGGGTTCTGATGCACTTGGGGGATGGAGGGGGAGATGAGGGTTCCTCTGGGGCTAGGGTTTCAAAAGGGTTGGAGGATGAGGGGATGAATTGGTCTATGCTTGCGGGGACAGAGGGGGGGGGAGGGGTTTCAGAGAGGGGTGCCTCTGGTTCTGGGGGAGGGTTTGATTTCTTTTTTTTCCTGACAACTTCCCATTCTTCCTCTTGGGATTCAGGGTTGGCGTTAGTTTCTGATCTAGCTTTAGAGCACCTATTTGCGAAATGACCATATTCATGACATACCTTACATTTGAAGGGGAGTTGCTCATAGTCCACCTGTTGAATATGCGTCCACTAATCCACTCTGAGTTTGACTGCTTCTGGTAGCCCTTTTCCCAAGTCCACTTCAACACAGATCCTAGCACATGCATGCATGTTTTCTTTTGGTTCCGATCTGTCCACATACTTTCCTATTGCGTTTCCGATTGCTCTAACTGATTCGTCTGCCCAGCAGTGGAGCGGCAGATGCGGAAGGCGAACCCAAACGGGGACTGCGTTGGGGACGTCCATTTCTGGGTCGAAGTCCGGGGTCCAGTGATTGAGATACAGACCTCTAGTGTCCATGAAGTATGGTCCATTCCTGAAAATTAGATTTCGGTCCTCAATTGTTTCGAAGAGGAAGGTGAAGAAGCCTCTTCCACAAAACCTTATCGCTATTTTCTCCTGAACCATGGCGTTCCAGTTTCTTTCCACCCAACGCTGAACCATTCTGGGGGAAGGCCATAACCCCGTGAACTGTCCAACCAGTCCACGTTCTGCCAAGGCAACAGCGGATCTCCTTGGAAGGGTTGGGGGGAGAGGGATTTCCGGGATTTCGTCAAGCTTCTTAATAAATTTTGTGGCAGTAGGTCGGATCCTTTCAGCATTGTTCTCTGGAATGAGTGTTGCAAAAGCTTTCTCCATGTCAGCTTGTCCAGATCCTGGAGAGCCCATCGTATCCGAGTAGCTCCAACGAAGACGGAAGGGAGGGGGAATGAGCAGGAGGCCCAGCAAGAAGAGAGGAGCGGGAGGCTGCCCGCAGGGGCAGCGCGAGCTGAAAGAGGCCGGCAGAAGGCCCAGAACGCAGGGGGGGCGGGTATAGGGTGGGAAGGCACGCAGCAGAGGCTGCGGCCCGGCAGCGGGCCTGCCAAAAGCTCAGGGCGCAGGGTTTCCAGCGGCGGGGGACTCCATCGCTCCAGCGCAGACTATTTGTGATTATTAAAACACAAATAATCTTATTATTACTAAATAAAATATAATATTTTTCTCTAATTTTATGTCATAAATAAAATATTTTGATATCTATGTTAAATAACACAATTTTATATTAACTTTAAATTTATTTGAGTACTAAAATTTATAAAAGCATAAATACTCTATTTCATAAATTTTTAAAATATAAATATACAAATATACCTGTGATCTTGACCATTAATTACACAACCACCTTAAAATTTTCAATTCTCGTTATAAACTATTAATTTAACTTTATATATAAATAAATACTATGATATGTCAATTGGAATTGGAATTTATATTATATGATTTAAAACCATCAAAATAAACACTTTGTTTGCCCAATACTTATTTATAGCGATAACTTTATAACTGTATTTACATTTTGTGGATTTGATGAAGCCGACACTCAATAGAGGTGCAAGACCAGAGTTGCAAACCTAGTTGACGATGAACAATTGATTGATTAAGATGGTAATCACAAGGTCGCGTCGAAACGGATGTGACACCATGTTTGGGCAATCATAAATATCATCAACCAAAGCAAACTGCTGGACACCATTGCATTACACATCATTGCAAATAACGAATTTCCTCGAAACAAATTTACGACATTATATATTTCAGTACCAAGTGTTGGAACAATGCTGCGATCAGCAGTTGAAGCCATCCTGTCTCTATGTTACAGGAGTGATCCGGTACCCAATTATGAATGTATCAAGAACGATTTTACAGTATGCGACGACGATGTTCTTGGTGAAGGACAACATGGAGTTGTGAAGAAGTGTGTTTGCAAAAAAACAGGACGAGAATATGGTTGCAAAGCTACACTCAACAGGGAAGCTGCACAGCGCGAGATATCGTTTCTCCGCCGTCTATCAGGACATCCACGAATCCTCGACCTCGTGTCTGCATACGAAGATGAACAGTTTATTTACATCATTACGGAGTTTTGTAATGGCGGAGATTTGCGTAATGTGATCGACCAAAAGGGTTTTCGTAGTGAGAGAGAAGCCGCTAAAATTATCAAATCTGTGGTAGAGGCTGTCGAGTACGCACACGCCAACAATATTGTCCATGGAGACGTAAAATCTGAAAATATATTGCTGTCTTGGGATTTGAATAATCGCAATTCCATTCCCTCGTGGAATGTTAAGCTCGCAGATTTTGATCACGCCGAAGAATATAAAGAAGGTAACAAAAAAATATAACCTTAACCTTCAATTTTTGTGTTGTTATAACAGCGATAGCATGATATTTCAATTTAGCGGTGACAATTTAGTGTTGAGAGAAGCTTCATTAATTCTCTTAAAATCTCTGTTTGTTTTGTTGGGTTTTAACTTTTCAGGGGAGATGATCTGTAATGATCGCGTTGGCAGTCTCTATTATGCAGCGCCCGAAAAACTGAGCGGTAGTTATTCCAAAGAGGCGGATATATGGAGCGCGGGAGTGGTGCTGTATTTTATTCTATGCGGACAACTTCCATTCGATGGGGATAGTATCTATCGTGTGTGTAGAAAAATACAGGGAACATCACCAAATGTTACCTCCAGTAGATGGAAGAACGTTTCCAGCTCTGCCAAGGATCTTGTTGTGGGGATGCTGGAGAAAAACCCCCACCAACGCCTCTCTGCACAACAAATATTGAGTAAGTAACTCCTTTTAACATCTTCCGTTCACTAACTCAATTCGTTACCAGAATTTTATGAAAGGCAATCAATTATATTGATGGATCCGAGTGAGATGCTAATAACTTGTTTCTTGAACAGATCACCCCTGGATTGTGAGTATGAACGACACAAAGAAAAATGGCAATCAATGAACCACTTCACTTTGAGATATTAACCTCGGCATTCTAAAATATTCATTGAATACGACCAGCAAATAATTGTTTAAATATTAGTAACTTGATAATTCGCATAAAAATAATTATAAGAAGAAATTCAATTATAACTTTCCACGAACCATTACATCAAGTGGTTTTTAACTCATCATAAACATGTACAAACATTATGTATTTTTCATTACATAGCGGTTTCCAATTTACTATGAACCGATACAAATTTATGCAAGCTTCATTCCACACAAAACATGACTCTAACAACTCTTTCCTTAGTGACAACTAACCTTGGGAGACCTACTCATTCATGAAATTTATATTGGAGATATTGTTGTATAATTGAGTTCATGAAATTTATATTGGAGATATTGTTGTATAATTGAGTTCATGAAATTTATATTGGAGATATTGTTGTATAATTGAGGGTTTGAACTTGTAAAATATCTTCAGCATAAAGTTGATTTTCGGCCATCCATTCACATCACTGACCACATTCTAATTTTATACGAAGATTTGATCTCTCTTTATTCCAATAATTACAATGGTCATGACTTGTAAGGCCACAATTTGTAGGTTCTAATATTTATCTTATACATGTCTTTCTTTTTCCACACCATTACAAATTTGTTCTTGCTTATGCATTTGATTTATAGTATTTCGAGTTGTAAATGACTCACTTGCTGTCAATGTTCCTCTTTTCACAAATTTGTTAGGAGCATTTCTTATTTGTCCTTCATTCTTTGCCCTTAATGATATTTGTATGGGATTTTGAATTCCTTGACCTATTTGGCATAGAGACTTCCCATCATAATCCATTTTGTTTACAAGTTTGGAACCAATCTGTTTTGTGTGATTGTTAAAGTTGCTTAATTCATCATCTTCAACTTTATTAAGATAAATTTTCAAATCTTTAGAATAAGAAAGAGATATATGTATGTCAACATTATCATCATCAATCAAATGAAAAGTATTTGTAGGACTATTAATCTTTTGAATGAGGTCACTAGTATCACAAAATTGTATCACACTTTACATATTAATTGTATCATACTTTATATACCCTAATTATTACTACTTGTTTACCAAATGATAATCACAATAAAGATAGGATGTTGGGTACAATTAATCATGCATCTATCTTTTAAATTTTTCCTAATTTCTAGCATAAATTACTATTTTTGGCATTTTTCGAGTCCCCAACTTCTGGAGTTTGAGGCCCTAAATGACATTTGTTTCGAAAATAGGGAAACCCATTGCCTGGGGTTTTGTTGTGTTATACAACAACCCCCCACCCTAATTTCAAATTTTACTTAATCTTATTCCTAGATACTAAATAGGAAATAGGGTCCCATTAATTTGTAAAAACCCAATAAAACCTTTACATAGAAATTAATTTCTTTATTTCTTGCTTTTAAATAAAAAGTGCTTCAAAATACTCTCTTAAAAAAATTAAGTATTGCAATCGCACGGATTTAAGGCCAAAAAATATTCAATTTAGATATTAGTGTAGTGATGTGATGTTACCGCATAATCCTAAATGTTAGGATTCTTAAAAAAATTCATCAGTGAACATGTGATTGTGATAAAATTATCGCATATTGAAACTTTGTGATGCGATAAGATTCTCGCATGTTACATATCACTAAAAACCATATGAAGCCACACTTGAAAACTTGTGATGTGATATATATTTATTGCATATCGCAATCCTAGTAGAGACAGGTAATACTCGCCTCGGGGAAATGAAATGTGATGTTAAAATATAAATAGAGTGGTAATAAAAAGAGAACATTATGCGAGCGAGCAAATAAGGATGTTTCCAACTTTATGTGCCAAGTCATCATAAATTACAATCACATAAATTCGAAATGCTTTTAGAACATGGCGCTTACACCTCCCGATATGCGATATGTGATGGCTCTTAGAATATTAAAATAATATATGTTGAAGTCACTCATCGCAAAATTGGAAAATTCATGGCACGTGTTCTAATTAGGTCTTGGGAAAACTACGACGTGATCTATTTATTGAAGCACTTAAGTTTGAAGTCGTTCAATATGGCAAGGCATTAAGAATAATAATGACTTCTGTCCTTCAAATATTTCGCCTTTCATGTTGATATCAATTCATAATACGAAATCTTTCGCACCAAATGCTCCTGCCCTGATTTTCGACTGTACTATTATTGCCACTACCTTTTCAAGCACTAGCTCCTATGAAAGTTTTAGTTTATCACTCTTCTTTGTTTCATATTTTTGTAGTTTGAATCTATAAGTATGCAGCCAGCCAAAAGGATAAAGAAAGCTCGAAAGGCGAAAGCAGCCGCTGTAGTGGGGAAAGGACAGGAAAAAATCGTGATAATCTCAGATACCACATGTTAGGGTTGCGAGAAGATTTCATGGGAAGGAATATATGATATGTTGGAAAGGGAAAAGCTAAAGGTAACAGAAGGACATGCAATGGCTGATGGACTTGCAGAGTCAAAAAATAAACTTGGTGATTTAACCGATTCTTTCCTTCACCGAATAGCGGCCCGCGCAAAGATTTTTCCATACAATGACATGGTAAAATGGGTAGTTGAAGGCATCAATATCATAGACAGGATGCTATTCACAACTGATGGAAGAATATTTGGGTCCTTTAAGCCTGAGGATTTGATAAAAATGTATCATTTGCCAGACCCTCAGAAGTGCTACAATAAATCATTCCTTGAAGCTTTCGTGAAGAAAATTAAGTAGAGACGAACCCCATCAAGCAATGGAGGCACTACCCTAACAAAAATGCATGAAAGATACGTTATGTATTCATTGGACTCTCTAGCATCTCCATATTGTTATGTTGTAGCAATGATGTGTAGATTATTTGGAAGCCCCAATTCTACAAAGTTTTCCGTTGAAATGGTTCCATTGATTGAAGCAGCATTGAAATATTATGTGATAGATTGGGCTACCATTTTATCAGATAAAATAGCCGTCCAAATTCTTGATTATAGGAGAAATAGGTTCATTACCACCCGAGTTGTTCCCCCATTCTATATGAGAGCATATATTATCAACACTGTTTGTTTTAACTCAGATTTTCTTATGGGATGGAAGTGGACTACCCAGGATCCGACCCCAATCCATATCCACCATAAAAGCCTATGGAAGTTTCAATATAAGAATCATTTTTATAAAATTTTCCATGTCTTCATTCTACCCATTCACAATGCCATTTTTTATAAACCAGCTCCTCGGTTGTCCGAGGACGCTATTGTTGATCTAACTTCAATCGGTAGTTGGTTTGGGGAAGAATTGTTTACATACATTAGGGTTTATAGTAGCATCACCAATCCTCATGTTCTTCCTCTATATGTCCCGGATAAACTATTGGCTAGGGAAATAACATGTTAGATTGTTGAAAAAGGGCTTACAAAAATCTCAAAGACGCCAAGAAACAGTTATGGCTTGCCTTTCTGATCTGTTGTGGTATCTATTCATTGCATGACTACAAACATGGACAAATTGAAGCCAAGAAAATAAGGGATCTAAACCTAGCTATTGTTCCCAAAAGGCAGTACAACCAAAAAAAGGTTGCTTATAATTTTAATACTCAGGTAAAGGTTAAGCAATTCATCCATGAAAAAGATGAATTTTATGACTTCTTCAGATCAGCTGAGACGTTCTCGCAAGTAAGTCACCTCGCAAAGACCAAGCTAGAACCAGAGAAAATGGATCAATTCATCCAATGTAGGATGCAAAGGCTTCAGACAACACCGCTGGACTTATTAAACACTACACTGGTCATCCATCAAACAGAACAAAGCACATAACAAGACATAGAGAAAACTTCTGGTGCAGCCGAGACAAGCAAGAAGGCTTATAAGAGCCCTATCCTAGGTTCTACTAACTTCTAATTCCTTCTGAAATTAAATGTGATAAGAGGTGATAACTTACCTACTTACACGACTTTTAAACAAATTTCTATCATTTACATTCTAATCAACATAAATTAAGGTGAATATTTCATTCTAATTAACTTTACAAGAGTAGTCTATGGAGGAATACCTGTACCGGTGGCTGATGGAGATACCTTTGACCTGCTGCTCCTGTTGAACGCTCCTCTTTACGGACCCAACCAGATTTACATCCCAGCCAACTAGGAAATAATCCCTAGTCCAAGAAACCTCCACAGGTTCCCTAGCCATCCGAGCCCAAGTCCAACCAGATGTAGTGCGTGTGTCCAAATGAAAGATCCAGACCAAGATAAAAATACTTCCCTCCTCTCAACAACCCAAGAAACCTCCACAAGTTCCTAAGGTCTCCAAAAACACAACAAGTCCAAACAATCACAACCAACCCCCACAATCATAAGCAAGAACCCCATCCCTCCTTTTCTTCCTTCCCCCTTCCCTTTTTATACCCTCCTTCCCTTCTCCATCTCAACCACCTCATTAATGTCATTAACTTCTCATCCATCCTTACAATTGACTTCTCCTCTCAAGTAAAGCTGGGAGTACATTTGGAAATGTGACATGAATATAAAATTGGGAATTTAATAGGAAAGGACCATGTATTCTCCCAAGTAAATATGAAAAGTACATTTGGGAATGTGAGGTGAATATATATATATTAATAATTAAATGGAGAGGACTATGTCTTCTCCCAAGTAAATGTGAGAGTACATTGGGGAATGTGAGATGTAATTACATGGAGAGAGCCATGTCTTCTCCTTAGTAAATGTGAGGGTACATTGGGTAATGTGAAATGAATATATATATTGATAATGAGATGGAGAGGACTGTCTTCTCCCAAGTAAATGTGAGGGTACATTGGGTAATGTGAAATGAATATATATATTGATAATGAGATGGGGAGGACTATGTATTCTCCCGAGTAGATGTGAGGGTACATTGGGTAATGTGAAATGAATATATATATTGATAATGAGATGGAGAGGACTATGTCTTCTCCCAAGTAAATGTGAGGGTACATTGGGGAATGTGAGATGAATACATATATTTTGAAATAATGGAAGGAGACCATATCCTACCTAATATTCAATTTGAGAAGGTAAGTGGGAAATTTGAATAATGGAAATCATGAATTTTATATTAGACCAATATTTCTCAATATTTTCAGATAATGTAAACATTAACAAAATTTGTAGGATAAGATTTAAGTGGGGCATTACATACATCCCTCCTACAGAAAACTTCGTCCCGAAGTTAGAAATGAAAAGGTGCAAGGAGTTTGAAAGCATAGCAACCAGAGAAAGTTATAGCAATAAAATCTGATAAGTCTGACAATGACATTTCTTCCCATCAAGAGTCTCCAACTGATCTATATCCTCCTATCCACCCTGGCCTACTTCCATTCCCACCCTATCCGTCCTCTGCTGCTTTATCAGTGGCAACGGCCATACTAACCACTAATAAACCGACATGGTGGAAGCGTCAAATACATTGACCTAACTTCCCCAGCAGGCAACTGGCAATCCTCATCACACGTCCAGGGGAGCGTGTCCACCACTGCCCTCCCACAATTCCAGGTTTCGAAGGATACACGGTGGGAAATGCCTCCGTCCCTCCTGCAGAACTAGGATCAATACCCTAATACAGACCACACTACAGCGTTGGTTGGACTTGTCATCGAATAATCCAGTCAGGTCATCTTTCCACTTGTCATTTGCATTTTACTCGTGTTATAAGAGTGCATATTAAGTAGATACCAAATGTAGTAAAATAATGTACATTATACCTTCCTCGTGGGATGTCTCGTCCTTCTCTCTTAGCTATCATATAGTTCTTTTTCCCCTGCAAGTTAGCTCTCAGTCATGCATTTATATAACAACAAGACATATAATCATCACATTATTAAGTCTAGTATCCATGTGTCAATCTGGGAATTCCCACTAAGTCATTCATTTAAATAAATCATATCCACTTTGAGCTATATATGAACCAAAATAATTCTGATAAGTTACACACTAGATAATCCATCACTAAGTGAGTCATACATGTAGTCCATATATCAACTATTTCTATCATCAATATCAAATTTATCAACTGATTCATATGAGTAGTTTTATGTGTCAAACCAAATGCATCAATATTACATAATGTTCATAAATGAATAACATGGAAATAGAATCTTAACATAGGTAGCTATCTAAGTCAAAATAGGCATCACAGATGCTCAAAAAGTGAGGGGTAGTCATGACGCATAGTCTCTGCATCCTCCCAGGTAGCAGATCCTGGGCTATACTTGTTCCACTGGACCTTAACTTGGTCCACTGTGCGATGTCTGAGTTGTCGAACCCTACGGTCCAATATGCGTAATGGTTCTACCATTATGGTTCCCATGTCCGAGACCTGCAAGTCCTGCCAATCCAGTTTGTGAGATTCATTAGAAACATAATGTCATAAAACAGACACATGAAAAACATCATGAGTTTTATGTAAATGGGGTGGCAGTACAAGACGATAGGCAACTTGTCCAATCTTCTCTTTGATCCTAAAAGGTCCTACGAACCAAGGTGACAATTTCCTCCCCTTCCCAAACCGGATGGTGCTTTTGTTGGGCCGGATATGAATAAAAACTTGGTCCCCTACTTCATAACTGCGATCAATCCTATGTGAATCAACATAACTCTTCTGTTTATACTGTGCTTCCTTTAACCTTTGTCGAACCTGCTTAACCTGTTCCTCCATTTCTTGAACTAATTCTGGGCCAACTATCACTCGGTCCTCCAAATTTTCCCAACTCAACAGCATCTTGCAAGGTCTTCCATATAGAGCTTGATAAGGAGGCATCCCGATTGAACTGTGATAACTGTTATTATAGGCAAACTCTACCAATGGTAAGTACCTTTTCCACTGAGTCTGATTATCCATGACGTACATCCTAAGCATGTCCTCCAGAACCTGATTTACTCTTTCAGCCTGCCCATCTGTGTCTGGATGATATGCAGTGCTTAGGTTTAACTGAGTTCCCAGTGCTGACTGCAAACTTTTCCAAAACCTAGATGTAAATTGGGAGTCTCTATTAGAAATGATCTTTATGGGCAATCCATGCAATCGAATAACTTCATTGACAAAAAATCGTGCCACATTTGTAACATCGTAAGTGTCCCTTACTGGGATGAAATGGGCATTTTTGGTCAATTTATCAACTATAACCAATATAGCATTGTGCCTCTGGGAAGTGAGTGGCAAACCCACCACAAAATCCATGGAAATTACTTCCCATTTAGATGTAGGGATGTCATGAGGTTGTAGGAGTCCTGCTGGATGGCGATGATAAGCCTTCACTCGCTGACATTCAAGACAATTGGCGACAAACTGGATTATGTCATGCTTCATGCTTGCCTGAAAGAAGTGTTTCCTTGTGTCTGCGTACATCTTATTTACCCCAGGATGTGCACAATAGAGTGCTCTATGAGACTCTCTGAGGATGGTTTCTCTTATACCCCCTTCCTTAGGTACGTACATTCTCCCTTGGAATCTCAATAACCCATCTGGTTCAAGGACATATCTTTCAAGCTTTGGTTCTATTTGTTTCCCATTCTGGATAGCTGAGATGACTTTTAGATACCAACTATCTTCAAAGAGTTTCTCCAATATCTGCTCCCTTAAATTTATCTTTAAGGCTACTATGGAGAAAGTTCGTGGCCTCCTGCTTAGTGCATCTGCCACTACATTCTCCTTTCCCTTCAGATGTATGAGATTCCAAAATCATACTCACTCATGAATTCACCCCATTGACTTTGTCTGGCGTTCAAATACCTTTGAGTGAAGAGATGCTTTAAGCTTTGATGATCTGTTCTTAACTCAAATCTTCTCCCAATGAGGTAGTGTCTCCATAGCTTCAAGGCTAACATTACTGCTGCCAATTCTAAGTCGTGGGTAGCATATAACTCTTCATGCTTCTTTCATTTTCTAGAAGCGTAAGCTATTACCTCGTCTTCTTGCATCAATACTGCACCCAATCCCTGTGCTGAAGCATCGATGCAGATAGTGAAGTCTTTTCTCATGTCTGGTACTTGAAGGATCGGTGCACTAGTTAGTAACCTCTTCAGAACTGTGAATGCAATGTCACATTCATTTTTTCATTCATACCTAACCCCCTTTCACTGTAATGTGGTGATGAGTTTTGTAATCCTTGAAAACCCTTCCACAAACCTGCGATAATACCCAGCTATCCCCATAAAACTACGTACCTCATGGGCATTTTTTGGTATTGGCCAATCCATTATGGCCTTCACGTTTTCTGGGTCAACTAAAATCCCTTCTCCTGAAATGATGTGCCCAAGGTAATGGACTTCTTCTGAAAAAAGGAACACTTTGACAATTTCCCATACAATTGATTTTCCCTTAAACAAGTCAATACTACCCTTAGGTGCTTTTCATGCTCCTTTTCATTCTTGGAATATATAAGAATGTCATCAAGGAAGACTTGCATGAATTGGTCCAAATACTTCCTGAACACACCATTCATGGGGCTCATGAATACTGCTGGTGCATTGGTTAAATCGAATGGAACAACTACGAACTCATAGTGCCCAAACCAAGTTCGAAATGTAGTTTTTGAGATATCTTCCTCCTTTATCCTCAATTGGTGGTACCCATATCGTAGATTGATTTTTGAGAAGACTGTTGCCCCCTTCATTTGATCAAATAAGTTATCTATTCGAGGTATTGGGTACCTATTCTTTATCGTGGCTCTGTTTAAGTCTCTATAATCTAGCATAGCTGCAAGGAACCATCCTTCTTCTTGGCAAAAATTACTGGTGCACCCCAAGGGGAAATACTATGTCTAATCAATCCCAAGTCTAAGAGCTCCTTTAATTGCATCTGCAACTCACAAAGCTCTGGAGTTGTCATCGTATAGGGTTTCTTAGATATTGGTTCTGCACCTAGTTTTAGTTCAATGGTGAAATCAATCTCTCTTAAAGGTGGTAATCCAGGCAATTCCTTTGGAAAAACATCCTTGAATTCTGCCAAAACTGGATGTTGATCCAGGGAAGGTCCCTTCTGGTCACTTACAGTCTTGACCAAATACAGTTTGCAACCTTTTTTGAGACAATGTTTTACCTTCATCATGGATATGAACCGTAGGGACACTCCCCTCTTGATTCCACAAATCTCCATTGGCCTACCTTCATCATCTAAACAAATCACCTTCTTCTTGAAACAATCTACCAAAGCTCGATGAGCTTCTAGCCAGTCCATTCCAACAATTAAATCATACGTTCCTAATTCTGTGACGTATGCCTTCAACTTAGTCATACACACCCCGATTTTTACCTGACATTGGTCAACACTAGGCCCTACTGCTTGTTTTATTCCATAAGCCATCTCAACTTGTTTAAAGTCATTGTGCTCATAAGCTGCCAACCCACATTTTTCTAATGCAACAGGTGAAATGAAACTATCTGTAGCACCAGAGTCAAACAAAATTGTAACTTTTACTTTGTTTATCATACCTGAGGTTTCTACCACGGTAGACTGGTGTTCAACTTGCTGATTTTCAACTGCGGCATAGATTCGGTGGTGGCTACCTTCTCTCCCGTTGGTTCTTTTCCCTCTCTTCTGTTGTTACTGGTTCGAAACTTTGGGCAATCCTTCTGGTAATGAGGTCCTCCGCATCCCCAACAAGTGATGCGCGGTGGACCTTGAACTGAATGTTGTGGAGTTCTCTGGAAAGAGTTTCTTCCCCTGGAACCCCTGCCCCCACTTTCTGTTCCTTGCCTATGACTTTGATTTGTATGTGCCCTTGAAGCTGTGGGTGAAGCTGCACTAGAAACCATTGAAATTCCTACTGTTGGTGTTCTAGGTATAACCCTGTTTCCATATGGTGGTGGCCTCTGACTTCCCCCCCTTTGGAAGGTACGAGGGGCCTTCCTCATAAACCCTATTTGACGTGGAAATATGGCTCTGCCTTCACCCTTAAAGTCTAGGTGTTCTTCGACATAACGAGCCTGTTATACAACTTCTGCAACTGAGGATGGTTTCCACATCCGCACCATTGCCCTAATCTTAGGTCTCAATCCATACATAAAAATATCTACTTGACACTAGTCAGTATCCATGTAGGAGACATACTTGACCAATTCCATAAATCGGATTTCATATTCTTCTACAGTATGACCTCCCTCCATCAGGGAATGGAAGGCTCCTACTTATTGTTCTTCATAATACGTTGGCAGGTACTTCTTCCTGAACCTCTCCTCAAACAATTCCCAAGTTACTGTGTCTGGAGTGAGGTGTAGTTGACGCTCGAAGTTACTCCACCAAGAGCACTATCTCTGAGTTGGAATATTGCTATTTTGGCTTTGGAATTGTAATTGTAATCCCTTAGTGCAAAACACCTTCCCATCCCCTCTAACCAGGCTTCTGCACGGTCACTGGCATGACCTCCTGCAAATTCTGGGAGTTTAATCTTCTGGAGCTCCCTAGTAATGTCCTCAATTGGAGGTCTTCTATCATAATCTCTAGATCCCTCGGGGTTCCCTAATCCTGAAGAAGGGTGTTCCACTTCCATTTCATTTGTTTGGCGCCCTCTTAAGGTTTCATTAATTGCTTCTAAGGAACGCAGGATGAGAGTCAATTCTGGTAAAGGTAATGGATTATTTGAAGGAGGTCCTTGTGAAGACTCTCCAGGCCCTTAATTTCTTCGCATCCTCACCATTTTGTTTTGCTCAAAACCTGTACGATATCTAAGACTTATTAGCACTATTCCTAACATTTTCTACCACACTTTAGATAGTCCATAGAGAAACCAAGCAATAGATCAATTCAAGTTATGCCAAGTTTTGATGCCCTAACAACTGACATGACCAAGTTTATTTTTGAGAAACTAGGGTTTGATGTCCTAACTACTAGCATGATTAGGTTTATTTTGAGAAACAAGGGTTTGATGTTATAGCTAATAGCATATTATTATATGTTTGTGTGCAATAACAAATGTTTATCTATTGATATATTTGATATCATCAAATTGTGATTTTATTTTTTTTTTGAAATTTCATGAACCGTTTTTTTTCTTTTTAACAAAGATTAATGATAATTAGCATCATTGTATGATTATGTAAAAGTCCCATTTAATTTATGTTAAATTATGAATTCGCATGTGAATACATTTGAAAATTATCCACTATATGGTCAATAAAATTAGAAATGTCTTTCACACAAAATGTGTACAATTAAATCACATTTCATATAATGCAAATCAATCTCAAACGCAGCTTATCATGGACTACTCCCAGGAGAATTAAAAAGATTAAATAGGTAAACTATCATGTAGAGACGTTATCAAGGATGAATAACCGCAAAACAGTTTCACACAGGCCACTCTTAAGAAGGCTAAAGAAGGTTAAAATGTAGGCTATGCTGTAGATATTATGCCAAAGACCAACAAGGCCTGCCAGTACGATGCCCTAATGAGAACATATCTACCCAAATTTAAAATTCAAGATGACCAGTGAAAAGTGAAATGGGAGTTCTCTTAATTCCCCAAACAGGATCAATGGGACATCATTGAAAATAGAGTAAACAAGATTTATACAGATCTATATACCTGTATATAATATATTATTTGTTCCATGATGGAATTTCTTATATACTAGATATTCCGAGTATTCTGCTCAGTATACATACTTTGTTCATTACATAAGTAGAGGCTGTTATAGTTTTGTAACCATATTCTTAAAATTGTAACACTAAAATCACAAAAGAGGAAAAATATAGCATCTACTTGGATCCTGAAAGGATCTTTTTGCTGAATTATTCTACGTAGGATTTCTATCTAAAGCCATCAACCAAGTGATAGCATAAATTTTGAGCCAAATTGCTTGATTATAAATTTGATTCAAAATTCTTCTTGTGGGTTGTATATCTAAGTCATTTTACTCTGAATCCCATGCCTTTTTCTTGTCGAAATTGACCAGCAAAAGCAGAAAACCAAATCAGTTACCTGGAAACACAGTCAATATACTCTCCTTGATATAAATTAAGCAAAACCATACTTTGGTCTAGAGCAAGCCATGCTCAAAGAGAAGGTCAAATATAGAAGTGTCCATTCTCCTTAACAGAATCAACTACTTTGGCTCTACTTTGCTCTACACGTCTAATAATTATTTGTGCTAATGATTCAACCCAATTATTGGATCAATGTCTGGTTTTTACTATTAACCCTCCATGATAAAAAAAAAACAGTTATCAACTTATTTCCTCTAATAACATTCAATCATTGGAACCTCCTTTAAATAATTAACCATATTTGAGAATGATATGCTGAGATTGGTTTGCATAACATTTTGAAGTTGAAATAGAATTCCATAGCATCACATTTCCTTCACATAATGTCCTAACAACTGAGCCCCCAGAACCTTACTCTTTTCTTGGAAACACTTCATCTCATGCCAACAGTGACAACCTATATTCTAAGAAGTTCAATTACACAAGAAACTCCTCATCACCTTTTGTAAAGTTGTTAAAGCACCCTGTGGAGCTGCCACAATAGAACATCGATGACTTGGAAAATAATGCCAAAACTGATCTTATCATTTTTATTCTGAATAAAAAGCCTCCTTCAGTTGTCTTAAGAATATGTACATAAACTGTATTTTATACAAAAAAGAGCACGTCATGCATGCAGCCTCCACAAGCACCGTTAGAAATCAAAATCAGGCTGGCTATCTACCAAAATGCTCAAAGGTCTAAACCAATGTTGCAAAATATTGGCATGTTGTTCTAGTTATTTTTATGCACATGTATCCACCCTCCATCATTTTCAGTATTGACTTATGAACTACTCTGAACTTGGTTTTCCTATGGATCAGGAGTCGCCATGTGGTGGGCTGAGACAATAAAGGGTATTCATGGATTTTGAGGTTTGGACTTTGTCAATGGAATCAAGTGTTTGGCATGTTGATATACCTGAGTAGTTGATTAATCATCCTGTCACTCATCTCAATAAGGACAAACTCAGTCAAATCTTTTGGCAGAGTAACATGAAGCTAGACCCTCTTCTGTGTTATAGGGTTAAAAAAAAAACATGCATGTTCATGACAAATGAAGCCTACAATTGGTGTAGAAAACTTTAGAATTGCATGGGGAGGCCGGGGCATTTAACCCACACAAAATAAGAAACCTATGCATTCTGGTCTGTCGAAAGGCCCTCATATCACCAAGAAAAGGCAACTAATGTATTCTTTCACTCCCAAGGTCCACGAGTAATAACCTCATAAACACAGACTTTCTCGGTAAATTGAAAGAGGAAGAAGCCTGTAATTGGGCTCCTGTTATGAGTGCAACACCATATATAATAATACATATACAAGATATATCTATATATATATATATATATATATATATATATATATATATATATATATATATAGATATATATATAGATATAGATATAGATATAGATATAGATATATATGCATATATACATATGAGCTTGTAGATCTCTTTTACCCAATGCCTAATAACAGTTTTGGGTTGGCCTCTACCCACAAAATATCCCAAATTTTTTGTTCCTTAAATGGAATTATGGAACACATGCCTTTTTCCTATTTAGTGGTAATGATATCATTGGGAGGTTCTTCAGAATCAGGATTACGTTGTGGTAGACCTTGCCTTGAACTTCCTCGGTGCTTTGAGCTGCATAATTTCTATTCTCAGGGTTGCAATGAATCTTCTACCAGGCAGAGGGGATTGTATTTATGATTCCATAAGGCCTTGTGTAGAAGCCAATGGGCCAGTCTGGCCAGCTAAGGCTCAATGAATATGGGCAAGACAGTGAGTGAATGTGACAGAGATACATTATTCAAATTAAAGAGAAACGTAAACACTTTAGAGTTTCTCATTTGCAATCTCCCTACAACAGTTAGCCACGGATAATACCAATTTTGAAGATGTGTCAAAGCCTAGATTTTGAAGGTATTAAATCCGCTATTGAATATGGAGAGAAAAAAAAACCAACAACCCAAAAGAGACAGTTTCCAGCACTCATATGGAGATTTGTAGGCTCAAGTTGAAGATGAAGCAGTAACTTTTATGAGGAGTGGACGGATTTGGAAAAGGGTGAACTTTCACCTGCAATCACCATCATGGACACCGACAAGACATATCCAAGCAAACTGTAACAATTTCCAGTGTGCCAACAGCTATCATCTCAGCCCAAAAGACATCAGGGGGCCCAGATTTATTGTCTAGATCACAGTTGAATATAGATGAGACATCTTTTGTTGCTTCCCCTGAATCTAAAGGTGACAAAGAAGCAGCAAGCTAAGAAAATATTGTTTCCAGCACACTGTCTGGGGATGATGAAATCAATATGTGAAAAGATATTCCTTGCCCTATATTTAAAGACAATGAAGCAACTTTCAATGAAAACATTTCCAGCCTTCCATTCGAAAGTGATGAAACTAGCATTGGAAAGGAAGTTTGTAGTCTTCCCGTTGAGAAAGATCGCCAAGTTCTCGAAAAGGGACTGCTTGCAGTTTAGGTTGGCATTATGGATATAACTGGATTTTTTTTTTTGCACAACTAGATACTGTTTCTAACCCTCGCACTAACCAAATCAAATCTGGTAGCAGTGGTAATCAAACTATTATTAAAGAAGGTGGTTGATTGGCTTTCAACATATACATCTGCAGGACCTGTCGAAGGAGGAGTTTACTGCGGAGATTGCTATCAAGGTAGGAGTTTGCATGTGCAATATGCAAAGAGATGGACATTTGTGTTTCTGTGGCTTTGCTTTCTGTCCGAGGACTTGGCAGAATAGATTGCTGTCACAGCAGGAGTCTGCAGAGGATATTGTTGTAGCGAGTAATTGCAGTGGAAGAAGGAAATTGCTATCTGAAAGAGGAATTTGAGGATTCTGATATTTAAATATCAATTGGGTTTCAAAGCGTTAGAAACCCACAGGATGAGAGGAGAAAAAAAACATAACAGCAATATATATGCATGCGGTGAATGCTAGCATTCTATAGGCAGTGGGGGTGCAAGCAGCTGTCCCGGTTTCAAATCCTCAGACGGACAGACGTTAGCTAAGTAGAGTGTCGCCAAACATACATTCAATCCGAGATCGATTTCTGGGGACCTTTGCAAAGATATTACAGAAAGGGTATTCTATAATGAGGGTAGTAAGAGGGCATTCATCATCAGGCATAGCAACTGTGTGTGTGGTATTTGTTGCGTGCCTTGCCCTGCTGCTGAGTGATGGGGTGAATGGATAGCTAAGTTCCGACTAGGTGTCTGAGCTGAGCTCCTCAAGGGATGGATGGTTTGATCTTGGGATAGAATCCTCCTCTGCAACCAAAATGTGCGATGAAGAAAGATGGGGAGAGTGTGGTGCTACTGTTGATGAGGAAAATGAAAATGTAGGCCATGGGAGGCCTATGAGGCGAATCCGATATTACATCATTTATGGGGCCTTAGCCGCAAATCAAATCCCGTGCCCTCCACAGTCTGGGAGATCGTATTACACTCGCAACTGTTACAGAACCGCAGAGCATGTATTGCAATCACTCGCTGCTTTAGAGACACTAGCTAATAAGCTAAACAAAGTCCTCAATATATGGCTCGATCAGCTTCTTGGGTTGTATGCTTTGCACCAAAATATATGCATGCATTTTCTCTCTGATGATTTGCTATGTTATTTTTTTATCACAATGGGTGATATGTCGTTTGTTTGCAACTGACAAGGTCTGGAATTTTGCATTGTGATTTTCAATTGAAACGCTGAAATATCATCATTGTAAACATCCTTAAAACGTGTCTAAATTTATTTCAATAAAAATATCCATGGAAATGTCATAGAGATAATAATCACCGTTTAGCTCCTACTTTAGGAGTATGGCTCATCTACCATATACCTATTTTGGACACTTTTGATTTTCTAATTTTCTATATTTTCAACTATTTAGTAAGAAATTTGATTATGGAACATCTATTTAGTGGGCTTTCGGTCCAGATTTTGAACCAAAGCTCTGATACCATGTGTAAGAGCCCTATCCTAGGGTCTACTAACTTCTAATTTCCTCGGAAATTAAATATGATAAGAGGCAATAACTTACCTACTTACACGACTTTTAAACAATTTTTTATCATTTACATTATAATCAACATAAATTAAGGTGAATTTTCATTCTAATTAACTTTACAAGAGTAGTCTATGGAGGAATACCTGTACCGGTGCCTGATGGAGATACCTTTGTCCTGCTGCTCCTGTTGAACACTCCTCTTTATGGACCCAACTGGATTTAACTCCCAGCCAACTAGGAAATAATCCCTAGCCCAGGAAACCTCCACAGGTTCCCTAGCCCTCCGAGCCCAAGTCCAGCCAGATGTAGTGTGTGTGTCCAAATGAAAGATCCAGACCAAGGTAACAATACTTCCCTCCTCTCAACAACCCAAGAAACTTCCACATGTTCCTAAGGTCTCCAAAAACACAACAAGTCCAAACAATCACAATCAACCCCCACAATCATAAGCAAGAACCCCATCCCTCCTTTTCTTCCTTCCCCCTTCCCTTTTTATACCCTCCTTCCCTTCTCCATCTCAACCACCTCTCATTAATGTCATTAACTTCTCATCCATCCTTACAATTGACTTCTCTTCTCCCAAGTAAAGTTGGGAATACATTTGGAAATGTGACATGGATATAAAATTGGGAATTAATGGGAAAGGACCATGTCTTCTCCCAAGTAAATTTGAAAAGTACATTTGGGAATGTGAGGTGAATATATATATTGATAATTAAATGGAGAGAACTATGTCTTCTCCCAAGTAAATGTGAGAGTACATTGGGGAATATGAGATGTAATTACATGGAGAGGACCATGTCTTCTCCTTAGTAAATGTGAGGGTACATTGGGTAATGTGAAATGAATATATATATATATTGATAATGATATGGAGAAGACTATGTCTTATCCCAAGTAAATGTGAGGGTACATTGGGTAATGTGAAATGAATAAATATATTGATAATGAGATGGAGAGGATTGTGTCTTCTCCCAAGTAAATGTGAGGGTACATTGGGTAATGTGAAATGAATATATATATATATATATATATATATATATATATATATATATTGATAATGAGATGGAGAGGACTATTTCTTCTCCCAAGTAAATGTGAGGGTACATTGGGTAATGTGAAATATATATATATATATATATATATATATATATATTGATAATGAGATGGATAGGACTATGTCTTCTCCCAAGTAAATATGAGGGTACATTGGGGAATGTGAGATGCATACATATATTTTGAAATAATGGAAGGAGACCATATCCTACCTAATATTCAATTTGAGAAGGTAAGTGGGGAATTTGAATATTGGAAATCATGAATTTTATATTAGACCAATATTTCTCAATATTTTCAGATAATGTAAACATTAACAAAATTTGTAGGATAAGATTTAAGTGGGGCATTACAGGGCTAGTGAATAGTTGGATACAGATGTTCACATTGATCTGGTATTGATGAAAGAATGGGAACAGTTTGATCAACATATTAAGGGTTAAAGTGGTACCCTAACTGTTATCACACCACAATCTCCCTTAAGACAATAGCCCCTGATTCAAGATCCTGTGGTTGAAAAGGAATCCAACAAAGACTCAGCTATAAGAGAAGTTGAGATAATCCCTAAGCATCTTGCATCATAGATTATATTGAATAATGAGGAAATCCCACTGTTGGATGTGTTTTATAGCCCTAAATACAGGGTTGTAGTCAAAAGGCAGAGTCCAAGAAGAGGAAAATAGACCAAGTATTGGCAACAACCCCTCAAGATGAATACATGAATGTCATTTGGAAAGATTCAAAATTTGATCCCTCCGAGGACTTGACCAAATTATCACTTGTGATTAAATGTCTAAAAGGGTATCTTCATTGATTTTCATATGATAAATAGACATAATGGGTCAAGTGGTTAACATTGGTAGAATGGTGATACATCATATCTTTCCATACTTCAAAATAGCTATCCCAATTTATAGTTCTTTATGTCAACCATTCTCCATCAAGCATACCACTCTTCAAAGGGAAATTTAATGTTCAAGTAGTGGAGGACTACATACATGAACAAAATGTTGTCCAACTATTGAAAGACAACTTGGATATATAAAAAGTAGAATTAAACAACAAGTAGATAATGTCACAACAAACAAAAATTTGAAATAGGGTATTAGGTATTTTTTATCCTACAACAATGCAAAGAGATGTTCATTTAACAAAAAAAATGGGACAATTAGCACCCAAATTCTATTGTTCTTAGAATATGTTGCGGGATTTGGCTTATTAGAGTTGTCCATCAAATGTGAGTTAAAGAATAATACAACATGAGAGAGTCTTTATAATAAATTTATCAATATAATTTTAAGCTACTTTTAAGTATGTAAAACTATTATATTCCTTTAAACTATGATTCATGTTTGGATGTTATTTGAAATATTATTTGTAATTGGTTTTACAAGGAATTACATAAAAAAAACTTTAACCACATATTTTATTTTCATATATAAAATTTTATTAATTTTGGTTTCCACGGCTCACCAGAATAAAAAAGAAAATCAATTTATCACAAAAATGCATCTATGGTTACAATCAAAACAATCATAATTTTTTGTTGTATGTAATTTTTACTATTAACTATAATTATACACAATAAAATTTATGTATTACATAGTATGGATATTTAAATAATTTATCATTTCAACTCTAAATAGCAAAAAAAACACTATTTTCAATTTTGAATAATTTTTTTTTAATAGTAAAACGATGTACAAATTTGACCAAAAACATATAATGTATTTCTACCATTTCTAGATTTATTAAATTCAAATATATGAACATTTTTAATTTCATAGTCATTCCATAAAATGCATAACCTTAATTATATAAATCAATAATACAGGTTTTAGTATCGCTAGCCAAATTTTCATTGAGAACTTGAAATGTTAGTATATTTTTCTTGGCATAAAACTATCGATTATTCAATTATTAATTGTTGGATGATCCAATAGCTGACCACTCTACCTATTCCAATGGTCACTATCATTTTCCATGAATCCTTATCCATAATGGGATGGTATAGAGAAGTGCATCTTTAATTATACAATTGAAAAATAAAGCCGATTGGCCTTTGAAGAATTCCCACTTCACAGTGAAATTCAACGGGCATTCACTTAGCATCACGACATTCATTCAACATTAGGGTGTAAACGGGTACCTTTATTAACATATAATGACAATGTTCAAAAATAAAATATAACTATTTTGGATTGAGAGCAGGTCACTTAAAGTTATGATATAATTTTGTTTTTGTCTATAAGATTTAATAGAAAGGTGTGTGTACACACACGTGCATGAGAGAGAATATTATCTTGGTTGAGTTGTCTTTACTTGTGATCTTTCTTAATGTTTACGTGGAAATACAACATTTAATAATGGTTATATGGAATTACAATGTTTCTAAAGAGTTATATCACAATACAAGATTTATGAAGGATTATATGACATTACAATATTGCTATAGGGTTATGTTGGGTTATGTTGGATTTCTGATATTTCATAATGATTATGCTATACTGTGGTATTTATTTTGATTTTATTAGGTTGAATTATATATGTATTAATGGTTATGTTGTATTATTATATTTATTTTTATTCATATTGAATTATTACATTTTTTTGGTTATTATGTCATAATATGAAATTAATAAGGGTTAGGTTGGATTTTGATATAATATGGTTATATTTATTGCAGTGTTGATATTATTCCACTTATGTCAAATTGCTTCATTTCTCAATGGTTGTGTCATATTGTGACATTCATTAAGTTTTTTGTCAATTTGCATTGTTTTACATAAGTTTTTTTGCATTATAGCATTTATCAAGAGTCATATTGAACTATAACATTCATCAATAATTATGTTGTAGTGTAACTTTCTTGTTAACTAAAATTATTTCAAATTACTTCGAATTACTTTCATGTTATAATGTAACTTTCATAGTTTTGTTACATTATAATATTAATAAAAAACATATACATTATATTCAATGTATTTAAGATTTCCAAATTATCTAAGTGAACTACACATTTAACTTTATATATCATCAAAATAAATACACTATAACATGTTTCAAACTTATTCCATGTTTTTATGCGCACTTGAAATTTGTAATTTGCATTACATGTATTATTAAAACAATCAAACTTAACACTATAGCCACCCAATTTTTATATTGAGATGCATTTTATAGTCCATTATGAAAGAGATTTGTGATTTCGTTGTGTTCAAATTCATGTTGACACATGTCTCTTTTAAAATATAAATTAAATATCCTCTATAAGAAAAGAAAATATTGGCATAATAATTAAAAAAAAGAATATCATAATTAATTAGTTCAATTAAAAGCATAAAACACAAATAATCTTATTATTACTAAATAAAATATAATATTTCTCTCTAGCTTTATGCCATAAATAAAATATTTTGATATCTATGTTAAGTAACACAATTTTATATTAACTTGTACTAAAATTTATAAAAGCATAAATACTCTATTTTATAAATTTTTAAAATATAAATATATAAATATAACTGTGATCTTGACCATTGATTACACAACCACCTTAAAATTTTCAATTCTCGTTATAAACTATTAATTTAACATTAATTTAACTTTATATAAAGTAAATACTATGATATGTCAATTGGAATTGGAATTTTGTTTGCCCAATACTTATTTATAGCGATAACTTTATAACTGTATTTACATTTTGTGGATTTGATGAAGTCGACACTCAATAGAGGTGCAAGACCAGAGTTGCAAACCTAGTTGACGATGAATAATTGATTGATTAAGATGGTAATCACAAGGTCGCGTCGAAACGGATGTGACACCATGTTTGGGCAATCATAAATATCATCAACCAAAGCAAATTGCTCGACACCATTGCATTGCACTATCAAACTACTGGTCACCATTACACTGCATTGCAAATAACGAATTTCCTCGAAACAAATTACTGGTGACCATTTACGACATTATATATTTCAGTACCAAGTGTTGGAACAATGCTGCGATCAGCAGTTGAAGCCATCCTGTCTCTATGTTACAGGAGTGATCCGGTACCCAATTATGAATGTATCAAGAACGATTTTACAGTATGCGACGACGATGTTCTCGGTGAAGGACAACATGGAGTTGTGAAGAAGTGTGTCTGCAAAAAGACAGGACGAGAATATGTTTGCAAAGCTACACCCAACAGGGAAGCTGCACAGCGCGAGATATCGTTTCTCCGCCGTCTATCAGGACATCCACGAATCCTCGACCTCGTGTCTGCATACGAAGATGAACAGTTTATTTACATCATTACGGAGTTTTGTAATGGCGGAGATTTGCGTAATGTGATCGACCAAAAGGGTTTTCGTAGTGAGAGAGAAGCCGCTAAAATTATCAAATCTGTGGTAGAGGCTATCGAATACGCACACGCCAACAATATTGTCCATGGAGACGTAAAATCTGAAAATATATTTCTCTCTTGGGATTTGAATAATCGCAATTCCATTCCCTCGTGGAATGTTAAGCTCGCAGATTTTGATCACGCCGAAGAATATAAAGAAGGTAACAAAAAAATATAACCTTAACCTTCAATTTTTGTGTTGTTATAACAGCGATAGCATGATATTTCAATTTAGTGGTGACAATTTAGTGTTGAGAGCAGCTTCATTAATTCTCTTAAAATCTCTGTTTGTTTTGTTGGGTTTTCAGGGGAGATGATCTGTAATGATCGCGTTGGCAGTCTCTATTATGCAGCGCCCGAAAAACTGAGCGGTAGTTATTCCAAAGAGGCGGATATATGGAGCGCGGGAGTGTTGCTGTATTTTATTCTATGCGGACAACTTCCATTCGATGGTGATAGTATCTATCGTGTGTGTAGAAAAATACAGAGAACACCACCAAATGTTACCTCCAGTAGATGGAAGAACGTTTCCAGCTCTGCCAAGGATCTTGTTGTGGGGATGCTGGAGAAAAACCCCCACCAACGCCTCTCTGCACAACAAATATTGAGTAAGTAACTCCTTTTAACATCTTCAGTTCACTAACTCAATTCGTTAACAGAATTTTATGAAAGGCAATCAATTATATTGATGGATCCGAGTGAGATGCTAATAACTTGTTTCTTGAACAGATCACCCCCGGATTGTGAGTATGAACGACACAAAGAAAAATGGCAATCAATCAACCACTTCACTTTGAGATATTAACCTCGGCAGTCTAAATATTCATTGAATACGACCAGCAAATAATTGTTTAAATATTAGTAACTGGATAATTCGCATAAAAATTATTATAAGAAGAAATTCAATTATAACTTTCCACGAACCATTACATCAAGTGGTTTTTAACCCATCATAAACATGTATAAACATCATGTATTTTTCATTACATAGCGGTTTCCAATTTACTACGAACCGATACAAATTTATGCAAGCTTAATTTCATATGAAGATTTGATCTCTCTTTATTCCAATAATTACAATGGTCATGACTTGTAATGCCACAAATATTGCAGGAATGTAGGTTCCAATATTTATCTTATGCATGTCTTTTTTTTCCACACCATTACGAATTTGTTCTTGCTTATGCATTTGATTTGTAGTATTTCGAGTTGTAAATGACTCGCTGTCAATATTCCTCTTTTCACAAATTTGTTAGGAGCATTTCTTTTCTATTTTGCATAGAGACTTCCCATCATAATCCATTTTATTTAAAATTTTGGAACCAATCTTTTTTGTGTGTTTGTTAAAGTTGCTTAATTCATCATTTTCAACTTTATTAAGATAAATTTTCAAATCTTTAGAATAAGAAAGAGATATATGTACGTCAACATTATCATCATCAATCAAATGAAAAGTATTTGTAGGACTATTAATCTTTTGAATGAGGTCACTAGTATTACAAAATTGTATCACACTTTACATATTAATTGTATCACACTTTAAATAAGCTAATTATTAATACTTGTTTACCAAATGATAATCACAATAAAGATAGGTTGTTGGGTACAATTAATCATTCATCTATCTTTTAAATTTTTCCTAATTTCTAGCACAAATTACTATTTTTGACATTTTTTAGGTCCTCAACTTTTAGAATTTGAGGCCTTAAATGACATTTGTTTCGAAAATAGGGAAACCCATTGCCTGGGATTTTGTTGTGCTATACAAAAACGCTCCCCTAAAAAACCTTTACATAGAAATAAATTGCATTATTTCTTGCTTTTAAATAAAAAGTGCTTCAAAAGACTCTCTTTAAACAATCAGGTATCGAAAACTGCATGCGTTTAAGGCCAAAAAAATATTCAATATAGATATTAGTGTAGCGATGTGATGTTACCGCATAATCCTAAACGTTAGGCTTCTTAAAACAATTCATCGGTGAACATGCGATTGCGATAAAATTATCGCATATTGCCAATACCAATAAACAAGCTTTAATGGGCCATTGAAACTTTGCGATGTGCCCAATAAAACCTTTACATAGAAATAAATTGCATTATTTCTTGCTTTTAAATAAAAAGTGCTTCAAAAGACTCTCTTTAAACAATCAGGTATCGAAAACTGCATGCGTTTAAGGCCAAAAAAATATTCAATATAGATATTTAAGTGTAGCGATGTGATGTTACCGCATAATCCTAAACGTTAGGCTTCTTAAAACAATTCATCGGTGAACATGCGATTGCGATAAAATTATCGCATATTGCCAATACCAATAAACAAGCTTTAATGGGCCATTGAAACTTTGCGATGTGATAAGATTCTCGCATGTTGCAGATCGGTAAAAACCATATGAAGCCACACTTGAAAACTTGTGATGCGATATATATTTATCGCATATCGAAATCCTAGCAGAGACAGGTAATACTCACCTCGGGGAAATGTGATGTGATGTTAAAATATAAATAAAGTGGTAATAAAAAGAGAACATTATGCGGGTAAATAAGGATGTTTCCAACTTTATGTGCCCAGTCATCACAGATTGCAATTGCATAAATTCGAAATTCTTTTAGAACATGGCCCTTACACCTTCTGATCTATGATATGTGATGGCTCTTAGAATACTAAAATAATATATATTGAAGTCACTCATTGCAAAATCGGAAAATTCGTGGCACGTGTTCTAATTAGGTCTTGGGAAAATTGCGATGTGATCTATTTATTGAAGCACTTAAGTTTGAAGTCGTTCAATACGGCGAGGCATTAAGAACATTAATGACTTCTGTTCTTAAAATATTTCGTCTTTCGTGTTAATATTAATTCATAATACGAAATCTTTCGCACCAAATGCTCCTGCTTTGATTTTCGATTATATTATTATCGCCACTACCTTTTCAAGCATTAGCCACTCTGAAAGTTTTAGTTTATCACTCTTCTTTGTTTCATATTTTTGTAGTTTGAATCTGTAGGTATGCAGCTAGCCAAAATGATAAAGAAAGCTCGAAAGGCGAAAGCTGCCCCTGCAGTGGCAGAAGGACAAGAAAAAATCATGATAATCTCAGATACCACATGTCAGGATTGCGCTAAGATTTCATGGGAAGGAATATATGATATGTTGGAAAGGGAAAACCTAAAGACAACAGCCCTTGATTCAAGATCATGTGGTTGAAAAGGCATCCAACAAAGACTTAGCTATAAGAGAAGTCGAGATAATCCATGAGCATCCTCCATTAGAGATTATATTGAATATTGAGGAAATGCCATTGTTGGATGTGTTTTATAGCCCTAAATACAGGGTTGTAGTCAAAAAGCAGAGGAAGAAGAGGAAAATAGACCAAGTATCGACAATAACCCCTCAAGATGAATACATGAATGTCATTTGGAAAGATTCAAAAGTTGATCCCTCCGAGGACTTGACCAAATTATCTCATTTTTCAGGGGCATACACAGTTGCCATGATCGATAAAGCAACTGAAGTCAATCAATTGATCAAAGAAAAATATCAAAAGATCAAACAACTTGAATAATATCTAAAGGCGGAAAAGAAAGGATTGATTAACAGGCGATTGAAAGACAACAACAGCTATCTTGAGAGTTTGAACAGTTAAAATTGGCACATCATGAAAAGATTAAATCCAAGGACGAGCAAATAATGCAGCTACAACTCTCAATAGATAAATTCAAAGAAAATCCTAAAGTTGAAGAGTTTATAAAGGAAGCCTTAGCAATAAATAATTTCTTATCTCAACAGCTAACCCAACTCTGCCAAAAGATATCCCTCATTCATCCATTATGCATCAAAACCAACACACTGGTAGATCAAGTGGTCAATTCCAGATTGGAATTCGATGATGAGGATGACAAGATTATAGACTATATCTCTTGGCAAAACACATAAAAGGGAAAGGCTACTAAATTGCCAGTGATTGAAGAATCTCATAAAGAGATATTATCCTTAGAATGGGAGACACAATTGATCAAAGGAGAAAGGGAAACTTCAAGGGCCATGGCAGCAAGGAATAATATCATTGAATTGATAAATGATAATTTACATAGTGCCAACTTAATTTTTGAGTGTACCCTTCAAAATCTTCCTAAGGTGAAAGTATTGGAAAAACATTGGAAACAAGATTCGAACATGAGAGAAGAGAAACTCAAAAAATTAAAAAGCCTCAATTGGGATACGCATTGGATCTATTTGGTCAAACTGCATAGCCAACAAATGACAATCAAATGCCTCGCGAATGCAGTTAATCGCATGATGCCCAAATTCTCCGATGTGGTGTACACAGTTCAACTGCATGCTAGGATGAGTCATCCACCGGAAGTCTAAACTATGCTCGAGATTTGTCAATTAAAGTCATAGAAGGAAGGATAGATGCGATGCATCTTTTTGAAGTTATTTGCAATTCTATTTTTGTCTTGACATCCCATATTTTGAGAGAGGTTGTTCCAACCACTCCAAGCATCTTTTATGAACAGTTTGTTTTTATGTTTACTATAAAACCCTTTCATGTCATTTTAAAAAGGGTCTGGAATTTGTATAAAATTGAATTGAAGAAGATAAGCACTTCTGCACTTCTTAATTTATTTTTGTAGAAAGCAAAGATCAAGGTTCAAACTTTTTGTAAGCAGATTTCAAAGGGACTTGGATTTTTGTATCTTTTTGGAGTTTTCATAAGAGAAGAAACGAACTAGCTATTACTTCAGTAGCACGTTTCAAATACATATGGTACTTATATCTATGTCATTTTGTTTCATGTTAGGCAATTTAACAGTCTTCAGATTCAATATTGTTGTATATGTGAATGCCCATTTCAATTCTGCATTTATATCACTTCTGAATAATTCTGGAATTGATATCCTAAACATGTATGCTAGAAATTAATGTTATTATGATATGTGATCTGTTTTACGTTACTTTGTTTGAAGTAATCATCATTCATGCTTAACTTCTGTAATCATTTTATTGATCATAAATCGCATAGATTTTGAGTTACCCAGGTTTTATATATATATATATATATAGATAGATAGATAGATAGATAGATATTCACAAGTATTACAATCCAAACCATTTATCATCTTGTTACACATTTTAAACACGCACTCATCAAATCACGCCTTTATTGGGAAACTAGTCCCATATTATCCAGTCGGAACCACTATACCAAACATAAAAGGAACTATATTAAGGGCCGAACCGAGTGGTCATCGCCCAATGTGGTTGCAGCGATTTTAGAGGCATCAACATTTTTGGCGCTAGAAGGAGGGGTAGACTGTGAATGGAAAGTAAATCTAAACCTATAGGCCATTCTAAGAGTAATTCTCCCTCACCATCACCTCCAACTTCTCGCTCTCATTCCAAATCTCCTATTCCTAAACGAGAAGTTGAAAAGAAAAATACAAAACCCACTGCTAAAATCCTAAACAAGTCAGACACCTCTTTTTCTAAACCCCCTGAAGTACAATCTTTAATCCACAAATTGCAGGGGATTTCAATATCCCAAGGAAAGTCTGAGGTATTCCAAGGTAGTGTTTCTTCTCAGTATATCCCATCACAACCACTAACTAGGGAAAAGATTGAAAATATTAGTATCTTTCCAGTTGAATTCCCTCTACCAAGTCGGAAAAGGGCTAGAAAGACACCATCAGAATCTAACAACGAGACTCTGTCCTCATCATCGTCCATTCCATCCATACCATTGCAAGGTCATACACTTGTTTCTCAACTCCAGATCGTGGTTCACACAGGTACAGGAGCTTCATCCTCCTCTACTCATAACCCAACAATGGCACATAATCAACCTCAACCGAGGCCATGGACCAATCTAGGAGCTGTCAGAATGCCCGCACCTTTGACCCAATTGCCAGCACATCCTTAAAAATGGCTACCTAAAGTTAATCCTGAGAATGACCTATTAGCGGAGGAACATATAAACAATTTCATGTTGTCTATTAACTTGAATGGAGTAACGGAAGAATATGCTGTTGTAAGACTATTTCCATACACTCTACAAGGAGCAGTAAGATCATGGTACTTTTCGTTACCACCAGGTTCTATCAATAGCTGGGATGCTTTTCAGGAGAAATTTCTAACTAAGTTTGGAGATGATAGGTCTACACCAACTTTCATTAATGACCTCTACAACTTGAAAGCCGAACCAAAAGAACCCATTAAGGACTTTAACTCATGCTTTAATAAGTTATTGAATAAAATACTTGCGACGTCCAAGCCTAGTGAGGAGGTTCAAAATGAATGGTACATTTCTGCTTTGCCTTCAAACATAGCCATCTTCGTTGATACAGATTCCAAACTGACATTAGTAGAAAATATGAAGGAAGCAATAGCTATTGAAAAACGTATCTTGGATTTAGGAAAGAAAAAGGCTCTAAAGGAAAGGAAATCCAAGAAATTTACTTTTAGAGATGATTCAAAGAAGAAAGCAACAAAAGATCCAAATGACATGGAAGGCCTACAAAAAGTTCTTAAAACTATGTCCAATGAAATGGTAGAAATAAAAAAAACAGGTGGCTGAAACTTCTACAAAAAGACCATTTAGGAATTTTAAAAGAAATCATCCAACTGATCCTAAACCACCCAATTCTATATCTAATGCAGAATCTGATTAAGATGATGATGAAGAAGAAGATACAGTTTTATCATCTGAAGAAACAGAGGAAGATGAAACAGTTGAATGTCATGGAATGTGGGACTTTATTCTACCTAAATTTCATAATGAAAGTGCACAGGAAGCTTTACTAGTAAACATTAGAAGTAAGAATAGCGTAGAGTCTAATCAGTCAAATCAAAAGAAGAAAAATTCAAATCTTGTTACTAAAGATAAAGTTCCCGCAAAGAAAACTCCAATTTCATCACCCCAAGCTCAACCATCTTCATCCAATCCTCCCTCATCATAAAAAAAGCTAGTAGTTTCAGATTCCATGGATTATAACATAGTTGAAGATATGAATAAGACACGAGAAAAAGTTTCTCTACATGAACTTAGCAAGATCTTTTAAATCATTTTATGGCATTTGATATTTATCCTATTCCTAGATCATAGAATGCAGCAGCAGATCTCCTGGCTAATGTTGCTTCGAAGCTCCTTCCATTTGAAGATTATAGTCCAGATAGATTTTCTATTGAATTAATTTTTCGGCCATCTGTACCAGATAATGTCACCAATTGGCATGTGTTCAATCATGATGAAGATATCTTAAATTTCTTGACATCTGAAGGATCTTATGAAGATAAAATTATCGATGAAAGCGATCATGATCTTAATTTAAAGCAGAGACTCAATGAAAATCCTATTCCTAAATATGTGGTTAAACTGGAATATCTTTATGATATTAAGGATAGATTCAAAAAGGTCACTAATTCAAAGCTTCAAAGTTCAACTTTAAGGTTTGAGTTAGTAAATATTGGCACTGATGCCAAACCACAAAATGTCAATTTAGGACTTGGACTTTCACCTGATGAAAGATTTTCTTTCATTCGATTATTGAAAAAATACAAAAATGTTTTTGCTTGGAATTATGAAGATTTGAAAAACTTATGATACCTCTATCATTCAACACACAACGCCAATGATTTCTGATGAGAAACTTGTACAACAAAAACTAAGGAAAATTCACCCAAATCTCGAGAGTCAAATCAAAGAAGAGTTGAATAAACTCCTTAAAGCCAAAATAATTTTTCCTGACAGATATTCTAAATGGGTCTCAAATTTGGTACTTGTAAGGAAAAATAATGGTGATATTAGGATTTGCATAGATTTTAGAAATCTCAATAAATCATGTCAAAAAGATAATTTACCATTACCAACAATGGAGCAGATACTTCAATCAGTGGCTGGCTCAGAATTAATGTATTTCCTTGATGGTTTCTTAGGATATAATCAAATCCTGGTACATCTAGATGATAGATTAAAGACTACATTCAGAACCAAATGGGGAACATATGCTTATCAGAAAATGCCCTTTGGTTTGATAAATGCTGGAGCTACTTTCCAATGAGTCATGGATATATCTTTCAAAGGTTTGATCAATAAAACGGTCGTTGTTTACTTAGATGACATAATTGTCTATTCTAAGAAAAAGGGCAACTATTTGCATGATTTAAAGCAAATCTTTGAACGTTGTAAAAAGTATGGGATTTCCTTAAATCCCAAGAAATCATTCTTTGCTCTTAATGAAGGTAAACTTTTAGAGTTTATTGTATCTAAAACTAGCATATAAATTGATCCTGACAGGATAAAAGAGATTTATGATGTCCCTTTTCCACATATTAAGAAATCTATGCAATCATTCTTAAGACAGATAAATTTTGTGAAAAGATTCGTTCCTGATTTTTCTCATATTGTTCTACCCTTGCAATCCATGATTAAGAAAAATTCAGTATTCAAATGGGGACATAACGAAAGAGAAGCTTTTGATTCAATCAAGCAAGCAATCATTAATGCTCCTGCATTGAATACTCTGAATTTTTCTAGTCAGTTTATTTTGTATACTTTAGCCATTGAATCATCTTATGCTGCTATTTTAACACAAATCAATGATCAATAGGTGGAAGCACAAGCCTTCATTGTATTTAAGTCTGTTAAACATTTTAGACCTTTCCTCCTAAAAACACATACAAAGGTGATAGTCCCATTCTCTACAGTGAGACAATTGCTAATTCAAAGAGAAGTAGGTGAGAAAAGAGCTAATTGGGTAACGAAATTACAAGAATATGACATTGATATTAAACCAGCAAAAATTGTTAGATGGCAAGGTTTTTGCAAGTTATTGGCAGGAGCGTCCAATATACCAGATCAGGAAGATTCAGGTAGTACTGCACAAGTAAATGAGATAAGTATGATTGATTTTGAATCTCAATATGTTGATCTAATTTTTTACTTAAAACATGGATATGCCCCTCTTGAACTTATCTACAAAAAAAAACGTGCTCTAAGGTTAAAAGCCAAACACTATGAAATCGTTGATAATGTGTTATTTAGGAGAAATTATGATTTTTTTCTATTAAGATGCCTTGAAAAATCTGAAGCGAAAAGGTTTTACAAGAATTACATGATGGCCCAGCCGGTGGACATTTTGGAGGAGACACTACATCACACAAAATAGTGCATGCTGGGTATTATTAGCTGACTTTGTTCAAAGATACCCATGACTATGTGAGGAAATGTAAGATATGCCAAACTGCTAGTGGGAGGTAAAGGAAACCAACCTTTCCTTTACAACCAGTTAATATTGAGCAACCACTTGAGCAGTGGGGGATTGATATAATTGGAGAGATTGCTCCTCATTCTTCCAAGTAGCACAGATATATCCTTACAACCATGGACTACTTCAGAAAGTGGGTAGAAGCAATTCCACTAAAGGTAGAAAATTTTGATGCGATTATCGAATTCATTGATCATTTCATCATCACCAGGTTTGGTTTACTTAATGCGCTTATCTTTGATAATGCATCTTTTTTTTTTCTTCTGGAAATAGTATAGTCGAATTTTCTCTTAAGAGAGGTTTTAAGTTAAAAGACTCTACAAATTACTATCCATAAGGAAATGGCTTAGCAGAGTCAACTAACAAAAATCTCATTAGGATTATTAAAAGGACTGTTGATCAAAACCAAAAGAATTGGCATGAATCTTTAATATTCACACTATGGGTAGATCATATAACTCAAAAGGCCTCAATTGGTACTTCTCCTTTTAACTTAGTGTATGGGAAAGAAGCCGTTATTCCACCAAATTTAGCCCTCACATCACTAGCCCTTGTAAAATTCATTGAAGAAACTCCTTCTTCTGCTATTCAATTAAGGTTTAACCATATTCTTAAATTAGATGAGAAAAGATAAAAATCCAAGATTACTCATGATAAACATCAACAAGTTATTAAATCCTCTTTTGATGCAAGTTCAATCGGCTCAAAAATATTACAAATTGGTGATCTCGTTTTGAAATGGGACAAAGCACATGAAGACAAAGGTAAGCATACCAAATTTCAGAAGATGTGGCTTGGACCATTTCAGATTGTTGAAAAGATAGGCTCATCAACATTTCTACTGCAAGACTTATCAGGAAAGAGAGATTCTCTTCCTTTGAATGGGCTTATCTTAAAGAAATTCTTTTCCTAAGGAGGTAACCCCTTCTTACCTGTACATATTCTTTATGCAAATTTTGATTTCTTTTGGAAATAATGTTGTAAATAGTATACCATTTGGTTTTTTACTATTGAAATCTCTTTGAAAATTATTATGAATATCAACTTTTAAAAGATAGAAACTTTCAAGGAAATTATTACAGTTTTGGAAATTAGATAAACATCACAAAACTCTGAGATGTTCTTTAAATTTGTGAAATCTTTCAAACCAAAAAAACATAGTGAAACATTTTAAGTTTGATCAGTTGAGAAAGGTTATTTCTAAAAGTAAAGACTCTTTACAACTAAGCATCTACATCTCTATAATTGTCATCCAATAACTCTTAAGGAGTCAAATATTCACCCCATCCACTAGGTTTATGATTTTTTAGAGTGTAATTCTAAAATATATCTGACTTAAAAGATAAGAGGTCTCATTACGAGCCTGCTTACCATGATCATATGGAACAAATTAAACTAACATTACCAACACTGAATACCAAAACAGGGTAATGGCTTATAATCATAAGACAAGGGGTCTCATTACGAGCCAACTTGTTCAGTTCAATTACAACCAATGCATGGGATTGTCATATTCTGGATCCCAAACCAGGGCAATGGCTTTTATGCAAAAATAGAAAAAATAGAAATATAAAGATATATCTTTATGAATTTAACTTTAAAATATTATACTCTTAGATGGATGGGATAATGAATAATTGATGGTTAAAAGGTAACCCTATCGAAACTATAGACGTTTGTTGGCAGCAATGGCACTACTTGTGACAAAAGAGTAAATCCAAAAGCTGAGTTGCAAGGGCCCCCTACTTTATCTTTAAAAACCAATCAAAGCTTGAAAAAACCAAAAGTGTTTTCATTTATAATAAGGGTTTGTAAAAGAAATTGCAAAATTGGTTAATTTTTCTTATTCAGAGTAATTTTGTTTACCTGATCAATTTCAAGATAGTTTCCTTTTCCTTAATTATTTGTACTTTAGAAAGTGTTAGAAATTCCATTATTCGGAGATATCTGTTTCTTTCAGTGAATCGCCAATTGTTGTGCTATACAGCAACCGCCCCACCACAATTCAAAATTTTCTTAATCTTATTCCTAGATACTAAATAGGAAATAGAGTCCCTTTAATTTGTAAAAAACCAATGAAACCTTTACATAGAAATAAATTGCTTTATTTCTTGCTTTTGAATAAAAAGTGCTTCAAAAGAATCTCTTTAAAAAATCAAATATCGCAAATCGCATGCGCTTAAGGCCAAAAAACATTCAATCTAAATATTAGTGTAGCGATGCGATGTTACCGCACAATCCTAAACGTTAGGCTTCTTAAAAAAATTCATCGATGAACATGCGATTGCAATAAAATTATCGCATATTGCATATCGCCAATTCCAATAAACAAGCTTTAATGGACCATGGAAACTTTGCGATGCGATAAGATTCTCGCATCTTGCATATCGCTAAAAACCATATGAAGCCACACTTGAAAACTTGCGATGCGATATGTATTGATCGCATATCGCAATCCCAACAGAGACATGTAATACTCACCTCGGGGAAATGCGATGCGATGTTAAAATATAAATAAAGTGGTAATAAAAAGAGAACATTATGCGGGCGGGTAAATAAGGATGTTTCCAACTTTATGTGCCAAGTCATCACAGATCGCAATCGCATAAATTCGAAAGGCTTTTAGAACATGGTGCTTACACCTCCCGATCTGCGATATGCGATGGCTCTTAGAATATTAAAATAATATATATTGAAGTCACTCATCGCAAAATCAGAAAATTCATGGCACGCATTCTAATTAGGTCTTGGGAAAACTGCGATGTGATCTATTTATTGAAGCATTTAAGTTTGACGCTGTATGGCGAGGCATTAAGAACAGTGATGACTTTTGTCCTTCAAAGATTTCGCCTTTCATGTTAATATCAATTCATAATACCAAATCTTTCGCACCAAATTCTCTTGCCCTGATTTTTTATTGTACTATTATCGCCACTACCTTTTCAAGCATTACCCCCTCTGAAATTTTTAGTTTATCACTCTTCTTTGTTTCATATTTTTGCAGTTTCAAAAGGCGAAAGCTACCCCTGCTGTGGCAGAAGGATAAAAAAAATCATGTTAATCTCAGATACCACATGTTAGGATTAGGGGAAGATTTCATGGGAAGGAATATATGATATGTTGGAAAGGGAAAACCCAAAGGTAATAGAAGGACATGCAACGGCTGATGGACCTACAGAGTTAGAAAATATACATGGTGATTTAGCCGATTCTTTCCTTCATTGAATAGCGGCCGGCGCAAATAATTTTCCATACAATGACATGGTAAAATGGGTAGTTGAAGGCATCAATATCACAGATAGGATGCTCTTCACAGCTGATGGAAGAATTTTTAGGTCCTTCAAGCTTGAGGATTTGAAGAAAATGTATCATTTATCAGACCCTCGGAAGTGCTACAATAAATCATTCCTTGAAGATTTCGAGAAGGAAAATGAAGTAGAGTCGGACCCCATCAAGCAATGGAGGCACTACACTAACAAACGCAAGCATGAAAAATCTAGTATGTATTCGGTGGACTCTCTAACATCTACATATTGTTATGCTGCAGCAATGATGTGTAGATTATTTGGAAGCCCCAATTCTACTAAGTTTTTCTTTGAAATGGTTCCATTGATTGAAGCAGCGTTGAACTCTTATGTGATGGATTTGGCTACCATTCTATCAGATAAAATGGCCGTCCAAATTCTTGATTATAGGAGAAATAGGTTCATTATCACCCAAGTTGTTCCCCCATTATATATCAGTTCATATATTGTCGACACCGTTTGTTTTAACTCCAATTTTCCTATCATGGGATGGAAGTGGACTACCCAGGACCCAACCCCCATCCATATCTACCATAAAAGCTTGTGGAAGTCCCAATATAAGAATAATTTTTACAAAATTTTCCATGGCTTGATTCTACCCATTCACCAGGCCATTTTTGATAAACCATCTCCTCGGCTATCTGAGGATGCTAGTGTTGTTCTAACTTTAATCAGTAGTTGGTTTGGGGAAGAATTTTTTACATACATTAGGGTTTATGGTAGCATCACCGATCCTGGTGTTCTTCCTCTATATGTCCCAGATAAAATATTGGCTAGGGAAATAGCCTGTCAGACTATTCAAAAAGGGCTTACAAAAAATCTCAAAGACGCCAAGAAAGAGTTATGGTCTGCCTTTCCGATCTGTTGCGGTATCTATTCATTGCATGACTACAAACATGCACAAATTGAAGCCGAGGAAATAAGGGATCTGAACCTAGATTTTATTCCCAAAAGGAAATATGACCTGAAGAAGGTTGCTTATAATTTTACTAAGGTAAAGGTTAAGCAATTCATCCATGAAAAAGATGAATTTGACGACTTCTTCAAATCAGCTGAGACGTTCTCGCAAGCAAGTCACCTGGAAAAGAACAAGCTGGAGCTAGAGAAAATGGATCAATTCATCCAATACAGGATGCAAAGGCTTCAGATAGTACTGCTGGACTTATTAAACACTACGTTGGTCATCTATCATGTTAGTGTCAGTATCTTCATCCCTACATTAGTGATCAAATTTCTCTTTTTGCATGCATATTAGGTGTCTCATACGATCAGCTGCATTCCATTAGGTCATGTATCAACTGATGGTAGTGGTTCTTTGTCAATTTCCCTCACGCCTATCATCTGCTAACCTATTTTCACATGTACAGATCATTTGTTGTCATTTTTATTTCATTCCATTTGCAAAAGTCATTTTAAGGTTTTTAGGTCTCATTAGGTCTAGGGTTTATCACCATGGTGTTCAAAAAACTCAATAAGAGGTCAGCAAGCACATGAGGATGTCTAATAAGTTCATAAAATCACAAATTTTACTGATGATTTGCTTCATAAAGGGTTTTTACCTCAAAACTCTGTTTTGAGGTGAAAATAGAGTTTTTCTATTTCATGTAGAAATTTTATGTAATTTCAATGTTTTCATATGTAATAAAACTTCAGTTATAGCCCTTGGTGACCTTGCCAACTCCAGTGCTCTGGCCACTGCAAAAGAAACACAAACATCCAAGCATCAGTTCATCAAATGATAAAAAGAGCCAAACTGCAAAAAATGGGGTTTTTAAAGCAAAGTGAAAAGGAACTTTAGGAAAGTGGGTTTCTAAATGAAAAATTAAACTCAAGATGGATATAAAGTTATCCTTAGTGTTTGAAAACTTCATTTTGTGCAAGGGAGAGAGAGAGAGCAAGGGAGAAAATCGCATTTTGAGGAGAAAGAGGGAAATTTGCAGCAAAATTTTAAGTTTTTGCCTGTGCAACACACCTACTCGGTGCTACACACCGGGCACAGGTTTTACAAAGGAAATTTAATGCGCTCTACGCACAGAAAGTGTGCTATGCACCTGGGTGTTGGCGCGGCGCATCTGTTGGTTGAGTTACAAAACACATTGCATTGCTTTTCCAAGCCTCCAAATTTGAAAATAATCTCTCAACAAGTAAGTACACCCTCCCATTTGGCCTAGCAAGAGATTTTTTCATCCATGGTGGTGATTTGAATGTTGAAAAATGAAACCCTAGCTGCTCTCAAAGTTGTCTTGCCAAGCTTGTCTAGGGTTTTGTTGTTTTTTCTGTTTTCACTCCCTTGTGATTATTTTCCTATATCCCATCCCCCTACACTAAGTTTCCCTAAATCCCTTCCTCTTTCCCTCTCCCATTGACACTTACCTTACCCCCTATCACCAAACCCTAAGTCCTATACATAATTCATATTCTCAAAACCCTACTTCCCAATTCCTAAAGCCTATACATTCCCTAAAACCCTACTGCCATCATTAAAACCCTCATTCACAGTCCTACTATCAGTCAACCCTTTTATCCCCAACAAGAAAATAGTAGTCACCCTATATTTAATAAAATCTCTTCATACTCATCATTCTTCACTCCATATTTGCAAGTATGGAAATAGATTCAGCATATGAGAGGGATGATGAAACTGTCAATGATTCTTCCCAAGAGGCTCATGCACCAAGAAAACCACATAAAGGAGGAAAACACATCTGGGAGGAGCCCACCACTCTCACAGAGTTACTAGCTTTCCCTCTTGCAGTAACATGTTTTAAACATCAGTCTTGTTACCAGTTTTGTGAGATGGTGGAGAGGGTGAAATATCACCATGAGCTTGCAAGATTATTTGTTCTTCATCTTCACAATGGCCAGGTGAATCTAGCTGGTGTCTCTTTCTCTTTGACACCTAAAAGCATAGCTACAGCAACAAGAATTCCTAATGTGGGAGAATAGTGGAACGAGGGACAACATGTGGGTAGAGAGCATTATGAGCCTTACATCAAGGCTAGTTATCAAAGGAAAATTAGAAAAGTCTTTCCTTTCAGATACCTACAAGACACTTATGCTCCACTCATGAAACTCATTATCAAATATTTCACCTGTGAAGGGAGGTTTTCTTGTTTGTATACTTATCATGTTAGATTGCTGATGCATTTCACAAGAGTGAGGATGATGGACCTCCCCTATTTCATATGCAGAAATATTGAGAAGATAGCTACATATGTGCAAAGGAAATCTCTTCCTCAACAGTTCAGTAGCATTTACCATTTTTCGTTGATTAAGATTGTTGTTTTGCATCAGCTAAGCTTGCTGCATATTTCATGGGATACCTTCATTTCACATGAGGTTTTCAAAAGCCCTCACATGACCCCATCAATGCTACAAGAGGAAGGAGGGCCTTCAAATCAGCCAAAGGTTCATGAGACTGAAACAACAAGTGTGCCAATATTTGTCACTTATGAAAAAGGCACAAGGAGACTATTTGCATCTTCCAAACGAGTATTATCTCCACTAGGGGTGGAAGGGGTCTCGTTTCCTTCACTAGACCATAGGAAAATGCAATCTTCACCTGGGGTGAAAGGGGTGTTGCCTTCTTCTTCAGCAGTACAGGTACAAGGTAAAGGAAATCAGCCTTTGCATGATGAAGGGCTTTTTGAAGGTCACGATAGAGATTTTGTTTTGATTGAGGAAGAGGACACTGATTTGGGTGCCCAAAACTTAAGACACAAGGAGGTCATCAAAGAGAAAGAATTTGACATCCATGCCTTATCACTTGACCTTGAGAGGGCTAAGTGGGTTATCAACTTCCTTGAGCAAGAAAACAAGCAGCTTACTGACAAACAAGAACTCTTGGAGCTGTAGATCATCAAAGAAAACCGGTAAAAGTCCATGAGGGCAAAGGGCAAGTTGACATCCATTGAACAAAAAGACAATGACCGGGAATATTTGTTGGAGAAGGTTAACATTCACTTGGAGAAATTTCTTGAGAAAGCCAACAAGGGGAAAAATATGTTGCACCACATGGCTTATCACTATTTGTCCCAGAACAAAATTTGTAAAACAAGGATAAGAAGCCTAAAAGCCAAGTTAAGGAGAACTTTAAGGAGCAATAAAGAGCAAGAGAAGCTCAATATCTTGGCTGATGCTTCATTGGCCCAACATAGCACCTAACATAGATCACTCATGCCAAATTTCAAGAAATTCGGTGAAATTTTTGAATTTTTTAGGCAAAAAACTAGTTTGTCTGGGAGGTGCCTAGCGCCACCGGCGCTATGCTTTCGATGGGGACCTCCATTTACATAAACTTTGAATTTTTTGATTCATCATGAAAAGTTATGAATTCTCATAAATGGCTAGCAAATTTTGACAAGTTTTGGACCTCCAAAAGGGCTAAAAACACCCTAAAAATGCCCTTTCTACCACTTTTTTGCCACATAGGAAGCAATCTTGAGAGATTGCATGTTTGGAGGGGCAAATGAACTCCAAATAAAAAAATTCAAGCTATCCCAGAAAGTAAACTCACCAAGATTTCCAATGAGCTATCCTGCACCTGATTTGGACCTCGGGAAGCCTTCCAAAAGTAGCTTGGAAAAATCACTACACACATAAAAATGGCGCTACACACAGGATGAAAAGTGCTAATTTTGCCTGTTTGCTCAAAATTTCACCTATTTTCTTCCAGTTTGAATTTTTCTCTCTTATGGTCAAATTCATGATGTGATATGATGTAAATTGATGTACTATGATGTAAAAATGATAAAAATTGACTTAAGGAGGTAGATACATCAGTTGTAGGTGGTTTTGAGTTGAATGATTTATTTTCTTAAGTTTTAGAGGGAAGTTGTTCCACTGTCTATTTTTGTGTTCCTAGTTTAGATGTGGTTGAAACCACCCCTTTTCTCATGGATTTGACCCCTGATGGATAGCACAGGTTGTTTGGATGTCTATATCTTGTACTTTCTTAGTCATTTGTCAGGGTTGGACTCTTGTGGATGCTTTGAGCACTATTGTACATCACTTCTATAGTTTGGCAAGGAAATAGACCATGGTTTTGCAGCATTTTGTGGGATTCTTGTGGAAAGGTGAATTAGTATTGTTTTCTCCTCTATGATTTATTTTATCATATGTTTATGTGTGCCATTATCTCTCCTTTTCGCTCCATAACTAAATGGATCAAGTGTCAAGGTAGAATTCATTGATGTTTCAGTTCTCTACCTTAGGGCTTATTTAGTTTTACATATTTTCTACTGTTTGAAGAGGACTCATGACACTTTCATGCCCTCTCCAACTCCTCGCCAGCATTTAGACTTATCATTACACATAATTTGAAGTACTAAAACAATTGCCTACCTCGCCCCACAAAAACCTCTGCAAATCTGAGTTCATTCCTCAGAGCCAAAACTGCCTTCCTCATCTGATCCAACAAACCAATTTTAAACTCAATCAAACTTCTTTGAGCATATACCTAGCCTAAAATTAGTCTTTATATCAATCATCGCTTGCATTATTTGCCATATTTTCCTGAGATTGACAAGGAGAGAGCCCTCTTCCGACCTGGTAGGGCTAGCTACCAGGTTAAGCGTGGTTTGGTGTTACCCTGGACCCACCTTTCTCAGCCAGAGGTAGATTTAGGCCATACCATAGTGGTGACCATACTAGGGAATGTAGTTTTATGTTCCTCAGCAAAATCTATCAAGTTTAAATCTAATTGTTGATGGTGAACAACGATCAGACACCAAAAGGTTGAAATCATTCACTTGGCGACTCCAGTGTTGAAGAATCCCAAGGTTCATAATTTTTATGGCAACTCTACTCTTCAAGGACCAGTAGCCTGAAGAATTTCTTGGTCAATTCATTGTTATTAAAATGGATTTGTTTTCTTGAAGGTATGCTCCCATGAGCCGAGATCACATTCCAGGTTTCCCAAATAAAATTCTGAAGGTAGATTGGCAAAGGAATTTGCCTATGTTTAAAGATGATGATAGGAAAGATGCTGCTTTACATTTGGTTAGATTTCACATGCATATTCGCAAGTTGAAGGTTGATTTTCCTGAAGATTGCTTGATGAAGATATTTATGGCCACTCTGGAAGGTGAAGCCCGATCTTGCTATGAAAGTTTGCCGCCTGCTTGTATTTACTGTTTAAAGGATTTTCATACCATGTTCTTTGAAAGGTATAAAGAATCTTATCCATCCTTAAATCTAGTTTAGAACTGTTGTATACATGATTATTGTTTTATTGAAAGTCTTGAGAAAGTTTATGAAGATTAGACTTCATGGATGATGAGATCATGGAAGCCCTATATGAAAATCCATTTCAGCAGCATAAAGAGGATACTTATCAAGATGCGCAGGAAAATTTGCAGCTGGATCAAGATCTCAGTACAATGGAAAATGATGAATGAGAAGGTTTTATTTCAAATCTATCCACAGAAGAAGGCAGTATGTAGGAAAGTCAAATTTCAATTGCAGAATGTGATAAAGTTAAGTTGGCTATTCCATATCTAGATTCAGATCATGATGATGAAGAAGGTTCAGATCGTGATGATGAGGAAATCATTGAAACCAGTCACTTTGTTACACAAGATCATAATCATCATATAGTAGCTTCTTCTTTGCTTGAAGATGAAGGAATTTTGCATCTTGATAGTCAATAGGAATCATATAAAATAAATTAGCAGTCTGAGGAAAATTTATATATTCCTTTGCTTGAAATTAATGAATATATTCAAAAACCTTGTGAATCTTTAGGAGAGAAAGAAGACAATTATTGTTTGAGCAAAAGAAAACAAAAAGTATTATCTCCTCTGTTTGAAGATGAGATAGATGAACTCCTGAAAGGTCATGTTACAGCCCAAGCTAATGCAGGTCTGTTGTGTGCACATGGTCAAGAAGGTGTTGGTGAAACTTCTTCCACTTTTGAAAATAATGATAGTCTTGAAATTAGCCTTATAGATCAGCAAACAGATAATGTTTCCCTTCATGAAGATGATAGAGCTGTCATGTTTGATAATCTTGAAGTTTTTTTTTTGTTTAAGAATGACCTAGACTATGAAATTGAGGGATATGAGCTTGAGAGAGACAATATGCCAGAATTTATCATGGTCAAGGAATTTACAGCTAACACTCAAATGGCAAAATCTTATACCTCTCTATGCCTTCCTATCACTGAGCAACCAGTTGTTCTTTCAGATTAGAATAAAGCAAGTACTTGTGTTTTTGCTGCTTGATCTCAAGACAAGCTAGTGCTTCAGTATTTTCAAGACCCTTTCGACATTATTTTGCAAGAACTAGAGAAGATGAATGTTGCCTGGTTCGTTAGCATAAGCCTTGGTTTCAATTAGTATTGTGAGTTGCCTACATGTACATCATTCTACCTTCTCGATGAAAGTGAGAGCATAATTTCAGTATGTAGCCATCTGCTGAATTAGTTACATTGGAAGGCCCACTTCACATGATTATACATATTTCATCAGTAGGTAGGTAATTGTCATCATGATTTGAAGCCCTCAAATCTCGATGGTATGCCGCCATTAAAAAGCTTTGTAAGTACTTGTTTCAGTTAAGTCAGTCTTGAGTCATTTTTTGTTTTAGTCAGTTTAGTTTTGGTTTTTGAAGTTATTGACTCCATATTTCCCAATGGATAAGGCACTGGATTCTTTCCAGAGATCTATGGTTCTTGGCACCTCCTAGGAGCTACCATCCCCATTGGAGCCAATGTTAGTGTCGGTATCTTCATCCCTCCATCAGTGACCAAATTTCTCTTTTTTGCATGCATATTAGGTGTCTCATCCGATCAGCTGCATTCCATTAGGTCATGGATCAACTGATATTAGTGGTTCTTTATCAATTTTCCTCATGCCTATCATCTGCTGACCTATTTTCACATGTATAGATCATTTGCTGTCATTTTTATTTCATTCCATTTGCAAAAGTCATTTTAGGGTTTTTAGGTCTCACTAGGTCTAGGGTTTGTCACCATGGTCTTCAAAAAACTCAATAAGAGGTTAGCAGGCACATGAGGATGTCTAATAAGTTCATAAAATCACAAATTTTACTGATGATTTGCTTCATAAAGGGTTTTTACCGAAAACAGAGTTTTTGTATTTCATGTACAAATTTTATGTAATTTTAATGTTTTCATATGTAATAAAACTTTAGCTACAACCCTTGGTCACCTTTCCAACTCCAGCACTCCGACCACTGCAAAAGAAACACAAACATCCAAGCAACATTTCATCAAATGATAAAAAGATCCAAACTGTAAAAAGCAGGGTTTTTAAAGCAAAGTGAAAAGGAACTTTAGGAAAGTTTGTTTCTAAATGAAAAATTAAACTCAAGATGGATATAAAGTTATCCTTAGTGTTTGAAAACTTCATTTTGTGCAAGAGAGAGAGAGAGAGAGAGCAAGGGAGAAAATCACATTTTAAGGAGAAAGAGGGAAATTTGTAGCAAAATTTCAAGTTTTTGCCAGTGCGACGCACCTAGGAATTGGCGCGATGCACCCGCTTGGCGCTACGCACCGGGCGCAGGTTTTACAAAGGAAATTTAACGGGTGATATGCACAGAAAGTGTACTAAGCACCTGGGCATTGGCGCGACGCATCTGTTGGCTGAGTTGCAAAACACATTGCATTGCTTTTCCAAGCCTCCAAATTTGCAAATAATCTCTCAACAAGTAAGTACACCCTCCCATCTGGCCTAGCAAGATATTTTTTTTCATCCATGGTGGTGATTTGAATGTTGAAAAATGAAACCCTAGCTGCTCTCAAAGTTGTCTTGCCAAGCTTGTCTAGGGTTTTGTTGTTTTTGCTGTTTTCACTCCCTTGTGATTATTTTCCTATATCCCATCCCCTTGCACTAAGTTTCCCTAAATCCATTCCTCTTTCCCTCTCCCATTGACACTTACCTTACCCCCTATCACCAAACCCTAAGTCCTATACATAATTCATATCATTCTCAAAACCCTAATTCCCATTTCCTAAAGCCTATACATTCCCTAAAACCCTACTGCCATCATTAAAACCCTCATTCACAGTCCTACTATCAGTCAACCCTTTTATCCCCAAAAAGAAAACAACAGTCACCCTATATTTGATAAAATCTCTTCATACTCAACATTCTTCACTCCATATTTGCAAGTATGGAAACAGATTCAGCATATGAGAGGGATGATGAAACTATCAGTGATTCTTCCCAAGAGGCTCAGCCACCAAGAAAACCACATAAAGGCGGAAAACACATCCTGGAGGAGCCCACCACTCTCACAGAGTTACTAGCTTGCCCTCAGTTTTGTGAGATGGTGGAGAGGATGAAATATCACCATGAGCTTGCAAGATTATTTGTTCTTCATCTTCACAATGGCCAGGTGAATCTAGTTGGTGTCTCTTTCTCTTTGACACCTAAAAGCATAGCTGTAGCAAAAGGCATTCCTAATGTGGGAGAACAGTGGAATAAGGGACAACATGTGGGCAAAGAGCATTATGAGCCTTACATCAATGCTAGTTATCAAAGGAAAATTAGAAAAGTCTTTCCTTTCAGATACCTACAAGACACTTATGCTCCACTCATGAAACTCATTATCAAATATTTCACCTATGAAGGGAGGTTTTCTCGTTAGTATACTTATCATGTTAGATTGCTGATGCATTTCCCAAGAGTGAGGATGATGAACCTTCCCTATTTCATATGTAGAAATATTGAGAAGATGGCTACATATGTGAAAAGGAAACCTCTTCCTCAGTAGTTTAGTAACATTTACCATTTTTCATTGATGAAGATTGTTGCTTTGCATCAGCTAAGCTTGCTGCATATTTCATGGGATACCTTCATTTCACATGATGTTTTCAAAAGCCCTCAAGTGACCCCATCAGTGCTACAAGAGGAAGGAGGTCCTTCAAATCAGCCAGAGGTTCATGAGACTGAAACAACAGGTGTGCCAATATTTGTCACTTATGAAAAAGGCACAAGGAGACTATTTGCAGCTGTCAAACGAGTATTATCTCCACCAGGGGTGGAAGGGGTCTCGTTTCCTTCACCAGACCACAGGAAAATGAAATCTTCACCTGGGGAAAGGGGATTTGCCTTCTTCTTCGGCAGTAAAAGTACAGGATAAAGGAAAGCAGCCTTTGCATGATGAAGGGCCTTCTGAAGGTTAGGATAAAGATTTTGTTTTGATTCAGGAAGAGGACACTAATTTGGGTGCCCAAAACGCAAGACACAAGGAGGTCATCAAAGGAGGTCATTAACTTCCTTGAGCTAGAAAACAAGCAGCCTACTGACAAACAAGAACTCCTGGAGCTACAGATCATCAAAGAAAACTGGCAAAAGTCCACGAGGGCAAAGGGCAAGTTGACATCCATTGAACAAAAAGACAATGATCGAGAATATTTGTTGGAGAAGGTGAACATTCACTTGGAGAAATTTCTTGAGAAAGCCAACAAGGAGAAAAAGATGTTGCACCACATGGCTTATCACTATTTGCACTAGAACAAAATTTGTAAAACAAGGATAAGAAGCCTAAAAGCCAAGTTAAGTAGAATTTTGAGGAGCAAGAAAGAGAAATATAATCTCAAGATCTTGGCTGAAGCTTCATTGGCCCAACATAGCACCTAACACAGATCACTCATGCTAAATTTCAAGAAATTTGGTGAATTGTTTGAATTTTTCATGCAAAAAATAGGTTTTTCTGGCAGGTGCGTAGCACCACCAGCGCTACACTTTTGGTGGGGACCTCCATTTTTAGAAAAAATTGCATTTTTGGATTCATCATGAAAAGTTATGAATGCTCAGAAATGGCTAGCAAATTTTGACATGTTTTGGACCTCAAAAAGGGCTAAAAACGCCCTAAAAATGCCCTTTCTACCACTTTTTTGCCACATAGGAAGCAATCTTAGGAGACTACATTTTTGAGGGGAAAATGAACTCCAAATCAAAAAATTAAAGTTGTCCCATAAATTAGACTCACCAAGCTTTCCAATGAGCTATCCTACACCTGATTTGGACCTCAGGAAGCCTTCCAAAAGCAGCTTGTAAAAATCATTATGCACAGAAAAAATGGCGCTACGCACAGAATGAAAAAGTGTCAATTTTGTTTGTTTGCTCAAAATTTCGCCTAGTTTTCTTCTAGTTTGACTTTTTATCTCTTATGGTAAAATTAATGATGTGATATGCTATAAATTGATGTACTATGATGTAAATGATAAAAATTGACTTAAGGAGGTAGATACATCAGTTGTAGGTGGTTTTGAGTTGAATGAATTAGTTTCCTAAGTTTTAGAGGCAAGCTGTTCCACTGCCTATTTTTGTGTTCCTAGTTTAGATGTGGTTGAAACCACCCCTTTTCTCATGGATTCGACCCCTGATGGATAGAACAAGTGGTTTGGATGTCTATATCTTGTACTTTCTTAGTCATTTGTTAGGGTTGGACTCTGTTGGGTGCTTTGAGCACTATTTTACATCACTTCTACAATTTGGCAAGGAAATAGACCAGGGTTTTGTAGCATTTGGTGGGATTCTTGTGGAAAGGTGAATTAGTATTGTTTTCTCCTCTGTGATTCAGTTTATCATATGTTTATGTGTGCCATTATCTCTCTTTTTCTCTGCATAACTAAATGGATCAAGTGTAAAGGTAGAATTCATTGATGTTTCAGTGCTCTGCCTTGGGGTTTATTTAGTTTTACATGTTTTCTACTATTTGAAGAGGACTCATGACACTTGCATGCCCTCTCCAACTCCTCACCAGTCTTTAGACTCATCATTACACCTAATTTGAAGTACTAAAACACTTGCCTACCTCACCCCACAGAAACCTCTGCAAATCTGAGTTCATTCCCCGGACCCAAAACTGCCTTCCTCATCTGATCCAACAAACCAATTTTAAACTCAATCAAACTTCTCTGAGCATATACCTAGCCTAAAATTAGTCTTTATATCAGTCATCTCTTGCATTATTTGCCATATTTTCCTGAGATTGACAAGGAGAGAGCCCTCTCCCGACCTGGTAGGGCTAGCTACTAGGTTAAGCGTGGTTTGATGTTACCCTAGACCTGTGTTTCTCAGCCTGAGGTAGATTTAGGCCATACCACATCAAACAGAACAAAGCACAGAACAAGACATAGAGAAAACTTTTGGTGCAGCCGAGACAAGTGAGAAAGCTAGTGAATAGTTGGATACAAATGTTCACATTGATCTGGTATTGATTAAAGTAAGGGAACAGTTTGCTCAACAGATTAAGGGTCAAAGTGGTACCCAAACTGTTATCACACTACAATCTCCCTTAAGACAACAGCCCCTGATTCAAGATCCTGTGGTTGAAAAGGCATTCAAAAAAGACTCAACTATAAGAGAAGTAGAGATAATCCCTGAGCATCCTTCATCAAAGATTATATTGAATATTTAGGAAATCCCACCGTTGGATGTGTTTTATAGCCCTAAACATAGGGCCGTAGTCAAAAGGTAGAGGAAGAAGAGGAAAATAGACCAAGTATCAGCAACAACCCCTCAAGATGAATACATGAATGTCATTTAGAAAGATTCAGAAGTTGATCCCTTTGAGGACTTCTCCAAATTATCTCAGTTTGCAGGGGCATACACAGCTGCCACAATTGATAAAGCAACTGAATTCAATCAATTGATCAAAGAAAAATATCAAAAGATCAAACAACATGAAGAACAAATAAAGGCGGAGAAACAAAGGATCGATCAATAGGCGATTGAAAGAAAACAAAAGCTATCCTGAGAGTTTGAATAGTTAAAACTGGCACATCATGAAGAGATTAAAGCCAAGGACGGGAAAATAATGCAGCTACAACTCTTAATAGAGAAATTCAAATAAAATCCTAAAGTTGAAGAGTTTATAAAGGAAGCCTTAGCAATAAATAATTTCGTATCTTAACAACTAACCCAACTCTGCCAAAAGATATCCCTTATTCATCCATTATGCATCAAAACCAACACAATGGTAGATCAATTCCAAATTGGAATTTGAGGATGTGGACGACAAGATTATAGACTATATCTCTTGGCAAAACATAGAAAAGGGAAGGGATACTAAATTGCGAGTGATTGAAGAATCTCATAAAGAGATATTATTCTCAGAATGGGAGACACAGCTGATCAAAGCAGAAAGGGCAACTTCAAGGGCCAAGGCAGCAAGGAATAATATCATTGAATTGATAAATGATAATTTACACAGCGCCAACTTAATTTTTTAGTGTACCCCTGAAAATCTTCCTAAGGTGAAAGTATTGGAAAAACAATGGAAACAAGATTCGAACATGAGAGAAGAGGAACTCAAAAAATTAAAAAGCCTCAATTGGGATACGCATTGGATCTATATGGTCAAACCGCATAGCCAAAAAATGACAGTCAAATGTCTCGCAGATGTAGTTGATCGCATGATGCCCGAACTCTCCGATGCAATGTACACAGGTGAATTGCATGTTAGTATGAGTCATCCATTGGAAGTCGAAACTATGCTCAAGATTTGTGAATTAAAGCCACAGGAGGAAGGATAGATGCGATGCATCTTTTTGATGTTATTTGCAATTCTATTTTTGTCATGAAATCCCATATTTTGAGAGAGGTTGTTCCAACCACTCCAAGCATCTTTTACAAACAATTTGTTTTTATTTTTACTATAAAGACCCTTTCATGTCATTTTAGAAAGGGTCTGAAATTTGTATAAAATTGGATTGAAGAAGATAAGCACTTCTGCACTTCTTAATTTATTTTTATAGAAAGCAAGGATCAAGGTTCAAACTTTTTGTAAGCAGATTTCAAAAGGACTTGCATTTTTGTATCTTTTTGGAGTTTTCAGAATAAGAAGAAATGAACCAGACTGTTACTTCAATAGCACGTTTCAAATACATATGGTACTTATATCTATGTCATTTTGTTTCATGTTAGGCAATTTAACAGTCTTTTGATTCAATATTGTTGTATATGTGAATGTCCATTCAATTTTGCATTTATATCACTTTTGAATAATTCTGGAATTGATATCCTAAACATGTATGCTGGCAATTAATGTTATTATGATATGCGATATGTTTTATATTACTTTGTTTGAAGTGATCATCATTCATGCTTAACTTCTTTAATCAATTGATTGATCTTTATTAGCGTTTGAGTAACAAAAGTCATTATAAATCGCATAGATTTTGAGTTACCCGGGTTATATATATATATATATATATATATATATATATATATATATATATATATATATATATATATATATATATATATATATATATATATATATATATATATATATATTACAATCCAAACGATTTATCATCTTGTTACACATTTTAAACACCCACTCATCAAATCACACCTTTATTGGGAAACTGGTCCCATATTTTCCAGTCAGAGCCACTATACCAAACAGAAAAGGAACCATATTAAGGGCTGGATCGGGTGGTCATCCCCCAATGTTGTTGCAGCGATTTTAGAGGCATCAACAAGTTTGCAGTTGAAAGTTTTTTTCCTTGAATATATATTTCTAACAATGTATTGTACACATTAAATGGAGATCGTATGTCACATTTACCATCCTCGGAAGTTGATGTATCAACTAACCCCATCGGGACCCATAAAATTTGTACAGGTTAAGTTTTTTGATATTTAAGGTTTTCCATTGTTTTTCAATAATAAAAAGGCCTTTGCGCCTCATTGTAATATAATTCAGTAGGCATGTAGCCATCACATCTCTTCTCAGAAATAAAATACCATTACCTAAGCTGGTTTATTCTCTTATGTATGTCAACAATTTTCATCAGTTGTTATTTTATTAATTAAAATTATGTTTCATTGTATTTATGTGTTTTGGTTTGAATATGTATTTCATTTTGCTCCTGCATAAATATGGATCAAGAGTATTAGAGCGTCTTCTCTTTATTTTTTTGTGCATGTCCCCAATGACGTCGAGGTATAAGGAGTTTGGACTTGAAATAGTTTAACCCTTGCAAAAGTGGCCTCACCCACACTGACGACCTCCCATGGCAAAAGAAAAGAAATATGAGGGAGCAGGAGATTTTTTCAAAAAATTTCTCGAAGAGATCCTCGAGCGACAAAGGAACAAGATGATGAACATTTTTTCCTAGACCCTTCAATAGGTATCAACGGTTGAAGCATCTTCATCTAGCAATTACTTTGGATGCATCATCCCCTTCAATGTACAATTTAACTTTGACATCCTTGTATTTGAAGACCAAACAGACATAGAAGCCCTAGATAGATGGTTAAATTTGTTGGAGGGATATTTTTCAGTCCATAATTTTTCCGATAGGGAAAATATTACTTTTGCACTCCAATAAGCTATGAGGATAAGTACCTAAAGTTGACCTCACTACGGTAGGGAAGGGACCAAGACAGATCCATACTTAAAATGGATCTATGTTAGCTTGGTACTTGAAATGGACCTATGTTGGTTCTTGAGCTGAGAAACTCATTCTACAACCCAGTATGAGGGGATGTGTAAGTTTGTATGTACATCCATCCACTTGAAACATGCCCCTTTAAAATAAACATAAACAAATTATGCTCTAAACAAAAAAATAATATCGACAGTAATAAAAAAATGAGTATGTTGTAAAATAATTAGAAGTTACTACGAATTTTGTGTAATGGGTTATAAATAAAATATTTTAATACAAATTAATATTAACATATACTTAAAAATCTATTGATTAAAAAAACCATTTTAATTTGTGCTATAAAATGTCTCATTTTATGTAAATTATTTTAATGTCAATTATGTATTTATTATACATCATTCTTTAAAAAATTATGTATATATCATGAAAAAATAAGTTTTTATGGTTAAAACATTTATTTGGTCCTATACATGCTCTATATAGCATTTATAAATACAATTTAAACAATGAAAACTTACACATTGTATTTTGCACTTAAGAAATTTGAACTCTCAACTCATGTTAGATCCTTATTAAAGATGGATTTATGTTGCTTTAATTAAGTTAAACTCGTAGAGATCCATCTTAAGCATGGATCTAGCATGAACTGAAAGGGATAAAATCTCTTCAAATGCAAACCACTTTTAAAGTGAAATTTTTGAAAACAAAATTTGCATCTCTCTTGATAAATCTCAATGAATATGTAATGGTTCTCTTTATATATGCAATGTGTGAATTTTCATTGTATATATATATATATATATATATATATATATATATATATATATATATATATATATTATGTTATATAGAGTATGTAATTTAAATTTGTAAGCCAAAAAGAACAATGAGGCTAAATGTTTTTTTTTAATTGGCCCATATATCTATCTATATATATATATATATAAAAGAGATTGAAAATTTTTATCTGTTGATTGCATTATTCATATTATAATGTTTTTTTGGTTATTAATATTCTTTTAAGTATACATCAATATTCTTTAAATGTCACCAGTTAATTTTAGATCAAGAATTGAATTAATTACACATATTTTTTTATTATTTTTACAAGAAATTGTATTATACTTTCTTTTTTTTTAACTTTCATTTGTTGTTTTTTTGGATATTGAATATTTTATTATATACAACATTAAAATATTTTCTTCTAACATTTTCTTTCTATAGATATATATGAAGTTGATATCCAAATAAATTTGTTAACATATAACATAGATCTTCAAATAATTTATTTAAATTCTGCATTGAAATATTTTTGAAAAGTATAAGGTTCAAACATCTTTTTTTACTTTTAATAACTTTATTTAAATTCTGCATTGAAATATTTATAAAAAGTATAAGGTTCAAACATTGTTTTTTTACTTCTAATAAGTTGTAATATCAACAACAAATAGATGGACCGTAGTGAAATTGGGATTATTAATGGGATTGGTTTTCTATTTAAAAATTATTTTTATTTTAAGAGGAACATGTCTCAATTCCATGTTGACTACCGATGGAATCACACATCACACGGGTTGTAGAATGTGTCTCTCGGAGCAACTAATGAAAATATATAAATTAAATAAGGTTTGTTACAATACCATGGGCCAATACCATGCCTCATAAATACCACATGCCATAAAAACCATAACTCATTTCATATGACATTCGTTCATATGACATTTTTAAAATTAATACTCAATTAAAATGAAAAAAAAAAATGCATAACTACGAAAATAAATTTTATCCTTTGATTTGTGGATACTACTAAGAATATTCTAAATTATTATATGGAGGTGACTATAATTGATAATCATTAACATTAACCCACCAAAAGACATTTTTAACCAAAATTGATGACCACAATTTCCTCAAATTTTCCAAAAGACATTTTTAACCAAGATTGATGACCACAATTTCCTCAAATTTTCCATGATTAACTATTAATATTGTTAATAGACCAAATGTGATTATTGTAAGATATGATTCATTCTTGTTAAATATAGTTGAGCATGATTCATTATGATAATTATTTAGGGTGACATGTAGTTGACTTAGTTGTATAATTTATTATGGCTCACCATGATGGACTATAGTATAATTTTATTAACTATGGCCAAATAAGTCGATTATAAATAACTTTAGCTATTCATATATGAATGTGTTTTGATATGATTAATAATGATTAGTTAAGGTTGAGTCTTTAACTATGGCTAATTATAAACTAGTGTTTTTTTTGTTTTCATTATCATTATTGTATGTTGATATTTAACTAAATGTAAATGTTATTAATTATAATTTGCTATGGTCCACTTTAATTATATGTGGTTGATTATGGTTAGTCATTGTATGCGGTTGATTATGGTCAGTATGTTGATATTTAACTAAATGTAAATGTTATTAATTATAATTTTCTATGGTCCACTTTAATTGTATGTGGTTGATTATGGTTAATCATTGTATGTGGTTAATTATGGTTAGTCTGAGTATGACAAGTTATTGCACTTTGGTTAATTGTGTTGATTATATTTAAGTAAATGTAAATTTTATTAATTATAATTTGCTATAGTCCACTTTAATTATATGTGGTTGATTACGGTTAATTTGAATATGATAAGCTATTGCTGGTTTTAATTAGTTATCATTAATTTAGTTAATTATGATTAATTATAGTTAACTTTAGTTAACATTTATGTGGTTATGGATAGCAACAATTTATTAGAGTTTACTTGCACTGAATATGGTCATAGATAATGGTTTCTTATGATCGACTTTAATACTTAGCTGATTATGGTTAGTTTTAGTATTATTATATTTGAGTTTTTATTATTAATTATTTGTGCATGTAATTGTTTGTGTTAACTTCATAATCCTCACATATTTAGTTAATCAGTTGTTGTAGATTAATAAAGTTATTTTATAATCTATTATTTTTTTGAATAATAAAGTGAAATCTAGAAGTGTTGTATTCCCTATATGATAAATTAGTCTTGTAGTACTTTTTCATAGTGATTATCGATCAGAAAGGTTATATATAGAGAAGGAAAGGGGTTATATATATATATATATATATATATAATAAATTAATAAAATTACAATAATGGTGAGCCATGGTAAAGAGAATTTGGTATGTTGACCGAAAACCCCAATTCCTCACACTTATTCCTTCATTAACAAAGGAATAAGTTTTATTAAGAAGGTAAAGTGTAAATTGAAGTCATGGTGCCAAGATACTGATAAAGAAGCCCTAATGCAAAAAATATCTGAACTTGTTGCATTCAAAACATGTTCATTCAAAATATAAGTGAAGGAGAAAACTGAATATATATTTTTTTCCCTCTACGTATATATAAATCTATAGATTTAGTTGATGAATATAAGCGATCTAGTTCAGATATATATTCACTAGAATAGTGATCCATGAGATTGATGTAGAAAGCGTGCAAGTATGAAATCTGGTTTATGAATGGCATAGATCTAATTTAATTCCAAACACCACAAACAAGAAAAAAATTTAATTCCAAACACCACAAACAAGAAAAAACTTGAACCAAGACACTAGTTGATGATTTTATCTAGTATTTCCAAAAAGGATGAAGATCTCCTTCAAAGAACTCTCCTTTTTGGCAACTAATTCTGGATAATTTTATTAAAAATAAAAGAAAAGTTGAACATGTTCATGCTGCTGCAATATTTCTCCAGCTTGCATCTCAAGTCTTCTCCTAAGAGTCATATAAGGAATTAACAACCGGTAAACTTGATTCAGAAAATACTTTGAAGCACCTAGTTATTGTCTTTACATTGGCATCAACACACCTTGGTTCAAACGGTCAAGTAACAGAATAAATTCCTGTTGTATCCCTATAAGATTTTCAAATGTTCCACAATTCTCTTTATTTTAAGGAAACCCATCAATCAAAAAATTACCATTCTCACTTTCCTGCGTTGCCTTTTGTAAGAGCTTAACTGTCACTTCTAAGGAGACAATATTTCCATTTTCAATGCCTGATTTAATCTCAGCATGCATAAGATCCCTAGCACTTAGGCTTCATACTAAGGTGTTCCAATTCGAAAGCCTGGTGCAGATACGATAATAACTTGATGTTGTGGAAGTACTTCAGCAAACCAGAGTTGAAAATCCCTTTCAGCTCCAGCCATCGTAAATGGGACGTCAGTTAATGGGCTTCCATCATTTTCTTCGACGTTGATGGTTGTTTTCGAGGCATGGTTTAACTATTTGAAGGGCCGTTGAGGAAAATGAAAAACGACAATGAAGGACGTGCATGGATTTATCTCTAATGCCCTCGCTTTCTTTAGTGAAATAGCTACCATTGGAATGGATGGAAATGGGATTGACATGTGAATTCCAAAAAGGTTAACTAGTATTTATGTCGGTTTAGATTTATTCATTACACTAACCTTTTTCCTTCCATTCTTCTGGCAGGGTTCCAAATTTTAGGGTTTTGGATGAATTCCACTGTATTCGAAAAAAACAGATACCCACTAAAATCAATGCAGTGAGAAATTCTTGCGACTGTGACTGGTTGATTGCAATTGCAATTATTCATTTTTAAACTTTTCAGAAAATGGTCTATCGAGTAGTAGGTGCTCATTGGCAGCCAGGTTCATTCAGTGGCAATTTATGTCATAATATCTGTGGAAATTCAATTTTTGAAGTTTGAATTTTGGCATATTTAAAAAAAAAAAAATTGAGGTTTGGTGAATGTCATAGCTATTGACCAAGTCCATAGATCAAAACTCATAGCTTCACATTATCTTTGGAGTTTCTATGTCAATGATAGTAATTTTTTTTATGTTTATTGATGTTAATTTCTTACTATTTTATCCTATATTTCAGTTTAAATTCTATATATATATATATATATATATATATATATATATATATATATATATGGAGGGACCTAATGAGGAACCTCATCCAAACTTTATCCTAAAATGTGAACTCAAACCTAACCTAATCATTGCCAGAACCAGAACTCTAACCATATGAATTTAGCAAAAACATTTTATATCCTTGGAAGATATAATTTTATTATTATTATTATTATTATGTGATATGGTAAAAATTTGTATAATTTAGGGTTGTTTACTATGAGTTGAGGATTTTATTATTTTGGATTGTAATGGAAATTTGGAAACAAATTGTTCACTTTCAATGGGGATATGCTCTTGTTTTAAAGATTTTTATTCCATCAAATTTTGAAAGTTTTGATGCAAATTAAAGCATTGTAATTTGTAAAATTCAATTATTGATAAAGTGAGTGAAATATGAACCAAGAACTACATGAAATTGTATAGTCATATGTAAAATACTTAGTTTTTAGTGATTTAAGGAAAGATATTTTTAATGGAGACAAATCTCTAATCAAGCTCCCTAATGTTAGAGAATTAGTAAAATAGGAAGCTATCAGATGAAAAGGCATTTGCGCTATTAAGATATTTTGTCACACATGAGCTATATATTAATAATGAAAATGTATCTAATTCTTGCACTACATGGTCAAATTTTATATGGATGTTTGATACTCAATCCAAAGTAAGAAGGGTTGAGCTTCATACTAGTTTTCTCAATCAAAAAATGGTTGAAGGGGAGATGTTTGCAAGTACATTTCTCATTCTAAAAATATTTGGAAAAAAATTCGAAAATATGGGCTTAAACATGTGGAATAAAGTTTAATGACCATAATCCTCATGAAAGGTTTTCCGCCCTCTTATATACGTTATAAATTAGTGACTTGTTGGTTCAACATGATAAGGCATTTGGTAAAAAGAAGAAATGAGGGGAAGATCTTCTCTTTACCAACTTAACCCAAGGATAAAGATCAAGAGGGAGAAACTCATCTAATTCAAATACAAGAGGAAGAGGTACTTATAAGGAAAGTAACAAAGGAAGTACTTATAATGGAAGTGCTAGATGAAGAAGATCTCTAAGAGGAAGAAGTAATTATAATGAAAAATGTAAGAGGAAGAGGATGGCCTAGTAAGAATTATAGAGGAAGGGGAATAAGTCAATACTTTGTCCATGGTCATGGAAAAAGCTAAGGAAGAAGAATAATTTACCTACATCAACAATGCCTTAGGAGATCTCAATAACATTTTCTCAAAGGTAATGAAATTAGTCAACCTAAGTGCAAAATATGTGTTTGCATTGACAATGTCATGGAAGACTGAAGGAAAATAAACGAGAATTTGTCAAAGACTAAACAAAATTTCCATAAACATTCCAAGTCTAATGTTTTAACATTAGCTTGGTATGAAAATAATAAAGAAGATGATTATGTATTCACATCATCTCAAGAAAATGAATGTGTAGATTCAGTGATCACCAACAAATTTCCAAGAAAGGCCTTTGCAGATGCTTGGATACTTGATACAATAGATATTAAGCATATTTATTATAGAAAATATTGTTTCTATACATATCAATATATAGAGCTCAATGCAATTTATTTGGTAGATGACACAAATCATATATGCCAACAAAAAGAATCAGTTTATTTTTTCTTTTGGGAATTAGAAAAGTGTTACTTTCAAATTTATGGTATGTCCCAATATTTAAGAAAATGTGATGTTCTTAGTGCTCATTAGATAAGGATATCATCACATCATCATAGAAGATGGATGGATCAGAATCAAATTAGTTAGAAAAAACTTCAAAACAATATGAAAGGATATAAAAATAGAAAATTTCTAAAGCTACAAGGAACAATCATTCCTCACAAATAAGATTTGGAAGCATCAATGGATTTATGTCATATCTCCCTAAGATTATGTCATTAAAAATTTACCCACTTGACTTTTGATAGCCTTAGTAAACCTATGGCATATGAGATGGTTAATAGGTTTCCCCATTTTAATAAGGAAATTTCTAAACGTGAAGCATGCATAGTTGGAGAAGAAAAGATGGATATTTTCCCCAAAAGTGCATGATGAGAAACATGTTCTTACAACTAATCTATAGTGACATCTATAGTCCTATGAAATTCTATTTTGGTAGTGTTGAAGGTGTTGGAAATTCGTCAACCAAGGGGGTCTCCCCAATATGAAGTCCCAATTAGACCTCACACCATTTGGAATAGGAGCCCCATCTGGGATATTATCCTAGCTTCCATGTGTTCTTATAGGTTTTCCTTGGCTACAAAGTTCAACACAAGATATTTATTCATAGATAATATCATATCAAAAGGTGAGTATGTTTGGTGGGTGTTTGGTGGTATGTGTCAATATTCTTCTACTATGGATGGAAAGGAAAGTGAACCTCTAGGAGAGAGGTAATAGTACCACCCTAGTAGACACACACTCACACAGAAAATATTTTTCTAATATCCAGCAGAATAGTCCATAAAGACGTGACGGTCATTGCAATGATTATAAAGAAGAAAGATTTGGCCAACATCTAACAGAATAATTCACAAGGATGTGATAGTTCTAGAAACCATTAAAACACATTATCAATATGATAAGTAATAAAATAATTGAAATAGTTCAACTAGTTTAGCATAGATGAAATCAAACATGAATTACAAACATCAATAGAATAGTATTACAAATATTAATAATCCATGTAGGAAGAACATGTTGGCCATGAGGCTTCTGATACTAATTTAAAGTCACAAGATTCATGTATACAATGAACACCACTAGCTTCAGTAGTGGAGCATTGGAGCCACTACTTGCTCCCAAAAAGAACTAGCTTGTCTCTCTAATTATTTGTGGGAGGAGTCAAGGTGAAAAATCCTTTGCTCATACAATGAGGGTGTATATATAACCAATGAGGAGGTGATGCTTCACCTTCCTTGTGACTTTTTGACTACCCTCATGACTGTTTGACTTCTTATGACTCTTCATATTTTGTACATGTCCTTTGGAATTTCACTTTACGATACATTTTCGAATCATAAATTACATAATCCACAATAATGATGTGCCGTTGACGACTCATGACATGACATGACACTACTAACATGGAATTCTTGATGATATGGCAATTTTAACCCATTATTTCTTCTCCTTTCTATGTGTATTCTTAAGGATTCTCTTCTATGCACCTTCGCATTGCTTATAGGTAAGGAATCTTCAATGATATCAAGTCTTGAGTTGTGGTCGCAAATTGGTGTCCCTTTGCTTTCTCTTGATTGATCAACTTGCATAATCAGCTACAAAGATATCTTTCAACATGTTTCCCTCCTTCATCTCCTTCTTCATCATCCTTTCATGGTATGATAGGGTACCTACATCTGCAATTCACTCATGATGAGATGACATCAGTTCAATAATTCCCTAGTCTAAGATGGTGCATGTTGATCCACTGATCAAGCCGTAACCGGGTGGAAGGCTGAGGGAGAGGCTCAGTGACTGCGTAATTGTGTAACTCAGGTAGTCGAGGGTGAAGCTTGAGCATTAATAATATGTAATGTGTAGTTCAGGCTGAATGAGGAAGAAAGATACACAATCTAGGAGCTTAATGAGCCAATTTGAGGGTTTGCGCATTGATTCAACCTATTGTGCAGTTTTGGAAGGCATAAGAGGTTGGGTGATTACACAATTGTATAGCTCAAAATCTCAAGGGTTGAGCTTGACTTCATATATTTCGCGGTGTGCAGTTAAGGCTAGCCTCGAGGGATGAATTTCACAATTTTAGAGGCCAAAGTATGGGCTCGAGCACTGAAATTGTGCAGTGCACATTCCTTGGAAGCAAGAACTGTGCATTGCGCAGTGTTAAGAGGCAGGGTCATAGCTAGAGGGCTAAGAATATGTAATGCGTAGTTTAGGAGGGTCAGATGAGTTACTTGGTTTGAGAGCTTTCGAAAATTGACTAAATGCAGGATCGATGAGGTTGATGTGACCAGTGATAAGACTCTATTGTGATCACACACTTAGAATACTTGATGACACAATATTATAGATCATCCAGGACACATGAATAACATACTTCCCTTAGTGCAACAACTTATGACAAGTGTGACACTAAAGATACACTTTGCAATGAACATGATGACACTTGTGCGACAACGCTTACAACTTTGTGAATTAATGTGATAGATGTTTACATGGTATGATGAACTCATTTTCACAAAGATGCCCCTTGAAATCACCAAAAAAATCTTCTACACATCTGCGACGCTTAGTATCCGAAAATATGACATTTTTATTTTCTCATAAAAGGGACCAAAAAACTTAGAGAAAAAACATGGAATGAATTTCAATGTTTGCAACAACAATATACAAGACCAAGGTGGGCTCCAAAATTTGGTGCAGGCCAAAATTATGGAGGTTATTGTAGCAATGACAATATGTAGATGCAAATACTTTATTCTTTTCATAAATTATTTTACAAATATGACTTGGGTGTATTTCCTAAAGGATAAATTCCCCTTAAGCATTTGAAAAATTCATACAATTTCAATGATTAGTTGAAAATGAAACTAAGGAAAAGATTGCTACATTGAGGACAAATAATGGGGGTAAATTCGCTTCAAATGAATTCAATGATCATTTTAGGAGAAATGGAATAAAAAGATAGTTAATGAATTCTTGTACTCCTTAACAAAATGGAGTCACATAAAATTAATCGCACTCTCGTGGGAACACCCACATATATGATGCATTTAAGGGGGTTAAGAACAAAAATATTGGGAAAAGGTAATTCATGCAAAAATTTATCTAAGGAATCAATCCCCCCATTAGACTTAAATAGAATTACTCCATATGAAGCTTTGTATGGTACTAAGCCTTCCATAAATCATCTTCAATTTTTTGCCTCCATTTATTATGCCTTCATTCTTAAGGAATGAAGGACTAAGCTAGAACATTGCAGCATGAAATGCGTTCTTATTAGCTATTCAAATGTTGTTATCTAATGGGAAGTTTATTATTTTTCAAGATGTTCTCTTCAATGAAAGAGAAATTCAAATAGTGTAAGATCTCAATAATCACCATATTCACTTGGAAAAGAAATAAACAAATAAATTCCTAAAAAAAACTCGAATTGGATTGCCAAAGATTTAGCCTCTTATATGAATATTCATGAGTTAGATAAATCTTGTTGGTATGATGATTCTTGGAAGCTGGATAGATCTATTGCAGTAACTTCACCACAAGGACAACATAGTAGACCAAATTGGCTCACACAATTTCTAAGTGATTGCTATATGGAAAATTATCTTATGTGAACAAAAGAGAACTCCATAGATCTAGTGGCCTAATCTAGAAACAACAAGGGAAAAAATATCTATATTTTTCTTAGAGAAATTAGAATACAGAAGAAATACCTACCTATAATTTGTAGTAAGTCCTCCTCTTCTCCTTTCTTGTAAGCTCCAAATCTAGCTCCAAGTGTTATAAATGGAACTAGAAAAATGACTAAAACAAACAAGAGAACTACAATATCCACATAACATAAACTTATATATATATTCAATGAGTCAAACGGAATTGAAATACATAAGAAACAATATGACACAAGTATAGGAAAACATAGTGCTTTTTGTATTAATAAATGAAGGAGAGAGTTACAACCATTTATAGATGCTTGGCTTTGTAGATGTATCCCCAACATGGAAAATTTTAGGGGCTAATATTCGCAGGTGGGCTAATTTTCCATAATTTTTCCAAAAACAAAATTCGCCAATTTCCATTTTTTATAACAATGATTCACCCAAATTTTACAATATAAAAGTATTTTACCTTAAAAATCACCAACATTATATAGAAAGTATATACAAAATCATTATAAATTTGAATATTTTTACAAATACATGAAAAAACATTTTATAGTTTATATATTATGGACTAGTGAGATTCGCCAATGTTTTTAAACTGCAAGATAATTTCCATCCTTAAACTTTTCCTTGCTCCCCAACTATCTTGGCGTTCCTTGCCACAAATAAAACCTTCAACTTCAACCCTAATTCATCAATGGATGATGATACCTTAACCTCAAAGTAGCAGGATGAAGAGCACTAGTAATATCCAAGGACCAAAATTCAACCTAGACTCTATGGAAGGCAGTGAATTTATAGAGTAAAAGTGGTAGTTTAGGATTTACCAATCTAGGCTTGAGATCCACATATGAAGGAGGATAAGCTATAAGGATGAGAGATAAGACATCTAGAGTATGAATTCGAGATCTCTATCAATGGTAAATGGTTAAAACCTCTTTAGAAGCTTCTTGAAGGAGAATTTTTGTAAATATTTTTCTTTTTCCTGAAATTGTAGAACCATTGCACCTACAAATGAGAGAAACATGTGTTGGTCGGTGTAGGTGCTCAGTTATGCAAATTGAAACCATTGCAAATGGACTGAAGTGCAGAGTGTGTTGGGGTGAAAAACATAGTTTTTGAAATGATAAACCCATAACTCTTGGACATTTTGGAGAGGTAATGATTAGGGATTTTTGAAGGGATAATGACAAGGTGTCAAGGATGTTGATTAATCTATTTTTTATGCCTTTTTAGTGAATTCAACAAAATTAATTGTAACAGATTGAACCCTAAAGTACAAAGTCATAAGCAATGGATGAGGACTAAAGTGCTTTACTTTGTGAAAAGTTCATATCAAGAATAGATTGGTCGTGATCATCATATGTTACAATACATAATCATCATGATATCACTGGTGAGGGAGGCATACCCATATTGAGCCTATAAGACAATATACATGTGCAATGATCAAGAAGTCTCATCCAATGATGACAAAGTGTGGAACCACACATGACTGTCTGAATGATCATAGCCATCATAATTTGTAATCTTGTATGAATCCTGAAATCACAACTCGGATGGATGGAACTAGATCTTGAGTCCTCTACCTCATCACTCGATAGTACGAATCTAGCCATGCCAATAAATGAGTTGGAGTCAAACATGGTAGACACCATATTATTAGTGGCCAATGATCTAAGCCATTAACAGATATGAGAGAAACCATTGATAATGATAAGGGCTCTCAAGATACTATAGTATAATCTATGTCGTGTGAATGAATGAGTTGAACTCAAACGCCACATAGAATCTTCTAATTGAGGGCCAATGATGAGAATCGATCACTGAAAGTGAGGACACTTGCCATTTATGTATACAAGATCCAAGGTACCGAAAATGAGTTTCTAAGTCAATTTCTTGGATAATGAGTTGATGTCGATAGGAAGCAACCCACTACAGGAGGGCCTTGATGTATCCCTCATCAACGACACAAAACATGTATCAAGAGTTGAGACAAAATGATGTTGATGAAGAGCTGGTTCATGAGTGATAGACATGAAAGAAGGCTCAAGAAATTGTAGCATATTTCAATTGAGGAGCTTTGCTTGAACATATCAGTGACACTTTATTGAGTTGGTATTATTTGGCTAAAAATCGATTAAGAAGGCTTTTTATATGGTCTGATTAACCAAAGAGGCAAGCGGATTTCCAAACCCAAAAATCAAGGAGATGAAGTGAAAGAGTGTCATGTTCAAGAGTGAATCACGGCCATTAATAGGTTTAGTGCCCTATTTTCCCAATTTCCCAACCATTTCTAGCTAGTACCTATTTATTTTTAGAAAGCTTGAGGAGGATAACATATGCTTGATCTATAAGTTCATCCTTCAAATGAATCATTTTGAGTATATTTAATGAACCCTGACAAAGAGTGGTTTAGTCTCATCATGTTTGAAAATTTCATCATTGTTTAATGGTTTTACGAGTACAGCGAAGGTGTAACTCAACTTATTTTTCATGTTTAGAGAGTTTGAAAAAGAGGAAAAAAAGAAAACTCCAAAGGTTTTTTTTTCGTAAATTTAGTCTCTTGAGAATGAAGAGGCATAAAACAATACCCAAGAGAACCTTTTAGCAATGTTTCACTAAATTATTCCTTTTTTGTAAATAGTCCAACGCAATTTGAAAAAGGGTTAAACTTATACTGGGAAGACATCTTTTCATTTACTTTAATGAGCTCGAAAAGACAAGTGCTCAGAAATCTTTTCATGTTTTGGGAGTCTGAAAAGAGCTCAAAGAAGATTCCTCCTAGAGGAACAAGTGGTATCAAAGGTAGAAATTTGTTATGGTCATGATGGAACTACTCAAAACACGTAGTGGTTAAGAGACTGGCTAATAATACCACTCACTGCAACGGTTCCCCAGGCAAGGGTAAAAAATCAAATGAAAGTGTATGATCGATCAAGAAGATGGCGATGATGGAATTGAAAAACTAAGGCTCATCTAACAAAATCAGGATGATAAAAAATGGCAATAACAAGGGATAGGATGAGAATGGCTTCATTTTTACACAAGCTTGAAACATTGGAAACTATGATTGAGGTTGGTTTCATCTTACACAAGCTTGGAACAAGGAAAAACTATGATTAAGAGTAGTTTCATTTTTACACAAGCTTGAAACAAATGAAAATTATGCTTGAGATCAGTTTTCATGCCCCCAACATAATAATGCAATTCTAGGTGCATGCCCCCCAAGCTTCATTTCATTCACCTAAGTAGACTATTGGTTACTAATAGGTGGATGTAATTAAGGTTCATTTATGAGATCAAGTGAAAGGCTCAACTTGAAATTTATGAGATCTAATCATAGACTCAAATTGGAGGGAGATATGTTTCATTTTTTAATGAGCTTGACACAGTAAAAGAATGATGCTCAAGGGACCTTGTTTTATTTTTTAACGAGCTTAACACAAGAAAATGAACTCTTCTCTGGGACCCTGTTTCATTTTTAACAATATTGACACAAGAAAAGGAACCGTTCTCCAAGATCTTATTTCATTTTTTAACGAGCTTGACACAAGAAAATGAACTCTTCTCTAGGAAATTGTTTCATTTTTTAATAAGATTGACAGAAGAAAAGGAACTCTACTCCAAGGTGCCATGTTTCATTTTTTAATGAGCTTGACACAAGAAAAGGAAATCTTCTCTATCCCATAGGTAGCTTAGTAACCTTGTGGGGGAAGGTTATCTTTGGTGAGGGATATCCAGGATAAGATGGGATGGCTTGGGAAACTGGTATTTGTATCCCACCTTGATATGGATTTTTTTGATAATTTGGATAACCCATACCAAGTTGTCAAGTATCAGGATTATTTTGATAGTTTGGACATTTGGGTAGCCTAGATATTGTTGGGAATTTGAACCTTGTAAATGTTGGCCTAGATAAGGTTCTTGTAAGGTTTTTGTCTTACCAACAAAAGCTTAGGGTATTCCTTGTAAAGGTTTCCCTGGTAGAATTTATGTCATTCATGGAACAGGATGACTAATTGGCACCTATGGCATGCTATAAATTAGTTGAATTACTTGTACCTATTGAATAGTCTGACCAAGTGATTCATTACTAGGAGGGGGTTCCATGAAAATAGGAGAAATTTCCCCTTATTTGACAAGATCTCAAGAAACAAGAAGAACCTAAGAGATGTGAACTTCACTCTCAACGAGAAAAGTGTGATCACCTGAAGGTGGAATAAAGTCAACCAACTTTTCAACCACTGATTGGTTGGGAATGGAATGATGGGATTCACATTTAGAGAGAATGGGATTGAATGAACGTGGATTCAATTCAATTACTTTATCAACTAGCGGAGGATTCATGGAAAGTTTTCAATAACCAGCTGGAAGCTGCTATTGATGAATAATAAGAGTTTCCAACATTTTGGAGGCTTCATCCAAATAAGGGAAAAGATGAATTGGATGATCCCCTTCACATAAATTACAGGGAAATTTCACTTTACCCTTCTTTTTGGGAACCTTATTATTTCTAGTCAAAGGTTTGTCACTAGCATGATCTCCAGAGATAAATGACAAGGGTTGATTTCAGCTTGAGGACCACATTTTTAATACCTTGAGAACACCAGGATAATCCCTAAGAAGGTGATCGTCCTTACAAATAATGAAAGGGAATTTAACTTTACGGGACTTGTTGGAATTTTTCTCAACATTATTTTCATTCATAGAAATTTTTGCTTGGTTGCCCCCATACTTATTTTGCTTCTTCTTCTTCATCCTCTTATTTTTCTTCTTATCTTTCTAGTTACTTGAATCACTACTTTCACTAGGCGAGGAGGAAGAAAAGGATGAAGAAAAAAATAGGCGAAGAAGGCAAAGGTTCAACTTTAGGATCAACTTGAGGTTGATGTTGTTTAGGTGCAGGACTACTTGGTTGAGAAGCAGTTTGGACAATTGGAACCAAGGACTCACTAAAAAAAAAACAAATTGGTAAACCAATGGTAAATATGGGAATGGACAATGTTGCCATATAAGGAGCACAAATATTTACAAAAGAAGGAAAAAGACCATGATTCCCTTCAAAGGGGTTTCCTTGAATGGTAGACTCCGGAACTATTTCCATTATTCTCAACCTAAGATCTACTAAGGATTTGTTCCATGGTTAATTAATTGATTTTATAAATTAAAGACACAAAATAAAAGAAAAAAGGGGTAACTAGGAAAAGGGGTTTACCAATTCAGTATGAAATGCAATATATATTGCCATTACATGTAGGAAATCTCCTAGAATGTTGTGTTTGGTGTATCATAGTTAACAAGGCATCCACCTCAGTTAACTATAGCAGGATAAAAACCTATAGGGGACTTCTAAAATATACCCAGAGGTACGTGGAATAACAGTCCATGGTAGTGTTGTCTAATGCATCATGTATGATAGGAAGTAATCTAATATACTTTTCATATTGGAACCACCATCTGATATACCCAAAGGTACTTGTAGAACAATCCAATATACCTACATATGTGGAATACCAACTACCCCTAGAATGTAATGCAGACAAATAACAACAACTCCTACATTTTTCAACGTCGAAAAACCTCTCTAGCCTAGAACTATATGTCTATTTTTAATGTTCCAAATTGTCCTTAGATTGATTGAATGAATTTTAAAATCTTGAATTAAGTTTTGATTTCAAAGCTCATGGTACAAATTCACCTGAATTTCCTATGATGCAACTAACATGATGAAAATAACTCTTTATTTTTTATGAAGATATGTCTATGGGAAGGAAGAAACAAACAATGATGTAGCAAATAAAAATATTCCTAACTAGATCTTTCAATTTCACTATTACAATGAAATCTAAAAGCCTATATGCAATGCAAGTAATGAAAATTTCCTTTTCATTGCTTTTCAATTTTCAAATGTAATGAATATGAAATGAAGCTAGATCATTGATTAAAGAATTCACATGGATTGGAACTGTAATATGAAAATTCTTGTTATCCAATCAATCATCAAGCCAAGTGATCAAAAAAAATAATTGATAAGAAGAAATAAAAAATCAAACTCAAATGTAAACACAATGATGGCTTTAAAGAGGCACATACAAGTTCAGGGACTCAAGAAAACCTTTTGGATCAAAATGGAACTCAGAGCACGAAATAGAAATACAATTTTTTGCATCCTATATGACCATGGCATGTGCATCTTGTAACATTATTATGCATTCTTACATTTATATGTCAAAAAAAGGAAATAGAAAGAAAGAAAAAATAAAATGGGATAAAAAAATGAAATTGAAAAAAAATTAATAACGTTTTAAATTGAAATGAAATCTTTTTCATGTTGTGATATCGCAGGTGCAACAACTTACTGCCACGATCGTCTCCTGCTGATGAACAATGGAGAAGGAATTTTGCTCCACACCCCCCCCCCCCCAACCACCTCTCTGACATTTAACTGGGGGGGGTTCTGAAAAGCAGTTTTAAGTCAAACCATTATTACAATTGTCGATCGCGGAGGAAATTTGCACCCCCCCTTTGAAACAACTTACCACCACCACCCCTCTGAAATCCACAAGCTACTGTTGCTGAAACTGCCCACACATATTTTGATTGTTTTCGCTCCTGCCATATCCACTCTGTTTTTGCCACCTATCTGCTGCTTGTTATATAATTTTAAAACCATTACCCAATCTTAGTTGTCACCGCCATAAATACCCTGTGCCCATATCAAATCTTATAAACCATTAATTCCCCTGTTTATATAATAAACCCAAAATTTGCTTGCTATCCCTTCACACATTTTGTTAAGGAAAGTTGTGTACCAAGCTCCAGTACAACCTCAGCAGAACGACCCATCATATAGCACTTGCAGGCCAACCAATTACTTGGTAACCATAATTTCCTATCCTTGTATTCTTTTCAATGTCTTCTTCGAAGGGAAAATCCCATGCTCCCACTTGTGATAGACCTGGACCATTTTCCATTAGTGGACCAAGAGTACAATATTTCAGAGACATAGTGTGAATTTGATTTGTATGAGTTACATAATTGGATGAAACATAAATTCGTTGACCTCAGTGATGAATTGAGCCTGCTGGATTCTTTCCTACCTCAATTCATATTCCCACAAACTCACCCCTTGTAGGTTTTAACCCTGTACAGAAATTACCTGCATACGAATTCTTAAACAAAGAAAATAAACAATGCGAGAGCATAACCCATAAAACAAATATGCACAGATATTTTTCCCTGGATCCCAAAATCGGGACTACCAGCTTGATTTTTCATTATGTTCCTTTCAATGTTACAATACATATTTATACATGCCGAAGCATCCAATACCATGGACCGAAAACCATCGCGTCCAAAACACATGTGCGAAAATCATGCACAAAACCATAGGTGGGTCCGCCCAACCTAACATATGGTCCAAAACCAAAATTTTGTGGGGTTATGGGTGCCCTTCAAACCCCCTATTAACTACGTGGAAAGAATATAACACAACCCAACAATCTCCCACTTATTGTTTTCTTTCCACAGGAGAGCTTAGTCATTTTTTCAACCCTGAGATTCCCATTACTTCTCTACACCAAGGGAACTTCTCAGAGCTCACTGATTTTGTCAATGCATCTGCAATATTCTTCAAAGTGTCCACCTTTACCAGCAACACCTTTCTGTCTTCTATCATATCCCTCACAAAGTGATACTGAACATCAATGTGCTTTGTCTTTGAATGATAAGCAGGGTTCTTTGCCAAGAAAATTGCACTTTGGCTGTCACAGTCTATTCTTATAGCTCCCTGTACTAACCCCATACTTGAACACAATCTCTGCAACCAAACTGCTTCCTTGCTTGCATGAGTGGCTGCCATGTATTCTGCCTCTGTAGTTGATAGTGCCACTACAGATTGTTTCTTACTCATCCAACTGACTGCACCTCCAAATAGGTTAAACACATACCCACTTGTAGTTCTTCTCTGATCTAGATCTCCAGCCCAGTCTGCATCAACAAAGCCATGAATATCCAACACTCTATCCAATCCTGGTCTTCCTTGGTAGCACAAAACATAAGCACTAGTACCACGCAAATACCTGAAAACCCGCTTCACTGCTGTCCAGTGCTCCTTCCCAGGTTTTGACATAAACCTGCTCAATACTCCCACTGCATGTGCAATGTCTAGTCTAGTACAGACCATTGAGTACATCAGGCTACCCACTGCACTTGCATATGGAACACGGGACATGTCCTCTTCCTCTTCTTGTGTCTTGGGACACTGTTCAGCAGATAACCTCACACCTACAGGAATAGGAACCTTCACCGGTTTACTATCCTGCATATTAAACCTCTGGAGTATTGTCTCGACATACTTCCTCTGGTTTAACCAGAGCTTCCTCTTTGACCGATCTCTTTTAATTTCCATGCCCAAAATATAGTTTGCAGCACCAAGATCTTTCATGTCGAATTTGGAGGACAATTGGGTCTTCAAATCCTGGATAATTTCTTTGTCATTTCCAACCAGCAACATATCATCCACATACAAGACCAGATAAATAATACAGTCACCAATTAATTTAAAATACACACAATGATCTGCTTTGCTTCCGGTGAAGCCAAGTCCCCGTATAAATGTATCAAATTTATGATACCACATCCTTGGTGATTGTTTTAACCCATACAGAGACTTCTTTAACTTGCATACCAGTTCTTTCTTACCCTTCACCGCAAAGCCTTCATGTTGCTTCATGTAGATTTCCTCTTCCAAATCCCCGTGAAGAAATGATGTCTTCACATCCATCTGTTCTACCTCAAAATCAAAAGCAGCAACAACAGATAAAACTAATCTAATAGAAGTTACCTTGGCAACAGGAGAAAAAATATCACCAAAATCAATTCCCGGCACCTGGGAATAACCTTTTGCTACCAACCGAGCTTTGTATTTCTCCACCTTTCCTTCTGCATTTGTCTTCTTCTTGAACACCCATTTGCTACCAATGGGTTTCCTTCCAGCCGGCAACTCCACCAGATCCCAAGCCTCATTTTTGTGCAAAAATGCCATTTCATCGACCATGGCCTCTTTCCAGAGTTTTCCATCCTCTGAATCCACTGCTTCCTTCACAGTTCTGGGATCATTATCAGTAACAGACAAAGCAAAATTTGAACTGAAAGCAGATGGACTATACCTTTTTGGCTGCCTTCTTTCTCGAACTGATCTTCTCACAGCCGGAGTTTGTGGCTCTTCATCTCCTGATTCCTCCTCTGCTGCAGAGTCTGATTCTTCCTCCTTTGGCTCAAACTCTATCTTCTCAGGTTCCTTTGGTTGGACTTCATGCTGAATAACATCTTTTACCTCTCTGAACAACACATCTCAGTTATACACAACCTTCCGTGTGACTGGGTTCCAAAGCTTATAACCCTTTAAACCATCCTTATACCCAATAAAGATCTGATCCAACGCTGATGAAGGTGATCTGTTGATCAAGTAACATGCAGTATCCACTGCCTCTACCCAGAATTCTTGTCCTAACCCGACACCACTGAGCATGCTTCTTGCCCTTTCCATCAACGTCTTGTTTATTCTTTCTGCGACTCCATTTTGCTGAGGTGTATATGGAGTAGTCTTCTGCCGTGCTATACCACACTTCTTACAAAATTCTTCAAATTCCTTGCTGCAAAATTCTCCACCATTATCTGTCCTCAGCACCTTTATCTTCTTCTCTGTCTGATTTTCCACCAGAGCCTTAAATTCTTTAAACCTGTCAAAGACTTCAGATTTCTTCTTAAGAAAATATATCCATGTATTCCTTGAGAATTCATCTATGAATGATACATAGTACACAGACTTACCTAGTGATGGAACCTTCACAGGTCCAAACACATCACTGTGCACAAGCTCTAATATATGTTTCGTCCTCTTACCACCAGAGGGGAAACTCACCCGATTCTGCTTCCCATATACACAATTTTCACAAAAATCAAAATCCAGAGAGCTATTATTCATACCTTCTACCATACCTTTACCATGAAGTATTCGAAGGCCCTTCTCTCCAATATGTCCAAGCCTTTGATGCCACAACATGGTCTTCTCTCCAAAGACCACTAGATTCTCTACTCCATTTTCAGGAACCATAGAACTATTTCACCCATCAACAACAGTGCTACCTTGCAGCTTGTACAGAGTTCCAATTCGAACTCCCCGCATTAATATCAGTGCTCCTCGAACCATCTTGCAGGTATCTTTCTCGAACACCGTCTTTACACCTGCATCATCCAACTTGCTTACAGAAATCAGATTTCTGGCCAATGCAGGAATATGTAGAACACCTGGAAGTGTTCTAACCCTTCCACCTTGCAGCTTCAACTTTACTTTTCCCCGACCAATGATTCTAGCCTTCCTATCATCTCCTAAGAAGACATCACCACCATCGTATTTCTCATACTCTCAAAACCACTCTCTATGGGGAGTGAAGTGAAAGGATGCACTTGAGTCAATCAACCATGCCTCATGATCTACATGTGTACTTGAAGAAGCCAAGTACACATCCCCACCTTCATCTGAGGTGGTTTTCGTCTCTGCAGAAGGAGCATCATCAGATCCCTTTCCTTTATCAGGAACTTTAGATTTACAATCCCTTCTGAAGTGCCCTTCCTTTCCGCATTTCTAGCACACCACCTTTGTAGATTTTCCTGGAGATTTAGATCTCCCTCTAGATTTAGATCTCCCACTCGATGACTTATTTTTGTTTCTGTTCTGGGACCGTCCTTGTACAGACAAGGCATCACCATTCTGGTTGTCCATATTTTTCCGTCTCATCTCCTCCGTCAGCAAGGCTGAGACTATTTCATCAAACTGCAAAGCAGTTGCATTGCTACCTATTGCAATAACCAGACTATCCCACGAATCTGGTAGAGAACACAACTGACTGATGCACTTATCTTCATCTGAAATTTTAATATCAACAGATAATAACTGACTTACCACAGTATTAAACGCATTCAAATGCTCTGTCACCGAGTCTCCATCTTTCATCCTCAGGTTATACAGCTTTTTCCGCAGGAATAGTTTATTCACCAGAGACTTAGATTGGTACAAAGTCCCTAACTTGACCCACAAAGCCTTTGCCGTAGCTTCCCCTGATACATTCAGCAATACTGAATCCGAGACACACAATCGTATTGTGCTCTTTGCCTTCTGATCCAACTTCTTCCATTCTTCATCGGTCATTCCCGATGGTTTAGTACCCGGATCTACCACGATCCACTGATCTTTATCCACCAACAGATCCTCCATCTTGAGTTTCCACAACTCAAAATTCTGACCATTGAACTTCTCAATCTCTATCTTTCCACTGCTCGCCATCTTCTTTCACCACCACAATCGATCTCGCAGATCTCCCACTGAACAAGGTCTACCACAGGCCCGAGCGAAACCCCTCAGCAACAAAGGCGTCCCCTTGAAGCCAAAATAGCTCTGATACCAAATGTAGGTTTTAACCCTGTACAGAAATTACCTGCATACGAATTCTTAAACAAAGAAAATAAACAATGCGAGAGCATAACCCATAAAACACATATGCACAGAGATTTTTCCCTAGATCCCAAATCCGGGACTACCAGCTTGATTTTTCATTATGTTCCTTTCAATGTTACAATACATATTTATACATGCCGAAGCATCCAATACCATGGACCTAAAACCATCGCGTCCAATACCATGGACTGAAAACCATCGCATCCAAAACACATGTGCAAAAATCATTCACAAAACCATAGGTGGGTCCGCCCAACCTAACATATGGTCCAAAACCAAAATTTTCCGGGGCGCTGCCCCAAACCCCATAAAGTGGGGTTACGGGTGCCCTTCAAACCCCCTATTAACTACGTGGAAAGAATATAACACAACCCAACACCCCTTCCCCGAATTTATGTCATGGTGTCATTTTAAGTATATTCCCAGCCAAAAGGGTTGTTGTTGCACAAAATAACAAGATTATTTTTTGCAGTTATATACCAATCCATTTGTTCAATGTTATAGATTGAACCCTCAACTCCACCACATCCTTTTTCTGTAGAATCCCTCATGGATCTTTACAAAAATCTTACCTTCCCTCAATGAGATAAGATTTTTGAGATTTTTCTACCTGAAAATGTTGAATTTCCTAGAACTAATCCACCTTACCCAGTTTCAATGTTTCCATAGATGACTCAATAAATAATTTCTAAAATTTCCTGTTTTCTAGGTTTTCAATCTGACCAATGGGTTGATGACACTGTCCTAGGGTTTTTGTCAGTATTTTCTAAAGATGAGAAAACTTCTATTATCTTCAATTATAGTTATTTTAGCACAGACTATCCATGATCAGTTCATGAAGTTTTCTACAGAAGAGGCATTCAAACATGCATCAATCCTTGTATATTTGTTTTTGTTCTATCAGTCGGACAAGTTTTCAATAAGTTAGATGAATAGGGAAACCCACAAGATGTGATTCATTGACCTCACTAATTAGGAAAAATGCAAATGAATTCTCTTTCAGTGACTACACAGATCAATTTTTATACACAGTTTCCTATCTATACCAAAACTATATAGAGATTAGAGTGTATGGTTGTGAGCTTCCTCCATTAAGGTTACCAAAGTTTATACCTATCCTAATTTTTTCACAACAATACATCAAGTAGATGATAAATATGGATAATATTCACTTTGTGTCAGCTAAGAGAAAGTCCCAATTTAAAATCAAAACTCAAGTTGGACCTTTCATCTGTAATGTCAGAACATTAGCAAAGGAGACAGATCTTCTCTTATAGGAAATGAAATTTATACAGACTTTTTCCTGGTCTTATAATCCCTTGGGGATCATTTTCAAGCCAAGTAGAATAGAAAACTACTCCTTATGCTCTTACTCCTAGACCAGAGATTGAGGAGTATATGAATCGGGAGGAGTGCTAAGAGAACACATCGCACAAAGTGGAAGAGTAGAGTTTTACTCCTACATCATCATAGACTCCAGTTCCCTTAGAAAAAAATGCAAAGAGAGTAAGGGAAACTATTTCGCGTTTAGTTACAGAAATTCAACACACAAATTTTGTGATGTACAAGAATAAGAAAAGGAATCCTCTTGAGGACTCCATTCTAGAAGAAAGCACATAGACTACACTAGTTATTGCAGACCCTCATGCTACTACCTTTCCTCGAATTCAAGAAATTTTACAAGGTCACCAGCATCTTAAACTTCTCAAGAGCCATTGAGAACATCCCACATAGAAGAATTAGCCAATGGTCAGACTGAACCAATAAGTTTTTCTAGGTACAAGGAATTCAAAAGGAAAAATGAAGCATTGAAGGCTACCACTTATATAGAATTCTGGAAACAAACTTTAGCTTCTCAACACAGATTACTTTCTTCCTTTGACATTGAAAAAGGGCTTATGTAAATGGCATTCCTTGAACCTAAAATCCCATTCCCAACATTGTTGAAGATTATAAGAAATCAATATTTTCCTTTGACTGAAAGGATATTCATCCTATTGACCAGATTGATTTACATAAACAAGCTGGGGAAGTGATCTATTCAACTTTAACCAATTCAACCATGCAAAAATCTAAGATAGGTTTCACTGAGAATCCCAGCTAAAGATGGAAAATATTTCTTCTCTAGCAAAGGATACTAAGATACAAGATTTGGAGGATCTAGTAATTAAATTGGGATATGATCCCAACAATGTTAAAGTTACCGAGGAAATGATTAAGTGGAAAAATGTTGACATTCAGGCATTGAGAAAACAATTAAAACTTCCTACTATTGAAGATCCTCATACTAAAGAGATTGGTGAATTAGAGAAGCAAAAAGAGGAAATTCTCAAAATTATACTTTAACAGAACACATAGATAAAAAAGATGGAGATAGAATTAGAAACTTTGTTAAAGTAGAAATAACAGTAAGAAACTCAAGCAGCAGTTATTCCTTTAGCAACAATTCCAATTGCATGTATTTCAGCAGAAGGGGCTTCCACTTTAGCAACTACTACAGTAGAAAATATACAGTCCACTGATCTAGCAACTGATCTAGCCAAGTCCATGGGATATCTATAATTGACAGGACATGAAATTGATATGTTTTAGATCACAGATTCACAACCTCCAAGAACAAAAAATTAATATTGACAATGCATTGTGGTAGAAATCCAAAAGAGTCATAGGTTGACTCAAAGAATAGACACTTTGAAAAATGAATCAACAATTTTTCAAACAATTGCATAGGCCAAAGAAAACAAATGGAAAGACATAAATGAATCCATGATAGATTTGTGGCCATCAATTTAAATTATGTTGAACAAGAAAAATTACTAGAAAAATCAAAGGTATTAATAGCAGCAGTTAACAAAGAATTAGGTAACAAACCAGGAGATGCAACAACATTGGTTAGGATTTTGAATTCAAAACAAAAGAAGAGATTGAAGAATATGAAATAGATGACAAAACTAAAACAATTCTGGAGGTTAGAAAGATTCACATCAAAAGGAATTTAATGTTGCAAGTTTAAAATAAATGCCACAATTTAGAAATTGGCTTCCAAAAGTTTCATAGAAAATTTAATGTGTTGCATCAAAAGGGACTCCCAGGTTTAAGGGGATGTTATGAAACCAACTCAAAAAAAGATAGAAAGGATAGATCAACGCCTTAGAAATAAGCCTCTGAGAGGGGGCAACCTCCTTTACATTACACAAATGAACACTTCTTGGATGATACAAATGACAAGACCTCCTTTCTATATATAGGAGTCTAAGAGGTCATAATATAATCAAAGCCGACATAACAATAATAATGTAAGGGAACAATAATAATAATAGTGGGCTTCTATGGGGCATAATAATAACAATATGGGGACTACATGGGCACAACAATATAATAATGGGGTTGTACTAAAAACAATAAGGGGTTAAACTAGTAGCATAGGGACATAACATGCCCCTCTCCTTCAAAAAGTGTTGTCCTCAATGCTTGAGTAGTTCTTGATGCTTCTGTATAAATTCTTGTCCTCCTATGTGGAATCTTCAATTTGGAATCTTCAGCGGGTAAGTTCTTCCACTTGATGAGATACTATGAAATTGATCTATTTCGTAGCTGTCGATTTCTCGGTTCTGTGACTGCTTCAGGTTCCAATACGATTTTTCCTTCCTTGTCGAGTTCTCGCAATACTGTTTGAACTGGGATCTTCTGCAACTTTTGAATGAGTTCCCATTCCTTTGGGCACATGGATATCTGTAAGGCCGGATGTTTGGAGGAACCTTCTTGGAATCAAATGAATAGCATGATCATGATCATGAATCGGTGGGAGGCCTTTGGGAGTCTCAAATACCTTGGAATGATTTTCCAAAACGTTTTGGAGATCTAGAGAAATACATGATTTCGATGTGGGATCCTCTAGTGAACATAATTGTGCAATTACACCCCGTTGTTCTTTATTTAGAAGCTTTGTCATGCTGTTAGAGTTGATTATCTTTCCTGGTTTCCCTTTGATACTCCTCAATTCAACTTCCTTTCCTTCCCAAAAAAATTTCAAGAAAAGTTCTTGAAAATTAAAAGCTATTGTACCCAAAGATTGTAGCCATTGGACTCCTAGTACAACATCAGCACCACGCATTGGAATGGAAAGAATTTGGCTATTCAATACATATTATCCCATGGATAGCTTGATATTATGGTACTTTCTAGAGCAATTTATGGTTCCTCCACTTGCAACCATCACTTAACACTTTGGTGTTGGATATAGGAAGCAATTCAATTCCTTGGCTATCTTACAATGAATAAAATTATGGGTACTACCCAAATCAATCAACACTATTACCTTTTTCTTCTTGATATTTCCTTCTATCTTGATAGTTTGAGGAGTGGTAATTTCTTCCAATGCATTACAAGATATGATCGGATTCATTTCTTGATGCTCGATGTGATCTTTCATTTCTTGAACATTTTTCTTCTTGATATGTCCTTCTATATTGATAGTTTGAGGAGTGGTAATTCCGGCCAATGCATTACAAGATATGGTCGGATTCATTTCTTCTTTGTCGATGTGATCTTTCTCTTCTTGAAACTTTTTCTTCTTGATATGTCCTTCTATCTTGAGAGTTTGACGAGTGGTAATTCTTTCCAATGCTTTACAAGATATGGTCAGATTCATTTCTTCTTTCTCGTTGTGATCTTTCACTTCTTGAACCTTTTCTTCTTGATATTTCCTTCTATCTTGAGAGTTTGAGGAGTGGTAATTCTTTCTAATGCTTTACAAGATATGGTCCGATTCATTTCTTCTTTCTTTGGGGTGGGTTCCTGGTGTATATCCTCTTCTTTCGATGTTTCTTGATCCTTTTCTTCCTCCTCTTCATAATCTATGTAAAATAATTTATTCTCAGTACACTTATGACCTTTATTGTATTTGCTATCACAATTGTAACTATTAGCCCCCTAATTTCCTCTCTTTTTGCCATTTCCCCCTTCCTAAATCAAACCATTTACCGTTGTTTTACCTCTCTTATACACCCTCATCTTGCACCAGTCCAAGCATGGTGACATATTTCGTATAAACTTTATTTTTCATATTTTAAACTTAACTTAGCATTAATTGATCATTTACTACATGATTTCTTACTTTCAATCACTCTTTTTAACTTATCGATATCTCCAATGTTTATTTGGTATTTATAGTACTTATCGTGACCATTGATCCTAGTGTAGGATCAGATCTTGCACCATTGCTAGTATAGCAAATCCTTGCAGCAGATCCAAACCTCCTTGATCACCGCCTCATTTTAAGCAGCTTCAACCACAACAGCAAGATTGATCCAAAGGCAGCTGAGATCGAATCACCCCGTTTTGAGCAGCTTCAACCACGACAACAAGATTGATCCAAAGGTAGCCGAGATCAAATTTGTGAAGAACGAAAGATGGATATTGGCTACGACTAGTTTTGCTAATTGTCTAAGTTTAAAGGCTGAAAAGCTAAATTCTACGGTTGGTTATGTAATCAGTTGAATGATCTATTTTGGCCTTTGGCCAAAGATCTATATAATGTAGAATGTAAATAGGACTAAAGGAGTTTTTTTGGATAGGACAAAGACACAGCCAGAGAGGCAGTAACAGGTTGTTGTATTTTGTTATCACCCAAATCTGGGCTGGATGATGTATTAACGTATGTACTTGCCTTAGTGAAATAATAAAAGGGAGGTCCACCTCTTGTTTCACAAATCACATTTTTGTATTTGAGCTGATGAATTGATTAAAGTACTAAGCAGCATTTTTATTTAAAGGGGAAATGCGCTGGTTGGCTAGGGCCCAACCAACCCAACACGTTTGCCCCATTTCCTGTTTCCTGTAATTTGTGTTTATATTGTCAAGTGTGATTTAATTTCAAGCACATGCATTCATGTCTGAGTGAAAGCGGATCCATTGTGTGAAGTAGCTAAATTTCCTTTTCCTGCACTTGATTTCAAATTGGTTTTCCCCGCCTGGTCCAAGCAGGAGAAATAACCCTGCACCAGTGCACGTTGGTGTGATATTTCCTTTTCTGCAATTCTGTTTGGTTGGTTTTCCCCACCTGGTCCAAGCAAGAGAAATGAACCTGCACATTGGTGTGATGCAGCAAGCCTTCTTAGTCTACTTCCCGCAATCTTCTTTCTTTCATTAAATGCTTATGATATGATAAATGTATATGGATTGTTTCTTTATTCCTACACTCTGTCAAGATCAGAAACATTCATTTTTATGTGGGTAATTTGATTTAACAGTATAGTATCACTTGCGATAACTAAGCACTCAGTTTAAGAATTAAATGTTAAGTGCAAGAAGCTTTGATCTGATGCAAGAACTAGTTTCTTTCCACAGGATCTGAGTGCTTTGAACCTAGAAAAGTTCAAGCCCTTAGAAGAAGTAAAAAACCTTTAGTAAAGACACCATTTATATCTTCTACATGAATCTCTGTTCTTGCACTAGTGCAAGCAGATTGCGATAGTACAGGATAGATTAGTGCAAGAAGGAAATCTCTAAAGAAGCAGGTCTAAAGGCCCATCTGATGAGTCTGTTAAGTTTTTCTGCTAAAGAAAAACACACACTTAGTAGTTAAACAATGATTAGCTAGAGTGATTTCCCTTTATTTTTAATTCCCTCTTGCAAATGCATTCTTCCTTGTTCCAATATTAGATTTTTTTGATGGTTCAAGTTGCCTTTTTCACTTTTTAGTTTGACTCTACAATATTTTGTTTAAAGAAAGTAGGGATTTATATTAGAAAGATTCATACCATCTCTGGCATTTCTTGTGATTCGTCTCTAAGTTTACGGATCCCCCGGGTTGACAAATTAAGTGGAGGAGTTTGCTTAAGTGTAATTCCTGCACCCAACATTTTGGCATCGTTGCCGAGGAGGCAATTTGATTTGGTAAGAATCTTTTGATTATACAATAGAGGTAATTTTTCCTTTATTTTTGCAGTATTGTTTGGAAAAGCTTCTTTGAAGCAATTTTACTGGTGTTGATTGATTTCTGACAGCATTTTTTATTAGGAGTTGTTTGTTATTTTTCTTTCTTTTTTGAAATGAATGCCTAGAAAAGGTAAGGGTTCGAATCCCACTAAGGGTCGAAAGAATTCTGAAAACAATTCTCATATTGTGTCTCCTTCTGTAAGCAAGAAACCCAATCCAATTCAAACCCATCACGCAGGAATAGCTCACTTGGATTTTGGTGACAACAACTCAGGTGTGTTTCAGCCTGTTGGGAGCAAAAGGAAAACAATGGCGGACCATGAAGATCATGTGGAAGGGAGTGGTGAAAACCAGGTAAGTGGAGAACAATCCACTTTTGTGTTTCCAATTGTGGACCCTGATACTGTGGTGCAAATGAAGAATATTCCACCATTAGCTCTCCCTCATTTCCATGGTAAAGTTCATGAAGATCTTGACTCTTTTTTATTCGATTTTTACATTCTATGTAGAAGTTATGATTATTCAACTGACGCAAAGAAGTTGAGATTATTTCATGTTACTCTCAAGGACTTAGCTCTACGTTGGTTTATGGGGTTAGGAGGAAACACTATAACCTCTTGGGATCAGATGAAGAGAGTATTTTTGTCTATTTACCAAGAATATTGCAAAACTCGGGACATGCAGGATGAGATTTCTACAGTCATGCAGGATGATGATGAAACTCTTGAAGATTACCTAGAAAGATTTCTGTGTTTTTTGCAAAGGTCGAAACTTAAGCTTGATTCCAGTACTATTAGAACCTTGTTCTTAAGAGGACTTACTGATAATGCTAGAAATAATTTAAATCTGTTAGGACAAGGTGATATTTCTTAGAAAACTTTTGAATAGATTTTTGAATTATGCAGGAAATTTTCAAGAAATCAGTATAGATCCAGTAGAGGAACTCAAAACAGAAATAGAAAAACTGAATCCACTGATGCTATGATTATTAGACTAGAAAATAAAATGGAAAACATGAAAATTGATATAATGAATGTTGTTACGAATCAGTTGGACTCTTTAAAATTTCAGCAAAAACTCATGAAGGAACAAGAGTCATTATGTATTTTCTGTCCTAAACATAGATACAAGCATCCTCCTAAAGAGTGTCCTCTTAATTTGAAAGAAACTAAAAGTGTGTTATTTTTGCAAAAGACCATGTCGCAGAAACATGTCCCTCTATACCAGGACTTAAAGTTGTATTTACAGGGGGACAGCCTGAAGTTGAATACTTGTATGCTATGGGAGCAAGAAGGAATTGGCCTTAGGTAGGTGTAGGTATGGCTCCTGAATTTTCTCCACACTATTTTGGTTATAATTCACATGCATATTCTTATCCTAACACTAATCAACAGTGGCAATATGGGAATCAATATCAGCATGGGCAACCTTCTCAACCATGGCAACAAGGTTAGAGAGGGCCAAATCATTCTCCATATTCCTACCAGCCACCCGTGCAGTCATATCCATCTACACATACACCTTATTCAATGCCTCAATAAGAAAATTATTGTTGTAACGTTATTATAATAATAAAATAATATTATTTATTATATATTAATTCCCTTCTAGTTATTAACTTTTTACTTAATTACACATGATAAATATTATAATAATATTAGTTTTAACATTTTAATATAATTAAACAAATCTAGCCATTTCTGGGTCTATTATAGTCATTGATGGTCAAACCTAGCCATTTGGATGATTTGCTCTCCCTATTTAATATGTAGTTATGATCTGACTCTTCAACTTGTCCTCACGATGAACCACACTGGTTGGTTCAAAACACGTCGACAAATGTTTTTACATGTGATTTATGCTGAAACACTTTTCTCATAAATATTAAATGTGTTACATGGATTAGTCCATTTATTTCTCTCCAGTATCAAATTTTATTATCTAGATATTGAAGGGTTCTCTATCTATTTTATGTATTATTGTAAAGATATAAGTTTCTCAAGGCCATAGGTTCCTGATCGAAACTACACCAATGGGTAGGAGTCCGAAGAAGACAAATGATCTATGTAATAAACCCACCTTTACCATTTGAGTACCAGTCTATTCCAGTTGGGGTTCGTGATATTCAATTAAGATCAGGGAGGACTGTAACATCATAAAATCAGAAGAAACCTAGAGTGATTGTTGAAGAGAAAGTAGAAGAGGAAACTCTTAACCATTATTCAAAAACTATCACTAAGCAGTCCTTACCCTCTGAATCCTTGCCATCTTCTTCCAACTAGTCTCCCTTCCCAGAGAGGCTAGTAATGGAAAGAAGTGAGCCTATTTCTGAGACTAGCTTGGCATTAGAGCTTCGAAATCTTTTCATTAAGATATCTTTGATTCAAGCCATGAAAGAGATCCCCATTTGTACCAATATTATTAAGGAACTCTGTCTCAAGAAACTCAGGAGGAAGAGAATGTAACCCCAAACCATTCAATTTGTTGGTAGGGCAACAGAGTTGATGACGGGATGTGTGTCTATGGAAAAATATATTGATCCCAGAAACCCTGTTGTCTTGGTTCACATTGGTAATGTCCTTGTCTCTAATGTTCTTATAGACCTGGGGGTAGCCATTAATGTCATGACTAAGAAAACCATGGATCAACTTCGGTTATCTCATCTTCGCCCTACTCCCAATGTGCTTGAATTAGCGGATAGATCTAAAATTAACCCAGAAGGAGTATTGGATGATGTGATCGTTTAATTAGATTCTTGGGAATATCCTACTGATTTCATTGTTCTTCAACCAAATAACCCAGTAGGAGGACATCCCTTGATCTTGGGTCGACCATGGCTTGCTACAGCCAATGCATATATTGGATGTCGTTCCAGTGATATGTATATTTCGCATGGAGATTCTAGGAAGAAAGTTACCTTATAACCCCCTGCCAGATCCATTCAGGACCTTCGAGATACTTTATGGTTCAATCAAAGCAGTGATGAGGAGATTCAACCCATTTCCCTTATCCATCATTATATTGGGTCTTCACAAGAAATGAGATTCAAGATTTTCTAAATAATCTAGACACTATGCCTAATTTTGAGCTATTGAGCTAGATTTTCAGCCTAGATTTTCAAGATAATCATGATTCTCATTCTTCTGTACCATTGCATTTGACCACCCCCCTAAGTACTCCTGAGCCTGATACTACTCTTGTTGAGATTAGCCCTGGTAAATCCTTGCATATTAGTTCAGATTTGGACTCATCTCAGCAGGAGCAACTTGTGAATTTGTTGCAAAACAATCTTAGTGCCTTTACATGGGGCTATGAAGATATGAAGGGTATTCCTCCTGTAACTTGTACACATCATATCTATATTCAGCAAGGAACCAAACCTGTCCGAAATCCCCAAAGATGAATGAATCCAGCTCTAAGAGATATTGTGAAGGAAGAAGTATAGAAACTCTTGGATGTTGGTTTTATCTATCCTATTTCCGGTAGTCAGTGGGTCTCTCCATTAGTTCTAATACCTAAGAAATATGGAAGAAGGCTTTGTATTGATTATCGAGAATTAAACAAAGCCACTCTCAAAGATTATTTCCCTCTCCCTTTCATTGACCACGTGATTGATACCCTTGCAAGAAAGAAATATTTTTCCTTTTTGGATGGCTTCAGTGGTTATAACCAAATACAGGTTGCACTTGAAGATGAGGATAAAACTACTTTTACATGACCATGGGGTACATTTTCTTATAGAGTGATTCCCTTTGGTTTATGTAATGCCCCAGCTACCTTCAAAGGGCAGTACTTGCCATTTTTCTGATCTAGAATTTGTAGAAATTTATATGGATGACGTTTCTATGTTTGGTGATTCTTTCCAGGAAGCTATCGAAAATCTAGAGAAAGTACTTCTTCATTGTTAGGAAACCCATCTCGCCTTGAGTGACAAGAAATGTAGATTAATGTGCAAAGCGGGAGTGGTACTTGGCCATTTGATTTCTCGTAAAGGTATTGTTTAGTCAATTTAACGTCTTAAATTGCTCTACATAAATTATCAATCCGGGTATCGTAAGCTGATGAAGTGTGGTGCACTATATGTGCTTAGTTAACCTTTCTCTTACTTCGTTGTTTTATAGTTTATGTTGTTTTTGGGATTTTTGTTCTAACATGCAATAATCAAATAATGAGAAAATGACTATGAGACCAAGTATCCTTGCTGCAGCAAAAGGACAAGATGATTCTATCATGTCATTAGTTCATTAGAAGGCTATGTGCATCACTAATCTACAATCAACTTGAAAGGATGCAGTAATTCAAACTGTACATTAAACTTGCAAAGAAAGAGCTTGAAAGAAATAACTTGAAATGAAACTGAAAGCAAAACATAAAAACCACTTTCTAATGGCACTAGTCACTACTCATGCTGCTGCAAAAAAAAGGTAAGAAAATCACTTTAAAAACCAATGATAATGTTTATCTCTTCCTAACTCCCTGCTTCCAACACATAGTACTGTGTAAAACACGATTAGGAAGTAGCTAAAGATGAGTTTAAAAAGTGATCAAAAATGAGAAAAATCTACTTTAAAGACTAGTTATAATGTTCAGCTCTTCCTAACTCCCTGCTTCCAACACATAGTACTGTGTAAAACACGATTAGGAAGTAGTTAAAGATTAGTCTAAAAAGTACTCAAAGCCAGCTGTAATTTATTAGTATTCTGATCTCTAAAAGATGAACAATTTGTGATAAAGAGACCATCAATATGTTAGCAGACAACTTTGAGAAACTAAACTAGAAATCAAGCTAGAAAAATAAAATAAAGGCAGCAACTTATGAATATGACAACTGAAAATACCATTAGAGATAAAGCAAATACAACAAAGACACACAATCCCGGGAGAAAATAACTTGCATAAATTAAAATTGCATGAATGAAAATCTAATCTACCTTACATTCTACAAAGCAATATTTACAAAATGAAATCTAATCTACTTACATCCTAATATGCTCCATGACATCTACTTCACATCTCCTTCCATGTTGAGAACATCAAAGCTTTATTCAATTTCTTCAAAAGTGCAAAGTACAAAAGCTTTCAAAAGCCATGGGACTAACAAGCTAAAAGGACTAAGAAAAGACTAAAGGAAAGACTAGCAAATGAAGGAGAGAGATCTCCTATTTATACAAAAAGATGAGAGCCATCTCATTAATGATAATCCATGAATCTCTCCCTCTACCTCTAGAGTCCTAATCAAAATAGGAACTGATAAGACACATGTCTTTTGAGAGTTACAATACAATTAGGAGATGTGACACATATCCTCATGATCCCATGATTCTTTTCAACCAAATTCGAATTTGGCCTTAGAGTGCCACATAAGGGTCTTCTAGAAGTATCCTTTCAACCTACACATGTCAACAATCTCAACCCATTTGTTAGGTATAAGCATATGCACATTATTTTCTAATGTTTAACCACAAATTCACTTAAAAGGCTTAGAAATAATAAATATTGGAAAAACATAAAGGTAGCCCAATGATAATGAAAGTGGGATGAATGTGGTGACATAGTAGTGAAATGGAGGTGAAATGGAGGTGATATAATGGACATAATAGTGAAAGTATAATGCAAATGAATGACATTTTCAAGACTCAACAGGTATCCAGGTTGATCCAGCAAAGATTGAAATCATTCTGCATCTTCCTGCACCCAAAACTCAAAGGGAAGTAAGAGGTTTTTTAGGACATGCTGGTTACTATAGGAGATTCATTGAAAATTTTTCTAAGATAACTGCCCCTCTTTTCTGACTTCTGGCTAAGGATAGTGAATTTTCTTGGACCACAGCTTGCCAACGGTCTTTTGAAACATTGAAGGAAAAGTTAGTACATGCACTAGTTTTGAGAGGTCCTAACTGGTCCCTGCCTTTTCACATTTCCTCTGATGCTTCATATTTGGCTATTGGCGTAGCTTTAGGACAAGAGGAAAATAAACAATCCTATGCTATTTATTATATTAGTAAGAATTTGTCTTCCGCTGAATTAAATTATATAGTTACAGAGAAAGAGTTTTTAGCTATAATTTTGCAATTAATAAGTTCAGGCACTATACTACAGGATATGAAGAATTTGTACATGCTGATCATTCCACGATTAAATATTTGATGAACAAGACATTGACTAGCGGTAGAGTGACTAGGTGGTTACTATTGTTGCAGGAATTTAATATTACTATTGATGATAGACCAGGAAAATATAACGTTGTAGTAGATTTTCTTTCTAGATTAGATAATCCTGGTGAAGCAACTCCTGTTAATGATGATTTTTTGGATGAAAATATTTTTGCTATGTCAACAGATTCTCCGTGGTTTGTTGACATTGCTAATTACTTGGTTACTGGGAAAACACCACCCACTTGTCTGCTCGTGAAAAGTGGAATATTATTCAGAAAGGTGCCGCATACTCTTGGATTCAAGGAGATCTCTTTTACACTGGTCCAGATCTGATTATCCGTAGGTGTGTAAGAGAGGAGGAATTGTTTGACATATTGAAATTTTCTCATGATGAACCTTGTGGAGACCACTTTTCTGATAAGTGGACTGCATATAAAGTATTGTGTGCTGATTACTTTTGGCCTTCCTTGTTTAAGGATGCCAAACAGTATGTCAGGTGATGTGATAGCTGTCAGTGAATGGGCCAGCCTAATCAAACTAATGAAAAGCCTTTATGCCCCCAAGTTATGGGCTATTGATTTTATAGGGCCAATAAATCCAACGTCATTAAGTAAAAAACATATCTTGGTTTTTACAAATTTTGTTACAAAATGGGTAGACGCTAAAGTTGTTTCCTTTTCTGCAGAAAAAGTTGATGATTTCTTTTTACTGAAATCTTTACTAGATTTGGTGTGCTTAGAGAAATTTTTTCTGACAATGGTCCATAGTTTCTAATCTGGTACAGGGTGTGATGGAGCAATACAAGATCTAGCATAGGAAATCCATGTCGTATCACTCGCAAGCAAATGGCCAGGTGGAATCCACAAACAAAGTGATTGAATCCATTCTTACAAAGACAGTAAATATCCATCAGAAAGACTGGGCTGAAATATTACCAGAAGCTTTGTGGGCATACAAAGCCACTTGGAGAAATAGCATGGGACATACACCATATGAGCTGGTATATGGCAAACAGGTGTTGTTACTAATTGAATTCCAGATCAAAACTTTCAAAACTTCAGTTCAGTTAGGACTAGATCTCTCTGAGGCACAACAACAGTGTCTTCTCCAATTAAATGAGTTAGATGAATTTTGTAGGGATGTTGTTCAGTAGCAACGCAAAAGGTGGCATGGCAAGTCTATTCAAAAAAATCAATTCCAACTAGGTGATTGGGTGCTCCTTTATGATTCTAGATTTAAAATTTTTAAAGGGAAATTCCATACATGTTGGATGGGACCTTATGAAGTTATCTGAGTATTTGAGAATGGAGCAGTAGAAGTTAAAACTATTGATGGACAAAATTCAGTGTTCTTGGTAAATGGACACAAATTAAAGAAGTAATTTTTAGCCACTTACCAGGAAAGATTTTACACAGCAAGTCCAACAACAATTCAGGATGGTAGTGGGTGAATGGTAATACCAACCTTTTGAAAACATGAATTCTTCTTCATCTTCATAAAATAATAATAATAATAATAAATAAATAATTGTTGTAATTATGAAAATCAGTTCGCTGACATGATTGCAGAAGGATCAACCTAAAAACCATCTTGCTAGCAGGAAGATCAAAAATTTCTAATAAAAATAAAATGTTGCTTGATCTTTAGATATGCTAGCGACCACCAAGTAAAAGCCAGGTCAATAGAACCAACCTTTATACAATTGGGGTAATTAGCATGGATATTTTTATTCAAGTAACGCTTAATTTTCGCTGCAATTATTTTTTCTTACACCAGTGTAGGTAGACCTTCCAGAAAATTTTCTGCCTTTCTTCATATTCCACTTTCATAATATTCCCTCAGTTTTCTTCTTCAAACCCAGAATGATTAACCTTCCCATATTCTTCTGAATTTGCCCTGTCTGTTTCGTAAAAAAACCCCACTTTACCCTTGAATTTTTTCCTATCCCACTTCTGTTTATATCCTCTTATGGTACTATTCCTGGAATCCTTGTAACAGAATTCCTTCGCATTCTAAAATTTCCCTTTTCCCACTTCTTTGTTCCCTCATGAATTCATTGTAGGATCTCGCGCACAAAGAGAAAAAGGATATGCTCTGAAGCATCAAGAAAGGGCGAAGCAAATTTCCAGTATAAGTTGAGGAAGCCGTGTTGGAAGTCTAGCCTATATTTTATTTAAATTCCTTGTTCTTTTGAGCTATTATGCTTACACTAGTACAAGCATGTTGTCCTATATAATAATGCAAGCAGAATGGTACCAGAAGAATAACATAGTGTAATCGTTGCAAGTAGACCTGTGCAAGCATGCACCCTTTCAGAAACATAGTACAATTTGTTCTTTTCATAGTATACATCATAGCAAAGTGGTCATCATGTAAATTTATAAGAAGTCCTTTCACTTAGTCGATGAGTATTTGTGCTATCATATTAAATGGGATAAAATTATTTAAAGTACAAGGTGTTTTTAAGTTAAGAATCATGATCATTTTTTAATGAATGCTAAGTTATTTTTTTGAATTATGAAGGAATGTGGAAGTGTTTAACCGTTGCTTGGATATAATTGCTCCTTTCCGCCATAATCCTAGATGTCCTGCACTCATAATGATTACCTCACCTAGCCATTAAAACGTCTTCGTAAGTACCAATCCGGCCTGATCTCAAATATGTCGTGCATCCATGTCTATGGGTGATAACATGGAAAGGATGGTGGACAGTTGGATCCCTATCTATAAGAACCAATTTTCCAAGTGTTGCATGTAAATTCTCGATTGTTCATAGCCGTTAAGCAGCGATGCCGCTTGTTCGAAGTGAACCCTCATCTCTCAGTAAGGTAAAACAAACTGCTGAGTATCGCAATAGTCTTACACTATTGCGAGACTCGGGATTTCTTCAGTTCTTGCAAAAGTTTGATGGTCACGGCAGAGAAGTGGCCTTACAGTTTGCCAGAAGTTTCAAAAACGGCCAAGTAAAAATTGGGCCTCTAAAATTTGAACTTATGGAAGAGTCTGTAGTAGCAGCGATATGCTCAGAAAATATTGGTGAGCAGTGGTTTAAAAATCAGAAGCTAGAAAGCAAGTGATGGTAGTGTGTTTTCATCAACAAGAAGATGAAGGTAGATTGGAAGGAAGGGGTTCCACGTAGTGCCCTGCTGGAAAAGTGGCAGGACCTCCTTTTCATCCTACAAAAATTCGTAACTTGTGAGGGAAGGTACTCCCACACTTTTGTATATCATTTTAGGATGTTGCAGCATTTCAAAGCCGCCTGGCACATCCAGTGGAGGATGAATTTCCCCTATTTTTGCTTAAGAGCATGGAAAAAATGGCCAAAGGCGTGCGGGACAAATGGGCAAACCAAGCCGACAAGAAGTTATATCACCACGACCTGATAAATATTTTGGTCTAGAAACAATTAGAATTTAAAGGCATGACCTGGAAGGCACTGTTAAAATAGCTACATAAAAAGAAAGCTGTTGGAAAGGAGATAGAGGACCCCGCTAGCACAAGCAAGGGCCCAAGTAAGAATGTAAAGGGGAGTCCTTCTTGCACGAGTGCAAAAAGGAAATGATCTGAAAAATCAAAAGAAGAAAGGGCCCCATATCCAAATAAGAAGACAACTAGTGCACCTGTTGAAGAGACTCCTTCTATGCTACCAGTACAGGCACATACCCCTGAAGAAGAATCGCAAGAAGAAGAACAAGAAGAAGAAGAATTTCCTAATGTAACCATGAGGGATACTGAGGTCCCTAAGGAAGAAACAACTCCTTTTGAGACAGAAAAAGAGGAAGCTTTGGTAACTCCTGCTGCTCGGGTAGTTGAACTAGAGTTTCAAGTGCATAATTTAGAATAGCTCATAGCTAAAGCATAGGAGGATAAAGAATAGAGTAAAGGAGAATTGACTACGGAGATCCAGAAAAAGAAAAGAGAAGTTAGAGTTTGGAAGTACCAAGCTATGCAATGTTTCAAGCGACTTAAAAAGGTGACAAAGAAACTAAAGAATATTAGAAAGAAGAAGTTTGAAACATTGCAGGTTGATGTCAGTATGCTAGAGTAGGATTGAGCTGGAATGGTCAAAGTTTTGAAGGTTTTTTTTGCAAAGGTAAAGAGTTGTGTGAGGACACACAATAGTTTAGGGATGGGAGGATGTTAGCCCCCTAATTTGCTCTCTTTTTTCCATTTTCCCCTTCCTAAATCATAACCAGTTACCGTTGTTTTACCTCTCTTATACACCCTCATCTTGCATCAGTCCAAGCATGGTGACATATTTCGTATAAACTTTATTTTTCATATTTTTAACTTAACTTAGCATTAATTAATCATTTATTACACGATTTCTTACTTTTAATCACTCTTTGTAACTTATCGATATCTCCAATGCTTATTTGGTAGTTATAGTACTTACCATGACCGCTGATCCTAATGCAGGATCAGATTTTGCACCGTTATCAGCACAACAAATCCTTGCAGCATATCCGAACCTCCTTGATCACTGCCTCATTTTGAGCAGCTTCAACCACGATAGCAATATTGATCCAAAGGTAGCCGAGATCGAATCACCCCATTTTGAGCGGCTTCAACCATGACAGCAAGATCGATCCCAAGGCAGTTGAGATCAAATCTGTGAAGAACGAAAGCTAGAGATTGGCTACGGCCAATTTTATTAACTGTCTAAGTTGAAAGGCCAAAAGCTAAATTCTGCGGTTGGTTATGTAATCGGTTGAATGATATATTTTGGCCTTTGGCCAAAGATCTATATAATGTAGAATGTGAATAGGACTAAAGGAGTTTTTTTTGATAGGACAGAGACACAGCCAGAGAGGCGGTAACAGGTTTCTATATTTTGTTATCACCCGAATCTGGGCTGGATGATGTATTAACATATGTACTTGCGTCAGTGAATCAATAAAAGGGAGCTCCACCTCATGTTTCACAAATCGCATTTCTGTATTTGAGCTAATGAATTGATTAAAGTACTGAGCAGCGTTTTTATTTAAAGGGGAAATGCGCTGGTTGGCTAGGGCCCAACCAACCTAGCACGTTTGCCCTAATTTCCTTTTTCTTGTCATTTGTGTTTATATTGTCAAGTGTGATTTAATTTCAAGCACATGCATTCCTGTCTGAGTGAAAGTGGATCTGTTGTGTGAAGTAGTTAAATTTCCTTTTCCTGCACTTGATTTCAGATTGGTTTTCCCCACCTGGTCCAAGCAGGAGAAATAACCCTACACTATTGCATGTTGGTGTGATATTTCATTTTCTGCAATTCTGTTTGGTTGGTTTTCCCTGCCTGGTCCAAGCAGGAGAAATGAACCTGCACCAGTGCACGTTGGTGTGATGCAGCAAGCCTTCTTAGTCTACTTCCCGCAATCTTCTTTCTTTCATTAAATTCTTATGACAGGATTAATGTATATGGATTGTTTCTTTATTCCTACACTCCATCAAGATCAGAAACATTCATTTTTATGTGTGCAACAGTATAATATCACTTGCAATAACTAAGCACTCATTTTAAGAATTAAATGCTAAGTGCAAGAAGCTCTGATCCGATGCAAGAACTAGTTTCTTGCCACGGGATCTGAGTGCTTTGAACCTGGAAAAGTTAAAGCCCATGTAGGAAGTAAAACACCTTTAGTAAAGACACCATTTATACCTTCTGCATGAATCTCTATTCTTGCACTAGTGAAAGCAGATTGCGATAGTACAGGACAAATTAGTGCAAGAAGGAAATCTCTAACGGAGCAGGTTTAAGGGCCCATATGATGAGATTGTTAAGTGTCTTTGCTAAAGAAAGACACACACTCAGTAGTTAAACAATGATTAGCTAGAGTGATTGCCCTTTATTTTTAATTCCCTCTTGCAAATGCATTATTCCTTGTTCCAGTCTTAGATTATTTTGATGGTTCAATTTTCCTTTTTCTCTTTTTTAGTTTGACTCTGCAATATTTTGTTTAAAGAAAGTAGGGATTTATATTGGAAAGATTCATACCATCTCTAGCATTTCCTGTGCTTCGTTTCTATGTTTATGGATTCCCCGGGTTGACAAATTAAATGTTGAGGAGTTTGCTTAGGTGTAATTCCTGCACCCAATAGTAACAAAGTCCTTTTTCTCTTTTTTCTTCCAATTGTTGTGGTGTAAACCTTGTAGGTTGTGGAAGGCTAGGAGAAAAAAACACTTCCATAATTATAGTCGTGAGTGGTGCGATTCCTTGTTTCCATAATTTCGCTTTCATTTTTTCTTGCCAACCTAAATGCCTTCTCCAATTAATCAAGTTCCCAAAGACAAACCTTGTGTTGAATGTTATCATTTAAAGTCCCTATGAAGACACCAACCATTTTCTTCTCTAGAATATCATTTACCCTTATGTTCAATTTTTAGAAGTCCTCAATGTGCTCTGCCATTGAACCCTTTTTTTTTAGATTTATTAATTGGCTAAAGAAGGTGTTTCTCTTTGTATCCTCATAATGTGCTATCATCTCCTCTATGAAAATTGACCACGTGACAAGTGGTTTATGAGAACAAAGCCCTTTATACCATAAAAATTGATTTGGTTCTAAATAATTAGATGCAATATGTACCTTTTGTAACAGTGGTACACCATGTAGATCAAAATATTTCTCCATTTGTAGTAACCAATTTATCAGATCCTTGCCATCAAACTTGCTCATCTCGCTTTTTCTTTATTTTAGGAGCTCGATATTGAAACGATTCTAACTCTGTACTTTCAAATCTTTAAGTTCTAAAATTTAGGTCTGCAATAGCCCTCTGAATCCTCTTTCTAACTCCGCAAGTATGATCACAATTGGATTCCTGTAGAAAGATTTATTCCCAATCTCCTGCGATGACCTAATTATAGACTAGTTCAGTAGAGTGAACTTGTAAATCATTCCACGTGTCAGTTTTCAGCCTTATATTCTAAAAATTATACCCAAACAAGATACAGTTCATCCTCTTTCTGTAACTTCTTACGAAATTTCAATCTGATGCTCAGAGAGAAAGTTATGATGATTTTCCCAAGGTCACCTGTTTAGGATGTAATTCTGGAGTCTACAAAAACCCTAAATTCCTCATATCATATATCCCTAAATTTAGCGAGACAAGATCTGAAATTTGGCCCTGAGGTTTAGACTGATTTCTTGTCAACTGGGTTTTTGTTTAAGCTTTTGAAACTTCATAGAAAAAAATTTATAGCGAAAATTCCATGACGACCTGTTTTAGATGAAATTAGGGAGCTTGCAAAAACCCTAAATTTCTCAGATCATATCTCCGAAACGATAGTGAGGCAAGATCTTAAATTCATACCCTAGGTTCAACTAGATTTCATCACAAATGGATTTTTGTTTTAGCTTTTGAAACGTCACAAAAAAATGTTATAGCGAAAATTCCACGATGACCTATTTGGAGCAGCGAAACTCTAGAATCCAAAGCTCTCATACCAAATGTTATGAAACCAAGTCACAAAAAGATAGAAAAGATAGATCAATGCCTTAGAAATAAGCCTCTTTAAGGGGGAAACGTCCTTTACATTACGAAAATGAACAATTCTTGGATGATACAAATGACAAGACCTCGTTTCTATATATAGGAGTCTAAGGGGTCATAATATAATCAGAGTTGACATAACAATAATAATATAATGGAACAATAATAACAATAGCGGGCTTCTATGGGGCACAATAATAACAATATAGGGACTACATGGGCACAACAATATAATAAGGGGGTTGTACTAATAACAATAAGGGGTTACACTAGTAGTATAGGGACATAACAGGGGAATCTGAGATAAGCTGATTACTCTTGAAGAATACCAGGGAAGGTTGTATTCAATAGTCATAGAAAAAGAAAAAAATTCCAAGGTTAGAGGCACTATTACAGGGAAGGCTTGCATTAGGGGTTTGACTTTTGACTTGTTGATTCAACATGAAATCAGACATTTGTTTGTAGTCAAACCCACCTTTCATAAGTACATTGAAGTTGATGAGACTTATATAAATTTAATCAAATCCACCATTCCAGATGAGGAAAGATGGTATAAAATATGTTTAACCATTGATTGAATTAGAAAACAGGTTTTACAACAGTAATTTTGAAGATTTCAACAATAGTAGGCATGTTTATAGGAAGAGAGGTGGGATCGGCTGCTAGAATTGGTCGAATGAAGTGTAACTGCAGCTTAGGATTTTTAGCATAAAAGGAACAAAATTTCCAGCAAAGCAACAACAATCATTACCTAATTCCTACATAGCCTCAACAACGCAACATTTTCCAACAAATTTTCCTATTTTTCCTCTATATTTAGAAATATCTGTGTTTTCAAAACAGATATTATTTTGTAAATGTATTTAGTTTGGAATCTGATCTCATATATATTTTTCTATAAGTGGTTAGAAATAAGACTTAGAAATGGTTGAACCATTGTGATATAATTTTGAGAAGACTTGTATCCTTCAAAGTTATTTATGAAATAATAAAAGGATTCTGGATTCATTTCAAAATAGATTGTGTTCCTGTAAGTCTTTCTTTGTTATTATTTTCACTCTATTTTATCTGCATATGTTTTGAAGTTTATGGGAGTTTTGGGTAAGATAATATTGAGTTTCAATTTGTCTGAAATCCCCCATGAAGTTATATTCTGTTACAAATATTATTCGAATAAATTGTTTGTTTGATTTGACTCCTCTACATCAATAAGTTGTCATCTTCCCTTAATTTTTCTTAAACATATATTGTTTGGCTGTAAAAGTATTTTACACGCATCCACTATATATGATAGTTAGAAAATTTTTGTGATGTTTAACAAATCATATAGTTTCTAAGTTTTCAACCTTGCACATCTAAATCAAAGCTAAATTATTGTTTAGAGGCGAAGAAACAACCCTTCTATTTAGTCATAAGTAATTAAGAATTGCACCTATTCAAACAATTTAGATCTTTGGTCATCCAAAAAAATTTAAAATCCAACAAAACATTTTAGATGCTCCGACATAATTCCTAACCTAGAATTATCTATGGAGGTACAATGTTAGATTGGCGCCATTGTCGGGGAATGAAATTCTTGAATTATTTTCCCTGGGACAACTATTAAAGCTTACATTTTAATGGTGAATAAAAGGTTAGTAGGTTAAAATAATTCACCTAGCCATTCCAAAAAAATAAACTACCTTCACGTAGACACACTAGGTCTCTTTCAGATACACAACTTTATTCTCCACTATCAGATCCTGAGAGACTGGTAAGAATTACCTCTGCAAGATAAAGACCAGAAGCCTCTACTTTTGCTTCTGTAATACATCCATTTGATATTTGTTTTGACTCATCCTTTTAGACCTGTTTCAATTCCTCTTGAACTGTCAGATCTACCACCAAAAGTGTTAGAACTGCTATCTAAAAGAGTTGATTTGTAGTATGCTCTCCTTGTTTATCATTTAGAATCTTATTAGATTCCTAAACCTCTTTCAAAATCTCCTAGATCAGAAAAATAATTAGGTCTAGAATTACCCTAATTAAAACCTAGTGATTTTACTTCTTTAGTAATTCACACTTACCCATCTACTTTTTTTAGCTTTGAGGACAAATTTTTTGTTTACACAAATCCTTTGTTTGATAGTGAAGGAAAGTTTGGTCCTGAAGAACAAAAATTAATAATACAAACACCAAGAAAATAAAAACTTCCATTAATTCTTCCAACTTATCTTCACCCTCTACAACTCCCAAAATCTCATGCTCATCCCCTTCATCATCTTCATCTTCTCAAAACTCATCCTCATCTTCCTTATCTTCATGTAATCAAATGGCTGGTATTCAACCCATCATTCAGGCTCGTTATGCAACCTTAGTTGTTCCCAATCAACTAAACAATTTCCCAGAAGGATCTTTGAAGCACTTACCTAGATTCAGTGGTGAAACTGGTTTTTCTCTTGAAGATCATCTGGAAGCTTTCTTAGGCTTTGTTGATAACATGAATATAGAGCATGAATATTTCTGCATGAGATTTTTTGTTCAATCTCTTAAAGGAAATGTTCGGATTTGGTTTAGATAATTACAAGCTAATTCAATCCCTTCTTGGAATGAAATAGTTACCTTTTTAAAAAACCAATGGGGAGTAAAAAAGGATCTAGTTTACTATTTCACTGAGTTTATGACCTAAAAGGAAATCCTGGTGAACCTGTGGCTGATTTTATAAAGCGATTTAACAAAGTTTACAATAAATTCCACTCGATTGTAAGCCACTAATAGTTGTTGCCAAAATTAGGTTCTCTAAAGGATTTGCTGATGAATTTGTAGTTATGCTTAGAGAAATAACTTCAGTAACCCTAGCAGAGATGCAGAATAATTCCATTGAGGTTGAGGCAAATAGATCAGCCTCAACCAAACTCAAAGCAAAGGCTGAAAAAGCTGAAAGGAAAATGAAAGCTAGGGAAGAAGGAGGTTCTTCTTCTAAAAGCAAAATTGAGGATCACAAAATTGATGAAATCACTTCATTACTTAGAAATCTTTAGAATAGGATTTCAAAGATTGAAACACAACCTAGAGTAGTTCAAAAAACATCAAATAGGCCTCAGGCTCAGTACAAAAGACCTTTCCAGCCCCAGATTTTACAAAGACCCAACCCTGATCAACAAATTCAACCATTGTTGATGATTAATGATCAAGAACACGAAGAAACTAGACCATTGGTTAGTAATGACATAAATTATTTCAATGATCAATCACAATAGGATGCTATAATTCCATTTTCCAATGATCAAGCATTAATTGAAAATCATGAAACTTCATAGGTTTCTAAATATCAAGCCTTCTCAAGGTTTCTAATAGATTAATTAAATAGAAGGTATGATTTTGATCCAAACTTAAAAAGGAACGCAAAAAATTAAAAATATAATCATAAATATAGAGATTCAGTAGAAAAACACTTTATTTCATTAATAGAAAAATATTGAACTATGCTTACAAACAAAATGGAAATAAGATAGCTCTGGCGATGGTAGCTTATCCCTGAGAAGAGATGTTGCGGCTACATGCCAACTAAACTATGTTACAATGAGGCTCAAGGGCCTATTTATTATTTAAAAACATGAGAAAACCATAAACAACTAAAACCCTAACCCCAGGAGATGTAACCGAAGATTTTGCGGGCCCCATTAGGTTAGTTGGGCAACCAACTCCCCGAGGTCGTAACTTGGTCATATTATCTTCGTTTTCCGTGTACGATACCTTGTCAGAAAGGTATCTCGAAGTACTACATTATTTTCCATAGGCCCCTACCTATAGCTATGGGCTTGCAACAGACCTCAAAAAGACACCGTTTAGGGGGTCAAAATTGCTCTGGAAGTTTAGGACCCAAAAAACTGCTAAAAATAGTAAATGTTGAAATAAACAAGGAAACATATCAAACTGACTAGAGGGTCTAGGTGGAATAGGTGGGTGGTCACCAATATCCACCTGGATCATTCCTCCCCCCTTAGGAAGAAATGTTCTTCATTGTGTGCAAAGCCTCCATGAGCTATGGAAATTTTTGTTGAACCTGGTCCCTGGTGAACCACTTGCATTGGCGAAGGAGTTGGCATGCTTTGACAACTTGATATAGATGTATCCTCTATTGGAAAGTTTTTTTGATATTTGTTTTCATGATCTGATTAGTTGTGGCATGTTCCATGCAGTCCGAATTGAGCTCTGTTGGTGAGTTGTTCTGCAATGTCGGATGTGGCCAACAATGGTGGAAGGTATTGCCAAAGGCGGTCTACATTGAACACTAGGTGCAAACCAAGGAATGGTGGGATGTTCATCTCAAAGCCAGTGTCACCGAAAGCCTTGGTGATGGTGTATGGTCCATATTAGAGTGGACAAAGCTTGCGATGGGGTCAAGAGAGACACTCCTTATACAAATGTAACCAAAAATTGTCATTGACCTGGAACTTGTGCAGAACTAGATGTTGATCATGTCGTTGATTGTACTTAGCATTGGCTCTATCCAATATATCATGGACTTGCTAGTGTATATGTTGAATTTGCTAAATGAAACTATTAGCCCTTTTGGCTTCGGACTGGACATGAGTTGAATTTGCTTGAGTGGATGCAAATGGTATGGTCATATCAATGGGACATAATGGTTGAAATCCCAACCCTACCTGAAAGGGGTTATGGTCGTTGAGTTGTGGAGAGCTATGATGTAGTTGTTTTGGACATAAGGGAGACTTTTATCCCATGTGTGTGGATTCTTTGAGTTGTACATGCATAGAATATGTTCGATAATCCTATTGACAACCTCTATTTGGCCATCAGTTTGGGGATGGAAGGCCGTGGACTTAGCAAGTATTATATCCAACATCGACCAGACACTGGACCAAAATGCACTCAGGAATATGTTGTCCCGATCTTAAACAATGGACTGTGGGATCCCAAAGTGTATCCACACTCACTCAAACAAGAGCTTAGCAATGGCCTCTGTTGTGATACTCTTCTTGTAGGCTGCCATTATGGCCATCTTGGAGAATCTCTCAATGACCACGAAAACGCAATCATTTTCATGCTTAGTAGAAGGAAGGCCTGACATGTAATACATGGAGATAGATTCCTGATGCTAACTACAAGTAGGTAGAGGATTATACAAGCCTTACTTCTTGATGGTTGGTTTGGAAATGGCGCAAGAAGTGTAGGATATAATTTACTTCCCAACATCCTGATGAAGTTTTGGCCAATGAAAATACTTTTGCAATACCGCCACTATTTTCTCCACTCCGAAATGTCCAATGACCTAACTGTAGTGTGCCTCCCAAATCATATTAGCATGCTCACTTAAAGGAATACAGATGTGTCCCAGGTGGCATAACAATGCATCCTGAAGGTGAAAATTTGGAACTTGCTTCCCTTCTAGGATTGTCTAGGATGTAAAGATGCATCCATCCTGAAGTTTTGTGCCCATACCAGTCAAGCATAGTGATCAGTGCCATGACTGGCGTCGGTTGAGGCAATCAGTGAAATTATTGGTGTTTCCCTTCTTATACTTAATGTTCAAATGGAATTGTTGCAGGTAGGTGGACCATTTCTCATGGTGATCATTTTGCAACATCCCTTGTGCCTATATGAACTGCAGGGGTCGGTGGTATATGTGGATGATTGTTTCCTTCCCCATAATGTAATGCTTCCATTGACAGCAAGACTACACAATGTAATACATTTATTTTTCATAAGTGGGATACTTTCGGATTATGTCTGAAAGTGTCTCACTATGGTGAGCCATTGGATTCCCATACTGAGTGAGAACCACACCAATAACATAGTCAGAGCTATTTGTCTCAATCTCAAATGGTTGTTGTAGGTTTGGTAATGTGAGCAATGGTGCAGAGCAAAGGTGATGCTTCAAGTCAAAAATGTCTGCTATTGGGTTTCAGACCAAAATAAATTTGCTTTCTCTCTACCCTTGGTGACTTGACTTAAAGGCCAAGTGATATGAGACAACTCCAACACGAACCTGCGATAGAAATTGGCAAGACCCAAAAATATGGGGAGCTCTATTAGAGTGGTTGGGGCTAGCCAATCCGGAATCACTAGTATCTTGGGTAGGTCAACATGTACACCCCACTCATCAATTATGTACCCTAGATATTGAACCTAGGTCAAGCCAAAAGTGAATTTCTCCAAGTTAGCACACATCTTATGCTGTCACAGGGTTTGAAGGGCATGTCGAATATGGTGGAGGTGCTCTTGCCAACTTTGGTTGATGATCAAGATGTCATCTAAATACACCACCACAAATTCATTGGTGAAGGGTCACAAGATGTCGTCCATCAGTCTCATGAAGGTTGCGGGGGAATTCATCAATCTGAATGACATGACCAACCATTCAAAAAGGCCCTCCTTGTATTTGAATGCAGTCTTTCACACATTAAAGGGTTCGATAGGTACCTGGTGATAACCTCACTTCAAGTCAATCTTTCTAAAATATTTTCGCCCTTAAGTTGGTCCAAAAGGTCATCAATCCACGGGATTGGCTACCTATTCCGGACAGTGATGTTGTTCAGTGCCTTATAGTCAATACAGAGTCTCCAGGTCCGATCCTTCTTCTATACCAATATAATCGGGCTCCTACAAGGTGATGAACTTGACCCGGTGTGCCCTTTATGCAATAGTTCCTGAATCTACCTCTTGATCTCTTCGTTCTCCATAATAAAGCATCGATAGATCGGTCCATTGGGTAGCGGCGCACCTGGGGTCAGATCGATGAAGTGTTTGACCAAATAGTGTAGAGGTACCCCTGTAAGTGAGGTGAAAATATTCGTGTACTCTTCCATGACCTTATCCATCTATTGTTGTTGTGGAGAGGAGCCCTGCTTGGAAGTCATGGCCACAACCTTCTTCTTTCCCTAAGGGAGAATCATATGAAAAAAACAAATCATGGTCTTGGAAATGATCTTACTACATTTCTTTGTAGTGATCAAAGAGATGGTAGTAGGTGGGGCTACCTCTGATATCTTGTACAACTTATTGGACAAAGTAATATTCATAGAGCAAGGTCTAGACTCATATACAACATGTCGCTTCCACAAGTATGGTTGTCCTAAAAATACATCTCAAACCTCAGGAGGAGAAACATCACACAGTACCTAATTTGTGAAGGGATTGATGTTGTAGGGAAGGCGACACAGCTGGCTGATGTGGAGATCTTGTCCTTAGTGAAGCCACCCGATGGTGTACAACTGTGGATGTGTTGTAGTCTTTAGGCCCAGCCACTTCACGACCTTTGCTAAAATGAGGTTCTTTTGGCTCTCGTTGTCGACAATGAACTGTAGTAGAGAACCCTTCACCCACATCTATGTAGGTTTTAGTACCGTACAGAAATTACCTGCATACGAAATCTAAAACACATAAAATAAGCAATGCGAGAGCATAACACATAAAACACATATACACAAAGATTTTCCCCTAGATCCCAAAACCGGAACTACCAGCTTGATTTTTCATTATGTTCCTTTCAATGTTATAATACATATTTATACATGCCGAAGCATCCAATACCATGGACCGAAAACCATCGTGTCCAAAACGATGTGCAAAAATCATTCACAAAACCATAGGTGGGTCCGCCCAACCTAACATAGGTTCCAAAACCAAAATTTTCCAGGGCGTTGCCCCGGACCCCATAGAGTGGGGTTACTTGCACCCCTCAAACCCCTTGTGACCCCCCCACTGCACAACGAAGGGGGGCTTTGCCCCCCCTCTAACCCCCCGGTTAACTACGTGGGCTAGTCATGGAAAGAATATAACACAACCAAACATTCTCCCACTTGTTGTTTTCTTTCCACAGGAGGTCACAAGAGAGCTTAGTCATTTATCTAGCCTTGCAATGCCCATTGTTTCTCTACACCAAGAGAACTTCTCAGATATCACAAATTTTGTCAATGCATCTGAAGTATTCTTCAAAGTGTCCACCTTTACCAGCAACACCTTTTTGCCTTCTATCATATCCCACACAAAGTGATACTGAACATCAATGTGCATTGTCTTTGAATGATATGCAGGGTTCTTTGCTAAGAAAATTGCACTTTGTATGTCACAGTCTATCCTTATAGCTCCCTGTACTAACCCCATACTTGAACACAATCTTTGTAACCAAATTTCTTCCTTGCTTGCATGAGTGGTTGCCATGTATTCTGCCTCTGTAGTTGATAGTGCCACTACAGATTGTTTCTTACTCATCCAACTAAGTGCACCTCCAAATAGGTTAAACACATACCCACTTGTAGATCTTCTCTGATCCAGATCTCCAGCCCAGTCTACATCAACAAAGCCATGAATATCCAACACTCTGTCTAATCCTGGTCTTCCTTGGTAGTACAAACCATAATCACTAGTGCCACGCAAATACCTGAAAACCCGCTTCACTGCTATCCAATGCTCCTTTCCTGGTTTTGACATAAACCTACTCAACACTCCCACTACATGTGCAATGTCTGGTCTAGTATAGACCATTTCATACATCAAGCTACTGACTACACTTGCATATGGAACACAGGACATGTCCTCTTCCTCTTCTTGTGTCTTGGGACACTGTTCAGCAGATAACTTTACACCTACAGGAATAGGAACCTTCACCGGTTTACTATCCTGCATATTAAATCTCTGCAATGTTGTCTCAACATACTTCCTCTGGTTTAACCAAAGCTTCCTCTTTTCCCGATCTCTTTTAATTTCCATGCCCAAAATATAATTTGCAGCACCAAGATCTTTCATGTCAAATTTGGAGGTCAATTGGGTCTTCAAATCCTGGATAATTTCTTTGTCATTTACAACTAGCAACATATCATCCACATACAAGACCAGATAACTAACACGGTCACCAATTAATTTAAAATACACACAGTTATCTACTTTGCTTCTGGTGAAGCCAAGTCCCTGTATAAATGTATCAAATTTCTGATACCACATCCTTGGTGACTGTTTTAACCCATACAGAGACTTCTTTAACTTGCATACCAGTTTTTTCTTACCCTTCACCGCAAATCCTTCAGGTTGCTTCATGTAGATTTCCTCTTCCAGATCCGCGTGAAGAAATGTTGTCTTCACATCCATCTGTTCTACCTCAAAATCAAAAGCAGCAGCAATAGATAAAAGTAATCTAATAGAAGTTACCTTGGCAACGGGATAAAAAAAATCACCAAAATCAATTCCCGGCACCTAGGAATAACCTTTTGCTACCAATAGAGATTTGTATTTCTCCACCTTTCCTTCTGCATTTGTGTTCTTCTTGAACACCCATTTTCTGCCAATGGGTTTCCTTCCAGCCGACAACTCCACCAGATCCCAAGCCTCATTTTTGTGCAAAGATGCCATTTCATCAACCATGGCCTCTTTCTAGAGTTTTCTATCCTCTGAATCTACTGCTTCCTTCATAGTTCTGGGATCATCATCAGTAATAGATAAAGCAAAATTTGAACAGAAAGCAGATGGATTATACCTTTCTGGCTGCCTTCTTTCTCGAACTGATCTTCTCACACCCGGAGTTTGTGGCTCTTCATCTTCTGATTCCTCCTCTGCTGTAGAGTTTGATTCTTCCTCCTTTAGCTCAAACTCTATCTTCTCAGGTTCCTTTGGTTGGACTTCATGTTTAATAACATCTTTCACCTCTCTGAACACCACATCTCGACTGTACACAACCTTCCTTGTTACTGGGTTCCAAAGCTTATAACCTTTTAAACCATCCTTATACCCAATAAAGATGCATTTTTCATATTTACTATCCAACTTGGTTCGTTTCTCCTTTAGAACATGTACATATGCATCACATTCAAATGCCCTTAGATATGAAAGAGAGGGTTTCTTACTAGTCCATACCTCTTAACAAATGACACAAGATGTTAGTTAATACAACCAATTAAACCCTAAACCCTCTCAACCAAATCATAAACGTTAATATTAGGGTTACACATTGATTGAAGCTAATCCATGTGAAGGCATGGGGTAGCTACCATTGTGTCACAACAATAAATCTCCACAATATCAAACAAAACCACATGTGTTAGAAAAACTATGCCATAACACCAAGAAGTTCCACATCAATTACCACCATTTAAGAATACAAGCAATGTAATGTCATATAATTATATCACAAGGTAAGAGATTTATAATGTAAAGGTATGTTAATATATTTATTTAATGAAGAGTTAAACCAAGCCATGATAAACATGATATAGTCACAATACATGTACATAAAACAATAATGTAGGTTTTAACCCCGTACAAAAATTACTTGCATACGAATTCTAAAACATAGAAAATAAACAATGCGAGAGCATAACACATAAAACACATATACACAGGGATTTTCCCCTGGATCCCAAAACCAGGACTACCAGCTTGATTTTTTTTCATTATATTCCTTTCAATGTTATAATACATATTTATACATGCCGAAGCATCCAATACCATGGACCGAAAACCATCACGCCCAAAAAACATGTGCAAAATTCATGCACAAAACTATAGGTGGGTCCGCCCAACCTAACATAGTGTCCAAAACTAAAATTTTATGGGGAGCTGCCTCGGACCCCATAAAGAGGGGTTATGGGTACACCTTAAAACCCCTGTGACCCTCCCTCGCTACATAATCGGCACAACGAAGGGGGTGCTCTACCCCCCCTCTAACCTCCTAGTTAACTACGTGGGCTAGTCATGGAAAGAATATCACACAACCCAACATTGTCTCCACTACCTCTGCCCAGAATTCCTGCCCTAACCCGGCACCACTAAGCATGCTTCTTTCCCTTTCCATCAACGTCTTGTTCATTCTTTCTGCAACTCCATTTTGATGAGGTGTATATGGAGTAGTCTTCTACCATGCTATACCACACTTCTTAAATAATTCTTCAAATTCCTCACTGCAAAACTCTCCACCGTTATCTGTCCTCAGCACCTTTATCTTCTTCTCTATCTGTTTTTCCACCAGAGCCTTGAATTCTTTAAACCTGTCAAAGACTTCAGATTTCTTCTTAAGGAAATATATCCATGTATTCCTTGAGAAGTCATCTATAAATGATACATAGTACACAGACTTACCCAGTGATGGAACCTTCACAGGTCCAAACACATCACTATGCACAAGCTCTAATATATGTTTCACCCTCTTACCACCAGAGGGGAAACTCACCTGATTTTGCTTCCCATATACATAATTTTCACTGAAATCAAAATCCATAGAGTTATTACTCATACCTTCTACCATACCTTTACCATGAAGTATTTGAAGGCCCTCATCTCCAATATGTCCAAGCCTTTGATGCCACATCATGGTCTTCTCTCCAAAGACCACTAGATTTTTTTCTCTGATACCAAATGTAGGTTTTAACCTCGTACAAAAATTACCTACATACGAATTCTAAAACACATAAAATAAACAATGCGAGAGCATGACACATAAAAAACATATACACAGATATTTTCCCCTGGATCCCAAAATCGGGACTACCAACTTGATTTTTCATTATGTTCCTTTCAATGTTATAATACATATCTATACATGTTGAGGCATCCAATACCATGGACCGAAAACCATCGTGTCCAAAACCATGTGCCAAAATCATGCACAAAACCATAGGTGAGTCCGCCCAACCTAACATAGGTTCCAAAACCAAATTTTTCCAAGGCGCTGCCCCAAACCCCATAGAGTGGGGTTACCTGCACCCCTCAAACCCCTTGTGACCCCCCCACTACGCAATTGGTGCAAGGAAGGTGGGGCTCCGCCCCCCCCTCTAACCCCCCAATTAACTACGTGGGCTAATCATGGAAAAAATATAACACAACCCAACAATCTGTGAGTGGAAGAGGTGTTCTCCCTCCTCTGGATCTTCAACCTCAATATTCTGGATTTTGGTGGTGGTCGCAGTGGCACTGGGCTCCGCATTGATGATTTGCTTCCCTTTCGCATTCCCATTATCAATTTTTGATTCATAGTTGAAACATGCATCTAATTTAGAGGCCTTCTGCTCGGCCACTAGTGTCTGCTTGGCCTGACACTCACTTGTCTTGTGAGTGGAGCTCTTATGGAACTCACACCATTTTCACATGTCCTTCTTTGTCTTCATGGTGTTGTTCTTTACTTGCAGCCTTAATGGCATGTCCTGGGTAGCCCTCCCTTGGATACGTCCTTTGCTTTGTGGCTTGGGGGCACCTTTTCATTGCTTTGGATTCACAGATCCAAAGCCTCACTTCTTTTGTTTAAACTTCTACTAAATCTTAACAGCATATCGGTATGTTGTGTTGAGCGAGGAAATATCTAGGAACTCCATATCATCTTGAATGTACTTGTGTATATAGTCACGGTACTTGAGTACCTAATGCCACTCAGTATCCTTGATACCCAGCTTCGTGCGAAGGGTATGGAAAATATTTGTGAACTCTGACACATCTTGGTCCCTTCCCTGCCGTAGCGTGGTCCACTTTATGTATTTATCTTCATAGCTCCCAATAGGGTAATATTGTTCCTTGATGGAATCTCATAAATAATCCCAAGTGGGTGTGACTGAAAATAATGAGGGTTCACTCTCATTCTTTTGTTCACTATAGGTTTTCCACGAGTCCTTGACTTGTGGGGCAACTTTGAGAAGTGAAAAAATAATCTTTTCCCTATTGGAAAATTTATGAACTGAAAAATATCCTCCTAATATATTTAACCATTTATCTATAATGTCTGCATCTATCAGACCCTCAAATATGGGAATATTGAAGTTAACTTGTACCTTAAAAGGAGTGGCACTTCCAGAGTGGCTTCTTGATGTAGATGTGTCGCCTATGGGTAGTCGTCGAAGGATCTAGGAAAAGTTATCCATCATCGCATTCCTCTATCACCTGAGTGATTCCTCAAGCAACATTTTGAAAGGATCTCCTACCCCCTATTATTTATTTTCTTCTTCCATGGGAGGTTGTTGGTGTTCATGAGGCTGATCTTGCAATGGTTCAACCTGATTGAGCCCTAACTCCTTATACCCTGACCTCATTTGGGACATGTAAAGAAAAGCAGAGCAAGAGAAGACTGCTCTAATACCACTAATCTGAACTTAAACAAGAACGCAACAAATTACAAATATAATCATAAATATAGAGATGCATCAGAAGAACACTTCATTTCATTAATAGAAAAATATTGAACTATTCTTACAAACAGAATGGAAATAAGATAGCTCAGGTGATGGTAGCTTATCTCTGAGAAGAGATGTGGTGGCTCCATGCCAACTAAACTGTGTTACAATGAGGCTCAAGGGACTATTTATTATTGAAAAACATGAAAAAACCTTAAACAAACAAAACCCTAACCGCAAGAGATGTAACCGAAGATTTTGTGGGCCCCATTGGGGTTAGTTGGGCAGCCAACTTCCTGGGGTCGTAACTTGGTCATATTATCTCTGTTTGCCGTGTACAATACCTTGTTGGAAAGGTCTCTCTCAATACTACAGGTTTTTCCATAGACCCCTACCTACTACTACGGGCCTACAATGGACCTCAAAAAGATGCCATTTAGGGGGGTCAAAATTGCTTCGAAATTTCAGGACCCAAAAAACTGCTAAAAATAGTAAATACTGAAATTAACAAGGAAACAAATGAAACTTACTGGAGGGTCTAAGTGGAATAGGAAAGTGGCCACCAATATCCACCTAGATTGGATTTGAGGCCTAGACCAGTACTTGATAGGCCAGCTAAGAACGTTACAATCAATGAGCCTCCAATAAAACTGTTGAAACCCAAACAACTGTAATTTAGCCATTAACTCAACCCAATGTACATAATACTTATGAAAAAATTGTTCCAACAATTTTAAATTTAGAAAAAGAGTTAGAAATATTTAAAATCCATGTTCCACTGTCTGAACTCTCCAAAAACCTAGGATACAAAAACCAAGTATCAAAGTGGATCCAATCCTCGAGTATAGATGTTGAGGGGGACGTGATCAGTTTACATAATGAAAAACCATCAATGGTTTTTGGTCCTAGTTCTGACATGATTGATGATAACGTTCCCCCACTTTTATGTCATTGTCCAAGTTCATGACTTTATTCTATACAATTGTATGTTAGACTCTAGGGCTTCTCACAATTTGATGCCCAAAGTAATCATGGATCAACAAATTACCAGACCTTACCATGATTTGTACACCTTTGACTCCAAGAAAGTTCCTTATCTCAGGCTGATAAAAGATCTAGTTGTAACTTTAGCAAAAATCCCTGTAAAATGTGTAGTAATAGACATTGTAGTCACAAATATCCCCCCAAAATTTGGAATTCTCTTATCAAGATCATGTTGTAGCAAATTAGGGGGAAATATGCAGATGGACATGTCATATGCTACTATCCCTGTATATAGGGGTAAACATCTTAGGTTAGACAGAGAGGTAAGATTCAATAACACTGTTTGTAGGGTTGATTAAGCAATAAATCATATGATTTATGTTGTTGATCAGGATTTTGGATGCTTCAACTTGTTATCTAATGATCTCCAAAACTCCCAACTTAGCATTGAGAAGATTGTGAATAAACCTAAATGTATAAAAATTGATGTGTTGAAGTTATACTTTGATGAGGCTTTTTTTAAAGATGGGGCTAGAGAAGGAATTGTTTTAATTTCTCTAGATAAAGAAAACATAACCCAATCCATTAAGTTATACTTCGATGTTAGTAATAATGTAACAGAATATGAAGCCCTACTTCTAGGCCTTGAGTAAGCTAAAAGTCTAAAAGTTCAAAATTTAAGTGTTTTTAGTGACTCAAAATTAATTGTAAAACAAGTCAGGAATCTATGCAAAGAAAAACATCTTAGGCTTAGATCTTACTGAAACGAAGTATGTGATTCTATAGAGAACTATTTTCTAGCTTTCAACATTACAACAATCTGAAGAAATGAGAACATTTATGCAAACTCTTTAGCAATTTCTGCAAGATCTTTTAAAACTCCTAATCCAATCCAACTCCAATATCATATTTAGGTAAAATATGGGCCTTCAATCCCTAACAATCTTAAACACTAGCAATTGTTTGAATATGGTGAACAATCGAAGAGTTTCCTGTAAGCAATTGATGATTTTTCAGCTATGTAAATTGAGGAAGAACAAATTATTAATCATAAATCAACTCATGAAAATGAATCCTTACAATTGAATAACAATATAGTTGATCATAATATCCACCAAATGCCAAAAAATTACATTCCCAATGGTATAATCCCTCTTGAAAGGATTTTTTATCATAATGATGTTTTAAAAACTCTGTTATTAAACACACCACAAGAGGATGTAGAAGACTGTAACATTGGAACTGATGAAGAAATTAAGAATATGAAAATTTCATCATCCTTACCGAAGGATATAAAAGACAAGTATATCAATCTCTTAAATAATTATAAATATGTATTTGCCTGGTCCTATAATGAGCTCAAAACTTATGATACAAATCTCATTGAACATAAGATCCCTTTAAAACCAGAAGTCAAACCATTCCAATATAAATTAAGGAGCATAAATCCAATTTTACTTCCAACCATTGAGAAATAACTAAATAAATTTTAAGATGCTAAGATTATTGTTCCTCTTATATTTTCTAAGTGGATTGCAAATTTAGCTCTTGTAAGAAAAAAGAATGGTGAAATTAGACCGTGTGTGGATTTTACAAATTTGAACAAATCATCCTTAAAAGACAATTATCCATTATCTAAAATGGATCAATTACTCCAAAGAGTTTCAGGTTCTAATTGATATCCATGCTAGATGGTTTTTCTAGATACAACCAAATTTTGGTAAGTCCAGAAGACAGATAGAAAACAACATTCACAACTCTCTCGGGTACTTTTATGTATGCTAGGATGCAATTTGGTTTAACCAACGCAGGAGCAACATTTCAAAGAGCCATGGATTTATCTTTTGTTGGAAAAATTAATAAGTTTATTGTTATTTATTTGGATGATCTAACTGTGTTTTCAAAATCTAATGAAAAGCACTTAAAGCACTTGAGAAAGGTTTTTGACAGGTGCAAAAAATTGAAATCTCGCTCAACCCAAAAATATCTTTGTTTACCATAAAGGAAGGAAAGTTACTTGACCACATCATCTCAAAAGAAGGAGTGGTAATTGATCCAAAACGAGTCCCATCTATTGAGGTAATTGGTCTGCCCAGAAATAAAAAGGAAATTCAAGCTTTTTTAGGAAAAACTAATTTTCTAGGAAGATTTATACCAAACTATGCTGGAATTATTAAAGATATTACTGGCATGTTGAAGAAAGATCATGATATTAAATGGACATTGAAAGATAGATATGCATTTACACAAATAAAAAAGGCCATTTCTGAAGCTCCAGTATTAGCCATACCTTATTATACAAAACCCTTCAACATTTTCTCTTTTGCCTCTAAAGTTGTTGTTTTACTACAAAAATGATAACCATGATGACCAACCAATTTCCTCCTTTAGTAAAGTTATGAGAGATGCAGAGTTAAAATATGACATCATTGAAAAAAAATCCTATGCCCTTGTATAAGCTCTAAAACCTTTCAGAACTTCTGTCCTTCATTCCCCTATTACTACCTATGTCATGAACAATGCTATCAAAACTATTTTGGCCCAACCTGATACAAATGGTAGGAGAGGGAGATGGATAGATAAAATTGTTGGATTTGATCTGTTGGGTATACGACCAAAGTCCCACATTGACTAGAGGTGGGGAGGATCATGGATATATAAGGATGGACAAATATCTCCATTGGTATGAGGCCTTTTGGGGTAAGTCCAAAAGCAAATCCATGAGGGCTTAGACCCAAAGTGGACAATATCATACCATTGTGGAGATATGTGGTGTCCAGAGTCCTTAACAAGTGGTATCAGAGCTATGCCCCGAAGTTAGCCAAGTGGATGAATCCTCGGAATATTGAACGAAGTTGGTGGGCCCCTGTAATATCACGATGGGATCCGTGGATGAGCTCGGTTAGACAGGCGGTGTGCTCCGGATTCTTCATGGACGTGTCCTCGCCCCAACACGGTGAAGAGGAGTTGACCTGGGATAGAGAAAAATCTCGAGGCAGGTGGTGCTTCCATGTAAGGTGTGTGCTTCCAATGCATTGGAGCAGAGAACCCTGGTTGGTAGAGAGTGGACGGATGGATAATCGTTTGAGGGGAGGCTCAATGGTCCTTTGTTCGAGGGGAGGATTGTTGGGTATACGACCAAAGTCCCACATTGACTAGAGGTGGGGAGGATCATGGATATATAAGGATGGACAAATATCTCCATTGGTATGAGGCCTTTTGGGGTAAGTCCAAAAGCAAATCCATGAGCGCTTAGGTCCAAAGTGGACAATATCATACCATTGTGGAGATATGTGGTGTCCAGAGTCCTAACATGATCTAGACATAAAATCCACTAAGTTGATAAAAGGACATGGTTTAGCCAAGTTATTGGTTGAACCTAGTTGTAAAGTTGTGGGAATAAGCACCATCGTGCATGTATCAGAAGTGAAGAATCCACAAGAACCTTCCTCTAGTTCATCAGAGAAGAATCCACAAGAACCTTCTTCTTCTATAGATTCAACTCCGCTTCCACTTCATATTGAGGAAAAGTTCATGTTATCTAAATGGTATGCTGATATTGTACACTTTCTTCATGATTTTGAGTATCCTCTTGATTTCAAAAAAAATCAGTGCAGAACTATTAGATTAAAGGCTATGAAGTATTGTATTATCAATGCTAACTTGTATGGGAAATATCCTTTAAATATATTACTTCTATGCCTGACTGAGAGTGAAATAGAAGGAGTTATAGATCAGTTTCATGAAGGAATATGTGGGGGTCATTATGCTTGGAGAGAAACAGTACACAAGATTTTGAGAGTAGGTTTCTATTGGCCAAAGTTATTTTCACAGGTTGGAGAAAAGGTAATAAGTTTCATTCCATGCCAGATTTTTGATGGTAAATGAAGATTAGTAGCACTCCCCCTTGTTCTAGTTTTGATTCAGGCACCCTTCTTACAATGGGGACTAGATGTCATTAGAGAGATACATCCAGCATCCAACAATCAGCATAGATGAATATTAACTGCCACAAATTATTTTACAAAATGGGTAGATTCTATCCCGGTAAAAAATGCTACAGATGTTGTTGTCATTAAATTTATTGAGGAAAATATATTATCTATATTTCATTGTCCTCAACAGATAGTCACATATAATGCACATGAATTTAGTAGTGTTAAAATGATAGAATTTTGCCAGAAATGTCACATTGTATTGCGTAATTCTAATCCATACTATCCTCAAGGAAATGGATTAGAAGAGTCATCTAATAAGAGTTTGGTAAAAGTCATAAAAAAGGTACTTGCAGATCATAAGAAAAAATGGGATAGTCATCTCAAGTATGTAGTTTGGCCCAACAAAATTTCACCCAAAAGAGCAACAGGTAAATCCACTTTTCAGCTTTCTAGGGCACTGAGGTTATTCTTCCTACACAATTATCTTTTCCTATCATGAAGTTTTTACAAGAGTAAAATGAGGAACATGATGATTTTTCTAGAAGAATTAATCAGATTATAGAATTAAATGAAGATAGAGATGAAGTTCAGTACAAACTTTATCAATATCAAAACAAGACGAAAACTTTTTTGATAGGAAATTTAGAGAAAGAGATTTCAGGGAAGGAGATCTGGGTTTGAAATGGGATACAAGAAGAGAAGAAAAGGGAAAACATGGTAAATTTGACAATCTCTCACTAGGTCCATTTAACATTGCAAAGGTTAAACGAAACAATACTTTCATTTTGCAAAACTTGGAAGGGAGGTATTCTTCATTGTCGGTCAATGTATTATATCTCAAGCACTATATCCAGTACTAAAAAATGTTACAGCCATAATTCATTGCACATTTCCGATTTTCTTTACATTTTCATGGCAAGCGTGATTTTCAATGAAAAGACTCCATAGCCTGGGGAGAAGGCACATGGACTTGCATGTTCTCTGCATCTCACAGGGAAACACAGTCCCCATACAGACCCCCTGTTGTAACATTACTATGGATTTTTACATTTATATGTCAAAAAAATGAAAAGGAAAGAAAGAAAAAAATATAACACGATAAAAGATGAAATTGAAAAAATTAAAAAATATTGATAAAAAAAATCCCTAAGAAAAATTAAAATATGCGTGCCAGGATAAATGCCACAATAGGTAGTTAATTAATGGCTTTTATTTAGTTTAATCACAGTTAGAACATGGTTAGAAAGTTGTAATAAAGTTTTAAATTGAAATGACATCTTTGTCGTGTTGTGATATTGCAGGCGCAACAACTAGCTGTCGCAATCTTCTCCACCCGATCAACAGTGGAGAAAGTAGTTCAACCCCTTGCCGCCTCTCCAACATTTAATTGAGGGGGGTCCAAAAAGAATTTTTATTTCAAACCATTGCAACATGTCGAGCATGGAGGTAGTTCAGATCCACCACCATTGAAAATAACTTACCAACACCCCCCTCCGAATTCCGCCAGAAACGTTGCTAAAACCTCCCACACCTATTTTGATCATTTATGCTCCCAGCATATCCACTCCGATGTTACCACATGTCCACTACCCATTACATAATGTTAAAACTGTTACCGAATAGTAGTTGTTGCCGCTAGAAATACCCTATGCCCATATCAAATCTTGTAAACGGTTAATTCCCCTCTTTATATAATAAACTCACAATTTTCATGTTATCCCTTTACGCATTATGTTAAGGAAAGTTGTGTAGCAAGCTCCAGTACAACCTAGCAGAACAACCCAATGTACAGCACTTGCAGGCTAACCAATTACCTGATAACCATCATTTCTTTTCCTCTATTCTTTCCAATCTCTTCTTCGAAGGGAAAATCCAGAATGACTTAGGAAAGCCCCATGCTCCCGCCCTTGATAGACCTAGACCATTTTCCGTTAGTGGACAAAGAGTACAAGATTGTAGATAAACCAAGTAAATATGATTTGTATGAGTTACATAACTAGATGAAACATAAATTTGTTGGCCTTAATGATGAATTGAGACCATGGGATTCTTTTTTACCTCAATTCATATTCCCACAAACTCACCCCTTCCCCTAATTTGTGTCATGCTATCATTTTAGGTATATTCCCAGCCAAAGGGTTGTTGTTGCACATAATAATGACATTATGTTTACAATTGCAACCCAATATTTTTATCAAATATTACAAATTGAATCCTCAACTCCACCACATCCTTTTTCTGTAGAATCCCTCATGGATCTCTACAAAAATATTACCTTCCCTCAACGAGCTAAGATTTTTGAGATTTTTCTACCTGAAAATGTTCAATTGCCTAGAACTAATCCACCTTACCCAACTTCAATGTTTCCAGAGATGACCAAACAAATCATTTCCATAATTTCCTATTTGCTAGGTTATCAATCTGATCAATGGGTTTATGACATAATCCTAGGGTTTTTGTCAGTATTTTATAAAGATGAGAACCCTTATATTATCTTCAATTATAGAGATTTCTTAGTACAAACTATCCATAATCAGTTCATGAAGTTTTCTACATAAGGGGTCCTCAAAAATGCATCAACCCTTGCGCATATTTTTTTGTTCTATCAATCAGACAGGTTTTCAATTCCACTACAAAAGTTAGATGAGCAGAGAAACCCGCAATCTGTGATTCATTGAACCTCACTGGTTAGGAAAAATACAAATGAATTCACTTTCAGTGACTACACAGAACAATTTTTATACACAATTCCTTTTTACTTAATAGTGATCTGATCCCTATAATTTCTCCTGAAATTAAAAGGATTCTTCATCTTAGTGAACAAACAAAGATAGGAGATTGGTATCTATACCAAAACTATACAGAGATTAGAGTGTATGGTTGTGAGCTTCCTCCATATAGGTTGCCAAAGTTTGTACCTATTAGAATTTTTGCACTGGAATACATCAAGCAGATGATAAATATGGATGAGTTGCACTTTGTGTCAACTAAGAGAAAGTCCCAATTTAAAATCAAAACTCAAGTTGGACCTTTCATTTGTAATTCCAAAACAACAACAAAGGAGGCAGATCTTCTCTTAAAGGAAATGAAATTTAAACTGAGTTTTTCCTGGTCTTATGATCCATTGGGATCATTTCCAAGCTAAGGGTAGAACAAAAAACTACTCCTTATGCTCATACTCCTAGACCAGAGATTGAGCAGTATATGAATGAGGAGGAGTGGCAAGAGAACACATTGCAAGAAGTAGAAGAGTAGAGTTTTACTCCTACAACATCTCAGACTCCAGTTCCCCAAGAAAAACATGCAAAGAGAGTAAGGGAAACTATTTCCCCTTCAGTTACAGAAATCCAGCAAACAGAGTTTGTGATGTACAAGGAGAAGAAAAATAATCCTCTTGATGACTCCTTTCCAGAAGAAAGCACACAGAATACACTAGTCTTGACAGACCCTCATGCTAGTACCTTTTCTCGAATTCAATTTTTTTTTACAGTGTCACCACCATCTTCAAATTCTCATGAGCCATTGGAAACATCCCAAACAGGAGAATTAGCCCATGGTCAGATTGAACCAAGCATTTTTTCTAGGTGTAAGGAAAGAAAAAGGGAAAATGAAATATTGAAGGCTACCACTTATACAGAATTCTGGAAACAAACTTCATCTTGTCAACATAAATTACTTTCCACCTTTAACATTGAAATAGGTATTATGCAAATGCCATTCCTTGAACCAAAAATCCCATTTCCCAATACTGTTGAAGAATATAAGAAATCAATATTTTCCTTTGACTCAAAGGAGATTCATCCTATTGACCAGATTGATTTACATAAACAAGCCGAGGAAATGATCTATTCAAATTTAACTAGTTCAGCCATGGAAAAATATAAGTTGCAAGTTTCATTGAGTAATATTCAATCCCAGCTAAAGATGGAAAAGATTTCTTCTCTAGCAAAGGATACTAAGATAAAATCTTTGGAGGATCTAGTAATTAAATTGGGATGTAATCCCAGCAATGTTAAAGTTGTTGAGGAAATGATTAAGAGGAAAAATGTTGACATTCAGGCATTGAGAAAACAATTAAAACTTCCTACTACTGAAGATCCTCAGACTAAAGAGATTGGTGAACTAGAGAAGGAAAAAGAGGACATGTTCAAAATTATAATTGAACAAAACACACAGATACAAAAGATGGAGACAGAATTAGAAACTTTTTTAAAGGAGAAAGAATAGCAAGCAACTCAAGCAACAATTATTCCTTTAGCAACAATTCCAATTACAGGTATTTCAACAGCAAGGGTTTCCACTTTAGCAACTACTACAACATAAGAGATATAGTCCACTGATCCAAAAACTGATCTAGCCAAGGCCATGGGAGATCTATCATTGAGGGGACAGGAAATTGAGAAATTGAAAGCACAACTTCATAACCTCCAAGAACAGAAAATTAAGATTGACAATGCATATATGGCAGAAATCCAAAAGAGTCACAACTTGAGTCAAAGAATAGACAATTTGGAAAATGAATCAGTAATTGCTCAAACACTTGCACAGGCCAAAGAAAACATATGGCAAGACATAAATGAATCCATGACATATTTTTGGCCATTAATTGAAGTTTTGTTTGAACAGGAAACATTACTAGAAAAATCAAAGGAATTAATAGCAAAAGTTAAGAAATAATTACGTAAAAAACCAGGAGATGGAACAACATTAGTCGGGATTTTGAATTCAAAAACAAAAGAATATATTGAAGAATATGACATAGATGATAGAACTAAAACAATTTTGTAGGTTACAAAGATTCACATCAAAGGGAATTTAATGTTGTAACTTGAAAAAAAAATGCCACAATTTAGAAGCCAACCTCCAAAAGTTTCATAGAAAGTTTAATGTGCTATATCAAAAGGGGCTGCTAGGTTTAAGGAGAATTTGAGATAAGTCGATTACTCTTGAAGAATACCAGTGAAGGTTTTATTCAATTGCCATAAAAAAAGAAATTTTTTCCAAGATCATAGGGAATATTACAAGGAAGGCTTTCATTGAGCGTTTGACTTTTGACTTGTTTATTCAGCATGAAATCAAACATTTGTTTGTGGTAAAACCCACTCTTCAGAAGTACACTGAAGTTGATGAGACTTACAGAAAGTTAATCAAAGCCACAATTCCAAATGAGGAAAGAGGGGAGAAAATATGTTTACTCATTGATTGAATTAGAAAACAGGTTTTATAGCAGTAATTTTGCTGCTTTTAGCAACAACAGGCATGTTTAGAGGAAGAGAGGTGGGATCGACTGCTAGAATTGGTTGAATGAAGTGTAATTGCAGTTCAAGATTTTTAGCATAAAAGGAACATCATTTCCATCAAAAAGCAATAGTCATTACGTGATTCCTACATAGCCTCAAGAATGCGACGTTTTTCAACATATTTTCCTATTTTTTCTCTATATTTAGAAATATTTGTGTTTTCCAAACTGATATTATTTTGTAAATGTATTTAGTTTGATATCCAATCTCAAATGTGATATTTTTCTATAGTTACTTAGAAATAAGACTTAGAAATAGTTGAACCATTATGATAGACTTTTGAGCAGACTTGTATTCTTCGAAGTTATTTATGAAATAGAAAAAGGATTTTGGATTCATTTCAAAATAGATTGTGTTCCTGTAAGTCTTTCTTTGTTATTATTTTCACTTTGTTTTATCTGCATATGTTTTGAATTTTATGGGAGTTTTAGGTAAGATAATATTGAGTTTCAATTTGTCTGAAATCCCCCATGAAGTTATAATCTATTACAAAGATTAGTTGATTAGTCTATTTGTTTGATTTAGATCATCTACATCAATAAATTGTCATCTTCCCTTAAGTTTTCTTAAACACATATTGTTTGGTTGTAAAATTATTTTACACGCATCCATTGTATATGATAGTTAGATAATTTGTTTGATGTTTAACAAATCATATAGTTTCAAAAGTTCCAACCTTGCACATCTAAATCAAAAGTAAATTATTGTTTAGAGGTGAAGAATCAACCCTTCTATTTAATCACACGTAATTAAGAACTGCACCTATGCAAACAGTTTAGAGGTTTGGTCAACCAAAAAACTTTAAAAACCAACAAAACATTTTAGATGATCTAGCATAATTCCTAACCTGGAATTATATACGGAGGTACAACATGCATAATGGGCACTATGTTAGGTCGCTCTGTCTCAGAACAAAAAGTGTGTTGGGGCTAATTTTCTCAAAAGATGACACAAAAAACCATACCAAGCTCACAATTATTTTTTCTTAACGCTAATTATTGTCTGAACAAATCAACTTAGGCTTCTTTGAAAGGTTAAAAATGAATAGGCCAAGGAAAACACTAAAGGGAAATTGCGTTCCCCAGCGAAGTCGCCAAGTTGTTATATGGAAAATTTTCTTTTGTGTACAAAATGGAACACCCTAGATCTAGTGCCTTGATATAGAAACAACAGGGGGGGGAATCTATGTTTTCCTTAGAGAAATTAGAATACGGAAGAAATACCTACCTGGAATCTATAGTAAACCCTCCTCTTCTCCTTGCTTGTAAGCTCCAAGTCTAGCTCCAAGTGCTATAAATGGAACCTATAAATGACTAAAACAAGCAAGATAATTATAATATCCACATAACATAAACTAATATCTCTATTCAATGAGTCAAAATGCATTGAAATACATAAGCATCAATATGACACAAGTATAAGAAAACATAGTACTTTTTATATTAATAAATGAAGGAGAGAGTTACAACCATTTATAGATGCTTGAATTTGTATATGTCTCCCTAATTGTCTTGTCCTTCCTTACCATAAAGAAAACCTTCAACTTCAACCCTAATTCTTCAATGGATGATGATTCCTTAAGATCAAAATAACAACATGAGGGAACTAATAATGTCCAAAATCCAAACTAGACTGGATGGGACGCAGTGAATTTATAGAGTAAAAGTGGTAGTTTAAGATTTACTAATCTAGGCTTGAGATCCACATATGAAGGAGGATAGGCTCTAAGGATGAGAGATAAGACCTATAGGGTAGGAATTTGTGATCTCTATCAATGGTAAATGGTTAAAACCATTTTAGAAGCTTCTAGAAGGAGAAGTTTCATAAATATTTTTATTTTTCCTGAAATTATAGAATCATTGCACCTGCATAGGAAAACAACCTGTGTTGGTCAATTCAAGTGCTCGGTTATGCAACCTGCAACCATTACAAGTGGACTGAAGTGTAGGGCATGCTGGGGCCAAAATATAGCTTTTGAGCTGATAAACCTAGAATTCATGGACTTTTTAGAGAGGTAATGCGTAGGGCTTTACAGAGGGATAATCACAATGTGTCAAGGATGTTGATTGATCTAGTTATCAAGCCTTTGAGTGAATGCAACAAAATGACATGTAACAATGATGTTCATAAAGATTGTCAAAACAAGATAGGGAATATAAGTTCCTTTAAATGAAATCTTGCCCTTTTCGCTCATGAATCCATTGAATAAACAAATTGTAATGAAGTGGAGCATATGGAAAGTAAGTAATCCATGGCCAATGAATATGACTCAATAATTAAAAATGGAATGTAGAACCTTTTAAATTTTCCATCAAATCTTAAAACCATCAATTGAAAATATGTTTACCACAATGAGTATAGAACAAATCGGATAAAGGATTTTCTCAAAAAGAAGGGATTGACTATGAAGAAACATGTGCCCCAACAACAAAGTGGAACACAATAATAATGGTGATAAATTTGATTCCACATTATGATTAGACACTTCATCAAATGGATGTAAAAAGTGTCTTTCTTAATGTTGGTTTGAAAAAATAAGTTTATATGAATCAAATCCTGAGATTTGTTGTTGAAGGAATAAGCATAAATTTTGTAAACCTATCAAAGTTTTATATCGCAAAGTGATCACTAACCAATTTCCAAGAAAGGAATTTGAAAATGATTGGATACTTGATACATGAGTTATTAAGAATATTTTCTATGGAAAATGTTATTTGTATACATATCAATATCAATTCAATTTATTTGGTAGATGGCACAATTCATGTACCTCAACGCAAAGAATCAATCTTTTTTTCCCTTCTAGGAAGTAGAAAACTGTTACTTTCAAATATATGGTATGTCCCAATATTCAAGAAAAATGTGTTGTTTTTTGTTCTCATTAGAAAAGGATATCATCAAATCATCATGGAAAATGGATGGATCAAAATCAATTTAGTTAAAAATGCCTTTAGAACAGTAATGAAAAGATACAAAAATTAAAAACTTCTAAGGTTACAAGGAACAATCATTCCTCACAAACAAGATTTAGCAGCATCAATGGATTTATCTCCTAGCTCTCTAAAATTATTTCATTACAAATTTATCCACTCGAATATTCATACCCTTAGTAAACCTATAGCTATGAGATGGTTAATGGATTTCCCCATTTCCACAAGGAACTTTATGTGTTTTAATCTTGCATAATTGGAAAAAAAAAAAAAGATGGATCATTTCCCCACAAGTGCATGATGAGAAAACATGTTTTTACAATTCTTCCATAGTGACACCTATGGTCTTATGAAATCCTCTTTTGGTGCATGTTGATACTTTTTTTTTCATGGATGATTTTACAAAGATGAATTGGATGTATCTCCTAAAGGAGAAATCATAAGCATTTGAAAAATTCATGCAATTTCAACGACTAGTTGAAAATTAAACTAAGGAAATGATTGCTACTTTGGGAACATATAATAGGGGTGAATTCACTTCAAATGAATTCAATGATGTAATCTAACTCATTAAACACACCTAAATATATTTCACAATCTCTATATGTCATTTTTTCTAGTTTAGAAATTTGTCATACTTCTTGTCATTATTCTCTATCTTTTCTAATATTCACATGTAATTCAAGCCCAACATTTGGACAAGGGTTCCTTCAATTTAATTCATTTCTATTTTTCATTTTCTTGTATTACTTTCATAACCCTTCTCTAGGTAATGAAGACGATGTTTACAGATTATGTTTTCCCCTTATTGTTTAAACTCATTATAGAGTTTTATTTATCTACCATTAGTAAGCCTTTACCATGAAATTTGTATTTTTGGAATGGGCTTGAATATTTCTTAAATTATTTATTCGCATTACTATAACAACTGATGCAAAAAAATGAATTTTCTTGCAAATTTCAACTTCTCAATCTAGATTACGTACAACGATTTTGTTATTTAGTCAAATAATTATTATTAACCACATCTCAAACAATTTAAAATAACACGCACAATAATACTTAGAGTCGTACAGGCTTTGGTGAACCTGCATTTCCATTCAACAAAGGAAAACTATACATGCATAAACTCATAACCATAGGTCGACTGTTGTTGGATAAGTAAATCCCCTCTGCGGACAGAGGCGATCCCACTAGCCTAAAACAGAGCTAGCCACAATCAAACCACGCTGCTACGCAAGTTCCTAGTTATGCATCAAAGGTTAATTAAGAAGACCAACCTGGAATCCAATGCTATGGTTGAAGCAGAGTTGATATTCCCGCTCCCTCGCTCCAGCAGATCATAAACGGACACCTGCACATGCAAAGGAAGAGACAGATACCAACATAAAATCTACCAAGGCACAACTATATTTCAGTCAGAAAGGAAATAAATCAACACATCACCATAATAGACAATGAGATTGGAACTATAATAGCAGTCGCTCAGTAATTAATAATAAACAGGGAAAGTTACAACCAAGGTTCTGACGTTGAACCTCTCCTGGCTGGGCGAGCAACTATATGTGTCTTGCAATGTATCTCCTCTCCGGCAGCATAACCTCTCTATGCTTCATTATCACTCATGATAACCACAACTAGCATTCCTCCAAGAACTCAAGAACTCAACATCTAGCACTCCATGACTACCTTGTCAAATGCATAAGGACAAGCTTATATAGATGAAGAAGGGAAGAGGATACGATGAACCGGGACACCTATTGTGGATTAGCATTATCCCCAAAAGCCATTAAAGATGGAGATAGGATAGAACTCGACAAAGACTGATTTTTTATCCTCAAAAAGCTCCATGTAATGAAGGAAACAACAGTCGGGCGTGCGTTAAGGCAAAAAGCATGACCAAACTTGGTTGGCGCGACTGTTGCTCTAAGACAAAGCACCAATGGTCGTGCCCTCTTTTGAGGATCTGCATGATTGGCGCGGGTAAGATACTGTGAACCTGCGCCAATGGAAAAAAGAGCATTTTTCAGGGATAATCTGTAGAAGGTGTCTTCAGGGAACATGAAGTACATACTCAGGGGAACATAATGCAAGTGTTTTTAGACTTTGTCACTTCTTATAACTCCCGGGATGAGTACTCCAAAGTACGACAAGAGGAGTAACAGGGATGGTGACAAATTACTGTGTAACAGATGCCCCCTAAAGCATGAAGTCCGAGAGGTGGAGAGGGGTGAAATGCTTTACAAGAACACACAAGAACACATATAGAGAGCTGCCGCCGAGGATCCGTGTTAAGAGACATGACTGATAGTTCAATTACATGATGTACGTGGTATGGTCGCAGCCATCCATAAGAGAGTATATAAATAATCTAGATCCATAGTATGGACGCAGCCATCTGGTTAGGATCAATGAATTGACTCAAGTATGGTCGCAACCATCCAGTGAATGAGCCAAGTATCAAGAATCACGCCTGGATTACAACAGACACAATCCAGGGTCTTGCGCTCCATCTCGACCCAAACAAGAGTACAAGTTCAAGCATGTGAATATATGAGTTGAAGTCGAACATGCATGAACATCGTCTGATTACCAGTCAATAGTGGAAACTGTTAACAGACGCGAGAGGTACCACCAATAATGACAATGGTCCTCAAGGTACTATAGGTACAATCTACGGCGCGTGAATTAATGATCTGAAGTCGAACACCCGTAGAATCATTCGATCGGAGGCCAATGATGAAAACCTCACGTCGAACACGAAGAACCTGCCATTGAGGCATGCAGGCTCCAAGGCACCGGAAAGGAGTCTCTAGATCAACTTCCTGGATAATGTTTCCCACATCATCGACACGAGACAGAGAGATAATGTTGTGAATCAAGATTGTGCGAACTATCAGAGGGAGGTTGTTTCTTTGCAGAGGTCAACTTCTCTTGAACATATTGGCGGCACATTAATGGAATCGGCAGTATTTGACATCAATGTATCAAAGGTCATGATGACGAGGCAATGAGTGGATGAGAGGTCAAATAAGGTACCCAAGTTCATGGAAGCAAGTGAAAGATATGAGATGAAATATCCCCACCCTGGAAACGAAAGCAGAAAAGTGCCATGTTCAAGAGCGACATACTGCCGTCACGGTAATAATTATGGTTCAAAAACTTTCTTTTCCCCCCGCCATTTCTGGCGAGTACCCCAGTTATTTTTAACAAGCTTGATGGGGATAGCATATGCTTGTGTTGTGACAAAATCTGATGTCATTAAGTTTTAACGAGTCTGACAAAGGAAGAACTCGGCGTCTTTTCATGTTTAGAGAGTTTGAAAAGACAGCAAAAAAGGAAACTCCAGGGATGTCCTTTTTCGTAAAGTTGTGTCTTTCGGGCCCGAAAAAGTATAAAATAATACCCGAAAGAACCGCCCGATCATTATGATCGAGGAGTACTTTTCATAATTAGTGATTTTGACCTGAAAAAGTAAAAAAGCGGTCAAAACCACGACGTTTCGTAACTATTAACGAGTTTGAAACGACCAAAACCCGGTAATCTTTTTATGTTTTAACGGTCGACAAAAAGAACTTAAAACGACCGCCCCTTATTAACATTTAACGAGTCAAGAGGAGCGATTCGGCAATCTTTTCCTCTTTAAATGGTCAAAAAAGAGCTGAAAGCAGACCTCCATTTTTATTTTCTTTAACGAGTCAAAAAGGAAAAATACTCAGAAATCTTTTCATATTTTACGAGTCAGAAAAGAGCGTAAAGGTGACTCATCCTGAAGGAACGAGTGGTATAAAGGGTAGCGACTGGTTTCGGTAATGGTGGAACTTGCTCGAAACATGTAAAGGTTAAGAGGCTGGCTAATAAAACCACTCATCACTGCAGTTCCTCAGGAAAGGATAAACAACCAGGTGAAAGCATAAGATCGGCCAAAGAGATGGTGGTGATGGAATGAAACAACCAAGGCTCATCTAGCAGAGTTTAGCAGATAAAAGGCAATCACGGGATGTAAATCAGGTATGGGTTCATTTTTACACAAGCTTGAACCATGGAGAACTTTGCTTGTTAAATTTTTATTTTTATTTTTTGCATGCCCCCAGCATGATAATGCAAAATCGAGGTACATGCCCCCCAAGCTTCATGGCATTCACGGAGTGGATGGAATGAAGGTTTACTTGGAAAGACTCGATTTTTAAGGAGGATGCATGCCCCCCCCCCCGGGCCTCAGTCACGCGCCGGGGTCAGCTGCCGTAATCAGAATGACAGAGTGGATGTTGGGGCATTTCCTGTAGAAATAAGACCATTTAGGAATGGTAGATGACTATATGTGAAGTGTGAACCGGGGAATGAAAGTTGGTCTACGACTTTGATCATCCTTCCTTCATGCGGAAAACACATCACTCTGAAGAGTGAGGACACAATTGCACGTATGCGATAAATATAGTCTCGTCCAAGGAGTAAATTGTAATCTAACAGACCTTGGACTACCATGACACCCATTTGAACAGTCTTCCCTTCTAATGTGATAGGTATATTGGGAAGAATTCCTAAAGGGCGAGTTGTTTCTCGATGGAAACCTGTAAGGTTTCTTATCTCAGGCAGAAGCAGTGGGGAACCAAGTGCTTCCCAAGCTGTTGAAGAAAGGATACTCATAGGAGATCCCTTATCAATAATTGTACCGACCATAACCATGCGGTAGACTTGGACTATAATTCGAAATGGTATGGAGGCTGGTAACCGAGGATTGACTAGTTGATCCCAATTGAAGGAAACAACTAGGTTGCTTGGAGGTGGGACTGGATAGACAGTCGGATATGATTCTGATGGACTTTCTTCCTCGTGCGAAGGAATGAGAGGGATGCTCACTTGATCATTAGAGTCTATGTTGATAAATAGAATTTGGACGGTGGGATCTTCATTCTTTGCAGTGATAACATCATCTGAGGAGGTAACCTCGGAAGGCAAAACCGGGTCACTTGTAAGCTGGACCTTTTGACTTTTGTCTGGTTTCGATTCAGATGTAAGATTATCTAAGGATGGAACTTCTGTAGGCAAAATCGGGTCACTTGTAAGCTGGACCTTTTGAAAGACCGGGTCAACTGTAATCTGGAACTTTGGACTTTCGTTTGGTTTGGACTCAGGTGGTTCATCTTTGATGATAGAGTGGTGCGTAGATGATGAATGTAAATCAACACTCGTTCCGACCAGGGACTGGTCTGGAACAGGTGGAGCATAGGTAGGTTCAGGAAGAGAGGGCTGGGCCAAAGAGGAATCATGTTTGATCACTTGTTTAGTGGAGAGATGATCTGCAGTTGCAAAAAGACGCTGATATCCAGCGGGTAGCTGGGGTAAGGGAGCCGACAGACTTTCCAAAAGACGGGAGGCTTCATCCATAAGTGGACAAAGGCGAAGGAGATGATTACCTTCACAAAGTCGACAAGGGAAACGAACCTTCCCTTTTCTCTTACCAACTAGTAAGGTATCGTCGATCTGCGACGACAAGGGGTGAGTCGGGTCACGGGACCATATATCTAGGATCCTGGGAATACCAGGACAATCAGAAAGAAAATGGTCCTCCTTGCATAATCGACAAGGAGACTTAGCCTTCCGTGGAGGAGCAGAAGGTGGTTCCACTTCAGATATTTTTGTGGTAGATACGACCTTTCCCTTAGGAGACTTCTTCTTTTTGGTCTTCTTCTTCTTCTTCTTAGCCACCTGGTTACTGAAATCCAAGGTGTCACCAGGCGAAGTAGAAGATGAGGACGCAGCAATGGGCGAAGAAGGGAAGGGGTCCACCTTGGAATCAACATGGTGTTGTTCGGGTGGAGGTGGTGGTGGCGGAACAGGAGTTATCACACTCGAGACCACCGAGTTTGAAAACAACCATACGGGTAAACCAATGGTCAACCCAGGCAAAGACAATGTTGTGATATACTAAACACCGACATTTCCAACAGAAGGAAATGGACGAGGGTTCCCATCAGGAGGAACACCTTGACCGGTGGGCGCCAGGAAGGCTGCCATTGAACGAGAAATAATCCTACTCAAGCTAACGCAAACAAAATCTAATTGGGTAGATGTTATCGTGGCCAATAAATTTTAAGACACTGAACTTAACCTTTTCATTTTTTAAGAGTCGAGAAAAGGATAAAAGATGACTCTAGTCTCCTTCGAATATTTAATGAGCACGAAGTGACAAGACGCTCACAGGCACCTTTTCTTTTAGGGAGTCCGAAAAGGATCAAAAGTGACTGCTCTGGAATTCTAGGTAGAGGGTGTGCCAAACTTTTCGCAAAACCACAGAATACTTTTTAGGGTACGGGTGGTCGATCTTCGTGAATGTTGTGTTCACTACATTGCGAATCGTAGGGCGGCTGACACGACTTCCTATGGATAAAGGCTTTATTCCTATAGGGGTCTCCCAATATATACGCGACGGTACGTGGGAGCACAGTCCGTATTGGCACCTATCGTTTCATCGTGGAGGAATCACCCAACCACTCGACGATAAACTACCAGGTTTAAAGACGTCGGAACACGTCTCTAACCTAGACCTCTAGAGTATTTGCGTTATGTTCCAATGCGTTGTTATGTTCATTGAGTTTATTTTAAAGTTTATCTTCGATTATGTTTCAGTTTTTTGGTCCTACCGTATGTGATATCTCAAAAACTTCTTAAATGCAAACTATATGCCAAAATTATATCATTTGATTCGATGAATTCTATCTACAGGAGGGTTGAGATCTTTTCACAAACAAAATGATCACTCAACAAACAACAAAGATCCTAATGCAGCTAATAACAAGAAATGAAATTTTTTCTTTTTCTTTTTAATAGCAACAAATAACAATAAACGCTAACTAATATGATGAAAAAGATATTTTGTTTTTCTTTCCTTTAAGATGGCATGATGCATTTAAACAAATCTTAAGAGATATGCACAATTCAAGTTCACTCAATAAAATAGAACCAACTCTGAAACACCAAAATGAACTATGCAAGCAAGGAAAAACACAAAGACTTTCAATGAACCATGTAATCTAAGTTCAAATGAAGTCAATTCAAAGAGGCTAGAAGTGAATCACTCAGAGTATAGAAGATCAAGCTTTGACAAATCACTGGATAGGTGCAGGACACAACCAACAAGCTGACTGGATAATCAAAAGACCGAAACTTCCCACAGAAGGCTAGACATGCAAAGTCACTAGATGTTCTAGGGCTGAGGTGAAAATCAATAGAAATAAGCAAACAACTGAAGGATAAAGGCTAAGACCAGTCAAACAGAGGTTCAACACACTTCCAGAGGCTGTAAGAGATATAAAAAGAGGCTGAAAGAGCTTTCCACCCACACACAGGCAAAATTTACAGGGCTGGCACGACTGTCAGCCTGCAACTTGCGCTACCACAGGATTGGCGCGAGTTGCTTTTGAGCAACATGCGCTAACTGGCGCGACTGTCGAAGTAATAACCGCGCCAATTAAGCTTGCCGGCTAGAAAAATAAATGATACGACCTCAGGTCGGGTTGACAGTGCTCAGATGGGTCAAACAGTAAAGAATAAACTCAAAACTGACCCAGGAAGCTCATTCACTCAAGCAAGCAGAAGAAAATGAACATGCAAGACAAACGCCAAATAGCTTCTCCCCAGTGGAGTCGCCAAATTGTTGGATAGGTAAATCCCCTCTACGGACAGAGGCGATCCCACTAGCCTAAAACAGAACTAGCCACAATCAAACCACGCTGCTACGCAATTTCCTAATTATGCATCAAAGGTGAATTACGAAGACCAACCTGGAATCCAATGCTATGGTTGAAGCGGAGTTGATATTCCCGCTCCCTCGCTCCAGCAGATCATAAACGGAAACCTGCACATGCAAAGGAAGAGACAGATACCAACATAAAATCTACCAAGGCACAACTATATTTCAGTCAGAAAGGAAATAAATCAACACATCACCATAATAGACAATGAGATTGGAACTATAATAGCAGTCGCTCATTAATTAATAATAAACAGGAAAAGTTACAACCAAGGTTCTGACGTTGAACCTCTCCTGGCTGGGCGAGCAACTATATGTGTCTTGCAATGTATCTCCTCTCCGGCAGCATAACCTCTCTATGCTTCATTATCACTCATGATAACCACAACTAGCATTCCTCCAAGAACTCAAGAACTCAACATCTAGCACTCCATGACTAGCTTGTCAAATGCATAAGGACAAGCTTATATAGATGAAGAAGGGAGGAGGATACGATGAACCGGGACACCTATTGTGGATTAACATTATCCCCAAAAGCCATTAAAGATGGAGATAGGATAGAACTCGACATAAGACTGATTTTTTATCCTCAAAAAGCTCCATGTAATGAAGGAAACAACAGTCGGGCGTGCGTTAAGGCAAAAAGCATGACCAAACTTGGTTGGCGCGATTGTTGCTCTAAGACAGAGCGCCAATGGTCGTGCCCTCTTTTGAGGATCTCCATGATTGGCGCAGGTAAGATATTGTGAACCTGCGCCAATGGAAAAAAGAGCATTTTTCAGGGATAATCTGTAGAAGGTGTCTTCAGGGAACATGAAGTACATACTCAGGGGAACATAATGCAAGTGTTTTTAGACTTTGTCACTTCTTATAACTCCCGGGATGAGTACTCCAAAGTACGACAAGAGGAGTAACAGGGATGGTGACAAATTACTGTGTAACAACTGTGTTCACCTTCCAAGGTGTATTTTATGAACAGACATCCGGTGTGGCAATGGGGTCCCCCCTTTCGCCAATAGTGGCCAACCTATACATGGAATACTTTGAAAAGAAGGCCCTGAATTCATATCCTTTCAAACCAGCCTGGTGGAATCGATTTGTCGATGACACCAATATAAAATGGACTCATGGTAAAGCAGAACTCGAAAAGTTTTTCACTCACTTAAATTCGATCTCTCCAGATATAAAGTTTACGATGGAACTTGAAGAAAACAAGAGCATTCCGTTTTTAGACATCCTAATCATCAGAAAAGAGGATGGCTCTTTGGGACATAAGGTTTTCAGGAAATCAACCCACACAGAGAGTTACCTCCATGCTGATTCCCACCATCACCCTGCACAGAAGTTTGGTGTTCTAAACACGCTGGCCATCAGAGCCCTTCGAATTTCCGACTCAGAGCACCTGGAGGAAGAGAAGAAGCATCTAATCTTAACTTTTAAAAGTATAGGCTACAAGGAGCAGGAAATTAAAAAGGCCATAGAGAAAGCTGAAAGAAAGTTGTTGTCTCATGAGCCTAAGGCTCAAGACCAGCCTAATTGTGGTATTGTTTTTCTACCGTATATCCATGGGATTACGGACAAGATCGCTAAAATCCTAAAAAAGAAAAACATTGTCACTCATTTCTCAGCTCCAGGTACTATCAGACAAAGTTTGAAGTCCGTTAAAGATGATATCGACAATCTTCAGCTTAAAGGAGTTTATAAAATAGAGTGTTCCTGTGGAAAAAGCTACATTGGTGAAACAGGTCGCTCCCTCCAGACAAGACTCAGGGAACATGGCGCTGATATTAAGAACGGAAGATCTCGTACTTCAGCCCTAGCAGAGCACTCCTTAAAAACTAAACACCATATCTGTCTGGAAAGCGCATCAATTATCGCTAGGGAAGAGCAACATCAAAGACGAAAGATCAGAGAAGCGCTTGAAATTATCAAACATCCTCATAATCTGAACAGAGATAATGGCTTGGAGATTAGCGGGAGCTGGCTTCCCTTGATCAAGGAAATAAAAATCGCAAGCACATCCCCTGGTAAAGGCCTCAACAGGTAAGCTTTCCCTCTCCTTTCTTATGTCTTCAGTCTTTGTTTTCATTTAGATCTAGGTTTAGAATTTCCATTAAATTCTAGAATATATTAATTTCTTTATTGCTATTGAGTAATATATTAATCATTATATTAATTTATTATAAATATTAATTATTTATAATGGTTAATATAATATGATTAATATTAATAATTTATTTAAATTATTTAGGAATTAATATTTCCCTAGATATAAAATTAATTTCTTATTAGTATTAATATTCCCTAGGTATAATATCATTTTCTTATTAGAATTAATATTTCCCTAGGTATAAATTTAATTTCATATTAAAATTAATATTAATTTCATTTAGATCTAGGTAAAAAAAAATTCCATTATATTCTAGAATATATTAGTTTCTTTTTTGCTTTTAGGTAATATATTAATCATTATATTAATTTATTATAAATATTAATTATTTAAAATGGTTAATATGTATTGATTAATATTTTAATTAATTAAATTATATAATAATTAATATGTCCTAGTTTTTAGCATTAATTTCCTTAAAATTAAAATAAAATATTTTCTATATAACAATTAAGTAATATATTAATCATTATATTAAACAATTATAAATACTTATTATTCATAATTGTTAATATAAGTTAGGTTAATACATTATTTTTATTTTATATATAGAAATTATTTCTTCTTTTAATAAATTAATTTATTAGGCTTTCTTTAGTCTTAGGTTAGTCCCTATTTAATCTTTAGGTTTGGTATTAATTTATGACCTCTTCCAAAAATTTATTAAAACAAATTAATATTAAATTATATAAAATTAATTAAAATTAATTAAAAATTATTTCAGCCGACAGTTTGTTGTTCTAAAGGTTTTATCCTCATCACTATTTATTATTTCTTTGTTGCTCTTCTGTCATCATCATTCTCATATCCTGATGATGGATCCCATTTGGGATTTGAAACGTTGGTACAAAAATGTTACAACTGTGGATTCTCTGGTCAATGATTCAAAACATACATTTCTCTCTTGGCCTGATTCTACATTTATTTGGTTATTATTCTCATTTCCCGTAGGCTTACAATAAATAGAATTAATAAAGGAAATATATTTTATAAATCCTAAATGAAATCCATAAATCACTCCATAAAGTAGATTTTCCTAGATCCCCAAATCACTCCCTGATTTATTCCCTAAAGTTATCATGATTTATTCCTTTAATCTCTCATGATTTTTAAGGCAACTTTTATTTTTCCATATGGAAAAAATATCTCCTATCTATAGATTTTATAAAACTATTCTATAATAATTAAATGAAACTAAGAATATTTACAATTAAGGAATTATAATTCTTTTACAATATTGAAACCCCTTTTAGAGCTTTTCATCGAAAATCTTGATGGCTTGGAAGCTCTAATGCTCCTGCATTAGACTCCAAAGGTATACAAAATTCATGACCTCCTGATCATGTGTCATTAATGCCTAAATCCTCTTGGATCCCAAACTGTGTACTGTAACTGATCCCCTGCTTCTTCATGTTGCTTCTTTGTTTTTGTTATCGTCATCTTCTTTAACCTTCCAGGTTTCTAAACTTTATGTTGTTATTGCCCACTCTCTTTGTCAATGCACTCTTATATAGTCATTTTTATGCTACAATTGACTACTCTTCTTAGCTCATTCTGAAATTTCGCATTCACTTTCATCATTAGTATTCTCATATTGTTAATTTCCATGTCCAAATTTTCCTCTTGCTGGTACATGTTACTGTCACCACTCATAACGTAATCTTTGAATTTAAAATTTTTATGCCCTCAATGGTCATTTCATTGTTTCCATAACTTCTCTGCTCACAAGGCTTCATATTCATGAATCTTTTCCAAGATGTTTAAGAAACTTGAATGTCTTCTCCCTTGCTGCTCCACAACTAACATACTATTGTCTTCTTTAAAATTATCAATTTTGACTTCATCTTTATTACTCTCTTCAAAGAAAATTCCTTGCTTCATATCTTCTTGTGGAAAATTAAATAAATTTTCTTTTTATGAGACAAACTTATTGCACCTTTCGTCATCTTATCTTCATTTGTCTTCATCAGTTGTTCTATGTCATCATCTCCCTTTACATATATGGTTGTCATCTCAAGTTATTTCAACCATCTTTCCAAGAATTTGATTTCCTCCTCAAATTTCATAAGAATTGAATCTGAATGTTACTCATGATCCTTTACTTGATCCTTGTTTTGGTTATCTGCATAAGCCAACTTTCTCTTACTCGTTGCACTAACAGGTTCCTGCAATTATGCACCATCAACTGCATTTGTCCATTATGTATAATTTCCACTCTGATTACTTGTATGAAAAAATGTTGTCTTACCTTCTTTCATAACAGAAATTTGCTTTTGTTCTTCTCTCATGCCTTTGGAAATCATATCTCCACTTTGTATGACATTTTTAAATGACTCTCCAACTTCATCAACATCTGCAACCATAAAAAAATAATTAGTTTTAAAATCATAAGACTCTATGGTCTCATTTGAGGACTCGGTAATTAGTTCCTAATACTACTATGAACTTTCCACGTAGTTCAGAAGATATTTTTTAGATCTCTTCTCATCATCCTCATCACTATCCTCACCAAGTAATGGTCCCTTCTTTGGTTCACAAAAGAACACATCCATCTTGGCTTCCCTCATTTCTTCACTCCTCCGCTGAATACTTAATCTATGTTTTAGCTTTACCTTCAACATGTGCCACTTCACCTTCTTCTGTAGCAGCCATCCACATCTATGGTCTTCAACATCTTGTTGTAGCATCTCCATAAGAACATTAAATCATGCCTTCATCTCAATTATCTCTTTCCCAAATTCCTCATGCCACCAATTTGGTCAATTTAGTGTCCTAAATTGCTTTACATAAATTATCAATCCGGGTATCGTAAACTTATGAAGTCTAGTGCACTATATATGCTAGATGGCCATTACTACTACAGTGTTTTTGAGTTTTCTGTTGTTTTGGGGGTTTGATATTTTTAATTCCTAGTGTTCTGCAATGTACTTAATCAAAATCTTTAGATCTATTCCTGCTAAGAATCTAAAGAAATGAAATGAGAGCTAAAAGTGCTTCAAGCTAGCTTTGGAAGTAAAGTTTTAACCAAGAAACAAAGTTTCTCTTCTCGCTATTATGATTGTTTCCAAAACATGAACTAAAAGGACTTATGAGTGAAATTGCAACTATTATCTAATCAATTACAAAACCAAAGCTTAAATGAGATATTAAAACTGAAAATGAGATTGCAGCTATTGAAAATGAGATTACAACTATTGTCTAATTTATTGCAGAATCAAAACTTAATGAACAATTGAAAATGGAATTGCTACTATATGAAAAACTATGATTGAAAATGAAATTGCAACTAATCTATCATAAAAACTAAATGAAGTGTTTTGTCACTCTGCTATACAATTTTGGGAGAATGACCTCCTTGTGATAGCATTTGAGGGATTCAATACTTCATTGTTCTAACACTGAAAATGAAATTGAAACAAAATTAAATGAAAGACTAAGACTGAAAGTAAAATTGCAACTAACCTACTATAACAGCTAAATGAAGTGATTTATCACTCTGCTACACAATTCTGGGAGAACTACTTCCTTGTGATAGCATTTTGAGGGACTCCATACTTCATTGTTCTAAGAAAAAGTAAACATAAAAATGCAGAGAAATGCTCATTCATAAATGAAATATTTTACCACTTAGTTTTAAGATGAACCATCAACTGAAAGGGCTTTTGGAAACATTCACTTACAACATGAGATATTAAACTAACAACAAAATGGCATCTAAAGACTAATGAATAGTAAATGAAATAAACTAGACTAATGATCAGAAAATCTAAATTACTCTATGCTACTGACATCAACTTCAAGCTACTGATAAGAAAGTAGAAAGTAGTGAAACAAAAAGAGCTATTCTGTGCTAATAAGAAGAAGACACAAGCTGCATTATGAACATAGTTAGAAAATGGTTATAAACATCATAAAAAAAACACAGTGAATTTACAGTTAACTATGAAACACAAAACATAAATAAAATGTAACCTTGACCAACGCAGGGTCCCTCTGCAAAGGTCTCATATTATCAGCACTTAATCAACACTCCAACAACGCTTTAGGTATCCATTGAAACAGAGTCTTTGTATTAAAACAGAGAATGAGTTCTTCAAACTACAAAGCGAAAATCTGAACTTAATACATAAGCAAAAACTGAACTTTTCTTGCGTTCTTCACATAGGTATTTATAGGGAAATCATAAAATTATTTTAAAGAGAGAAATAAGCTACAACAAAACACATAGATAGGCAAGTATGTAGAATTCTTGTCCTTGGTTGCTTGGAAACATAAATCTTATGGTAATGGCTATTGGATTCTATTTGTGTAGGTGGTAGATGAAGTCTGTGGCCTCAAGAAACTACTTCAGATCCCATCACTGAGAAACGTGTGAAAAACAGAGTCTTGTTTGCCATAAGTATCTATGTTTGACTTCCCTTTGACTGGAGTCCTCCTCATTGATCTAGGCCAGATGAATAGGATACAATCCATGCCCTGATGTTTTCCAAGCTACCCATGTAGTCCTTTTCCCCTCTTGACACGTGGAACCTGCAAAAGCATGGAAGTAGCTGCAGAACAACCGATTAGCTGGAGAATGTGGCTATGTTCCGTAGCTAAAAGACAAAAACTTATTCAAATAGAAAACATAAAAGTATAACCTGTAAACCACTGAAATATCCTCCTTGAGGCAATGTGTAATGGTTTTTTATGATAAGGATGCATTTTTCATGGAAAAACAAAGAAGGATGAGAAAAGTAGCTAAGGGAAAGGAATTTTTGGAACTTAACACCGCCTACCTTGGCATTTTATTTGATATGATTGTGACTTCTCACGGAACCCTTGACATGACTATCAATAGTTATTTTCGCTTCCTTCTTTTGTGACCTCTCCTTGTCCATTTATGAGCTGCAATCTAGTCAATTCCTCACCAAGCTATCTCCTCTAAACTTGGTCAATGGTTCACTTCACTTGAATCTTCTTTCTGAGCACTCCTTGTTGGGTGTGGAGCCCGATTATCTTCTGTATTCAAAGGTATTGCCGCATTGGACCCCAATTTGTAATGGGGCGACAACACTGAGCGTAAAATATTCGCTGCAGGGGGGTCCAGGTGGGTGGCTGCGACCTTTGGGAGCCCCCCCCCTGGCAGGGGGATTGGGGGCAGCGCTCCCAAATCTAAAAATAGATGTAAAATTTCCTTGTAAAATGCTGTAATTTCGTAGACAATCTAGGTCATTCATTATGCGGAGATCTGACGGTAGAAGTTATGTTTAATTTAGGGTTTTTTGCCCTAGAAGGCAACCCCTCGCTATATATGAGTGAATTGTATTGCATCTATGTCGATCTGTATTATGAGTGAGGAAAAGAGAGGAGATTGAGAGAGAAGAGGGAATTACAATGGATCTATTGTAGGTTGTATCTCTTCAGTTTGTTGGATAATATAAAACGAAGGACTGGTTGTTTCTCCATGGACGTAGCCAAAATTGGGTGAACCACGTATATCTGTGTCTCTCTTGTTTTATGCGTTTTGTGTGTTTGTATTTCTGTAATATTTTATGTGCTCCATTGGTCTGTAATATATACTTTTCTAACACTCCTTGCTCTCTTGGTTGTTGCATTTACCTTACTTACTTACTGAGAACTTTTGCTTGTCCTATTCCTCTTTAGCAATTAATATTACTATTGGGTTATGTCACAATTCTTTCTCTTGAGAGCTTTGCATGCTCCCTCTTTCTCTGTCACAGTAACACTTGGTGTATTGGCTATTATTTACAACTTTCCTTCTCTTCTACTTGGAAACACATTTTATTATATTCTCTTGCTCTTATACACGCAAAAAAAAAGAATTTTCTTGCAAAGTTCAACTTCTCAATCTGGATTACATGCATATATTCTATTATTTAGTATATTAAGTATTATTCACTGCATCTCAAAGAATTTAAAATAACACACACTAATACTTATAATCATACACAGAGGCTTTGATGAATCTACATTTCCATTAAACAAAGGAAAATTATACATGAATAAACTCATAAGCATACATTTCTCTCCTGGTCTGATTCTACATTCATTTGGACAATATTCTCATTGAACGTAGGCTTACAATAAATAGAATTAATAAATGAAATATCTTTTCTAAATCCTAAAATCACTCCATAAAGTAGATTTTCCTAGATCCCTAAATCACTCCCTGATTTATGTTGGGTGTGGAGCCTGATTATCTTCTATATTCAAAGGTATCGCCACATAGGACCCCAGTTCGAAATGGGGGCGGCAATGCCGCCCGTAAAATATTCGTTGTAGGGGGGGTCCAGGGGGGGCGGCTGCGACCTTTGGGAGCCCCCCCTAGCGGGGGGTTTCAGGGGCAGCGCCCCCGAAACTAAAAACAGCTGTAGATTGCCTTGTAAAAGCATAGTAATTTCTAGTCACTCTGGGCCGTTCATTAGGCGGATGATCTGACGGTAGAACTTATGTTTTGTTTAGGGTTTTTTGCCCTAGAAGGCAACCCATCTCTTTGTATGAGGGTATTGTATTTGAGTTTGTGTGATAGATGTGTATTCTGTGAGCGAGAAACAGAGAGGTGAGACTGTGAGAGAAAACATAGGATATTACAGCGGATTTGTTGTAGGTTGTGTCTCTTCATTTTTCTGGATAATAGAAAGGAAGGACTGGCTGTTTGGGGTAGACGTAGCCCAAACTAGGTGAACCACGTATATCTGTGTCTCTCTTCTTTTGTGCGTTTTTTGTGTTTATATTTCTACAATATTTTATGTGTTCCATTGCTCCGTAATATATAATTTTCTAACAACTGGTATCAGAGCCGAAGGTCTATTTGGCTGATAAACTCGCAGGAAAGAAGGGTTCCTGGCTCGAGTGGGAGCAATGGCGAAAGATGGTAAGTTTAGGGTCGAGAAATTTAACAGCCAAAACTTCTCGCTGTGGAAGATGCAGATGGAAGATTATCTGTATCAGAAAGATCTATACCTACCATTGGGCGGAAAAACAAAGATGCCAACGAGTATGAAAGACAAAGAATGGAACCTTCTCGATAGAAAGGCACTCGGGACAATACAGTTGTGCCTTGCTGCATCAGTCGCCTTCAACATTTCGAAGGAAACCACGACAGAGGGTTTGATGCAGACGTTGTCGAAACTATACGAAAAACCCTCGGCCTCAAACAAGGTATTTCTTATGAAACGGTTATTTAATATGAATATGTCGGAAGGTGGATCTGTTGCAAACCATTTAAATGATTTTAATACAGTTACAAGTCAGTTAAGTTCTGTAGGGGTAAACTTTGATGATGAAGTTAGATCTCTGTTATTCTTGTGCTCATTACCAGAAAGTTGGAATGGTTTGGTAAAGGCCATTAGTAACTCCGTTTCTGGATCTAGTACTTTAAAGTTTGATGATGTTGTCGGTGCTATCCCTAGTGAGGAAATGCAACGGAAAAGCTCCGGTGAAACATCGAGAAATGCTTTGAGTGCAGAGTCTAGAGGAAGAAAAATGGAAAGAGGAAAGAGCTCAGGATATTGCAGTAAATCAAGGAAAGGCAGATCCAAGTCCAGATTGGGGATAGTGTGCTGGAAATGTGGAAAGAGAGGACACCTAAAGAAAGACTGTAGATCTCGGAAGGGAAAAGAAGGAGATGCACAATAAGAAAACAATCATGAAGCAAATGTGACAGGTGAGGTGTTACAAGATGCTTTGATTCTTTCTTTCGAAAATATTACTGATTCCTGGGTGGTAGATTCAGGGGCTTCATTCCATGCCACACCTGATAAGAAATACTTTCATGACTATGTTCAAGGAGATTTTGGACAAGTTCGTCTGGATGATGATAAACCTTGTAAAATCGTTCGAATGGGTAAGGTTCCTGTAAAAGAGCAGAATGGAAACTAATGGCTATTAAAGGAGATAAGTGTTATAGACATTTTTGTGCCTTACAGCTATAAGCATGAAATGTCCATAAACCAAGGGATCCTAAGTCCCTAAAGATGTTGTTCCGGCTCCTAAAGAAACAAGGTCAACCAATGACAGCTTCTCCCAGAAGTTCTCCACCAAAAACTACTCAGAACTAGTCAAATCAGGATCAATTCAGATGCTCCACTAGCTGCCTGCGTTGCAAAGCACCCAAATACACTGGCTAGGTGCATTGCAACGCACTTGAATGCACTACCCAGGTGCGTTGAGCGGGAAATGACAAGTGGCAGAGTCATTCAACGAGGTGGAGAGACAATGGAAGCTTCCAGAATCTTCTCCAATGACACTTGCCTCACTAAATTCGACCAGTGATGAGTAAGAGGCTCTCAGTCTCTAAGTGGAAGCAAGAACTAACAGAGAGAAGCCACAAGTCAAAACATAAGCTGACTCATCCTCTCTGCTTACATCTATATATGGATCCCTCATCCCAGAGATCCAGAGGCTGGAATTTTGTACTTTGCAGAGAATTGCTGTTGGTTTGAGATTGAGATTAGTGCATTGGGTGATTTATGCTTTGTTGGAGGCGAGGAAGGGATTCCTTTGCTGGGAGGTAGATGCTGGATCGAGACTCACTTGGTTGTATCTCCTCCTGGATCTTCTTATTGATTAATAAAACTATTTGAGTTTCTTCTACATGCTTGTGTATCAGTGATGTTTTGTTATATTTGCATGTTTAGCATAATCTAATCCTAAGCTTTTTATGAATGTAAATCTATATCTTCGTGTAGTTTCTCTCTTTTGTAATCTTGCAGGAATTTGGTGAAGCTGGGCCGGTAAGGGAGCAGGGAGCTGGAAGCTATTGAAGAGAGGAGCGATTGGATCAACAAACTAGTGCAAGACACAGGTTAGTTTATCCTTCCTCTTTGTTTACATTTCATAAAGAAGAATACACAAGTAGTTTTCCTTGTTTGTTGCTAAGGCACTGTCACACCTTAGAGTGGGATAGGGGCGTTCTGAATAGATACTTTTCCCAACAACAAAATGGCGACTCCACTGGGGATCGTGTCTAGTTAGTTTATTTGTGTTTCTCTTGTTGTTTGCTTCATAAACACAGAAGTAGCAATCGAACTGCATTTGCCATTATCAAATGCAAAGTAGCTGCTACTTCAATCCACCCATTGGATTTGTTTATGATTTGAACAGCTGATCCACAAATGCTCTAATTTCCCTTTGTGATAGCTCTTAGTCCTCCTTTAAATCATCCCTCTAATTGTACCTTACTGATAGCTTTTACTCGGCCAAAATCCATAGATTAAACTACAAACCGTGACCCAGAACCCGGATAGAAATCTCATTTCTGCCCCAGCGCAAGCTCTGTGAAGAGGTTCTGCATTTCAACGAAGGTCCCAAGAGGGCTACCTGCGCTACAATTCAGTTTCTCTGTGCAACAGGTCCGCTGATCAGCCCTTGCCCTGTGCAGCTGAGGTTCTTTGTTTCATTTTGTTCAATTTGATCTCTGATTTTTGCAGCCTGTTATTAGTGTGTGTACCTACCTGAAAACCCCTTTTCTCTGCCTTAATTCCGCCTCATTTGTACAAAAAGGTTGTAGGTGTTCTTTGTGTATTTGTTACATCATTTACAGTTTCCCATTGAAAAGTAAAATAGTCATACTGTCATCCTTAGATTTAGATCTGTCGTAAGTGTTGATTCTGATCTTAGGAGAAATTTCCTTTGTTGTGGACAGTTGATTATACTTTTTACTTTTGATTTGGTTTGAATTTGTTTCTTTCTAGTGTCGAAACGAGTGTTTACTTCAAAATCATAAAGTGTCGTAATCTTCTCTACCTTTTTGATTTCGAAAAAGAAGCTTGCTTGTGTTTTTCACTTGAAAGAAAATTCAAATTTGTACATCAACTTTATTTTTAGGCATCAATATTAAGAAAGTGAAAACAAATACATGCATTTGTGCATTTGCTTATTGATAGTTTGTATGGTTTGATTTAGGAAAAATGCATTTACAGTGTGCTCTTTGCTCTTTGAGAAAATATTGTGTCTTTCTTTTCCCCTTGTAGCTAGGATTTTCATTGTTGAAAAGAGATAAAGCTTGCTTATCATCTTTAGATTGCATTTAGGAATTACATCTACATCTCGTGGTGATCCAAAAAGGAAAACTTCTAAGAAAGATCAACTTAAAATAAATTGAATGAATCTAACAACGCATTGGAACTTAACGCACAACATAGAGGTCCAGGCTAGAGACGTGTTCCGGCGTCGTAAATCCTGGTAACTGTTGTCCTCACTGATGGTTGGGTGATTCCTCCACTATGAGACGATAAGTGCCAGTACGGATTGTGCTCCCATGTACCGTCAAGTATATATTGGGAGACCCCTATAGGCTTAAAACCTTTTATCCATAGGAAGCCATGTCGGCCGCCCTACTGATCGCAATGCACCGAACACAGCATTCGGGAAGATTGACTGTCGTACCGTAAAACGTATTCTGCAGTTTTGTGATTGGTTTGGCACACCCTCTACCTAGATCTCCAGAGCAGTCCCTTTCGTTCCTTTTCAGACTCCTTAACGGAAAAGGTCCATCTGAGCACTTGTCACTTCAGGCTCATTAAAAATCGAAGGAGACTAGAGTCATCTTTTGTTTTTTCTCGACTCTTTAAAATTGAAAAAACAAGTTTTGTCCAAGCGTCGTAAAATTTATTTTAAACGGAACATTCACAACCTTTTCCTATGTTGATCTTAGTTTGATAAAATGGAGTCTACCAACCAAGGAATTCCCCTTGGTGGAAATCCTAGTCCCTTCTCCTCTTGGGGAGATGTTGGTGCACCCCATATGGCCACATTGTCGCTTCCAGGACTGACAATTGGTTTGCCAGTCTGGCTCTTCTCAACCAATGTCGTTCAGAACACCACTATTCCTGAACAATCGAATCAGTAGTTATACCAGTCCAGAGTTACCGACCAACCTTCTACTTCCTCTAATTCTTCCTCTCCTCCTACCTCTTCGCTTGATGGGGCTGGCAAAGCCAAAAGTCAAGTTCCTAAGGAGAAGAAGGAAAAGAAGAAGAAAGAGAAGAAGAAGAAGGAGCCAAAAGCGACTGGGGGCAAACAAGTGTCGTCTAACGAAAATCGACTCACTGCACTGACCAGGCCTAAATCACCATGCGTCATTTTCAAGGGAGACCACTTTCACAGAGATTGTCCCTGCATCCCTCGGATACTAAGGGACTGGTCTCCCCGTTTGCACAATCCGATGGTGTCAACCTCTGATAGCCATGTTGAAAGCACACCATCAACTAGCAGAAGTGAAGTCCCAGGACAAAAAGGGAGAACTAGATCTCCCTGTAAACTGTACAAAGGCGATCACGCCATCCACCGTTGTCCCTTCTTAGACGAAGCTAAAAGAGTTTTAGATGATCGTCCGGTTTCACCGTTACGACTTTCTCCTAGATATAAAAAACTCTTGTCGAGTCCTTCGTTAGTTGAAAATCCAGCTAGCCCGCTCAAGTGGTCAGCTGAATCGCCTATCATTGACGATGAACCGACTGAATCCATACACGACGAAAGTAAAAAGGTCGAGGCGGCAGTTGACCCGGTCTTTCCTTCAGAGGTTGTATCTCCGAATGAAACAGTCACTGGAGAGAACAAGGATGACACCATCCAAATTCTCTTCATCAACACAGACTCCGACGAACACGGGGGCAACCCACCCATTCCTTTATCGTAGGAAGGAAGTTCGTCAAAGCCATACCCGACCGTCTACTCGGTCCCACCACCAAGCAACCTAGTTGTCTCCTTCAACTAGAATCAACTAGGCAGACCCTGTTTACCACCAAGCATACCATTCAGAATTATCATCCAAATATATAGAATGGTCATGGCTGGTACCATCATAGATGAAGGGGCTTCTGTGAGTATCCTTTCCTCTACTGCTTGGAAAGCGCTTGGTTCGCCATCACTTTTGCCTGAGATGAGAAATCAGACAGGCTTTGATAAAGGAACCAGTCGACCTTTAGGGATCCTCCCCAATGTGCCCATAACATTGAAAGGGAAGACCGCTCAAATGAACGTGATGGTCGTTCAAGTACCCTTGGATTATAACCTAATCCTTGGACGAGACTATATTTATTGCATGGGAGCCATCGTCTCCTCACTCTTTAGAGTAATGTGTTTTCCGCACGAAGGAAGAGTGGTCAAGCTCGTGGACCAGCTTTCATTTCCCAGATCACGCATCGCAACTAGTCATATACCATCCCTAAATGGTCTCTTCACGCAAGAAATGTCTCAACCCACGGTCCGTCCTCCCGATGAGCACGAGTAATTCGGAGGGATATGACTGGAACCCAGGGGCCATGCATCCTGGTCTGCTTCGGCAGGAAAACTTCGGGTATAGAGTAGGTTTCCGCGGGAGAATATGACTAGTCCGTACCCCGTCCGTGATTGGAATAGGGGTTGTTCTAGAATAAGATTCTCTTGTCAAAGTTATGTGAGTTGGCAGAACTGAGTCAATCACCTTTGTTTATTTCGGTAGACATCACCGAAGAAGTGTTTTGTTTGCTGTGTGAATAGAACAATCTTTGTGTGACCTGTAAGAGGTAGGCCTCTCTCGCTAAAACAAATGTTTTATCGGACTAAAGTAGGGGTAACTTTGAAACTCTGTTTTATACCTGGGGGCATGCAAACCTTTTGGAGTGCAAGCAAGGGACGGCTATTTATTTTTTAAATTTTTAGGTCCTCCCTTTAAACCTGTAGGCTAACCCTTTAAACTCGTAGGATTAGTCATTTTCGAACTTGCATAATGAAAGGATGCGTGGCAAAGCTTTGTAAGGAACAAGCTCCATAAAAAATGGCATCTTATATGAGACATTCTTATCATATGACTGGATAATCGAGCAATTTTAGCACATAGTTCATGCTCGTTAAAAAATAAACATAAGACCGAGCAAGTGTTTCAATCCTCGTTTAAGCTCGTTAAAAAATGAACTATCTTCCGGTAAATAACCACCGTGAATTTAACATTATCAGCCATTAAAGCCTTGGTCGTGTTTGCACCGTCACCTCCACTTTTCATTTGGCCGATCATTCACCTCCATTTGATTGTTTACCCATTTTGAGGAACAGCTGCGAAGAGTGATTTCACTAGCCATCCTTGTGACACTGCCGTGCTTGGAAAATTCCAACCCTTACCTGGAATCAGCTGCTACCCATTTTATCACTCGTTCCTCAAAAGACGAGTCTCCTTTAAGCTCTTTTCATCTAACTCGTAAAATATGAAAAGATTGCCGAGTTTTGGCCTTCCAACTCGTTAAAGCGACCGGAAGAGCTATCCCTCCTCTAGATTTTAATCTTTTTGGACTGGAGGGATTATTGCACAAAAAGATCGAGCGCTTGTTTTGTTCGGCTCGTTAAAACTATCGAAAATTCATCCCTTCTGTATTGTTTTATACTTTTTCGGGCTTAAGGTATTAGATGACGAAAAAGGAATTTCGGAGTTAACTTTACGTACCTTTTCAGACTGTCTAAAAATGAAAAGGACCGATTTATCTTTGTCGTTAGACTCGTTAAAAAGATTAATAGCAACAAACTTGTCTTTAGACGAGAACGAGTTTCACTATCGCTAGGCTCATTAAAACATAGTGATGGGTTTGCCCGAAGGGAAAATTATAGAACAAGCATATGTTATCCTCCTCAAGCTTGACAAAAATAAAGAGGTACTGGTCAGCAATGACTTGGGAAAAATTGGGAAGAAACTCAAAGAATCTTTATTGGTAGCAAGTCGCTCTTGAACATGACACTTCCACTCCGTGCTTGAGTCGGGTTGGGTTGTTTCATTCACCGGTCACATCACCATGGTCTCGCCATACCATCCACATTTGGGGTAAATGCTACCGATCCATCACATAAGTGTCGCCGACATGTTCAAGATAAGTCATCCAGAGAAGTCAACCGTGTCCCATCCACTGCCATACATTATACTTCATTCTTTCATGACCGCCACCCTGAACCATATATCATCAAATTGTTTTCACCTCCATCAAAATCATTTGCTCCGTTCCGTGTCATTGATGTGGGGTTCATCAAGGCCCTCCTTTGACGGATCGCTTCTTGTCGACATCAGCTCATTATCCAAGAAGTTGATCTAGGAACACCCCATTCAGTACTTTGAAGCTTGCATGCCTCAATGGCAATTTTCTCTCTTCCGGCGACAGGTATACATCAAATACCTTCGACCGAAAGATTTTGCGTGGTGTTCGACGCCAAGTCCTTTATTCACACCACGTGAATTGTACTGCAGTACCTTGAGGGTCATCATCCTTATCGGTGATTCCTCTCGCGCTTGTTAACAGTTTACATCATTGACTGGTAATCAAGCGATGTCTTTCCATGTTCGACTTCAAAACATTTCTCAAATGGATCGACTTATACTTCGAGTGAAGATTGGACGAGATTGAAGACCCCGGATCTAGTTTCATCAATCGGGGCTGCGATATATATTCAGGAAAAATAAAGACATTGACATGTACAACATTGCAGCACAGATAATCATCCTACCAAAAGGATGATGACTTCATCAAAATCATCAGTCTACCATCAGACGATTGTCTGTCCTGTGTACATAAAAAATGAATTTATAAATCTGAGCATGGGAAAGCCCGCCTCAGCAAGATCATGAAAACAATATGAAAATAATGTATTGTATTGTATCTTATTACAGGTCTCCTCCCAGTATTGAAAGAACTTCGGATCCTCCTAATAAATCATTTCACCCGATAAACGGCCTCATACTTTAGGGGGCAACTGTTATAGATATTTTTGTGCCTTACAGCTATAAGCATGAAATTTCCATAAACCAAGGGATCCTAAGTCCCTAAAGATGTTGTTCCGGCTCCTAAAGAAACAAGGTCAACCAATGAGAGCTTCTCCCAGAAGCTCTCCACCAAAAACTACTCAGAACTAGTCAAATCAGGATCAATTCATATGCTCCACTAGCTGCCTGCGTTGCAAAGCACCCAAATACACTGGCTAGGTGCGTTGCAACGCACTTGAATGCACTACCCAGGTGCGTTGAGCGGGAAATGACAAGTGGCAGAGTCATTCAACAAGGTGGAGAGACAATGGAAGCTTCCAGAATCTTCTCCAATGACACTTGCCTCACTGAATTCGACCAATGATGAGTAAGAGGCTCTCAGTCTCCAAGTGGAAGCAAGAACTGACAGAGAGAAGCCACAAGTCAAAACATAAGCTGACTCATCCTCTCTGCTTACATCTATATATGGATCCCTCATCCCAGAGATCCAGAGGCTGGAATTTTGTACTTTGCAGAGAATTGTTGTTGGTTTGAGATTGAGATTAGTGCATTGGGTGATTTATGCTTTGTTGGAGGCGAGGAAGGGATTCCTTTGCTGGGAGGTAGATGCTGGATCGGGACTCACTTGGTTGTATCTCCTCCTGGATCTTCTTATTGCATTAATAAAACTATTTGAGTTTCTTCTACATGCTTGTGTATCAGTGATGTTTTGTTATATTTGCATGTTTAGCTTAATCTGATCCTAATCTTTTTATGAATGTAAATCTATATCTTCGTGTAGTTTCTCTCTTCTGTGATCTTGCAGGAATTTGGTGAAGCTGGGCCGGTAAGGGAGCAGGGAGCTGGAAGCTATTGAAGAGAGGAGCGATTGGATCAACAAACTAGCGCAAGACACAGGTTAGTTTATCCTTCCTCTTTGTTTACATTTCATAAAGAAGAATACACAAGTAGTTTTCCTTGTTTGTTGCTAAGGCACTGTCACACCTTAGAGTGGGATAGGGGCATTCTGAATAGATACTTTTCCCAACAACAAAATGGCGACTCCACTGGGGATCGTGTCTAGTTATTTTATTTGTGTTTCTCTTGTTGTTTGCTTCATAAACACAGAAGTAGCAATCGAACTGCATTTACCATTATCAAATGCAAAGTAGTTGCTACTTCAATCCACCCATTGGATTTGTTTATGATTTGAACAGCTGATCCACAAATGCTCTAATTGCCCTTTGTGATAGCTCTTAGTCCTCCTTTAAATCATCCCTCTAATTGTACCTTACTGATAGCTTTTACTCGGCCAAAATCCATAGATTAAACTGCAAACCGTGACCCAGAACCCGTATAGAAATCTCGTTTCTACCCCAAGGCAGGCTCTGTGAAGAGGTTCTGCATTTCAAAGCAGATCCCGAGAGGGCTACCTACGCTGCAATTCAATTTCTCTGTCCAACGGGTGCGTTGATCAGCCCTTGCCCTGTGCAGCTGAGGTTCTTTGCTTCATTTTGTTCAGTTTGATCTCTGATTTTTGCAGCCTGTTATCAGAGTGTGTACCTATCTGAAAACCCCTTTTCTCTGCCTTAATTCCGCCTCCTTTGTACAAAAAGACTGTAGGTGTTCTTTTTGTATTTGTTACATCATTTACAGTTTCCCATTGAAAAGTAAAATATTCATACTGTCGTCCTTAGATTTAGATCTGTTGTAAGTGTCGATTCTGATCTTAGGAGAAAGTTCCTTTGCTGTGGATAGTTGATTATACTTTTTACTTTTGCTTTGGTTTGATTTTGTTTCTTTCTAGTGTCGAAACGAGTGTTTACTTCAAAATCATAAAGTGTCGTAATCTTCTCTACCTTTTTGATTTCGAAAAAGAAGCTTTCTTGTGTTTTTCACTTGAAAGCAAATTCAAATTTGTACATCAACTTTCTTTTTAGGCATCAATATTAAGAAAGTGAAAACAAATACATGCATTTGTGCATTTGCATATTGATAGTTTGTATGGTTTGATTTAGGAAAAGTGCATTTACAGTGTGCTCTTTGCTCTTTGAGAAAAGATTGTGTCTTTCTTTCCCCCTTGTAGTTAGGATTTCCATTGTTGAAAAGAGATAAAGCTTGCTTATCATCTTTAGATTGCATTTAGGAATTACATCTACATCTCGTGGTGATCCAAAAAGGCAAACTTCTAAGAAAGATCAACTTAAAATAAATTGAATGAATCTAACAACGCATTGGAACTTAATGCACAACATAGAGGTCTAGGCTAGAGACATGTTCCGGCGTCGTAAAGCCTGGTAACTGTTGTCCTCACTGATGGTTGGGTGATTCCTCCACTGTGAGACGATAAGTGCCAGTACGGATTGTGCTCCCACGTACCGTCGAGTATATATTGGGAGACCCCTATAGTTTTAAAACCTTTTATCCATAGGAAGCCATGTCGGCCGCCCTACTGATCACAATGCACCAAACACAGCATTCGGGAAGATTGACTGTCGTACCGTAAAACGTATTCTGCAGTTTTTTGATTGGTTTGGCACACCCTCTACCTAGATCTCCAGAGCAGTCCCTTTCGTTCCTTTTCAGAATCCTTAACGGAAAAGGTCCATCTGAGCACTTGTCACTTCAGGCTCATTAAAAATTGAAGGAGACTAGAGTCATCTTTTGTTTTTTCTCGACTCTTTAAAATTGAAAAAACAAGTTGTGTCCAAGCGTCGTAAAATTTATTTTAAACGGAACATTCACAACCTTTTCCTACGTTGATCTTAGGCTGAGAAAATGGAGTCTACTAACCAAGGAATTCCCCTTGGTGGAAATCCTAGTCCCTTCTCCTCTTGGGGAGATGTTGGTGCACCCCATATGGCCACATTGTCGCTTCCAGGACTGACAATTGGCTTGCCAGTCTGGCTCTTCTCAACCAATGTCGTTCAGAACACCACTATTCCTGAACAATCGAATCAGCAGTTAGACCAATCCAGAGTTACCCACCAACCTTCTACTTCCTCTAATTCTTCCTCTCCTCCTTCCTCTTCGCTTGATGGGGCTGGCAAAGCCAAAAGTCAAGTTCCTAAGGAGAAGAAGGAAAAGAAGAAGAAAGAGAAGAAGAAGAAGGATCCAAAAGCAACTGGGGGCAAACGAGTGTCGTCTAACGAAAATCCACACACTGCACTAACCAGGCCTAAATCGCCATGTGTCATTTGCAAGGGAGACCACTTTCACAGAGATTGTCCCTGCATCCCTCGGATACTAAGGGACTGGTCTCCCCGTTTGCACAATCCGGTGGCGTCAACCTTTGATAGCCATGTTGAAAGCACACCGTCAACTAGCGGAAGTGAAGTCCCAGGACAAAAAGGGAGAACTAGATCTCCCTGTAAACTGTGCGAAGGTGATCACGCCATCCACTGTTTTCCCTTCTTAGACGAAGCTAAAAGAGTTTTGGATGATCGTCCGGTTTCGTCGTTACGACTTCCTCCTAGATATAAAAAACTCTTGCCAAGTCCTTCGTTAGTTGAAAATCCAGCTAGCCCGCTCAAGTGGTCAGCTGAAGCACCTGTCATTGAAGATGAACCGGCTGAATCCATACCCGACGAAAGTCAAAAGGTCGAGGCGGCAGTTGACCCGGTCTTGCCTTCAGAGGTTGTATCTCCGAATGACACAGTCACTGGAGAGAACAAGGATGACACCGTCCAAATTCTCTTCATCAACACAGACTCCGACGAACACGGGGGCAACCCACCCATTCCTTTATCGTAGGAAGGAAGTTCATCAGAGCCATACCCGACCGTCTACTCGGTCCCACCACCAAGAAACCTAGTTGTCTCCTTCGACTGGAATCAACTAGGCAGACCCCGTTTACCACCAAGCATACCATTCAGAATTATCGTCCAATTATATAGAATGGTCATGGCTGGTACCATCATAGATGAAGGGGCTTCTGTGAGTATCCTTTCCTCTACTGCTTGGAAAGCGCTTGGTTCGCCATCGCTTTTGCCTGAGATGAGAAATCTGACAGGCTTTGATAAAGGAACCAGTCGACCTTTAGGGATCCTCCCCAATGTGCCCATAACATTGAAAGGGAAGACCGTTCAAATGAAAGTGATGGTCGTTCAAGGACCCTTGGATTATAACCTACTCCTTGGACGAGACTATATTTATTGCATGGGAGCCATCGTCTCCTCACTCTTTAGAGTAATGTGTTTTCCGCACGAAGGAAGAGTGGTCAAGCTCGTGGACCAGCTTTCATTTCCCAGATCACGCATCGCAAATAGTCATATACCATCCCTAAATGGTCTCTTCACGCAAGAAATGCCTCAACCCACGGTCCATCCTCCCGATGAGCGCGAGTAATTCGGAGGGATATGACTGGAACCCAAGGGGCATGCATCCTGGTCTGCTTCGGCACGAAAACTTCGGGTATAGAGTAGGTTTCCGCGGGAGAATATGACTAGTCCGTACCCCATCCGTGATTGGAAGAGGGGTTGTTCTAGAATAAGATTCTCTTGTCAAAGTTATGTGAGTTGGCAGAACTGAGTCAATCACCTTTGTTTATTTTGGTAGACATCGCCGAAGAAGTGTTTTGTTTGCTGTGTGAATTGAACAATCTTTGGGTGACTTGTAAGAGGTAGGCCTCTCTCACTAAAACAAATGTTTTATCGGACTAAAATAGGGGTAACTTTGAAACTTTGTTTTATACCTGGGGGCATGCAAACCTTTTGGAGTGCAAGCAAGGGGCGGCTATTTATTTTTTAAATTTTTAGGTCCTCCCTTTAAACCTGTAGACTAACCCTTTAAACTCGTAGGATTAGTCGTTTCCGAACTTGCATAACGAAAGGATGCGGGGCAAAGCTTTGTAAGGTGCAAGCTCCATAAAAAATGGCATCTTATATGAGACATTCTTATCATATGACTGGATAATCGAGCAGTTTTAGCACATAGTTCATGCTCGTTAAAAAATAAACATAAGACCGAGCAAGTGTTTCAATCCGCGTTTAAGATCGTTAAAAAATGAACTATCTTCCGGTAAATAACCACCGTGAATGTAACATTATCAGCCATTAAAGCCTTGGTCGTGTTTGCACCGTCACCTCCACTTTTCATTGGCCGATCATTCACCTCCATTTGATTGTTTACCCATTTTGAGGAACAGCTGTGAAGAGTGATTTCACTAGCCATCCTTGTGACACTGCCGTGCTTGGAAAATTCCAACCCTTACCTGGAATCAGCTGCTACCCATTTTATCACTCGTTCCTCAAAAGACGAGTCTCCTTTAAGCTCTTTTCATCTGACTCGTAAAATATGAAAAGATTGTCGATTTTTGGCCTTCCAGCTCGGTAAAGCGACCGGAAGAGCTATCCCTCCTCTAGATTTTAATATTTTTGGACCGGAGGGATTATTGCACAAAAAGATCGAGTGCTTGTTTTTTTCGGCTCGTTAAAACTATCGAAAATTCATCCCTTCTGTATTGTTTTATACTTTTTCGGGCTTAAGGGATTAGATGACGAAAAAGGAATTCCGGAGTTAACTTTACGTACCTTTTTAGACTCTCTAAAAATGAAAAGGACCGAGTTATCTTTGTCGTTAGACTCGTTAAAAAGATTAATAGCGACAAACTTGTCTTTAGACGAGAATGAGTTTCACTATCGCTAGGCTCGTTAAAACATAGTGATGGGTTTGCCCGAAGGGAAAATTATATAACAAGCATATGTTATCCTCCTCAAGTTTGACAAAAATAAAGAGGTACTGGTCAGCATTGACTGGGGAAAAATTGGGAAGAAACTCAAAGACTCTTTATTGGTAGCAAGTCGCTCTTGAACATGACACTTCCACTCCGTGCCTGAGTCGGGTTGGGTTGTTTCATTCACCGGTCACATCACCATGGTCTCGCCATACCATCCACATTTGGGGTAAATGCTACCGATCCATCACATAAGTGTTGCCGACATGTTCAAGAGAAGTCATCCAGAGAAGTCAACCGTGTCCCATCCACTGCCATACATTATACTTCATTCTTTCATGACCGCCACCCTGAACCATATATCATCATATTGTTTTCACCTCCATCAAAATCATTTGCTCCGTTCCGTGTCATTGATGTGGGATTCATCAAGGCCCTCCTTTGACGGATCGCTTCTTGTCGACATCAGCTCATTATCCAAGAAGTTGATCTAGGAACACCCCATTCAGTACTTTGAAGCTTGCATGCCTCAATGGCAAGTTTCTCACTTCCAGCGACAGGTATACATCAATGACCTTAGACCGAAAGATTTTGCGTGGTGTTCGACGCCAAGTCCTTTATTCACACCACGTGAATTGTACTGCAGTACCTTGAGGGTCATCATCCTTATCGGTGATTCCTCTCGTGCTTGTTAACAGTTTACATCATTGACTGGTAATCAAGCGATGTCTTTCCATGTTCGAATTCAAAACATTTCTCACATGGATCGACTTGTACTTCGAGTGAAGATCGGACGAGATTGAAGACCCCGGATCTAGTTTCATCAATCTGAGCTGCGATATATATTCAGGAAAAATAAAGACATTGACATGTACAGCATTGCAACACAGATAATCATCCTACCAAAAGGATGATGACTTCATCAAAATCATCAGTCTACCATCAGACGATTGTCTGTCCTGTGTGCATAAAAAATGAATTTATAAAGCTGAGCATGGGAAAGCCCGCCTCAGCAAGATCATGAAAACAGTATGAAAATAATGTATTGTATTGTATCTTATTACAGGTCTCCTCCCAGCATTGAAAGAACTTCGGATCCTCCTAATAAAGCATTTCACCCGATAAATGGCCTCATACTTTAGGGGGCAACTGTTATAGACATTTTTGTGCCTTACAGCTATAAGCATGAAATGTCCATAAACCAAGGGATCCTAAGTCCCTAAAGATGTTGTTCCGGCTCCTAAAGAAACAAGGTCAACCAATGACAGCTTCTCCCAGAAGTTCTCCACCAAAAACTACTCAGAACTAGTCAAATCAGGATCAATTCAGATGCTCCACTAGCTGCCTGCGTTGCAAAGCACCCAAATACACTGGCTAGGTGCGTTGCAACGCACTTGAATGCACTACCCAGGTGCATTGAGCGAGAAATGACAAGTGGCAGAGTCATTCAACGAGGTGGAGAGACAATGGAAGCTTCCAGAATCTTCTCCAATGACACTTGCCTCACTGAATTCGACCAATGATGAGTAAGAGGCTCTCAGTCTCCAAGTGGAAGCAAGAACTGACAGAGAGAAGCCACAAGTCAAAACATAAGCTGACTCATCCTCTCTGCTTACATCTATATATGGATCCCTCGTCCCAGAGATCCAGAGGCTGGAATTTTGTACTTTGCAGAGAATTGTTGTTGGTTTGAGATTTAGATTAGTGCATTGGGTGATTTATGCTTTGTTGGAGGCGAGGAAGGGATTCCTTTGCTGGGAGGTAGATGTTGGATCGGGACTCACTTGGCTGTATCTCCTCCTGGATCTTCTTATTGCATTAATAAAACTATTTGAGTTTCTTCTACATGCTTGTGTATCAGTGATGTTTTGTTATATTTGCATGTTTAGCTTAATCTGATCCTAAGCTTTTTATGAATGTAAATCTATATATTCGTGTAGTTTCTCTCTTCTGTAATCTTGCAAGAATTTGGTGACGCTGGGCCGGTAAGGGAGCAGGGAGCTGGAAGCTATTGAAGAGAGGAGCGATTGGATCAACAAACTAGCGCAAGACACGGGTTAGTTTATCCTTCCTCTTTGTTTACATTTCATAAAGAAGAATACACAAGTAGTTTTCCTTGTTTGTTGCTAAGGCACTGTCACACCTTAGAGTGGGAGGGGCGTTCTGAATAGATACTTTTCCCAACAACAAAATGGTGACTCCACTGAGGATCGTGTCTAGTTATTTTATTTGTGTTTCTCTTGTTGTTTACTTCATAAACACAGAAGTAGCAATCGAACTGCATTTGCCATTATCAAATGCAAAGTAGCTGCTACTTCAATCCACCCATTGGATTTGTTTATGACTTGAACAGCTGATCCACAAATGCTCTAATTTCCCTTTGTGATAGCTCTTAGTCCTCCTTTAAATCATCCCTCTAATTGTACCTTACTGATAGCTTTTACTCGGCCAAAATCCATAGATTAAACTGCAAATCGTGACCCAGAACCCGGATAGAAATCTCGTTTCTGCCCCAGTGCAGGCTCTGTGAAGAGGTTCTGCATTTCAACGCAGGTCTCGAGAGGGCTACCTGCGCTGCAATTCAGTTTCTCTGTGCAACAGGTGCGCTGATCAACCCTTGCCCTGTGCAGCTGAGGTTCTTTGCTTCATTTTATTCAGTTTGATCTCTGATTTTTGCAGCCTGTTATCAGTGTGTGTACCTATCTGAAAACCCCTTTTCTCTACCTTAATTCCGCCTCCTTTGTACAAAAAGACTGTAGGTGTTCTTTGTGTATTTGTTACATCATTTACAGTTTCCCATTGAAAAGTAAAATAGTCATACTGTCATCCTTAGATTTAGATCTGTCGTAAGTGTCGATTCTGATCTTAGGAGAAAGTTCCTTTGCTGTGGACAGTTGATTATACTTTTTACTTTTGCTTTGGTTTGAATTTGTTTCTTTCTAGTGTCAAAACAAGTGTTTACTTCAAAATCATAAAGTGTCGTAATCTTCTCTACCTTTTTTATTTCGAGAAAGAAGCTTGCTTGTGTTTTTCACTTGAAAGCAAATTCAAATTTGTACATCAACTTTCTTTTTAGGCATCAATATTAAGAAAGTGAAAAAAAATACATGCATTTGTGCATTTGCATATTGATAGTTTGTATGGTTTGATTTAGGAAAAGTGCATTTACAGTGTGCTCTTTGCTCTTTGAGAAAATATTGTGTCTTTCTTTTCCCCTTGTAGCTAGGATTTTCATTGTTGAAAAGAGATAAAGCTTGCTTATCATCTTTAGATTGCATTTAGGAATTACATCTACATCTCGTGGTGATCCAAAAAGGCAAACTTCTAAGAAAGATCAACCTAAAATAAATTGAATGAATCTAACAACGCATTGGAACTTAACGCACAACATAGAGGTCTAGGCTAGAGACGTGTTCTGGCGTCGTAAAGCCTAGTAACTGTTGTCCTCACTGATGGTTGGGTGATTCCTCCACTGTGAGACGATAAGTGCCAGTACGGATTGTGCTCCCACGTACCGTCGAGTATATATTGAGAGACCCCTATAGGCTTAAAACCTTTTATCCATAGGAAGCCGTGTCGACCGCCATACTGATCGCAATGCACCGAACACAGCATTCGGGAAGATTGACTGCCGTATCGTAAAACGTATTCTACAGTTTTGTGATTGGTTTGGCACACCCTCTACCTAGGTCTCCAGAGCAGTCCCTTTCGTTCCTTTTCAGACTCCTTAACAGAAAAGGTCCATATGAGCACTTGTCACTTCAGGCTCATTAAAAATCGAAGGAGACTAGAGTCATCTTTTGTTTTTTCTCGACTCTTTAAAATTGAAAAAACAAGATGTGTCCAAGCGTCGTAAAATTTATTTTAAACGGAACATTCACAACCTTTTACTACATTGATCTTAGGTTGAGAAAATGGAGTCTACCAACCAAGGAATTCCCCTTGGTGGAAATCCTAGTCCCTTCTCCTCTTGGGGAGATGTTGGTGCACCCCATATGGCCACATTGTCGCTTCCAGGACTGACAATTGGCTTGTCAGTCTGGCTCTTCTCAACCAATGTCGTTCAGAGCACCACTATTCCTGAACAATCGAATCAGCAGTTAGACCAGTCCAGAGTTACCCACCAATCTTCTACTTCCTCTAATTATTCCTCTCCTCCTTCCTCTTCGCTTGATGGGGCTGGCAAAGCCAAAAGTCAAGTTCCTAAGGAGAAGAAGAAAGAGAAGAAGAATAAGGAGCCAAAAGCGACTGGGGGCAAACGAGTGTCGTCTAACGAAAATCCACACACAGCACTGACCAGGCCTAAATCACCATGTGTCATTTGCAAGGGAGACCACTTTCACAGAGATTGTCCCTGCATCCCTCGGATACTAAGGGACTAGTCTCCCCGTTTGCACAATCCGGTGGCGTCAACCTCTGATAGCCATGTTGAAAGCACACCGTCAACTAGCGGAAGTGAAGTCCCAAGACAAAAAGGGAGAACTAGATCTCCCTGTAAACTGTGCGAAGGTGATCACGCCATCCACCGTTGTCCCTTCTTAGACGAAGCTAAAAGAGTTTTGGATGATCGTCTGGTTTCACCATTACGACTTCCTCCTGGATATAAAAAAACTCTTGCCGAGTCCTTCGTTAGTTGAAAATCCAGCTAGCCCGCTCAAGTGGTCAGCTGAAGCGCCTATCATTGAAGATGAACCGGCTGAATCCATACCCGACGAAAGTCAAAAGGTCGAGGCGGCAGTTGACCCGGTCTTGCCTTCAGAGGTTGTATCTCCGAATGACACAGTCACTGGAGAGAACAAGGATGACGCCGTCCAAATTCTCTTCATCAACACAGACTTCGACGAACACGGGGGAAACCCACCCATTCCTTTATCGCAGGAAGGAAGTTCGTCAGAGCCATACCCGGCCGTCTACGCAGTCCCACCACCAAGCAACCTAGTTGTTTCCTTCGACTGGAATCAACTAGGCAGACCCCGTTTACCACCAAGCATACCATTCAGAATTATCGTCCAAATATATAGAATGGTCATGGCTGGTTCCATCATAGATGAAGGGGCTTCTGTGAGTATCCTTTCCTCTACTACTTGGAAAGTGCTTGGTTCGCCATCGCTTTTACCTGAGATGAGAAATCTGACAGGCTTTGATAAAGGAACCAGTCGACCTTTAGGGATCCTCCCCAGTGTGCCCATAACATTGAAAGGGAAGACCGTTCAAATGAACGTGATGGTCGTTCAAGGACCCTTGGATTATAACCTACTCCTTGGACGAGACTATATTTATTGCATGGGAGCCATCGTCTCCTCACTCTTTAGAGTAATGTGTTTTCCGCACAAAGGAAGAGTGGTCAAGCTCGTGGACCAGCTTTCATTTCCCAGATCATGCATCGCAAATAGTCATATACCATCCCTAAATGGTCTCTTCACGCAAGAAATGTCTCAACCCACGGTTCGTCCTCCCAATGAGCGCGAGTAATTCGGAGGGATATGACTGGAACCCAGGGGGCATGCATCCTGGTCTGCTACGGCAAGAAAACTTCGGGTATAGAGTAGGTTTCCGCGGGAGAATATGACTAGTCCGTACCCCATCCGTGATTGGAAGAGGGGTTGTTCTAGAATAAGATTCTCTTGTCAAAGTTATGTGAGTTGGCAGAACTGAGTCAATCACCTTTGTTTATTTCGGTAGACATCGCCGAAGAAGTGTTTTGTTTGTTGTGTGAATAGAACAATCTTTGGGTGACCTGTAAGAGGTAGGCCTCTCTCGCTAAAACAAATGTTTTATTGGAATAAAGTAGGGGTAACTTTGAAACTCTGTTTTATAACTAGGGGCATGCAAACCTTTTGGAGTGCAAGCAAGGGACGGCTATTTATTTTTTAAATTTTTAGGTCCTCCCTTTAAACCTGTAGGCTAACCCTTTAAACTCGTAGGATTAGTCGTTTCCGAACTTGCATAACGAAAGGATGTGGGGCAAAGCTTTGTAAAGCGCAAGCTCCATAAAAAATGGCATCTTATATGAGACATTCTTATCATATGACTGGATAATCGAGCAGTTTTAGCACATAGTTCATGGTCGTTAAAAAATAAACATAAGACCGAGCAAGTGTTTCAATCCGCGTTTAAGCTCGTTAAAAAATGAACTATCTTCCGGTAAATAACCACCGTGAATGTAACATTATCATCCATTAAAGCCTTGGTCGTGTTTGCACCGTCACCTCCACTTTTCATTTGGCCGATCATTCACCTCCATTTGATTGTTTACCCATTTTGAGGAACAGTTGCGAAGAGTGATTTCACTAGCCATCCTTGTGACACTGCCGTGCTTGGAAAATTCCAACCCTTACCTGGAATCAGCTGCTACCCATTTTATCACTCGTTCCTCAAAAGACGAGTCTCCTTTAAGCTCTTTTCATCTGACTCGTAAAATATGAAAAGATTGCCGAGTTTTGGCCTTCCAGCTCGTTAAAGCGACCGGAAGAGCTATGCCTCCTCTAGATTTTAATCTTTTTGGACCGGAGGGATTATTGCACAAAAAGATCGAGCACTTGTTTTTTTCGGCTCGTTAAAACTATCGAAAATTCATCCCTTCTGTATTTGTTTATACTTTTTCGGGCTTAAGGGATTAGATGACGAAAAAGGAATTCCGGAGTTAACTTTACGTACCTTTTCAGACTCTCTAAAAATGAAAAGGACCGAGTTATCTTTGTCGTTAGACTCGTTAAAAAGATTAATAGCGACAAACTTGTCTTTAGACGAGAACGAGTTTCACTATCGCTAGGCTCGTTAAAACATAGCGATGGGTTTGCCCGAAGGGCAAATTATAGAACAAGCATATGTTATCCTCCTCAAGCTTGACGAAAATAAAGAGGTACTGGTCAGCAATGACTGGGGAAAAATTGGGAAGAAACTCAAAGAATCTTTATTGGTAGCAAGTCGCTCTTGAACATGACACTTCCACTCCGTGCCTGAGTCGGGTTGGGTTGTTTCATTCACCAGTCACATCACCATGGTCTCGCCATACCATCCACATTTGGGGTAAATGCTACCGATCCATCACATAATTGTCGCCGACATGTTCAAGAGAAGTCATCCAGAGAAGTCAACGGTGTCCCATACACTGCCATACATTATACTTCATTCTTTCATGACCGCCACCCTGAACCATATATCATCAGATTGTTTTCACCTCCATCAAAATCATTTGCTCCGTTCCGTGTCATTGATGTGGGATTCATCAAGGCCCTCCTTTGACGGATCGCTTCTTGTCGACATCAGCTCATTATCCAAGAAGTTGATCTAGGAACACCCCATTTAGTACTTTGAAGCTTGCATGCCTCAATGGCAAGTTTCTCACTTCCAGCGACAGGTATACATCAATGACCTTCGACCGAAAGATTTTGCGTGGTGTTCGACGCCAAGTCCTTTATTCACACCACGTGAATTGTACTGCAGTACCTTGAGGGTCATCATCCTTATCGGCGATTCCTCTCGTGCTTGTTAACAGTTTACATCATTGACTGGTAATCAAGCGATGTATTTCCATGTTCGACTTCAAAACATTTCTCACATGGATCGACTTGTACTTCGAGTGAAGATCGGACGAGATTGAAGACCCCGGATCTAGTTTCATCAAGCCGGGCTGCGATATATATTCAGGAAAAATAAAGACATTGACATGTACAGCATTGCAGCACAGATAATCATCCTACCAAAAGGATGATGACTTCATCAAAATCATCAGTCTACCATCAAACGATTGTCTGTCCTGTGTACATAAAAAATGAATTTATAAAGCTGAGCATGGGAATGCCCGCCTCAGAAAGATCATGAAAACAGTATGAAAATAATGTATTGTATTGTATCTTATTACAGGTCTCCTCCCACCATTGAAAGAACTTCGGATCCTCCTAATAAAGCATTTCACCCAATAAACGGCCTCATACTTTAGGGGGCAACTGTTATAGACATTTTTGTGCCTTACATCTATAAGCATGAAATGTCCATAAACCAAGGGATCCTAAGTCCCTAAAGATGTTGTTCCGGCTCCTAAAGAAACAAGGTCAACCAATGCCAGCTTCTCCCAGAAGTTCTCCACCAAAAACTACTAAGAACTAGTCAAATCAGGATCAATTCAGATGCTCCACTAGCTGCCTGCGTTGCAAAGCACCCAAATACACTGGCTAGGTGCGTTGCAATGCACTTGAATGCACTACCCAGGTGCGTTGAGCGGGAAATGACAAGTGGCAGAGTCATTCAACGAGGTGGAGAGACAATGGAAGCTTCCAAAATCTTCTCCAATGACACTTGCCTCACTGAATTCGACCAATGATGAGTAAGAGGCTCTCAGTCTCCAAGTGGAAGCAAGAACTGACAAAGAGAAGCAACAAGTCAAAACATAAGCTGACTCATCCTCTCTGCTTACATCTATATATGGATCCCTCATCCGAGAGATCTAGAGGCTGGAATTTTGTACTTTGCAGAGAATTGTTGTTGGTTTGAGATTGAGATTAGTGCATTGGGTGATTTATGCTTTGTTGGAGGCGAGGAAGGGATTCCTTTGCTGGGAGGTAGATGTTGGATCGGGACTCACTTGGTTGTATCTCCTCCTGGATCTTCTTATTGCATTAATAAAGCTATTTGAGTTTCTTCTACATGCTTGTGTATCAGTGATGTTTTGTTATATTTGCATGTTTAGCTTAATCTAATCCTAATCTTTTTATGAATGTAAATCTATATCTTCGTGTAGTTTCTCTCTTCTGTAATCTTGCAGGAATTTGGTGAAGCTGGGCCGGTAAGGGAGGAGGGAGCTGGAAGCTATTGAAGAGAGGAGCGATTGGATCAACAAACTAGCGCAAGACACAGGTTAGTTTATCCTTCCTCTTTGTTTACATTTCATAAAGAAGAATACACAAGTAGTTTTCCTTGTTTGTTGCTAAGGAACTGTCACACCTTAGAGTGGGATAGGGGCGTTCTGAATAGATACTTTTCCCAACAACAGTAAGGCATGTTCCAGATCTAAAGAAAAATTTGATTTCAACAGGGAAGTTAGGCGGTGAAGGTTGTGTGACAACTTTCACAGATAAAGCTTGGAAGGTCACCAAAGGAGCCCTGGTAATAGCAAAAGGCGAAAAGGTTGGTACATTGTATTTTTGCAATGGTATTTCTAACTCTGTTAATGCTTTAACTTCCAAAGGAGCAGATGTAGCATTATGGCATCATAGGCTCGGACACATGAGTGAAAAGGGGATGAAGATTCTTCACTCAAGGAATTTGTTGCCGGGTTTGAAGAATGTTGATTTGGACTTGTGTGAGAACTGCATTTATGGAAAACAGAAGAGAGTCAGATTTCTCAGAGTTGGGAAAGAAAAGAAGAACGAAAAATTAGAGCTTGTGCATACAGACGTATGGGGACCTGCTCAGGTATCATCTCTCGGTGGCTCTCGTTATTATGTTACTTTTATTGATGATGCAACTAGAAAAACTTGGATTTATTGTATTAAGAATAAATCTGATGTATTTGATACTTTCAAAAAATGCAAAGCTTTGGTTGAGATTGAGACAGGAAAGAAATTGAAGTGTCTTAGATCAGACTATGGAGGTGAATATTGCAGCAAAGAGTTTGATAGGTACTGTTCAAAGCATGGAATTCGTAGAGAGAAGACAGTTCCAAGAACACCACAAGAAAATGGTGTGTCAGAAAGGATGAACAGAACAATCATGGAGCGTGCAAGGTGCATGAGATTTCATGCAGGATTGCCTTTACAGTTTTGGGCAGATGTTGTAGATACTGCTGTTTATCTAATAAACAAAGGGCCTTCAAGTTCCTTGGATGGTGGTGTTCCAGAGGAAGCATGGACAGGTAAAAAGGTAAACTACTCTATTTTAAAGCCTTTTGGTTGTGAGGCCTTTGTCCATATTGATAAAGAAAATAGAACAAAGCTTGAGGCAAAGTCAAAGAAATGTACCTTTATTGGATATGGTGTTAATGATTTTGGTTATCGCTTATATGATTACAAAAATCACAAAACATTAGGAGCAGAGATGTAATATTCGATGAAAAGGTCTTGTATAAGAATCAGTTGCAGGAAAAGAAATAGGAAAAGGAAAACAAGGAATACGCAGTTCTTGATGAAATCACTGAAAAAGTAAAGGTGCCTGAAAATAATAATAATCAACAACCACAACAACAACAGGCACCCCAAACACCTGAAAGTGGTGTTAGAAGATCTACCAGGATAAGTAGACCCCCTGAACGATACTCTCCTTCATTATATTATTTATTGTTGACTGATTCCGGTGAACCCGAATGTTATGAAGAAGCAATGCAGGTTGAAAGCAGGAAGAAGTGGGAGGTAGCCATGGAAGAAGAGATGGACTCCTTAATGCATAACCAGACTTGGGATTTAGTCAGGTTGCCTGTAGGAAAAACTACATTGAAGAATAAATGGGTTTACAGGCTGAAGGAAGAAGATGGAGGAAAACAAAGGTATAAAGCTATACTTGTGGTGAAGGGGTTTGCACAGAAGAAAGGTATTGATTTTGATGAAATATTTTCTCCTGTTATTAAAATGACTTCAATCAGAACTATTTTAAGTCTTGTAGCAGCTGAAGATTTGCATCTTGAGCAGTTAGATGTAAAGACAGCCTTTCTCCATTGGGATTTGGAGGAAGAGATATATATGCAGCAACTACAAGGATATGAGGTGAAAGGGAAGGAGAAACTAGTGTGCAGGTTGAAGAAGAGCTTGTATGGCTTAAAACAGGCCCCAAGGCAGTGGTATCTAATATTTGACAAGTTTATGTCTAAACAAGGTTATACTAGATGTCACTCTGATCATTGTGTTTATTTGAAAAAGAAAAATGATGGCAGCTATATTATATTGTTATTGTATGTAGATGACATGCTTGTTGCAGGATCTAACATGCAGGAAATAAATGTGCTCAAAATAAAATTGGCAAATTCATTTGCAATGAAGGATTTGGGAGCTGCAAAACAAATCCTTGGTATGAGAATAACTAGAGACAGGAAAAATCGTAAATTAACATTGTCTCAGAATGAGTACATACAAAAGGTGTTGAAAAGATTTAACATGCACAATGCAAAACCAGTTAGTACACCTTTTGCTAGCCATTTCAAACTTAGCAAGGAAATGTGCCCAAAGACCCAAGAAGACATGGATTATATGTATAAAGTTCAATATGCATCAGCAATTGGAAGCTTGATGTATGCAATGGTCTGCACAAGGCTTGATATTGCACATGCAGTGGGAGTTGTAAGCAGGTACATGAACAATCCAGGAAAGGAACATTGGATGGTAGTGAAATGGATTCTCAGATATTTGAAAGGTACCACAAATCAAGCATTATGCTTTGGTGGTTCAAACATCTCCCTACAAGGATATGTTGATGCAGATATGGCAGGTGACAGAGATAACAGGGGGAGCACTACAGGATATGTATTTACTGTTGGAGGAATAGCTGTCAGTTGGGTTTCAAAAATCCAAAGTGTTGTTGCACTTTCAACAAAAGAAGCAGAGTATGTTGCTGCTACAGAGGCTAGTAAAGAAATGATTTGGTTACAAAGGTTTATGGGTGAATTGGGTAAAGAGCATGATATGGGCACGTTATACAGTGATAGCCAAAGTGCCATTCATCTTGCAAAGAACTCATCATTTCATTCCAGGACTAAACACATACAACTCAAGTACCATTTCATACGATCAGTGTTGGAAGATGGAGAGTTGAAGCTGGAAAAGATACACACTAGCCAGAATCCTGCAGATATGCTAACAAAAGTTGTAACCAACAAGAAATTGAGAATATGCTCAGTTTCAGTTGGTCTTCAAGGATGACAATGAAGATGAGAAACAGCCAGGTCCAAAGAGGAGTCATTGTCCAGCAAATGGAGCAGCGGTGGAGTTGCTACAATCAGTCTTCAAGTGGGAGATTGTTGGGTGTGGAGCCTCATTATCTTCTATATTCAAAGGTATCGCCACATAGGACCCCAGTTCGAAATGGGGGCAGCAACGTCGTCCATAAAATATTTGCTGCAGGGGGGGTCCAGTGGGGGCGGCTGCGACCTTTTGGAGCCCCCCCCTGGCGGGGGTTTTAGGGGGCAGCGCCCCCGAAGCTAAAAACAGCTGTAAATTGCCTTGTAAAAGTATAGTAATTTCTAGTCAATCTGGGCCGTTCATTAGGCAGATGATCTAACGGTAGAACTTATGTTTAGTTTAGGGTTTTTTCCCTATAAGGCAACCCCTCTCTTTGTATGAGGGTATTGTATTTGAGGTTGTGTGATAGATGTGTATTCTGTGAGCGAGAAACAGAGAGGTGAGACTGTGAGATAAAAGAGAGGATATTACAGCGGATTTGTTGTAGGCTGTGCCTCTTGATTTTGCTGGATAATAGAAAGGAAGGACTGGCTGTTCGGGGTGGATGTAGCCCAAACTGGGTGAACCACGTATATCTGTGTCTCTCTTGTTTTGTGCATTTTCTGTGTTTATATTTCTGCAATATTTTATGTGTTCCATTGCTCCGTAATATATAATTTTCTAACAATTTATTCCCTAAAGCTCTCATGATTTATTCCATAAATCTGTCATGCATTTCAAGGAAACTTTGCTTTTACCATATGGAAAAATATCTCCTATCCATAGCTTTTCTAAAACTATTCTATAATAATGAAATGAAACTAAGAATATTTACAATTAAGGAATTATAATTCATTTACAATATTGAAACCCCTTTTGGAGATTTTCTTCAAAAATATTGATGGCTTGGAAGCTCTAATGCTCTTGCATCAACCACTCATTTATATGTACAAAATATTTGTATTCCAATAATATTATCATATTCGCTTATTAAGCAATATATACATGTGTATACCAAAAGCATTATGGTCATAGCACATTCTTTTGGATTTTGACCACTACTTATTTTCTTATACATCAAGGTCAAATTCCTCTTATACCCATACTTATAATTTATAACCTTGGGTTTTCCATATGCAATGGTTATATTTTTCTACATATATTATATTCATCCTAAGGTTCATAACCATGTAAGCATCTGATTTAAGTTCTAAGACCTCCCAAAGGACCCTATTTTCATTGTTTAATCCTATAAAGGTTCTATCTATGAAATTTGTGGATTACAACTATCACACTCACACATGGTTATATATATATATATCTCGGTGTGTTCTAGTTTTAATGTTTCACAATCATATGAGCATGTTACTTAGCTCAATATGTGAGGTGGCGATCACATATACTTGGAGTGTGTTCCCCTTTGGGTTCATGGCATTCTCTTATTATACCATGCAGGTGGATTCACATGCCTTCACTTAGTGTTAATTTGGGAAGGTGTAAACCCTAAACATAATAGTTGTGATAAAGCATTGTATGATCAACCTGATGCATTGTTAGGGTTTCATTTTTTATCATAATGACTATTCTCATAATTGTTCATTTGATATTATTTCATTTGGGGTTTGTAGATCTGCTGTCCATTTTTTACTTTGCCATTCTCTACAAACACAAAACAATGGAGACCTTTCCTTCTCTATGGATCTTATTTAGTCTTCTTGAATGAAATATGTCACAGATATTGGTTGATTTGGCGTAATGTAGGTAAGGGTTCATTTTTTGGTATTTTTATGCTCGTCTTTCTCTGAGATTTTAGTTATTTATGTTTGATACATTTAACTTTCCTTTTTCTTGTTTCTTACAAGTTCCTAAGGAGAAATTATTCCAATATTGTCAAACCATCTCAAGGGTTTAATCCACTTTTAATTTATAAATATCTTATATGGATTACGATTGCTTGGCTTTTCCATTTGTATGGCATTCTCTTATTACACCACACAGGTGGATTCACTTGCCTTCACTTAGTGTTAATTTTGGAAGGTTTAAACCCTAAACCTAATAGTTGTCATAAAACATTGTATGATCAATCACATGCATTATTAGGGTTTCATTGTTGATCATAATGACTATTATCCTAATTGTTCATTTGGTATTATTTCATTTGGGGTTTGCAGATCCGCAACCCATTTTTGACTTTGCCATTCTCTACAAACACAAAACAATGGAGACCTTTCCTTCTCTATGGATATTATTTATTCTTATTGAATGAAATTAATATATCACAGATATTGGTTTATTTGGCATAATGTAGGTGAGAGTTCATTATTTGGTCTTTTTATGCTCGTCTTTCTCTGAGATTTTAGTGATTTATGTTTGATACATTCAACTTGCCTTTTTCTTTTTTCTTACAAGTTTAAGGAGAATTTATTCCAATACTTTCAAACCTTCTCAATGGTTTAATCCGCTTGTAATTTATGAATCTCTTATATGGATTATGATTGCTTGGCGTTTCCAATTGTGAGGGTTATTTTCTCCTGAGCTTCTTTCTTCATGTGAAAGATTATGTTTTAATATAAATTTTGGCTATATATAAATGCAAGGTTCTTTTCTAAATATTTAGAAAAGAGTTTAAGATTTATGTTTTCTTTTTGCTTGTGACTAGCAATACTGATGAAATCAAACTATAATTTTTTGGTTGTTTCTAGGTAGATATTTGTCATGATGACATTCTAATTTTAGGAAAATCTTGTTTCTTCGACTCGTAAGCTAAAATATTTACAAAGGATTTTGTAATTTTTTACAATTTAAATTTTTTATTTATATTATTACAAGTTAGGGTTTTATTATTATTAAACCCAATACAAAATGTTTTAGTTGTATTCTTCTCAGTCATGATTCTAGATTTAATTTTTGGGCATACATATTAATTTGAGAACCAACCATGGCTAGCCTTAAGTCTTCAAGGATTTTTAAGTTTACAGGGTATTAACCCATATTTACTTTTGTTACTTTTATTCTTTACTGTAATTATTTAACTAAACTCCATATCATTTTCATGCAATTTTCGGGCATACATATTAATTTGAGAACCAGCAATGGCTAGCCTTAAGTCTTCAAGGATTTTTAAGTTTACAAGGTATTAACCCATATTTAATTTTGTTACTTTTATTCTTTACTGTAATTATTTAACTAAACTCCATATCATTTTCATGCATTGCATTTAGGATTTTCCTTCTTGTCATCCTTTCTCAAGTATAAAACTAATCTCCATAAGTTATTTATTTTTCTTTCTAGGTTTCACTTTCTTGTATTAAGCTCTGTTTAATCTTGTACTGTTATTGATATTTCTAATTGTGCAAAAATTGTGTATTTACTTTAAATTGTTCCTATATGCTTGAATATGGGCAGGGACATTACAATTTCTAATGGGTTTGGCCTCCTTCCTACACATGTCAACAGACTCACACCCCTAGTAACTTCTTTTGTAAGATGTTCATTCCCTTGTTCATATTCTGAGACCTAGAAGGGGCTCTTCACCTTTATGCCTAAAGGGGAATTAGATTATCATGGACAATTATATCTCTGTTAATTTGTGTAATATTCTATAGGTTTATTCGACCTTTATTTTAAAAAACTCTTCTTGTAATTTGTATTGCACACTTTTTTTCTTTGATTTATAGTTCTAATAAAATAGAACCATACTTTCTTATTATGTTCAAATGTTGTCATGGTCTTTCTTCAAGCTCTTATAGTTTAACAAAGAATCATTATAGTACATTGTCACCATTATTGACTTTTCACTTTTGCATTAAAGCCATATAATTTGACTATTAACTAGGCTTAAGCTACTTTGTTACAGCATAATAGGTTTTCGGTTTACATAACCTAGATAAAGCTTCTAAATATTATTTTCATAAATTGTGTTTTATCATTTAAAGACTAAGTTCTAGACTTTGAATACAAACTCGGTTTTCTTTTTTGTTTACTGTTACATTAGATGATCTTTGGCCAACACTTACAATATAGTTATATTTTTGTATCATTTTACTTGCTTGTGTACATAGTAAATTATGTTAGTTTAATTCACTCTCCTTTTACTTTATTTTATCTTCGATACACAAGATTTCTATATTAAACCTAGTAGCAGTTTACTAAATTTCTAATTTCAATTCCATTCTATGCAATGAATGATAACACACTATTTCATAGATTTAGTTTAAGAAAAATGACTTCATAAATACACAATTTACCACTATTATTCATATGTGAAATAATTCATTATTTCATTGTTTTGAATATACAAGTTTTTGTACGTTATCTAAAATTCAGTATAGATATTTCTATACTTTTTTCTCTTTGATTATATATATGCCTAGAAAACTTGCATCTATTCGTTAATTGTATAACTACAAATATTAATCATTATCAAAAAATATAACACTAGAAGGTTGAGATACCGACTTGTCAAATTCTATTATGGAAAATAATTCTAGAGGTATAAATACAACAATGACAACTTTTCCCTCAAAAGGGTCCCCACGCGCTCTTAGGTCTACAAGTCAATTTTTGTTTTAGCCTTTTCTTTTTTTCTATTCCAATGCTTCTCACTCCCAGATTTTTCACAGTGTGAGTTTTTGGCCAGCATGTGAACTAGAAACATAACCCCCACCACACTTTGTAATATATTTGGTAGTTGTTAGCTACCTCCATGTCATCTACTGGGTTGTAGGTGGTTGAGCCCCACCTCCCCAACTTCCAAAGACAACATCCTACTTTTTGGGAAAGCTATTGATCAATAACTTTTCATCCTCATTAATAATCTCATCCTCAAATTGGATGCCTAGGTTTTATTTATTAAGGGGTGATTTAATTTCCAATATTAACTTGTATACATAGTTCTTAACTAGTTATAATTTCATAATTATTCTCCATATTTCTTTATTAATAACATAATAAACAAATTTACATACAGTATTTATCATTGAAATAACATTGATAGACCATTTTTCAAATAAGTCTTAAAGCTAGATTAATAAACACACTTAACATATACAAATTTACTTTTCCAATGATGTAACAATTGCCTCAATCAGAGTCTATATGGAAAGGTTAAGCCACTAAGAAGTTGACCTTATTGTTTCCGCCACCACAATTCGAGAGGATGCCACACCAAATCCCATAACTTATGGAATAGGGGCTAACCATGTGATTATGATGAAGAATACTCTACAAGAGTCCATATTATAACTCTAGTTAAGAGTTAAGGGAGTCAAAATAATCACTAATAGGTTATCGAGTTGTGTTATAACCGAGCCATTAGGAGGAAAAGGGGTTCCATTCTTTTTGTGTGTATCTTTTTCCATATACAAGTAGAGAAACTCAGAGAGATAGGAAGAGAGAACAAAGATAATATTTATTCTTTTTTTTTGTTTTTTGCTAAAGCAAGTGTGGATCCTTCTATTTCATTAAGCCAAAAAATAGTGTACAATTTTTACAAACATCCACCTGATGTCAAGGAATTAGAAAAAACAAAAAAACAAAAATTGAGCCCAAGCCACCAAGGGCAAAACCTCATAGCCTTACAAAGAAAAGCCCAAACTCAAGGAAAACAAACCAAAATACAACCCGGCCCCTAGAAACCCGCGAACTTTCCCGCTTCATAACTCCCTGAAAAGCCCGAACCATCTGAGTCATCTGATTCTACCCACAGATCAACGGCCGAGGAGGATATCACACCGCCAAAAAGACCGAAGTTTAACGGTCCTGCCCCACCAAGCTGCACGATCAAACTCAACCGTTGATCGTCTACGACTAAATCCAACGGATGAGATTGATATCGCATCAGACAAGATAGTCGGACATTAGTGTGCGATGAAGGGTGGTTTACGGATCCATCTCCCTGCCACGTGTTGGAGGCTGAATGGAATCGTTACGAAATCACCAAAACCATTTCCCACTTGAAAGTAGTGCGATCAGCCGAAAACCACCTGGGAGGCAGTTTTACATGCCGAGACCCCGAATTCTGAAAATTCCAGTTGCCGGAAAAAACAGGGTTCTTCCCTCACTTGTTAATCTTCTTCGCCCGGACCTGGAACCCTGTAAAGATAAGAGGTTTTCCTCTGGACAAAGACCTGTGATATTCGTTTCTCTCCCCCCGATGAACAGAGATCTTCATCTCGCTAACTCCAGGATTTTGAGCGACCAGACGTGGTCTTCTCCCCGCCAAAGAACAGTTTACCAGATATTGGTGACTCATTCAGAGGATAAATCAAATCGAGCTAGCCTCCATGGCTTTGTGTCTAAACACTACCCTATCTTCTTCTGCTTGCTCACCACATAGAGCTCTCAGTCTGCACAGATGCAACTCCTGCCACTTCATCGAAACCTTATCATCTGTACAGCTGACCCCCTGGTTGGCAAGCAGATCCGCCAGCTTATTTGCCTTTCTGTGAACATGGTGGAAACTGACAGTGCGAAGGCTATGAAGATGGCTCTGAATTCTCTGGAAAACCCGAATTAATTTCCAATGCTTAGAGACTTTCTCCGGCACTGTTCCATTATTTATTTTTTGCACTGAGTTGATGATTAACTCAGAATCCGCCTCTATCATAACATTGAAACAATTATCTTGACTCAGAAAATCCAGGCATTGCTCCATAGCCATTAGTTCAGCCATGTTGTTGGTGGCAGTACCTAGGTGGCAATGGAAGATGAATATTATACTTCCCTCTGCATTTCTGAGGACACCTCCATACCCAACTGTTCCCGGGTTCCCTTTTGAAGCCCCATCAATGTTATATTTTAAATAGCCTTCCGGGGGAGGATGCCAGAAATCCTTCTCCGTATCCATAGATATAACCTTCCTGTCTAGGCCTAAAGGAGTGAGCCCCTACATCCCTAGCTGCCTGAGAATTTTTAAATCTACATCTGAGGGAGGATTTTTAAGGTAGTTACGAACTATGGTTCCCATTGTCTCCTTCAGTTGTTTCAGGATTATCTCAAACAAGCAGTGTGGGGGATTCTTTTCATCCTTAAATATTCTTTTGTTCCTCTCCTTCCAAATGTTCCAAATAATGAAGCTTGGTGTAAGAGCCCACGCTGAGCTGAGAATTTCATAATCCAAAAATTTTTTTCTCCAATTTTTGAGGGTACTAATGATGCTCCCTCTATCTCTATCTTATTGCTGAAATATTGTAGCAAATATGTCCCATAACCAGGAAGTAAAAATGCAGTTGTTGAGTAAATGTTCCATTGTTTCCTCTTGAGCCTCACAGAGCTGGCATCTTGAAGGCCCCAGAACACCCCTCTTTCTAATGTTGTCCCAAGTCAGGATTTTCTTGTGGTATACCAACCACATGAAGAGTTTGATTTTCATCCACCCCTGGTGCCCCCAAAGGTTTTGCCAGATTTTGTCCGGAACCTGGGGATCCAACTCAAGGAGAATGCCTTTTGCTTCCTTAAGATTAAAGGTGCCCTCTTTGTTATTGCCCCATCTTAGTTGGTCTTTTCCCCCTGTAACTAAGATCTTCCTTTGTTCCACTATTTTCCTAAGCTCCTCTGCTTTTGTTTTCAAGATATCATTATCTCTGCAATCAATGTTTCTCCAGATTCTCCACTTATCTGTATGATGAGAATGATTCCAGAAGTCCTTTACCTTGATTAATCCCTGAGAATCTGTCTCCTGCTTAAGATCGAGGAAGTCTTATTTTAACAGAATTGATTCTTGTTGCCACTTATCTTCCCAGAAAAGAGCCAGATCTCCTTCTCTGATTTCCCAGAAGCTATTTTCTTGTACTAGTTGTTCGCCGGATAAATCGATCTTGTGGACAAGGCCGATCTCCCTAGTATTAGAAGATAGTCTAGCAACAAACAGACAAACAAATATATCTTTCTATAGACATATGCAATTTACAAATAAATACTATAAAGGTGTTAAGATCCTACCTTAGATCCAATGCTTGTTCGTTGTAGTCATCCCTCGATCATTCGAAAGAGTTATCTTTAAGGACCTGTAATCACAAACAAGAAAACATCAAATGGCACCTACATAGAAAATATGATAAATCATGTCTATTATGGTGATCAAGGAATCCATAACATAAACCATTAATGAACAACTTATTGTGAAACACAAAATTATTTGTATTAACTTTGAAGTAGAAGAACCTTACAACCTTTTCAGCCTTGATGTTGAACAAGCTCTTCCTAGGGTCCGAAACAGGAATTTCCTTTACTTTGACAAGCTTTACGCTCTTCCAAATGAGATCTTAGAGATATGTAATCTCTCCTCATAAAAACTCAACTAAAGAAGACTAATTTCTAGTAGCATTTCACCTCAAAAATATTCAGCTTCTAAGCTCTCAAGTAACTAGCCCAATGCTTCATTTTATAGTGCGAAGGAAGAGGTTACATGTCCATCTATGAAGGGATAGAATCCTCCTTCAAAGGGATAAGCTCCTCACATCAAGGGGTTAGCTCCTTAAGGTATGGAGAGCATGAACCTTAGAAGAGCGAACTTGCCACCTCAAGATTCCTTCCAAAAGCTTCTAGAAATGACTGAAAGTGAGTTTTTTAGAATGTACTCACACCTTTTTTACTTTTATAGGGGTCCGCACCCATAACACATAGACAGAGCGATCAGGTGCGTAGGAGACATGACCATTAGGTGTGGGACCACAGGTAATGCAAAGAGAAAGTGCGGAACCAGAGTTTTAAAGACTTTTAAGGCTTTTCTCTGACTTCCAAGGCTTGATATGAAGAACTGAGGCTTTATACTTGCAAAGGAGGAAAGTATGAGTGGTAATGGACTCACACAGATTGCAGAATGTCAAGGTGATAATTTTTAGTGCAACACTAGTCTTCTATTCTCCCAGGCTTTGTTCCAGATATATGAGCCCTTTATATTTCCTGACATTCTTATGAGATCACTGGTTTGCCAGGAGCTAGCATATTTTTCTTTCTAGATATTTTCCCATTGAATCTTTGGATGTTGAACCCAACGCCACCATTGTTTGGCCCCTAAAACTTCACTGAGTATCTCCTGATCATCCAAGCCTAGTCCTCCATGGTTCTTGGGCTTACAATTTTTTCCCAAGACACTAAGGCCCATTTTTTCCTGGTCTCCTCCTTGCCCCAAAGGAAGTTTCTTTGAATATTTCTGAATTGTTGAAGGACTCCTTTTGGAGAAGGGAGGTGTTACACAGTAATTTGTCACCATCCCTGTTACTCCTCTTGTCGTACCTTGGAGGACTCATTCCGGGAGTTATAAGAAGTGACAAGGGCTAAAAACACTTACATTATGTTCCCCTGAGTATGTACTCCATGTTCCCTGAAGACACCTTCTGCAGATCATCCCTAAAAAGTGATCTTTTTCCATTGGCGCAAGTCCTCAGTATCCTACCCGCGCCAATGATGGAGATCCTCAAAAGAGGGCGCGACCATTGGCGCTCTATCTTAGAGCAACGGTCGCGCCAACCAAATTTAGTCGTGCTTTTTGCCTTAATGCACGTCCGACTGTTGTTTCCTTCATTACATGGAGCTTTTCTGAGGATAGAAAATCAGTTTTTTGCCGAGCTTTATCCATCTTTATGGCTTTTGCTAAATCCGCGAAAGGTGTCCCGGTTCATCGCATCCTCCTCCCTTCTCCATCTATATAAGCTTGTCATTATGCAATGGATAGAGCTAGAGGGCAAAGAGAGAGTGCTGGTGTTAGTGTCATGCTAGTGATTTGGTGATTGAGTGATAGTAGTGATGATTCTTGGTCATGGAGTGTTAGATGTTGAGTTCTTGGAGGAATGCTAGTGAGTGCTAGAGAGGTTATGCTGCTGGAGAAGAGATGCATGTCAAGACACATATAGTTACTCGCCCAGCAAGGAGAAGGGTCGACGTCAGAACAATGGTTGTAACTTTTCCTGTTTATTAATTGATGAGCGACTGCTATTATAGTTCCAATCTCATTATCTATCATGGTGATATGTTGATTTATTTCCTTTCTGACTGAAATATAGTTGTGCCTTGGTAGTTTTTATGTTGGTATCTGTCTCTTCCTTTGCATGTGCAGGTATTCGTTATGATCTGTTGGAGCAAGGGAGCGAGGATATCAACTCTGCTTCAATCATAGCGTTGGACTCCAGGTTAGTCTTCTTGATTCACCTTTGATGCATAACTAGGAACTTGCGTAGCAGCGTGGTTTGTTTGTGGCTAGTTCTGTGATAGGCTAGTGGGATCGCCTCTGTCCGCAAAGGGGATTTACCTTACCAAAAAATTGGCGACTCCGCTGGGGAGTAACTCTTTGATTTCTGTCTTGCATGTTAATTTTCTTCTGCTTGCTTGAGTGCATGAGCTTCCTGAGTCAGTTTTGAGTTGATTCTTTACTGTTTGACCCATCTGAGCACTGTCAACCCGAACTGAGGTCGTATCATTTATTTTTCTAGTTGGCAAGCTTAATTGGCGCGGTTATTTCTCTGACAGTCGCGCCAGTTGGCGCACGTTGCTCAAAAGCAACTCGCGCCAATTCTGTGGTAGCGCAAGTTGCAGGCTGATAGTCGCGCCAGCTCTGTAAATTTTTCCTGTGTGTGGGTGGAAAGCTCATTCAGTCTCTTTATATATCTCTTTCAGCCTCTGGCACTGTGTTGAACCTCTGCTTGACTGGTGTTAGCCTGTATCCCTCAGCTGTTTGCTTATTTCCAGTGACTTTGCATGTCTAGCCTTCTGTGGGAAGTTTCGGTCTCTTGATCATCCAGTCAGCTTGTTGATTGTTCTACACCTATCCAGTGCTTTGTTAAAGCTTGATCTTCTATACTCTGAATACTTCACTTCTAGCCTCTTTGAAGTTCACTAGTTTTTGTGTTTTTCCTTGCTTGCATGGTTCATTTTGTGTTTTATAATTGGTTCTATTTCATTGACTGAACTTGGATTGTGCATATCTCTTAGAATTTGTTTACATGCATCATGCCATCTTAAAGGAAAGAAAAACAAAAAATCTCTTGCATTATAGTAGTTAGCATTTATTGTTATTTGTTGCTATTGAAAAGGAAAAAGACAAAATTTTGTTTCTTGTTATTAGCTGCATTAGGATTTTTGTTCTTTGTTGAAGTGATCATTTCGTTTATGAAAAAGATCTGAACCCTCCTATAGATAGAATTCATCGAATCAAATGATTTAATTTTGGCATATAGTTTGCATGTAAGAAGTTTTCGAGATATCACATACGGTAGGACCAAAAAACTGAAACATAATCAAAGATAAACTTTAAAATGAACCAAATGAACATAACAACGCATTGGAACATAACGCAAACACTCTAGAGGTCTAGGTTAGAGACGTGTTCCGGCGTCGTTAAACCTGGTAGTTTATCGTCGAGTGGTTGGGTGATTCCTCCACGGTGAAGCGGTAGCTGCCAATACGGACTGTGCTCCCACGTACCGTCGAGTATATATTGGGAGACCCCTATAGGAATAAAGCCTTTATCCATAGGAAGCCGTGTCAGCCGCCCTACGATTCGCAATGCAGTGAACACAGCATTCACGAAGATCGACCACCCGTACCCTAAAAAGTATTCTGTGGTTTTGCGAAAAGTTTGGCACACCCTCTACCTAGCATTCCAGAGCAGTCACTTTTGATCCTTTTCGGACTCCCTAAACGAAAAGGTGCCTGTGAGCGTCTTGTCACTTCGTGCTCATTAAATATTCGAAGGAGACTAGAGTCATCTTTTACCCTTTTCTCGACTCTTAAAAAATGAAAAGGTTAAGTTCATTGTCTTAAAAAATTATTGGCCACGATAACATTACCCAATTAGATTTTGCGTGCGTTAGCTTGAGTAGGGTTAATTCTCGTTCAATGGCAGCCTTTTCGGTGCCCACCGGCCAAGGTGTTCCTCCTGATGGGTACCCTCGCCCATTTCCTTCTGTTGGAAATGTTGGTGTTCAGTATATCGCAACATTGTCTTTGCCTGGGTTGACCATTGGTTTACCTGTATGGTTGTTTTCAAACTCGGTGGTCTCAAGTGTGATGAATCCTGTCCCACCACCACCTCCTCCACCCGAACAACACCATGTTGATTCTAAGGTGGACCCCTTCCCTTCTTCGCCTATTGCTGCGTCCTCATCTTCTACTTCGCCTGGTGAAACCTTGGATTTCACTAACCAGGTGGCTAAGAAGAAGAAGAAGAAGACCAAAAAGAAGAAGTCTCCTAAGGGAAAGGTCGTATCTACCACGAAACTATCAGAAATGGAACCACCTTCTGCTCCTCCGCGGAAGCTTCGGTCTCCTTGTCGATTATGCAAAGGGGACCATTTTCTTTCTGATTGTCCTGGCATTCCCAGGATCCTAGATATATGGTCCCATGACCCGACTCGCCCCTTGCTGTCGCAAATTGACGATACCTTACTAGTTGGTAACAGAAAAGGGAAGGTTCGTTTCCCTTGTCGACTTTGTGAAGGTAATCATCTCCTTCGCCTTTGTCCACTTATGGATGAAGCTTCCCGTCTTTTGGCAAGTCTGTCGGATTCCTTACCCCAACTACCCGCTGGATATCAGCGTCTTGTTACACCTGCAGAGCGTCTCTCCACTAACCAAGTGATCAAACATGATTCCTCTTTGGTCCAGCTTTCTCTTCCTGAAACTACCTGTGCTCAGCTTTTTCCAGACCAGTACCTGGTCGGAAAGAGTGTTGCTCAGCCTGTTCCAGACCAGTACCTGGTCAGAAAGAATGTTGCTCAGCCTGTTCCAGACCAGTCCCTGGTCGGAACAAGTGATTTATATTCATCATCTACGCACTACTTGATCATCAAAGATGAACCCCCTGAGTCCAAACCAACCGAAAGTCCACAGTTCAAGCTTACAAGTAACCCGGTCTTTCAAAAGGTCCAGCTTACAAGTGACCCGGTTTTGCCTACAGAAGTTCCATCTTTAGCTGCTCTTACATCTGAATCTAAACTAGACGAAAGTCAAAAGGTCCGGCTTACAAGTGACCCGGTTTTGCTTTCAGAACTTCCACCCCTAGATGATCCTACATCTGAATCCAAACCAGACAACAGTCAAACGGTACAGATTACAAGTGACCCGGTTTCGCCTTCAGAAGTTACCTCCTCAGATGATGTTATCACTACCAAGAATGACGAACCCACCGTCCAAATTCTATTCATTGACATAGACGTTAATGATCAAGTGAGCATCCCTCTCATTTCTTCACAACAGGAAGAAATTCCATTAGAGGCATATCCGGCTGTTTATCCAGTCCCACCTCCGAGCAACCTAGTTATTTCCTTTAATTGGGATCAACTAGTCAATCCTCGGTTACCAGCCTCTATACCATTTCGAATTATAGTTCAAGTCTATCGCATGGTTATGGCTGGTACAATTATTGATGAAGGATCTCCTGTGAGTATCCTTTCTTCAACAGCTTGGGAAGCACTTGGTTCCCCACTGCTTCTACCTGAGATGAGAAGCCTTGTAGGTTTCCATCGAGAAATCACTCGACCTTTAGGAATTCTTCCCAATGTACCTATCACGTTAGAAGGGAAGACTATCCAAATGGGTCTCATGGTAGTCCAAGGTCCGTTAGATTACAATTTACTCCTTGGACGAGACTATATTTATCGCATACGTGCTATTGTGTCCTCACTCTTCAGAGTGATGTGTTTTCCGCATGAAGGAAGAACGATCAAAGTCGTAGACCAACTTTCATTCCCCGGTTCACACTTCACATATAGCCATTTTCCATTCCTAAATGGTCTTATTTCCACAGGAAATGCCCCAGCACCCACCCCGTCATTCTGATGACGGCAGCTCACCCGGGCGCGTGACTGAAGCCCGGGGGCATCCTCCAATCGAGTCTTTCCAAGTAAACCTTCATTCCATCCACTCCGTGAATGCCATGAAGCTTGGGGGGCATGTACCTCGATTGGTATAATCATGCTGGGGGCATGCAACAAATTTTTTTTTTAACAAGCATAGTTTTTCGTTTCAAGCTTGTGTAAAAATGAAACCGAATCCAAGCAAAGTTCTTCATGGTTCAAGCTTGTGTAAAAATGAACCCAGTTACATCCCGTGATTGCCTTTTATCCGCTAAAATTCTTCTAGATGAGCCTTGGTTGTTTCATTCCATCGCCACCATCTTTTTGGCCGATCATATGCTTTCACTTGGTTGTTTCTCCTTTCTTGAGGAACCACAGCGATGAGTGGTCTTGTTAGCCAGCCTCTTAACCTTTACGTGTTTCAAGTAAAGTTCCACCATTACCGGAACTGGTTGCTATCCCTTATACCACTCGTTCCTTCAGGACGAGTCGCCTTTACGCTCTTTTCTGACTCGTAAAATATGAAAAGATTGCCGAGTATTTTTCCCTTTTTGACTCGTTAAAGAAAATAAAAATGGAGGTCCGCTTTCAGCTCTTTTCTGACCATTTAAAGAGGAAAAGATTGCCGAGTCGCTCCTCTTGACTCGTTAAATGGTGATAAGGGGCGGTCGTTTTAAGTTCTTTTTGTCAACCGTTAAAACATAAAAAGATTAACGGGTTTTTGTCGTTTCAAACTCGTTAGTGGTTACGAAACGACGTGGTTTTGACCGCTTTTTTACTTTTTCAGGTCGAAGTCACTAATCATGAAAAGTACTCCTCGATCGTAATGATCGGGCGGTTCTTTCGGGTATTATTTTATACTTTTTCGGGCCCGAGAGACACAACTTTACGAAAAAGGACATCCCTGGAGTTTCCTTTTCTGCTGTCTTTTCAAACTCTCTAAACAAGAAAAGACGCCGAGTTCTTCCTTTGTCAGACTTATTAAAACTTAATGACATCGGATTTTGTCACAACACAAGCATATGCTATCCCCATCAAGCTTGTTAAAAATAACTGGGGTACTCGCCAGAAATGGTGGGGGAAAATAAAAAATTTTGAGCCATAATTGTTACCGTAACGGTAGTATGTCGCTCTTGAACATGGCACTTTTTGCTTTCGTGTCCAGGGTGGGGATATTTCATCTCATATCTTTCACTTGCTTCCATGGATTTGGGTACTCTATTTGACCTCTCATTCACTCATTGCCTCGTCATAATGACCTTTGATACATTGATGTCAAATACTGCCAATTCCATTAATGTGCCGCCGATATGTTCAAGAGAAGTTGACCTCTGCAAATAAACAACCTCCCTCTGATAGTTCGCACAATCTTGATTCATGACATTATCTCTCTGTCTCGTGTCGATGATGTGGGAAACATTATGGCCCACCTTCGATCAAGGTCACTCCCTTTCGACTTCAGCTCATTATCCAGGAAGTTGACTTAGAGACTCCCTTCCGGTGCCTTGGAGCCTGCATGCCTCAATGGCAGGTTCTTTGTGTTCGACGTGAGGTTTTCATCATTGGCCTCCGATCGAATGATTCTACGGGTGTTCGACTTCATCTCATTAATTCACACGCCGTAGATTGTACCTATAGTACCTTGAGGGCCATTGTCATTATTGGTGGTACCTCTCGCGTCTGTTAACATTTTCCATTATTGACTGGTAATCAGGCGATGTTCATGCATGTTCGAATTCAGCTCATATATTCACATGCTTGGACTTGTACTCTTGTTCGGGTCGAGATGGAGCGCAAGACCCTGGATTGTGTCTGTTGTAATCCAGGCGTGATTCTTGGTACTTGACTCATTCACTGGATGGCTGCGACCATACCTGAGTCAGTTCATTGATCCTAACCAGATGGCTGCGTCCATACTATGGATCCAGATTATGTACTCTCTTATGGATGGCTGCGACCATACCACGTACATCATGTAATTGAACTATCAGTCATGTCTCTTAATACAGCTCCTCGGCGGCAGTAACTATATGTGCTCTTATGTGCGTTCTGGTAAAGCATTTCACCCCTCTCCACCTCTCGGACTTCATGCTTTAGGGGGCATCTGTTACACAGTAATTTGTCACCATCCCTGTTACTCCTCTTGTCGTACCTTGGAGGACTCATTCCGGGAGTTATAAGAAGTGACAAGGGCTAAAAACACTTGCATTATGTTCCCCTGAGTATGTACTCCATGTTCCCTGAAGACACCTTCTGCAGATCATCCCTAAAAAGTGATCTTTTTCCATTGGCGCAAGTCCTCAGTATCCTACCCGCACCAATGATGGAGATCCTCAAAAGAGGGCGCGACCATTGGCGCTCTATCTTAGAGCAACGGTCGCGCCAACCAAATTTAGTCGTGCTTTTTGCCTTAATGCACGTCCGACTGTTGTTTCCTTCATTACATGGAGCTTTTCTGAGGATAGAAAATCAGTTTTTTGTTGAGCTTTATCCATCTTTATGGCTTTTGCTAAATCCGCGAAAGGTGTCCCGGTTCATCGCATCCTCCTCCCTTCTCCATCTATATAAGCTTCTCATTATGCAATGGATAGAGCTAGAGGGCAAAGAGAGAGTGCTGGTGTTAGTGTTATGCTAGTGATTTGGTGATTGAGTGATAGTAGTGATGATTCTTGGTCATGGAGTGTTAGATGTTGAGTTCTTGGAGGAATGCTAGTGAGTGCTAGAGAGGTTATGCTGCTGGAGAAGAGATGCATGTCAAGACACATATAGTTACTTGCCCAGCCAGGAGAAGGGTCGACGTCAGAACAATGGTTGTAACTTTTCTTGTTTATTAATTGATGAGCGACTGCTATTATAGTTCCAATCTCATTATCTATCATGGTGATATGTTGATTTATTTCCTTTCTGATTGAAATATAGTTGTGCCTTGGTAGTTTTTATGTTGGTATCTGTCTCTTCCTTTGCATGTGCAGGTATTCGTTATGATCTGTTGGAGCAAGGGAGCGAGGATATCAACTCTGCTTCAATCATAGCGTTGGACTCCAGGTTAGTCATCTTGATTCACCTTTGATGCATAACTAGGAACTTGCGTAGCAGCGTGGTTTGTTTGTGGCTAGTTCTGTGATAGGCTAGTGGGATCGCCTCTGTCCGCAGAGGGGATTTACCTTACCAACAGGAGGGTTGATAGCATAAAAATAGGGATCTCTTGCAGAACAACTTTTGTAAGATCTAACCTACCAACCAGATTTAAAGATCTGATGGTCCATTTACTAACTTTATCCTGCAACTTATTGATCAAGGTTTCCCAATTACTTTTTAGCATCAGTTTAGTATTTAGAGGAACTCCCAAATATTTTGAAGGAAGGGAATCCCTTTGAAAGCCTAGAATTCTAGAGATGTTTTTTTGAATAGCAATATTGGTATTGAAGAAAAAGATTTTTGGTTTGGAGAGATTAACTTCCGTACCTGAAGCCAAGGCAAAGAGATTCAAAAAAAATTTGTAGGTTGAGGCTTCTTTGACTGTGGGGATTCCCTGTACCATGGTATCATCTACAAATTGTTGGTGAGTCAGGGCCTGACCATTCTCAGTTAGTTGTAGACCTTTAATCTTTCCTGTTACTTTTGCCTGCTTTATAGCTCGACCCAATCCTTCCATCATGATGATAAAAAGAAAGAGAGAGAGTGGGTCTCCCTATCTTAGGCCACTTGAAGGACTGAAAAAATCTTTGATGGAGAGCCATTAACTAATATAGAAAAATTGGAGGAGGTCACCAGTGCCATTACCCGTCTGACCCAATTATGATCAAATCCAAAAGCAATAAGCATTTTCTTGATATAGGCCCAGTTTACCTTATCATAAGCTTTGGCTATATCCAATTGCATGATCATGCCTGCCTGCCTCTTGCTAGTTAGTGAGTGAACCACCTCTTGAGCTTGAATGATGTTGTCAAGAATTTGTCGTCCTTCCACATAACCTTATTGTTCCCCTAAAACAAGAACCGAAGTAAAGGTTTGAGTCTATTAGCCACAACCTTGGATATAATATTATAGACCACATTGCATAGGGCTATGGGTCTATATTTATCCGGTGTATGAGCAATGTCCTGTTTGGGGATCAGGGTGATGAAGGATGTATTGAGCGCTTTTAGAATGGTTTTTTTTAACCTGGATTCCTCCACAACATTCAAAATATCTTGTTTAACAATATTCCAACAAGCTTTGAAAAAGTCCACATTAAAACCATCCGAGCCTAGTGCTTTGCCATTCTGCATTTCTTTTAGGACTTCACTAAGCTCCTCTTCCATTACTGGTCTATTAAGGTTGAAATTATCCTTTTTGGACACCAGTTTCAGTATATTACTAGTTACCTCCCTTATGAATTGCTCTCTATCCGAATTGTTCTCTCGAGTTATACCTTGGAAGTGATGGACTAACACAACTTCTATAGCTTCATGGGAGCTATGAATCTCCCCCTCCTCATTCTTGATCAAAGAGATTCTGTTGTGAGTTCTATTGGCCATGGTGGCTCTGTGAAAAAAAATAGTGTTACGCTCTCCTTCTTTGAGCCATTGAACTCTAGACTTTTGTCTCCAAAATATTTCCTCTTGTTTACATAGATTATCCCATTCTTGATGATGTTTGTCCACTTGATCATTTATGGCTTTATCATAGCCTTCTATGATCAAAGCTTGGTTGAGAACCTGCATTTTGTTTTCAACAACTTTTTTCTCCTCAAAAATATTGCCAAAATATTTCTTGTTCCATTCTTTAAGTCGGAGCTTGATGTGCTTTAGTCTTTTATGAAGTAGGTACATTCTTGTCCCTTGAGTCTGCAAATCTTCTGACCACCATTTTTCAATGTTGTTGATGAAGTCTGGGTGTGATAGCCAGATATTTTCAAATCTGAAAGGTTTGTTCTTGGGAGTACCAATACCCTTAATCTCCAATTGAATCGGCCAGTGGTCTGAGCCTCCAAAGGGAAGAACTCACGCTGTTACCTCATTATCTGTCAGCATAAGATTCTCAGAGATGAGGAATCTGTCTAACTTTGAGGCAACATGGGAATCTCCACCTCTTTTGTTATTCCAAGTAAAGAGGCCAGAATTCCAATTAGTATCTACAAGATGCATATTGTCTGAAAAGGTTTGGAATGCTAAAGAGTCTTTACTTAGAGCTCTTGTTCCTCCTTTTTTCTTTGAAAGAGATTTGATCATGTTGAAGTCCCCTCCCATGATCTAGGCTATATCTGCATATCTGTCCCTGAGATCCACCAGGGAATCTATAAACTTCAGTTTATCATCTATTCTCTAAGGACCATAAACGTTGTGACTAGAAAGGTGTCCCTTTCTCCTACCGGCCAAATAACAACCGATAAATAATTCTTGGAAGCCTCAGCATCCAAAATACCTATTTTTTGGGGGTTCCATAGAGTGAGTATGCCCCCCACTGTATTCTCTGCTTTGAATTCAAAAAACTCAAATCTGCTGAGCCATTTGCTATTAATTTGTCTTAATTTTTGAATGGAACATTTCGTTTCTTGGATGAAAATTATATCTGGCGCTCCTTGTTTCATTTTGTTATTAAGCATTCTCTGCTTTCTCTTACTCCCTAGTCCTCTAATATTCCAAGCTGTAAACTTCATTATTAAAGATTTGTAAAGGAGTAGCTGGCTAGATCTTTCATCTTACCTAAACCAATCATCAACTTTCCACACTCCATCAAGAGTTCATTATGCTTTTTTCTACCTCTTTTCTTGCTTGGGTTTCTAGTGGCTAGTCCGAGAGTAGTTTTCATCATTTTCACACCTCTATTGTCCTGCTTATCGATGGTTTTTCCTCTTTCCAGCGCCTTAGCTTGCGTTTTCCATAAAAACAACTGTTGTATTCTGTTGAGCTCTTTTTGAGGTAACGAATCCACTCCTCCCGTGGTTCCCTGTATCAAGAACCCTTCTAGATCTAGGTTTTCTTTGTGAAGAATTTCCTGTAGTTCATGGTCCTCCAGGTCCATTTCATTCTGGGTAATTTCCTCATCCATATCTAGTTCTGCATCACTCATTATAGCTTCTTTCTGATAATCAATATTTTGTGTTTGTTCCCAGTTTTCTTCCTTATCCTTTTTCACAGTACTTCCTTCCATTGCTTGACCTCCTTTTGTAATCTCTTCCTCTTCCTCAAGCACTTGGAATTTGTTCTGACTGAACTATTTTCCTTCATCTTGATGTTGTTTTGGTCCTCTTTTACCTCCTTTACCTCGATTGACCACTTTCTGGAAGCTGTCTGTTTCCTTCATTGTACTAGTTTTGCTCTTGTTTACTTCTTTACTGAGCAGATAGACTCTAAAAAGGTGTCCATGTTCATGACATCTTCAATATCTGAATGGAATATGCTCATAGTCTACTATTTGCACCCATTCTTCATCAAAAACTTCCAAGATCACCTCATCTGGTAGAGCTCCTGATAGATCCATTTCCACACATATTCTGGCAAAGGAAGTATATTTTCCCCTTCTAGTGGCTTCAGAGGCTTTAACATAGCGACCTAATTTATTGCCTATGGCGGCTAATGATTCATTTTGCCAGTAATCAAGAGGTAGAGAATAGAGCCTTACCCAGACCGGTACTGAAGTGAAAGTTTCCCTTTCTGGAACAAAATTCATCATCCATGGCCTCATGTAGAGTCCCACTGCAGCATAGAAGTAAGGCCCTCCTTCAAATACTCTGTCCTTGTCTTCAATATTCGTGAACACCACCGTAAAGAATCCCTTGGACCCAAGATGTAGTTCTATGCTCCCTTTAGGTTTCCAGTGGTATTTAATCCACGACTGTAAAGCTTTTTCAGTGGGCCATACTCCCATGAACTTACAGATGATGGCATACGTCTGCATGTGATCCTTGTGTGCCTGCAGAGCCAGATCATTTAAAATGACCCTGGGAGTTATCTCTGCTTTGGGTCTGTAGGGTCCCTTTTGTTTTTTGTCTTTAGTTCCCTGTTTTTTGTCTTTTGCCTCCTTGTCTTTTGTGCCATTCTTTTCCTTATTTATGGCTTCTCTTGTCTCCTCTTCCATGTTTCTTTTCCCTTCCTCCCCCGTTCCTCTAACATTTTCTAGAGGTTTCTTGCCTCTACTAGCTACAGCCTCCTTATAGGAGGGAGTGGAGCTCCCTCCTCTGCGGCCCTCCATAAGGTTCACCGACTGCAAATATCTGCAACCCTCGCTGTTTGACCTTGTTGTTCATCCTCAACCTGATAATATTTATTCACTATATTAGGCCATATGCCATAGGCCATACTTCCTTATACTTACATCCATTTTCTATTCAAATAAAGATAGTAGAGCAACCTCACTTTCCATCTAGGTTTTCTCCTTAAAGGGTTTCCTAAGATATATCTTGTGTCAATGATGGATTATGATTTTTTATTTCGTTGTTCTCTATTATCTGCATAATTATAATTTAAATTCATACACAATACATAATAATTTAGAGATCCATAAACCTAAAGAGAAATAACCCCTGATAGTGTAGATTTCATAATTTTAACTATAGTTTATTAGATCTATTGTGACGAATTCTCTAGTGGAATATCCACGGTAGTTTATAAATCAAATAGACCAAGTTGAATTAAGGAATTAGATTCAAACGGTAAAGGAAGCCAGAAAGGAAGGAAAATGGGGAATAATTAAAACTAGGAAATTTATTATTAGGGATAGTGACCAAACTAAGAGTAATATATAGAAATTTGGAACACTCTTACTCCTTTTTTGGAAGTTTTGTGGCTTTCCATGGCATAAAGATCCTACGTTAAGTTGGATCATAAGAGAAATTGAAATAACCTGTTTAGAAAAACTTGGGAGCATGATGAGTCTAAGGTCCCTCACATAGATGGATTCATTTTATTGTGAGCATGGAATAAGAAATTCTCGCATAGAGTGATTGGAGGAATAACTTGTTATATAAGAAAGAATGTTTATCCTCTCACTCAAATTCATAATATAAAACCCTCTCAATTAGTATGTTTAGATCAAAATCTATGACATTAACACTAATAGGATTTATATTAGAAATTTTTTATTTTTCACCTATTAGCTCTACCTTTTGTATGAAACATAATATAGATGAAAATTTCCTTTATAATACCATGGAATAAGATATTCATAGTCTAAGAAATGAAGGTAATATTCTCTTGTTAGGATACTTTAATGCTAGAACCACAACTAACCAAGCTATTCTTCTAAGAAATTATTGCAACCCTCATCCCCATTGTCTAGATCAGGACCTTGTTTTAGCTAGTAGATACAAAAAAAAAAACTATGAAGACCCGACTAAGAATTATTTGGTACCGATTTAGTCAAGCTTTGTAGTTTTCAAGACCTTATAATTTTCAATGGCATAATCAAGTGGGTAAACTCCAACCAAATGACTTGTATTAATGACCTCAATAGTAATGTTATGGATTATGTGATATATGATATCCTTGTTTCCAACCAAATTGAAAAATTTGACCTCTTAAATGACCATGAGCCTTACCCTAATTATATATATTTAACCTTAAATATAGACTTTGTCATGCACAAAAGCCACAAGCAAGATAATTTTGAAAATTAAAGGCATCTACAGTTTGACAAAAGTAAAATTGATCTCTTCTTAAAGGATTTAAATAGGGATTTATGCCTCTTAACTTATAAGGATAACATCGAAAACATCTATCATAATTTTACTTAAACCCTCTTTTTTTCCATTCGAAAGTTATATGTTTCCATTAACAAGTTATCTATTGAGGAATCATATAAAAAGAATAATAAAACTATCAATCTTGGTATGGTAATGCTTGTAAAATTGCTAGAAAAGTGTATAGTGATTATGAAATTGCTAGAAAAGCATATAGTGATTGTAAAATTGCTAGAAAAGCATAAAGTGATGCTCCTAGTGAATATTTAAAGCTTGATAAGATTAATACATATACATATATTATTAAAAGGAAGAAAAATTATATAACTAGAAAGAAAGAGTAGTTGTTGCACCTATCTACATTTGATCCTAGAGAGTTTGGAGGAAATTTCTAATTCATAAAACTAACTAAAACAATATAATTTTGATGAAGAATTGGAATTCTTGCCTTAAAAATCTTTATGAATCCCCAAATTCCATGGACACCAATTTGAATGCCCATATAGAGGATGATATATTTTCATTGGATACATTAATTTTTGGGTTAAGCAACTTGCTAACGGGAAAGCTACTAAGATTAAAGGCTACCAAGGTGAATTTTTTAAAATGGGAGGGTCAATCCTTCTCCCTCACATACACAAGCTATTTAGTTTGGAAGTATAGCAAGGATTCCCTAAGCCTTCAAAGTATAGCCCCATTGCTCCTATATTTAAAACTAGTTATAAAATCATTCCCTCCAATTATGGGACCATTATTATTAGCCACATTTTATCCAATTTGTATGAAATTATTTGGAAAATAAGACTAACCTATGGCTAGAAAGACATGGTAAAAGAGCTAAAGGCTAAATTGGTTTTAGGATAGATAATTCAATTGTGGACCACCACGTTACTCCCAAGCTCATTATAGAAGAATGTCACAATACTAATCTAATCCCTTATGTTGTTTCATTGAATTTTGAAAATATATTGACACAATTCTTAGGACAAAATTATGGAAGAGTCTAGAAGAGAGAATGGTTACTCTAGAAATGAGAGTTGTTATGACAAGCCTATAAGATAATTTTATTTTCAAGTTTAGGAACACTTATGGTTCATTGGAAAATATTAAATTGAATATCATAATCAAGCACGGGTGTCCCTTATCCCCCTACTCTTTTTGGCTTGTATATTGATAAGCCAAAAGAGTGTTTGGAAAATGCAAGTTGTGTTGGCCCTATTCTCACTAATATAGTCATAATTTTTTTCCTTTATGTTGGAAATATTGTTCTTTTGGAGATAACACATTACAATATTGGAAAACACCTAATAATCCTCTAATATTTCTACTCCAAGATGGATATGATTGCTAATATTATCAAAACTAAAGTCGTGATAGTTAGATCCAAAAGGATCACATATGATACTTTCATAAATGACAATAACTACTTGGAGGAAGTTTCATGATACAAATATCTTGGAATATATATCCATCACAAGCTCATTTGGAATTATAGCATTGAGAAAAGGATAAATCGAGGATTGAAAGCATATTATGGGCTTGAAAGAAATTGTGAGTCAACATATATTTAGATATGTGATAAAAGTAACTCATCTTTGAGACTCTCTTCACTCCTATAATTTTATACAAGTGTGAGGTTTGGGGTTGCAGTATCTCTAGATATTCTTGGAGGGAGATACAATGGAACAAAAAGTAGTTTATAACCTACAATGTAAATATTAAATGTAATATGCCCTATCATATCTTCCTAATTGAAGCAACCATTTCCCCCATTAAAATCGTGGATATGAATAGGTATCTTATGGATAAGAAGAATTTAAACAATATGGAAGCCAAGAGGTTTCCTAGTATTCCTTCCAAATCTATCTAAAACCCCCACCTTTGGCTAGAGAATGGATGGCATAAGGATGCCTAGTCTTGGCTAGACCATTGGGGGACAAAAGAGGAGATCATTTTGCATAATAAGGATAATATTAAAAATATTATTACTTAAAAGTTTGAGGAGAAATTTTTGGGTGATAAAGAGTTAGAGGGAAAAAAGAAACTAAGATATTATAAAGAGGTGATCAGCCCCAATCTTGAAAATAAAAATGAATATTATTACTTCAAAATTTGAGGAGAAAATTTGGGGTGACAAAGAGTTAGAGGGAAAAAAGAAACTATGATATTATAAAGAGGTGATCAACCCGAATCTTGAAAATATAAATCAATATCTCTATCTTGACTAATGCTAAGAAGAATATTTCTAAAGAAAGAACAAATTCTCATAAGCTTCATAAAGAAATTGGTTGTTTTTCAATTCCCAAAACACCATGTGATCAAAGATTATGTCACCTTTGTGACACTAAGAGGGTTGAAGATGAAAGGAACTTTTTCTTAGATTGTCCATCTTATACTCATATTAAATCTAATTTCTAAAATATTTGTGACGCCATTAATTTACTTTAAGTTAGAAAAACTATGGTGAAATTGGAATGATTCTCTTAATACTTTTCAAGTATAGAAATAAAATACTAAATAATTATGAGTAATCTATTACTTTCTTAAGGTACAATAGACCATATTGGTCTTTGTGTATGTTCGTTGGGTACTTTAATTGACCTTAAATTACTTCATTAATTACGAAGTGTATGTGCACCATATATGCTAAGAATCCTATCATTGGATGAAATTAATTTAACTATGGCTAAATGTTAAATGAGACTAGAGAGTTTTCATGCACATGTTCTTTCCATTAAATATACATCAAAACCAAACACAAAACTAAATTGAAAATTAACTTAAAACTTGAAATCTCAATTTATTCCAATTGCAAAAAGGAAATATTAATGTTAAGTTGCAGAAAAGAGATCTTAATACTAATTGCATAATTGAAAGTTTAACACTACTTTGCAAGAGGAAATATTAACACTATTTGCAGAAAATGAAACTTAACTCTAAATTGCAGAAAAGGAAATTCTAACTCTAAATTGCAGAAAGAAATACTAATGCTAATTGTTTGCAGAAGGAAAGTAAATAGAATGAAAATGTGGCTTCAAGTGATTACTAATGTGCACTAATGAGATCTCAACACCATCTATTAATCATCCACAAAATTTACCTAAATTGAAAGACTAGATTAATGAAATGAAATCATTCTGGAATTAATCTTTTTGTTATTTTCTTTTTATGAGTGCTCTGGAATGAAAACAACAGGTGATTAGAAAATAACTAAAATGTGACTATTCTTTTTTTTAAGGGTGGTTCACAGACACTGAGTGGCCGCTACATCCACGGGAAAATCCAGGTAGATCAATCTGAAGGTATCTACTCGCCGACCAAAATAACAATGCCTAACCTAAAAGGGCGTCGAGGATATTTGACCCTGTGACCTCCTGATATGTGAGGTACTTAGCAACAGGAACTCAACCAACTGAGCTATCCCTTAGGGTTAAAATGTAGCTATTCTTATTGAAAGAAGGAAAAACTATATGAAATTAAGAATTGAATGCAAACTATATTTGAGAAATTGTAATGTAAATAGAAACTAACTACCCTTACAACTCTCTAGGGGGGACTCCCGTGAGTGTAAGTTTTTCACTGATCAAATGATTACTCAACCACACATTGGAAAAGAGGAACAAAGTATTATATTAATCAACAGAAGTTTCTTAAAAAAGATCTTGCAAATACAAAAAATAAAAATAATAATAATAAATAAATAAACAAAAATCTTGCCTCATGCCTTTTATACAATTCTTCATCAAATTGATCTAAGAGTCCTATGCCAATAAACAATTAAACTAATCTTCCATCTAAGAAGTAAACTTAAATTAAGATTCTATCTCCTCATGATTTTCTACTGGAAGAGAAAATCATGAGGTATTATTCTCGAACATGTCTTCACGATCGAACAAATATTATTCATGTTTGTTTGATCTCCTATCCAACTTCGCTTGACTATTGAAATGTCATAGCCAAAGTTTGACTTTTGATTTGACTTTTAGATCTTTCGATTTTTGTATCTTTCTAGATCATGACGGTAGGTGGACATCCATGTGCAGAACAATTTTCATCTATAAGTACCTTTCATTCCTTCATTGGTGCACTGAAACCTTTCTAACCATGGAGATGGCTGCAAAATTTGATATTAGTTGTGGAATGAGAAATATTTTTTAGTTGTAGATATGTTTTAATTATATTTCACAAAGAAATAATATATTCTAACACATGGATGATTAATACCTTTTATATGCTTGAGTAAGTTTGTGATGACCTTGATTAGGATTAAACTACAACAATATGGTCACAAAAAGCTAAAGGAGAGGGAAAAAGGATAGTAAAAAAGAAAACATTTTTAGACTTCAACATTCCCCCACACCAAAGGTCTTTCATATCCTCATGCATCAAAAAATCAAAATTGGTTCCTTCTTCTTCAGTATATGATCTCATAAGCTTGTGCAAGCACATCCAGGCTAGTGCTTTCATTTCTTTTTTCGATGCTGACAATTTCCCTTAGTTTCTTTAATAGAATTTTACTCTGCAATCCCCTAATTATTTTTGTGAGGAATCTATTGTTTGCTTTAAGCTTCTTGTTTTTCTTCTACCAGTGGCATAGATGCAAAAGTATATTATCATTCTAAATCCTTAATATTTCATTTTGTAACTTTTCTACTTCTTGTTCTTGTGTAAGGTGTTTATTAAGAAATTCTAATCCATATATATCTTGTTTCAGAGTGTCCTCAATTCTATTTTATTTTTTAGGAGTATGTTACGTCATAGGGGTTTCATTAAAGACATTCTCTTGATTCTGAGAGAAGGGGTTTACCTTTTGTTGTTCTCTCTGTTAGAACCTAGATCGACCTCAGGCTGAAGGGAGGCAATCCTAGGATAACCACAAACCACGCTTAACCTAGTAGCTAGCCCTACCAGGTCGAGAGAGGGCTCTTTCCTTGTCAATCTCAGTGAGGATGGTTGCAAATATGTCTTGAGATGACTGAAATGAATGCTGATTTTAGGCTAGGTATAGTATTTAGGGTTTCTGGTTTTTTTTGATGGTTTTGGGTCAAAACAACAAGAGAAAGGATGAATTGGACTATGGAATCGATGTCAGTTTCTACCGGCAAACCTGGGGAAAATTAAGTGCCATGTTCAACCAAGTGAAGATTGTAAATGTGAGAAGTATGAGGGAGAAAGTCTACTGCCCTACAGGCATCAGACAAAGGATGAATCTGCAACAACAACTTTAGATGAAAGAGAATCACGAGGTTGTTGAACAGAGCATCTAGCCAAGGATGAATTTTTCTAAGACAACCATTACAACTAACAGCAAAATCATCATGAAAGGAGCATAATTACGGATGAATTCATAACATATCACTTAGATAATGCTGTAACAAGGCAGAAAAAACATAATGTGTAAATGAATTATAGGAAAAACTTACTAAACATCAGCACCGTGATGAATCGCAGATCCAAAGGGCAAAATACTACTTTATTAAAATGATATTCAGGAAAAAAATTACACAAAGCCAAGACAACCTCTCTGCTACCAAAACCGAACCTCTACACTATGAAATTCATAAAATATATATATTTTCTCATCCCTGTACTAAGGGAATTGAGCTCAATCATCTTCTTCAAAATAGAATCAGATACATTAAACTTGGACTGAATTTTTGAAAATAGGTGTTGAAGATGAACTCGTATCTCCTAAACCATAGCACCTGTTACAACACTGAAAGAGGTTTGTGTAGATAAGGTCATGTTGGAGAAAAAAATCTCTCAAATTTTGGAAATTTATTTCCAGTTTCGTGCAATCTATGCCACAAAATCATCTCTAAAATAGAAAATCATTAAAAATTTAAATATGTGAAAATGAGCTGTAAATATCTAGTCACATATCCAAATTCACGACACCTATGAATAAAATGAAAGAGGTTTTTGTTATATGGCTCGTGGTTAACAAAAACCTCCTTGGGTTTTTCAAAATTACTTTCCATCTGTTGTAAAATGGCACCACACTAAAATGACTAAAACAGTAAAATAAATGAAAATTTTGCTTTGTTTTAATGCAGGCTCCAAATATCACTGCATATCTCCCACATAGTAGCACCTATGCATAAACTGAAGGAGGTTTTTTTTATTTGGTATGTGATGGACAAAAACCTCTTTCACTTTTTTAAAATTCCTGTCCAAACTGATTTTGTAGTAAACTTGTCCCTGTGTGCAACAACTGACCTCAAAACATGCATAACCAAGAATCAATCATTCATTTTGATCATATCTTATGATCCAGAAACCAGTTACAGGAGTGTGATATACCGTTGGAAATTTTTTTCTGAGCTGCTCCTGATGAACACACTTATGACATGTTTTGTGCTGAAGATCATGTGCAAAACATCTAACCAAACCAAACATAGTAAGAGCTCTTGTTGAGCCCTGGTGACAGGCTGCGAAGATTGGAACTAACACTCTTTGTTCCAAAGAATCCACATAGTCATAGATTTCTTGTTGCAATTGATCAATGTCTGGTGTATTCTTTGTTGGGCTTCATTTGTTGAAGCAGTGTCTTGTATCCTTCTACTTCAAGATCGAATAGTTATGGAGATTGTGCATTTGAGAGTTTGGAAATTCTCTTGCTTCTTCTCAGTTTCATTCTTGATTCTTCAATGTTTTGACTTTTCCTCCTTTTGTTGGTTTGTTCTTATTTCTTCTTCTCTGGTTCTTTATTTTCTTTGGGCAGTTTAGATTTGGGATGGCTTTATTTCTTCTAACTTTTTTTTCCATTTTTCTATTTATATTTTTCCAAATACTGAGAGAGGAGTGTCATCTTCTAGTGCCTCTGCTTCATTCTACCCCAAATTTTCCTTTTCAATTTCTTCTTCAAGGTTAGGGTATGGTAGTGACCTACATCGACTTCTTTTAACCCTTTTTCTAATTTCTCCGTCCTAAGGTTCTACAAAGTGGGTGCAGACTAGAAAATATTGCAAATTATCTCCCTTACCTTCTAAGTGTGCTTCTATGAGTATTTTTATAAATCCATGGTGGTAATGGAATTTGCAAGGAATCTTGATTCTCTTTTCACACTTGAGGCCATATTTCTAAGACTACATAGCAAGAAATAGGGAAAATTGATTTCATTTACATCAATAAAGTGCATTAGAAGTTGAGAATGATAGAAGAACATGGTTCCAAACCTTCCTTCACAAGTTAAAATTTTTTGAATAACCAACAATAAATGTAGAAATTTTGAATAATTTAACACATATTCACAGAGATTATCCTGATCATACAATTATAAGCGAAACATGTATAATACATAATCTCCTCTACATTGATCATCAATTTACAGAAGCAGAAACATTCACAGGCACACATAGAAGCATCAATCAAACTCATTAACACAGTATGTATCCCGGGGAAAGAACCTCGCTAAAAACCCCACACTATCTGTATATTATATTGATTGAATCATGTAACATTACAAAGTACAATGCTTATCACAAGCAATCCAATACCAACTCCACCTGTTACACACAATACAGCTCAGATCTGATCTCCAAATCTATTCCACTGCTTGCCTGCCTCTCCAGCTCAATACCTGCTCAAGAACTGATGAGAATGGCTTACCAAACTCGTATTTGACCTGCAAATAATCACTCACACTCTATTGGACGTGAGCACAAGCTACAATTCTTGATATTGGCCAATTCATTGGCATACTCAATCCCTCTGATTGTGCAAATCATCATGCATAGCTATAGTCACAACTGATAGCAATCTGATCCTCTAACACCTGTCCCTGCTGAACTGAACATGCACTGACATGCAACTGAGTTAACTGATGTATTCTATAGTTGCATTATGAGTTAATAACTTGTGAATTAATTAATAACTAATTCACCCAACTCATCTCTAGTCTATTGATCAGTTAGACTAAATACAACTAGTTTAACAAAGCTAAACTGAACACAACTCCATCAATTGCACCTCCAGTCCACTAAAGTCAACTCACTTGAGTTCTAACTGAAGTCCTGCATGCAAATATTAGTCATCGCATAGGTAACCACGTATTTCCCTCTGGGATCTGCATGTACCACATCCGTAGCTCATCCTGAAGTGCTTCAAGAGAATAAGATCAAGTTTATAGTCCAAATATTATTATGAAACAATAATATTTGACTTTTCTATCAGAGCTAGATAATTGTAGAAAAATTTCTACATGGTATCAGAGCTGCTTGATTTGTAGAAGAGATTTTTACAGGATATCAAGCGAGGATTGATCATCAGATCTATTATTCAAGAAGTGTTTACATTTTATTTCTTCATGCAGAGTCTGTAATCGGGCCAGGTAGCCTCTGGATTCATCCTTCTTTTGGAAGGTGAGATATCCGGTGAATGCCCATACAGTCGATCTTTGTACAAGAAATACTTTGTTCTCACGAATTCTAGATCAGAAGCGGTTGAGTTTTGAGCTGGTGGAATTTGAATTTAATTCCAAAGCAAGAGATAAAACTCAGAAACATTCAATGTGAGAATGGAGATAGTATGCCCCAGTATCTCACGAAGTTCACCCAATGCCGGGATGAGCTGGGAAGTCTGGGGGTGACTGTCGGATGAGGATGGTGAGTCTAGCACTCCTTGACCTTCCTAAGAGTTGGCATAGCTACCAGGACTCGGTGAATGGAAGGGAGAAACTGCCAAATTGGGAACGACTATGGTAGGATTTGATGCAGGAGGAGATTAGATGGAGCACTAGACACAGTTCTTCATCTATGCATGATGAGGAGAATTGTGCCTTAGCGAGTAAGGTGAAGAAGGGGAAGGAGAAGGTTTCTCTTTCCGAATATTGTTCTTCCAATGATGGGAAGAAGGTTGACAAGGCGAAGGTGAGATGCTTTCGTTGTCATGAGTTGGGTCATTATGCTACTAATTTCCCAAAGAAGAAGTCCAATAAGGGATCCGAGGAAGGATCTAAAGGTGAGGCAGCATCACTTGCTTCACAGTTTGAGTTGGAATTCACACTCTTTGCATGCATGGTTTCATCCATGGTGGGAAGTGGTTGGTTTCTTGATAGTGGAGCTTCTTTCCACATGACCGGTGACAAAAGTTTGTTCAGTACTTTGGAGGAGAAAGATGTCCAGATACTCATAGGGATGGGTAATGATGAGAAGTATAGTGTCTCAGGTGCAGGCACGGTTATTTTTCAGAGGGAGCATGGAGTTTGCCTTACCTTGACCGATGTCAAGTATGTACCAGGACTGAAGAGAAACTTGGTGTCGATCGCGGTGCTGGAAGATAGAGGCTATGATGTAGTCTTCAGTAAGGGAAAGGTTTTCCTTAGACACATCATCACTAGACAGGTGAAGCAGATTGGTTCACGGGTCAAGAACCTATATGCTCTTGAGGTTCAAGATGCATGCAAAGCCTTGAGCAGTGAGGCAACTGATGGAGACTTGGTGGTTGAGAGGGAGTGTATATTACTTCTCAACATGCAGAGCCAGAAGAAGTCTCAGACGATTATGGAGGAGCCACGATTGGTGCAGCAGCTTCAGGATGTTGTGGAGGAGCCACAACAATGCAAGCTAAGAGGAGATCGAGTAGAGACATCTACTCATCCAGAGACTTCCAGTAGGGGGAAACTTCGAGCCAGGTGGGCTGAGGGATCGCATGCAGCCATACCTCCAGGTAGGAGGTGGGGTGATGTGGATGGATTGTCCCAAGGAGGAGGGGCAGGATCCTTGAGGTACCCAACCTCTTGGATGAGACCTTGCTACGGGAGCCCCGATGTGTAGTAGCAGGAACTGACTGATTGGGTAGAGACAGATGCGGATGGAGCAGCAGAGAGAGCGACAATGCAGGGAATCCCATGACAGCGCATAGCTAGCAGGCTGTAGCAATGCGAGAGGCACAAGTGTTTTGCACAGTGGTAGGTGGCACAGAGAGGTGTGCAATGGTGCGAGATGCATGGAGATGTTGCAGTAGCGCAGATGTCAGAGAGGGAGCACTTGTCAGCAGCAGGTAGAGCTTCAGCATCAGAGGATGTTTCTATCCCAACAGGGAGGTCAGTTGGGAGGTGCAGTGCGGATGCAATGCTGGGAGATAGAACCAGCAGCAGCACGGATGCAGTCAGAAATCAAAGTTACAAAGGCTAGAGTAGTCAGATACTGAAGAGCACAGAGATGTAGAGTTTCAGTCGATAGTGGCAATAGCAGTCAGAGACTTTGATGACAGAGCAAGTGGACCAGCCAGATGTGTTGCATGGAGAACATTCCAGAGTTTCAGGATCGGGTTTGAGAGGAAGCCTTTCTTGTTGAGAGGGAGTGTTGAAAAGTGTGCAACAATAAATGCTTGTTGAGAATGCAACAAGATGATGTAGCTTAGTGAAAAGAGTCGCCTTCACTAAGTGGGCCCACAGACAAATTATGGCGCAAGTTCTATTTTTTATCACAGTGTGGATGATCACAATGTGGATGATCACAGTGTGGGTGATCACAGTATGAGTGATCACAGTGTGGGTGACCACAGTGTGAGTTATCACAGTGTGAGTGATCAAAGTCTATTTTTAGACTGGCTGTCAAAAATAGAAAAGTCAAATATTATTGTCTCATAATAATATTTGGACTATAAACTTGATCTTATTCTCTTGGAGCACTTCAGGATGAGTTACGGATGTGGTACATGCAGATCCCATAGGGAAATACGTGGTTACCTATGGGATGACTAATATTTGCATGCAGGACTTCAGTTAGAACTCAAGTGAGTTGAGTTTAGTGGACTGGAGGTGCAGTTGATGGAGTTGTGTTCAGTTTAACTTTGTTAAACTAGTTTTATTTAGTCTAACTGATAAATAGACTAGAGATGAGTTGGGTGAATTAGTTATTAATTAATTCACAAGTTATTAACTCATAATGAAACTATAGAATACATCAGTTAACTCAGTTTCATGTCAGTGCATGTTCAATTCAGCAGGGACAGGTGTTAGAGGATCATATTGCTATCAGTTGTGACTATAGTTGTGCATGATGATTTGCACAATCAGAGGGATTGAGTATGCCAATGAATTGGCCAATATCAAGAATTGTAGCTTGTGCTCACGTCCAACAGAGTGTGAGTGATTATTTGCAGGTCAGATACGAGTTTGGTAAGCCATTCTCATCAGTTCTTAAGCAGGTATTGAGCTGGAGAGGCAGGCAAGCAGTGGAATAGATTTGGAGATCAGATCTTAGCTGTATTGTGTGTAATAGGTGGAGCTGGTACTAGATTGCTTGTGATAAGCATTGTACTTTGTAATGTTACATGATTCAATCAATATAATATACAGATAGTGTGGGGTTTTTAGTGAGATGCTTTCCCCGGGATACATATTGTGTTTATGAGTTCGATTGATGCTTCTATGTGTGCCTGTGAATGTTTCTGCTTCTGTAAATTGATGATCAACGTAGAGGAGATTATGTATTATACATGTTCCACTTATAATTGTATGATCAGGATAATCTCTGTGAATATGTGTTAAATTATTCAAAATTTCTACATGGTATCAAAGCTGCTTGATTTGTAGAAGAGATTTTTACAGGATATCAAGCGAGGATTGATCATCATATCTATTATTCAGGAAGTGTTTACATTTTATTTCTTCAAGGAGAGTTTGTAATCGGGCCAGGTAGCCTCTGGATTCATCCTTCTTTTGGAAGGTGAGATATCCGGTGAATGCCCATACAGTCGATCTCTGTACAAGAAATACTTTATTCTCACGAATTCTAGATCAGAAGCGGTTGAGTTTTGAGATAGTGGAATTTGAATTTAATTCCAAAGCAAGAGATAAAACTCAGAAACATTCAATGTGAGAATGGAGATAGTATGCCCCAGTATCTCACGAAGTTCACCCAATGCCGGGATGAGCTGGGAAGTGTGGGGGTGACTGTCGGATGAGGATGGTGAGTCTAGCACTCCTTGACCTTCCTAAGAGTTGGCATAGCTACCAGGACTCGGTGAATGGAAGGGAGAAACTGCCAAATTGGGAACGACTATGGTCAGATTTGATGCAGGAGGAGATTAGATGGAGCACCAGAGACAGTTCTTCATCTATGCATGATGAGGAGAACTGTGCCTTAGCGAGTAAGGTGAAGAAGGGGAAGGAGAAGGTTTCTCTTTCCAAATCTTGTTCTTCCAATGATGGGAAGAAGGTTGACAAGGCGAAGGTGAGATGCTTTCTTTGTCATGAGTTGGGTCATTATGCTACTAATTTCCCAAAGAAGAAGTCCAAGAAGGGATCTGAGGAAGGATCTAAAGGTGAGGCAACATCACTTGCACTGTGATCACTCACACTGTGATCATCCACACTGTGATCACTCATACTGTGATCATCCCTGCTGGGATCAAAAATAGAACTTGTGCCATAATTTGCCTGCAGGCCCACTTAGTGAAGGCGACTCTTTTCACTAAGCTCCATCATCTTGTTGCATTCTCAACAAGCATTTCTTGTTGCACACTATTCAACAATAAATTCCTCCATTTTCCTTTCAGTATTGTTACGGAAATTCCATTTTTAAATATAGATATGTCCATAACTAGTTCTCTGAGGAAGTTGGAAAATGAGTTGGAGAATGAGGAGAATTATCTCCTTTCTTAACCCACTTGAATTTAGAATTTTCTTGAAAATATTCGACTAACTCTTCCTTTGTTAGTGGTTTATGATAAAATCTTAATCTATCTTCATTAACAAGGAAAGTAACTTGTTCATCATCAATAGTTTTGATCTTGACTACTCCATTTTCATAAACAATATCTATCTCATAAGGACCAAGCCAATGAGTTTGAAACTTTCTTTGAAAATATTTGAATTTAGAATAAAAAAGAAGAGCCCAGTCACCTGGTTTGAACTTTTTAGTTTTGATAAATATGTCATGCCATCTTGATCTTTGCTGCTGAACTATGTTGGTTCTTTGAATAACATCTTGTCGGATCTCATCTAGCTCATTCAATTTTGCTAGTCTTTGTTTCTGAGCTTTTGATAGATCAAGGCCCAATTTAGCAGTTATTCTAAAGGTATCCACTTGAAACTCAATTGGAAAAAAAACTTGCTTCCCCTAGACAAGCTCATAAGGAGTATGTCTATTTTTATTCCTCCATGTGGTTTGATATGCCCATAGTGCTTCTGGAATCTTTTCTTCTCAATCTTTCCTATGTTATGCAAATGCACGATCTTGGTTAGAATTGCTTCAAGTACCTTCTTGGTGGATTCCACTTGTCCATTGGCTTGTGGATGATATTGAGTAGAATTTTGATTATATTGGTCCATGATCTTCTGCACCAACTTGGATGTGAATTGAGTACCTTGATTTGTAACAATTTCTCTTGGAACACCAAAACGAGTAAATATATCCTCAAAAACAAATGTAATTACAACAATTTCAGTTGCACACAAAAGAGGTTTAACTTCTACCCATTTTTTAACATAATCTATATAAACAAGTATATACCTTTTCTATTTAGATGGAGAATTTATTGGCCCAACAAAATCTAGAACCCATTTTTCAAAAGGCTCTACAAGTACCTGTGGTTGTAGAGGAATTTCATCTGATGGGATAGGCTTCCCCATTCTTTGACAACTATCACATCTTTTTACATATTCTTTGGCATCCTTAAAAATAGATGGCCAATAATATCACAAAAGAATGCTCATGTAGGCAGTTTTTTTGTCATCAAAGTGTCTGCCACATGATTCATCATGACAATATTCTAATATTTCTCGTACTTCATCTTCTCGAACACACCTTCAGATAATCAAATCAGGTCCATTTTTGTATAATTCTCCATTTATCCAAGAATATGGTGCACTGGTTTTGATAACTTTTTTCTTTTCCCTAGCTAATATTTGTGGAGGTAATTTTATTGTAGCTAAATAATTAGCAATATATGTAAACCAAGGTGTTTTAGTAGACACAGAAAAATATATTCATGAGAAAATTTATCTTTTACGAGAACGTCTTCATTAGTATTGTGTATTCTAGAAAGAAAACCAGTAACTGTATTTTCTTTTCCTGCTCTATCAAGAATAGTAATGTTTAATTCTTGTAATAATAACATCCGTCTTGTAATTCTACCATTAGTAATTGACTTTTTCATTAAATATCTAATAACAGAATGATCTGTATGAATAAAAATTTCATAACTAGTGATATAATGACGAAGATTATTAATGGCATGCACAAAAACTAAAAACTCATTTTCTGTAATAGTGCAATTTAACTCCGCTGGAGTCAATTTTTTTCTTGTATAATAAATAACATAAGGAGTTAAATACTTTTTTCCCAACACAGCTCCTAAAACTGTATCTGAGGCATCAATATAAATATGGAAATGGAGATACCAATTAGGTCCTCTTAAAATTGGTGCTTCAATAATCTTTTGTTTCATTGCTTCAAATGCTTTTCGACAGTAATAATTCCAAACAAATTCACAATCTTTTGTAAGAAGCTTGAAAAGTGGAGATGATGTTTTTGTGAAAAAATTATGAATCTTCTATAATAGTCAATAAATCTGAGAAAACTTCTTACATCTCTTTGACAAACAAGAATTGAAATTTTAGAAATTATTTTTACTCTAGATGTATCCACTTTTAATTTCATCACTTGAAATATGGTGGCCTAAACCAATCCCTTCATTGAACATCATAAAACATTTCTCATGGATCACTAAAAGGTTTTCCTCCTTACATCTAATAAGATTTTTTTCCAAATTTTCAATAGCTTCTTCAAAAGTATCTCCATATAAAGTAAAGTCATCCATCTAAACTTCCACACAATCATGAATTAGATAAGAAAAGATACCTAAAACTGCTCTCTGAAATGTGGCAGGTGCATTACATAATCCAAAGGGAAGTACCCTATAGGAATATGTTCCCCATGGACATGTGAAAGTAGTTTTATCTTGATCTTCTAGTGCTAGTTGGATTTGGTTATACCCACTAAAACCATCTAGAAATGAAAAATATTTCTTCCCTGCCAAGATATTCAATACTTGATCTATAAAAGGTAGCGAAAATGATCTTTCAAAATAGCTTTGTTTAATTCCCTGTAGTCAATACACACTCTCCATTTCCCATTTTTATTTGGAACAATGACCAAAGGTGACACCCATTGACTATCTAATATCAGATAAATGAAATTCACATTAAGTAACTTTTGTAATTCCTCCTTAACAATTTCTCTCAAATTAGAGTTCATCCTTCTCTGAGGTTGTCTAACTGGTTTGACATTTTCGTGGATATAAATATGATGCATACAAGTTTTAATATCAAGCCATTTCATATCAGTATACTCCCATGCATAAGCATAACAGTGTTTTTGTAACAACTTTATCAATTTTTTCGTCAGCCCGGCCCCAGGTAAGTTGTCTAACAGGTAAGTTGTCTAAGCAGGTAAGTTGTCTAACAGGTAAGATAGTTATCTAGATAGATATGAATTTAAGTTTCCATAGTAATTAGAGACAATGGCAGTGTTTTGATGTTCATAGTAATATTATCTTTAGGTTATTTATATTATATTATATTAGAACCCTAATTATTAATATAATCTCATGGTTTGTTTTTAATATTATTTAGGCATTAATGCATGTTCTTATTATAGTCTAGTCTTTAATGTTGAATTAATATAAAATTTAGGTTTTATTAATTTTTATTAATTATTATTAATTTGAATTTATTTAGATAGTGGTTAGGTTTTTATTAATATTTCATATTTTAAGCTATTTAAGACTTTATGTTATAAAAATAAAAATGTTTTAAGTCATATAGTGATCTAGTTTAACAAAAAATTTAGGTTATATAGTCATTAGGTTATTTATTCATATTTAGATTAATATTAGAGTTATATAGCAATATATATTATTATTATTATTAAGTTATAGGTCTTATATATTAGCATTATTTTGTCATATAGTGTCAATATCTTATAGTATCATATTTATTAATATTAATATATTATGAATATATTTACATTAGTTTTAGATAATAATTTTATATAAAGATTATGTCTTATTAATGTTATGATATCATAATATTTATTTCAGTTTTTTGTGATTGATATAAGCTTTAGGGTTGATTTTGATTAAATTTAATATATGTATTTGAAGTTGTAGGCTTGATTGTTTGTAATTCTAATATATATATATGAATTTATTTAGACCTTAGGTTAGATAATTATTTAGATAAATTCTTAGTTATGTCTTTAAGTTATATAAATATTAATGTTATTAGGTTTTGATTTAAATATTAAAATATTAAAATTTATATTCTAGTTTCTAGATATTATTACCATTAGGGTTTCAGGTTTTTAAAAATATTTTTTGATATTTTTATCATTATCTATTTTAGTATCTAGATAATTATATGATTTTTAAATTATTTTTAAAAATGTTTAGTTTAATGTTTTTGTTTTAAAGTTACTAAATAAATAAAATTAATTTATTAAAATTAAAATTAATTTATTAAAATTAAAATCAATAAATAAAATTAAAATTAAAAATTAAAATTAAAATTAGGTTTCATTATTTTTCCAGCCGACCTGTGCTTTACCTCTATCATTCTGCCCTCATAAGTATTTATTCCCTCCATCTGGCTCTTCTTTTTATCATCTTTCTCTTCATCTTTCTCTTTTCCCTGATGATGGATCCCATTTGGGATTCGAAACGTTGGTGTAAAAACTCCATTACTGTGGGTTCTCCGATCAGAAATTCAAATAACACAAACCACAGATCTCTGAAATCCAATTTTTTCTTTTGAAATTATTCCAACTTATTATTAATATTCAATGTTTTTCCTGGAAACTTTTCCACTTCAGAATTGACAAACTTTTCCATAGAATGTAAATCCATTTGATGAGATGATAAATATTCAATATTTCATTGTTCCTGAAAATTTTGATCTTCTTCACAGTACGAGGAAGGATCATTATTATTCATTAAATCTATCAGTTGGTCTTCTTCACCTAATTATGAAAGAGTAAATACTGATTGCATATCATTAAAGTCTTCATTATCATCATCTATCCAAATTTCACTTTCTACTTCAGTTATTATTTTTTTAGGTGGATATAATGTGAATTTCTTAGTGGAGTTTCCATCAGAAATATACATGTCACCAGATCTACAACTTATAAATGCATCAATTATAGCTAGCCAAGGTCTACCAAGGATCAATGGATGGCCTCCTAAATTATTCTTGGGAGTTAAGATCATGAAATCTATAGGATATTCCCAAGAATATAGAAAAGCAAACACATCTAATATACCATCTAGTTTGATAACATATCTATCTGCTAATTGTAACAATGTAGGGGTATATTGAAGATTAGGAAGTTTTAATTGCTCCATTGTCTATTTACTCATAATATTGATGGTTTCTCCTAGATCAATCAAAGTATTTGGAATCTTAATACCATTGATATGAATTTTTACAATAGGGCTACCGGGATCTAGATATTTTTGAGCAATTGGTTTCCCCATCATAATATCATCAATTTTCCCTGCCAATTGGATCTCTTTAACATCTTTTTATTTTTCTTCCAAGTTTTCTAATGCATAAATCCTTAATAGTTTTTGAAAATATTGGTATTTGCTTTATAGTTTGAAGGAATTTTGATGAAAATATTTTTAAGTTCATCTAGCATATTGTAATATGGCAAAACAATTTTCCTTTCTATTACTTTATCAATTTTGACCCTTTAGGAAAATGTGGATCTTGTAAGGAAATAGAGGTTTGTTCTACTAGAGGAATTGTAAGAGCTTGTTTTATTTGCTCGTCCTTTGATTGTACAGGGACATATTCCTTTAGAGGATAATTTTCTTGATCAAGATTTGCATATTTTTCATGAACTTCATCATCTTTAGATTTTTGGACGGAAACTGTTGGTGACTTCTTTTGGAAAACCCTACCAGATCTAGGTTGAATATCATTTAGACCTAATGGATTTATCATACAAGCTTGAAAATTGTGTCCTTAAACATTATAAACAACTTGTTGATTCTTATTATTTGCATTCGAGAGTGGTTGAGCAGGCAGTTGATTGGATTTTTGAGGAAATAGTAATGAAAGTTGTTGATTTGTATTTTGGAATTGAGGAATTTGATTTGGTTGAGGAGGATAATATTTTGGCGGAAAAGAATGGGTTGTTGGAATTAAGGATATTGAGGATTTTTTCCATAAGGGTTTTTCCAACCTTGTGCCTAGAATGGATTTTGAGGTTGTGGGGGCCAAGATTGCCAATGCATAGGTAGAGTCTAGTTATTTTGTGTTTGTGCATATGATTGAGTATTGAAACCTTGAGTCATATTTGGTTGCTAATTTTTCCATGGCCTTTTAGCAATAAAACCAAGTAATTCAGCTTGGCTTGTTCCAACCTCACCTTGAAAAACAACTTTAAGACCAAGTATTGAGGGACACTCCTTTGTATTATGATTTTCAGCACATATGACACAAATTGCTATACTATCAAGAGGACATTCTCTCAAGGCATGTTTTTCCTACATCTAGGACAAAAAATAGATAATGCAACATTCTCATATTTTTTCTTGTTTTGTATCTTAAGAGTATCTAGTTGCTCACTAAGATTCCCAAGGATATATGTTTTGAAATTATCAAGAAAATTACCTATTTCAGCTCTACTTATTGTTCCATTTGCAGATTTACTAATTTTGGACATAACAGGGTCTCTTGGATTTTTACCAGTTCTAGCCTTGCCCCTTGAAATATGTTTACACAAATCACATATTTCACCAAATGAAAGTTGAGAAACATCTCCTTTTCCCATTAAGTTGAGAAGGTCAATCCACTCATCTCTTATGGATTTCAGCAAAAGAGATTTTAATGTTTCATCATCTAATTCATGCATCCTAGCCCTTTTAACATTATAGGAAAATCTTTCGACTAGGTCTTCAAGACTTTCATCCTCTTTTTGCATCATCTTAAAGACTTCATCCTTAAGGTTATGGGGCATGCAATAATCCTTATATTTTTCTAAGAACACATTTTTCATTTCTTCCCATGTTCTAATAGTATGTGTTCCTAGTCCCATGAACCATTTAAGTGCTCCATCTTTAAGAGTAGCTGGAAATAATTTCAATTTCTGAGGATCAAGTAAGTAGTCATAAGATCTACATAAAACTTCAAACTCAAAAATAAATGTTTCTAGATCCTCATTTCTTAAACCATGGAAATTAGGTAGGACGGAGGGTGAAATTTTTTTCATTGTGGTTGTGGTATCTTCATCAAAAATATGAAAACCATAAGGATTTGGTTCTCATCTACCACCTCATCTTCGACCTCCTCCTCTATTTCCTCCTTTGCCTCTTCCACCTCCAATCCTAAGTTCACCATTTACATTATGTACTTCTCCTTCTCCTTCCCTTGCCATTGTAGATTCCTCAAAGCTAATATAAGGTTCTATAATAGGATTGTCTAGCTCTTCTTCTAGTTCCTCTAATAATGGTATATTAAAATAAGTTTCCTATTATTCTTCACTTGGAACCTCTAATTATTGTCCTAAAATTTGTTCTCCTGTCGAAGAAATAAATATTACTCCTTCTATTAGGGATGTAGGTTCTTCAACTACAACTTCAGTGGAAGAGGTTGGTGAATATCTTGGTTGGATTTTAGACCTATGCACCTCGAGAAGTCTAGGTCTACCTGTAAATTATGGGATGCAAGTTTCATTGGATGGTGTGGAACTAGGAGGTCTAGAGGGAGTGAGTGGTGATGTTGGAATTGAACTTCTACCTCTACTTACAAATCTACCCCTGAATCCCTTTCTCTATGCATAAATTATTTTTATCATGCTTTACTTATGCATCAAAGTTGAATCTAGCTAAAATGATGCAAACCAAGAATAGAATCATATATACACTTCCCCGGTGACGATGCCAAAATGTTGGGTAATTTAATTGACCTTAAATTACTTCATTAATTATCAACCAAGGTTTTTGAACTTATGAAGTGTATGTGAACCATATATGCTAGGAGTTCTATCATTGGATGAAATTGATCTAAGTATGGATAAATGTTAAATTAAATTAAATAGTTTTTGGTGGGCTCCAGTATTGCAGCAATAATGTTGCAACTCCTGGGACTCCCTTCCATGGAAAATTTTAGGGGCTAATCTTCGCCCAGTGGGCTAATTTTCCATGATTTTTCCACAAAAAAGATTCGCCAATTTCCAATTTTATAAAAGATGATTCGCCCAAATTTTAGAATATAAAATTATTTTACCTTAAAAATCGCCAACATTATAGAGAGACTATATATAAAATAATTATAAATTTGATTAATTTTACAAATATATCAATAAACATTTATAATTTTCATATTAGGGATTAGTGAGATTCGCCAATGTTTTAAACTTCAAGAAAATTTTTCATCCTTAAAATTTTCCTTGCTCCCTTCTTTACTCTTATCAACCCGGTAGTTAGTAACAAAATTGGAAGCGACGACGCTATATGCACAAGTACTAGCTCTTGCCACGGCTGTCACTTGGTCAGCTGGCACAAGTCCGCTAGGAGCTTAAGCCAACTTCTATGAGCTCTTAGAAGAAGCTTTTTAACTGATGGATGAAAGCTAACTCAAAGAAGGCTAATCTACTTGTAGAAAGAAACTGGAAAGCGGAAAGGAAACGCAAACCCTAGCAAACCCTAATTTTACCAGTTAGCCCTACTGATGCAAGAAAGAGGATGAAAGCTACTGAAAGAGATGCCATTGGATACTACGAAGGTAAAATGCATGTGTTTAAGCTACTTCTACAGTAACATCATAAAAGAAAACATCTTTTTGTATTTTTGAATAAGTTTTCAGAATTATCATGCATGTGCTTTGACTGTTTTGATTGTGCAGAGGTGGATTAGCAAGAGGAAATGCTTGCAGACGGTTTGGAAGGTTCAAAGAGGACCTAAGGTGTCCCTAGCACCCTTCCAGAGAGTTTCACAAAGTTTGGCTATCAAGAAATCGCGTTCGTGAGCTTCTACAGGAAGTCTGCAAGGGTTCTACAAGAAGTTTCTACAGGATGTTCAGAAATGGGAATTTGGAGGGTGGATGGAGAGAGAAAAGTGAAGGAGTGAGTATGGAGGTAGGATAAGGGTGTGAGGAGGTCCAGGATTTGGTGGATGGAGTTGAGGAGAGATGAAGATGGCTGGATTTGTTCAAGGAGGAGTGAAGCAATGTTGCACAAAAATTAGGGTTATGTGAGCAAATGGCAAACGTGAGGCAAGAATCCGCATTAGGGGATGGAGCAGATGATATTGATGGAGTATGGGTAGATAGAGAAGTGGTACAGGTGCTCTGCAAGTTTTTTCTTCAACTGAACCAACGAAGACTTGGAAAATCAGAGACCTAGTTACGTTAACCTAATCTGATCTAGCTAACAGTAAAGAGAATGAACATAAGTTTAATTGCAATGAAACCATGTATACTAACTATGCAACGAAGCAATCAAGAATCTGAACATGTAACCAACTTCTGCAAATAAAAAATCGAACACTAATGATTGCATGGCAAAGAAAAGACAGTGTTTTTGTTGGCAGCAAGGTCACCTTGATCCCAGCTCCTGATCCCACTGAGGGAGAGGTGAAATCAGAGGTGCTTGATGGCCTTTTTCTAAGGCTCTTCCCTGTTAATAACCTATCAACTCAATCTGAACATCAAAAGCCTTTCTAATCATCAACAATGACCTAGGTAATCAGCAAGATTTTAATCTACTTAACAGAAATTATTTTGCAAAGACATAAAGAACAAATAACAATACATAAAGGAAGCCTTGGCACTTGGGTTGGGCCCAACCCCAAGAGCTACAGGCTCCTAAAGAAAACTCAGAAATGATGCCAAGTAAAACTGCTCTTTATTCCTCAAAAATAATCATGTCACAAGAAAGTTATATGGCAGTAGCTACAAAAACGAGCTGAGATAATGATAGCACTATAGTGCAAAACCCAAAAATTCCAAAAGTAAACTATGGAGGCTGAGGCCTCCCTATTTATGCCCTATGAGGGTCCTAGCAGCCCTCCTTAACTCAAGGGACTCGACTGTTCAAACTGCTAGTAAACAATCACTCTTCACAAAGCTGCTCGGCTGCCTTTAGGATTCGTTTTGGTGGCCTGCTGAGCTCCGAGTTGAGGGTGGAGATTTCGAGGAAGGGCCATTTAATGCAAGAGAAAACCTCCCTACGAATCCTCACCCTTGCTTCCTCATGCTTGGCTGTCACCTGGCTCATAATTGCTTGGCTTTGCTCCAAAATTTGTCCAAAAAACCTGAAATAACCACGTATTAGCCTCCTTGGTAAAGTGACCACCCTTATTCGTTCAAATAACATAAACATACTCAAAAAACATGCATAATCTATGAAAAATGGTGGATTGATCAAGGACAATTAGGAAAAATGAGCCCAATAAGTTACCCAATTCGGGGCTCATCATCACCCCCCTGCTAAATGGGTTGCTCATCCTTTGAGCAATTAGTCCAGCTCATAATCCTTTATAGCTTTGACTACCTCCCTCACATCCCAAGCCTCCGCGGTGATATCTTCTTCCCAGTCGTGGAATCCTGCTTTCCTTTCCACTTCCTCCCACTGTCTATCTTCCTCCTCTTCCTTAACTCCTTCTAGCAATCCAAAAGGAAAAGGAGGACTGAATTTCAAGCCAATCCAATTGGCCTGCAGATTTTGCATCAACTGTTTGTAGAGAGGTACCCTTGCCAAGGCCTCCCTCATCCTAGTGGGAGAGTGGTATTCTCTTATCTTCAAGCTGTGAGGTAGGGTGTTCCACCGCCTTGTGTAGGCATGCAGGTAGTTTTCCCCCAACAGTCTATCCATGTCCTCAAAGTGGGCAATAACTTGAGCCTGTTGCTCAATGTATTCTGGTAAATCCTAAGTGCTGGTGGGTGCTTATCACTGCTGAGGGGTTATTCGACTCTGCTCTGATCATTAGTGGATCATTGAGTTCTTCGCTCATAATACTGTGGACCTCTGTTGCTCTCTTTTCCTCATGATTCATCCAAGAGGCCATGGCCATAAGTTGGACATCTCCTATCACAGTGTTGGGATCCCATGCATTCATGTTTGGAAGGGCTAAGTTGTGCAAATAAAACTCTGATAATTTGGCCCTGTCCTCTGATGAACTACTGCCACATAAAGCTGCAAATTGATGATAATTTTGAAATGGAGTGATGCCCCTTTGGGCCAAGGTGTTGATCTGAAACTGCAACCACTGATCCTTAAGGTATAGGGCGTACGATTTGGCAGGCTTCCTACACTGCAGAGCTTCCATTGCCCAACTGGCCATGCAGGCCAGTTCGGCCTCCTTGCCTTGTACCTGTTGTTTCAGAGATTGTATCTCCTGGCCTACTTGCAATTCCTTCTCCTGTAGCTGTCTATTTAGTGTCTCAATTTCAGCCTGGAACCCATCTCTCTTCTACTGTTCATTAGGGGTTTCTTTGGCTGTTGTGGGCTCCTCCTATTTCTGTTGTTCTCCCAAGATGTGAGGCTTTTCTTCCTTCTTCTGTCCCTGTAGCTGTAGCTGTTGTTTAAGCAGCTCATTTTCTTCTTGTAACTTGGCCCGCTGGCTGCCCTCCACATGCCGTACCATAGCCAATTCCTTTCTCGCCTCTTTGAGTTGTTCCTCCAGGGGACTTATATCTTCCACACCCTTGGACTTAGCGATCTTCATCCAAGTGTGGGTCCTCACTCTCTCTTCTTCTAGTGCAAGGAAAAGTGGAACTATGGATTTTTTGGGAATGATCTTTCTGGCCTCTAAGAAGTTATAGTAGGAGCCCAAGCTGGGCTGGGGGCTAGGTTCCACAATGTTCTCCACCTTTTCTTCCTCCTGTGGTGATTTAGCTACCTCCCCTTCCATTTCTTTGGTCTCCTTTAGCCTAGCCAGTGTTTCCTGTAAAACAATCTCAGCATCCTGTAGAGAGGCCTTTGTGTCCAACATTTTCATTCTTTCTCTCTAGGTGGATGTCTTTGGGCTTCCCCATTCATAGGTGATGGATGCCTTTGAGGGAGACCTATCCTTTTGTGTAGCTAGGGTGTCTAAAATCGTGATTGACTCTTTTGACGGTGGCTAGGGTCTGCCAGTTTTTATCTGCATGCTCCTTCGTGCCTTAAAATACATGGAAGGCTCCCTCTTTCGCTTCCCTTTTTGCTTTGGAGATGTGCTTAGGGTAGCCAGAACAGCTGCTACCTCCCTGGCTAAAATCTCAGGCGATTTTTCCTTTTATTGCCCTGTCTCCATGCTTCCTGTAGAAAGTCCTGTGTTGACTGTTTTCTAGCTTCCTGTAGAAACTGTTTTCTGGCTTCCTGTAGACACTGTTTTCTGGCTTCCTGTAGAAATTGTTTTCACTGTTTTGGTCTGCTTAGCTGGGGGTGTCTTCCTTTTCAATTTTGGTGTAGTTTCCTTGGTTGTGTCCTCACTTGCTTGGACTTTTTCAGTCCTCTCTGCCCTGCTCTGTAATCGTTTCTCCCTTGGTGTTTATGCCTTTGTTCCACCCACAGTTTTGGGCTCAGCAACTTGGCCTTTCCATCGTTTCTCTTCTTGTTCTTTCTGTGGTGGTCTGTCATGTGTTTCCTTACCCCTGGCTTTCTCTTCTACCTCAATGTGTTCCCTTTCTTCACTGCTGGATGAAGTGAGTTCCTCAGCCAGAATTCGAATATCATCATCCTTGGACATGTTGCGGAAAATCTCCCAGGAGAGATGGACAGTGTAGGTATGGAGGGCATCTTCCACTAGAAGCTTGATAAGCCCATGATGGGCTAGCTAATTTGGTGTCCCTTCCTTCAATTTTTTGCCACACTCAATTAATGATTGTAGGAGGAAATAGGGGATGCTTAACTTTTGTTCTAGAGGTAAATCTATCCCATGTCTGAGTTCGCTCAGCAACCAGAAGTGATAGCCGTAAACAATACTGAACTGCCCCTCACAGGTAATGTATTTCATAATCTAAAAGCTGACTTCGCTCCAAAAAGGATGTAGGTTGGCTCTCCAGACCCCATTCTTATCTTCTGAAAACTGTTCCTCTGGTAGGAAGAATTCTTTCTTGGCTTTTTGGCCCAATGACCTCACCTCTTTGCTCCAGGGTATCCCTAATGGTAGATCAGTAACCCGACTAATGAGTTGTGGGGTAAGCTTTAAGGTCAACCCTCTGAAATTCAAAGTGGCCAGTGTCTTTGATTTAGGCTGCATGGACATTAAGAACTCTTCTGTTACCTCATCGTCATGACCTTGAATTTTGTCACAAAAGGTCATCCAATTGGCACGGGTGAAGAGGTTCACCACCTCAGGAGTTTCACGCAATTTTCTGGAATCCGAGGGTTCCTTTCTGATAAACCCTCCTAGCATGGTGAGAGTGCTCTATTTTGGTTTGTGCTCTGATCAGAAAGGGAAATTCTGTTTATGGTTTCCTCCCTTGAACTTGAAGACAGTATCCCTCAGGTGTTTATGTTTTAACCTTGCACCAGTTCCTTGGTTTTAAAAAACTCGATTGTCCGTGTACAGAAGGAAGACTTTGGTTTCCCTAGACAGAGTGCAGAGCTCAATTTCCACCCCCCAGCATACATATAACCATGTAAAATTCACATTTTTCTTACACAGGTTAGCCCTGACAGTGCTTTAACTTTTCTACAGGAGGAATTTTTTTCAGGAACCGTGGAGAAAAACTTGGACGCAAAACCAACGAAGAAATTTCATGCAACCACAAGTAAGCTGCTATTTTGACTCACAGGCAGACTTGTCTCTAACCCTCCAATTCAAGACAGCTCAATTCACCATGTTTTCGACATATACCATGCATTGGAAGGGTGTTTTTGAGCCTACCTCTCTTCAAAACTCCAATTTCGACGCAGAAAGTCTAGGTTTTTCTGCTCCGAGAGGATATGCCTTGTTTCCTGTAGAGCTCCTTCCTGTAGAACGCTTTGCCGGCTTCTGGAGGATGTTACGGCGCTTCTAAACGACCCTGGGACGCGAGAGAATTTTGAAACAGGCCAAGAAGCTCGGGCTAACAGACTGCGGAGGAGGAGGACACATACTTCGTTGAGAATGGTTGCAAGTGTAAATGACAGTGGTTAACGTGAGTTCTTCAGCCGAGCATTTTTGAATTACGGTGCAATTCGTGGTGAGGGGGGTGAGGTGGCCAGTCTGATCCGTTAGCCAACGTCACGGTCGTCATTCCTCTGCATGTCTCTGACCGCCATTACCTTTCCTCTGCCATTAACTGCCGCCACCCTGCCAATCCCGCCGATTCTCCCCGACTGGACACTTCCCACGTGTCGGCTGCACGTCTCTTTGGCGAATTCGAACATAACCAAGCTCATTCAGATCCCACGAAGCCATTCGACTGACTGTGGGTGGCCAGTTGACTGGCCACCAAATTCGTTCAATCCGAACCATTTCACAGACATGCAGTTTTCGGAATATAGTCTATGCAATTTGACGAATAAGGTTAGACACTTACCTGTGTGGCCGTGGACATGTTCTGTAGGCTTTGGGACTTGGAACGACGGCTTCGCTTGCTGCTGCTTCATGCACAGGCGCTGGAACTCCTTCTTTCATTGGTTGACGCTATATGCACGGCTTTGGGACCCGATCCTTTGGTTGTAAACGCTGCATGCACAGGTTCTATCTGGTTTCAGCTGTTGAGGATGTGTTCACATCCAAGCGGAGCTTTTTACATGTCCCCTGTGTCGATTTCAGCTGCTATTGACTCCAGAGTATGTGCTCCAGACAGATCAGCTGCTACAGGATTCCTGTAGGATATCTTATAGCTGCTTCTCCTCCTGGGATGAATGCTTAAATGAGCAGGGTTCTATTTGCTGATGAAGAGTCCTAATGGAGCTTTGACAGGTGGAGTGTGCGAGCCTTTGTGTGCTTGATTTTTCACTTGGGAAAAAAAAATTTAATCTGAGGAAAACAGTATTTCTTGCATGACTGCAGGAACACATAACCAGATGGTTGCAATGGTAGTGGAAAGAGATGAAACAGGTGATGGATGGAAGAGAGGGGTGGCTGCAGGCCTAATCAACAGACTCCAAGCTTCAAATCCCCTTCCAAAATCGAATTTGGCCTGCCTAAAGGCTCTACAGGATGTTTCCTGTAGAAATGCAGAACTTCCTATAGAAAGCCCCAAAACTTCCTGTAGAAAGCCCAGAACTTCCTGTAGGAGGTGGAATCTCGACCCGAATGTGTTCAAATCCTGGGAAAAGTGAGTGGCTATGGAGGGAGTGTCTGTAAGGATGTCCTGTAGCCTGGTACAGACCCCTGTCCTCATTTTGCGCGACCTTCTTTATCTGCAATGTATTCCCTGCAACCTGCAATAATTTTACAGAGATTAGACCTGTTTCTTTTTCTTTTTTCTTTTTTTTTTCTTTTTTCTTCTCTTTTTTTTTTGAGAGACAGCAGGGGCGCCTCCATGAGGTTTTCACCCCCACTATCTGCCCTGGGCGCCTCAGAGAGGTTTTCACCCAAGGATCTTTTTTTATTCCATTTCTTTATTTTCTGAGGGACAGCAGGGGCGCCTCCATGAGGTTTTCACCCCCACTATCTGCCTTGGGCACCTCAGAGAGGTTTTCACCCAGGGATCTTTTATTCCTTTTTTTTTTGATGATGATCAAGGTGTGGGTGGAATAGAGGCAGAGCCTTGCTCCACTACCAGCACTAATTTTTCCAAAGTTTCAATGAACTCCTGCCTCGAAAGGGGTTTCCTGTAGATTTTCAATCGATGCCTATTGACAAGCATGGGGATGGCCTCTTCATCAATGGTCCTGATAAGGACTGAACCATTGTCATTGCATTTCTCCATTGTATACGGTCCTAACCATCTTTTCCTCAGCTTCCCTTTGAAATCCTTGTATCTTAAGTCATACAGTAGCACCCAATCTCCCGGCTGAAATTGCTTTTTGTTAAGGTGTCGGTCATGCCATATCTTCCTCTAAAGTTGAACTACTTCTGAGTGGAGGAGGGCCTGCATTCGTTGTTCATATAATCCATTCGGCTGCAATAATCTTTCACATTGAGCATGGCTAAGGTCTAAGTCCAGTTGAGCTGCCACCCTCAATGTATTGTACTCGAACTCTATGGACAAAAAAGCTTTCTTCCCGTAGACCACCTCATAAGGTGTGAAACCTGTTGTAGTCTTCCAAGTGGTGTTGTAGGCCCAGGTGGCCTCAACCAGGTGATCTGCCCAATCCTTTCTGCTGCTGCTCACCACCTTAGTCAAAATCCCTTCCAATGCTCTATTAGTGACTTCCACCTGCCCATTTGCTTGAGGATGATATGGGGTGGAAGTTTGGTGCTTGATCTTGTGATGAGCGAGCAAGTCTTCAATCAGGTTGGAGGTGAACTGGCTTCCTTGATTGGTGACTAACTCTCTTGGGTAGCCAAACTTGTAGAAGATATTTTCCCTTAAAAACTCAGCCACCTTTTCTTCTGTTGCTGCTTTGATTGCCTTTGTTTCTTCCCACTTTGTCAGATAGTCGGTGCACACAATGATGTAAGACCTTTGCTTTGAAGGAGGGTTGACAGGACCCACAAAATCCATGCCCCACTTCTCAAATGGCTCGAAGGTCACTTGAGGTTGGAGAGGAATTTCATCCCTTGGAGTCAGTTTCCCCATCCTCTGACATCGGTCACACTGGTTGATGTATCTTTTGACACCCTGGTGAAGAGTATGCCAATAGTAGCCTGTCTGTAGAATTTTGAAGGCAATCCTTTTTGCTGCAAAGTGGCCTCCACAAGGTCCATCATGACAGGTTAGGAGGATGTCAAAGACTTCCTCCTCCCTAACACAATGCCTCAAGATCTGATCTGGGCCAAGTTTAAACAGGTTGCCCCCGATCCAAGTGAATGGGGCACTCTTCCTTACAATTTTGCTCTTCTCCTTTGAGGATAGATGCGGATGGAACTACGTTGAGACTAAGTAATTTGCTATATCGGCAAACCATGGAGAGAGTACTGAGATAGAAAACAGGTGTTCATCTGGCATCTGGTCATCCACTGTCCCTTCTTCACTTGCAGGCAAATCCAATCTAGACAAGAAGTCAACAACAACATTTTCTTTACCTGGCTTGTCGACAATAGTCAAATCAAATTGCTGCAACAAAAGTAACCATCTAATGATACGAGCATTTACATCAGGATTATTCATTAAGTATCTAATCGCAGCATGATCAGTGTGTACGAATGTTTGATAACCAGTGATGTAGTGTTTAATCTTGTTTAGGGAATGGACTACAGCTAGGAACTCTTTCTCGGTTATAGTATAGTTCATTTCTACCTTGGACAGGTTTTTGCTGACGAAGTACATGGCATATGGCAGTTTCTCCTCAACTTGTCCTAAGGCTGCCCCTATGGCTTTGTTCGAGGCATCAGTGTGGATGTGGAAAGGTAGGGCCCAGTTTGGACCTCTCAAGATCGGGGCGGACACTAGTTTATCTTTAAACTCATCCAAAGCCCCTTAACAGTTGTCAGTCCATTTAAACTCAACATCTTTCCCTAAGAGGCCAAACAATGGCAAGGCTAGCTTACTGAAATCTTTAATGAATCTTGAATAATATCCTGCTAAGCCTAGGAAACTCCGAACATCTCTCACCTTTTGAGGAGGTGGGACCTTTTGGATGATAGCAATCTTGTTAGGATCCACCTGTAATCCTTGCCAAGAAATGGTATGACCTAGCACGGTCCCTTCAGTCATCAGGAATTCACATTTTTCGGGACTGAGGGACAGGTTCATCTCAATGCACTTGGTTAGAACTTTTCCTAGGTTAGTCAATGCTTCTTGGAAGTTGGACCCATAAGGAGTAAAGTCATCCATATAGATTTCTACCGAATCGTGGACCAACTCAGAAAATATGCTCAATATTGCTCTCTGGAAAGTGGCAGGAGCGTTGCATAGCCCAAAGGGAAGGACTCGGTAGGCAAAGGTACCCCATGGACAAGTGAAGGTGGTTTTATCTTGGTCCTCCGGGCTGATTTGGATCTGATTATACCCGCTGAACCCATCTAGGAAAGAGAAGAACTTCTTCCCTGCCAGTCCATCCAACACTTGATCTATGAAAGGCAAAGGGAAATGGTCTTTCTTGATGGCTTTGTTAAGTTCTCGGTAATCTACACAGATTCTCCACTTCCCGATCTTCTTGGGCACAAGCACTAGAGATGAGACCCACTCACTATCGGAGATGGGGTAGATGAATCCTGCATCCAACAATTTTTGTAATTCTTCTTTGACAATGTCTTTAAGGGCTGGATTCATTCTCCTCTGAGGCTGCCTGACTGATTTACAATCTTCTTTTATGTAAAAGTGATGGGTACAGACCGAAGGGTGGACTCCTTTCATTTCCTTATAGCTCCAGGAAAAATCATCCAGATGATTGTTCAGTAAGCTACACAGCTCCTTCTCTTGGGAGGGAGATAGGGAGGAGCTGATCTTTAAGGTTCTTTCAGGGACAAATTCCACATTCTTAACTCTGGGAGAGGTTGGATCAGTCACACAGAGGTCCACTAAAGCGCTGGCTTGGGTATCTTCCACCAACTCCTCTAAGGACAGTGCACTGGGGGGCGGATTTTGAATCAAATTCTCAATCAAGTCATCCTCGGTTTGAGGGCCTCCCCTAGTGGTTTCTGCTATGCACAATGGTGCAGAGTAGACCTCATCCTCATCTCCCTCTTCCAACCAAAGTGGTAAGTCATGTTCTAGCAGAGGTTGGGCAGGAGGGTATAGGACTAGCTGCTTGGACATAGGCCCATTCTTGATGGTCATGATTCTAGCTCGACAACTGATGTAAGCATCTGCAGTGGCTAACCAAGGCCTTACCAGAATGAGGGGGTATCTAGTGAGCTTTGCCTTTGACTGAAGGACCAAGAAGTCCGCAGGGTACTCCCAAGAGTCAACAGAGACCAAGACATCTTCCACAATCCCTTCGGGAGTCGCGGTGGAGCGATTTGCTAACTGCAGGACTGTCGAGGTCTTCCTTAAGGAACTCTGAAGGTTGAGTTTAAGCATGGTGTCCCTGGACATCACATTAATGGCAGCCCCTAGATCAATCAAGGTATGGGGGATTATAGTGCCATTGATGTGGACATCAATTACAGGACTCCCAGGGTCCAAATACTTTGGACATATTACTTGCCCCGACATTAGATCGGACAGTTGTCTTATGACATCGATAGTCGAGGCATCTCTCTTTCGCCTACCTGGGTGCCTGAAACACTTCTCCTTAATCAATTTGTTGTATATTAGTACATCTTTTATGGCCTGGAGAAGTGGTATTTTTACACACAACTGTTTAAGTTCTCCCAGAAGTTCAGTCTCCTCTGGGTTTGATTGTGTGGTTACTGTTAGTCACTCAGGAAAGGGTGGACTGGCTTTGGGTTCACTTTCTTGTTTCTCTTCCTCGTCCTCCAGGGGAGGAGGTTGGAAATTTGGAAGGGTCTTCCCAGATCGCAGGTTGATCTCCTGGATCTCCACAGCATAGGTAGGGCATGTTGTCTCCCCAGTGTATACCTGCTGGGCCTGTTGGTTGTTGGGGTTCAGGTTTGGTTGAGCAGGCATTTGGGGTTGTCTTGGAGGAGCAGGAGGTAATGGTTGTGGCTGAGCCGGTGGTGGAGGCAGAATGGTGGGAGGAGAGTTGTATTGGGGCCTCCACCCCGGTTGAGGTGCATTCCACTGAGGTTGTGGCTGGACATGTGAGTGAAACGAATGAGCAGTGGGTTGAGTATGGTATTGAGATGGATAAGACCACGGAGGAGGTGCGGACCAGGAAGGATGAGCAGGGGGACCCCAAGAAGGTATGTGAGCAGATTGGTTGGGGCTATAATAAGCTTGGGATGTCCCTTGCATCCCCTGCTGGTAAGGTCTGGGCCCATGCGGCCTCCTTTGGTTGAGGAAGTAGAGAGGTTCAGTGGTTGCCTCAGTCCCTTGGTACATGGCTTTAAATCCGAGCAAGGTTGGGCATTGGTTTGTGGGGTGGTTTTTCTCACAAATGAAACATACCTATACTGAGTGCAATGGACACCCGTTCTTAGGGTGCTTCCTCGTACATCTAGGACAAAAAAGGGCCAAAGCCCTCTCAGCTTCCTCTTTATTTTGTTGGATTCGGAAAGTATCAAGTTGCATGGCAATGGTCTGTCTCATCTCACTTTTGAGATCTTCCATCTGATTAGCAAACTCATGCTTGGAGAAGGTGGTACTAGCTGAAAGTGGATTCCCCCTACCTCTTTTCCGGTTTGCCCTAGAGTGGTTTCTAAACACAGTATTTATGTCCTCATAAGGTAGTTGGTAGATTTCTCCTCCAGCTAGCATGTGAAGGGTTTCTAGAAGGTCTTCAAGGACTCCTCGGAGCAGAACCAACTTTAGAGATTCAGGTTCAAGTGTGCACCTGGCCCGTTTATAGCTAAGTTGGAACCTTTCCTCGTAGTCTTCTAAAGACTCATCATTTCCCATGGTCATCCGAAAGATTTCTCCCTTTGTTTCCTTTGACCTACAGTAGTCCCGGTATTTGTTGTTAAAGGCTTTCTGCATCTGAGCCCAAGTGGTGATACTGTTTCCAGGTAACCCCATGAACCAACGTAATGCTGCATCCTTGAGGATAGAGGGAAAGAGTTTCAACTTTTGCTCGTCTTCTACATAGTCATAAGTTTGACAAAGGACAGCAAACTCAAACAGGAAGGTATCAGGGTCTTCAGTGGTCAATCCATGGAAATGAGGTAAGGCTGAGGGACTTATGTTTTTCATTTTCATGTCCCCGTTGGTCTCTCGGATGGGGAAGGTACCTTCTATTCTCTCATCATCTTCTCTACCGTTTCTGTTTTCAGCCATGGTCTCAAAAGGAATGTTTTCTTGCTCTTCTTCTGTTATAGGATCTTCGTATATCTCAGGAGGTTCACCTATAGGTTCTTCTGGGTCACTGCCACCAAAGAAGAGAGAAGGGTGACTCAGTGAAGTAGTGGGGGTGTTGGGTAGGAATTTTCCGGTATTATCTCTGTTCCTACGAGGCATGAAAAGATTTTTGGTTGCTTTTGCTTTTTTCTGCTTGTACCTGCAAAACTGAAACAGATGGAATTGTGACTAACTAAAATCTATCTTGCGGAAATGAAAATGCGGAATTGAAATGAAAGCAGGAAAGGACTAATCTATTTTGTTGAAATCAAATTGCAGGAATGAAATGCTAGACTACACTTGTAGAATGGAAATGTTATTCTACGCTTGCAAAATTGAAATTCTATCCTATGCTTGAAAAACTGGAATTCGGAATTGAAAGGCTAATCTATGAAAGCAGGAAATGTCTAATTTACTTTTGCAGAAATGAAATTGCAGAATGGAACTGAAATAAACTACTTAGCAGAAGGTTGGAGTAGAAAAAATAGAAGAAAAGTAGCAATCACAAATACTCTGACGCTTCCTCGGCAACGACGCCAAAAATATGGTGGGCTCCAGTATTGCAGCAATAATGCTGCAACTCCTGGGACTCCCTTCTTTACTCTTATCAACCCGGTAGTTCGTAACAAACTTGGAAGCGACGGTGCTGTATGCACAAGTACTAGCTCTTTTCGCGGCTGTCACTTGGTCAGCTGGCACAAATTCACTAGGAGCTTAAGCCAACTTCTATGAGCTCTTAGAAGAAGCTTTTTAATTGATGGATGAAAGCTAACTCAAAGAAGGCTAATCTACTTGCAGAAAGAAACTGGAAAGCTGAAAGGAAACGCAAACCCTAGCAAACCCTAATTTTACCAGCTAGCCCTACTGATGCAAGAAAGAGGATGCAAGCTACTGAAAGAGATGCCATTGACTGCTAGGAAGGTAAAATGCATGTGTTTAAGCTACTTCTACAGTAACATCATAAAAGAAAACATCTTTTTGTATTTTTGAATAAGTTGTTAGAATTATCATGCATGTGCTTTGACTCTTTTGACTGTGCAGAGGTGGATTGGTGAGAGGAAATGCTTGTAGATGGTTGGGAAGGTTCAAAGAGGGCCTAAGGGGTCCCTAGCACCCTTCCAAAGAGTTTCACAAAGTTTGGCTATCAAGAAACTGTGTTCGTGAGCTTCTACAGGAAGTTTGCAGGGCTTCTACAGGAAGTTTTGTATTTTCTACAGGATGTTCAGAAATGGGATTTTGGAGGGTGGATGGAGAGAGAAAGGTGAAGGAGTGAGTATGGAGGTAGGATAAGGGTGTGAGGAGGTCCAGGACTTGGTGGATGGAGCTGAGGAGAGATGAAGATGGCTGGATTTGTTCAAGGAGGAGTGAAGCAATGTTGCACAAAAATTAGGGTTATGTGAGCAAATGGAAAACGTGAGGCAAGAATCCACGTTAGGGGATGGAGCAGATGGGATTGATGGAGTATGGGTAGATAGAGAAGTGGTACAGGTGCTCTGCAAGTTGTTTCTTCAACTGAACCAACAAAGACTTGGAAAATCAGAGACCTAGTTATGTTAACCTAATCTGATCTAGTTAACAATAAAGAGAATGAACAGAAGTTGAATTGCAATGAAACCATGTATACTACCTAAGCAACGAAGCAATCAAGAATCTGAACATGTAACCAACTTCTGCAAATAAAAAATCGAACACTAATGATTGCATGGCAAAGCAAAGATAGTGTTTTTGTTGGCAGCAAGGTCACCTTGATCCCAGCTCCTGATCCCACTGAGGGAGAGGTGAAATCAGAGGTGCTTGATGGCCTTTTTCTGAAGCTCTTCCCTGTTAATAACCTATCAACTCAATATGAACATCAAAAGCCTTTCTAATCATCAACAATGACCTAGGTAATCAACAAGATTTTAATCTACTTAACATAAATTATTTTGCAAAGACATAAAGAACAAATAACAATACATAAAGGAAGCCTTGGCACTTGGGTTGGGCCCAACCCCAAGAGCTACAGGCTCCTAAAGAAAACTCAGAACTGATGCCAAGTAAAACTGCTCTTCATTCCTAAAAAATAATCATGTCACAAGAAAGTTATACAGCAGTAGCTACAAAAACGAGCTGAGATAATGATAACACTATAGTGCAAAACCCAACAGTTCCAAAAGTAAACTACGAAGGCTGAGGCCTCCCTATTTATGCCCTACGAGGGTCCTAGCAGCCCTCCTTAACTCAAGGGACTCGGCTGTTCAAACTGCCAGTAAACAGTCACTCTTCACAAAGCTGCTCGACTGCCTTTAGGATTCGTTTTGGTGGCCTGCTGAGCTCCGAGTTGAGGGTGGAGATTTTGAGGAAGGGCCATTTAATGCAAGAGACAACCTCCCTACGAATCCTCACCCTTGCTTCCTCATGCTTGGCTGTCACTTGGCTCATAATTGCTTGGCTTTGCTCCAAAATTTGTCCAAAAAACCTGAAATAACCACATATTAGCCTCCTTGGTAAAGTGACCACCCTTATTCGTTCAAATAACATAAACATACTCAAAAAACATGCATAATCTATGAAAAATGGTGGATTGATCAAGGAAAAATAGGCAAAATGTGCCCAAGAAGTTACCCAATTCGGGGCTCATCAGTTTTCACGCACATGTTCTTTCCATTAAATCTACATCAAAACGAAATGCCAAACAGAATTGAAAATTAACCTAAAACTTGAAATCTCAATTTTTTTGACACCTAATCATAGGGATTGGGTGAAAAACTGTAATTAATGTAAATAAATAATAGAGGAAATGGAGAGTCATCAGGAGATGAATTGAACAGTCACTCCCTCTTGTATATAATAATGAACAACCTAAATGAATAACACAATTACATTCGAGGAGTTACCTCCTGGCTTGACATGGTATCAGAGCCAACTCTATCTTCAGCATCATAGTTTGCCCTTGTAACTACCTCTTGGCCTATGTTCTGCCTATTTTATAGAACTAACACCTTTTTCATGCTCCAGAGGTGCACTGTCATATGCGTTCCTATTCCTGAATCTTAAGAGCAGCAAACATTTACATGCGCCGCTCCATTAAGCGCCCCCTCCCTCCCTTTCCATCTCCACATTGCATATTACGATGCTCCCTCATACATACATCTGCTCCAGTTTCTTGCTCCTTTTATGTTAGTGTAGAAATTTTGAATAATTTAACACATATTCACAGAGATTATCCTGATCATACAATTATAAGCGGAACATGTATAATACATAATCTCCTCTACGTTGATCATCAATTTACAGAAGCAAAAACATTCACAGGCACACATAGAAGCCTCAATCAAACTCATTAACACAGTATGTATCCCGGGGAAAGCATCTCGCTAAAAACCCCACACTATCTGTATATTATATTGATTGAATCATGTAACAATACACAGCATAATACTTCTCACAAGTATCTCCACCTCTGTTACACTCAATACAGCTCAGATCTGATCTCCAAATCTATTCCACTGCTTGCCTGCCTCCACTGCTCAATACCTGCTCGAGAACTGATGAGAATAGCTTCCCAAACTCGTTTTTCACCTGCAAAATAGTCACTCACTCTTTGTGGACGTGAGCAAAGGCTAAAATGTGGGCCAAATACGTGAGCAAACTCATTGGCATACTCAATCCCTTGATTGTGCAAGATCTGATGCACAACTATAGTCACAACTGATAGCAATCTGATTCTCTACCACTTGTCCCTGTTGAACTGAACATGCACTGACATGCAACTGAGTTAACTGATGTATTCTTTAGTTGTATTATGAGTTAATAACTTGTGAATTAATTAATAACTAATTCACCCAAGTCATCTCTAGTCTATTGATCAATTAGACTAAATACAACCAGTTTAACAAAGCTAAACTGAACACAACTCCATCAACTGCACCTCCAGTCCACTAAACTCAACTCACTTGAGTTCTAACTGAAGTCCTGCATGCAACAACTCAACTGACTCATAAGAAAAGCGTATTTCCTTCTGACAGCTGCATGTCCCACCTCTGTAGCTCAAACTGAAGTGCTCCAAGAGAATAAGATCAAGTTTATAGTCCAAATATTATTGTGAGATAATAATATTTGACTTTTCTATTTTTGACAGCCAGTCTAAAAATAGACTTTGATCACTCACACTGTGATCACTCACACTTTCATCAAAAATAGAAGTCCATCTATTTTTCCCAACTTGATCAATCATCCATAAACATAGACATGATCCATATGTCTAAAAATAGACATAGTCTAAAAATAGACTTGCGCCAAAAATAGCCTGCGGGCCCACTTAGTGAAGGCGACTCTTTTCACTAAGCTCCATCATCTTGTTGTATTCTCAACAAGCATTTCTTGTTGCACACTTTTCAACACTCCCTCTCAACAAGAAAGGCTTCCTCTCAAATCCGATCCTGTAACTCTAGAATGTTCTCCATGCAACACATCTGGCTGGTCCACTTGCTCTGTCATCAAAGTCTCTGACTGCTATTGCCTCTGTCGACTGAAACTCTGCATCTCTGTGCTCTTTAGTATCTGACTGCTCTAGCCTCTGTCACTTTGATCTCTGACTGCATCCGTGCTGCTGCTGGTTCTATCTCCCATCATTGCATCCGCACTGCACCTCCCAACTGACCTCCCTGTTGGGATAGAAACATCCTCTAATGTTGAAGCTCTACCTGCTGCTGACAAGTGCTCCCTCTCTGACATCTGCGCTACTGCAACATCTCCATGCATCTCGCACCATTACACACCTCTCTGTGCCACCTAGCACTGTGCAAAACACTTGTGCCTCTCGCATTGCTACAGCCTGCTAGCTATGCGCTATCGTGGGATTCCTTGCACTGTCGCTCTCTCTGCCGCTCCATCCGCATCTGCCTCTACCCAATCAGTCAGTTCCTGCTACTACACATCGGGGCTCCCGTAGCAAGGTCTCATCCAAGAGGTTGGGTACCTCAAGGATCCTGCCCCTCCTCCTTGGGACAATCAATCCACATCACCCCACCTCCTACCTGGAGGTATGGCTGCATGCGATCCCTCAGCCCACCTGGCTCGAAGTTTCTCCCTACTGGAGGTCTTTGGATGAGTAGATGTCTCTACTCTATCTCCTCTCAGCTTCCCCTGTTGTGGCTCCTCCACAACCTCCTGAAGCTGCTGCACCAATCATGGCTCCTCCACAATTGTCTGAGACTTCTTCTGGCTCTGCATGTTGAGAGGTAATATACGCTCCCTCTCAACCACCAAGTCTCCATCAGTTGCCTTGCTGCTCAAGGCTTTGCATGCATCTTGAACCTCAAGAGCATACAGGTTCTTGACCCGTAAACCCATCTCATGACAACGAAAGCATCTCACCTTCGACTTGTCAACCTTCTTCCCATCACTGGAAGAACTGGATTCAGAAAGAGAAACCTTCTCCTTCCCCTTCCTCGCCTTACTCGCTAAGGCACAGTTCTCCTCATCATGCATGGATGAAGAACCATCTCTGGTGCTCCGCCTGATCTCCTCCTGCATCAAATCCGACCATGGTCGTTCCCAATTTGGCAGTTTCTCCCTTCCATTCACTGAGTCCTGGTAGCTATGCCAACTCTTAGGAAGGTCAAGGAGTCCTAGACTCACCATCCTCATCATCAACAGTAACCCCCACACTTCCCAGCTCATCTCGACACTGAGTGAACCTCGTGAGATACTGGGGCATACTATCTCCATTCTCGAACTGAATGTTTCTGAGTTTTATCTCTTGCTTTGGAATTAAATTCGAATTCCACCAACACAAAACTCAACTGCTTCCGATCTAGAATTCGTGAGAAAAAATTATTTCTTGTACAGAGATTGATTGTATGGGCATTCACCGGATATCTCACCTTCCAAAGGAAGGATGAATCCAGAGGCTACCTGGCCCGATTACAGACTCTGCCTAAAGAAATAAAATGTAAACACTTCCTGAATAATAGATCTGATGATCAATCCTCGCTTGATATCCTGTAAAAATCTCTTCTACAAATCAAGCAGCTCCGATACCATGTAGAAATTTTGAATAATTTAACACATATTCACAGAGATTATCCTGATCATACAATTATAAGCGGAACATGTATAATACATAATCTCCTCTACGTTGATCATCAATTTACAGAAGCAGAAACATTCACAGGCACACATAGAAGCATCAATCAAACTCATTAACACAGTATGTATCCCGGGGAAAGCATCTCGCTAAAAACCCCACACTATCTGTATATTATATTGATTGAATCATGTAACAATACACAGCATAATACTTCTCACAAGTATCTCCACCTCTGTTACACACAATACAGCTCAGATCTGATCTCCAAATCTATTCCACTGCTTGCCTGCCTCCACTGCTCAATACCTGCTCGAGAAATGATGAGAATAGCTTCCCAAACTCGTTTTTCACCTGCAAAATAGTCACTCACTCTTTGTGGACGTGAGAAAAGGCTAAAATGTGGGCCAAATACGTGAGCAAACTCATTGGCATACTCAATCCCTTGATTGTGCAAGATCTGATGCACAACTATAGTCACAACTGATAGCAATCTGATTCTCTACCACTTGTCCCTGTTGAACTGAACATGCACTGACATGCAACTGAGTTAACCGATGTATTCTTTAGTTGTATTATGAGTTAATAACTTGTGAATTAATTAATAACTAATTCACCCAACTCATCTCTAGTCTATTGATCAGTTAGACTAAATACAAACAGTTTAACAAAGCTAAACTGAACACAACTCCATCAACTGCACCTCCAGTCCACTAAACTCAACTCACTTGAGTTCTAATTGAAGTCCTGCATGCAACAAATCAACTGAATCATAAGGAAAGCGTATTTCCTTCTGACATCTGCATGTGCCACCTCTGTAGCTCAAACTGAAGTGCTCCAAGAGAATAAGATCAAGTTTATAGTCCAAATATTATTGTGAGATAATAATATTTGACTTTTCTATTTTTGACAGCCAGTCTAAAAATAGACTTTGATCACTCACACTGTGATCACTCACACTTTCATCAAAAATAGAAGTCCATCTATTTTTCCCAACTTGATCAATCATCCATAAACATAGACATGATCCATATGTCTAAAAATAGACTTGCGCCAAAAATAGCCTGCGGGCCCACTTAGTGAAGGCGACTCTTTTCACTAAGCTCCATCATCTTGTTGTATTCTCAACAAGCATTTCTTGTTGTACACTTTTCAACAGTTAGCTCAATGGTAGGGTCAGCCTGGCCTGTCCTACTCTGGTTATAAAGCCTGCGGACTATGGAAAAGCACCACGCTTTCCCAATCATGTGAGAGCCCGAGAGAGCCACCAAATCTTTGAAAGAGAGGCCAAAACGTTTGAATAGTTGGATGAGAGTTGTGGCATTGGCTCAAGGACTGGGCATTATCTCGTCCAAATCCTCAAGGCTAGCAGTCAGGTTGTCTCTTCTACCCAGAAACACTTCCCACGAAGGTCCACCAGTCAGAACGACGACATCCCTTGCTGCTATGATGATGATGTCTACGCAAGAAATAATGTAATAGCCTTCTGTATAAGTATCTATGCATAGTTCCTCAAACCATCTGCCAATTCAATTTTTGTTTATGGTAAAAAGAAAATCATGAGTTATTTCATCTAATAGAAATCCTTTGATATATTTTAGGGTTAACACCCCCCCCCACCACCTCATATATACCTCTGTTATATACATTAAAATTGTAGTTTTTTTTCCAAGCAGAAGTGAAATTTCTTATAGTATATATAAATGCACTCATTAATATCTATTGTGGGAGTGGTCCTCAATGGGAAGGAAAATTACCCTGAGTGGTCTCAGAAAATCAAACACACCTCATTTTTAATGAGTTGTGGAAAGCAGTGTGTGTTGGAAACAGAGACAAAGAGACAGAACATCCTACCTCAGACAAAGAATTCGCCATTTGGGAAAATAAGAACAACAAGGCTTATGCATTGATTCCAACGTCAGTAAATGAAGAGGTGAGTCACCATATTTTTTCATTTTCAAATGCATTCAAATCCTTACAAAAACTGAAGGAACTCTATGACTCACACTCTACACTTGAAGTTGTTCAACTCATGATTAAATTGTTCACCCTTGAATTACAAAATGATGATCCTCTTGCTCTTGCATCAGAAGTAAAATCTATTATGCATGATATCAAAGTCACTAATGTTGAACTGGACATTCCTCCGATAGCTCTTCTCAAGGCACTTTATCCCACTTACTCAGATTATCTTGAGTCATTGCAAGCAAATGGAAACCTCAAATATATTACCTTTGACTCCCTTGTGAAAAAATTTGTTGAAAGAGAGAAAGATTTTGGGAAGAAGATAGCTCCTCAGTCTTTCAAAGAGGTTATGTTCCTTGCACATAGAGAGAAGAATCTTGCTCAAGATTCTTCCAGAGGAAGAGGTGGTCGAAGAGGAAGAGGGAGAAATTTTAGAGGCAGGGGGGGCAGACAATCTCAAGGTGAAAAGTCAAATTTGCACTGCATACACTATAAAAGAGATGGATCACATGATGCATCCACATGCAAGTTGCCTTGGGACAAAATTGAGCAAGAAAGAAACCAACCCAAAGGTAAAATTAATGAAAGAGAGAAATGTAAAGCACCTGAATCTGCTCACTATGTTGTGGCACATTGTAATATTGGACTAAATGAAGACTTATTTAATGCTTCACTTGCTTCTTGGAAAAATGATTGGTTGCTTGATTCAGGAGCAACTTATCACATGACTTTTAAAATAGATTTTTTTGAAGAATTTACTGACAATGTTGATGGAGCAGTATACTTTGTAGACAAATAAAAACTCAAGCCATCAGGGCTTGGTACAATCAGGCTTAAATTGCCTGGTCTTCCAGACTTTCTTCTACATTATGTTTTATATCTCCCACAGCTGAGGAGAAACTTGTTGTCCTTGGTCCACATCCGCCAGCAAGGACACTCCATTCATATGTTTGATGGCAAGATTGAGGTGAGAAAAGCATCAGACCACTCACTTGTCATGACGAGGAAAGAAGAAGAAAGGATTCTCAAGCTGTAGGGTACCTCTGCTCCTACACAAAATTTCTCATACAATTCTCATTATGAAGAAGGTAATTCCATCAAGTTTATTATGGCATGCTAGATTTAGACACTTGAACTATGACAACCTCCGCTTGTTGAAGAAAAATGGTGTTATTGGTTTGCCTACAATTCCTAGGAAACTTAAGCAATGTCATGCTTGCATTCTAGGAAATCATAGCAAACAGTCTTTTCATGATTCACATTCCGGAGCACATAGAAAACTTGAACTCATTCATTCATATTTATGTGGTCCAATGCTTGTTCCTTCTGCAAATGGAAATAAATATATGATGACATTTATTGATGACTACATCATAATGTGTTGGGTTTATTTATTGAAGAACAAATCTGATGCTTTTCAAACATTCAAGAACTTTCATACATGGATTGAAAATGATGCACAATCTCATATTGGCTTTATTCACATTGATAACGGAAAAGAATACACTTCAAATGAATCTAAAAACTATCTTCGCAAACATGGGATCAAACATTGAACAATTGAGCCTTATAATCCCCAACAGAACGGAGTAGCTGAAAGAATGAATAGGACAATCTTAAATATGGTGCGCTCCATGATGTTTTTCAAAAATGTAAAATTGATGTTTTGGGCTGATGCAATTCTATGTGTTGTATATGTAAAGAATAGATGTCCATCTAATGCTATTAGAAATAAGACTCCTTATGAAACGTGGTATGGGCACATTCCTTCCGTAAATCATCTCAGGGTCTTTGGTTCCATATGTTATGCCTTGATACCAAAGGTAAATAGAAACAAACTTGGTGCATGAAGTCGTAAGTGTATCTTCCTAGGGTATTCAAACACCTCCAAAGCATATCGTCTTTATGATGAATTCAATAAAAAGTTTGTTGTATCTAGAGATGTAATCTTTCTTGAATCATCTAAAACTGACAATGTTGTTGAGCGACAACTTGATTGCTTGGATAGATTCACAAATGCAAAATCATTTCAAGAATTTGATAATCATATTCCACATCGTGAAGCGGGGATTCCTATACTAGATCAACCTGTGGAATCTTCTTCTGAAGCACTCTCTCCCCCGCATGAAACTCCAACAATGGATGATAGTTTGAGTGATGTGATTGACAGAATTGGGAGACTCAATCTTGATTCAGTCCCAACTCAATCAATGGAGCAGCCTAGACCATCCCAGAAAGGTCCCCCAAAGTGGCTGACAAAGACACTTAAAAGTGTTCATCCTGATGAGGTTGGAAAGACAGGAACTAGAAATTCAACCCGACAAAATGGAGGTGATGTAGATGACTCTGATTCACCTGTTGATATGGATGTTTCTTATGATTTTGAATTGAATTTGTCTACAGATTTTGAACCAACTTCCTTCAAAGAAGCTACTTCCCATGATGAATGGAAAGAAGCAACGCAAAAGAAGCATGATGCCTTTATAAAGAATGGCACTTGGAAGCTGGTTGATCCTCCATTGAGAACCAAACCAATTAGCTGCAAGTGGGTCTACAAGAACAAGTATAAAGCTGATGGCTCACTTGACAAGCACAAATCCAGGCTTGTGGCAAAAGGTTTTGCATAGAAGGAAGGGGTCGATTATGATGAGACTTTTGCCCCCACAACAAAATGGGCTACCATCCGGACACTCTTTTCACTAGCAGCTCAGAATGGTTGGAAAGCCCATCAAATGGATGTAAAAACTGCTTTCTTGAATGGAGATCTAAAAGAGAATGTTTTTATGTCCCAACCTGAAGGATTTGCTATGAAAGGACATGAACATAAAGTATGTAAACTTGTGAAATCCTTGTATGGCCTCAAACAAGCACTGCGAGCTTGGTATGAAAAACTAACTGAGCATCTTCTGAAACTCAATTTCAAACATTATGATCTTTATGATACAACATTGTTTGTTAAGAAGGTTGGAAAAACAGTTGTATATCTTGTGGTATATGTAGTTGATCTTTTGATGATAGGGAACAATGAGAGCTACATTGCATACATAAAGAAGGAATTGAGGAAAGGTTTTGAAATGAATGATTTGGGCTATGTTCATTACTATCTTGGTATTGAAGTAACTTAACATCCAGATTCTGTATTCCTTTCTCAAGAGAAGTACATTGGAGATCTATTGAACAGGTTTGGCATGACTGAATGCAATCCTATGACTACTCCAATGGAACAAAACTTAAAGCTCACATCCATTGAAGGAAAAGAATTTGAGGATGCAACAAAGTATAGACAACTTGTAGGAAGTCTCAACTACCTGACTACTACCAGACCAGACATTTCGTTTATTGTTGGAATCCTCTCCAAGTCTATGCAAAAGCCTTGTGAGGGACATTGGTTTGCTGCAAAAGGAGTTCTAAAGTACTTGAAGGGAACTCAAGACTTTGGACTCAAGTATACACAGGTGGGCGACTTCAACTTGATTAGATACTCTGATTCAGACTGCGATGGAGACAAAGAAACTGGGGTATCTAATTCAGGTTATGCTATGAGTCTTGGATCAGGAGATGTCTCCTGGAGATCACGCAAATAATCAGTTCCAGCAAATTCCACAACAGAGGCAGAATATGTGACAACAGCTTAGGCAATAAAAGAAACTGTGTGGCTTAGGAAAATTCTGGAATATTTGCAGGTAAAACAAGTACAATCGACTCCACTCATGATTGACAATACCTCGGAAATAAAGTTTGCCAAGAACCCAAAGTTCTGTGATCGAACGAAGCACATCAATACAAAATATCATCTGATTCAACATCATGGTGAGGCCAAAACAATCCATCTTCACCATTGTTCCACTAATGAGCAGATTGCAAACATCTTCACCAAAGCGCTTGGAAGAGAAAAGCTTGAAAGATTCAGAACGATGCTTGGACTCACCAACATCCCTTCAGATTAAGGGGGGGAATGTTGACACCTAATCATAGGGACTGGGTGAACAACTGTAATTGATAGAGATAAAAACTATATGAAATTGTTGATTGAATGCAAACTATCTATGAGAAATTGCAATGTAAATAGAAACTAACTACCCTTACAACTCTTCAAGGGGGGCTCCTGTGAGTGTAAGTTCTTCACTGATCAAACGATTACTCAACCATGCATTGGAAAAGAGGAACAAAGTATTATATTAATTTGTAGAAGTTTCTTAAAATAGAGCTTGCAAATATTGAAATAAACAATGACTAATTGTGTTTTTGGTCTTGCCTCATGACTTTTATACAATTCTTCATCGAACTGATCTAAGAGTCCTATGTCGATAAGCAATTAAACTAATCTTCCATCTAAGAAGTAAACTTAAATTAAGATTCTATATCCTCATGATTTTCTATTGGAAGAGCAAATAATGAGGGATTCTTCTCGAACATGTCTTCATGATCGAACAAATCTTCTCCATGCTCGCTTGATCTCCTGTCGAACTTCGCTTGACTGCTGAAATGTCATAGCCAAAGTTTGAATTTTGATTTCAATTTTAGATCTTTCGATCTCTGTATCTTGCCAGATCATGACAGTAGGTGGACATCCATGTGCAAAATAATTTTCATCTACATGTACCTTTCATTCCTTCATTGGTGCATTGAAACTTGTCTAACCATGGAGATGGTTGTAGAATTTGATATTAGCTGCGGAATGAGCAAGATTTTGTAGTTGTAGATATGTTTTAATTATATTTCACAAAGAAACAATATATTATAAAACATGGATGATTAATACCTTTTATATGCTTGAGTAAGTCTGTGATGACCTTGATTAGGTTGAAACTGCAACAAGATGGTCACAAAAAGGTAAAGGAGAGGGAAAAAGGATAGTAAAAAAGAAAACATTTTCAAACTTCAACAATGTTGATGATCATCATCACCATCACTTAATTAAAGGAGTTCTATAAAACATATTAAGGAAAAAGCTTTAATACTTAAATATATATATATATATATATATATATATATAGATATATATATATATATATATATAGATATATATATATATAGAGAGAGAGAGAGAGAGATACATATCTATCTATCTATCTATATATATATATATATATATATATATAATTTTTTTACTATTATAATATTGAATCCTACTTTGTTTTGAAAAATAATGTTGATTTTGAAAACACAAACATTTTCTAATAAATCCCTAAGCAAGTGCAGTAATAACATGGTGCATAGTCTATTTCCTCGAAGGAAAATTGGAAATTATGTGTTCATGGGGACTTGGAGTAGCCTCTAATAACCAAGTAGAAGCCTATAGTTTTATCATTGTCTCCTTTAAACCTCCACAATAAATGTACATAAAATTACTTTTGTAGGTGATTCCCATATTTTAATTTTCATCTAAAGTTTGGTTCCAGTCTTGAAAGCAATATACTCAACATTCTTCTCCAAATAATATAAAGTTTATTGTCTCAATTCAAAGATTATTTAGTCTTTCGTGTCCTTAGGCATAAGAATGCTAAAGCTAATCAACAAGCAAATTGTGATGCAAGGTTAAAACAAGGGGGAATTTTTTCACAGCATGCACTCTAAGTATTTCCCCATCCCTTAATGACAAGTGCCATGACCATTCCATCCATTTGGTTTCATTTCTTATGGGCCAACAAGGCTATCTTGAAAAACGGGATATCACATTACATTGAAGAAAATTTGCAAAGGTAACAAGACCTATCAAGGGAGTCCTTAAATCATTATGAAATTAATGTTGCAAACAGAGGGCACAATCTGCCTATCGTTGGCCTATTCATTATCACTTGATCCTCTAGTATGAGTGATGAATGGGAGGTGTCGGCCAATATGAAAGGGCCTATGGTAAAGGTTTTTCTAAAATCATGGAGAAAAGTGGGGAGTGGAGTAGGATTCCTCTCCCTTGTGGGGAGGAGGATTTTCAACCAATGTTTCAGATATCTACAGAGGAAGCATTTAATTTTTGGCTTATAGGAGGTGACCTAAGTGGAACATGCATCATAGATCTACCATGGGAGAATCAATTCCTCTAGGTTCACAAATGTGAAAATATTATAGATATGATCAATAAGTGTTTGGCAATACATCATCCACAAAGTTTAAATGAAAATTTGAGTCGGTAGGTGACATATGTTAGACTTTGCTCTGCCCTTGCACCATCCATTTTTCCCATGGTGGCTTGTATTATGTGGTTTTCTAAAAGAGACATAATATATTTCAAGGATTTTAGTGGCGGAAACCCCATTTTATAGTCGCACTGGAGCATATATTTCCCAAGTAAAATTTATCAATCTGCTTATGTTTCAGTCCTTGTGCTCAAAGGGTCATTGTTGGATCTTCTCCCCAAGTAGTTTACAAGTCATTTTGGAATGCAGGAAGGAGGAGATAAGACTTCAAAATACATTCTACTTCTCATACTTTGTTACAATCAATTTGCCTACTCCCTGACTATTGTTGTAGAATAAATTATTGTTCAAAATACACAATTGAACAAGATAAACGATGAATTGAGGGCAATCAAAATTCAAATAGAAGAAATTAAAATGCAAATTGTTCAACATAAGGAACCAACTCATTCTACCAGCTTAACAGTTATGGAGAATAGAGGTCTCCCAAACCTCAATGAGCTTACCTATAAAGCAGAGAATCAAGATCCAATGGCCAAAAAACCCAACATTTAATCAAATTCTATAGAATGTAAATTTTGTTTATATATAAGCTCCTTCAAAGTTTTTCACTTATATTTTTAAATATTTTAATAAGTTTATGTAAATAAAATCTTCTCAAATACTAATTGAACTTATATTTACATAAACCACAATGCATGTAATGCCAAATTTTACACTTATATTATATTATTACGTGTCTCATGCAAATTTTTGATACAAATTTCACAATTATGACTAAAAACTAAGAAATAAAAAATGAATCCATAAACACTCGTTTTTAAACAAATGGATTAAGAAAGGGGTGAAACAACTCTATAATTAAGCTAGCACTCAAAACAAATAAAAAAGCCCTCATGTTTCTTAAATAAAAGTATAAATGGTAGTATTGAGTTGTACACATCATATAAAAAACTTTACTAAAAAGGTTAATATCCTCCCATGGTACATGGTCACTTTTGCGATGCGGGGCCTCCTTCCACCTCATGTACGGAACGATACGTCATATTTCTCATCATTGTTTCTATTAACGGTAACTTTTGCCGAGATATATTATGTCAATGTTTGTGTACCTTAAAAAGAGTTTTTAAATTGACTTTGTAGAAAGTAGAATTTTATTATCTCCACCTCGTTAGGATGCCTGACCCTTTAGATAAGGAATGTCATTCACATGTTTTATATAAAATATAAAGTTGGACCCTTACTAGATATGTAGGTCCCATCGTTAATTATCAACATCCAACCTTTCATTGAAGATTTGACTAAGGTTGGATATCTTTTCTCTGAGAGCCTATAAAATTTGATTTGTCCTTCTTCACTAGATCAACAATCATATCTCTATATTTTCTCTTTACTATTCGATTTGTCCTTCAGTGCATAACAATCATATCCTTTGATGGCTTCTTTTTAAATATATTTCTACTACAAAAACATATTTCATGTTTAAATTTATTAGTCCCTGCAACCAAGACTATTGTAATAGTTTTTAATACTTATATTATTTTTGTATGCAAATCAAATTAATTAACTTAAAGTTTTGATATTCTACAAGCATTTTTCTCGACCGTATGAAATTGCTTCAGCAAATTTTTTTAATGAATAAGAAAGGTAGAGTTATTATTTAGCCTCATATCCAGGTAAGACTTAGGATAAGCTCTATTTGAATATAGTGAATGATACTGGAGCCCACAAAATAATGTGTATTCGAAGTATAGGGGTAAGACCTAGGATAAGTTTTATTCGAATATAGTAAATGATAGTGGAGGCCACAAAATAATGTATTCGAAGTATAGGAGCGAGTAACAATAGGATAAGTTTTATTTGTAGGATAAGTTTTATCTGAATGCAAGTGTGGAGTCCATAAAATGATGTGTATTCGAGGTATAGAACCAAGTAACCATAAATGCATTCAAATAAGTGAGGTTAATATTCCTATAAAAGGATGGTTTATCTTTTAATATCCTCTTCTTAAAATGCCTCCATTTCTTTAGTGCTCGCTTTCTAAGTTCTACCACCTCATTCTAATTTGAAAGGGAGTCATAAGCTCCATGTTTAAACCATTCATTGAGTTTCTGCTCTTCAATACATAAATTATAAGTTTTCTTTTACTCTCTATGCAGTGGGCTCATTTTTTTATTTTTTTTAAATTGTTGTGGATATTTTATTTAAGATGAATCTCTCCAAATAAATTTTACAAAATCTTTTATTATTCAATAATTTATTTTGGATTCAAACTTAATATTATTAGTTTAATTTATGAAATTATAAAAAAAAAAACTAAAATTGAATTTAAAGAAGCTATGTAAATAATAAAATAAACACATATATCCTAGAAAAACTTAATAGGGGAAAAACTCAATTAAAACATGAAGTTTATGTTCTAGCTTTTTATTTTCAATTATGAAATGCAAATACAAAGAAATGGCCATTCAATATGGACTTTTCATATATATTGTGGCAAGTTTAGCTACTAGAGGGTCTTCCACTTCCTCTATTATGCACCATAATCCCACATCCAAATGTTATAGTCAATTATGTAACAATATGCAATTCAATATGAATGTAATGCATTTATTTCCCAATAGCCTAGTATTTAAAATGGGATGACAGTTATCAAAGCTTAGGTTTAGGCTTCTTGCATGACTCAACCCCCAATTATTGTTATGTTTCTAGACTCTCTAGAATATTCTTGAAAATCCACACATGACTAACTCCAAACATGTGAATAATGCAAGTTGGCTTTTCATCCCTTAGAATCATGGTGGTCAACATGATAGATCAACTTATGGGAGGCATAACTTCCACATATGAACTCAAATTAAGGTTATCTATGCGCCATTAGAAAGATCTCAATACAGTGTAGAACAATGTCAAGAGGTTGAAGCATTGTTTACAAAGTTTTGGCCCCAAAAATGATAATGTAAGCTCTTAAATAAGCTCTCGAAATTTCTAGACCCCAAATCACCAAAGCAAGACCTACTTCTAAAATGGACACTATAAGCCAACAAATCCATTTTTTCCATTGCCAAAGTACCAAAATAGATGTGAATTATATGATGATACATTCCAAACTAATTTTTCCTTCGGGCTAGTGAGTTAATCTATGCATATTCCCTTTGATATGTTTATTTCATGTGTTATCATATTTCATGAGTCTCCCTTAACATTATTTATTGGCTACATCCACGGTTTTAAATGGGAGTGGCATTACTCTTCTTTAATCTTATCATTGAAGTCTTACACAACTTGACATCCTCGCTTTTTCAACCATCCATAGAGCATGTTTCATCTTCTTTAATTCTTCCTACTTCAACACTCATTTTCCATGAGTGATGGATTCCAAAATATGCATTGTCATAACTAGGAATTGTTGTAATGTTCTAGTTATGTGTCCATGATGATTTAGCTTATAATAATTAGATGAACGGTATTGTATTAAATTTGATATACATGTTTTCATAATTTTAACTTGTCATGATAATTTGCAGTAATTTGATGCACTTATAATCGCCCCTCAAATTCTTGGTAGTGCATTGGTAAGGGACAAACACTAGGAATAAGCTACGACTATCCCAATACTTTCCAATGTGTGTCATGGGATGTATGTGTAAACACACATCCCATGATACACATTGTAAGGCATTGGGATAAGAATAACTTACATATGGTACTTATCTCTTTCCCAATAGGTGTTAGGATATTCCGACACGTAGGAAATAATTAAGTACAACTTGGTCTAGTGTATAGTTAGGTAAAGTGTGTTTCTTTAGTATGTACTTTTTGTAACTTACAATCTGAGGGTCACGATATGTTCTAGACAGCAAGTGATCTGAGGGTTCATTCTCTCCTCGGTATTATCGACACTTGATTTGTGGCTTAACACCCGATTGGTCCATGATCTCTATTTAAAGAGCATGGAGGGTCATTTGTTAGGTGACCATTCATGAGAGAAGCTTATGTAAATTTTCTTTCTTTTACATTAATAAATTGTCTGAAGTGGCCGCGTTGGCTCAGACCGTGGATTGTTTCCCTCTTTGAGGGTTTTAACCACGTCAAGAATATTGGTGTACTAATCTGTGATTTGTTTGTGAGCGATGTCCTTTGGTGTTCTATCTAAGGAACTGGCCCTGTAAGTTCCTACAATAGGTTTGCTTGTCATGATGGAGAATCTACTAGAAAATTATATCATAAAAATCTTAATAATGTTATTGATTTTCCTATTATACAATCCTCATTTTTATCAAATAACATCTTGAGTGCTACATTGTGTAATTAGATATCAAGTTCTCTAACTCCTAAACTTTCCCATTGTTTTGTCTCTCTAAAGTCATTCGATCATTTCATGTTCCATCATTTCCCAAAAAATAATATACATCCCCTTCTCTGAATCTCTAACCTACATTTATTTGATGTCTTCTTCACCCAAGTTTTGATTAGGTTAGTGGTGACCATCCTCTCTAACATCATCCCATTAAGAGAAAAAGGTTTTTCCTAACTCCATTGGTAAGTGTTTATCAAAGTACTCTAATTATCTTTAATTTTAAATGATTATACATCTTTTATATGAAATAGAAAACAAGTTATGTTACATTATTTTATAATATGTATATTTGTCTCTTGTCTCCTTTAAGATGTAATTTATAATGATCATGATAACCATTTATGGAAATCAATTTAAAAGGTTAAAGGTTTTTTTTTTAATCACTTTTTTCAAAGAATTTTTTTGGAAAAAAATTCGAGTACTTCCTCATAATGTGTGAATGAGTCTAGCACTCAAGGTATTAAGGGAGTTAAATCCATCATCTTCCCAACTTCCCAACTTTGAGGGAGAAGTAAGAAGTTTCACATTTAACTTATGATCACTTGAACTACTCCTTAAAACTATCTTTTCATAATCTTAAACAATGGTAAAACTTATAGAATCTAGTATTGAGGGGATCAAGAGAGTCAAATCCATGACCTTCCCAACTTGGAGGGAGAAATAAAAAGTTTCACATTTAACTTATAATCACTTGAACTAATCCTTAAAACTAGTTTTACATAATCATACTAACAAACTCATAACAATATTTTTTAATATGCTTTAGTTAAGTCTTTGATGATGGGTAGCAACACCACTTAAAAAATAAAACATCAATAAACTTGCTAACCGTATATATCCAAAAACTTATATCAACATAACTATAAATTATGAAACTATACACTTACCAAATTAATAACAATCTTTTTATTAAAAATAATAAAAATATTAAATATATAATTCCTTTCAAATTTTGGATACACCGTTCTATCAACGAGAAAGTAACGTTTGACCGGCTTTGGTAGAAATCAATCGTAACTGAAGTGCCTGTAATAATGACTATTTTTTGTACAAATCATTTGGTAATTAAAGTGTTTTTTTGCATGCAATTATGTAAATCTGATTTTTCCTTTATTGAAATCATTTTGTAGTTATATTGTTTTTATGAATTTATTTATAATTTTTTTTATTAAGAAAATTGTTAAAAAATATTATTTAGATTTTTTTTAAGTTGGGCATGATTATATGATTATATTTTTATTATGTACAATATATGATTACAGGTAGGAAATTGAACCAATGACTCCACATCAAGAAGTGCTTTAACATAGTATCTAATCATGTCTATTCAAGACTAGATAAACATTAATTTTATTTTAAATGGATTTTAAAATATAAATTTGTTAATTATTCTTTAAACAATGAAAATTTTAATAATAAGTGAAAATATATATATTTAAATACTAAAAATTATTAATCATAATTGATATAAAGATTTTTTTTTAGTTTAGTTAAATTTAAGACTTTTGTAGTAAATTGAATTTTTATATTATAGGGATTAAAATTTTTAAAACATATTAACTAGTTTTGATTAATTTTAACTTTGGATCTACCAAGCCCTAAAGCATAAAATATGTTTTCACTTTAAAAGAAACATGTTTGCATCTCAATAGATTGGTCCCTCTTGGTGCTTGGTATATCCATAGTTAAGATGGATCTAAGTTAGTTTTATTATTAATTATAATTATTAATTTTATAATTTTATATTTTATATTTATTTTTAGCTTTATGTAATTTTGATTAAGTCACTTTAAAAGAAACATGTTTGCATCTCGATAGATTGATCCCTCTTGGTGCTTGGTATTTCCAGAGTTAATCCCCTTTGGTGCTTGGTATATCCAGAGTTAAGATGGATCTAAGTTAGTTTTACTATTAATTATATTTTATTTTTAGTTTTATGTAATTTGATTCAGTCAAATGTTTTATAAATAATTATCATTATTAAATATTTACATGATATTACAACATCTCTACCATACTGAGTTAGAGAGTCTCTCCATGCAATTATTTTTTAATTGATACAACATGTAAATGTTTACAAACATTTAAATACAACATGTCCCCATACCTTTTTGCTTTAATATTTAATTTAAAAAATGTTATAAAATAAAAATTAAATTAAATATTTATAAAATATTTTGGTTTTGAAATGAGTTATGGTTTTTGGGCATGTAGTATTGATAAGTCATGGTATTGGCCCATGGTATTGCAACAAAGCCTATTTACAAGTGAATACTATGTATAAAAATTTTATGTGCTTATTAGTTAAATTTTTGTTTGTTTGTTAAGTTGTTTGACAATCACCTTCCATGAGGTTTGATCATATGTTATCTTGCTGACAAGGTCCATCCTCAACTAGGTGTACTAGTGAGACTTGACTCTTATTAGTTAAATTTAAATATGGTTACCAAATCATTATTTTGATTTTTATGGTAAAATAGATTTTAATTTATAACTACTATTTATATGTTATATAATTTAATGTGATATGTATATTTTGTTTTTTATCTAAAAAATTGTTCATAATTTTAATAATAAAAATAAAATTACAATACAACAAATTAAATTTTATTATTTTTATTACTTTTAACTTTTTATTGTTAATTGAGTCAACATTTAAATGTTTGCACTTATTTAGACACACTACAATCTCGCCCCTATACTTAGATACATATTATTTTTACCTTTTTATTATTGTTTAATTGAGCCCACATATAAATGTTTACAAACATTTACACCACTGCAACATCTTCCCCATACCTTTTTGCTATTAGATTTAATTTTTAAAATGGTTATAAAATTAAATTAAAATAAAATATTTTGATTTGAGTTCTATTATGGTTTTTGGGCATGTGGTATTGATAACCCATTGTATTAGCACATGTTATTGTAACAAAACCTATTTGAAAGTTAATAATATGCATGGTAAAGTGGGGTGAATATTCATGGTTAAGAATCTTGTTATATTGTAAGTTTATTGTAAATATTAAATTTTTATATGTTTATTAATTAAATTTAAATATAGTTATGGAATCATTATTTTAATTTATATAGTAAAATTGATTTTAATTATAACTCTATTTATATGTTATATATTTTAATGTCATATGTATATTATGGTTTTATTTTATCTAAAAATTTGTTCATAATTTTATTAATAAAAATAAAATTATAATTAAAAAAAATTGAATTTAAAAAATGTTTACATATAATATCTAACATATAACGTCTAATACTTACACATCTCCTCTATATTGGGTTGTAAAGTGTTATTGATACAACAATAAAGTATCTATGAACACAATAAAAATAAAATAAAAGGTAATTAATTTAAAAAATAAAAATAAAAATAGTTTTTAAAATGGCAAAGAAAATGAAATATACATTATTAACATAATTTTAATTATGTAAAATTATTGTATATATCAACTTGATTTTATTTGTGTCATGTTTTAAGTAATTAAAGAATGTATTTTTCATCTATTATTTGTGTCATGTTTTGAGTAATTAAAGAATGTATTTTTCATCTTTTCTTACAAACAAAAATATCAATCAACTATTATGTAAATTTTATGAATTTAGAATAAATTGTAAATTGAGAATTATTAGAAGTATTCTAAATACTTTTAATAGTGACATCATTTTTCACTTCTTTTTCCACGTGATGATGGTGCACTTGAAACGTTAGGCATTTCCACTCATAAACACAGTTTATCTTTAGAAATAAACAAACAAATAATACATCCATCATAATATCTATCATGAAAATCAAAATAAAATGGGGTAAAATGGGGTAATCCGACCAGGACATCCTCCTCATCTCTTAATTTGAAGTGCCATTATATGCCTTCCAAAACCCTATTTCATGCTTTATCAAAATTCCCTCCAAGTTTCCGAGTTGGGTTCCAAGATTAAGTGGATAAGAAGTCAGCTACCTGAGCTAAAGTGCATTTGCCCTGAATTTGTAGAGATCCAATCAAAATATAGTGAATACTAAAATCAAGTCTTAAAATGTTTTAGACTTTAAATATTCCAAACCTACCTTGAATATAGGATGCAAATTGAAATGGTAGAGCCTATATTTCTTGAAATATATTCACATTATGATCTAACCAACTACAATACAATAACTACAAAATGAAGAGCTTTGAATGATATTAGGTCTTTATTCTAAAACCAATTTCTTAAAGCCTCCTCCATAATAAAACCCTACCAACCACCCCCATAGCTAGTAAATAACTCTATCTCTTCCTACATTAAAATAACATAAAGACAAAAATTTAGTAAATGGTTAATTGATTCTCCATCTTTCTTATAAATGGTTCACCTTTCTAAGTCATTTTGGTTGTTCTTTTCAAGAACATCATTTAGGCTTTGTTCATAAGCACAAGCCACATATAAACTTTGGCTTTTAAAGGGACCTTTACCTTCCATAAACATCATTAAACAAAGATTTGTAACATAATCAATGAGAGTATTCCCCCAAATCTAAGAGTGTATTCCCCCATCCCAGGATTCCTTCACCAAACAAGGACATCCTCCTCATCTCTTATTTGAAGTGGTACTTTTTAATTTGATCTATATATGCTTTCGAAATCCATATTTCATTCTCTATCAAATCCTATGTAGTTTTCCAACCTTGGTTCCAAGATTAAGTGGATAATACTTCAACTACTTGGACCAAAGTGTTTGAGCCATAAATTTGTAGGGATTCAATCAAAGCATTATTATTTACAAAGATATCACCCCCTCCAACCTAAGGATCAACTGAAATTCTAATTTTATCTCCTTTTCTAATATTCCAAACAAGTCGATTTCCAACCAAAGGAAAATCTAATACGAAAGTATATTAGACTATAGGCCCATTATTCAAAGGATTTTAACTCCTTTCTTATTATCCCTCCAAGGTAAGAGGTTCACTATACCTTTTAACTATTACCCACCTTTGTAATTGTTCTTTCGATATAATCCCCTAAAACATTTTGTTGGCTAAGGCCTTTCTGAAAAGATGACTTTTTTTTAAGCTTAAAGCACCTTCATCCTTGGGCTTTCCAAAAACTACATTTTACCAAAGGGATACCTTCTTTCTCTCTTTTACTAGTCCAATAGAACTTATATCACCTCTTCCTTATTACTTCCAACAGACCTTCAAGGATCAAAGTAATAATATCCTAGTAAATTGCAATGGTTTCCACCATTAATTTTACCAAACTTAATATGTCTCCTAAGGACAACCAAAAATTACATAACTACTACCATATGTAAGAAATAAGAATGATCTAGGGCCTTGTGGGATTTCTTCCATTGAAACCCTAGCTATGTGCTCTAACATTCATGTCTTGAGGCATTCCATATTTCTTCGTCATCTTCTACAATGAACCACTCTAACCCATTAGAAAGTCTAAGTTAACTTAGCTTTTATATCAATTGTAGGATTAACGTGTCAGAGAAAATAACGAAGAAGCAACAATAATAAAACACACAACAACAAAACACCATGATTATCCTAGAAACCCTTAGCCAAGAAAACCAACTCATAATAGATCTATTACTCTTGGCCAAAAAGTAACTTAAAATGGAGTCATCAATACATCCAATAAGCTATATTACATCAAATACCATGATTACATCAAATAAGCTACATTACATCAAGAGGCATAATCTATTTCAAGGATTTCAGTGGCTTTAACCCCATTAAATAGTTACACTAGAGGGTGTCTTTCCCAAGTCACAACCCTTAATTTGCTTGTGTTTCATTCCATGTGCTCAAAGGATCATTGTTGGATCTTCTCCCCAAGCAATACACATGTCATTTTAGAATGAAGGAAATAGGAGATGAGACTTTAGAAGACATTTTGTTTCTCAAGCTCCTCCATGACTACTTTTATAGAACAAATTATTGATAAAAAATAGAATTGAACAAGATATAAGATGAAATGAGGGCAATCAGAGTTCAAATGGAAGAAATTTAATTGCAGAGAAATTAAATGAGTCGAGAACCAACTCATTTTGTGAGCTTAGTAATTAGGAAGAATAAAGGTCTCTTGGACCTCAATGAGCCTAGTTATCATCTAGAAGATCAAGATTCAATGGCCAAAAACCACACTATTTAATCAATTTTCATGAACCATAAATTTTATTTGTATATGGTTTCTTTATGGAAGCTTTTCACTTACAAATATTTTAGTCAATTATTTTAATCGATTACTATAATATAATATGTAGATAAAAACACTATGAGATAACTAACTAAATAAATATTTATAAAACCACAAAATTTGATAGGTTAAATTTTACACATACTATACTATTGGATGTCTATGAATTTTTTTTATACTAATTTCACAATTATAATTAATTAAAAAAAAACCAAACGAACTTTTTTCAACAAATGAATTAAAAAATGAGTGAAATAACTCTCTAAGTAATCCAACACGCAAGACAAATAAAAATGTCCTCGTGTTTCTTCAATAAAAAGTATACACGAATTGCATATAACTATAGGTTGTCTAGATTGATAGTTTTGAGTTGTACGGTACATAGTTACTTTCGAGATGTGGGGCCTCCTCATGTACGGCACGATATGTCACATTTCTCATCATTGTCCCTATTAACACACACTTTTGCCGAGATATATTGTCACTCTCTATGAACCTTAAAAGATATTTTTAATGGACTTTGTAGAAAGTAGAATTTTATTATCTCCACCTATTTGGGATCCCTCTCCCTTTAGAGAAAATACCTTTCACATGTTTTACATTAAATATAAAGTTGGACATTTACTGGATAGGATGGATATACCTTTCAGCGTTAATTATCATCATCCAATTTCTCACTGAAGATATCTTTCCCATCCAACTATTTGATTTGCCTATTTTCTCTTTCTATTTGATTTTCCCTTCACTACATGACAATCATATCCTTTGAATACTCCTTTTAAATATATTGTTACCTCGAAAACATATTTCATGTTTTTATTATTCTTTAGATTGCTAGCTCATAAAAATATTTCTGGTTTCATGTTATTCGCTGAGGTTATAATTATTATTTTTTTAAATAATTCAGTCTTAAACTTATTAGTCCCTACACTATTGTAATAGTTTTGTATATTTTTATTATTTTTTAAACAAATTAAATTAATTAACTTAAAGTTTTGATTTCATATTATACAACACATTTTTCTCACAATATGAAATTGTTCCAATAAACAAATAAGAAATGTAGAGCTCTTATTTATCTTCATATCGAGGTAAGACTTATGATAATTATGTTACTAGGTGTTATATTATGAGGTGTTTTTCATGACATTGTTGTAGATTTGATGTCCTCAACAGGTGTGATGTCTCCTTTCTTTATAGCACGTGGACTTGCCACATGGACCTGTAGCATGCACCCAATTAGATGGTGGCATATAGTTTCTGTATGGGAACTTGTGGGGTGCTTTCGTGGACAGTCTAGATGACTTTTTGATCCAACAATGCCAGAACTTAGGGTTTATGGTTATGGAAAGGACCCCTATTATCATTTCACTCTCATTTCTCCTTTGTCTTTGTTTTGTCCACCATTTCGCTCTACTACAAGGGAACCCTTGTAACTTCCCCTTATGTTCTCCTTATTTGATTGTCATGAATCCCAGTGATACATTTCTTCACCATTCATTTCTCTGTATTTCTCATGGAGTTCGAAGAGTCTTGCAGAGGTTTCATTGGTAAATTCTCTCCATGTGCTTTTTTCTTATTTGATATCTATATGTTTTAACATAATGTTTGTATTGAATTCTACTAACGTTTCCTATTGTGTGCAAGCCTATTCAAGGTTTTCTTATGGGTTTCAAACCCTGTTCTAGCTCATCTTTTATAGCTCTGGTGCGGAAATCATTAGGTATTATCCTCTTTTTCGTTTCCAAGAAGGAAGTTCCTTCTTCCCATAGTTCCTAGGTTACATCTCTTACTCGCTTTTCCTCCACCATTACCTTCAAAGGCCATAATTTGTTTTCTATGGATTAGGTGTGAGAGTAACTCTTTCCATCGCTTACTATATGAATTAGATTTTCTTAGACATGCCTTAGTTTAGATTGAAGTTGTTAGCTTATAAACCAAACATATATTGTATATGTGGCATGTAGGTTCATACTCCTTTGTTTCTGCCCGAAATTTTTGGGTTTACTTATTCCATTGTGTCTATTTTACTAAGAGAGTTTCTAACCATAGAAATTGCTTGTCCTAGGCTTGATAGTGGCACGACCCTTCTTCACTATGATGCAATAGGTGAGAAAGTTCTTCCTCATTTGGATTATATATTATTCAGGTCTTAAATATTCTTGGTTAACCCTACATAGTCTAATTCAAATTTATCCATGGGGTTGTTGCGGGTTTGTTCATTGAACCCTCACCCTATGCCCTCACTTTTCAAGTGCAATTCCATGTACTTAGGTTATTTTCCCATCTAGGCACAACATAATGTTGAAACAATGCAACAAGAAAAACCTAATTTAATTTTGTCCTTGAATTAAATTCTAATTCTAAGTCTCATAACAACTTGTAATAGTTAACTAAGTTAATTTGAATTAGTTGGATCAGTTAATTCATGTAGGGAATCTATCTAGAGTCATGTAGAGTGGTTCCTAAATTTTAGGGGCCCAAGTTGAGTTATCTTGAGTTGTAATTATTTAATTCAGTTAAACTAGTTCCAACTAATGGAGGAATTAGTGGGAGATCCAGTAGTGGGGTGTAACCAACACTACTCAACTAGTAACTGAAGATTCACTCATAGTTAACTCATGCATGTCAAATTAGAGAAATACCTAGTTGAGATTAAAGTTCAGGGATAGTGTACTATCAATTGTAAAATCATCTAAATTAAACCAATGGTGCATGCAATTAGAGGAAGGCCTATTGAATGATTGTAAAATTATGGGTGCGGAATTTCCAAATTAAACATGGGCTAATTCCCTAGGAAACTGCGCAAGGAAATAGGAACTTGGCAGGCAACAGATTTGGCTAAGTATTGGCTGGAGCTTGTTTGTGAATCAGGGAGAGAGATTGAGATTATGCATAGGTTGGTCAGGGTTGAGAAAAGCAATGTAATCTTCTCATATTTTCTAATTAATGTAATATACAGATAGTAGGGGTTTTTAGCTGTGGCTTTCTCCATAAAATTATTGTGTTATGTGTGATTGAATTCTTTCTCTTTTATGATTCGTGATTTCATCGATCGTTTATTTTTTCTTCTGATGAATAGAATAGATTCAAGTCAATTGTTTTAACATATTACAATTTGCAGTTTGAATCTACAAGGAATTTGTACATGGTATTAGAGCTAAAATCATTATAGAAGAGCAAAATATGAGATTGTGTTTTGCAGGAGAAATCAAATTTGCAGTATCATAATTCAGAGCCAAAAGGATGTCGTTCTATGGATTGAGACTTGAATATTCCTTTAAGGGTAGTTCGAACAATAGTGCTTGGAAGGACATGATGGAGGAATTGTTGGAAGAATCAGGCTTAAGGAATTCATAGACAATGACAATCCTAAGCCAATCGATGCTCAGAATCTGGCAAAGTGGATAAAGTGTGTGGCAAAGGCGAGAAGGATTATCCTAGAATGAGTTCAAGATCATATTGTCTCGAACCTCAACGGTAAGGAAAATCCATTTGCAATGTGGAAGGCCTTGACAGACCTATTTCAAAGCAACAGTGACCACAGGAACCTGAAACTGAAGGAAAAGCTCAAAAAGATCAATACGGAGAAGGGTGACACAATAGCGAAGTACTTGACCAAGTTCACCCAATGTCGAGATGAGCTTGGAAGTGTCGGTGTTATGGTTGCTGAAGAAGATCTGATGAGCCTAGCACTTCTAGGACTTTCCAAGAGATGACACAACTATAAGGGCTTAGTTAATGGGAGGGATAATCTAACAGAGTGGGAGTGATTATGGTCTAACTTAGTACAAGAAGAGATTCGGCAGAACACCAGAGATGGATCCTCATCCAATCATGATGACGAGGAGAATTGTCTTAGCTAGAAAAGCGAAGAAATGGAAGGGGAAGTCATCTGATTCCAAATAAGATTCCATTCAAGGCAGAAAGAAGAAGGACATATCAAAGATTAAATGTTTTCACTGTCACAAACTCAGGCACTATGCCACAAAGTGTTTGCACAAGAAGATCAGTAAGAATCCCTTGAGAGGAGTGCCAGGTGAAGCTCTTGCTTCACAATTCAAACTGTATTGCAACCTCATCGCTTGCATGGTGACATCAGTTGATCCAAGTGTCTCTAGAGACGCTCAGAATCTAGAAATAGCTCAAAAATAAAAATCCTCAAATTGAAGTGAAACTAGGGCTAAATCATATTTCTTGTCATCCTGATTCCAACGATGTGAACGACACTCAAATCCGAGTTTGTATGCCAAAGTTATAGCTAGTCAAAGTTCGGGTCAAACTTGGCCAAGTGGCAGTGCTAAAGAGGCAAAATTTTGGCAAAGTACTGACGCATGGAATCCAGCCACCAAAATGGGAAAATTTGTTGCCTACTTAATTCGCTAGTGACCCTTAAAAAAATAGTCAAAATTTTTGGCTACTTATTTATAAAAACAAAAAAACAAAAAAAAAATATTAAACTGGGGGACGGGTTTCCACCCCCGGCTGTATTTATTTAAATTAAAAAAAAATGTAACGAATGGGCCAGGGCCCACAGATCTGACCTGGGACACCGCCCACTTTACAACCACATATTATTAATACAATGACACACCATATATTACGGGGTCGGCGGGTGTCAAACCCACGTCGATCGTTGGGTCAACCCATCGACAGCGGCCCCACACAACACGAATACAACAAACCAGCCATTATAACCACTCCATAACATTAAACAATTACAATTAGCATCATAGTTAATACGCTAACACACATTTCATTAACTGCCACTCTATACAAAATGCTACCACTCCATATAAAATGTTATCGCTCCAACCGTGTGTTAACCGCCGATGGTTGTAACAACCATTAAAACATATTGCAAGTATGGGGTGGGTAGGTTATGAACCCAGCCTGCCCCCACATGACCCACCAGTGGTTGCCAACAAGTCGTTGGATTGTGATTTGAAAACTTTGCCCTCCAAATATTACATAAATCCAATTTCGGCATTCGATCGGGCAGCAAAGGAGGAGGGAGCGCCAAACCAAGGCCATACAGAACCATGAGCGCGTCCACAGAGGCAGAAACCTGACATGGATGCTCAGGCCGAACTATGCAGACACATTTTTCGAGACAAAATCTTTGTAGGGAATATTCTCTGATGTAATGAGGAATCTAAAAGATTCTCGAGAGGGTGACTTTTCACTTGATGGAAACATGTCAAGTTTATACTCTAAATAATCAGAATTTTACAGGGATCACGATGGTGTGGTCTGTTTCTCCATATGAGTAGCATAAATTCAAGAAGCCATCAACAAGGAATCTTTGTAGAATCTTGTGGAATCTAAAAGACTCCCTTCGAGGCTGATTTTTTACCGAGGTAGAATGATGCCAACTTTATAGTCATTTTTCATAGAATTTTATAGGGAGCACAGTGGTTTGCTCAAAATCTTCATCCAAGTAGCATATTTTTTGACCATATTCAGGAAGGAATCTTTGGGGCAATCTTCGAGATTCATGAGGGCCCAGAATTTGACAGTGTCAGAAAGGGGAAAAGTTTATATTCATTTGACACGATTTCGCGGCATGAATTCAACAGTATAGTCCATTTCGTCAGCTAAGCTTTACATTTTTTTACCATGCCCAAAAGTGGAGGTATATGATGCAATTATGTCATGTTTTTCTTCTGATTTGATGAGATGGCATTTTGTTGTCGAGATCCTTGTTACTATTATGTTGAAAGGATGCTTGTATGCCACGTCATGTGAGAATTTATTAGCTTGTCATGCTGAAGGAGGGCCCATTTGAGTGAGAGTTCCTATAGGGAGAACGTCTTGTGGAGATACATGCCACTCTGGTTGAGGGAATTTATCCCTTTAATGACAAAGAATGTACTATGTACTCATCATCATATTGCATCATTTAATGAAGCGACCTCCCCACTCTTGACACCAGGGCTCGGAGACGTAACCCACACTGGGTGAACTCCGTTATCAATGTGTGTTTATGTGTGTTTTGATTTGATGGTTGTCATTATGTTTCATATTATTTATAGTATGCACATGTGGTTTTTCATACTATTTCATATGCAATTCTGTTAACATCACAAAAGTAAAAGATCTCGGTTAATTCTGGTAGCTGAAGAGATCTAGATCAAGTTTGGCATAACAGTGGTCTTCTCGCTTATGTGAATTGTTAGTGTGAATGATTGAGCGTGAAACAAGAAGGGAAATGGAGAACAACATATATCTCTATGAGTACCTCCTCAAGATGGCATGCACAGTGGACATAATGTATGCAAATTATGAGGAAAAGATGGCAAGAGAGGAATGGGAGAAAGAAAGAGCATGGAATGATGGTCCATATCCATCTTCGAGTGATTATTCATTTTCTTCATTGTCTTTTCATCATGCAAATGAGGAGATCAATCAGATCCTTCAAGAAGAGAATGTTGAGTTAAGGAGACTTCTACGAGAATAAAAAGAGGAGAAGTAGATATTGTAGCTTCAATTATGAGACATGGAAGAGGCCTTGGAAGAATTGAATCGCAATGAAGGCTTAGCAAAGCCATCATCATCTATTTCAGAATTGACAGCTGAGGTAAACAATTTTGATCACTCTTTGGTTTCATTTTCACATGACACAATTCTTGTTGGAAACATGGAGGTACCCATTTCAGGAACTGACATGAGACTCCTTACAAAGATGGGGTATAAAGGAGGAGGACTCGCTGTTAGTGGCCAAGGAATGACTTAGCCATTGGAGGTTGTACAAAGACCTTGGTTTGCAAGTTTGGGGTACACTGAAGGAGAGTCATCAAAGGTATCAGTAACTTCCAAGGCATTGTTGAAGCCATCGGAGAAATATGATGATTGGGACACATCACAATCCTCCCATGATAGTGCACCTTGCAGAGGAAGAGCTGAGGCAAGCTCTCATCTTCTGGATTGCACTAGAGATAGTCAAGAGAGGTATAAATAGTCTCAGTATTCTAAATTTAATTTTTATTAAAAGTATATTGTTAATAATGAGAAAAAATCATGGCATAGAAAAATATGTAGTTTTTGTGGTTTACATAACCATGTAGTTGTTGAGTGCTGGAAGAGAATGGAAACAAGAAAGAGGATGAGGCATAAAAGGTCTTCTCCACATCAGGGAAGGAAGAAGGTAAAGCAGACATGGAGGAAGAAGAATTTTTGCAGTCATTGCAACAATGATGGACATCAAAGAGCCACATGTTGGAGGCTCCATCCAGAGAAACATCTCAAGGACAAAGCATCGGTGTAGGAACCAATTGAAAAAGTTGTTCAATAAGCGAATCAACTCCAGGATGATGACCCATTCACTTTTATGAGTGAGATATGGTTTTACTAGATATGATAGTTTGTCATGGCCAGATTTTGTAAATCATGTGTTGTGATATAAATGTAAAAGTGATGATGTGTTTTTCATCCCTTATTAAAGCAACGATGATGTATTTGCCTTTTATTGATAGTTGGGGTATTTGTTTCTATTCTAGTGTAAACTTGGCAAAAGAGTGTGTCTTATAAACTCTTGGCAAGTATGGGGATGCTTGGTTCATGTTTTGTCATGTAATTGAGCATGTAATTTGCAAATATGTACTACAAATTTGCAGAGGATGCAGGTGTTGGCTCACCACTTATGGCTCCGAAGAACAAGGGTGAAGGAGAAGGAAGTGTAGCATGTTAGGACACTTATGGTGCAAACAATGTAACATAGTAGTTGTAGATTATGTTCATGATTTTGGAGGGCCAGAAGCTCCTCAATGGAGAGGAATGATCTAGGTGGCTCACAAAATGGTCAGAATATAGAAATAGCTCAAAAATCAAAGTCCTCAGATTGAAGCGAAACGAAGACCATATGGTAGTGCTCGTCATCTTGATTCCAAGAGCATGAACGACACTCAAATCCGAGTTTGTATGATGATGTTATAGTTGGTCAAAGGTCAGGTCAAACTTGGCCAAGTGGGAGCCTTAACAAGGCAACAATTTAGCAAAGTCCGGCACGAAATTTGGCCACTTGAACGGGAAATTTTTTTTCCTACTTAATTTTGCTAGTGATCCTTAAAAAACTAGTTGAAAATTTTGGCTACTTGTTAATTGGGGGGCAGGCTTCCACCCCCAACACCCACGGTCGTATTTAAATAAATAAATGTAATAGATGGGATGGGCCCCACGACTTTGACTTGGGACCCTGCCCACCTTACAACTACATATTATTAATACAATGACGCACCATTTATTATGGGGCTGGCGGGTGTCGAACCCGTGCCGGCTAGTGGGTGTCGAACCCGCACTGGCCAGTGGGCCGGCCTATTGGCGGTGACCTTGCATAACACGAATACAATAGATCAACCATTATAACCACTCCATAATATTAAATTGTTACGGTTAGCACCATAGTTAATACACCAACACACATTTCATTAACAACTGCTCTATATAAAATGTTATTGCTCCAAGCATGTGCTTACTACCGATGGCTGTAACAATGATTAAAAACATATGCCAAGTATGGGGTGGGAAAATTTTGAAACCAACCCACCCCCACATGACCTGTCGGTGGTTGCCAACAAGTTGTTGGCTTGTGATTTGAAAACTTTTCCCTCAAAATATTACATAAACCCAATTTCCCCATTTGATCAAGCAACGTGTTGAAAATAGCAACAAGAAATGATAAAAATAGAATCTAGAAATTCCAATTTTAATTTGTCCTTGAATTAAAATTGTGAATTAAAATTTGAATTTAGTCTCACTAGCTGCTTCGAAATAATTAATTAATTCATTATGGATTAATTAGTTGGAGAAATTCAAGTTCGAAGTCTTTCTGAAGTCATGCAAGAGTTATCCCTTAATTAAGGAGATAAGATTGAGTTATATCTAAGTTGTAATTAGTTAACTCAGTTTACTTAGTTAAGTCTAGTTAAATTAGTTCCAAACTGTTTGAGGAACTAATTGTGAGTTATCAGTCAGTTGATGCGTGCATGCACTCAACCAGTGTACTCCAGATAACTGAATATTCCCTCATCAGAAACTCATGCATGTCTATTATGAGAAAGACCCAATTGAGATAGATGTCAAGGACAATGTACTATCAGTTGCATGTGTTTTCCTATAAAGGAAACTCATGCATGTAGTTAAGGTAAGGTTCCTTGAGGATTGCGCAGTTCTGACCTAGGAGAAACTGCGCAAGGAAATAAGAGCTTGGAGGGTAGAGGAGAAGGCTTGTGAGAAGGTTTGATTGCTTGTGAGCATCTAGGAGAATTGTACTGAGAGATGGCTAGCTGTGAGAGCTAAGGCTTTGTATAATTATGATGTATTTCCACCTTGTATGATAATACAAATAGTGGGGTTTTTAGCTAAGGCTTTCCCTTGAGTACTTTCTGTGTTTCATGTGCATTGATTCTTCTTCTTTTGGTTATATTGTTCAGTTTTGATTCAGCTTGATCTTTAAGCTTATGCAAAGCAAATTGATAGTAGAAGTAGGTTATAGTATTTTTCTTTGGTTATATTGCATTATCGGGTTAATCTACAGTCAGATTTTCTACATGGTCTTAGAGTGAGATTTGTAGAGAATTTACAGAATTTCTACATGGTATCAGAGCTAGCTGATCTATAGAGAAATTTCTACATGGTATCAGAGCTAGTTGATCTATAGAGAAATTTCTACATGGTATCAGAGCTAGCTGATTTGTAGAAATTTCGACATGGTATCAGAGCCTAGTTTATCGGAGTTGTGAATAGTATACGGAGAAGAGAATTCGAAGTTTGAAGTTCGGGGTTGCAGGTGAAAATCAAATTCATATCATACTTCAATTGAGATGGGACATTATGCGACTAATTTCCCATCAAAGAAGTCCAAGAAGGGATCCTCGGAAGGATAAGAAGGTGAGGCATTAGCCTCTCAGTTTGAAATGGACTTTACCCTTATTGCATGCATGGTGTCATCAATGATGGGTTGTGTTTGGTATCTTGACAGTGGAGCCCCATTCCACATGACTGGTGATAAAAGTTTATTCAGTACCTTGGAAGAGAAAGACCTCAAGATGAGCATAGAGATGGGTGACGACAAAAGGTATATTGCTTCAGGAGTGGGCACGGTTTCTTTACATAGGGAGCATGGAGCTTATATCACCTTGACAGATGTGAAGTATGTGCCTGGACTGAATAAGAACTTGGTATCAGTCACGATGTTGGAGAACAAAGGCTATGATGTTGTCTTTAGTAAGGGAAAGGATTTCCTTAGACACATCACCATGAGACAGGTGAAACAGATTGGTTCATGAGTTAAGAACTTGTATGCTCTTAAGGTTCAAGATGCATGCAAAGCCTTGGGGAGCAAGGAAAATGTTAGAGACTTGGTGGTTGAGAGGAAGAGTAAATTACCTCTCAACATGTAGTCCCAAAAGAAGTCTCAGAAAATTGTGGAGGAGCCACAATTGGAAAATTGGGTAGAGGGATCACATGAAGCCATACCTCCTTGTGTGAGGTGAGGCAATGTGAAGTGATAGTCTCAAGAAGGCTGAAATTGGGCAGGGTCCATTGAGAGGTTTTATATCATGGATCATACCTTGCTACGGGAGCCAAAGTACATATTAGCGGGAGGAATCAGTGGGATTGATGCAGTCAGAGATCAAAGTGATAGAGGCTAGAGCAGTCAAATACTGAAGAGCACAAAGAAGGATCGACAACAGTGCAGAAAGGCAGAGTCAGTAAAAGCGAAAAGTTTTCAGTTGATAGAGGCAATATCAATCAGAGACTTCGATGATAGATGCATCATATTGACTCAGGTTGGATGTTTTTTTGTTTCTGGAGTTGCTGGAGCAACAACACTAGAGAGAAGTTTTGCATGCATAACATTCCAAAGGTTCACGATCAGGATCGAGTTGAATTCCTTTCTTGTTGAGAGGGAGTGTTGAAAATAGCAACAAGAAATGATAAAAATAGAATCTAGAAATTCCAATTTTAATTTGTCCTTGAATTAAAATTGTGAATTAAAATTTGAATTTAGTCTCACCAGCTACTTGGAAATAATTAATTAATTCATTATGGATTAATTAGTTGGAGAAATTCATGTTAGAAGTCTTTCTGAATTCATGCAAGAGTTATCCCTTAAATTAAGGAGATTATCCCTTAATTAAGGAGATAAGATTGAGTTATACTTGAGTTGTAATTAGTTAACTAAGTTTACTGAGTTAAGTCCAGTTAAATTAGTTCCAAACTGTTTGAGGGACTAATTGTGAGTTATCAGTTAGTTGATGCATGCATGCCTCAACCAGTGTACTCCATATAACTGAAGATTCCCTCATCAGAAACTCATGCATGTCTATTTTGAGAAAGACCTAGTTGAGCTAAATGTCAAGTACAATGTACTATCAGTTGCATGTGTTTTCCTATAAAGGAAACTCATGCATGCAGTCAAGGTAAGATTCCTTGAGGATTGCGAATTTCTGACAGGGTGTGAGATCAGTGTTCCACTTGGTTGGGATTTTTCCACTTGGTAACAGGAGGATCACCCAAGAGAAACTACACAAGGAAATAGGAGCTTGGAGGGTAGAGGATAAGGCTTGTGAGAAGCTTTGATTGCCTGTGAGCATCCAAGAGGATTGTACTGAGAGCCGGCTAGCTTTGAGAGCTAAGGCTTTGTATAATTTTGGTGGAAATGATAATACAAATGGTGGGGTTTTTAGCTAAGGCTTTCCCTTGAGTATTTTTTGTGTTTCATGTGCATTGATTCTTCTTCTTTTGGTTATATTGTTCAGTTTTGGTTCAGCTCAATCTTTAAGCTTCTGCAAAGCAAATTGATAGTAGAAGTAGGTTATAGTATTTTTCTTTGGTTATATTGCATTATCGGGTTAATCTATAGTCAGATTTTCTACATGGTCTTAGAGAGAGATTTGTAGAGAATTTGCAAAATTTCTACATGGTATCAAAGCTAGTTGATCTATAGAGAAATTTCTACATGGTATTAGAGCTAGCTGATTTGTAGAAATTTCTACACAATGAAGGAGGAGGAAGCGTTGAACCAATGTTGAACGTAACCATGAGCGCGTCCACAAAGGCAGAACCATGACAAAGATGTAGAGGCAGAACTATGCCAACACATTTTTCAAGACATAATCTTTGTAAGGAATATTCTCTAATGTAGTGAGGAATCTAGAAGATTCTTTGGAGGGTGAATTTTCAAAGTGACGAAAACATGTCAAATTTATACTCAAAAGAACCAGAATTTCATAGGGATCGTGATGGTGTGGTCCATTTCCCGATTTGAGAAGTAGAAATTTAGGTAGCCATCAATAAAGAATCTTTTCAAAATCTTGTGGAATCTAAAAGATTCCCTTGGAGGCTGATTTTTGACCGAGGTAGAATGATGCCAACTTTATAGTCATTTTTCATAGAATTTCAGGGAGCGCAGTCGTGTGCTCAAAATCTTCATCCGAGTAGTGGATTTTTTGGCCACCTTCAGGAAGGAATCTTTGGGGGAACCTTAGAGATTCCCAAGGGTCCATAATTTGACTGTATCAAAAAGGGGGAAAGTTTATAGTCTTTTTACACGATTTTGCGCCACAAATTCAGTGGTGCTGTCCATTTCGTCAGCTAAGCTTTGATTTTTTTCGCCATCCCCAAAAGTGGAGGTATATGATGCAGTTATGTCATGTTTTTATTCTAATTTTTGGAGATGACATTTTGATGTCGAGATCCTTGTTACTATTATGTTGAAAGGATTCTTTTATGCCATGTCATGTGAGAATTTATTATCTTGGCATGTTGAAGGAGGGCCCATTTGAGTGAGAGTTTCTATAGGGGAACGTCTCATGGAGAGTTACAACATTTAATGAAGTAGCCTCCCCACTCTTGACATCAGGGCCTGGAGACGTAACCCACACTAGGTGAACTCTGTTATCAATGTGTGTGTCTATTTTGATTTGATTGTTATCATTATGTTTTCTCTTATTTACAGTATGCACATGTGTCTTTTCATACTCTTTCATATGCAATTATGCTAACATCACAGAAGTGAAATATCTTGGTTAATTCCGGTAGCTAAAGAGATCTGGATCATTGGTGATGGGTAGTGTGTGGTACCTGGATAGTGGAGTCTCATTCCATATGGCTAGAAACGAAGAGTTATTAAATGAATTGGAGGAGAAGGACCTCTAGATTCACATCAATATGGGAGATGATGGAAGGTATAGTGCAACCATAATCAGTGTTGTTACCTTTTAGAGGGACTCTGATTCTCCTCTCACATTAAAATATGCCATGTATGTTCCAGGTTTGAAGAAGAATTTGGTTTTAGTTGGCATGTTGGAGGACCGTGGCTACGATGTGATATTTATCAAGGGAAATGATTTCCTTCATCACATAGCCTTAGGACAGGTGACGTGGATCAGGGTTCGAGTGAAGATCCTCTACAAATTGGATGTAGAAGATTGCACTGCTTTGAGCACTAAAGCATAGAAGTTGCAGAGCCAAGAAATCGATGAGTTGTGGCATAGAATATTGGGTCACTTGCACCACACAACTTTGAAGATCATGCAACAAATTTCTACAGTACTTTTTGATGGTACACTAGAGAAAATAGACACATGCAGAGGGTGTACATTGGGGAAGTACACCAAAGCTTCCTTTCATGATAAATAAAATTGAGCACAAGCGATCCTTGATAGAGTTCATTCATATGTGTATGGATCATTCTCGACAAAATCCATGGGAAAGCACAGGTATTATGTAATATTTGTTGATGATTTTTCTTGTAAGTGATGGATTTTGTTCATGCAAAAGAAAGATCATACATTCACTAAATTTTGTGAATTTAAAGAACTTGTCAAGAAAGATACTGGCATGAGAGTTAAAGCTATCAGAAGTGATAATAGTGGAGAATATGTGTCAAATGAATTCAAGAAATTTTGTGCATCAGAAGTCATTCGATGGGAGTTAATAACACCTCATAACCCACAGAAGAATGGAGTGGCTAAAAGGAGGAACATAAGTATTGCGAGAGCGGCACAAACAATGTTACATGATCAAGACCTACCATTGCACTTGTGGGTTGAGGCATGCAACACATTGGTTTATTTGTAGAACAAAATCCCTCATCAAATTCTTGAGATGAGCACACCAAAAGAAGATTTCTTTGGTAAGAAACCAGATGTGGCACACTTCAAGATCTTTGGTTGATCAATATAATGTCATGTCTGGAGAAACACAAGGCCAAATTTGTGGCTAGAGGATTCTCTCAGGTAGAGGGAATTGATTTCTACGAGACCTTTGCTCCAATAGCAAGGTACTCATCAATCAGATCTATTTTGTCACTGTCAACACAGATGGGATGGAAGATACATTAGATGGATGTGAAGACAACATTCCTCAACGACATGATTGAAGAAGAGGTGTATATTGAGCATCTAAAAGGATTTGGGACCTTCAATAGAGAGACGCATGTGTGATGAGCACCAATATTGCAGCAAGGATGTTGCAACTCCTAAGCTACCAGCTTTACTTAACAACCCAGGGTTCGTACAAACTTGGAGGTGACAATGCTATATGCACAAGTAGAAGCAAAGATCTTGCCTATTGTCACTGTTAATCTGGCGAGAGCCCTAGGGGTTCCAAGCCAGACTTCTATAGGGTCAGAAGAAGCTTGATTCTCTGATGGAAGAAGAGAAAATCTATTTTAAGAGAGCTACTCTACTATAGTAATGAAGAGAACAACATGTAATGCTAAATCACACCATATCTTAATTAACCATTTAAATAGCTATGCTAAGCAGAATTGCTAAATCAACACTGTCCTAATAATTCTATCTAAGTTACATAAGTAAAGAGAATCAAACCAAAGTAATGTGTAAGCAAGGAAACTAAACTAAATCTATTTTCACTCTTTTTTGGGTTTTTTGGTAAAATCAAGCGTGCAATTTAAGTATTCTTGTAGACGTGGCAGGCAGATGGAAGGTGGTTGAGGATGGCTAGAAGGTCTACGGAGTGGCAGCTTTTAAATGATATGCAGAACAAAGTTTAGGAAGGAGTAAAGTGGAAGAGAAATTGAAGATCGAAATCAGAGAAAGGAAGATGTAATGAAGCAGTAGTGCACAAGAACCATTGGATCAGTCAGGAACAGTATTAACGGGAGATGAGTGGCAAAGATCTAATCGAAGGAGATTACGTGAATAGATGGATGAAAAGGATTAACAGGAGATGAATGACGAAGATAGTATCGCGCGGGATTAAGTGAATAGATCGATGGATCGATCAGTGAACATAATTAACGAAAGATGAATGGCGGAGATCTTATGGTAGGGGATTACGTGAATAGATGGATGGATCGATCATCGAACATGATTAATGAAAGATGAGCGACGAAGATCTTATCGTGGAGATTAAGTGAATAAATGGATGGACCACATCAAGTCACGTGTCGGAAGAAGAGGAAAACCATGCAGAATGATGGAGCGGTCTTCGTAGGTGGTAAGAAGTTTCTCACGCGCCCTCAAAGTTGTAAGTGGAATTCCTAAATTTTACACAATTAGCCTAAGTGAGTGACACGTAGCACGAGAAAACCACTTTTCTCGTGTGCTCGCGATCAGATATCGATCGTGCAAGAATTCACGCAAGATTGCACGATAGCTGTTGGATCATGCAGGATTGATCAACGTGGAGATCGGGTGACGCAATAGCTGTTGGATCAAGTGAAACAGATCAACGGTGGAGATTTGGAGTGCCTAAAGTCAAACATTGAAATGAATATAGGTGGTAAGAAGTATCTCGCGTGCCCTAAGAGCTGTAAGTAGAATTCCTAAATTTAACAAGATTAACCTAAGTGAGTGACACGTAGCACGGGAAAACCACTTCTCTTGCGTGCTCTCGATCGGGTATCAGTCGTGCAATAATTCACGTGAGATTGCGTGATAGCCGTTGGATCATGCGGGATTGATCAACGGTGGAGATCGACCAAGCTAGTTGGCAAGTAGGTGACGTGATAGCCATTGGATCAAGCAAAACAGATCAACAGTGGAGATTTGGAGCACCTAAAGTCAAACGTTAAAATGAATATGCGACACATAGTTAACGACGATTGGTCAGGTTTGTTATGGATCAGATGGTAAGGATATCTACGGGTATAATTTGATTAAGACGTGATTTATTGGCTTTCACATATATTATGCATGAAGAAAGTGCTGAAGGAAATGAGAATATGAGTGAGATCTTATTACAGAAAGATAACGATGAAATGAACCAAGTACTGAATCAAGATGACAAACACCAAAGCTCATGTGAGAAGTAGAAATATGTGTTTTTGGGGTTGCTGAAGGGTCTCTTTGTCAAGTCATGGTCCCATAGGGAGGAGGTGAGGCCGAGACACTCGCTGACAACCATATGGGGATCTTTTTCTCCTTGCTAACCTGCTAATTGAAAGAAATCACAAATGGAAGCAAACTAAAACATAACCAATATATGCTACACTACTGTAATGGAAATGCAACTACTTAAGCAAATGAATGATTAAACCATGAATCTATGCGCTACACTGTTGTAATGGAAATGCAACTATTTAAGCGAATGAAAGATTAAACCATGAATCTACGTTGGAATACATGTATAATAATGAGGAGCCTTAGCTGCTAGGGTTGGGCCCTAACCCAAGAGCTTCAACCCTCTGAGTTAACTCAGTGTTGGCTTGAAACAAACCTCATTCTTATTATCAAAACAATGGATTACATCAAAAGCTGTCACAAGTCTTGCAGCTCAAAAATAGAGTAGAGTTTTACAATAAAAAATTCAAATCCTACTGAGGTCCTAGGCCTCTCTACTTATACATCTGAAGTCTCCAATGATTTTTTTAAAATTAGGGGGGCTCATCTCCCATACTTGAGATAAATTGGTGCTTTGACTTTCACTTGCTCCACTGCCTTCTAGTCCTCATGATTTGGCTGTTTGCACTTCGAGCTGATGGAGGAATTTTCGCATGGAGGGGTAGTAAATGAGGAGGATTTACCTCCTATAATTCCTCTCCCTTGTCCCATTCGAGTTTTGACCAAGGTCTTTGGCAAAATTCCTTGCTTTTATCCTTTAATCCTGTACTAAATGTACATTAGACCACAAGGAAAAATATCCAACTCTAACTCATCTCATAAACAAAATATAATCAAAAGTATGCAATAAGTTGTGAGAATAGTTGGTTTGACTAAACTAGGAGGTGAATTAAGGCCCATATAATTACCCAATGTTGAGGCTCATCAATGTGCAAAATCAAGCGAGCATTGTATGCATGACAACAAACACCCTGTGCTTGGTACACTAGGATTTACAACTATTTCACTGGGTTAGGCTTCACCAAAAGTGAAGCATATATGAACCTTTACCATAATGTGGTTGAAGGTAAATTGTTGGTTATAGTATTATATGTCGATGATTTGATTCTAATAGGTGATGAGAATCTGATAAAATCTTGCAAAGAGGATCTTGAAAGAGAATTCGAGATGAATGACTTGGGGCTCATTCATTACTTTCTTGGTATGGAAGTATGGCAAGGAGATGAGGAACTATTTGTCTCTTAGGGAAAGTATGCCAACAATACGCTGAAGAAGTTCCACATCGAGAGCAGCAAACCCATGGAGACTCCTCTAGCAGGTAACTGGAGGAAGGAGGATGATAATTCAGGTGAAGTAGTGGAGGATACTATTTATAGACAGCTTGTGAGTTCACTTATGTATTTGGTGAACACACGATCGAACATGTGTTTTGCAGTTAACTAGCTTATTCAAGCCATGGTTAAGCCAAGCAAACTCTATTGGAAGCCACCACTCAATTTGGTCTTCGGTACATACTGACAAGGGGAGTGAAGCTTCAAGGCTTCATAGATGCAGATTGGGCAGGAATTCCATCTGATAGGATGAGCACATCTGGGGGAATCTACAGTATTGGGTCAACAACATTTTCATGGTACAGTAGGAAGCAGAGATCATTTTCACTCAGTTCAACAAAGCAAAGTACATGGCTGATATTCAAGCAAATTGTGAGGCTATCTAGATGATGAAGATCCTTGTTGGATTATTTGGTGATTAGATGGATCCCACAGTGATTTACTGTGACAATCATATTTGTATCAAACTCTATGAGAATCCAGTTTTTCATGATCGGTCCAAACATATCAACATCAGGTATCACCATCTACGAGATTGTGTGTAGAGGAGAATCATGTTGCTGGAGTACATTCCTATAGAGGAGAAAGAAGTAGATATTTTGACAAAGGCATTGTCAAGATGAAAAATTGATTTTCACAGAGGCAGGATCGAGGTATCAGGTAATCCCTTTGTTGTTGAGAGGGACTGTTGAAAAAATGAAACAAGAAAATCCCAATTTAATTTTGTCCTTGAATTAAATTAGGAATTAAGTTGTACTTCTAATTCTCATAGAAACTTGTAATAGTTAACTAAGTTTCCAAAAAAAACTTGGTTTAGGGCCTCAAAATGGCTCCGGAAGTTTAGGACCCAAAAAAATACCAAAAATAGTAAATTATGCTACAATTAAGGAAACTAAAAAACTGAAAGAAACAATGGTGGGGGTCTAAGTGAAATAGGTGGGTGGCCACCAATATCCACCTGGATCATTCCTCCCTCCTTAGGAAGCAATGGTCCCCATTGCGTTGACTTCCTCGATGAGATGAGAAAACTTCTGTTGAACTTGGTCCTTGGTGAAGAAGTTGTCCTGCTTTGACAACTCGATATAGTTGGATCCATTTCTGTCGGGTGTTATTGATCTATGTGTCCATGATTTGATCAGTTTTGGCTTGTTCCATGCAGTCTGGGTTTAACTTTATTGGTGTGAGTTGTTCTACACTATCGGATGTGTCCAACAATGGTGGAAAGTAGTGTCGAAGGCGGTCCACATTGAACACTGGGTGCGGACCAAGGAATGGTGGAATACTGAGCTAAAGGCATTGTCCCCTTCTACCTTGGTGATGGTGTTGGCCCATATTGGAGTGGGTGAAGCTTGCGATGGGGCCCAGCGAGGTGCTCCTTCTGCAAATGTAGCAAAAATTTGTCTCCCACCCAGAACTTGTGTGGCACCCGATGCTGATCATGCCGTTATTTGTACTTAGAATTGGCTCTGTCCAATATGTCATGGACCTATTGGCAGATGTGATGAATTTGCTTCATGAAGCTATTTTCCTTGCCAACTTCAAACTGGACATGAGTCAAATTTTCCTGAGTAGTTGCAAATGGTATGGCCACATTAATGGGACATAATCACTGGAATCCCAAGCCCACCTGAAAAGGCTTGTGGCTAGTCAAGCTATGGAGAGCCCGATTATAGTTGTATCGGACATAGTGTAGGCTCTCATCCCATGTGTGTGGATGCTTTGAGTTGTACATGCACAGAATGTGCACGATCATCTTGTTGAAAACCTCTGTCTCACCATTAGTTTGGGGATGGAAAGTTCTGGACATAGTGAGCTTGGTGTCCAGCATCGACCAGATATTGGACTAAAATGTACTGAGGAACCTGTTGTCTTGATCAGAGATGATAGATTGTGGGATCCCAAAGTGTACCCACACTCGTTCAAAGAAGAGTTTAGGGGTGGATTCTGCTGTGATATTCTTCTTGTGGGCCGCCATAATGGTCATCTTCAAGAATCTATTGACATGCAAAAAAATGCAATCATTTCCATTCTTAGTAGAAGGAAGGCCCGCCATGTAATCCATTGAGATGTATTCCCAAGGTCGACTAGGGGTAGGCAGCAGAGTATAGAGGCCTTGTTCTTAATGGTTCGTTTGGAAATGGCACAAGTAGTGTAGGATCTGATGTACTTCCCAACATCCTGTCGAAGATTTGGCCAATAGAAATACTTCTATAGTACTACTGTTTTCTCGACCTCAAAATGCCCAACGACCAAACTATAGTTCACTTCACAAATCATCATGGCACGCTCACTTGAAGGAACACAAATGTGTCCCAGGTGGCATAACAGTGCATCTTGGAGGTGAAAATGTGGAAAATGTCGACCGTTTAAGAGCGTTTAGTATGTGTGGCCTAATTCTAGGTTGATTTTGTAGAGAAGTAGCCAATTAGAAGTCTCGTTCCCACAAGAGTTGAGCATGATGGTTAACACCATGATCAGTGGCTGGTTGAGGCAGTCTGCAACATTATTGGTGTTTCCTTCTTGTACTTGATATTCAAATGGAACTGTTGCAGGTATGTGGACCAATTCTGATGGCGATCATTTTGAAACTTCCCTTGCATCTGTATGAACTGTGGGGGTAGATGGTGTGTGTGGATGACCGTTTCCTTCACCAAAATGTAAGGCTTCCATTTTCAGCAGGCTCGCACAATGGAATACATCTCTTTGTCATAAGTGGGATACTTCTGGACCATGTCTGAAAGTGTATCATTGTGATATGCCACTTGATGCCCCTATTGAGTAACGACTGGCCCAATAGCATATTCAAAGGCATCTCAATCTCAAATGGTTGTTGTAAGTCTGGTAATGTGAGCACTCGTGTCGGTCAGAGGTGATGTTTCAACTCTGTGAACACCTTCTGTTAAGATTAAGACTAAAATAATTTTTCTTTCACTCCTCCCTTGGTGACTTGACTCAAGGGCCAAGTGATATGAGCGAACCCCAACATGAATCTACAGTAGAAATTGACAAGACCCAGAAAGTTGTGGAGCTCTATCAAAGTGGTTGGGGTTCACGTATCCCAAATGACTTGGATATTGGTTGAATCCACATGCACCCCATGTTCATCAATAACTTATCCCAGCTACTAAACTTGGGTCATGCCAAAAGTTCATTTCTCTAAATTATCACACAACTTGAGTTGTCGTAGTGTTTGGAGAACCTGTCGGATGTGGTGGAGGTGCTCTTCCCAACTCTGGCTGAAGATCAGGATGTCATCCAAGTATACCACTATAGATGATTTGGTGAATGGCCACAAGATGTCATCCATAATTAGCCTCATGAAGGTTGTAGAAGCATTCGTCAACCTGAAAGGCATAACCATCCATTTGAAAAGGCCCTCCTTGGCTTTGAAGATAGTCTTCCACACATTAGAGGGTTTGATTGGTACCTGGTGATATCCAAAATTTAAGTCGATCTTGCTGAAATATTTTTCCCCTTTAGTTGGTTCAAAAGGTCATAAACCCGTGAGATCGGGTAGCTATTTAGGACAGTGATCTTGTTCAGCGCCCGATAGTCAATACAGAGTCTCCAAGTCCCATCCTTCTTCTGTACCAACACGATCGAGCTCCCTAGGGTGATGAACTCAAATGGATGTGACCTTTTTGTAGCAACTCTTGAATCTTCTTCTTGATTTCATCGTTCTCTAGAATATATCGCTGATATATTGGTCCAGTTGGAAACGACGCACTTGGGGTTAGATCGATGGAGTGCTTGACCTGATAGTGCAGAGGCACCCCTACGGAGGAGGTGAATATGTCATACTCCTCCATAACCTTGTCCATCTAGTGTTGTCGTGCAGAGGGGCCTTGTCTAGCGGTCATCACCACCGTCTTCTTCTTTCCTTGAGGGCATATCATCAAGAAAACAAATTTCTCAGTTTTGGAAATGAGCTTACTGCATTGTTTTGCAGTAACCAAAGAGATGGCAATAGGTGATGCTACCTCCAGTATCTTGTACAACTTATTTCCCAAGGTAACAATAACAGCGCGAGGCCATGACTCATACACATCATGTTGCTTCCACAAGTATGGTTGGTCTAATAATACATCACAAACATCAAGAGGAGCAACGTCACATAATACCTCATCCATGAAGGGCTTGATTTTGTATGGAAGGTAGAACTGTTGGATGATGCGAAGATTTTGTCCTTAGTGAAGCCACCCGATGGTATATGGTTGTGGGTGTGCTATGGTAGGTAAGACTGGCCGCTTCATGACCTCTACTGAAATGAGTTTCTTTTAGCTCCCATTGTCGATAATGAATTATAGCGGGGAACCCTTTACCTACATTTGGGAGTGGAAGAGGTGCTCCTCCTCCTTTGGATCTTCTTGTTCCTCCTTCTAGATCTTTGTTGTGGCCATGATGGCATTGGCATCTGCATTAATAATTTGCTTTGCTTTGTCATTCCCCTTGTCAGGTTCTGAGTCAAATACGGAACATGCATCTAATTCATAAGCCTTCAGCCCAGCCACTAGTGACTGCTTGGCCCGACAATCACTTGTGTTGTGAGTGGAGCTCTTATGGAACTCACATCACTTTCCCATTTCCTTCTTTGGCTTCGTGGTGGTTTTATTTTCTTGCGGCTTTAGTAGATTGTCCTGAGCTACCCTGCCTTGGATTTATCCTTTTTTCTAGAGTTTGGGGGTACCTTTGTCCTTGCTTTGGATTCACAGATCAAAAGTCTCTCTTTTTCTATTTAAACTTATGCTCGATCTTGACAGCATATCGATACACTGTGCCAAGCGAGGAGATGTCTAGGAACTCCATCTCATCCTGTATGTACCTGTGTATGCAGCCGCGATACTTGAGTACCAAATTTTTCTCAGAATCCTTGATACCCAACTTCATACGAAGGGTATGAAAATAATTGGTAAACTTCGGCACTTCTTGGTCCCTTCCCTATTGCACCGTGGTCCACTTTGTGTATTTATTCTCATAGCTCTTGACAGGGTAGTACAGCTCCTTGATGGCGACTTAGAACAAATTCCAAGTGGGTGTGGCTGAAAACAATCAGGGCGTAATTTCATACTTATGCTCATAGTAGGTTTCCCACCAGTTCTTGACGTGGGGGCTACTTTTTGAGGAGTAAAAGTAATCTTTTCCCGGCTGGCAAAATCATGAACAAAAAATATCCTTCTAGCAGATTTAACCATTTATCTATGACGTCTGCATCTATTTGGCTCTCAAATATGGGACTGTCAAAGTTTACTCGTACCTTAAAAGGAGTGGTGCCTCCAGAGTGGCTACTGGATGTGGATGCATTGTCAGTGGGCAACTGTTGAAGGATCTGGGCAAACTTATCCATCATCGTGTTCCTTTGTTTCCCAAAGGCCTCCTCAAGCAATATTTTGATAGTATCTCCTACTTCCTCATATTTCTTTTCTTTTGCATGGGAAACCGTAGGGGTTTGCGAGGTTGATCTTGCAAAGGTTCAACCAGATCGAGCCCTAACTCCTTATACCTCGACCTCGTTGGGGACATGCAAAGAAGGATTGAGAAAGAGCAGACCTCTCTGATACCACTGATCTGAATTTAAACAGGAATGCAACAAATTATAGATATAACCATACACATAGAGATGCAATAGAAATAAAAATTCATTTCATTAATATCAAAGAACTGAAATATTCTTACATACAGAATGGGAATAAACTAGCTTGGGCGATGGTAGCTTATCTCTAAGAAGAGATGTGGCGGCTACATGCCTCTGAACTGTGTTACAATGAGGTGAAGGACTATTTACTATTGAGAAACAATGGAAAATCCTAGACATCTAAAAACCTAACCCTAGGAGACGAAACGCCAAACTATGGGCCCCCTTGGGGTAAATTGGTACATCAATTTCCTAGGGTCGTAATTTTGGCATATGATCTTTGTTTGATGCACACGATACCTCGTTAGAAATATCTATCCAAAGATGAAAAATGTTAATAGCTAATATCAAGTTGAAGAATAATATCAGTGATTTTCCAGAAAAAATTTCGTTTAGGGCCTCAAAACGACTCCGGAAGTTCAGGACCCGAAAACTGCCAAAAATAGTAAATTGTGCTACAATTCAGGAAACTTAAAAACTAAAAGAAATAATGGTGGGGATCCAAGTGGAATAGGAGGGTGGCCACCAATATCCACCTAATTCAATCTATTTGGAAAAAAAATATTTTTAATATAAATGACTCATTTCTTGTTTTCTGAATATTGTTAATCATTCTTAATTTTTGTCTACTTTTGCACCTGTAGTGGATTTTCTCTTTGAGATGTGTACATGTTGGTTTTGAAAGGCTCAACCCCTCCATCAAATGGTGTTATGTTCTTGTAATATATTAATTATTTGGTCATTGCAATTATTTATGAAATACAACTTAATTGTGTAGTAATATCATATGACTCAATGTAACATCTCTGATTTCTCTACTACTCACTTTTGTATAAGTTTTTCTTACAATTCAATATGTAATTTCAGAGAGTCTTTATATGTAAATCAATCTACTAAATTTTTTTTTTTAACCTTTCTGCTAATATCTCTATATATGTTGCATTACCATATGTTACTTTTTCTCTTGTGTTGAAGCCATTTGTTGCTAGAACTATCACAGTGAATTGATACCCAACCATATTCCCTTACTATTCACTATTATTATCGCTTTGGATGAGATGGATCCTCTTAGGCTTGACCATACTCATAGTTTAGGGTACCTTGGTTCACTTTATTATTTTACAATTACACAAGATTCAATATCAATGCTTATACCTATGTTTACATGTGACTCCTAATTCCTATTCGTTTGGACATGTAACCCTAGCCTTTGATTTTTGGATCCTATTCTTCTAGACATGTGACCCTTGTCTTGGATTCTAGATCCCAAAAGATCGATAGTCTAACAAGTAGTTCTAAGAAAAAGGTTGATATCAACTTTTCATCGAATCCTTGATAAGATCAAAAAGAATATATAGGTCTATGTCTTAGAATTTTACATTAATACTAGGTAAAAAATCAAAAGGCATGCAGGCATTTGGTATCTTTCACTTATGTCAGTATTGGATTAAATATGATGTTATAATACTCTTTCATATATATATATATAATTGAATGAAATGAAAGTTTTTTCTAGATCTATTGATACTTAATTCAAAATTTTGTGAATTTGATTATAGTTAATTGGGACAATTCTATATTTTCTAACTATAGAACTTATGTCAAGAAAGTATGTTTGCATGTGAGAGATTTTATTAGGATTAATTTAAATATTTTAAACTTTATAAAAATAAAAATTATGTAAAAATATGTCATTTTTATTATTGTTGTGTGTGTAGTTTGATTAGGATTAATTTAAATATTTTAAATTTAAAAATAAAAATTATGTAAAAATAGGTCATTTTCATCATAGTTTTGTTAATTTGATCATAATTAATTTAGATAATTTTAGACTTTTCTAAATGTAAAAAAATAAAAATTATTTGCTAGATTTTCTTTTTCAGCCAAAACGTTTTCATTAAGTTTTCAAAAAGGTACATCGTATAATCCAAATATCTCCTGCTCTCTCATCTTCACTCTAATTAGATTTGTTGGCTAGGAAAGTAGTGCGAAAACATAGAAGATAATACCATTTCTTACATGATTTCCAAAGGTAAAATAACTAGATAGCCCAAAACACTAGCAAAAGTAAAAAGTAATCGACAAATGACATAAAGGGGGATGAATCGGTGCATGTCCATCACCTGGGGCCCCTAGATGGTCATGGACTTAATAAACTTGAACAAACCTTAGGTCAATCTCATCTCGTCATTCACTAGTGCGGCATTGACTTTTGCCCATATAGATTTGCATGTCCATAATATCCCCCTAGATGAATTAGATGTCATTGATGTATGCTATGGTCTCATTTTTGTCATATATCTACTGGTGGATGACCTTTAGGCTGGCCAATATATCTCAGATTTTCTTAGCAATGGAGACCAACGACGATGGATGCTCCACTCAACCTAGAGACTGGGAATGGACATTTGCCACTTCACCTTCCATGTTTGCATCCCCCTCCATGTCATCATCCATTTCCTTCATCAGGATAGCCCAATCCCCTAGTTGGTCCCTAGGCCCAACTCCATACCTAGTGCACCCTCATTGGCAAAGCATACCCTTAAAGCTACAAAGACACCAGTTCTTCAAAATAGAAAAATTGCCCAGACCACTCCCCCACTTTTAGCTATTCCAGCCTACTTGAGGGAGTGCACTCACCCAGTAACCACAAAAACCATGAACATGTCAGCTATGAATCAAATTTCCACTAACCCTAAGATAGGATTCCTTAATAGGGCCTCTTATGTAATATGGCCACAAAATTTCACCTCTTGAGACCCGCAAAACCAATTTGTGGCACATAGTTGCTCTCTCCCAATAAAGAAATAGGACCAGAGACACCAAACACTGACTATAAACATAAGATGATTGGTAATTAAGAGCGAAGGAGGATCCTTCCCTTACCATAATTCCAAAAAAGGATTGGAAATTACATCCAAGGTCAAGCAATGTCGCTTGATTTAACACTGCAAAGGTTCTGTTTTGTTTTGTGGGCACGCTCTACAGGCAACCCCAACTCCACTTTCCCACATACCACACCATCCTACAAGCCACTTGAATAGGGCACACACTGTACACATACCTCCCACATCCAAACTAGTTTGAATTCAAACAACCCATACCAACGAGCATGAACAGGCAAAAAGCTTGTGCACACTTAGTCAACTTAAAGCTGCTCACCCTCCCTTCCATACCATGAATCCAAATAATTCTTAAGACACTAGCCAACTTGAATATATAAGATAGCAATGCCTTCTCAATGCTTCTACCCAACCTCCACCACTTGGCTTGGTCATCGTCCTTATGAAGAAAGGAATATATGCCTTTCTTCATCATTTCACCTTTCGAGAGCCAGGTCCCATACCACTTGTTCACCCACCCCCATTTGGGTTCTAAATGTAAAAATTATATCAAAAAATTAAGTTGTTTTTAATTTTTATCATGGTTAATTTGGATAATTTTATATCATTCTAAATGTAAAAACTACATCAAAAAAATAGGTTGTTTTTATTCTTTGGTTGTAATTTTTTTATTTTTTTTAACTCTAGATTTGAAATTTGATCATGATTAATTTTAATATTTTAGATTCTCTTAATACAAAAATTATTGTGAAGAAAATAATTATTTTTCATTATTTGGTTGTTATCATATATTTTTTTATTTTGTTTTAAAAATATATAATAAAAAATTCATTGATTTGTATTATTTAATTGTAATTATATTTATGAATGATTTTTTAAGGATTTTTGTACATTAAAATCTATATAAAATATAATTCAATGTGTTATGAATGTAGATAAGGATAATATTAAAATTATTATTACTTTAAAATTTATGGAGAAATTGTGGGGTCATAAACAGATAGAAGAAAAAAAATGATGATATAAGAAGGTAATGAGCCCAATCTCAAAAATCAAAAATATCCTTTTATCTGGATTAATGTTAAGAAGAAATGAACATTGGTAAAACTAGCACATTTTTTAAATTTCTCAACATAATCGAATATATTTTGCTTAATTCAAAATAGCATTTATTATTTCTCATTTAATACTATGTAACTAATTATATGGTTAATACCATAACCAAATACTTTGTTCCCTTCATTTTTGACTTAGTTTATTTTCAAACCCAATATACAACTATCTTCAATTTCCAAACCTACCTATTGATTGCCTACATTGACGCAACTATGGTTGTCCTCCATCGTTCCTCCATAGTAAATACCTACCAACCACCCCGATAGCTAGTAAACAAATCTACCTCTACCTTCACTCAAATAATATAAGAACAAGATTTAATAATGGTTGATTGATTTTCCATATTTCTTATAAATGGTTCATCTCCATAAGCCATTTTGGTTCTTATTTTCAAGCACACCCAAAGTTTGTGTTTTATTCATAAGAACGGGACAAATATAAAATTTGGCTTTTAAAGGGACCTTTACCTTCCATGAACATCATTAATCAAAGATTTGTAACATAATCAATTAGACTATTCCCCCAAATCTAAAATTGTATTCCCCCATCATAGGATTCCTTGACCAAACAAGGACATCCTCCTCATCTCTTAATTTGAAGTGGTAGTTTTCAATTTGATCTACATATGCCTTCCAAATCCCTATTTCATGCTCTATCAGTTTCTCTATAGTTTTCCAACCTTGGTTCCAAGATTAAATGAATAATACTTCAACATCTTGAACAAAAGTGTATGTGCCATGAATTTGCAGGGATTTAATAAAATCATTATGATTTCTAAATATACTCCCCACCCAACCCAAGGATCAACCCCATTTCTAATTTTATCTCTTTTTCCAATTTTCCAAACAAGTCTATTTCCAACCAAAGGAAAAGTTAATACTAAAGTCTGTTAGAGTATAGACCCATTATTCAAATGATTTCATCTCCTTCCTTATTATATCTCCAAGTTAAGAGGTTCAATATACCTTTTAACTATCACCCAGCGCCGCAATTGTTCTTTTGATATAATCCTCTAAAGAATTTTGGCCACCAAGGCCTTTCTAAAAATATGGATATTTTTTAAGATCAAACCACCTTCATCCTTATGTTTTCCAAAAACTACATTTTTCCAAATGGATACCTTCTTTCTCTATTTCACTAGTCCAAAAGAAATTAAATCACCTCTTCTGTATTACTTCTAACACACCTTCAAGGATGAAAGAAGTAGTATGCTAGTAAATTGTAACAATTTCCACCACTAACTTTATCAAACTCAATATATCTTCTAAGGAAAACCAACAATTACATAACTACTACCAAATGTAAGAAATAAGAATGGTCTAGTGCCTTGTGGGATTTATTCCATTGAAACCCTAGCTATGTACTCTAAGAGTGATGTCACAAGATATTCCATCATTCTTCATCATCTTATACAATGAACCACTATAACTCATTAGAGTTTAATCTAACTTGGATTTAATACCATTTTTATGATTAAAATGTAAGATAAAATAATAATAAAACACACAACAACAAAACACCGTGGTTATCCTAGAAACCCTTAACCAAGAAAATCGATACATAATAGATCTATTTCTCTTGGCCAAAGAGAAAATTACATTGGAGTCATCAAGACATCAAATAAACTATATTACATCAAACACCAAGGGAAAAACCATGGGTTACCAAGACTTTGGGCCTATAAACCACCAATGATAAATTCATTAATTATCGTATCAAAATGACTATATGACTAAGTCAAGTTTAGCATAACAGACTAACAAGGGCTCAATTTAGAATCCTTATGGAACCCATCTAACACCTTTTTTATTCTCCTTTTTCCTAATTAAACTCTATTTCCTCACAGTCTACACATAAACACATGTTTTTGACAAAGGTATAATTATCAACTCAATATGAAATTTCTATCATGATTCTTATGCATTGTTGGAAAATTGTTATCTATCTATACTAACTATGGTGAACAAGGAAGAAAAGAAAAAAGGTACTCGTTGATAGTTGTTACACTTCATAGTTGTTGGTGCAACTCACAACTATTTTTGCAATGCCAGACATGATACAATTACAACTTCAACTCAAAACGATGTTGCAACTCCTATTTGTGCCATTGTTGCAACTCCTATTCAAGTCATTTCTACAACTCATATTTAGACCCACTAATGAAACTTTTACTCTGGCCCATTGCTACAACCTCTTCTCCAACCCCTTACTACAACTCTTGCAAGAGGATCCTGAAAGGAAAAAAATTTTAAGTCCTCAAAACTCAACAAAACCTATCTCAAATCGAATAGCACATCATTATGAATCCAATAACGCAAATGACACCTCAATCCAACACCTTATGTGAAAGTTATAGCCCGCTAAAGTTTTCGCCAAACAATAAAAAAATTGCATGTGTGACCACTAAATGGCACTCCCATAAGCTGCCACATGGAAGTACGAACATAATCAGAGGGAATATTTTAGTCCAACCCATAATCGACATGTGGTAGGCTCGAATTGGTTGTATGAATCCCAATCTAGGGGCACGACTTGGCCCAATCACAGGGCACCACATGGCACCCCGGGATTGGCCGTTTGGGCATGGACTAGGCCAACTATGGCAAGAAACTTGGCAGAAATTTAATTGTAGTTAGTTTGGTGGACTAGATAAGTTTGGAGGTATTCCTCATAGTCAGAGTTAAGTTTGGCAAGAAGATAGTTGTCGCCAACTTGGAAAACCTGTCAAACCTCTCCCAACGGTTGCAAACAACTTTGAATGTACTCAAGAGAGTTGAACCCACCAGTAGGGAGTACCTACCGAATGACGGCCTAAAAAAAACACACAATTCCAAACAACCATAACCAACAGCGAAATCAGGCGAGGCCCATGAGTTTGACCCTGGGACCTCCACCCACCAAATCAAATATATTTAAACCATTTCACTCTCGATGTTGAGTGATGGTTAGATGAGCAGAACACAATGAGAGGAACATTTCAATGGAATCATGATCATGTGAAATTTTTGAGAGAATCTCAGAGGAATACTCTGCCATGGAATATTTTGTAGGGAAATCTACAAGGAATCTAGAAGATTCTCTAAAGGTCCAGCGGGTTACAGTGATAGAAAGTGGTCGAGTTTATACTCAAATTTCATGATATTTCACCAAGAATATGATGGTGCAATCCATTTTCTAATTTGAGTAGCCCATTTTTAATCTGTCTCCATATTTGGAGGCATAAGATGTATTTTTCCATGTATTCGTTTGATTTTTTCTAAGATTAATTAAGAGGCCTCCCCACTATTGAAGAATGGTCCGAAGATGTAGTCCATGTTGGACGAACTCCATAATCAAATTTTTGTGTTCCTTGTCTTGACAGTCGCATTTGTGTTGCCTCTTATTTATGTGTTTAAATACATGGTTTTTACATGATCTTTCATGCAATTTTGAATACATCATAGAAGAAAATATCATGGTTAATTTTGGTAACTGAGAGATTTTGGATCAAGTTTGGTATCAGAGAAGTCTTGTTGCTAAGGTGAATTGCAAGCGTGATTGATAACCATAGATTTGAACACGAAGAAGGAAAATGGATAAGGACAAAGATCTCTATAAGGCCTTCTATAGGATAGAAAATAAGGTAGATATATTGTTTGCAGATTATGAGAAGAAATTGACAAAGTAAGAAAAGAAGGATAAAGAGAGATTAGATGATGATACACCATCTCCATTTATAAGTGAATATTCTTCTTCTTCATCTTCTTCTCATCATTCAAATGAAGATATCGACCAAACACTTCAAGCAGAGAAGGTTGAATTTAGGATACTTATACAAGAAGTAGAAGAGGAGAAGCAGATGTTGCAGCTTCATTTACGAGCCACGAAAGAGACCTTGGAAAAATTGCAATGACCTCAATTTTCAACTTTATCACCCACTTAAAAATAAATAGTTGAGGTAAACAATGATTCTTCAGTTTCATGTTCTCATCATGATGATTATTTTGGCGCATTTGAAAGACACTCCATAGGAATTGGTTCAAAGCTGATGAAGAAGATGCGGTATCAAGTCAAGGGCCTAGGAAGTTAATGGAAAAGGCATTGTGAATCCCAGCCAAGTGGTGCAACCACTATGATATGCAGGATTGGGCTATGTCAAAAAGGAAGAGATAGGAGAGTCCTCGGGAAATAAATGTGAGACATGGAAAATCACATTACGACATTCTAATGACAATGAGCATTATGAAGGAAGAGCTAAGGTAAACTATCCTCACCAGACTTGCACCATAGACAATTGTTAGGGGAAGGTTATGTCGACTAGGAAGGAGTCACGACATAAGGATCCATCTCCACATCAGGGGAGAAGGAAGTTTAGGAAATTATAGAGGAAGAAGAACCATTGCATCCGTTGCAACAAGAGTGGACATTAGAGAACCACATGTTGAAAGCTCCATCGAGAGTTACGTTTCAAGAGGGATTAGAAAGCACCTACGAAGGGACCAGTTGGTGAAGTTGTTCAACAAGAGAATTATTTATAGGAAGAAGGCACACTAACCTAGTTCGGTAAGATATGGGTAGCATTTTTTAGGTAGTTAAGCATGGCCGCATTTGTAAATCACATGTTATGAAAATGTTTGTAAAATTGGTGAAGTGTTTGCCATCACTTATGAATGCAACATGGTGATATTTTGGCCTTTTAGTTGGATAGAAATGGGTTTGGTTTCTGATGTAAACTTGACCATGAGTGTGTTATAAACTCTTGGAAAGTATGAGTTGTGTTAGATTCTTCCTAAATGGACATGTATTGCCAGCTACAGATTTTCATATGGATGCAAGTGTCAGTTTCAACACTTTAGGATCTGAAGTACAAAGGTGAAGGAGAAGAAAGTATGGCCTTTTAGATACATTTTTTGTTTAGGTTGTAGTATTGTTCATGATTTTGGAGGACCAAAAGCTTCTCAGTGGGGAGAAATGATCCAGGAGGATCACAAAAGGACAAACTTTTGAAGTCCTTGAAACTTAGAAAAACCTATCTCAAATCAAAAAGCTCGGTGTTTTGAATCAACGATGCAAACGACACCTCAACCTGACACTGTATGTGAATGTTATAGTCCACTGAAATTTTTGCCAAACAGTAAAAATTTGCAAGTGTGTCTTCCACATGGCACTCCCATAGGCTATCACATGGAAGTATGGACATCATAAGAGTGAATATTCTGGGCTAACCTAGAATTGACACAGGCCAACTTGGAAACCTTAAGATTAGCCAGTTGGGCCTAGACTGGGCCAACTATGGTAGGCAACTTGGTGAACATTTAGTCGTGATTAGTTTTGTGGGCCAGCTAAGTTTGGAGGTCATCTTCGAAGTCAGAGTTATTTTGGCAAGCGGAGAACTAATGGGTTATTAAGTCGCCAACTTAGTGGACCTGCCAAACCCCCACCCAATGGTCACAACATCTTTGAATGGATCAACAAATGTTAAACCCTCCAACGGGGAGTGCCCATGACCAATGGCCCAAAAAACAACACACAATGCCAAATTACCATAACCAACAGCTATATCGAGGGAGGTTCATAGGTTTGACATCAAGACCTCCACCCACAAAATGGAGTGTCCAACCAATGTGAAAGTTCGCGCACATGCTAAACATGGTTGGAGACATATATTTAAACCATTTCCCTCTCCACGCCAGGGTATGTTCAGATGAGTGAAACCCAGTGAGAGGAAAATTGCATCGAAACTGTGTGACAAAACCGTCATTGGGCATGTTTTCCAAGAGAATATCAGAGGAATGTTATACCAGGGAATATTCCACAAGGGAATTTGTACGAAATTTTGAAGATTCCCTGGAGGCTTAAGTGTCACAGTGATGGAAAGTGGTCAAGTTTATACTTAAAATTCACGATTTTTTGCCAGGAATCTAATGGTGCGGCCTGTTTTATGATTTGAGCAGCTAATTTTTAGGCCATTCCCATATTTGGAGGTATAAGATGTATTTTTCCATGTATTCATTTTATTTTTGTCTATATTAATGAATAGGCCTCCCCATTATTGGAGCAAGGCCCAAAGACGTATTTTGCACTGGACGAACTTCGTTATCAAATTTTTGTGTTCCTTGTCTTGATGGTCGCATTTATGTTTCCTCTTCTTTATGTATTTGCATACATGGTTTTTGCATGCTCTTTCATGCAATTCTGAATATATCATAGAAGAAAAGGTTTTGGTTAATTCCAGTAACTGAGAGATTCTAGATAAAAAAAATTTGTTGCAACACCTACTTTGGCTCATGTTGCAACTCTCATTTGTGTCTATGGATACAACTCCAAACTATGCCAAAAGCCACAACTCTAAACTGGCTATGCTGCAACTCCACTACAATTGTGCTAGATCAATAGTCAAATGAATAGGTATCACTTTTGGAATGGTCAAAATCATAATTACCAATATTCTCACAATGGAAAGGGAGAAGGAGCAAGTAGGAAATATGACTCACTTTCCACCTATCATATCGCTTATTGAGTCAGCGTGTACTTGGATTATTTCTATCCATGGGAAAACAATGTATCAGGATGGAACAACCTTCTTCTCATGGTTATCCATCTTCTAAATCACTCCATTTAGGTAGATCATGCCCTGTATAAAAGGACACAAAGATATAGACAATAAGAGGCTATAAATAATAGGAATATTGTAATGAACTATTAAAACAGAGTGTTGTAATTCCATTTCCATTGTAATTTTAAATTCATTTTGTTCTTGAATGGTGTGTGTTGTAGCGGTTGCAACACGCTCCGGCTACAACACCCTCCGGCTACAACACCCTCCAAAATTTTGGCCTGCATCCAAATTTCGAAGCTTTCCTTGGTTTTTAATTTGATGGTCACAAACACTCGAGCTAATCCCATGATCTCTTGTTGAGTTTTCACACCCTCTTTGCTTGATCGATCACCAAACATCTTTTGGCATGTTGATCGCTATGTCATGCTTGCAATTTTGTTTTGGAATTTTGAAGGTATGTCTTTGTGTGTATGAGTTGTTTTCTCTCTGTCGATATTGGTCGCACTCACACAAAAAGTTGTAAACATTGTCACACAAGTGTCGTCACAGTCATTCAGAGACATATATCAACTATCACACTTATCATTCTTAACCTTCACGTCAATCTCACTAAGCACATGTTGTCTTGTTGGTTTGAGGTGTTTTGTCATCGAGTTGTGCTAAGTGTGTGATCACATTGTTGAGTCTGCACGGGTACAACTGCTTTCACACAACTAATTTTTCTGAAAATATGTCGACTGGACAATCCTCTGTCAACCAAACTTGATCTCAATCTCGCATTGCTACCAATAACTGCATAGGTCTTCAGGTTGTCCTTCGGGTATCCTGCTTTGCGCAATTATGGAAATTAGCCATCCAACTCACTCCTATAACTCTGTAGAATTTATCCCAGAAGCCGATACACCTTGTGCTTCCCATAAGATCTCCCATCAAGCCTCCCGCTGGTCAACTATAGAAAGAAATTGAGTTGTGACCCTAGGCTGAACTGAGCTCTAGAATTGTGTAGAGATTTCATGTCCTTTCCATCTTGCCTACACTACAACCAACTTAGAAACTGCGAAAAGCTATCCTACTAGTCCTTCTTTCCCACTCTGCAACCAGCCTAGGAATTGTGTAGAGTTGTCCTGCCCTACCATCCCTTCTTGTCCACTCTGAAAACAACTCAAGAATTGCACAGATATGTCCTATCCAACCCTTCTCCCCCACTCTGAAACTAACTCATAAACTACGTAGAATTGTCCAGTCCCGGAATGTCTCTTTCAATTGTGCATTTTTTACTAACAGCTCCCGTAGCCTGAATTTGTGCTCCTCTAGAAAGCTGTACAGATTTTTTTGTCAGTGCCTCTTGTTTCCCGCACTATCTCCCTTGAGAAATTGCACATATCCCAGCTGGATGACTTGCCCAATTCTCCCTTGAAAAATTTCACAGGTTTTCCCAACAATTTCTCGACAGCCCACCTGGACTTCCTCTTGGAAACTGTGCAGTTCTGTCTCCCAGTTGGGTTTTGCCTCGCAGTTGTCAATGCTATCGGATTGCAAAAAATTGTCTCCCAGTGACATCTGTGCATTTTTTCTCAACATTTCCCTAGAGCCCTACATCCCAGCTTGTTTTGTGCTCCCGTAGTCTCAGTACCTTGTCCCTCTCATAGTCATCTGCGCCGAAATGGAAAACAATGCATCATGGAAGACTAGGAAATTTTGTGGATTTTATGTCATCTCGTCATCAGTGATTGAAAGAATAGGTATGTTGATGAAACATGGCGCGACGATGAACATGATGGAAAAGAGGCACATGCTAGAAGACTTGCGCATGGTCGAGTGAACACATGAAGCACATCTAGCAAGTGAGTGAAGGGAACACATTCACATGCACCATTAATCAAAGAACAAGACCATCAAAGACCCCGCACACTTTTCCATGCAGAGGTGAAGACATGTTACACCGAGAGAATAACATCACTCAATAGTACAGTAGCTCAACACAAACACCACAGTCAGCGAGTACATGTCAGTAGTGTCATGATTTATCTCGGCCACATTACTACTATGGGCCATACTTGTTGTAATCAATGTAATTTAAAGTGGAAGTCCAAGAGACCCACATATGAAATCTAAGAGTCACAAGGGTTAGTTATACCCCCTTGGCTATATATACCCCTCGTTGTATAAGAAAAAGACTTTTCACCTTGGCTCCTCCCACATAGCCTTGAGAGTCTATAATTTGTTCTTTGAGGAGAGAGGAGTGGCTCCAATGTCCCACTACGGGGACTAGTGATGTATGGTGTATAGATGTGCCTTGGATCTTTTGCTTAATTCATAAACCTGTCTCAGGCCAACATGTTTTCACACATGTTTTGCTTCTGTTTTGTAAAACTATTCTTTAAACGTTTGTAATGCATGTTTGCTTAACCTGTACTAAGATAGTTGAACTACTTCGGTTATTTTAAAACTCGTATTGTTGAAGATGTGTTGTATTTCTTATGACTATTGTCACATCTGTGTGGACTACTCCGCCAGACATTACACATACCATCTTTGTTTATTTCTTGTTGTTAACGACCATCACCCCCATGTGGACTATTCCGTTGGACGGTGTACATGTTTTCCCTTGAGCTTTGGTTTTCATGATTGTCGCATCCCTTGTGGACTATTTTGCTAGATTCCGGATAGACCCTTCTTGTTGTTCACATGTGTTTCTTCCTGGGTTGGGACTATTCCCTCTCATCACGAGGCTAACTTCACCTCCCCCCTTTGATAGTAAGACAACCCGAACACAGAGTTACATTACGCACTCACGAGGTACACTCACCTCGCTTTCTTGAAGTTACAAGCAAAACAATCTCATGTGTTGAATACCAAGAGATAAGGAAAATATTTAAGAGAATGGAAACCGGGCCATCGTACTGAATGGGACTCCTACACCAAATGGTGTGAGATCTAGTTGGGACTTCATACTGGGGAGATCCCCTGAATGTTGGTGGGTCCAGCACCGTCAACCTTTCTGACGCTAGAAGGATGACCACCAATTTTTTATGGCTGAATGTCCTCTAAACCCCAAGGTAGTAACATGAATTCCCTCTCTCCCACGCACAACTTTGAAGTTGGTTACTCCTCACCTCCAAGACCCAAACAATAAATCTCATATCATCACCTTTGCTCAGTCCATCCCATCACCCATAAGTTTGCCAAAGTTGTTAGACTGATTTTAGGAGTACATAATCTTCCCTCTTTGCAAAGGAAGCAAAAGACTACACCCATAGGAGTGGTAGTCTCGTCTTGTGAAGAAGTAATCATCGCTGCTCTTGAAGAGTTAGCTGAAGTTGTCAAGAACGAAGAGGAACCTCTTGTTTTCTTACAAGGAGAAGAGGAACCTCTTGTTGGGCTCAATTTCTAGCGAAGGTGTTTTGGATAATTTAGCATCTATGGATAAACACTAATTCACTAGACAAGTAGTTGTGCCTAAAGCAATAGTTTAAAGTGTTTTCAACTTTCCCTATGAACAATAGATAAGAAGAGAGGATATAAGGCCTACCTGTAGTCTCGCTTTCCACTCATCTCCCTTGTATCGATTTCATCTCTCCTTCCCGTACTTAATCTGCTTGAGAAGTACCCTGTAAACACAACATAAGACAAAAATCGATCAAAGCAAATGGTCCATTGAACATAAATGAAAGGAATCAGAAGCAATTCATACATATAAGCATTATGAAAGAACACAACATATTGAAAAATGATCAAACACTTTATTTAGATAGAAGAAGGAATTACAACCATCAGTGTGCGATTCAGAGTCATTCCTTCAGCTTGGATCCCATCCACATCACATCAAAAGCAAGACAAGCTTGTGGCATCACATCATTTGCTCCAAAGTCAAGTCTCATAGCAGCATTATCTCCTTACAATTCAACATAATCCAGCCAGCCCCTGATCACTTAGATGAGTGGTCAATTTATAGGAAGATGAAGGAGGTTTTGTCATTAATGGTGGTATTGAATGGCCTCCCATACTTAGAATTAGTTCCATGGAAGAATGGATGAGAGGATAGGATGCTACTTAACTCATTCCTCATCCATTTTTGAGCTCATAGGAGTTGATAAGACAGGGAAACTTCTAGATGACTCCAAAATATAAGAATATTCCCCAAACCCTATATGAATTTCGCTCATTTTCACCCAACGTAGGTAAAAGGAAGCCTAAGTGCTCTGTAGAGCACCCTGGCAGTGGACTTAACTATTCTGCAGTGTACCTTCATAAGGGCTTACCTGCGCTGGTCCCTCTAGAGACAATTTTTGGATGTCTTCAAGTCATGAAACTATCTGGGAAGGAGGCATTCAAAGGGGTGACTTGTTTAGGGCATGAAGAAACTAAAATTTGGGTTTGATGAGCCCTAAAACACTGATCTAGATGTTGGGATTTGATGTGCCCAAATGGATCTGAAACAGCTGCTCCCTAAAGCATGAATTCAAAAAAATGCCAATGTCAAATGAAATGCTTTACGATGTGATGAGGAGGTATCAAAGTGGAAGGTGAGCTGCATTAATTACAATACATATATCATGATATTTGATTTTACATGAATTGCTGAGGGAAGGCATACCCATGCTCAGCTTATAAACTTTCATTACACGTACATAAATAGTCGTCTACAGATATAGACCCATGATCGGAATGACTATCAATGTAAAACCATTGTACATATGATTTAGTACTCCTGATATCACAACCCGGATGGATGAAACTAGATCCGGGGTCTTCAATCTCATTCAACTGTTCACTCAAGTACAAGTCTAACCATGTAAATATGTGAAGACACCATCTGATTACCAACCAATTATGTAAGTTATTAACAGATGCGAGAGAAATCATCGATAATGATAATGATCCTTAAGGTACTGCAGTACATTCTGCATGGTGTGAATGGATGATTTGATGTCGAACACCATACAAAGTATTTTGGTTGAAGGCCATTGATGTATGCCTATTGCTGAAAGTGAGAAACCTGCTATTGACGCATGCAAGCCTCAAGGTACTAAATGGGTGTTTCTAAGTCAACTTCTTGGATAATGAGTTGATTTCGACAAGAAGTGACTCATCGTAGGAGGGCCTTGATGTATCCCACATCAATGACACGAAACGAGTGTAGTGATTTTAGAGATGGAATTTCACTGATGACACAAGGTTCAGGAATGGCAGTCATGAAAATGAAGGTTTATGGTATTGCATTGAATGACTTCTCTTGAACATATCGGCGACACTGAATGAATTGGCAGCATTGACCCAAAACCAAAGTAATGGATGGTGTGATAGACCATAGGTATGATAACCATCAAGAAGATAACCCAACCCAAATAGTCTGAATGAATTGGTAGCATTGACCCAAAACAAAAGTGATGGATGGTGTGATAGACCATGAGTATGATAACCATCAAGCAGATAACCCAACCCAAATAGTCACGGAGATGAAGTGAAAGTGTCATGTTCAAGAGCGACCTACTACCATAAAGTGGTTTTCCCCTTTTTCCATTTTCCCCAATCATTGCTGACCAATACCTCTTTATTTTTATCAAGCTTGAGGAGGATAACATATGCTTGTTGTATAATTTCACCCTCCGAGTGAATCCATCACTATTTGATGTTTTAATGAGTAGAGCGAAGGTGAAACTCAGTCTTGTCTAGATGGACAAGTTTGTCACTATTTGATGTTTTTAATGAGTTTAACGACAAAGATAACTCGATCCTTTTCATGTTAGAGAGTTTGAAAAAGTACAAATAGAAAACTCCACAAGTTCTTTTTCATAAATTAATCTCTCAAGTCCGAAAAAGCATAAAATAATAGAAGAGAGATATCGTTTACAATCCGTTAACGAGCCGGAAAGGACAAGCGCTCGACAATCTTTTCATATTTAGAGACTCTGAAAAGAGCTTAAAGAGGACTCCACTTTGAGGAACAAGCGATGTCTAGGATAACAACTAGTTCTAATGACATTGGAACTTCTCAAAACATGTTGATTTATGTGAAGAGGCTTTCTAATAAGACCACTCATTGCAACTATTCCTCAAAAAGGGTAAGACAACCAAGTGAAATCATATGATCGGCCAAAGGGATGGAGGCGATGGGATGAAAACAACCAAGGCTCATCTGATGGAAAAGGTTGATAGAATGGCAATCATGAGGGTTAAAATGGAGATGGGTTCATTTTTACACAAGCTTGAACCATAGGGAACTATGCTTGGATTCAGTTTCATGTTTACACAAGATTGAAACGACAAACTATGCTTGGATTCAGTTTCATTTTTACACGAGCTTAAAACGAAAAACTATGCTTGAATTCAGTTTCATTTTTACACAAGCTTAAAACGAAAAATTATGCTTGAGATTGGTTTACATGCCCCTAGCATGATGAAAGGGAGAGTCTCCTGTAACCAGATGGAAGTCGCTGCGATGAAGCATGATGGTTCTCCAACACCTTCTTGGCTTCGTCCAGATAGGGACAAAGGTGAATGGGATGATTCCCTTCACATAACCTACAAGGAAACTTAACTTTACCACTAGTTGCATGCCCCCCAAGCTTCATTACATTCACCTAAGTATACTAATCATGGCTATCAGGTGGATGGAATGAAGGTTCATTTATGAGATCAAGTGACAGACTCGATTGGGATTTTATGAGATCTAATCAAAGACTTGACTAGGAACTTTTCTCCAGGCGACCTTATTTCATGTTTTAATGAGATTGACACAAGACAAGGAACTATGCTCGTAGCCCTTTGTTTGATTTTTTAACGAGGTTGACACAAGACAAGGAACTATCCTCACGGGTCTATTTCATTTTTAACGAGGTTGGCACAGTAAAAGAACTATCCTCATGGACCTATTTCATTTTTTAACGAGGTTGACACAGTAAAAGAACTATCCTCATATTCCTTGTTTCATTTTTTAACGAGGTTGACACAAGAAAAGGAACTATCCTCATATTCCTTGGTTTCATTTTTTAACGAGGTTGACACAAGACAAGGAATTGTCCTCGTGTAACCTGTTTCATTTTTTAATGAGGTTGACACAGTAAAAGAACTATCCTCATATCCTTTGTTTCATTTTTTAACGAGGTTGACAGAAGACCAAGAACTATCTGTTAGCGTCAGTATTTCACACTGCCATCAGTGATCAAAACATTCTCTTTTGCATTTCATAGTAGGAGTCCCATACTAATGAGTTTGCATTCCATTAGGTCATGGATTCATTGATGGTAGGGTTTACTTCAATTTTCCCTCATGATCTATACTTGCTGATCCTCTTCCATATATTTCAGTCATGGCTCATGTTCCCTTTGCAATTCATTTCATTAGGTCTTAGGGTGTGGTCTCATTAGGTTTTAGGGTCCCATCATGGTCAAATCCAATAATTACATGCCAATAATGATCAACAAGGACATGAGGGGGCCAATAACGATTAACAAAGCCATAATTTATCATTTTGAAAGCCTAATGTAGTTCTCACCTCAAAACTTGTTTTGAGGTGAAAACAAAGTATTTTTTTTTTATCTCCATTAATAATGGAATTTTATGTTTTCATATGTAATATTGGTTCCCAACTGCTCCTAAACATCTTGTGATGTTTCCAAGCACCTGCGATTGCAAAAAATCAGCACAACTCCACCTGCAAAAGCAAAAGAGAACAAGCACTAAACCCTAATTTCCTCTCCCACTGAGCTAGGGTTGGCTATGGGATCAGAGATATCTGAGTAGAGGAGGCATAAGGGATATTAGAAGGTATGAGGCCATTTCATATCATCAAACATCAGGTCTCCATCATTTGTCGAGAAGTCATTCCAAGGAACAAGCCATTCACCACACATAAGGGCCGATTTTTCTTCAAACTATGTTCTAGACCAAACAGGGCAGAATTTGGAAAAAGTGAGAGATTTTTTTTCCACAATAGGCCAAGGAAGAAAAACCTCCTTCACTTTTTACACAGGTGTCATGGTTTTAGAGAAATGTCAAAAATATAGTCGCTACAAGAGAGTTGCTACACTTCTGGAGTGACCTTGGGAAAATCAAATTTTCTCCTAGATGGAATGACTAAATGACTTTCTTGATGATTCAAATGATAAATAGACACAAATATCTTTCCAATGAGCTATCATGAGCTCAATTTGGAGTTGAGGAAGACCTCCAAAAGTTGACTGAAACAACACTCTACATTTTGGCAGCCTCATTCTACACATTTTGACCAGTCTTGGGAGATTGGCCTTTTGATAAGACAAATGAACTCCAAATTGAAAAATTCAAGATGTTATGGAAATTAGACTCGACAAGATTTCCAACGAGCTATCCTACACCAAATTTTGACATCAGGAAGATAGTCAAAAGTCATCCTGAAGTGGCACTGCGCTTAAGGAAGGAGGTGATGCGCTTAGGGTAAGGCGCTGCGCGTAGGGAGTTTTTTGCTAGTGTATTTTTGAACGGGTGCTGCTCTTAGGGAACGGCACTACGCGTCTAGGCAGGAGAACTGTGCTTAGAGTAGACAGCCATCCCATCACTCCAAACTTCAAATTTTCGCCCAAATTGCCTCTAATCTCATATTTTCAAGTAAGTACCTACTCTTATACAATGTTTAGATTGCAAACTTCATGTTGTAGACCTCTCCTCCATTCTCATTATTAAACCCTAATCCTCTTCCATTAAAACCCTAATCACTTGGTCCATTTCACTGTCTAGCTTCATAACTAAACCCTTTCATTCATCATTCCCTCCATACTCATCTACTTTTCATCACCTATCTTTCATTTCCATAACCCTCCCTTCACTCTCATAGCCTATGCTTTGTTTATAACTACATACATTCACTTACAAACCCTAGAGCATACCCATCATCCCATTTACATTGTCCCATCTACACTGTCAACATTTGTGCAACTAAATAGCTAGTTCAATGGATAGAGGAAGTGATTTTGATTATGATGAGGAGATAACAAGTGAGAGTTCAGTGGGGAGACATAGGCGGTAGATAAAGCCTCATAAGTGAGGCAAAATAATAATAGAAGAGCCCAATAATTTAAGAGAATTGCAAGCCTATCCACTAGTAGTTTCATGTTTTAGGCACCTTGGATGTGATGAATTTTGTGGACTAGTGGAGAGGGTTCAATTTCATCATGAGCTTGCTCGAATTTTTGCGGCTCATTTGCATAAGTATGAAGTGACACGGGCTAGAGTAACTTTCACAATACCACCATCTATTATTTCAGAGGGCCAATAGAGATAACCAAATTATGAGGAACATGGCCTATCACTATAGGACATGGAACAAAATTTGCAACATGAGAATGAAGAGGATGAAAGCTAGGTTGAGGAGAGCCTTAGAGGGCAAGAAGGAGCAAGATAGATTGAAAATGTTGGCTGAAGCCTCTTTGGCCAACCAAAGCACTTGATGGTGGTGCTCCATGCCAAATTTGGGCAAATTTTGAGAAGTTTTTGTATTTTTGAAATTTTGAAATTCACAACACAGAAAATTTGTCGATGGCGCTGCGATTTTTCCTGGGGCATCCATTGGAGAAAAATTTAATATTTTTGGATTCAGAACAATTAGAACATGCACCCTGGAAATTTTTAGAAGTTTTGGAGTAGATCTGGTTCACCAAAAGGTCCAAAAACTACAAAAAATGACCTTTCTGCCTCTTTTTGGACACATAGAAGCAGTCTTGGGAGATTCCAGTTTTGGGGGGGGCAAATGACCTCCAAATTCAAAAATTCCAGGTGTTCCAGAAAATAGACTTGAATACCTTTCCAAGGGGATATCATGGGCTCAATTTGGCTAAGGGGAAGGCCTCCAAAATCAAGTAGAAAGTGGTGCTATGCTTAGGGCCATTTTGCTCAGGGAACTGAAATTCGCCTGTTTTGACTGTGAATTTTATTTCTCTCTCCTCATGGATGATTTCACTAATGTAATTGATGACATGGCATGTAAATTTAATGGTAAAATAGTGTTAGAGGGTATATTCATTAGTTAGAGGTGGTTTTGAGGCAAATGAATCAATTTCCCCTCTTTTAGAGTCAAGTTGTTTGATTGCCTATATTACATTTCTTTGTTGGGAAATGGTTGAAACAACCCCTCTTCTCATGGATTCGACCCCTGAAGGTCAGGATGAGTAGTTTAAATGTCTATATTATGTGTTTTCTTGGTCATTTGGTGGGGTTGGACTCACTTGGATGCTTAGAGCTTGATTGTACACCATTGTAAGCAGTTTGGCAAGGAATTGAATAGGAATTGCAGCTATTTTTATGGGATCCATGTGGTATGGTGCTTTTTCATAGTTTCTTCTTTTGTTATCATTTTTTTACAAGTGATATGTATTCCATCATCTATTTCACTTCTTCTAATTGAATGATATCAAGATAGATAGGTAGGATCCATTGTTTGTAGTGCTTTACCTTGGGAAATCATTCAATATTCTATGTTTTCTGTTGTTTGAGAAGGATCCATGATTGCCACTTTCCATCCTCAGCTCCTCACTGGTCTTAGACACCTCACCTCACTTAATTTCAACTGTTGAAGCCTATACCTACCTTTCCCCATAGAACACCCTGCATTCTGACCTAATTTCCCAGACCTAAATTGCCCAGCTCCATCTGATCTAGCAAACACCAACAAATTCAATCAAAACCTTTCGAGCTACTATACCTAGCCTAAAATCCCTATCTGATCCAATCACCTTGACTGAGATCCTAAAGGAGAGAGCCCTCTCCCAACCTTGTAGGGCTAGCTACGAGGTTAAGTGGTTTGTGGTTACCCTGGAAGCTTGCCTTCTTCACCCTGAGGAAAATCTAGGTGATAACACTATCCTCATGGGACCTATTTCATTTTTTAATGAGGTTGACATAGTAAAAGAAACATCCTCATATCATTGGTTTCATTTTTTAACGAGGTTGACACAAGACATGGAACTGTCCTCGTAGACCCTTGTTTCATTTTTTAACGAGCTTGACACAAGACTAGGAACTATGCTCATGGGAGTTGTTTCATTTTTTAATGAGGTTGATAGAGTAAAAGAAATATCCTCATATCCTCGGTTTCATTTTTTACGAGGTTGACACAAGACAAGGAACTCTCCTCATATTCCTTGTTTCATTTTTTAACGAGGTTGACACAAGACCAGGAACTATCCTCGTGCTTCGATCACAACTTATAAGAGGTCATGAAGGAGAGATCTGGTTCCAATGCCCCCAGTACATGATGTACAACATCACTAAATTGATCGTCAGTTGATGGTATGGAATGGGTTGCCACATAATTAACCCGTGGCGAGGTTGATACCATTGGTACAAAAGGACCACTTAGGGAAGATGGTTAACTGGAAGCCATATTTGGAGCGGAAAATGAAAGAAGATAAACGGTGACAATTATTCCTTCATGCAGGAAAAACATCACTCGAAAGAGTGTGGAAAAAATGGCTCCCATGTCATAAACATAGTCGCACCCTAGAAGTAAATTATAATCTAAAGGGCCTGGAACTACCATCACATTTAGATAAATGATTTTTCCTCCCAGAATAATAGGCAACTGAGGAAGGATCCCTAATGGTTGACTGGTTCCTCTATTAAAAGCCAACAGATTATGGGTAACAGGCACAAGCAGCAGCGAATCGAGCGCTTGCCAAGCAGTTGAGAAAAGGATACTCATAGATGCACCTTCATCTATAATAGTGCCAGATACAATCATATTGCAAAATTGTACTATGATCTGGAAAGGCACTTAAGAAGGAAGATGAAATCTTGCTAGTCGATTCCAATCAAAGGAAGTGACCAGACTACTTGGAGGGGGTCTCGTATAAATGGGAGAATTAACCCCTTGAGTTACGAGAATGGGATGATTTTTCTCCTGTCTTGATGGAATAGGCGGATTGCCCCCAAGCTCATTTGAATCTAAAGAAACAAAAAGAACCTGAGTGGTATCATATTCACTCTCTTCGGGAAAGGTACGATTTACTGAAGGTGAAATCAGGTCAATTGTTTCCTTGACTTGTTGATTTGGGTCAGGTATAGACTCATAGGATTCACTTTCAGAGAGTGGGTTTGACCGATGGTTGATTTGAGTCAGTTAATTGATCAACTAGTGAAGTATTAAGGGATAGTATCCTATAACCAGATGGAAGTCACTGTGGTGAAGAAGGATGGTTATCCAACACTTTTTTGGCTTCATCCAGATAGGGACAAAGGTGAATGGGGTGATTCCCTTCACATAACCTACAAGGAAACTTAACTCTACCCTTATTTCCATGAACTTTACTACCCCTAGTTGATGGTGTGTCACCAACATGATCTCTAGAAGTTGATGACACATGATGTTGTGAATGAGAAGACCATTCTTCTAAGGTAAGGAATATCAGGACAATTTCGAAGAACATGGTCTCCTCCACAAAGTTTGTATGGATATCGAACTTTTTTTAGTCTTGACGGATGGTTTCTCATTAGATGTTGCATTCAAAACAATGGTTGCTTGGTTGCCCCTCTGCTGAATTTGCTTCTTCTTCTTCTTCTTCTTAGCCACCTGGTTACTAGTACCAATACTTTCACCAAGTGAAGAGGAAGAAGGCAAAGGGTCAACTTTAGGATAAACTAGAGGTTGATTTTGTCCAGTTGGAGGTGTATTTGATTGTGGAGAAATCACGAAAATTGAACCAAGGAGGTTGAAAAAAACCATACTGGAAAGCCAATGGTAAATCCTGGAAGGGACAATGTAGCCATATATGGAGCACCAATATTTCCAAAAGTATGAAAAGGACTAGGATTCCCATCAGAAGGAAATCCTTGATTGATGGACTCTAGATTTGTCGCCATATGTTTAAACCTAAGATCAACTAAGGAGTGAGCATGGAGGATGTTATATTTGGTCAATTAAATTTAGTTTAATCAAAGTAACATAACAAAACAAAAGAGGGATAATCTAGGCAAAAGGTTTACCAAGCAACTGTGAACTATAGAATACATCCTAGCGAACCAAGAAGTACGGGAGGCAGTCTCCCCAAATGTTATGTTTGGTGTATCACAGTGTACAAGGCGGCTGACTCGGTTACCTAAGGATGGATAGCTACCTAGTGTTGTCATCCCATATATACCTGAAAGTACATGGAGGCCCAATTCGTATAAGCATTGTCTAATGCAAAACCGCAGAGTGAGAGCATTCCCATATACTTTACATACTGTAACACCGCCCTATATACCCCAAGGTACGTGGACGAGCTATGATATACTCACGTACATGGAATGAGGTATCACACTCGGGATGTATTGTAGATAAGTTAGCGACAACTGCTTTGTTTTACGACGCCAAAACACGTCTCTAGCCTAGACCTCTAAATGTTTTTCATTAGGTGACAATGCTCCATTAGGTAAATTCAGATAAATTTTAAGTTTATCTTCTTTAGAATTTTCCTTTCAAGTTTCACCACGTGATGTATGTTTGCAATTCCTAAAATGCAACTAATATGATATGCATTATTTTCATTCAATTAAACAATGGAAACCTTAGCTAGTAGGGATAGAGCAATTAAATCATTGACAAAGAGCAAAGAGCACATCTAATGCAATTTCCCTTGCTATTCCTTTCAATAATTCACAAACTAAAATATGAACGATGCAAGTTTCCTTTTCGAATCCCTTAATGTTATGACCAACAAATAGGAAATATGCACATACAATCAATCAATCTTTAATAAGAACAAAGACTTTTACGACAATTCTAATTCGAAGGAAGAGAAGACTTTACGACACTTTCTTTAAAATGAAGATTAATCAACTATATTCTAACTTTGAATATAGAATAATAATGACAAAGAAAACATTTCAGAAACATTAATCAATCAAGTCAAAAAAGGGCTATACAAGGAGATAAAAATTTGTTCTCTGAGACATGACATTCATTAATCAATCGGCAAGCAAACAAACAGAGAAAAGTTGGAAAAAACACTTTCCAAAGGTGGGAATTTGACCTAAGGTTGATCAACGTAGGTCAAAGAGGGCCTAATTGCGTTGTAGAGCACTGTCTCTCACTCAAGGGTGCTCTGCAGAGCACTGTCCCCTGACCAAGCCTGCGCTGATTTCCAAGAGGCCACTCAAGAGTCATCTAACCTTAATTTTTACCATAATTCAATGCAAAAGAGCTGAAATACAATCAATGAACACAAGTAGGGTCTACAAGAATGTCTTATGAGGTGAATAAGCTACTAGGAAAGGTGATAGTTTCCCCAACGGAGTCACCAATTTGTTTTGGCGAATTTAGCATCTACGGATAAACACTAATTCACTAGACAAGTTGTTGTTCCTAAAACAATAGTTTAAAGTGTTTTCAACTTTCCCTATGAACAATAGATAAGAAGAGAGGATAGAAGGCCTACCTGTAGTCTTGCTTTCCACTCGTCTCCCTTATCGATTTCGCCGCTCCTTCCCATACTTTATTCACTTGAGAAGTACCCTTTAAACACAACAGAAGACAAAAACCGATCAAAGCATACGATCCATTGAAAATAAATGAAAGGAATCAGAAGAAATTCATAGATATAGGCATTATGAAAGAACACAACATATGGAAGAAGGCTCAAGCACTTTATTTATATAGAAGAAGGAATTAGAACCATCAGTGTTTGATTCAGAGTCATTCCTTCAGCTTGGATCCCATCCACATCACATCAAAAGCAAGACAAGCTTGTGGCATCACATCATTTGCTCCAAAGTCAAGTCTCATAGCAGCATTATCCCCTTACAATTCAACATAATCCAGCAAGCCCTTGATCACTTAGATGAGTGGTCAATTTATAGGAAGATGAAGGAGGCTTTGTCATTAATTGTGGTATTGAATGGCCTTCCATACTTATAATTAGTTCCATGGAGGAAGGGATGAGAGGATAGGATTCTCCTTAACTCATTCCTCATCCATTTTCGAGCTCATAGGAGTTGATAAGACAAGGAAACTTCTATATGACTCCAAAATATACGAATATTCCCCAAAACCTATGTGAATTTCGCTCATTCTCGCCTAGCGCAGGTGAAAGGAAGCCTAAGTGCTCTGCAAAGCACCCTGGTAGTGGACTTAACTGCTCTACAGCACGCCTTCATAAGGGCTTACCTACGCTGGTCCCTCTAGAGGCAATTTCTCGATGTCTTCAAGTCATGAAACTGTCTGGGAAGGAGGCATTCAAAGGGGTGACTTGTTTAGGGAATGAAGCAACTGAAATTAGGGTTTGATGAGCCCTAAAACACTAACATGGATGTTGGGATTTGATGTGCCGAAATGGATCTGTAATAGGAGGCATCGGAGGATGCGGAGGCGGAGATGAACCAATAGATTCAGAGGCTGAGCCCTCTAATTCGAAAGAAGAGGAGGAGTATGAAGAAGAAGAAGACATGGTTGATAAAAATTTAGAATGCATGACTCGGGGCACATAGGCACTCTATGGTGCCTTGCAAAAGATGCCAAGGCACGTAGAGAAATTGTTAATAAAACATGACCCTGACAGAGAAGTGAAGACAAAAGATCATCTCGACATGTTCTCCCTACATCTACAGAAACTTGAGGTACATTACGATGATGTTGAATGTAGATTGTTGCCATGTACCTTGGATAGCAGAGTAGCTGTATGGCACCACAGCCTTCCTGTCAACTCCATTCAGAACTGGGGATGTTCAAAGGATTTTTTCTTGAAAATTTTGGTGATGAAAAAACCCCTGCTATGTTGTTGAAAGGGTATACTTAAGATGGAGCTGAAAGAGAAAGTGAAAGACTTCAACTAGACGTTTAATCGTATCTTGAACAAGTTCACTGTAGATACTAAAACTCATGACTCCATCACAGTCGAATACTACACATTTCCATTGTCAACTAGCATTGCGCGCTTCGTCAGGCGAGCTGTGAAACCAACACTATCCTAAATTTTCCAAGAGGAAATTGATGTGGAGAAGGGCCTGCGCGTGATTGGACTCATTATAAATTATGAATCAATAAAGGACTCCAATGATGTGGGAAGGAAGTCCCAAGTCATTGTGAGTAAGGTAAAGGAAAATGAAACAAGTGAAAACAAGACCCTTACTCATCTCCTTAAGTCCTTGACAAATGATGTTGCAGAACTCAAGCAAGAGACAAAAGAGATGGTAGTGAGAAGCATAAATTTTGGTTTTGAGCATAGAAAGAATGGGACATCAGGTAGTAGCAGTAGTCACCTGAATAAATCTATGTAGAGTTCAAATGTTGTGTTCCAAGCAAAACAACTTGGTAAGGATAACTTATGTGATTTCCACCAAGTGCGACACTCAGAGAAGACATGTATATATTGGAACTAAGTTTTGGGCTCCGTGGCTTCAAGAATGAATGATCATCTTAATGCTAGTGAGCAGGTTCAACCGGAAGATGAAGATGATGAAGAGGATGTTGCATCTGATGAAGCCCCGAGTTATGGGCACGTGGTTAACATGTATCAGAGTCTAAATGATGCTTAGAAGAAAACAACCATAGAGAAGGAGGGCCCAAAAGAGAATGGTCGATATAACTTAGGAAGTCAAGGGGCTCCTACTATGATTGATGTACCAAAAGAGAAATTCAAGAAAATGTTCAAAAAAGTTGAACCACTGGTACCCTCAACACAGAAAACACAAAACAAGTCTAGGAAGACAACTCTAACGAAAGATATGTCCATGAGAAGCTCACTTTAGAACACTCCACTGGACAAAGAAAACACAACTCTTCCTCTAGATAGCTCAGTGAGTCTTCCTGCTTTGGACTGCAACATTTTTCAAGATACGAAGAAGACCTATGCGAACATCTCTCTATACAAACTCACCAAACTCATGGGTCAGCGGGATATTTTTTTGCGCACAATGGGGCAAACCTCCACAGACAATGTTGCGCCTTCCAATTAGGGATCAAGTAATTCTCCCAGATCACTTGCATCTGTACTCAACATGCTTCATAGAGAAGAAGCGAATTCACTCTACCGACCATTTTTGTTATCTTTTGAAATTTTCAACTTTAATGTCCATAATTGTTTGGTGACTCTGGTGCATCAGTCAATGTCATGCCACTCTCCATTGCTAAAAAGGTCAATGCGCATTGGAGCAATATAACAACAAATATCATCCAAATTGATCGGTGATCCGGACTTAAACTAGAACGCAACAAATTATAGAGATAACCATAAACACAGATATGCAGCGGAAATAATACTTCATTTCATTAATGTAAAATACTGAAATATGCTTACAAACGGTAATGGAAATAAACTAGCTAGGGCGATGGTAGCTTATCTCTGAGGAGAGATGTGGTGGCTACATGCCTCTGAACTGTGTTACAATGAGTCTCGAAGGCCTATTTATTGTTGAGAAACAATGGAAAACCCATAACATTCCAAAACCTAACCCTAGAAGATGAAACGCCAAACTGTGGGCCCCGTTTGGGTAAATTGGTACACCAACTTCCCGGGGTCGTAACTTTGGCATACAATCTCCGTTTGATGCGTATAATAGCTCGTTAGAAAGATCTATCCGAGCACTGCCACTTTGGGAGGCAACATCGGTCCATAGACCCATGTTGCCCCAGATTTCCCAAAAAACGTCGTTTAGGGCCTCAAAACGACTCCGGAAGTTCAGGACCCGAAAAACTGCTAAAAATAGTAAGTTGTGCTACAATTAAGGAAACTAAAAATGCTAAGAGAAACAATGGTGGGGGTCCAGGTGGACTTGGCAGGTGGCCACCAATATCCACCTGGATCATTCCTCCCCCCTTAGGAAGCAATGGTCCCCATTGCGTTGAGTTCCTCCATGAGATGAGGAAACTTTTGCTGAACTTGTTCCCTGGTGAGCCACTTGCCCTGGTGAAGGAGTTGGCCTGCTTTGACAACTTGATACAGTTGGATATTCTGTTGGCGAGTGTTCTTGATCTATGTATCCATGATCTGATCATTTGTAGCTTGTTCCATGCAATCTGGATTTAATTCTGTGGGTGTGAGCTATTCTGCAATGTCGGATGTGTCTAGCAATGGTGGAAAGTATGGCCGAAGGCGGTCCACATTGAACACTGGGTGCAGGCCAAGGAATGGGGGAATGCTGAGCTCAAATGCATTGTCTCCCATAGCCTTAGTAATGGTGTAAGGACCGTATCAGAGTGGTCTCAGTTTCCGATAGGCTCCAGTAAGGCGTTCCTTTTGCAAATGCAACCAGACTTTGTCGCCCACCTGAAACTTGTGTTGCACCCGATGTTGATCATGTCGCTGCTTGTACTTGGCATTTGATTTCTCTAGAATTTCATGGACCTGCTGGGGAATATGTTGGATACGCTTAATGAAGCTGGTGGCCTTATCTATTTCGGACTGGACATGAGCTAAATTTATGTGAGTAGCTGCAAGTGGCATGGCCACATCAATGGGGCATAGTGGCTGGAATCCCAAACCCACCTGAAAAGGGCTATCGCCAGTGGAGCTGTGAAGAGCTCGGTTGTAGCTGTGCTGAACATAGGGGAGGCTCTCGCCCCATGTGCGTGGATGCTTTGAGTTATACATGTGCAGAATGTGCACAATCATCCTATTGACAACCTCTGTCTGGCCATCAGTTTGAGGATGGAAGGCCGTGGACTTCGTGAGTTTGGTGTCCAGCATTGACCAGAGACTGGACCAAAATGTGCTGAGGAACCGACTGTCCCGATCTGAGATGATAGCCTGTGGGATCCCAAAGTGCACCCACACTCGTTCAAAGAAGATTTTAGCAGTGGCTTCTGCTGTGATATTCTTCTTGCAGGCTGCCATAATGGCCATCTTCGAGAACCTATCGACGACCACAAAAACACAGTCATTTCCATGCTTAGTGGAAGGAAGGCCTGACATGTAATCCATGGAGATGGATTCCCAAGGTCGACTAGGGGTAGGAAACGGGGTATAGAGGCCTTGCTTCTTGATGGTCGGTTTGGAAATGGCACAGGCAGTACATGATCTGATGTACTTCCCAACATCCTGTCGAAGATTCAGCCAATAGAAATAATTTTGCAGTACTGCCACTGTTTTCTCGACCCCGAAATGCCCAGCAGCCCGACTGTAGTGTGCTTCCCAAATCATCTTGGCACGCTCACTTGAAGGAACACAAAGGTGACCCAGGTGGCATAACAGGGCATCCTGGAGGTGAAAATCTAGAACATGTCGACCCTCCAAGAGTGTCTGGTATGTGTGGCCGAATTCTAGGTCGCTTTTGTAGAGAAGTGGCCAATCAGAAGTCTCGTGCCCACAAGAGTTGAGCACGGTGGTTAACGCCATGATCGGTGGTCGACTGAGGCAATCTGCAACATTATTGGTGATGCCCTTCTTATACTTGATATTCAAGTGGAACTGTTGCAGGTATGTAGACCACTTCCGATGGCGATCATTCTGCAATTTCCCTTGGGTCTGTATGAACTGCAGGGGTCGGTGGTCTGTGTGGATGACCATTTCCTTCCCCAAAATGTAATGCTTCCATTGTTGGCAGGCCTGTACAATGGAATACATCTCTTTATCATAAGTGGGGTACTTTCGGACTATGTCTGAAAGTGTTTCACTGTGATATGCCATTGGATGTCCATGTTGAGTAAGGACTACCCCAATAGCATAGTCAGAGGCATCTGTCTCGACCTCAAATGGTTGTTGTAAATCTGGTAACGCGAGCATTGGTGCCGTGCAGAGGCGATCCTTCAACTCTATGAATGCCTTCTGTTGAGATTCAAACCAAAAGAATTTTGCTTTCACCCCTCCCTTGGTGACTTGACTCAAGGGCCAAGAAATATGAGAAAACCCCAACACAAACCTGCGGTAGAAGTTGGCAAGACCTAGAAAGCTGCGGAGCTCTGTTAGAGTGGTTGGAGATGGCCAATCCCGAATGACTTGGATCTTGCCTGGATCGACATGTACCCCCTGTTCATCAATGATGTATCCCAGATACTGAACCTGGGTCATGCCAAAAGTGCATTTCTCCAAATTGGCACATAGCTTGTGTTACCGCAGTGTTTGGAGAACCTGTCGAATGTGGTGGAGGTGCTCTTCCCAACTCTGGTTGAAGATCAAAATGTCATCCAAGTATACTACTACAAAGGAGTTGGTGAATGGCCGCAAGATGTCATCCATTAGCCTCATGAAGGTTGTAGGAGCATTCGTCAATTCGAAGGGCATAACCAACCATTCGAAAAGGCCCTCCTTGGATTTGAAGGCAGTCTTCCACACATCAGAGGGTTCAATTGGTACCTGGTGATATCCTAACTTCAGATCGATCTTGCTGAAATATTTCGCCCCCTTTAGTTGGTCCAGGAGGTCATCAATCCGCGGGATCGGGTACCTATTACAGACAGTGATCTTGTTCAGCGCCCGATAGTCAATACAGAGTCTCCACGTCCCATCCTTCTTCTGTACCAACACGATCGGTCTCCCACAAGGCGATGAACTCGGACGGATGTGACCTTTCTGAAGGAGCTCCTGAATCTGCCTCTTGATTTCATTGTTCTCCAGAACGGAGCGCCGATAAATTGGTCCATTGGGCAGCGGCACACCTGGGGTCAGATCGATGGAGTGCTTGACCTGACCGTGTAGAGGAACCCCTGCAGGGGAGGTGAAGATGTCCTCGTACTCCTTCACAACCTTGTCCATATGTAGTTGTCGTGCAGAGGGACCCCGTCTACAGGCCACAGCCACCGTCTTCTTCTTTCCTTGAGGGCGTATCATCAGGAAAACAAATTTCCTGTTTTTGGAAATGATCTTACTGCATTGTTTTGCAATAATCAAAGAGATGGCGGTAGGTGGTGCTACCTCTGGTATCCTGTACAACTTATTTCCCAATGTAACAATAACAGCACGGGGCCTTGATTCATACACAGCATGTCACTTCCACAAGTATGGTTGTCCTAATAATACATCACAAACTTCAAGGGGAGCAATGTCACACAATACCTCATCCGTGAAGGGCTTGATGTTGTATGGAAGGCGAAATTGCTGGCTCACGCGAAGACCTCGTCCTTGGTGAAGCCACCCAATGGTGTATGGTTGTGGATGTGCTGTGGTCGGTAAGCCCAACTGCTTCACGACCTCTGCCGAAATGAGGTTCTTTTGACTCCCGCTATCAACAATGAACTGTATCAGGGAGCCCTTTACCCACATCTGGGAGTGGAAGAGACGCTCCTCCTCCTCTGGATCTTCGGGTTCATTTTTCTGGATCTTGGCAGTAGCAACAGTGGCGTTGGGATCCGCATCAATGATCTGCTTCCCTTTGTCATTCCCGTTATCAGGTTCTGACTCAAAGTCGGAACATGCATCTGATTCTGAAACCTTTAGCTCAGCCACCAGTGACTGCTTGGCCTGACACTCACTTGTGTTGTGAGTGGAGCTCTTGTGGAACTCACACCATTTTCCCATGTCCTTTTTCGGCTTCGCGGCGCTGTTTTTTGCTTGCGGCTTCGACGGGTTGTCTTGGGCTATCCCGCCTTGGCTTTGTCCTTTGTTCTGTGGTTTAGGGGCACCTTTCCCCTGCTTTGGATTCGCAAATCCAAAGTCTCGCTTCTTTTGTTTAAACTTATGCTCGACCTTGACGGCATATCGGTGTGCTGCGCCGAGCGAGGAGATGTTCAGGAATTGTATTTCTTCCTGGATGTACTTGTGCAGGCAGCCACGGTATTTGAGTATCAAATGTTGCTCTGAATCATTGATACCCAACTTTGTGCGAAGGGTATGGAAAAGATTGGTGAACTCCGGCACGTCTTGGTCCCTTCCCTGCCGCAGCGTGGTCCACTTTATGTATTCATCCTCATAGCTTCCGACAGGGTAGTACTGCTCCTTGATGGCATCCCGGAATGAATTCCAGGTGGGTGCAGCTGAAAATAGTGAGCCAATACTTTCATCCTTCTGCTCGCAGTAGGTTTCCCACCAGTCCTTGACGTGGGGGGCTGCTTTGACAAGAGCAAAAACAATATTTTCCCGACTCGAAAATTCATGAACAAAAAAATAACCCTCTAGCAGATTTAACCATTTATCTACGGCATCTGCATCTATCTGACCCTCGAATATGGGGATTTCAAAATTAACTTGTACCTTAAAGGGCGTGGCGTTTCCAGAGTAGCTACTGGAAGCCGATGCGTCGCTTCTGGGTAGCTGCTGAACGATCTGGGCAAAGATGTCCATCATCGCGTTCCGTTGTCGCTCGAGGGCTTCTTCGAGCAAGATTTTGATGGGATCTCCAGCCCCCTCGTCTTTCTTCTCATCCGCCATGGGAGGCCGTCAGGATTTGCGAGGTTGGTCTTGCAAAGGTTCGACCAGTTCAAGCCCTAACTCCTTATATCCCGACCTTGTTGGGGACATGCAAAGAAAAACAGAGAAAAAGCAGACCGCTCTGATACCACTGATCCGGACTTAAACAGGAACGCAACAAATTACAGAGATAACCATAAACACAGATATACAATGGAAATAATACTTCATTTCATTAATGTAAAATATTGAAATATGCTTACAAACGGTAATGGAAATAAACTAGCTAGGGCGATGGTAGCTTATCTCTGAGGAGAGATGTGGTGGCTACATGCCTCTGAACTGTGTTACAATGAGGCTCGAAGGCCTATTTATTGTTGAGAAACAATGGAAAACCCTTAACATTCCAAAACCTAACCCTAGAAGATGAAACGCCAAACTGTGGGCCCCGTTTGGGTAAATTGGTACACCAACTTCCCGGGGTCGTAACTTTGGCATACGATCTTCATTTGACGCGTACAATAGCTCGTTAGAAAGATCTATCCGAGCACTGCCACTTTGGGAGGCAACATTGGTTCATGGAACCATGTTGCCCCAGATTTCCCAAAAAACGTCGTTTAGGGCCTCAAAACGGCTTCGGAAGTTCAGGACCCGGAAAACTGCTAAAAATAGTAAGTTGTGCTACAATTAGGAAACTGAAAATGCTGAGAGAAACAATGGTGGGGGTCCAGGTGGACTTGGCAGGTGGCCACCAATATCCACCTGGATCAATCGGACATGTGTACCAGCCATTGGTGAACTGCGTGATGTGATCATATGGTTATCGTCTGATGGACGAGTTCACCAGTGCATCAACATTGTGATAGTGGATATACCAGAAGCATATGGCTTACTGCTCAGTAGAGACTAGTATAGCAAGTTGAAAGGATATTTTGCGACAGACTGGTCACATTTATGGATTCTGTATCAGGGCAGAAGCAACCAAATTTGAGTGTTGTTCAAGAATTATATGAAGCACAATGTTACTTCCTTCGATGGTCAGATTGAACCGTTGGCTTTCGTAGAATTTTTTTTCATCAACTACTTTCTGGAAACATTGCTGGGGTGCTATCTTTCACAGCCAAGCCCCACCCCACCAGATACACAGTTGGGTCTCCTTCCTTTCCCAACTGGTGAAAATGAAACTTGTACCATACTTTGTAATAGTAGTAGCAGTAGTGTTAGCAATACTAGCATGGCAAGCAGTCCTTGTACAGATGAGTTGTGGACCTTGTATTTTGATGGATCAAAAACATAGGATGGATTTGGAGTCAAGTTTGTTTTGATTGACCCAAGGAAAAGAAAGAATTTAGTCTCAAGCCGCTTGGAGTTCGAGTGCACAAACAACACTACTGAATATGAAGCACTTGTCTTGGGTTTGCACAAAACCCCCAGCTTCGATGTCACCATGCTTAAAGTGGTAGGTGATTCAGAGAATGTGGTGTTGTAGGTACATAATGTTGAAAAATGGAAACAAGAAATTCCAGTTTAATTTGTCCTTGAATTAAATTGTGAATTAAATTCGAATTCTATTCTCATAAGAACTTAAAATAGTTAAATTAAGTTTATTAAACCTACTTAATGTAGGAAATTCGAGTTGGAATTATTTCTATCGTCATGTGTATGTTCTCCCTACTTTGTAGGAGTCTAGTATGAGTTAATTGTCATTTGTAAAATAGAAGACTCAATTTCATGAATCAGTTCAATTAAATTAGTTCTCAAACTGATTGAGAGAACTAATAGTGAGTTAACAACCAGTGGTGTCACTAATAAACTCCACCAGTGCTAATCTAGCTAACTAAATATTTACTCATCAGAAACTCATGCATGTTGATTCTGAGAAAGGCCCAGTTGAGACTAGAGTGTAGGGACAGTGTAATATTTGTTTTAGATTTTTCTGAGTTGCAATGATAGTGCATGCATTTAGGAACCGATCCTTGAGGGATTGTGCAGTCTTTAGAGGCTTTATTACTCTTTCAATACAAGCTATCCTCCATAGGAATTACGCACTGTAATATAGACTTGGAGAGCTTATGAAGAGGCTAAGATTTGGCCTTGAGCTTTCTTATGAGTTGGAGATTGAATTTTTTGAGTGTTAGGATTGTTCTAGAGAGAACAAGCATTGTAATTTCATCTTGATTTTCTGGATTAATACAAAATAGATAGTTGGGTTTTGAGCTGTGGCTTTCCCTAGATATTTATTGTGTTCTGTGCCTTTGATTTTCTTCCTCTATTGATTATTGTTTGATCGATGTTTATGGTTTTCCATTGTAAAGAGTAGAAGTAGATTCTTGTCTCTTGATTTAGAAAATTGCATTAGCTTGTGAATCTACAGGATTTTCTACATGGTATTGGAGCTAAGAATAGTATACTAGAGGATATTTCAAAGTTTTGAGTTTTTGGGTTATAGGTGAAAGTCAAATTTTTAATACATACTTCAGGATTGACAGATGGAATTCCATGAGTTGAGGCTTGAGTATGCCTTGGAATGCAGCTCAAATTTCATAGCATTGAGGGAGAGGATGGAGGCTGTGCTAGAGGACAATGGCTTGAAGGAATTTGTTGAACAGGAAATTCCTAAGCCAGCAACTATTGATGCAAAAAAATTGGCTGATTGGAAGAAGTGTGTGGCGAAGGCAAGGAAAATAATCCTTTAGGAAGTTTGAGACCATATTACATCGAGTCTCCATGGAAAGGAAACCCTGCAAGCTATGTGGAAAACATTAATGGACCTGTATCAAAATAACAGTGATCAAAGGAAGTTGGCACTGAAGGATAAACTTCATAAAATCATGATGGAGAAAGGCAAGATGATTCCAAAGTACTTGACCAAGTTCACTCAATGTTGGGAGGAACTTGGAAGTGTTGGAATCAGAGTTTCCGAGGAGGATATGGTGAGCCTTCCTCTTCCTGGACTTCCAAAGAGTTGGCATAGTTATTAGGACTCTGTCAATGGTCAGGAGAAGCTGTCAGATTGGGAACGACTATGGTTAGATTTGATGTAGGATGAGATCGGGAGGAACACCAGGGATGGCTCTTCATCAAAGACTGATGATGAAGAGAATTGTGCCTTATCGATTAAGTAAAGGAAGGGGAAAGGTAAAAATTCCCATTCCAAATCAGATTCTTATCATGGAGGTAGGAAGAAGGACATGACGAAATTTAAATCCTTTCATTGTCACAAGAAGGGACACTTTCCTACAAATTTTCCATTGAAGAAGTCCAAGGAGAAGTCCTCATGAGAAGAGGTGGGTGAGGCTTTCACCTCCCAATTCAAATTGGACTTTTCCCTCATTTCATGCATGGTGTCTTTAATGATGGGAAGTGTCTAGTACTTAGACAATGGAGCTTCATCCCACATTCAGTGAACTTGAGGAGAAATATCTCAAGATGCATATTGAGATGGGTGATGACGATAAGTATAGTGTTACTGGTGTGGACACTATTAATTTTCAGAGGGAGCATGCGGCTCCACTCACATTAAATAATGTTATGCATGTACCTGGACTAATAAAGAAATTGGTACCCATTGCCATGCTTGACGATAGAGGCTATGATGTGATCATTTCGAAAGGAAAGGTGTTCATTTGACACATAGCCATGGGTTAAGTAAGGAAGATAGGGATTTGACTTCTGAATCTCTATAAGATAGAGGTAGAGGATTATGCTTCTTTGATTTCAAAAGCGGAAAATATGTTGAGCCAAGATGTCAGTGAGTTGTGGCACAGGCGATTGGGCCACCTGCATCATGGGGTTTTGAAGACATTGCAACAAATTTCTATCGGTCTTCCCAAAGGTACACTTGAGCAAGTTGATACATGCAAGGGTTATACTTTGGGAAAATACACCAAGTATTCCTTTGGAGACAGAGGCAGTCGAGCAAAGTCTATTCTAGAGAGATCCCAGTCATATGTGTGTGGACCATTCTCGACAGCATCCATAGCCAAACACAGGTACTATTTTATATTTGTTGATGAATATTCTTATAAATGCTGGGTATTTTTTATGCAGAAAAAGGATCAATATTTCACAAAGTTTTTTGAGTTCTAAGCATTAGTAGACAAAGATTCAGGAAAGAAGGTTAAAGCTCTACGGAGTTATAACGGTGGTGAGTATGTTTCCAATGAGTTTAAGGACTTCTGTGCAATGGAATGGATTAAATGAGAGTTGACAGCACCCCATAACCCTCAAAATAATGGAGTTGCCGAGAGGAAGAACAGGAGCATAGTTAGGGCAGCAAGGGCGATGTTGCATGATCGGGCCTACCACTACACTTGTGTACTGAGTCATGCAACGCAATGGTTTATGTTTAGAACCATAGCCCACATTGGATACTTGAGATGAAGATACCAGAGGAGGCTTACTCCAATAAGAGGCCATATGTTTGTCACTTCATGATTTTTGGGTCATCGGTTTATTGCCATGTGACCAAAGATGCACGGAAGAAGCTTGTGTTGAAAATAGCAAAAAGAAATGATTAAAATAGAATCCAGAATATTCCAATTTTAATTTGTCCTTGAATTAAAATTGGAATTTAGTCTCACCAGCTGCTTGAAAAATAATTAATTAATTCATCTTGAGTTAATTAGTTGGAGAAATTCAAGATAGAAGTCTTTCTGAAGTCATGCAACAGTTATCCCTTAAATTAAGGAGATTATCCCTTAATTAAGGAGATAATATTGAGTTGTATTTGAGTTTTAATTAGTTAGCTTAGTTAACTAAGTTAAGTCCAATTAATTGAGTTCCAAACTATTTTAGGAACTAATTGTGAGTTCAGTTAGTTAATGCATGCATGCATCCAACTAGTGTACTCCAGATAACTGAAGATTCTCTCATCGATAACTCATGCATGTCTATTTTGAGAAAGACCCAGTTGAGATTAAAGACAGGGACAATGTACTATTAGTTGCATGAGTTTTCCTATAAAGGAAACTCATCCATGCAGAAGGAACAAGGTTCCTTGAGGATTGTGTAGTTCTGACAGTGTGTTAGAGCAGTGTGTGAGAGCAATGTTACATTGGGTGAAGGAGATCATCCCAGAGGTAACTACATAAGGAAATAGGAGCTTGGAGGGCAGAGGAGAAGGCATATGAGCAGTCTATTTTTTCTGTGAGCATCAGTGAGGGATTGTACTGAGAGTTGGATAGCTGTCAGAGTTGAAGATGTGTGTAATATTGATATATTTCCACTTGTATGATAATACGGATAGCAAGGTTTTTATCTAAGGCTTTCCCCAGAGTATTATTCTATGTTTCATGTGTATTGTTTCCTCTTCTGGTTATATGTGTTCCACTTGATCTTGCTCAAATCTATTAAGCTTCGCAAGTTTAATTGTAGAGGTAGATTAAAGTATTTTGCTTTAGTTATATTGCATTATCAGGTTAATCTACAATCATAATTTCTACATGGTATTGGAGAAAAGGTTATCGAAGCTATGAACAGTATACTAAGAAGAGAATTTTAAGTTTGAAGTTTGGGGTTGTAGGTGAAAATCGAATTCATATCATACTTCAGGTTGGTCAATGGCATTCTATGGCTTGAGACTTGAGTATGCCTTGGATGGCAGCTTGAATTACATAGCATGGAAAAATCGCATGGAGGTTGTATTAGAAGACAATGGCTTGAAGGATTTCATTGATTGAGAAATCCAAAAGCTAGCTTCAACTAATGCACAAGAGTTGGCTGAATGGAAGAAGTGTGTGGCGAGGGCGAGAAAGATCATCCTTGAGGGAGTTCAAGACCATATTGTCTCGAATCTCCATGGGAAGGATACTCCATATTCAATGTTGAAGACATTGAAGGACCTATACTAGAACAGTAGCGACCATAGGAAATTGGCGCTCGAGGATAAGCTTCAAAGAATCAAGATGGAGAATGGTGACACTATTTCCACATATCTAAACAAGCTCACCACCTATAGAGATGAGCTTGGAAGTGTGGGAATAACTACTGCCGATGATGATATGGTGAGCCTCGCTCTCCTTGTCCTTCCAAAGAACTGGCATAGCTACCAGGACTTTGTGAATGGAAAAGAGAAACTGTCGAATTGGGAGCGACTGTGGTCGGATCTCATGCAGGAGGAGATCAGGAGGAGCACACGAGATGGTTCTTCATCTAAGGTTTATGATGAAGAAAATCTAGCCTTAGCAAGTAAGGCAAGGAAAGGGAAGGAGAAGGATTTTCATTCCAAATCGAATTCTTCTCATGGAGGGAAGAAGGTTGACAAGTCTAAAGTGAGATGCTTTATTTGTAACGAGATGGGTCATTATGTGACTAATTGCCCATCAAATAAGTCCAAGAAGGGATCCTCGGTAGGATCCAAAGGTGAGGCATTAGCCTCTCAGTTCGAGATGGACTTTACTCTCATTGCATGCATGGTGTCATTGATGATGGGTTGTGGTTGGTATCTTGACAATGGAGCCTCATTCCACATGACCAACGATAAAAGTTTATTCAGTACCTTGGAGGAGAAAGACCTCAAGATGTGCATAGAGATGGGTAGCGATGAAAGATATAGTGTTTCAGGAGTAGGCATGGTTGCTTTTCAGATGGAGCATGGAGCTCTTATTACCTTGAAAGATGTGAAGTATGTACTTGGACTGAAGAAGAACTTTGTATCGATCACGATGCTGGAGGACAAAGGCTACGATGTTGTCTTCAATAAGGGAAAGGTTTTCCTTAGACACATCACCACGAGATAGGTGAAACAAATCGGTTCATGAGTCAAGAACCTGTATGCTCTTGAGGTTCAAGATGCATGCAAAGCCTTGAGGAGCAATGCAAATGTTGGAGACTTGGTGTTTAACAGGGAGAGTAAATTACCTCTCACACAGCACTAGAAGAAGTCTCAAACAATTGTGGAGGAGACACAATTGGAGAAGTCAACAGAGGGATCACATGCAGCCATACCTCCAGGTGTGAGGTGGGCGATGTGAAGTGATATTCTCATGAAAGCTAAAATTGGGTAGGGTCCATTGAGAGGTTTTATCTCATGGATTGTACCTTGCTACAGGAACCCAAAGTACATAGTAGCGGGAGGAATCAGTGGGATTGATGCAGTCAGAGATCAAAGAGACAGAGGCTAGAGCAGCCAGATATTAAAGAGCGTAGAGAAGGATTGAATACAGTGCAGAAAGGCTAAGTCAACAAAAGTGCAGAGTTTTCAGTCGACAGAGGCAATAACAATTAGAGACTTTGATGATAGATGCATCATTATGATTTAGGTTGGATGTTTCTTTTTGTTTTTGAAGTTGCTAAAGCAACAACGCTTGAGAGAAGTGTTGCATGCAGAACATTCCAAAGGTTTAGGATTGGGATCGAGTTGAATTCATTTCTTGTTGAGAGGGAGTGTTGAAAATAGAAACAAGAAATGATAAAAATAGAATCTAGAATATTCCAATATTATTTTGTCCTTTAATTAAAATTCGAATTTAGTCTCACCAGTTGCTTGAAATATAATTAATTATTTCATCTTGACTTAATTAGTTAGAGAAATTCAATCTAGAAGTCTTTTTGAAGTCATGCAACAATTATCCCTTAAATTAAGGAGATTATCCCTTAATTAAGGAGATAAGATTGAGTTGTAATTAGTTCCAAACTGTTTGAGGAACTAATTGTGAGTTCAGTCAGTTAATGCATGCGTGCATCCAACTAGTGTACTCCAGACAACTGAAGATTCTCTCATCGATAGCTCATGCATGTCTATTTTGAGAAAGACCCAGTTGAGATTAAAGACAGGGACAATGTACTATCAGTTGCATGATTTTTACTATAAAGGAAACTCATCCATGCAGAAGGAACAAGGTTCCTTGAGAATTGCACAGTTTTGGCAGTGTGTTAGAGCAATGTTACACTAGGTGAAGGAGATCATCCTAGAGGTAATTGCACAAGGAAATAGGAGCTTGGAGGGTAGAGGAGAAGGCATATGAGCAGTCTATTTTGTCTGTGAGCATCAGTGAGGGATTGTACTGAGAGATGGATAGCTGTGAGAGCTAAAGCTGTGTGTAATCCTGATATATTTCCACTTGTATGATAATACAGATAGCGGGGTTTTTAGTTGAGGCTTTCCCCAGAGTATTCTTTTGTGTTTCATGTGTATTGTTTCCTCTTCAGGTTATATGTGTTCTGCTTGATCTTGCTCAAATTTATTAAGCTTCCACAAGTTTGATTATAGAAGTAGATTAAAGTATTTTGCTTTAGTTATGTTGCATTATCAGGGTAATCTACAGTCATAATTTCTACAACTTGAGCCAACAACAGAGTTCAAGATCTTTATGGGGTACAATGATACACCCCAAAACTATCGGGTGTACATGTCGACCAGTCGAATGATAGTGGTTCGCAGGGATATCAAGTTTGATGAGGAGAAGGATATGCGAGTATCCCTTGAGAGGGAGCTTGAATTACATGAGAATGAGGAGATTTTAGCTCCTAAGGTTGAGGGGCCTCAGAACGATGTGAAGCAACCACATGCATAGGTTCAAAGAGTGGAGACATCCACTAAGGTAGAATCTTCCATAGAGGGAAGAAAACACACTAGAGAGGCTATCATATTGTTGGATGATGCACGGGAGAATCTAGGAGCACCCTCTTCTCAGCGCAGACAGAGGAGGTCACCAAAGAGGTACAATGCATACAAGGCACTTATGGGTGCATGTGTTGTGACAGAGCCATCTTCCTTTCAGGAAGTAGTGTAGTAGTTGGTTTGGGTTGATGCGATGGCGAAGGAGTATGACTCCATAGTTTGAAATAGTGTTTGGGATGTGGTCTTGTGATCGGAGGACAAGTTAGTTGTGAGCTATCATTGGCTTTACAAGGTAAAGAAAGCTACAGATGGTAGTATGGAGAAGCACAAGGCTAGATTTTTGGCTCGTGACTTTTCACGGGTAGAGGGAATTGACTATGATGAGACCTTTGCTCTTGTTGCAAGGTACTCGTCAATCAGATATATTTTGGCACTGTCAACACAGATGGGTTGGAATATCCATCTGATGGATGTGAATACTAACTTCCTCAATGGAATGATTGAGGAAGAGGTGTACATAGAGCAACCCAAAGGTTTTGAAACCTTGGACCGTGACTCACATGTGTGCTGACTCAAGAGAGAGTTGTATGCACTGAAGCAAGCACCCTGTTCTTGGTACACCAGGATAAATAGCTATTTCACTGGGTTGGGCTTCATGAAGAGTGAAGCATATGCGAACCTGTATCACATAGTGGTGGAAAGTAAGTTGTTCATCATTGTACTTTATGGAGATGATCTTATATTGACAAGTGATTAGAAGCTCATCAAATCTTTCAAGGAGGACCTTGTAAGAGAGTTTGAGATGAATGACATGGGTCTCATGCATTACTTTCTTAGCATGGAGGTATGGCAGGGAGATGGGGAGTTATTTGTATCTCAGGGAAAATATGCCAACAAGATACTCAAGAGATTCTGCATGGAGAGTAGTAAACCCATGGATACTCCTCTAGCTGGTATCTGGAGGAAGGAGGATGATACTTCAGGGGAAGTAGTGGAAGCTATTGTTTACAGGCAACTTGTGGGTTCACTCATGTACTTGGTGATCACACAACCAGATACGTGCTATGCAGTTAACCAACTTAGCTAAGCGATGGTTAGGCCTACCAAGTTGTATTGGAAGGTAGAAAATCATGTACTAAGATACTTCAGAGGCACTACTCAGTTTGGGTTATGGCACAGACAGATAGAGCGAGTGAAGCTTCAAGGCTTCATTGTTGCAGATTGAGCAGGGAGTCCATCTGATAGGAAGAGAACATTAGGAGGGATCTTTCATATTGGGTCAGCAGCAGTTTCTTGGTACATCAGGAAACAAAGATCGGTTGCACTCAGTTCGGCAGAGGCAGAGTACATGGTTGCAAGGCAGGCAACATGTGAGGCTATCTAGATGAGGAAGATCCTAGCCGATTTGTTTTTTTAGCAGATGGATCTGACAGTGATAGATTGTGATAATTAGAGTTGTATCAAACTCTTTGAAAATATAGTCTTTCATGATCGGTCCAAGCATATTGATATCTGATATCATCATCTCAGAGATTGTATATTGAGGCAGATCATGTTGTTATATTACATTCCCATGGAGGAGAAATATGTTGACATCTTGACAAAGGCATTGTCAAGATGTAAATTTTAGTTTCACAGAGACAAGATCAGGTTAAGTTATAATCCCTTTCTTCTTGAGAGGGAGTGTTGAGAAATGACAACAAGAAATTCTAGTTTAATTTGTCCTTGAATTAAACTGTGAATTAAATTCGAATTCTATTCTCATAGCAACTTAAAATAGTTAAATTAAGTTTATTAAACTTACTTAACTTAGGAAGTTCAAGTTGGAAGACTTTCTATCGTCATGTGTATGTTCTCCATACTTTATAGGAGTCCAGTATTAGATAATTGTGAGTTGTAAAATAGAAGACTTAGTTTCATGACTAAGTTCAGTTAAATTAGTTCTCAATCTGATTGAGAGAACTAATAGTGAGTTAACAGTCAATGTTGTCACTAATGAACTCCACCAATGCTACTTTAATTAACTAAATATTTACTCATCAGAAACCCATGCATTTCGATTCTGAGAAAGACCCAGTTGAGACTAGAGTGCAGGGACAATGTACTATTTGTTTTAAATTTTTCGGAGTTACACTGATAGTGCATGCATTTAGGAACTGATCCTTGAGGGATTGCGTAGTTTTTAGAGGCTTTATTTCCCTTTAAATACAAGCTATTCTCCATAGGAATTACACATTGGAATAGAGACTTCGATAGCTTGTGAAGAGGTTGAGCTTTGGCCTTGAGATTTCTTATGAGTTGGAGATTGAATTTGCTGAGTGTTGGGATTGTTCTAAAGAGAACAAGCATTGTAATTTCATCTTGATTTTCTAGATTAATACAAAATAGATAGTGGGGTTTTGAGCTGTAGATTTCCTTGGATATTTATTGTGTTATGTGCCTTTGATTCTCTTCCTCTATTGATTATTGTTTGTTTGATGTTTATGGGCTTCCGTTGTAAAGAGTAGAAGTAGATTCTTGTCTCTTGCTTTAGAAAATTGCATTAGCTTGTGAATCTATAGGAGTTTCTACACGTAACACCATACACTTTGGCTCACCTCATCTTAAAGGTTACCAACAAAAGGTATGGTGGTTTATTTCTAATTTTCAACCTTTTAATATAATATTTGTACCAAGAATGCACAATACAACTAAAAATTCTCTGGCAAATACAACTGCTAGGATGACACCGCTTAGGGATAGATTTACTATTGATATCTTGTATAAGCCATCTATCCTTGACAACATAACTAAATTGTGTATTTTTTATGATGATGAACAGAAAAATGCACTTTATGGCCAATGCTGATGTTTTCAAAGATGCAACCACAGATATAGACGTGCACGAGAAGTCTCTACAAGAAAAACCTGGTGACAACAAAGGAAACCCCATCCCCAAGGGTATGATTTCACTTGAGAAACTCTATCACTTGTAGAACCACTTCAAAAAGGCTCAGGAAAACCAAAACCCATAGTTCCATACTGATGCACGAACATATCAACTTAGGAATAGAAAGAGATCTGAAATTTGTAAATCTTGGTACATGTTGTACACCAGAGGAGCAACAAGCCTTTGTCCGCATGTTCAGATAGTACCGTGATGTATTCACTTGGACACATGATGACTTGAAAACATATGACATGAATAATACAACACATCATTCCAATAAAAGAAGGGGTCAAACCGTTTTAGCAGAAACTTAGGAAAGTTCATTCGTCACTTGAACCCCTCACACAGAAAGAATTCTCTAAGTTGTTAGATGATCAGATCATATACAAAGTTCATCATTCTACATGTGTTTCGAATCTAGTTCTTGTAAGGAAGAAGTTCGAGAGATCCACCTATGCGTAGGTTTCTGAAATCTTAACAGGGCCTCGGAAAATGAAAACTACCATGTGTTGTCTATGGAGCACATCTTGTAGATAGTATCTGAAGCTGAAATGTTTTCTCTCCTTGATGGATTTTCTAGATATAACCAGGTTCTGGTAGAAAAACTTGATAGACTCAAAACTACTTTCTGTTCCAAGTGGGGTACGTTCTCTTATAGAAGAATGTCATTTGGGCTTGTAGACTTAGTTACAACCTTTTAGCACGTTATGGACATCCCCATCCATGGGCTCGTCAGATAGAGCGTGGTGGTCTACCTTGAGGACATGACAGTCTTTTCAAGGAAACTAGAAGAGCATATTTGGAGTGTCTGAGGGGAACTTCCTTGGGCATATTATCACTAAGAGTAGGATCAATTTTGATCCAGACTGATTTTGGACTATCACGTAGATTCCTCACCCAGTCAATAAGAAAGCTATGCAAGCCTTCTTGGGAAAGATTAACTTCCTCTAGAAGTTCATCTTAGATTATGGGCAAATTTTCAAACCTATCCAAGATATGATCAAGAAGGATGCAATCTATAGTTGGGGAAAGAAGGAAAAGGATGTGTTTTCTTGTATCAAGCAAAAAATAGCAGATGCACCTACACTATATAGCCTAGATTTTAGCAAAGATTTATTGCTATATACATCCATTTTCGACAATTTACTCGCTACAGTTCTCGTACAGAAGGATGAGCTGAAAAAAGAACGTCCCATCTCCTTCATGAATGTGAGCATGCAAGTACCCGAGCTCAACTATCCCGCCATGGCTAAATGGGCATATGTTGTATACAAGGCAATGAAACAATTCAGACCCTACCTGCTAAAAAATTACTGCATAGTCTTTGTGCCACACTCAACTGTCAAAGTGCTACTTGTTCAACAAGAGATGGGTGAAAGACATGTGAACTAGATGATGGTACTTCAGGAGTATGATCTCGATATCAATCCAGTCCACACTTTCAAGAGTCATGGTCTATGCCAACTAGCAGCAAAAGCAGTACATGCCTAAGAGGAAGGATAAGAGCCCATTGGTTGGGAGCAAGAAAGTGATCGAGCACCACCCACTTCGCACAACAACTCTTGGTATGAAGAAGTGTGCCAGTACCTCGAGCATGACCCTTTCCCTCTCACGTATCCATGCAAAAGAAGAGGGAACTTCATCTCAAAGCCTTATCTTACCAGTTGGTGCACAGAGTTCTTTAGAGAAAGCACAATAATGGAATTTTGCTAAGGTACCTGGAGGCGCAATATTCAAAGAGAGTATTAGATGACATGCATGACGAACCAGTGAAGGTCAATTCACAGGTAACACAACTGCACATAAATTCATGAGAGTTGGTTTCTACTAACCCACATTGTTTAAGGATGCACATGATTATGCCCACAAATTCCCAGTTTGTCAGCGTCGACAAAACACGAAGATCAACAGCCCCACTGTAGCTTGTTGCAGTGGATGAACCATTCCAATAGTGGAGCTTAGACATCATTGGGGAAATCTTCCCCCATTCATCATGCCATCATGGCTACGTTCTGAATGCTACATATTATTTCATGTGGTGGAGGGAAGAAATTCCTCTCAAACAAGTGAACGACCAGGAAGTCATCAGATTCCTTCAATAGAACATCATCTCAAGGTTTGACATTCCTGTATCACTTGTTTTTGACATTGCAACTTGCTTCTCTTCGTTGAAATTGTATGATTTTTCATTGAAATATGGTATTGTGCTTAAACAATCATCTAAATACTACCCGTAGGGGAATGGTCTTGATGAATCAACAAACAAGAATCTTATCCACATCATCAAAAAGACCATTTACTTTAAGTAGCGAAACTGGCATTCTGCCCTGGTGAATGCACTTTGGGCTAACCGAGTTACACAAAAGCCTTGTTTGAACACATATGCATATTTTCTTGTATATGGTAAAGAAGCCATCTTTCCACTCAATATCTAATTTCCTGCTCTTCAGTTATCCCAAGTGATCTGAAAATCACTTATGTATGATCTCAGTTAATTAACATAGGTATTACAAACACATGTGTTGGTGTGCCTATGTTATTTTAAGCAATGGATCGATAAGATTGCGAAATACACAAGCATTGGAAAATAGTACGAGAAACACAGCAAGCAAATGCAAAAACACAATAATTTAATAAGGAGTTCACCCAATCCTCTTGGGCTACGTCTCCCGGTCTAGCTTTCAGTGGTGGCCTTGTTTATTGTGTCTTTAAGCAGATTTTTTACTATGAGGAACTCAATTTGACTCTTCTGTAATAGATGATGCTTAGTAGGGATGTATTTGGACTCCCCAAGCCATTAGAGTACACAGACTTCCCCTTACCAAGTCTCGACCTCAACTGGTCTTAATGGGATGAGTCCAATTTGGTACTCAGTTCCCGACAGATATCCTCACAGGGATTTCTTGAACCTCTCAAGCCTTCTTGATTCTGTCTGCTCGATGCTGCCTTAGCTCTGCAGATCAGCTTGACTTCTCTGTTCTCTACTTCTTACTTCACTCTCTATTATGTCTCTTCTATCTCCCCCCTGTTCTTTGTTTGTTCATGGCTTAAAGTCAATCCGTCCCTTGAATTTTTTCTTCCTCTTCTGTCTCTCCGGATCGCTTGCCTCTGTTCGCTAAAATTCCTTGCTTCTGTGTCATCGCCACTATGTAACGTTCCATAGAGAGGTGGCCACTTGTCTCCTTACGAACTAAGCACCAGTTCTTCCTCGAATGGTCGTTATTTTGGTTATGTCGTGAAGAGATTCATCTTCTAGCTAATCGGTCATGTCAGACCCCAAATTTCATATGCCTCAGCCTATTCTTTCGTCAAATCCGGTCCTCCATCAGGTGCAACCTCTGCCATTGATCTGGGCCTCCAAATCCTACAATCATCACTTTTATCGCACGGGTGCCTTGCTCGATCGTTACCCTACGATGAGAGCGGTTTTCTCTCTCATCCACTGGACACGCGTCATTCAATGTATGGCATCGCTCGGTCCTCTGCCAAACCTGCTTACCACCTGAAATGCCTCTGATATTCCGCCAGTTTTGGAGCGCGGGACCTGCTTGTTGGTTTTAGCGCTTTTCCCATGGTTTTCCCTGTTTTCCACATGACCAGGTGCCAGGGATTTTCCTTCTCTGAGGTTTTTATCTTACGATGCGCGCATCAAAAACGTCCTCTGTTTTCTGATCTGGACTCCCTATTTGCTAGTTTGTGCCACTGGGTGGTCTCCATGGGCCAACGGTCAACTCGCTTTGATCGAGGGTCCTCGTTGTTCTATGCTGGCTGCAACTGCCATTGTCTAGAGGTCCTTCCTGATAGCTCATTGTTCAAAAGATTTTGAAGTCTGACATAATTTGAAACAGTCATAGAACTCTGATAATTTTCAAGGATCCAATTCAGATCACCAAGAATCCTGAAGCAAGCCATGTGTATTGATTCAGCATAGGATGGACACATTATACAAGTTACAAGAAGAACATATGAAAGCAAAAGAAAATTTTACACTCCTCCAAAACCGTATCAAGATATGGTTCTATTGTAAGTCTGCAGGGAATGCTAGCTTCGTTGTGGGTGACTTAGTATTTAAATGGGATAAACCCCATGAAGACAAATGAAAACATGAAAAGTTCTAATCTATGTGGATTGGTCCATACACTGTTCATGAAAAACTTTGACAACACACATATCATTTGCAATCACTTGACAAGAGGATTGACAGCCTTCTTGTTAGTGGCCAAGATTTGAAATGTTATTTTCAATGATCTTAGGTCGCGCCCCACCCATGTACAAAGAATGCTTACTATTTCTCTGTTACTTTGTTATTTTTGATTTGCTGCTTTACTTTCCTGTTTTCTTTTCTTTTCTTTTCTTTTTTTAGGTTGCCTTGTCATTTTATTTTTTAAATAAGTGTTTTCCTATACTATTTTGGCTTTTGAATAAGTATGTGGTTGAGTTTAAAGAGTCTTGTGACACTACAACGCTTGGCCATTCCTGTGTCTGTCTTCTCTATGCTTGGTTGTACCTTTTGGCCGATGAAGCGTGGAAGGAAAATACGAACCCTCTATAAGGGAAGATCTGGTCAAACCATGAACCTGTTTCCAAACTGGGAAACCCCATGCTTGTAATCAGTCTTTTGATCTGTGTGTTCAAGATTAATCCAACTAGTAGAAACAGAGAAGGAGAAAAATCTGAAATAGTAAACCTAAATCAGAGGTCGTATATGCTTTTCTGAAGGAACAACCTCTTCTACTCTCAATAATTTGGGATCCCTCTTCCGCCCCAAAAATAAATAAGTGCATATGCACAATACTCTTTTCAAAAAGTACAAAGGCAAAAGAAGAGAAATCCTTCATGCACAAAGAGGTGAAGTAGGAAACTCCACTGGGATACTAACCAGGCTTGCTAGAAGTGAAGCAATGCTTGTGTTATTTTGTGACTCCGCCAGGGTACTGTCTAGGTTTGCTAGCAATAGAAAAACACCAAAGATGAAAATTTATACTCTGTGAATCTTAAGCTCGTGAACCAAACTACCCTTCCCAATTTTGAAACACTGTGATCTAGATGATTTTTTTTGTGTTTGATTGAGTTGGTACAAGGTGAACCATGTTCGTCCATGAGGTAAGTGGGGAAGACAAAGTAAACTACACAAGAAATCAATACTTCCTGAAAGGCCAAGGCCTTGTGTTGCAAATGAACTGAAATAAAGAAGCTGGTATTCAACACATGTGTCACCAACTATTGTATTGGCTACAACACCCTCCAAAATTTTGGTCTGCATCCAAATTTCAGAGCCTTCCTTGGTTTTTAACTTGATGGTTAAAAACACTCGGCCTCATCCCATGAGCTCTTGTTAGTTTTTACAGCCTCTTCGCTTGATAGATCACCTGTCATCTTTTGGCATGTTGATCATTATGTCACGCTTGCGAGTTTGTTCTGGAATTTTGAAGGTTTGTCTTTGTGTCCATGAGTTGTTTTCTCTTTGTGGATATTGGTTGACCTCACATACAAAGTTATAAACATTGTCACACAAGTGTCATCATGGTCGTTTAGAGACATATTTCAACTGTCTCTCTCAACCTTTGAGTCAATCTCAATCAGAACATGTTGTCTTATTGGTTTGAGGTTTTTTGTCATTGAGTCATGCTAAGTGTGTGATCACATTGTCATGCCTACATGGGTACACTTGCTTTCATACTTAGCTAATTTTTCTGAAAATTTGTCCACCTGACAACCCTCTATAAACCAGACCCGATCTCAGTGATATTTCACTTCTCCCTAGAACTATACAGATCTTGAGGCTATCCTTTAGGTAGCCTACTCTGCACAATTCTAGAAATGACAATTGACTCACTCCCAGAAGCCAATCCACTTTGTGCTTCCCACAAGATCGCCTATCAAGCCTCTCACCGGTAAACCAGAGAAAGAACTTGAGTTGTGCCTGTGGGTTGAAATGAACTCAAAAATTGTGTAGAGATGTCCTATCCTACCCATCCTACCTACTCTGAATCCAGCTCAAAAACTGTGGACAACTTTCCTACCAACCCTTCTTGCCCACCCTACAACCAGGCCAAGAGTTGCATAAAGTTGTCCTGCCCTACCAGCCCTTCTTGTCTGATATGAAAACAACTCAGAAATTATGTAGATATTTCCTATCCAGCCCTTCTTCCCCACTCTACATCTAGCTTAGAAAATGCACAAAATTGTCCGCGCCTGGACTGTCTCTCAGGATTGCGCAATTTTGGGTAGCAACACGACTTTGTGATCCTATGGAAGACTACACAATTTTTTTTGCCAGTGCCTTTTGTTGCCTAAACTATCCTACCCAGAGAAATTGCGCAGATCCAAGCTGGATGACCTAGCCAATGCTCCCTTGAAAAATTGCACATATTGGCCTAGCAACTCCCCGACACCTGCTTGGACTTCCTCCGAGAAACTGCACAGTTCTGTCTCCATGGTGGGTTTTTCCCTGTAGCTATCATTACTATGAAAATTGCAAGAATATGTCTCGCAATGACATTTATGTAGTTTTTCCTGACATTTCCCCAGAGCCCTCCATCCCGACCTGTGATGTGCTCTTGTAGTCTCAATACCTTGTCCCTCTCCCAGCCACTTACACCGAAATGGGAAACAATTCATCATGGTAGACTAGGATATTTTGTGGATTTGATGTCATCTTGTCATGAGTGATTGCAAGAACATGTACATCGATGAAACATGGTGCGACACAAACGGGATGGAAAATAGGCGCATGCTAGAAGACTTGTGCGTGGTCGAGTGAACACATGAAGCACATCTAGCAAGCGAGAGAAGGGGACACATTCACATGAACCATCAAAAAAATACCAAGACCATCGAAGACCTTACACACTTTTCCATGTAGAAGTGAAGACATGTTACACCGAGAGAATATCATCACTCAACAGTACAACAGCTCAGCATGGATACCACAATCAACCGATACGTATCAACAGTGTCATGTCGAGTTGTCTCGGCCACATCACTACTATGGGCCATAATTGTTGTAATTAATGTAATGTAAAGTGGAAGTCCAAGAGACCCACATATGAAATAGAAGAGTCACAAGGGTCAGTTATACCCCCTTGGCTATATAACCTCTCGTTGTATGAGCAAAAGAATTTTCACCTTGGCTCCTCTCACATAGCCTTGAAAGTCTCTAATTTATTCTTAGAGGAGCGAGGAGTGGCTCCAATGTCCCACTACTGGGACTAGTGATGTATGGTGTACAAATGTCTCTTGGATCTTTTGCTTAATTTAGAAGCCTGTCTCAAGCCAGGACATTTTCACGCATGTTTTGTAAGAATATTCTTTAAACATTTGTAATGCATGTTTGCTTAACATGTACTAAGATAGTTGAACTATTTCAGTTATTTTAGTACTCATACTTTTGAAGACATGTTGTATTATTTATCATTGTTGTCCCGTCTATGTGGACTACTTCGTCAGACATTAGACAAACCATCTTTGTGTATTTCTTTGTGTTACGACCGTCACCACCATGTGGACTATTCCGTTGGATGGTGTACATGTTTTCGCTTGAGCTTTGGTTTTCGCGTCTGCCGCATTCACTGTGGACTATTTCGTTGGATGCTAGATAGACCCTTCTTGTTGTTTGTGTGTGTTTCTTCCTGGGTTGTGATTATTCCCTCTCATCAAGAGGCTCACTTTACGTCCCCCCTTTGACAGCGAGAGAACCCAGACACAAAGTTACATTACACACTAACTAGGCACACTCACATCACTTTCTTGAATTACAAGAAGAACACTCTCATGTGTTGAACAACAAGAGCTAAGGCAAATCTTTGAGAGAATGGCAATTGGGCCATCATACCGAATGGGAATCCTACACTAAACGATGTGAGGTCTAATTGGGACTTCATACTGGGGAGATTCCCTAAATGTTAGCAGGTCCAACACCATCAACCTTTCTGTCACTAGATGGAGGGTCGCTAGTTTTTTATGGCTGAGTGTCCTCTCAACCCCACACATCTATCCATTGGTCAAGGAAGTAACACAAACTACCTCTATCCCATGCACAACTCTGAAGTCGGTTACTCCTCACCTCCCAAACCTGAACAAGAAATGTCATATCATCACCTTCGCTCAGTCCGTCCCATCACCCGTTAGTTTTCTAAAGCTGGTTGACTGATTCCAGGAGTACATAATCTTCCCTCTTCGTAGAGGAAGCAAAAGACTACACCCATAGGAGTGGTAGACTCGTATGTTGAAGAAGTAATCCTCGCCACTCTTGAGAGCTGGCTAAAGTTGTCGAGAATGAAGAGGAACCTCCTGTTTTATTACAAGGCGAATAATTTAACAACACACTCTTGGGATTAGGTTCCGGTGAAGGCAGCAGAGGAGACGGAGGCAGAGACGAGCCAATAGATTCAGAGGATGAATCGTCTAATTTAGAAGAAGAAGAGGCGTACGAAGAAGACGAAGACATTGCTGGTCAAAATTTGGAATGAATGACCTTGGTCCCAATGGAACTCCACGATGCCTTGCATAAGATGCCAAGGCACTCATAGAAACTATTAACAAAATATGACACTGCCAAAGTAGTGAAGGCAGAAGCTCATCTAGACACATTCTACCTACATATGAAGACACTCGAGGTATGTTGTGATGGTGTTGCATGTATATTTTTCCATGTACCTTGCATGGAAGAGCAGTTGTATGGTAACACAACCTTCCTGTCAACTCCATTCAAAACTGGCGGATGCTCAAAATATTTTTTCTTGAAAAAATTGTTGATGACAAAACCCCTGCCATGTTGTTGAAAGAGTTGGGTAGTCTTAAGATGGAGTTGAAAGAGAAAGTGAAAGTCTTCAACTAGAGTTTTAACCATATCTTGAACAAGTTCACTATAGATAATCCTCATGACTCCATCACAGTCAGCTACTACACATCTCCATTGTTGACCAACATTGTGCAGTTCATCAAGCGAGCTGAGAAACCAACACTATCCGAAAATTACCAAGAGGCAATTGATGTGGAGAAGAACCTGCATGCGATTCGACTCATTATAGATGATGAATCAACAAAGGACTCCAAAGACATGGGGAGGAAGTCCCGGGATGTTGTGAGTAAGGTAAAGGAAAAAGAAACAAGTGAAATCTAGACCCTTAATCATCTCCTTAAGTCCTTGACAACTGAAGTTACAGAACTCAAGAAACGAACAAGCAAGATAACAATGAGAAGCGGACCTTCTGGTTTTGCGTGCAGAAAGAATGGGACATCAGGTAGGAGCAGTAGTCACCTGGCTAAATCTTTGTAGAGTTAAAATGTTGTGTTGCAAGCAAAAAAACTTGGTAAGGATAACTTATATGATTTCCACCAAGCACGACACTTAGAGAAGACCTGTATGGATTGGAACTGAGTTGTGAGCTCCATGGCTTCAAGAATGAACAATCATCTTAATGCCAGTGAGTAGGTTCTGTCGGAATATGAAGATGATGAAGAGGATGATGCATTTGATAAAGCCCCAAGTTCTGGGCAAGTTGTTAACATGTATAAGTGTCTAAATGTTGCCCAGAAGAAAACAACCACCAAGAAGGAGGCACCAAAATGGAATAGTCAATATATGTTAAGAAGTCAAGGGGCTCCTAATGTGATTAATGTACCGAAAGAGAAATTCAAGAAAATGTTCAGAAAAGTTGAACCACCGGTACCCTCAACATAGAAAACACAAAACAAGTCCGGGAAGATAGTTCGAATGAAAGATATGTCCATGAGTGGCTCACTTCAGAACTCTCCACCCGAAAACACAAACACAAGTCTTCCTCCAAATAGCTCGTTGAGTCTTCCTGCTTTGGACTGCAACATTGTTGAAGACATGAAGAAGACCTATGCAAACATCTCTTTGTACGAACTCAGCAAACTCATGGGTCAGTGAGATATTTTGTTGTGCACAATGGGGAAAACCTCCACAGACAATGTTGTGTCTTCCATCAAGGGATCAATTAAGTCTCACAGATCACTCACATATATACTCAAGGTGCTTTGCAGAGAAGAAGAGAATTCGCTTTGCCCACCATTTTTGTTATCTTTGGAAATTTTAAACTTCAATGTCCATAATTGTTTGGTTGACTCTAGCTAAAAAGATCAATGTGCAATGGAGCAATAGAGATGTAGATATCATCCAACTTGATCGAACATGTGTACGAGCCATTGGTGAACTTCAAGATGTGATCATCTAGTTATCGTCCGACGGACGAGTTCACCAGTGCATCATCATTGTGACAGTGGACATACTAGAAGCATATGGCATACTGCTTAGTATAGACTTATCCAACAATTTGCAAGGATATTTTTCTATAAACTGGTCACATTTATGGCTTCCATATCAGGGCAGAAGCAACCAGATTCGAGTTTTTTCCGAGAGGTATATCAAGCACAACATTAATCCCTTTGATGGTCAGAATGAACCATTGGCTTTCGCAAAACTTTTGATAGACAATTTCTTTATGGAAATGCAACTAGGGTGATCTCTTGCATAGTCAAGCCCCACCCTAGCAAATACATAGTTGGGACTCCTTCTTGCCCAACCGGTGAAAATGAAACTTGTATCATACTTTGTAACAGTAGTTCTAGCAGTACTAGCATGGGAAGCGATCCTTGTACAGATGAGTTGTGGACCTTGTATTTTGATGGATCAAAAACATAGGATGGCTTTTGATCTGAGTGTGTTTTGATCAACCCAAGGAAGAGAAATCATTTAGTCTCAAGCTGCATGGAGTTCGTGTGCACAAACAACACTGCTAAATTTGAAGCAATCATCTTGTATTTTCACAAAGCCCTCAGCCTCGATATCACTATACTTAAAGTGGTAGGTGATTCAGAGATTGTGGTACAGTAGGTATGTAACACCATACACTATGTCTCACCTCATCTTAAAGATTATCAACAAGAGGTATGGCGGCTTAATTATAATTTTCAAGCTTTTAATATGACACAACTTAGGGATGGATTTACTATTGAGATCTTGTATAAGCCATCTATCCCCGAAAACCTAACTAATTTGCACATTTTTTATGACGATGAATAGATATTGCACTTTATGCCCAATGTTGACATTTTCAAAGACGCAACCATAGATGAAGATGTGCACAAGAAGTCTCTGCAAGACACACTAGATGATATCAAAGGAAACCCCATCCCCATGGGTGTGATTTCACTTGAGAAACTCTATGACTTACAGAGCTGCTTCAAAGGGACCTAGAACACCAAAACCCATAGCTACACACTGATGCACAGACATATCAACTTGGGAATAGAAAGAGATCCGACGCCTGAGGAGCAGAAAGCATTTTTCGCCCTGTTCAGATAGTACCATGATGTATTCATGTGGACATATGATGAATTGAAAACATATGACATGTGAATAATCCAACATGTCATTCCAATAAAAGAAGGGGTCAAGTCGTTTCAGCAAAAACTCAGGAAGTTTCATTCATAACTTGAACCCCTCATACAGAAAGAATTGACTAAGTTGTTGGATTCTCGGATTATATATAAGGTTTTTCATTTTACGTGGGTTTCGAATCTAGTTACTGTAAGGAAGAAGTCCAGGAGATACACCTATGCGAAGATTTATGAAATCTTAATAGGGCCTTGGAAAAAGACAACTACCTTGTGCCATCTATGGAGCACATCTTGCAGACAGTATTTGAACCTGAATGTTTTCTCTCCTTGACGGATTTTCTGGATATAACCTAGTTCTGGTAGCATAACATAACATACTCAAAACTACTTTCTGTACCAAGCAGGGTACGTTCGCTTACAGATGAATTCCATTTGGGCTTGTAAACACAGGCCCGCCTGTACCAAGTGGGGTACGTTTGATTGTAGAAGAATTCCATTTGGGCTTGTAAACGTAGGCCCGACCTTTTAGTGTGCTATGGACATCGCCTTCCATGGGCTCATCAGATAGAGCGTGGTGGTATACCTTGAGGAAATGACAATATTTTCAAGAAAATGGTCAAGCCACATGTGCCATCTCAAGAAGATATTTGAGCAATGTCAAATGTATGGAATATCCTTGAATCCTAGGAAGAGTGTATTTGTAGTTTCTAAAGGGAACCTCCTTGGACATATTATCTCTAAGAGTGGGATCTACAAGGTTGATCTGAACTGAGTTCAGACTATCAGACAGATTCCTCACCCAGTCAATAAGAAAGCTATGCAAGCCTTCTTGCTTAAGATTAACTTCCTCCGAAAGTTCATGTCAGACTATACGCAGATTGTGAAAGCTATCCAAGATATAATCAAGAAGGATGCAATCTATAACTAGGGAAAGAATGAAAAGGATGTGTTTTCATGTATCAAGTAGGAAAAAACAGATGCACCTATGCTATATAACCCATATTTTAGCAAATATTTATTTTTGTATACATTCCCTTCCGACAATTCATTCGTTGCAGTGCTCACACAAAAGGATGAGCTCAACAATGAACACCCCATCTCCTTCTTGAGTGTGAGCATGCAGGGACCCCAGCTCAACTATATTGTCATGGATAAATAGGCATATGTTTTATACATGGCGGTGAAACACTTCAGACCCTACCTGCTAAAAAATCACTGCATAGTCTTTATGCCACACCCAATAGTCAGAGTGATGCTTATTCAAGAAGAGCTGGATGAAAGACGTGCGAACTAGATTAAGTGAATTCAGCAGTATGATCTCGATATCAAGTCAGTTCACATTGTCAAGGGTCATGGTCTCTGCAGACTAGCAGCAGAAGAAGTACATGCCCAAGAGGAAGAAGAAGAGCTCACTAGTTGGCACCAAGAAATCAAGATGTATAATATAGAGCGAGCACCACCCACTTCACATGACAACTCTTGGTACGAAGAAGTGTGCTAATAACTCAAGCACGACACATTTTCCTCTCACTTCTTCATGCGACAGAAGAGGGCACTTTGCCTCAAAGCCTTATCTTACCAGTTGGTGCACAGAGTGATTTATATAAAGCACAATAACATATTTTTTCTCAGGTGCTTGGAGGCACAAGATTCAGAGAGTACTACATGACATGCATGACGGATCAGCCGGAGGTCATTTCGCAGGTAACACAACTACGCATAGAGTCATGAGAGCTGGTTTCTACTGGCCCACATTATTTAAGGATGCACATGAGTATGCTTGTAAGTGCCTGGTCTGTCAGCGATGCACTGAAAAACTCAAAGATCAGCAGCCCCATTGTAGCCTATTGCAATGGATGAATCATTCCAACTATGGGGCTTAGACATCATTGGGAAAATATTCACCCATTCATTAAGCCATCACTGCTACATTCTGAATGCTATAGATTATTTCACACAGTGGACGGAAGAAGTTATGCTCAAACACGTGAATGACCAGGATGTCATTAGCTTCCTTCAATATAACATCATCTCAAGGTTTGGTGTTCCTGTATCACTTGTTTTTGACAATGCAACTTACTTCTCTTTGTTGAAATTGTATGATTTTTCATTGCAATATGGTATTGTGCTTAAACACTCATCTAACTACTACCCATAGGGGAATGGTCTTGCTGAATCAACAAACAAGAATCTTATTTGCATCATCAAAAATACCATTTACTCTGAGCAGCAAAACTGGAATTCTACCCTGGTGAATGCACTTTGGGCTGACCAAGTTACACCCAAGCCCTCTCTAAACACATCTCCATACTTCCTTGTATATGGTAAAGAAGCCATCCTACCACCCAATATCTACTTTCTTGCTCTTCAGTTATCCCAAGAATCCTGAGGCAAGCCATGTCTATTGATTCAATGTAGGATGGACACATTATACAAGTTACAGGAAGAACAAATGAAAGAAAAAGAAAAATTTACACTCCACCAAAATCGTATCAAGAGATGGTTTGATTGTAAGTCTACAGGGAACGCTAGATTCATTGTGGGTGACTTAGTATTGAAATGGGATAAAACCCATGAAGGCAAAGGAAAACACACAAAGTTACAATCTCTGTGGATTGGTCCATACATAGTTCATGAAAAAATTGGTCAACACACATATCGCTTGCAATCACTTGACAGGAGGATTGACAACTTTCCTGTCAATGGCCAAGATTTGAAATGTTATTTTTAATGATCTAGGGTCATGCCCCACCCATGTACATCACATGCTTATTGTTGCTCTATTACTTTTTTGTTTTTGTTTTTTTACTTTACTTTCTTGTTTTTTCTTTGCTTGTTTTGCTTTTTTTGGTTGTCTTGCATTTCGTCTTGTAAATAAGTCTTGTCCTATATTGTTCTAGATTTTGAATAAGTATGTGGCTGAGTATAAAGAGTCTTGTGGCACTGCAACACTTGGCTAGTCCTGTGTCCATCTTCTCTATTCTTGGTTGTAACTTTTGGTCGATGAAGCCTGGATTGAAAATGTGAACCATATGTAAGGGAAGCTCTGGTCAAACCATGAACCTGTGTCCAAACTAGGAAACCGCATGCCCGTACTTAGTCTTTTTCTCTGTGTGTTCAAGCTTAATCCAACTAGTAGAAATTGAGAATGGGAAAAATCTATACAAGAAAACCTAAATCAAAGGTCTTATATGATTATCTGAAGGAACAACCTCTTATGATCTCAATAAGTAGGGATCCTTCTTCCACCCTAAAAATAAATAAGTGCCTATGCACAGTTCTCTTTTCAAAAACTACAAAGGTAAAAGAAGAGAAAGGCTTCCTGCGCAGAGAGGTGAAGTAGGAAACTCCAGAGGGGTACTAACCAGGCTTGCTAGAAGTGGAGAAATGCTTTAGTTCCTACGTGACTCCTTCCAGGTACTGCCTAGGCCTACTTGAAGTGGAGCAACACGAGAGATGAAAATTTATACTTTGTGAATCTTAAGCTTGCGAACCAAATTACCCTTCCCGATTTTCAAACACTGTGATCTAGCTGAAACTTTTATTGTGTTTGACTGAGTTAGAACAAGGTGAACCATGTTTTTCCATGGGGTAAGTGGGGTGGCCAAAGAAACCTGAACACTGAATCAATATTTCCTGAAAGGCCAAGGCCCTGTGCTACAATTGAACCAAAACAGAGAAGTTGGTATTCAACCAGTGTGTCACCAAGTGTTATAGCGGCTGCAACACCCTCCAAAATCTTGGCCTGCATCCAAATTTTTGACCCTTCCTTGGTTTTTAACTTGATTGTCGCAAACACTCAGGCTCATCCCATGAGCTCTTGTTGAGTTTTCACACCCTCTTCACTTGATCAATCACCAGTCGTCTTTTGGCATGTTGATCACTATGTCATGCTTGTGAGTTTGTACTGGAATTTTGAGGGTATGTCTTTGTGTGTATGAGTTGTTTTCGCTCTATCAACATTGGTCACACTCACACACAAAGTTGTAAACATTGTCGCACAAGTGTCATCATGGTCATTAGGAGACATATTTCAATTGTCACACTTGTCGATCTCAACCTTCTAGTCAGTCTCATTGAGCACATGTTGTCTTGTTGGTTTGAGGCTTTTTGTCGTTGAGTCAAGCTAAGTGTGTGATCACATTGTCTTGTCTGCATGGGTACACTTCCTTTCACAATTAGCCAAGTTTCCTGAAAATCTGTCGACCAAAAAATCGTTTGTCAACCAGACCTAATCTTAGTGATCTTTCACTGCTAACTAGAACTGTGCAGAGCTTGAGGTTGTCCTCTTAGCAACCTTCTCTTCGCAATTCTAGAAAAATGAGCCAGTTGATTCACTTCGAGAACTACGCAAAATTTGTCGCTAAAGCCAATCCATTTTGCGCTTCCCGTAAGATCTCCCATCAAGCCTTATGTTGGTCAACTGGAGAAAGAACTTGAGTTGGGATCCTGGGCTAAACTGAGCTCTAGAATTGCATAGAGTTGTCATGTACTGTCCATCTTGCCTACTTTGTAACCAACTTAGAAATTGCACAAAACTGTCCTACTAACCCTTCTTGCCCTCTCTACAAGCAACCCAGGGATTGCATAGTGTTGTCCTTCCCTACCATCCCTTCTTGCTCGCTCTGTAAACAACTCAAGAATTGTGTAGAGCTTCCTTGTCCAGTCCTTCTTCCTTGCCCTGCAACCAACTCAGAAACTACGCAGAACTGTCTAGGCCTGGATTGTCTCTCAGGATTGTGCAATTTTTACCAGTAACTCCCGTAGCTCGACTTGGTGCTCCTTTAGAAAATTGTGAAAATTTTTCTACCAGTGCCTCTTACTGCCCGCACTGTCCTCTCAGGAGAAATTGTGCAGATCCATGCTGGATGACCTACTTAGTGCCCCCTTGAAAAATTGTGTAGATTGGCCCCGCAACTCCTCGAGACACTGCATGGCCTTCCTCCCGAAAACTGCACAGTTCTATCTCTCAGCTGGGTTTTGCCCCACAGCGGTCACTGCTGTCTAGATTGCAAAAAATTATCTCGCAGTTTTTCCTGATAGTGCTCCGAAGTCTTGTATCCTAGCCTATGTCGTGATCCCGCAGTCTGATTAGCTTGTCCCTCTCTCGGTCACCTGCACCAAAATGGAAAATAATGCATCATGGTAGACTAGGGGATTTAATGTATTTGATGAAAACCTATAGGACTATGTGGAAATTTTCAAATATAACTTGCATAAATCAAAGAAAGAAAATATGGCTCCTAAAACATTACTTGTTCTATTGCTAATAGGAATCCAGGATGAATGCATGGAAATACTCAACTTCATGGGTGGAGGAGATGTATCCTAGCAACCATATAATGTTATTTTGGAAACTTGTTGAAGATATTCATGTGGAATAACGAAAACATGAAAGGTACCACATGATGTATTAGTAATAATTGGTAAGACTATAGAGAACATAAACACTAGAGATGAAATAGGAAACATACTATACTATTCTAACACAAACATTTTAAGTTCCTTGAGCTCCCTTTTGTATACTATGGAGATGAAGAAAAATAATGAAGGGGTAGATCTATCCCTAGCTATCTTCTACCCATAATCTAGAAGGAAACACTAATTGAACTAGGTTCACATGTATCAAGTTGAGATTTGTGGAATTTGCAATAAAAACTATGTTGGAATTATGATTACACTGAGAGGGGTGGTTGAATCAATGTAGTTGCCAGTTTAACTAATTTAAATAATTCATCATAATTGGAATCATATAAATGCATCAATAAGAAAATTCATGACACTAACACATGAGAACACAATATATGGGGAAATCCTTGTGGGAGAAAGGTGCTATAATATCCCCTAATTGATTTTCCACTTAAATAAATTAATTAAAAAAAAAAAAAAAAAAAACCAAGGTCATGGGACATGTATTCCAAGTTTAATGGTGGGTAAACATTATAGTGGACATCACTTGTAATTTATTAATGGCTATGGAAATTAGAAAAGACATAAACAAAGGAAAAAAGGAAATAAATGGAAATTTAATATGAGAAATAAAGGAAAATAGGAGAAAAGGGAGGTGAAGAGACACAAATATGCATGCAAGGGATATTAGAGATAAAATGAGTAAAAGGAAAGAAAAAGGAAAAAGGAAAGGAAGAGACAAGACATCAATATTAAAAAGGCATCATATTAATAGTTCACAACTTTTTGTCAATGTTTGGCTTTGGATCAATTTCAAAGAGAGAGAAAGCTCCAAGAGGAGAAAACAAGCAAGCAAAGGAAAGAAAAGGGAAAGCAAAGGAAAGCAAGGGAGTGCAAGGAGAACATTGGATCAACAACTACAATAGGATTATATTATAGATAACAGGTTGCATGTGTGGATTCCTTTTTGATATTTGGATGCATGGTACATGCATGTGGTTCCTTGGTTATTTTTGTCATTGGAATGGAGCTTTTACTGGATTGACAGTGGTTTCAACCTTGCCATATCATTTCCTAGATAGCCATGATGTAGTGGGTTCTCTACTTGGATTTTGATTGGTTCTTAGGTTCCTTAGTGGCTATGGGTTGGGATAGAATCTATGGAACCCTAGAACAAATTGGGTTCCCTAGAGGTTGTGAGTTCAGATGGTAGTTCTTTGGAGCCCTGTAATAGATTGGGCTCCCTGGAGGTTTTGGGTTGAGATAGTAGTCCCTGGACCCCCAAACAGTTTGGGAAGAGACCAATCTGGTTTGGTATTAGTAATTTCTAGACCGATTAGGTGAAATCAATATGGTTGAGGGTTGAGGTGGCCTAGCCTTTGGAGGCCCATGTTGATTATATTTTGATTTAACCTATATGATCATGCATTGGTACTTAGAATATGGCATGAGGGTGATTGGATGAAAGATATATTTAGTTCATCTGAATCTATGGTTAGGTGGTACATGGAATTCCCTGACATGGTTTTCTTTTGCATATGTTAATATGTGTTATTTTCCTATTGTAATCTTTGAGCACATGTGTTGGTTATTATGTTAATATTATGATTGGTTTGTCATGGATTCTATTATAGTTATATGATGGTTTAAGGCATAGGTAAATGGTTTTCTCTTGCTCTGGATCTTGTTCATGATTTGATAAGTTATTGAATAGTTAATGTATGCATGGGCTAACAAGTGTTGTTGTAGCTAGCTTGAGAGGGCATTGAGAATTCTTGATGATTCTCTGATGAAGTTCAAAAAATCATGATCATATATGCATTCATGACCTGTAGCTATTATGATTACCATATGTTTGATGAAATGTTTATCATGTGATTGGCATGTTTTGAGAAATATCTATTCCTAGTATTGATTGTTTAGACTTGTTATCACCTTAGACTTGACTTTAGAAATTTCTAGGCAATTATGAACAATGTCTTGTAGGCTAGCCCTGAAAAAGTGGCACATAACTCACATCTACATGCACATAAATGATAGAATTTAGTCATAACTGCATGAAGGAAGGCTTACGAGTGTGGTTGGAGCCTTCCAAATGCTTGCACAGTGTGTCAAGCATGTGGTTGGGTTTTAGAGCTTGTGAAGAGAAGTTATAGCTTAGGTTCTGATCACCAGAGGTTGTTGGTTGACCTCTGAGTGATCTTGTGTTCCTGAGGGGTATCAGTAATTTCTAGTTTGTATACCTCACTTCCATACTTGGAACATGGAGGTTAGGTCATGTCATAGTAACATTTAGCTCATATTTATCCTAGAGAGCTTCTAAAAGCGGGTAAATATGGGAGGAGGTGTTACAACCAAATATATTTTTATCTTATTCATTCTTTTTTAACATCAATTTGTAGGCACCATCCCCCAAAATCAATTTTCAAGCACCAACCTATTGTAGGATTCAACCTAATGAGGCACCAACCTTCATTGTGGGATCCAACTTGATTAGACTCCAACTTTATGATGAACCAACCTTATTGTAGCCTCCAACCTGATGAGGCATCAACCTTTGTTGTAGCCTCCAACCTCCCTTGTAGGCTCTAGCCTGATAAGATCCAAACATATGGGGCACCAAGCTCTGATGGATGCATCCACCTCCTTCACCAAAACATAGTGGACCACTTTTTACAATCATTCAAACTGGACCCACAAGCTCTGATGGATGCATCCACCTCCTTCACCAAAACATAGTTAACCACTTTTTACAATAATTCAAACTGGACCCACAAGTTCAAAGCATAATTAATTCTCCTTACAAAACTGATCATATCAATGCAAGCTTAACATGTTCTTCAATCATCAATAGTAGTATCTTCTTCATTTCTTGTTTTGATAATTATTACTTTCCAATCTGCAATCTACATAATTCACCTCTCTACTATAGAGTCGACACAATGCACCTTTTTGGTACACTTAATCTGGCTACCAAAAAATATGTTGGTCATAGCACCATATTCGAACCTATGACCACTACTATGCTATCCACCCCTACCACCACCTATGCTACTCAATAGACTATTTTTACAAAATAGTTTTGGAGTTAATTTTGACTTTAATTCACAATAAAATCACTACCATGTGACTTAATATTGAGACCACTCATAGAACAATCCACGGTGCTACCATTGCATTGCATTGTGTTCCTTATTGGAACCACAACCCCAAAAAAAATTGTTTTGACCTAAACTTTCTCACATAGATATAATAAAACATAGACTTGGGACATGAACCTAAGACCTTCCATAGAATGAATAATTCTAACACCAACTTGGCTATTGTGTTATATTTTCATAGCATCAACATATTCAAACCATGAAGCCATACAAATTCTTATTGCATATAGTGCCAAGTGATTGATGCAAAAATGTCGTCGAATCACATGCACACACACACACACACACTCACTCACACTCACATATACATATGGATGGGGGGCTTACAGGGCCGACCCATGCAACTATCCTGCCAATGAAACTGACTCATATGACTAAATAATATGACCAATTTTTCTTTGTCATGTGAACATGCCATAAAACCTAGACCTTAAGTGTCCATGTTCAAATGATTGTTGATGTAAGGATGATGTCATTTTGCCATGTGGCACACTTTGGGTGGTACCATGTTTCACCCAAAATTGGCCATGTTGGACACTCAAAATCACCTATTTTGCATGCCACATGTCCATGTCACCATTATTCCACGTGTCAATTCCTCTTTGTTGACATTTCACATGTCACATCATCAAATATAGAAATGTTATGTGTCTGCCTTTGCCACATAATACTATGTATTGTCTATTATTGTCTTACCATGCCAGTAATGTATACATATGTCATTTGTCTGAGAAGCATGTGTGTCTTGTTGTTTAGCAATGTCAAAGACTTTTTATTACATTGTACTTTCCACATCGAACATATCTTTTGGCATGTCAGACTTGGGATATCGGCCATATATTCCACCAGATCTATGATGTTGTGGGTGTACTAATATATGTTACTCCAAAATGTGTATGGTAATTAATGTGGGATGCAAGCCACACCCCTCACATCTCCAATGTGGAACCATAACGCAAAAAAAAAAAAAAAAAAACTACCACCTAAAGTTTGTGCAATTTCAAACATCCACCATCATTGATCACCCAAGTTAGGCAAAGATGTTCACTAGTTAACGAATTTGGGGTTTGAACCCTATTTATCCATTATGAACTTTTTTTATTTCAAATCAATGTTTCTCCTTATTCCTTGGGAGTTTGTCCAAGTTCCATATATAATGGAAATATCTTAGAGAGGACTATCCAACCAAAGCATTTTCATACTTTTTTTATCAACTAATGCTCAAATATCTCCATGCTACCATACCTCCTTTGACATCAATGACATGACATTGGTTGTCATCAGTGACAACACATTGTCCAATATACCATGTTACCAATCGTTTTCCTTATCTTTCAAGCTTAAATGTTATACATGTCAACAAGCAAAGGACCTAAATAGTTGAGTTTTATTGCACAAAAATGACCATGGAATCATAAAAAATAAGGTATGATTCAAGACACATCCTATTGTTTTAATTCTTATTGGACTGAATCTACTTTATAGTATTCTTCTCAATAGTGGTGTTCTCCTTCTCAACCTTGGATGGCCTTTCGTGGTCCTCAACTACTATAGAAAAAAGAGTGGAGAGGTCGTACATATGGAGGCCCCCAATAGGTCCCTATCCATCCAACCATACAAATCCTTCCACCTATGCAATTATAGGCATCTACATCTACCCCTCCTGCCTGCATGACCATAATTACCTACTTGGACCTTACGAGATTAACACAATATATGACAACGGAGCTATAAAGTTGTGTACCATATTAATGAAGATAGAACTCCTCTTATGGAAAATGCACACAGGATTTGAATATATCATAAATTATCTAAGGAAGCCTTTTTTAGAAGGATCAATAGTGTATGGATCGATAGTGATTTGGATATTGTTCATAAGTGTTCCCTCTTGGATAATTTATCATCTTATTTTTTTAAGGGAGAAAATGAGATAACAAATCCTTCCTTATGAAAAATTTGTAAATCGCTATTGGACCATCCAATGGCGATCCTTCTTAGAAAGGAATCCTTAGATAAAGGTTTATGATATAGTCGAAGCCTTTGTCCATTTTCCATAAGATTCCTATCTTGATAAATGGTGTGAAACCTGATAACTTCATTGTCATATGCTGTGTCGATCTCCTATGGTCCAAGCCACCATATTCCCTATATAAAATGAAACAAAGATATAGACAAGAAGAGGATTTAGAGAATAAAGATATTATATTGAATTGTTAGGAAAAAGTATTGTAACTCCATTTCTATTATAATTTGAATTTCATTTTCTTCCTAAATGGTGTGCTAAGAATTTGAATCTACCTTCCTTCTTCAACCAATGTTAGTCTAAGGAGGTAGGGCTCCCTCCTTGGTCAAGTACTATTGATATTAGTATATAGTTGTAAAGTTAGATCATTTGTTTATCTCTATTTTTATATTTATGTTATTATATTTATTTATGTTGTTGCAATTCAATTAATAAAAGTTGTTGCAATTTGATTCACTTATGTTGTTGCAGTTCAAATAGTTCATGTTGTTGCAATTTGATTTGTTTATGTTGTTACAATTCATGTAGGGTAAATCTTGTTATATGCTACAACTCTTATAGGTTAAATTATGTTATATTTTGCAATTCCCTTTTACAATTATGTTCTTTTTACTCTGTTGTAACTCGTGGATTCATGTTGTTGCAATTCAGTACTAACTCTATTTCCAAGATTTGAGCAGATTATTTGATATTTTCAAAAGTTTATTTATATTTGGTTTCTTTTATAAGTAAGGATTAATTATATAAGTTTAGATCTTATTGTATCTCATATTTGCAATTGCAACTATCTTACAAACTTTAGGATCACTTTATTACTTCAACAAGTCACCTTATAGTTGATCTAGGACTTCCTACAAAGAGTGAGTTTGTGTTACATTTTTGCAAAGTTTGGATCAAATTGTGAGCTTGGTGTGGAATTATTCTAGTGATTTGATGATGCATTATAAATCTTGAACTATGGCAATCATATAGATTACTAAAATTGTGTTTACACCAAAAAAATAGTACTAAGGATATATAGTGCACGGTGGTTCATAATTTTTGTATGAATTATGGATTAACAATTATTTAAACAACCATTTCATTATCTGTTAAAAAAATTGAGGATAATTGAAAGTCTCTTCATGGTCCTTTCCAAAAATATGAATATTTTTTAGTCATAACCACCTCCATCCTTGGGTTTTCAAAAAACTACCACCTTACCAAAGGGATACCTTCTTTCTCTCTTTTACTAGTCCAAAAGAACTTAAAACACCTCTTCCTTCTTACTTGTAGCACACCTACAAGTATGAAAGTAATAGTATGCTAGTATATTCGAATGGCTCCCACGACCAACTCTACCAAAATAAATCTTTGGTAAATCTTCCACCCAAGGACAACCAACAATTACACCACTACTTAGCACTTTATTCCATATTCTCAATTAGCCACTTCTAATATGCCTTTTTGTAATCATTTGGTTTCAAATAAAACCCCTATCACTTGAAGCTTTCTTGGAATATTGATCGCTAAAAAGCTCCTATCATTTTCATCCTTCACCCATTAAAATAAATTAAGTGCTTATGTCCATTAATTTTCATGCCATAAGTTGTACAATATAAATCAGGAATTATTTCAGTTTATTTACCATTCTTTAAGGGCCATCATATAATAAAAAGAAATCATCAAAAAATAATAAATGGTTCAAGAAAAAGGACCTTCCCAATTTTATCCCATTCAAAGTATTTAATCATTGGACCTTTACGATTGATTTGCTCATTCATTTAGCAATAATAAAAAAGATAATAAGATAATATGTGTTAGATGGAACCGATTCCTTAGGCCACTAAAAGTATTAAAATACCCCAAATTAGATCCATTAATTACATCAACAAATGAAATTGAAAACGGATAGTGCAAACTCCAATTGACCATAATATAGAATATTATGTGAAGTGGCATTAATCTTAAACAAAGGCAAGATGATATATCTTAAGCCTTGGATATATCTAACTTCAGCTCCATTTCATTAAACCTATAATGTTTTATAAAGTTTAATCCATCATGAGCCACCCATTTAGCTTCATGAATCTATCTACCAGACAAAACACAAAATTTCTTCTTTGAAGTTTACTTTAAGAAGACTTTTTCATCCTAATAGTTATTAATTTAAATATTTTCATATAGATGAAATCACATAAGGAAATAGTGTTAAATTACTCAAATTATTTAGTATTATACTTTGGGATTTATGAAATAAAGGTGGAATTAAAAGTTCCTAGCTATTTTCATATTATTCTAGTTTTTTATACAACACTCAATAACTCCAATTCCAACAAGTCATAAAATCCCATAAAGAAACTCCATTATCCACCTATCGGGGCCTATACTCTTACATCCTTTAAAGGAAGCCAATATAGATTTTAATTCTTCCTTAATCACCTCTTCTACTAACTCTTCATTTTCCTCCTTTGAGACAAAATTTGGGAAAAATGAACTAATCTTCATTATTTTAGTGATATTGATTATATCCAATTATTTATATATACCCTTATAATAGGATACTGACATATTAGATAATTTCTTGATTTTAGATTTCATCCTCATTGACTAATCAAAGGGCCCTACTCTCTTGATTCCATTAGGCTTCCTTTTCTTCCAAGAATCTCCTCATCTTTATCAAAGCGTGAAGCATAATTATGAGAAAATAGCTCTAATAGTTCCTTCTCTCCTAAATCATGTACATCTCTTTGCCTCTTATCATAAGCCTAATTAGATTTATCAATTTTAACTTTTTTTAGATTTATTGCTAGGTAGAGGCTCAATAACTCTCTTTAAGAGGGATCAAATCTCACCCATTCAAGATGGACCACCCACAATTGAATTTGAAAGGGATATCTTGCTTCTCTAGGAAGTTACCAAAATCCCCCCCCAACTCTACCCAAAATTTAAGTATTTCAAGATAATTCAATTATGATTTAGACACAAAAAATCTATCTAAATTTTTTAGCAAATTTCCTATCCCGTATATTTTTATAGGTTGGAGGAAGCTTTATTATATCAACATATACCCCGCCATTATCTTCAATATTTTTCAGAGAAAAAAAAATTCTACCAACATGTCCTCCCTTGTTAAGTTCCCATAATTTTCAACACATTTTTCATGAGATGAATGTCTCTTACAGTATCAACCTTTCCACTTTTATAAACTATTGGTCAACGGATCCTCCCAAAATGGAACCATTTCATCATATGGCTTATAAACATTAACTATATTGAAATGTTTTCCCAATTTGAGATAATAGAGAGTAACTATAAACTTTGAATTCAAAACCACATTAACAAATGTTTAATGAAAATAAAAGGCAACTTAAAATGAAATTTGATCTAGAAACCACTTCAAAACCAGGGTTATATTTCATTAATAATAATCTGTAATTTTCGCTTCAGAAGTTGATACTAATGTTGGACCACACTAGTCTTGTCCAAAAATTTTATTCGAAAATACTTTTGATAAATATAAAATATCCCATAAAAAACAATGCAGTTTATCAATTTGAGTGAATATGTCCTCCACCTAATCAACACCCCCCACTAAATGATATATTTAATTTAATGCTAAACATTCCTACTCCTTCCATGACTTTTAAAAGTCAACAATAATCTTCTTCCACCCTCCCACCACCACCCCCACCATATTTTATTGTAAAATAATGATATATGTCTTATGAAGATCCACAAGCCTACCCAAGGAAAATATAATGGAGGGTTTTCCAAAACCCCTAATGTTTAAAAACATTATGATCATTGGGACACCTTCTTGGGGGCATGCCCTACTATAGGGAACCCTTCTAATGTTTTTCATTTCCCCTAATCGCTTTTTTAAAAAACTGGTACTAATCAAAATATATATGATATTTTCATGTCCTACATTGATGTTCTTTCCCTACATCCTTATTTATTCATCCTTCCAATAGTCCAACAAATTTCCCTTTGCAACCCTTCCTAATTGTAAGAGGATATATGAAGGCATCATTCTCTAAAGAATCTTCTATATTATTTTGAGGTATACATGAACCTGCATGTTTTTTTAACCCATTCCCCTAATCATAGGTTCCCCTTCCAAGTATAAATCCAAATTCATATCCATACTGAAGCCCAATGGAATTATAGAATTCCAACCCAACCTTTCCTTTACATGATTTCATTCCCATAGGTTCAAATTAAGAATATGTTTCTAAATATACAAATAATGGCACTCATCAAGAGACAAATGCATCACAAAATCTCCAATTGGGCACTGAAATAAAGTTTCCAACATTGGAATAGACTCCACATTTGTTGGCTCCCATATCATATCATCCATATGCAAATATAACATGTCCACCAATAATGGACTATCTTCAATCAAAATAGCGCCTTCAATTCCATTGATAACCTTTTACTTTCCTTATCTCCTCTAATCGACACCAAAACAACTCTACTACCATCCTCCATAAACTTCTACTCATCCCAACAACTCTTAAAATAATATATGTTGCAAATGCAGTAAGAAAATATTAGTTTGACTTTGCCTTGGTCAAACTAGAGAAAATCCGAACCTATATTTTAGCAGAAACCTTGAAGGTAGTTAACTGAGGTGACATGGCACTTGTCACTCAGTTAACTCAGTAAATTCGAGTTTTGGAAGCTTGAGTTCAGTTCAAAATGTTTGATTTCAAGTCTTGTGATTTAGTAAATTTCATGAGCAATATTGAATCTACACATTAATTTCTACATGGTAATGAAGTTGGAATCACTGTAGACTAGAAATTTCGAAGTTGTGATTGCAGGAGATTCTCAATGTTGCAGGTTTTCTTTAGGAATGAGAAGTGGATTTCAATGGACTAAGGCTTGAGTATGCCCTTGAGGGAAGCTCAAATTATGTTGCATGGAAGTACCACATGGAGGAAATCCTGGAGGATAATTGTTTGAATGAATTCATTGATAATGACATTCCGAAACCCGCATCATCTGATGTTAAGGATCTAGAAGAATGGAAAAAGTGTGTGTATAAGGTGAGGAGGATCATATTCAAGGGAGTACGAGACCATATTTTCTAAAATCTCCATGGGAAATATAATTCGTGTGGAATGTGGCAAGCGTTAATTTTTTTTTTCCAAAATAGTAGTGACCACAAGAAGTTGACACTCACAGACAAGCTTCAAAATATCAATATGCAGAGGAACAAGACCGTTCCACAGTACCTAAGCAGGTTCACACAATGTCATGATGAACTTGGTCAAGTTGGTCTTATTGTGTCAATGGATGATTTGGTGAGCCTGTCCCTTCTAGGCCTTCCCAAGAGTTGGCACAGCTACCAAGATTCGGTGAATGGAAGGGAGAAACTACCAAATTGGGAACACTTATGGTATAATTTGGTACAAGAGGAAATAAGGCAGAATACCAAAGATGGGACTTCATTCAAGGGCGAGGATGAGGAGAAATGTGCCTTGGATGGAAAGGCAAAGAAAGGGAATGGAAGAAATCCCAATCCAAAGTATAATCTAGTCAAGGGGGAAAGAAGAAATACTTGTCTAGAATCAAGTGTTTTCATTGTCATGAATTCAGGCACTATGACACAAAATGACCACACAAGAAGAAAAGCAAGAAGACCTAAGGAAGAGGAGTGGGTGAAGCTTTGGCTTCACAGTTCGAGCTTGATTTTACTCTCATTACATGCATAGCCAGCATAGGATGGTCAGTGTGTGGTATCTCGACAATGGTGCCTCATTCCATATGACGGGGAATAAATATTTATTTATTTTTTTTTATTTTTTTTCCCAGTAATTTGGAGGAGAAGGATCTCCATTATGCACATCGATATGGGAGATGATGGAAGTTACAGTGTGATTGAGATTGGTACAATCACCTTTCAAAGGGAGTGGGGCTCCCCTCTTAGGCTCAAGGATGTGATGTTTGCTCTAGGTCTAAAGAAGAATCTTGTCTCCATTGCAGTTTTGGAAGACCATGGTTATGGTGTGATATTTAGAAAAGGAAAGGAATTTCTAAGACACATAGACATGGGATAGGTGAAGCAAATTAGGGTTCATGTGAAGAACCTCTACAAGTGAGATGTGGAAGATTTTGTTGCATTAAGCAAAAAGGCATAGAAGGTGCAGAGCCGCGATGTCGGTGAACTTTGGCATATAAGACTTGGCCATTTACATCATGGTGCTTTGATGATCATGAAACAGATAACCATAGGCCTCCCCAATGGAGCACTAGAGCAGTAGGACACATGAAAAGGGTGTACCTTGGGGAAGTATACAAAAGCCACTTTCCGTGACTGAGACATCATAGCACATGCAGTCCTTGAAAGGATCCACTCTGATGTTTGTGTAGCTTTATCAACAACCTCCACTATCATGCACAATTACTTTTTCATCATTATTGATGACTTCTCATAGAAGTTTTGGATCTTATTCATGCGGAACAAAGATGATACTTTCTCCAAGTTCTTAGAGTTCAAGGCATTGGTGGAGAAATAAATTGGCAAGAAGGTGAAGGCTCTCAGGAATGATAATTAAGGTGAGTATGTGTCAAATGAGTTTAAAATTTCTTATGCAAAAGAAGGCATTCGATGAGATCTGATAGCACCTAAAAACCCACAATAGAATGGGGTGGCTGAGAAGAAGAACCGAATCAGTATCATCATGGGCAATGTTGCATGAACAAAGCCTACCTCTACATTTATGGGTTGAAGCGTGCAAAACATGAGTAAATTTATAGAACAAGAGTCCTCATCGGATTCTTGGCATGATCACACCAATGGAGAATTTCTTGGGGAGGTCAGATGTGTCGCACTTCACAATATTTGGAGCCTCTATCTATTGCCATGTCTCCAAATAATCAAGGAAGAAGCTAGAGTCGAGAGCAAAGTTGGGGGCATTTTTGGGTTACACATAAACTCCCCACAACTAACATGTGTATTTTCCATCCCTCACAATGACAGTTATGCAACAGGATGTCAAATTTGATGAAGACAAAGCCATGTGGTGCTCTCTTTAGAGGGAACTTTAGATCCCACCCGAGGAGGAGCCTCAAGATGTTGTGGATAAGCCACAAGTTGAGGAGAAAAGAGTGGAGAAAACCACTCAAGAATAAGAATCCATAGAAGGAAGGGAGAGAACCAGAGAAGCTAAGAGACTTGTGTAGGATGCGAGGGAGAATGTGGATTCTCCTTCAAATTAGTGCATGTAGAGAAGGTCACCAGATTGGTACACTGGCTACATGGATCTTATGACTAAGCTAGTAGAGACTGAGCCATACTCTTTTGATGAATTAGTAGAGAAACATGTATTGGTTGATGCAATGTTGGAGGAGTACAAATCCATTATGAAGAACAGTGCTTGGGGAGTGGTCCCAAGACCAACGTGCAAATTAGTTGTGGGTTCGAGATGGACCTTCAAGGTGAAGAAGGCAACAAAAAAATCATATAAATGTACAAGGCCATATTTATGGCCAAGGGGTACTCTCAGGTGGAGGGGATTGACTATGAGGAGACCTTTGCACTAGTAGCAAGGTACTCATCCATCAGATCAATCCTTGATTTGGATACATAGATGGGGTGGAATATCCACTAGATGGATCTGAAAATTGCATTCCTCAATGGATTTATTGAGGAGGAGGTCTATATCGAGAAACTAGAAGGATTTGATAATTTTGACTAAGATTCTCATGTGTGTAGACTTAAGCAATCATTGTATGGTCTCAATAAAGCACCATGTACTTGGTACACCAGGATTGATACTTAACTCCTTGGTTTTGGCTTCACCAAAAGTGAAGTGGATGAAAAACTCTATAATATTTTGGTAGAATGTAAATTATTGATTATTGTTTTATATGTTGATAACTTGATCTTGACTGGTGATGAGAAGCCGATCTGATCTTGCAAGGAGTACCTTGTTAGAGAGTTTGAGATGAAGGACATGGGTCTCATGCACTACTTCCTTGGATTGGAAGTATGGCAAGGTGATGGGGAACTATTTGTCTCTCGAGGAAAGTATGCCAATGAGATACTTCAAATATTCTACATGGATAGGTGCAAACCCATGGAGACTCCTCTAGTGACCAACTGGGGGAAAGAGGATGTAACTTCAGGTGAGGAAGTGAATGTGACTATTTACTAGTAATTGGTGGATTCAGGCATGTATCTTGTGCACACATGACCAGACATATGTTATGAAATCAGCTAGTTGAGTCAAACTATAGTTAGGTCAACCAAACTATTTTGGAGGGTAGCAAAGTATGTTCTACGGTACCTCAAAGGCACTACCCAATATGGACTTTGGTACAGATGGACATAGGAAGTGAAATTGTATGGCTTCACTGATGCAGATTAGGTGGAAATTCCATCATACTGGAAGAGTACATCAAGTGGAATTTTAATGTTAGTTCCACAACATCTTCTTGGTATGGTAGGAAGTAAATATCAGTGGCACTCAGCTCAGCAGAAGCTAATACATGGTTGCAAGTCAAGCAACATGTGAGGCGGTCTGGATGAGGAAGATACTTATTGTCTCGTTTGATAAGATGATGGATCCTAGTGTGATTTACCCACTTCTTCAAATATAACACTACCAAATCCCAAAATCATCATGCATTCAAAATTAGTGTAGCTACATCTTTGGCTCTAAAATGAAAATTCGACCATCTCCTCACCAAGGTATGAAACCTAGGTGAGTACCCTAAAACAAACTACCATACCTTCTCTCTCTATAATTTTCTTGAAAATAAGACATCCATAAACCCCCCCACTCAATTTTTTACATGAAAAACCCACTACCTATGCAACGGTAATGTCTTCCCCTAATACAAGCATTGTCCTCACCTTCACCAACTTAATGCATCACTTACCCTTTCTACTAGGATTGAAGTGGAGGCTACCTCCCTCCAATTCTTTGCAACAAGAACCTAAAGTATCAAAGACTATGTTATTTACATGAAATGGGGCGATTAATTTCTACATACACTATATATAAGATCTTGTATTCTTCATTGAGTTCTCTAAATGACTCTCCACTACCTCTAACCTTTAAGCCCAATCCCTAGTACGTGGTGTGATACCCATAGTCCTTTTTTAGATAGCGTCGATAAAGGTAAGATAATCATACATACTTTCACCTTACATCACATTTAATGATACTCCTATCCTCCTGGTAGACTTGCTAGCTAACCTAGGATCTTCCCTCTCCCATTGGTTTCCAAGGATTTTGCTAAGTTGGAAGAAGGTAGGGTAAAAGACCCCCCATGGATAAAATTATTTGGGTTTCCCTAGAGAGATAAAAATGATTTTATTACTTGAATTTTCTACTATCAATCCAACATTGACAAAGAGGATAAATCTTCAGCTAAATATACAAAGTCATTAACCAGATCTATGTTCATCCATACCTTCTCCTAAATCTCAATCCTCCATTTGTTTTCATAGACTTTCATCTTTTCAATGTACATAACTTATATCATTTTTTAAATTATTGTAATATCTAAAATAACATTTAATTCATTACATTATTATGTTACATATTTAAATGAATTTGATTTGATTCTAAAGTTTTTTTTTTTAATTAAATAATAATTATAACATCTCATTTGTCATTCTTATTACAATGTTCACCAAAATTAGATTGTTTCGTATTAAAATGCAAATTTGAGATATGTTTCCTTCTCTTTATTCCATCTTTAGATCAATGGTATCTTGGTGATAGATGGCCTTGCAAAGAAAAAGATATGTAATTTAAAACATATTATTGTATTGAGAGGCGCTCTACAACCCATTATGGAGAAGATGTTGTAATGCTATGCAAAATTATGTTAAAATAAAATTATTACTAATGCAACCATATAAATAAAATGGTTGGTAAATGTTACACTTTCTCCACAAAAATTTCATATGTAATCTCTCTATGATGGACTAGATTACATCACTTTAGAAGTTGATCTCAAATTTATCAATTGTCTAGAAATATATAGTAAAGGCCTTCCCCCTTCTTGGAAAACATCTATGTTGGAAATTTGTGATGGGCTCCTATGCGTTATTGGGAAAGGATCCTTAGATTGGAAGCCAATAATGGCATCTCCTTCCTAACCCCTTGATTCAAGCCCTAAACGAAGAAGGATTTTATTATTTAAATCAGACAGTTGTTCACACTCTTCTCGGTATTTTTGCAACTTGGTTATCTTATATTTATTTATCTCTTGAAGGAGACTCTGTTATAGTTAAGGACCATTGCATTCATATTTTAAAATTCAAAAATGTTGGTCTTTTAGAGAGCGAGGAATACTTGATCTGGTCCCTAAGCTCACATGGAGCTTACTCCCCCAAATATGGATATTGTTTGGATGGGGTCCCATGGGTCAGTTTTGGGGTTAAAAAACCAAGTTTGGATGTAATTATTGTAAATGATGTAAAGTATCTGTGAATTGTGGACGCGGAGTGCGTAGATGATTAGGAGTAAAAGGGTTTTTAGCCCCTTGTTTATGTAAATTTGAGTCGGCTTTGAGATCCACCCATGGTCCGCGGACCATGGGATTGTATAAATAGGCGTGTCTTAGAAAGTCTAAGGCAGATCATGTTAGTAATGGGTCTATAGAAGATAGCACAGGGAAGTGGGTCAAATAGCAAAGAAAGGCTCTGCAGCTGAGTGCATAAAGGCCTAGATAGAGTCCACAGCTAAGTGCGCAGGGTAGTTTTGAGTCTGTGAATCCTAACTGAAGATCAATAAAGAAGATTATCGAAGAATTCTTATGTTTATTTGTTTACTTCTGTTTATTTATGATTGCGATATATGTTGTGGATGAATAATGTATTTATGAAGTGTTGGTCTAATGAGAAGTGGGTCAAATAGCAAAGAAAGGCTCTGAAGCTGAGTGCATAAAGGCCTAGATAGAGTCCACAGCTAAGTGCGCAGGGTAGTTTTGAGTCTGTGAATCCTAACTGAAGATCAATAAAGAAGATTATCGAAGAATTCTTATGTTTATTTGTTTACTTCTGTTTATTTATGATTGCGATATATGTTGTGGATGAATAATGTATTTATGAAGTGTTGGTCTAATGATGCGCGACTATATGAAATAAATCTTAATAAATGTACACACTGCATGTTAAGTACTTTCGCGAAGATTGTGATACATGTTAATATGCTTATTAAAATAATTAAGTAGATCTGCGTGAGCTCAGATCTAGGGTTATTTTCTGATGTGCATAAGTGGATGATTCAACTTTCAAGGGTCCACAAAGACCAATCATAGGCCTTCGCTAAGGTCTAGAGGTTGTTCAAAGGGAGTTGCAATACTGAGCCCAAAGGGCTTATAGATATGCACAAAGGAGATTTAGGGCACTAAAAAGACATCACACTTGTCTCTGGATGTAGAAAAGTATTTCTTACATCCCCCCATACTGCTTTGGGTAAGACTACAGCCTGTGCTACGCGGGTTGTTACCAAAAGGGCCAGTAGTGTAGGGATTTGTTGCTTGGTGAAATTAACTCTAAACTTGGGTTAGGACCCCCTAAGCCAACAAATGGTTTCATTGTCGGGACCAGGATCTGCTTGAAGGAGATGTGTGATGTCGCATCACTGAAATCCAACCAAGAAGGAAATTGAAAAGTGGTTGGATAGAAATATTCATGAATTCGTGGTACAAGAAAATAGGAATCCACGCCTGCCAAAGGAGTAGTGGTTGGATAGATATTTGTATACGAAAATACACGAAATTTTCTTTTGCACCTTCCTGATCAAATTATATGAGTGGTTAGCTAAGTTGGCAGACGACCAAGGAAGATGGAAGCTTGACGGTCCAATAGTGTGGACTCCAGAACTGGTATGATGATTAGAAGCCTCTGAATACAAAATCACGCAGGTTGTTAATCATCGACTGAAACGAATTATAGGAGGATTCATTACAGAATTCCCGTTGACACCTCAGTTAGTTACAACGAAGCGGAGAAGATATTTTTCAAGGGACAATGAGGTAAGTATTTAAGATCTTTGAATACCAAGATTAAGATGTTTTTATGTGAAAATCGGTTTATGCCATTGCGTTGATGTTCGGAGCGACGCGAAGTGGGAAACTCTTTAGAGATCGAGAAATATCAGGTCCTGAGTATAACCCATTGATTGGACCTCCTTCGAGTGACGACGAGGGGATGGTATAGGCCTCACCACGAAGTGATTTATAGCTGATAACATAGGGTTTTTCGCGGGCACATCATCCATCCACTCTACCTCCACCTCCACCTCCACTGCATACACCTTCACCCACACCTCCACCACCGTTCAACATGTCGAACATAATGAAGTTGCCAATTTTCAAAGGTATAGGGAGTGAAGATACATATCAGTTTTGGTTTGTTGTGAATGTTGTGTGGACATCACAGCAGATTACTGATGACAACATAAAGAAGGCGCAGTTAGTTACTTCTCTATAGGATCGTTCATTGATGTGGTATATTAAGTATTGTTCTGATCATCCTGTGGCAACGCTAACAGAGACTAAGGTTGCTTTAAACAAAGAGTTTAATAAGCCTAAGTCTGACTCACGGTCAGTAGTTGGATTTAAGGAGATCACGACGAGGTTTGATGAGATGCCTTGGGATTTAGATCAAAGGTTGAAATGTGTGATCTGCGAAGCTAACATGCAGCTCATAGATGGTCAGCATCACGAGTGGTTTATAGCCTCACTTCTGCCCCACCTAAGGATTGCTTTGTCATAGCAGAAGATAGGAACTCAGGTAGAAGCCCTGGAAATCGTGATGAGGTTACATGTGACGCCTATGCAGGATGCGACCTTGGGGGTACAGCAAATTCATTCTCAGTTATAGAGCCTATGCTTAGAATTGCAGAGCTTGAAGAAAGATAAGGAGGCTAAGCCAGAGGTGTGTGAGGAAGTCTGGTGCCTGAAGTGTAAGATCCAGGGGCATGATAAAGACCATTATCTTGTATTCGCAAACTATATCATAGGAGGGGTGTTACACAAAATATTGTCACCATGACTATTTGCAGTTAGTATGGGTCTATCCTCATTCATACTGTCCTCCTAAGCAAGTCTCAAAACTCAGCTCTTCATGTCAAGCTTTGAAAATGAGAGAAATACCTTAAAAATCAATAAAGCTATGGTTCCGCACTTTCTCTCACTGTTGCCTGCGGTCCCGCACCCCCTGTTCATGTTACCTGCGGACCTGCCCGCTCTGTCTCTAAAGGAGTGGATGCGGACCCCTGTGAAAGTCAAAAAGGTGCAAGTTTATTCTTAAAAACTCACTTTGGGTTAATTCTAGATGATTCTAGAAAGAATATTGACGTGGATGGTTCGCTCCTAGGTGGTTCATGCATCCCAAAAGTGAAGGAGCTAATCCCTTGATGAGAGGAGCTTATCCCTTTGAAGGAGGGCGTTATCCCTTTGAAGGAGGACCTAGTAACTTCCCTCCATTGCACTATAAATTAAGGCATTGGGCTGGTTGCTAGAGAGGTTAGAAGCTGAACATTTTTTAGGGTAAATGTTGTTGGAATTAAGACTTCCTAGTTAAGCTTAAGAGGAGAGATTACATACCTTTTGGCTTCATTGGGAAGAGAGTGAAACTTGTCAAAGTAGAGGAGATTCTTGCTGGACCCTGGGAGGAGCTTGTACAACATCAAGGCACCAAGGTTGTAAAGTTATACTTTGATTAAAGTTAATACAATCAGATTCATTTTTCTCAACAAATTGCCTTATGTGATTTGTTTCATGAATTCCTTGATCATCATGATAAATATGCTTTATTATATTGGCTTTTCAGGTGCTATTTAATGTGTGTGATTGTTTGTGTTTGCAGATTCTTTACAAGGGAGCTCATTTGGATCAATGGAGCGTGGCTTCTACAGACTTGCACTGGACCCAAGGTAGGCCTAAAACACTTGTTTGCCTTTATTTATAAATTGCATATTTAGAGAAAGATAGAATTTGTTTGGTTTTCTTGTCGCTAGATATCATTAGATACTAGGGAGGTCGGTCTTGTCCACAAGAATGACTCATCCGGTTGAATGCAATGAAGCTTGGGGGGCATGTACCTTGTTTTGCGTCATTATGTTGGGGGCATGCAGACTTATAGCAAGCATATTTTTTCGTTTCAAGCTTGCGTAAACATGAAAGCGAATCCAAATAGAGTTCTCCATGGTTCAAGCTTGTGTAAAAATGAACTCATACCCGTTTTACATCTCGTGATTGCCGTTTTTATCCGCTAAATTATGTTAGACGAGCCTTGGTTGTTTTCATTCCATCACCCCCATCTCTTTGGCTGATCATATGCTTTCACTTGGTTGTTTACCCTTCCTGAGGGAGTGCATCTATGAGTGATTTTGTTAGCTAGCCTCTTAACCATTACATGTTTTGAGAAGTTCCTCCACTGACGGAACCAGTTGCTACCCTTTATACCACTTGTTCCTCTAGGTAGAGTCACCTTTAAGCTCTTTTCTGACTCCTAAAATATGAAAAGATTGCCGAGTTTTTCTTTTTAAGCTCGTTAAATGTAATTAAAAAGACGGTCCACTTACAGCCCTTTTCTGACCGTAAAAACATGAAAAGATTGCCGGATTTTTGTCGTTCCAAATTCGATATTGGTTATAAAACGACGTGTCATTGATCGCATTTTTACTTTTTCGGATCAGAGACACTAATTATGAAAAGTACTCCTTGGTCGTAATGATCAAGCGGTTCTCTCAAGTATTATTTTATACTTTTTCGGGCTTGGGAAACACAAATTTACGAAAAAGGACAACCACAGAGTTTTCTTAAGTTTTTTTCAGACTCTCTAAAATTGAAAAACGCTGAGTTTCTCCTATACTGGACTCATTAAAATTTAACAGTAAAGGACATGTTCAATTACAAACAGGAATGGACCACTCCTTCTTAGGGTTCGAATTTAAACTAAGTTGGACTCATCCGAAGGATGAGCTTATAATCAAGCAAGTGTTATCCTCCTCAAGCTTGTCAAAAATAAAGAGGTACTTGCCAGAAATGGTGGGGGAAAAGAGAGAAAAATGACCCTGTTTGTCATACTTTGTAACCACTCTTGAACACGACACTTTTATTCACCTGGGTTGGGAAATCCTTTTCCTAACAGTTGATCAAATCATATTGAAAGTCTTCAGTCGGTTTTTGGGTATTAACTTTGGGTCAATTGTCACCAAACCATCTGTTGTGTCGTTATGTGTTCAAGAGGTCAGTGCAAATAAACCATTCATCTACAAAATCTCTGTCAACCATCTTGACCATCCCTGAGTCAGTCCTTGCAACTAAATTTCTTCAAACTTGATCTATGATTTCGTGTTGTGGGCTTGCCTACGAAGGATCGCTTTCTATCGACTTCAGCTCATTATCTAGAAAGATGATCTAGAAATCGTCAGTACCTTGGGATCTGCATGCCTCAATGGTAGGTTTCTCGCCTTAGACGATAGGTTGCATCATTGACCTTCGATCAAAGGATTTTGTGACATGTTCGACATCAACACATCTATTCACATCTCATGGATTGTACTGAGTACTTTGAGAGCCATTGACATTACTGATGGTTTCTCTCACACTTGTTAACAGTTTACATCATTGACTGGTAATCAAGTGGTTTCTACCATGTTTGACTTCGACACATTCATTCACATGGTTAGAATCGTACTATTTCGGGAAGTAGAAATCAAGACCCTGGATCTAGTTTCCACCATCCAGGCTACGAGGATTTTTGTATTCATTATACAGTGGACTATTCATAAATAGATGGTTGCGTCCATACTGTGTCTACATGTGTCTATACTTGTGATGTATTACAAGATCATTCCTATATCAGAGTAGTAGTTAGTTTTCTAGTCAGTTTTGATCTGAGTATGGGAATGCCTACCTCAACGATGATATGATCTCATATATATATTTTGCATTGAATGTTTTTACAGGTTCCAACCGGGCTCTCCACAAGATGATCCTCGAAATGATAAAGTACTTCACTCTTCTCAAGATGATAAATGAAATCCTCATGTATTATAGACTTCGCACTTTATGGGGCAATCTGTTACACAAAATATTGTCACCATGACTATTTGCAGTCAGTATGGGTCTATCATCATTCATACTGTCCTCCTAAGCAAGTCTCAAACCTCAGCTCTTCATGTCAAGCTTTGAAAATGAGAGAAAGACCTTAAAAATCAATAAAGCTCTGGTTCCGCACTTTCTCTCACTGTTGCCTGCGGTCCCGCACCCCCTGTTCATGTTACCTGTGGACCTGCCCGCTCTGTCTCTAAAGGAGTGGGTGCGGACCCCTGTGAAAGTCAAAAAGGCACAAGTTTATTCTTAAAAACTCACTTTGGGTTAATTCTAGATGATTCTAGAAGGAATCTTGACGTGGATGGTTCGCTGCTAGGTGGTTCATGCATCCCAAAAGTGAAGGAGCTAATTCCTTGATGAGAGGAGCTTATCCCTTTGAATGAGGGCTTTATCCCTTTGAAGGAGGACCTAGTAACTTCCCTCCATTACACTATAAATTAAGGCATTGGACTGGTTTCTAGAGAGGTTAGAAGCTGAACATTTTTTAGGGTAAATGTTGTTGGAATTGAGACTTCCTAGTTAAGCTTGAGAGGAGAGATGACATACCTTTTGGCTTCGTTGGGAAGAGAGTGAAACTTGTCAAAGTAGAGGAGATTCTTGCTGGACCCTGGGAGGAGCGTGTACAACATCAAGGCACCAAGGTTGTAAAGTTCTTCTTTGATTAAAGTTAATACAATTAGATTCATTTTTCTCAACAAATTGTCTTATGTGATTTGTTTCATGAATTCCTTGATCATCATGATAAATATGCTTTATTATATTGGCTTTTCAGGTGCTATTCAATGTGTGTGCTTGTTTGTGTTTGTAGATTCTTTACAAGGGAGCTCATTTGGATCAACGGAGCGTGGCTTCCACAAACTTGCACTGGACCCAAGGTAGGCCTAAAACACTTGTTTGCCTTTATCTATAAATTGCATATTTAGAGAAAGATAGAATTTGTTTGGTTTTCTTGTCGCTAGATATCATTAGATACTAGGGAGGTCGCTCTTGTCCGCAAGAACGACTTATCCAGCTGACAAGGGGGACCAATTCCCTTGAGACCAGAAGCTCTATCAGGATCGAGCATGGGGGCTGTGCTATGTTGTACTATTTGTCAGGTGGCTGGAAAAAATGCAATGGATAATTGTCATTTGCTTCAAAAGTTAGTTCAAACACCACAACAATTGTTTTATGACTTATGCAAATCAGAGGGCTATGATGAGCATCACTGTCGCAACTATGAACTGATGATGGAAAGAACGCCTACCTATCGAATGCAAGTAGAAAATCGACCTCTAGAGCAAGGCACCAAAGGAGCGCGTCGAGAATATCAGGGACAAGGACGAGGTCGAGGAGGAGGAGGGCTTGGTAGAGGCTGGGGTCAGGTTATTTGTTACAATTGTGGAACACTAGGGTACTATGCACGAATGTTGTAGCTCTGATACCACTTGTCGTAGATCTAACCCAGAAATATATGATAATGAAAATAAACCCAGAAACAATAAGATAGGAATAGATAGAAATGATTCACTTTATTGATCAAAACCCTTAAGGTAGGGCAACACTATACATTCACTCCTTAAGGAAGGAGAACACTCCACAAGCCATATGCATGTTCATACAATATTCCTTCACTATTTCTTGACACTCTCCATGTGGAGTCTCTAGCCTCTATATAGGCCTCATACATACAATACCATGAATCATTACCATGGTTTCCTCATACCATCAACTAATACCATGGGCCCATTACATTATTATTAACTACTTGTGGTCCCTTACATGACATGAGTTAACCACCTTATTTATTACTATGGCCCATCCCATTATTACATTATTACCTTGGGTACCTCCTTTGGTACCCCATATTATCCCCCCTAGGTATATAACATTCCACCCCCCTAAGCATATTTCATCCCCGAAACATGGGAAGAACATAAATAATAAGATCTACTCAAAAGAGTAGTCCACTGGTACCATGCACGTGCATCTAGCCATCCAAGAGAAAGGTGAACCCTTGATCTCGTTGGTGCCTCGCTCGCTTGAGATGGAAGTTGACTGTGGTAGCTCTTCTGTGTGTATGTGTAGTAGGTGGATCTTCGCTCCTCTCGATCTGTCATGCGGGGGTTGTTGTCCATGTGGCTAATTGGTTGTCATCTTGATGGTTGTCTTGCAGGGTGATGTGGGTGATGATATGTTGAAGTTTTAACCCACGATGGCTTTTTCTTTACTTCACCCTGCTGTGGTGCCTGTTGTGGTGTCTTCTTTTTCAATATGACTTCAACCACTGAGCCCTCCTCTGATGTATCATCACCTGTAACCTTTTCTTCTTCAGCCTCTGTTTGTGTTTGATTTTTGATCATCAAAGGCTCATCATTTGATATGTCAATCCCTGGAACATCTTCCGCTTTAGCCTCCATGTGCTCTACCTGCTTATTGATGGAAATATCCTGTAATGTAATTTTCTTCTTTTTATACCAGAGCTTTAGGAATTTCTTCTGCACATTAATATTGATAGTACCCACAGATTCCATCCAAGGATATCCCAAAACAACATCCATATTATCCAACTCTGAAGCATAAAAATCACCATGCAACACATATTTATCCATAGAAATCTTCAAATCCTTGTACACTTGAACATCCTTATTATCAACTTGTGCAGTTTCAATGTGTTTTGCTGGAACTTGCAATCTTTTTTCCAACTTAACACTTATAAGATTTTGCTTGCAACTAGGATTTATAGTCACAACGATTTTCTCCTTCTGAATCAATCCATGAACCTGCAATAAGAAAGCATCAGTAGAAAATAACCCTTTAGGTTCCATGGTTTCCTTCTTTTCTGTAAAAATAAAATCTTTGTTAGGCAAAGTGTCTGTCTGTGTGAGCTTATCAACAAGAATAGTTTTTCGGCCAAAGAGGTCCATAATAGCTTTTGTAAACATGTCCCAAGTCCAAAACTTTCTATTGGAACATTGATGCTCTTGCCACCATTGTCGTCTTTCATTGTCCAAATACATGCTTGCCACCATAAGCTGAGTCTCATTATCTAAGATGCGATTCCGATTGAAACACTGCTCCATTTGCGCTATCCATCTAGCTGGATGAGAGCCATCAAATTTATACAAGTCCCTCAAATTCCTATTTGGGCCCGCCATCACAAAAAATTTGGCGAAAATTTGAAATGGTCACAAGTCCGTCAATATTGCTCAGAATCCCTATTATAACCTGTTTTTGGAAATGGAACAACCATTCTGCATCTGCCCATGTGATAGAAATCTTGATTCAGACACTAGAATTTCATATATGTGCTGCTACTCTCCCGCCGTCACCCAAAATTTCTGAAAAAAGAGCTGATTTTAAATCAGCGATATCTCCCTCATCCGGACTCCGATTCGACTGATTTTTTTTTGAAATTAGGTATTTTTTCACAAATATTCCAGATCTACAAGTAGATTTTGCAGATCATGCACCAGGACGTCCAGATATGCGCCGCAAACTCGCTGCCCTGAAAAATTGTCTGCAACCCCACTAATTTTTAGATCAGCGATATCTCCTTCATCCGGACTCCGATTCAAACGATTTTTTTTTTGAAATCGGCTATTTTTTCACAAAGAATACAGATCTACAATTAGATTTTGTAGATCTTTTACCAGGACATTCAGATCTGAGCCGCAAACTCGCTGCCCCGAAAAATTATCTACAACACCACTGATTTTTGGATCAGCGATATCTCCTTCATCCGAACTCCGATTCAACCGATTTTTTTTTTTAAATCGGATATTTTTTCACAAAGAATACAGATATAAAATTATATTTTGTATATATTTCACTAAAATATACAGATCTGATCTGCAAACTCGCCACCCAAAAATCCCTACAAAAAATAAAATTAAAAAAAATAAAATAAAAAAAAATTCCACTTTTGTGCCCAAGAAAGTGATCCGATACCACTTGTTGTAGATCTAACCCAGAAATATATGATAATGAAAATAAACTCAGAAACAATAAGATAGGAATAGATAGAAATGATTCACTTTATTGATCAAAACCCTTAGGGTAGGGCAACACCATACATTCACTCCTTAAGGAAGGAGAACACTCCACAAGCCATATGCATGTTCATACAATATTCCTTCACTATTTCTTGACACTCTCCATGTGGAGTCTCTAGCCTCTATATAGGCCTCATACATACAATACCATGGATCATTACCATGGTTTCCTCATACCATCAACTAATACCATGGGCCCATTACATTATTATTAACTACTTGTGGTCCTTTACATGACATGGGTTAACCACCTTATTTATTACTATGGCCCATCCCATTATTACATTATTACCTTGGGTACCTCCTTTGGTACCCCATATTATCCCCCCTAGGTATATAACAACGAGAGTGTTAGAATCAGATACACCTGTAATGTCAATATTGTAGCCAGTTTGATCACACTATAGAAGAATGTGCAGTGTTCATAGCTAATATGTAGGAGAAAAAGGTGTAGCCTCAACAACCTACACAAAACTTACAAATGATGAGAGTTGAGCCCCACAAGGAGGACCAGAGCGTGTACATAGTGCTGAGAAGTGGAATAACAACTGGTGATGACAAAGGAAAACAACCTGAAGAGGATGGATGGGTCCACAAGGCCCTAGAAAAAGAAGCTAGTTTTGATTTGGTGTGTGCTAAGGAAACTTTTATGGAAGCCAAGAAGAGCTCTATTGAGGCCTCCACCTCAAGAAGCCAGAACAAAGTACCAAAAACCAGCACGCCTATATAGGTCGATCCCTCTGTGATTACCACGTTCTTGGAGAACTACAAGAAATTGTTGCACGATACCAAAGTTGTGAAATGCCTGCAGGAGTTAATAAACAAGTGCACCAACAAATAAAACACCCATGATGGACACCGTGTAGTTAGAAAAATTGGCAAACATAAGGCAAGAATAGGGCATGAGATGAGGCTCACCACGCAGATAGGGGATTATGAGATGGACCAGGTTATCTTGGATCTGGGGTCCGATGTAAACGTTTTTCCAAAAAAAACATGGGAAAGAATGGGGAGACTTGCACTACAGTGGTCTTTGATCCAACTTAGAATGGCAAACCAGCAGAATATCATCCCTATGGGATGACTACATGGAGTAACAGTGGATATAGAAGTTGTGAGCGCGAAGGCTGATTTTGAAGTAATAGAGATCATTGATGATAGTAATCCATAAATTGCGCTCTCAGGAATGGACTGGGCCATTTGACATGAATGGGGTGATCAACTTGAAGAAGAGGACAATGTCGTTTGAAAAGAAATCGCTTCGAGTTGTAGTACTGTTGGACCCTGCAAAAGGGCTGCGTAAAACTGAACTGATCCGCGATTATGAAGAAAGTGAGGAGGAATTAGATCAAATCTACAAAATAATAGTGTGAGATCAAGACTGGATCAATCCAATAGAAGATGGATGGATTGCATGGGAACAGTAGAGTTCTTGTACCTCTAATTTAGATGAAGAATTGGAGCATTTGAAGAATCGACTGCATGAAGTATCTACACCACACTACAATATGATGACTAAATCGCTGCACTGCATTTCGTTGGAGGTAAGGAATTTACCTTATTACAATGGGTTAACTAACGTGGATAAGTTTTTGGATGCATTTTAATGTGAATTCCCTAATCATCACCGCTTCCAAGCATTAGATTTGGCACTGTGCGCTACGCCCACACAATGGTTGTGTACGCACAAGGATAGCTTTGAGGGATGGTGGGATTATAGAATAATGATGAGGTTATGGTTTGGGAAACCTACATCCGATTGACTAAGAAATATGATGGGAGAAATGATCTACATGATCATCTAGCAAAGTGGACTAAAGCTTATGGAATGGAGCTGCGGCCAAAGTGGGTACACTTGTTTTGCCATACTTTAGACAAAATACCCATGAACTGGTATTTGGAGATAGAGCTCTGCCATGGCACCATGGAGTGGGATATATTGAGGGAAGGATTCTTAATGACCTTCAATTTTGAATATGGGTTCAAGAGAATTGATGAAGCTCTACAGGAGATTAAGGCAGTGATATTCAGAATACCGCAAGAATCTCTGGAATGGGTCCAACCAGATTGGAGCACCTAGCTACACCATGCGCTGGAATGTTATAATGTGACCACTGAGGAGGAGGATGAAGATCCAAGAAATATTAGTATCGTAGAGGCTGAAGGGCATCGCAAAGTCGATGGCCCATAGATAGAAAACCCAGACATCACCGCGCCACTGAAAACCAAGCAAGTGAACATTGGGACTGAAGCAGAACTGAATTTTGCAAAAATTGGGGATTATTAGGATGACGCTATTGTGGATAAGGTTGTTGAGTTACTCGCGAATATCAGGATCTGTTCCCTACTAAGTTTTCTTACTTGAAGGATATAATAAGAGACTTGGGTGTTATGAAAATCACTCTGAAGCCGGACACGAAGCTTGTTAGGAAGAGGTCGTATCACCTGAATCCTAAGTACAAGGAAAAGTTTCATTTGGATTTGGATAAGATGCTGGAATCAGGCATCATAGAACCAGTTGGAGAATTTGATTGGGTGATCCCAATGGTGGTTCAGGAGAAGAAGGATAAGGGTGAGATAAGGATTTGTGTAGATCTGAGGAAGCTTAATGATGCCTGTGTCGATGATCCTTCTCTGACACTATTTACTGATGAGGTATTAGACAATGTTGGAGGGCAGGAGGCCTACTCATTCACTGATGGGTTTTCAAGATACCATCAGATTAAGATTGCACCTGAAGATAAAAGCAAAAAGACCTTCACAATAGAATGGGTATGTTTTCAATATACTATAATGTCATTTGGACTCAAGAATGCACCTGCGATATTATCTAGCATAGTCATCGTGACATTCAAGGAGTTTATTCATAAGTTCTTGGAGGTGTACTTTTATGACTAGATGATGTTCATACTAGTAATGCGCCAGATAGCAAGTCTGTGTCTGATGTTGGATACGTGTCGCAGATACCATATCGTGCTGAACTTGAAGAAATTCATATTCTGTGTTCCCTTTGGAATCCTGCTAGGTCATGTGGTGTGCAAACAAGGATTGATGGTGGACCCTATGAAGATTGTGGTGATAGTGAATCTGGAGGCCCCGAGGAACATAAAGCAGCTGCGCGCAATGTTGGGACATATAGGATATTACAGAAAATTTATCAAGGCATATGCTCAAATTATTGCGCCTATGGAGAAGCTGTTGAAGAAGGACACCACATTTGATGGGATGAAGAATGTCAGCACAGTTTGGATGTATTGAAAGAAAAAATGGTGACCGCATCGATTTTGGTCTTCCTTAATTGGAAGGAGGAATTCCATGTACATGTCAATGCCTCTTGCATTGTATTGGGTGCAGTATTAACATAAGCTGGTGAGGGAGAAATGGACCACCCTATAACATTCACAAATAGGAAATTATCGAATACCGAGAAGAATTACTCAATGACTAAGCACGAAGTATTGGCCATGGTATACGCGCTGTAGAAGTTCAGACACTATTTGTTCGGAGGGAACTTCATGTACACGGATCATTCTACCTTGAAATACCTGGTCAATAAGCTTGTGTTAGGGGGGGGGCGCAGATTTGCCGATGGTTGTTGTTATTCTAGGAGTATGACTTTGAGGTCATTGTGAAGTTAGGGAGGTTGAATTCAGGACCTGACCATCTGTTGCAGATGGCAATAGGAGAGGAACCTACCAATTTGGAGGAAGGTTTTCCAGATGCACAGCTCTTCGCAGTGTGTGTAGCGGATAATCCTTTTGCTGATATCATCCACTTTTTTACTATGGGGGTAGCACCAAATGGGTATACAAGTCAGAAAAAGAAGGAGCTAGTAATGCACATGGCAAACTTTTTAGTAATTGTGGGAAATCTGTATAAGATGGGTGTGGACGAGATATTGTGAAGGTATGTGCCTGATTTTGAGAGAAATAACATTCTCACTGAAGCTCATGGAGGGGTTGCAAGAGGACACTATGCAGGAAAAGCGACCACGGAGAATATTTTGCGCATAGGTCTATGGTGGCCAACGCTGCATAAGGATTCCAAAGCATATTGTAAGGCATGTGATGCATGTCAGAGAACAGGCAGACCATTGCGAAGGGATGAATTGCCATTACAACCTCAAGTATCGTTGCAACCATTTGAAAAATCGGTGATTGACCTTGTTGGGCCAATTCAGCCCCCAAGAAAGAAGACAGGTGCACACTACATCATCACCGCAATGGAGTATCGAACCTGATGGGTAGAGGCACCACTGGTTAAGAATTTTATAGGGGCTACAGTAGCGAAGTTTTCGTTTGAATATATCTTAACTAGGTTTGGCTTCCTAAAAGTGTTAATGAGTGACAGAGGTACACGTTTTCTAAACGAGATGATCAACGCACTAACGGAAGAATTCACGTGTTTATTTGTTTACTTATGTTTATTTATGATTGTGATATATGTTTTGGATGAATAATGTATTTATGAAATGTTTGTCTAATGATGTGTGACTCTATGAAATAAGTCTTAATAACTGTACACACTGCATGTTAAGTACTTTCGCGAAGATTGTGATACATGTTGTTATGTTTATTAAAATACTTAAGTAGATCTGCATGAGCTCAGATCTAGGGTTATTTTCTGATGCGCGTAAGTGGATGATTCAATTGTCAAGGGTCTGAAAGGACCAATTGTAAACATTCGCGAAGGTATAGAGGTTTTTCAAAGGGAGTTGCAGTACCGATCCCTAAGGGCTTATAGATCTGCGGGAAGACAGATCTAGGGCACTAAAAAGACATCACACTCATCTCTGGATATAGAAACTTGGTTCTTGCATCCCCCATACTACTTTGAGTGAGACTGTAGCCTGCGTTACACAACTTGTTTCCAAAAGGGCCAGTAGTGTATTGTTTTGTTGGTTGGCGCAATTAACTCTGAACCTGGGTCAGGACCCCCTAAGCAAAAAAATGGTTCTGTTGTTGGGACTGGGATCTACTTGAAGAAGATGTGTGATGTCGTATCACTAGGATCTGACCAAGAAAGAAGTTGATAGGAACTTCTCAATTTCAGCAAATATAGGAACATCCATAAATAACCTTGTGGAGTAATTTGAATTAAAACGTGTCCTTCATCTTTCTTTTGAGCATAGGATTTTTTACCTTCAAGTTGATAAGGATTCAAAGTTGGTCATGAACTAGATGAATGAAATAATCCACCTCAATTCCTACACCCTTCTTCCCCTTCACCAAAAAATTTGTCAAATGATGTTGTCTTTCACCAAAATCAATATCACTCATGTATATACAGACACAAAAACTCAAATGTATATTATCTCTCTAAAGATGCATTGGATTTGGATAGAGGCACATGCCAAGTCACTCAAACTTAGGAAGGTCGACAACAGGGACATTTTCTCGACCCTTGGGTCTTGTTGAATCACTCTTTCTACAATTCAGTTTCTTCTCCTTTTTCATACTACTTTTTATACAAATGTTCTCCTTTGGGAGAAAATTTTGTTGACGTTTATATTCAATGAGTTACATCTACTTTCATTACATGAAAACAATGCTAAATATAGGCTAATAAATAAGACATATAGGATTGTTTTGAAAGATGTAATAAAAAGGTTTTCTCTTATTAAAGCATAAGGAATATTTTGGACTAAACTTTATTGAGGCTACAAACCAATGGGATGCTAACGACATCTACAGATGTAATTTTGTTTATATATAGAAATGAAATTGTATATTTTTTTCTTTGGAAGAAAAAAAAAAGGTATCAAAACACTTAAGCCATGAAACAACTCACATTGCTAAGATTTAAAATATCATAAAATTTAACTAAATTATAACTTTAGTTTAAATTATTATTTTTAGTATATATATATATAACATGATTTTTAACCCTGAAATTTATTAACTTGTAAATAGGCTTTATTAATTTATAAATAGGCTTTGTTATAATACCATGGGCCAATACCATGGTTCACTAATATCACAGGCCCAAGAAACCATAACTCATGTTTATATGGCACATGTCTATATAACACTTTTTTGATTGATCAAATTAAGTAAAAAGGCATAAAGGACATATCTACTTTTGAGATAAATCTCAATCTTTGATTTGTGACTACTATTAAAAATGTTCTAGAATATTCTATGTAGGCTAAATCTCTACCATCCACCTAATAATTATTGGTAATTAAATTAAAATTCTAGAATCCCTATTCAAAAATATACACACCTATTAGTGTAATTATTATTATTTAAATACATATCAACCCAATTACACTTTGAAAAACTATACAAACACAGTTCAATTGAGCAAATCCCATGATCCAAATAGGAGAGGAGAATTGATCAATGTTTCTTACACATATATCGAATTGAGGGAATATCATGATAAAAATAGTGAAGGGGAGAAAACTAAATAAACCAATAAAGTTGTGAACATAGTTTTCAAGTAATATTTTCTCATAGATATGAGTTAACTATGTGTTACAACACTACTTAATTCACTTATAACCACATGATGGGCATTTGAAATTTAAGTTCCATTACATAGTACACACACATAAATCCTCTGTGTTCATAGTGAGCCACCACAGTGATGAACTAGTGGTAGTCCCAAAACCCCTAAGCATGTATCATGGGAGAATTGTGGTGGGAGAAGATATTTTCAAACTAATCAACTATGAATATCTCCTATATTGTGTTATTTTTTCATTCTAAAGTTGGGCAATCTCAAGAGATAAAGAAAATGAAGTAAAGGGCCAAAAAAAAGAAAAGTAGTAGGAAAAAGAGAAAGTAAGGGCCACTGAAGCTATCTCTTAGGAAAAATATGAATTCAATAAGATGTGAAGTGAGACATATTCACAAGACCTAACGTCTCTCTCTAATTCCATGTTGTTTTTGCTACAACACCCGCCAAAAAGTTCGCTACATTCAAATTTTGGAGCCTACTTCACCATCGTATCTAGTGTTTCTATGGTTTTCAAGTGTCGTTTCATGTCACTCTATATGTTTCAAGTGTTGTCAATTTTCATTGCATTGATTAGAACATATTTAGTGCATATCATGGTTGAAACACCTTTGTTCATTGTAAAACAACACTTTTGGGTTGCAATTTCCCACACTTTATCCATTGTACTTGGGGAATGCATGTAAAGTGGAATTTTTATGCATAATTATCCTTGTTCAATCTTGTCTAAGTTTTCTTTATGAGTTGTTATGTGACGTACATGGTTTTATGTATGAACTCATCATGTCTGCCCCTTGCTCTATCTTCCAAACTTAGTCAAATTTTGGTTGCAAAGTGAACCCATTAAGGCAAGGAGCACATGAGTGCACTCTTAAGCCTTCATTGGGAACCCTTCGGCATTTGGAAGTGTACCTTGTGCCCACCAAGAGTGCATAGCACACTCCTTGAGCCCTTTCCCCTTCCTTGTTCCAAACTGCACCCTTGAGAGACCAACACTTCCTTTGAATGCACTCATTTGACCCAAAGGAATGTGCCCTCCTTGAGCACACCCCAAAGACCTAAAGCTCAACTCCTTCAGCCTTCAACAATGTACCATGTGCCCTCCTTGGCCTTTTGAGCACATGAGTGCACTCTGAAGCCCTGAAGCTTCATCCTTCATTCTTCAACAATGCGTCATGCGCCCTCCTCTACCACCTTGAGCACATGGGTGCACCCCAAAGCCGTGAAGCCTCTACCTTCAACCTTCAAATTTGTGCCATGCACCCTCCTTGTCTCCCTTAAGCACACATTGCACTTGGGAATCTCGAAGCCTTCTCCTTCACCCTTCAAGCTTGCGCCATGTGACCTACCCTGATTGCCTCTTTCTCTTGAGCGCATGAGTGCATCTCGAAGCCTTGAAATCTTCTTCCCTTCAACCCTTCAGCCTTTCGAAGTGTGCCCTTGTACCCAGAAGCTCTCCTTGATCCTTCTGAGTGTACTCTTCAAGAATAAATATAAAATATGCATGAAACATTATAGAATAATATATTTTCATGTTGATGGTTACTTGTTATGAGTGGTTCTAGTTACAAGTATCTCAGGAACAACATGACAAACATGAATGAAGAAGATCATGCAAAGAACGAAGCCAAAGGGAGCTTAAAGAAAAAGGAACACATTAAGTCTTGATGATTGAAGCACCCAATAGACTCCACAAAATTAAAGACCCTTTGGAGGCTGAAGACATCAGCAATAGGAATTTGCATTCATAATGAAGACACGAGTCGCAGCCATGTCACCATTGAAGAAAGTCCATGTCATCAGTCACTATTAGTCTCAGTCATCAAGGATAGTGATTTGTCTCATCTTCATTACATGATGATGTGGAATTTATGATGTAATCATTGTAAATACAAATAAGTGGAAGTCCAAGAGTCATGTATGGACAAAGATCCATGGAATTCCAAAAGACATGTAATACCAGAAGTCGTATATAATTCCAAAAGTCATTTGGAAGTCCAAAGGTTTTAGAAGTACAAAGTTAATTAGTAGTTTGAAAATCATCCGTCATGAGGATGTGAAAGGTCATGCCTCAAGCTATAAAAGGATCATCATTACTCATACAAAGGAATTTTAAACTTGGCTTCTCCCACAAGCCATTAGATAGATAGAGTTAGTACTTTTGGGGAGCAAGTAGTGGCTCTAACGCTCCACTATTGAAGCTAATGATGTTCATTGTACTTATGTATCTTGGAACTTTTACTTAATAATTGAAGGCTTTCGGTTAGCACATTTCACACATGGATTATGGATGTTTCTAAGACTATTCTTTGAATGTTTATGATTCATGTTCACTTTCACATGTACTGAAGTAATTGAAATATTTTGGTGACTTTGGTGCTTAACTTATTAGAAATGTGTTGTAATTCTTGTAACGGTCATCACATCTATGTGAACTATTTCACTTGATTTTGGACAATCCTTTCTCATTCATTTGTGTCTCCATTAGGGTAGTACTATTAATTCTCTCTTAGAGTCTCACTTTATTTCCCCTCTATAGTGAAAGAACCTTGATACATTTGCAATTGAACATTCACAAGGCACACTCTCTTGCTCATTCAAAAGCACATGTGTGCTTCTCTCTCATGCTAACAGATAAAGCCAGGGCGTATTTTTAACTAAATGATAGTCGGCTCGTATTTCGGATGGGGCTCCTACACCAAATGGTGTGAGTTCTAATTGGGACCTTATATTAGGGAGATGCCTTATATGTTGTCAATATCCAACACCATTAATAGTACATAGATCTAATTCCTTTATGCATGATATCTTCTTCAAATTCATTGTCTGATCTTCATTTATCACTCTTACAGGTTCGATACAGGAAAGCCCTGATGATATCATTAAAAAAATACCAACCATAATGAGAATTATATTTATTGACTATGTATGTTTCTTTATATGTATCTTCCTCCATTAATTCCAATCTCACACCTAAAATACAATGATAATTGAGTTTTATAATAGTGTGTTGATCACTTTAAATCGCATATATATATATAACATAACGTATTTTACAATTTAAATGATTTTATTTTTAAACCCATCATTTGGTTTGGTGGAACAATCAAAATATTGTATAGATCACTTCCCTTTCATTTTAGATATGTATAGATAGTATATCTCTTTATTATAGTAGCACAAACATCATGCACAAGGATGAAGATGGAGTTATTGCACCAAGATGTGTTTTCTAACTTAGTATATACGAGATGTTGTAACATAAACATAAATATTTTGAATCGATCAAATAAAAATAAAATAAATAAATAAAGTTAATGGTTTACCATAACAGTTTTTGGGCTCCAGGTTTTGACAACTCATGGTTTTTCTCATGGTATTTGTTATGATGAAGCCTATTTAAAGGCTTGAGTAAATCCATTATGTAATGTAAAAGTACTAAATTAGATCAATCTTAATTCTGGACTTGATCCATTTTAGTCCTTGGTAGATCCGAATTTCAAATAGATCTAGGCTTGTATATCTACAAATTAAACTGCATAAAAAAAAGTCATTTAATAGATGCACAATATATATGTTGTTAGAGAAATAAAATGAATAATATAATAATTAATTTTTAATTGTGAATTTTATTACTGATATAGAAATTAATAAATTAATTTAAATGTATTTTAAAATAAATCGAATCTTATATATATTTAGAATTAAAATAAATTTAAACTCATTTTAATAATTTAAATACAAACAAATAATGCAAGGGATATAATATTTCGTATCACTAAAGATTGATCTTTATAATATATTATAAAGGTATATGTTCAGTGTTTTTAAAACATTAGCTTTTATTTGGGAAACAATGTAACATTAGAAAAAATAATTGAAGTTGGGATAAGTTTATGATAAGATACATGTAAGGATAGGGGGAACTAAATATTAATTCAGTAATTATGGTCATGTGTTTGTTACTATCCACCATTATTAGTCTCTGCCTTTAGTAGCGCGGTGACTATAATAATCATTCAACGTTGACGCAACATTAATGTGCTTTGACTAACCACCGTATAAAATGTTTTAACATAAATATTTGATCAAACAATTTTTTATCCAAAGTTTCAGATTCGACCTCTTATCATGGGGAAAATTGTATGGTTTTATTAAAACTTAGGATGATAAGCTTTAAACTTTAGTTCAATTCTAGTTTAATGCTAGTTTTTATTTAGCATTACTTGGAAAATACTTAATGCTTTGCACTCTTCACTATAATACATATCACATCCCAAGACACCATGGTACACATCAAAGGCAGCCCACAACTTTCTGGCAAGTTGCATGTTGTAAAATTATGCTTGCGGTTCTTATAAAAGTGGGTATCCATTTTCCAACTGCATCAAAAAGGAAAAAGTTGGCAGGTAAGCTTCTGATTTATTATTCATTACCAAACATTACATTTTCTCACTAAATTTCTCAACTATGAATGTTTCTATTCAAATATAATTGTGTGTATTCAAGTTTTTTTCTTTCTGTGCATTTTCTTTCTCAAGTTCTGAATGTTTCTATGTGTTAGGGTCCTATATATTATAGGATCTTAAGGTGATTGAGTATTTTTTATTTGTGATTTTATATTATACATAATTTCAATATTCAAATGATTTCCAAAAATATGAAAAAGAAAAATGAAAAGAGGGTATGTTAAAAAAATGAATCAGAAAAAAGGAAATAAGAACCCCACAAAAGAAAAATACAAAATAATACAGAAAGTGATGCAAGTCTACATGGCACTACTGATAACTTAGTTGTTTTAGTTCATTATCAAATAAGGTTGTGTGCAATTTTTTTTTGAATGCCACAATGACTAAATTTCTCTTCAAATCATACAGTGTAATGATGATTGAACACATTTAAATTTATGTTGAATAGGTTAGTGAATAAAGATTTACCAAACAATCTAATCTTGGTAAATTAGTAGCTAGGTAGAAATAAAATTGATTCAACAGTGTAATTTGAAACAATGGTGAAATAAATGATAGGATAAGGTAGATTTTCATAAAAAAGTGATATGGCACTGCTAGTTTAAATGCACCCTGCAAAGCAGGAAGAGAAAATGTTAGCTTAGAAAACGAATTGAAATGCAGAAGGGTAGGTAGAAGCACAATGATGGTTTCAGGATAAGCACGAAAGTTTTATCCTAAGTTGAATGTTAAATATATTTTCATGCGCTTAAAAAAAGGAAAAGGGATAAAAGTTTTATCCTAAGGTTCAGCATATCAAATGAGGTTTGGTACATTATTTTACTATTCCTAAAAGTTTCACTACCCTAAAATCCCTTCTCTGCTCATATTTTCATTTATCTGCCTCCCCATTATATGCCCATCACATCATGATAAAGTACCACCACCTCTCACATCATTTGAGCCCACCTTTTTACATCCAATGACTTATATGACATTTCGAGCCCCCCCTCACCATCTGAACTTTACCGTTGGGGGGGGGGGGGGGGTGGTGGTTTGAAATAGGCGGTATTCAAACCCACACCCACCGCAACGTGTCACCATCTCATGTTTTCGCACCCCCTTGGCCGAAACCATTAACCACCTTCCCCCCCCCCCCCCCCAAAAAATGGTTTCTCCACCATGCGATACCACTTCCCTATCTGTTACGCTCCCACCAATCCCCCTTCACCACCTCATCTATCCATTGCTCCTGCCAATCACATCCACTCCCTCCAAAATTAATCTGTTAAGTAATTTAATTACTTAACTGTTAATATAACGAACTTATGCCACCATCAACAGGAAAGCCAGAAAATTATAAATTCCACTCCCTTCACCCATTCAAAGGTTACCATTTCGCACTCTGCCAATACCATTTTTACATGACCAGCTTGCCAATTCAAACTGCAACTTTTTCACTTGGTTGAGCATCACACCTGCTAACTTTCGTTCAAGCCAGCACCTCTGTTTCCTGTTGTCTTGAACCCAAGCCCCTCTTTGTACCCTGGAAACCTACATAATTAAGATTATGTCAGTGCTCTTTCCCTTATCCGATCATGCCTCTGAAAGGCAAGGCACAGGAAGAAGCCATAAGTCCTCTGATCCACCCTCCCATCAATTTTCACCATATACCTCTGGTGGACAAGGACTACAAGATACATGATACCCTGTCTAAATTTGATCTATTTGAAATGTACTACTGGCTTGAAGACAAGTTCATAGATAAGCCTGGCGATATTGGATTGTGGGAATCCAATTTACCCCATTATATCTTTCCCCACACCCACAGTGCCCCTGAATTCGTCATAAAATGTCATGCTCATTATCTACCCAATCAAAGAGTTGTTATTGCCCCTATAGGAGAAATTCTATTTAGCATAACTGCCCAATCAATAGATCAAATGATGCAAGCTCCTGTTGCAGAGAATGCCACTCCTTTCGCTCATGAAACCCTCATGCAATTATACCAGAAACTAGACTTTGCAAAAAGATCTAAAACCCTTGAGCTTTTCTTGACTGAAGATACCCCTCTACCCAAGAAAAATCCTCTCTATCCATCTTCCATTTTCCCTGAGAGAGACAAGTAGATTATCACATTCATCTCCTACCTCCTTGGTTATTACTTAGATCAGCGGGTGAATGAGGCTATTATAGGTTTCCTTTCTATTTTATCCACAGATTCCAAGCCTTCCATCTTGTTCAATTTCAGCCAATTCCTTGCATATTTCATCCATGAACAATTTGTCAAATTCCAATCTGACGAAGTATTCAAATATGCTTATGTGTTAGTATACATGTTTTTATATTTTTCAGGGAGACAACCTCTAGCTTTCCCTACAAAAGTTGGAAGAAGAGGGAAATCAACAATCGGCCATCTTCTAGACTATGCTGGTAATGAAGGAGAAAAAGAGTATTCATACAAAAAATTCATAGAAATGTTTTTACATCCAGCACTCAGTCTCCTAAGCAGCACTCTAGAGCCAAGAATCAGTGAAGAAATCAGGATATATGGGTACTTACTCCTTACAAACCGCCAAAATTCCTCCCAATGAGGATTTCTTCCTAAGAATACATCAGGAAAACGCTCAATGTTGATGAAATTCATTTTGTATCTCCCAAGAAGAAATCTCAATTCAAAATCAAAACTCAAATAGGACCATTCATTTGCAACAGCAGGGCAGTAGGGGAAGAAGCATACAAATTGCTGAAAGAGATACAATTTAGCCTCAGTTTCACATGGTCATATGATCCATTAGAAGTCATCTCCAAGTTAAGGGTAGAGAACAAATCTACTCCTTATTTTCATACATCCAGACTAGAGATTGAGAAATACAAGAACTAGCTGGAATGGACTGAAAATACTCTACAGGAGGCAGAGGAGCAGTTGGTCTCAACTTCAACAGTAAAGACTCTTGTTACACAAGAGAAAATAGGAAACAGGAACAGAGAAGAAGAGTCACCTTCAGTGACTAAAATTCCTGGTGAAGACTTCAAAATCATGTACAGGAAGAGGACCAAGCTCAACTCCAAACTAATGCTAAGTAAAGATTTAGATCAAGAGGATATCATCACCACTAAAGAGACACATGTTTCTTCACTATTAGGTGATCAGACTACCCTTTCTCCCACCACTTAAACAACTTCACAGGATCAGTAGCAGGTTATGAAAACCAGCACATCTACCACTAGGGAGAAAGGAAAGAGCATATTCGATATATTCAAAGAGATTAAAGTGAGAAATGAGGCCTTGAAGATCAACACATATAATCAGTTTTGGAAGCAAACTTCCAGTTCTCAAAGCAGACTATTGTCAGCCTTTGATTTAGAGAAAGGAAAAATGCAAATGGCCTTCCTCCAAGCACAGATACCACAACCCAAGGAAGCATCAGATTCCAAGAAAAATTCATTTGAATTTGACGTAGAAGACATACATCCAATTTACCAAATGGAGATTCACAAACAGACTGGTCAAATGATTTCATCTACTCTCACTAACACTGCTATGAGTTTGTCTAAATTTTAGGTCACTTTAGCTAATGTTCAGTCACAATTGAAGATGGAAAAAGTCTCTTCACTGGGTAAAGACACAAGGATCAAAGCTTTCGAGGACTTGGTAATCTAAGTAGGGTATGATCCTTCAAATATCAATGTTGTAGAAGAGCTCGTAAGAAAGAAGAATACTGACATAGCAGCATTGAGAAAGCAGTTGAAGTTACCAGCCACAAAAGATCTTCTGGCCAAAGACATTGAAGAAATAGAGTCACAGAAGGCAGAGATGATGAAGCTCATCATGGAGTAGAATTTAAAATTGAAACAAATGGAAAAAGAGATGGAAAAATCATCAAAGAAAAGGAGCAAGCTGCTAGAATGTCTATTGTCACTTTGCAAGCAGTGCCTCTTACAACAATTCCTATAGCTACATCTTCTACAAAAAACACAAGGAATACTACAGATTAGTTGGGAAGTTCAGTGGAGAATATGTCTCTCCAAACAGAAGAAATTAAAATATTGCAGGTCCAAGTCAATCTTCTACAAGACCAGAAGGCAAACATTGAAACTTTCCATGCAACAGAACTACAGAGAGCTCAAAACCAAATAGAAGTATTGCAGAAATCTGCAATTGAGTCCTCCATTGGCCACACATTGGCTCAAGTTAAGGAAATTATGTGGAATAATATCATTGAAGCCATGGATGAAATCTGGCCATGTATCTAGATTATATTTGAACATAAATAGTTGATTGAGAAAGCCAATCAGGTTATTTCCATTAACAATGAGTTGGGAGATATGCCTACCACAACCAACAACACATCAAGTTTCTTAATTCCAAAACCAGATATGAGATGGATGATTTGGGAGTAGAGGAAAGGACAGAGGCAATTTTAGAAGTAAAGAAAGTGCTTACAATGAAAGCTTTGATTATGCATCTTACAGAGAAATGTCATAGTTTGGAAGTATCAGTCAACAATTTTTTCACGAGAGTAGAGGTATTAACAAAGAGGTGTTTGCATTCTTTATTTGTAATTAATGACAAATTAATGACCAGGGAATATTATAAGAAGAAGCTTACAGACATTGCAAAGGATACTACTAAGTCTTCCCAGATTAAAGGTGTTATGATAGGGAGAGATTTTTTCGAAGCTATCAGTAACATTATGTTCATTTAGCATGAGATAAAGCATATTTTTGTGGTAAGGCCTACATTTGCTAAATATACCGAGGTAGATGATATTTACCACAAGGCAAGAAAAATCATCGTCCCGGATGAAGAGCAGTGGGATAAACTATGTGAATTTCAAGATTAAAGAAAAGATTAGCTACGTCCAGCACAACACCCAATTCATGGCAACTAAGCAACTGTTCTCTACTTAAATAGTTCCAGACATCTAGATCACTTCACCGAATTCACCTTTTGTGGGCACATTAGTCATTATGTTATTTTGTATTTAATAATAGATTTCCATGTCGATGCGACATTCATTGTAATCTTTTTGGAAATATTGTTTAAATACTTCATTTATTCGAAGTGTTGAGGGTCGGTTCCTGATCATTGTAGACTTATTTTGAGGACTGTACTTTTTCCACGTTGTTGGAGCATTAATAATACAAAGACTTTCATAGGATTCTTGTGCTGCAATTTATTGGTGATGTTTTCCTATTATAACAGTTTTTCCTATTATTTTTATCTACTTTATAATCCTCTAAAAATCTAATTGTAAAACAAGAAATGTGAAAAATAAGATTTGTTAATTGAACACCTTATTTGGACTATTTTTACAATCTGTATGTTTTCTTTCTGAAGTGTAATTGAAAAATTCTTAAATGCTTTTTGATCATTACTAAAATCACGTCTTCTCCATTTCATAATTTAGTTTAAGGATCCAGTAATTGCAACTAGCTTGCCTTGTGATTATTCTTTTAAATATTTGATGCAATATCCAACATAATTGACTCCATAGCCCAATGGAAAGTAAATAATCTGATTAGATCAACCAACCAAACCAATCAACCAAATTCAAACAAACAATCAAGCATAATCATAACTAGCCTAAAATCAATTTAAAAACCAAGTTAATTCATAAAGAGAGATCCCTCTCTGAAGTTGGCAAGGCTAGATCCCAGCTTCAAAAGTGGTTTGATGTTGTCCAATGTATTTACTCCAACAACCTCAAAAATACATAATGATAACATAGTGGAGACCATACTAGGGAAGAATACATTTTAATCTAAAACATTATTCTTCCCTGGTTTAAAATCAGTAATTCAGTAAGAAATTGTTGTATCATTATGAAATAAATGACCTGAGGTTGCTATTTTGTACATATTTGTTGTATCATTGATTCTGATTTCGTTTTTTGTGTGATGATTTTTCATAGCCCTGGCTCCCAAAATAATTCACACTAGATGTCACCTTGATCCCAACCCTGCTGAAATTGTAGATGACCTTGAGAAACTGGTGAGAAAGAGAAGCTTTACTGAGAGTTAAGGTAGTAATAGTCCTCTGTCTAGATTCAATTCTCTCCCTGAGAATATTCCTTTGTCAAGGTCTAATTCTCTCCCAAAGAAATTTTAAAATTTATAGGATATAGAATTTGATTTACCTTTCCAACAAAGTTTGTTTAGATCAAAGTCCGAGGCTTTTGTAGATCAAACTATCATAGAAAAATCCATACTGCAACCATACATACCCCAAACCCAAGACCTTGAAATATATCTTGATCTTGAATCTTTACAACAATTTTACAAATTACAAGGTCTAGTTTCAGTGTTGGACCAAGCTATCGAAAAAGCTTTCATTCAACAATTTGTTGAATTCTCTGCTTTGACTATTTTAACAGCCTCTTTATCTAGTCAATCTTCCCAATCCTCCCATTCCTACTCATTCCATAGTTTCAACTTCCCTACCTATGATTTCTCATACTACTATCCCTAATATCCCCGTAGTTATCAAAAATGCACCTCCATTAGGTCCATCCTCAAGTCAATCTACTAGGACAGTTATGGCAGGAAGCTATACACCCTTGGTGTTACCAGGCTAGCTAAATGTTATGCTTGTAGATTATCCATCCAAAATTGTGACCTTTGATAATACTGGTGCTAATACTGCCCAAAAACATGTGGATAGGATGAATGATGTGTTTGACCTCCAAGAAGTGGATGAATTCGATGTTAAAATGAGGTTATTTGCCCAAAGCTTAGGAGGTGATGTCAAGAAATGGTTTAGGGGTTTACCTGCAAGAATTATAGCCAACCTTGAGGCTTTCCATTAAACTTTTTTAGCTAGATGGGAGATCAAGAAGAACCCACTTCAACTCCTAAATGAATATAAAAGGTTAAAAAGAAAACCCAACGAAACTGTGGAAGAATACTGTGATTGATTCAATATTGTTTACAATTCCATTCCACAAGACATCAAACCCTCCCTTGGCCTAGCTCTGATTGATTTTCTAGATGGTTTCGATGTAGACATGGAATATCAACTTAGAGAGAGAGACCCAACAACTTTGGAAGAAATGCAAGAAAATGAAATTAAAGTTGAAGCTAACATCCTGGCCAAAAAAGCCAAACAGAAGTCTGAACGCAGAGTAACCATAAAAGAAGAACCTTCTACTTCTATTGTTGACCATAAGATTGATAACTTAGTAAGAGTAGTTAATCAAATGATGCAAAGAGTGAACATTAATGACCAAACTCAATTAAGAGAAAACCAAAATGTCCCTCAAACTAGAAACCAAAACTTTAGAAGGAATGTTCCCCAAATTAAACAAAGAGAACAAAAGGGACCAGACCAGCAGGTCCGACCTCCTTTTCAGGAAAATTACACAGATGATGAGGGGAATATTGTGGAAGATTTGGATGATAATCAAATAAATTTGTTAGGGATAAGTGATGAGGAAACAATTTTCCTCACTCAAGAGGAGCAAGAGCTTTTTCTTATAGCCCAGACTGAAATGGATTCTGAAGAGTCAGATGAATACAAACAAGGATTTGAAAATTCCATAATGGAAGTCCATAGGCAGTATAATCTTAGAAGTAAGAAAAGTCAATATACTGCTAATAAAAAGAATGTTGAAAATCATATCAAAAGGGTCTCTGATTTAGATTCCAAGAAAACAACAGAAAATTTTCATAAGAAAACCACTAAAATGGAAAGAAACCAACATAAGTTACTATGAAAAGGACAAACGATAATCCTTCTAGAACTACTCAAACTGATCTCCCTTCTACCATCCAACAAACAGAATTGGCCACAAAAATAGTTGTTGATAAGTCAAATTTTCCAAATCTGCTTAAGAATCAAACACCTTTCGGTATAGAAAATGAACTTTCCAAGCTGAAAATTTCTATCCCCTTAACTGAATTAATGAACAAAAATGCATACAAGACTCAGGTCATGAAAGCATTAAACATTGGGGAGAAAATTGATGATGTAAATTTGAATGATGATTAGCTTGAACTCTTATTTGGGCCAGAAGTCGAAGGCAAACCAAAAGAAGGGGGAGTCCCTCCATTTTATGTCAGTTTGAATATTCATGATAAAATTCTCCATGATGCTATGCTAGACTCAAGTGCATCCCATAATTTAATGCTCAAAGATGTCATGGAAAAAGTAGGACTTGACATTACTAGACAGTAGAAAGATTTGTATTCCTTTGATTCTAGCAAATTTAGATGCCTAGGTCTTATCAAAGACCTATGTGTTACTTTAGCCCAAATCCCTGCTAAAATTATAGTGATGGAAATAGTGGTTGCAAACATTCCCCCTAAGTATGGCATGTTGTTGTCACACTCTTGGGGAGAAAAATTACAAGGGACCCTACAAATGGACATGACTTATGCCACTATACCAGTGTTTGGTCAATAGAGAAGACTGTTAATTTAATGAAGTATATGGCCATTAGTCAAGAGAAACCACATAAATATCCTCTTTACTCTGTTCATTCTGACTGGGATTCTTTCATTCCTTATAATTATGGGGACATTGATGCACATGTTACTAAAGCAGAAAATGATATTGATGAAAAACATGAAAATCAAACACTAATTGTGCAACAAAACACTGAAACTGAACCTTTTTGGAACATGAGCTTTGATGGCTCTTGAAGAAAAGCAGGTTCAGGAGTAGATATTTGGGTGTCCAATGCAGGGGACAATCATGCAGAGGGTCATTCCTATAAACTCAACTTTCATTGCAACAATAATATAGAAGAATATGAGGCACTTCTTTTAGGATTGCAATTATTGAAAAGGCTAGGTGCTAAAAGAATTGCAGTTCAAGGGGATTCTGAATTAATTCTAAAATAGATCAAAGGAGAATATGCTACAAAACATCCTAGGTCGAGAGCCTACAGAAATGATGTGCTTTACTTTCTAGGAACTTTTGTAGAATATGACCTTGCTTTCATTCCCAGAAATCGGAATGTCCTAGCTAATGGTTTAGATTTTTCAGCTAGCACATATAAAATGCCTCACCCTAACAGACAATATAGAGTGGAAGTTAAACACCATCCAGCTGTACCCGACAATATGAGATACTGGCAGGCATTTGGAAGTGACAAGCAGATTGAATTTTTTTTGCAATCCAAGGATGAATATGAAGAAATTAGCATAGATTTAGAGTGTGAAGTAAAATCATATTGTTGAATATGTTAATGTAGATAAGAAGTTTGATCATTCTGATGTAAATATTTCAGTCAGTAAAGATATACATATATTAGAATTGCATGAAATAAATCCAATAATAATAATAATAATAATAATTTGAAGTACTTCAGCTTAAGGATAATGTTCTACCTAGGGGTCTAGCTCCGTTAGAAGAACTTTTTGATTTTAATGATGCAACAAAGAAGCCAAAAATGGAACGCATGGGGTAAACATAGAAGAATGCAATATAGGTAGTGAGATGAATCCCAAAATGATAAAACTCTCAAAATCACTTTCTATTGTCACAAAACAATGATACATAACTCTTTTCAAAGATTTCATAGATGTCTTTACCTGTAGTTATGAGGATCTAAAATCCTATGACACTAGTATCATACAACACAAAATCCCAATCAAGGAAGATCAAAAACCATTCAAACAAAAACTTCATAGGATAAATCATATCTTAATTCCTTTGGTTGAGAAATAAGTAAAAAGGATGTATGATGCTAAAATTATACTTCCCCTTAGATTCTCTAAATGGGTGTCTAACATTGTACCGACTAGAAAGAAAATTGGAGAAATTAGATTGCGTATTGATTTCAGAAATCTTAATAAGGTATCCCTTAAAGACAACTACCCCTTACCTAAAATGGATCATATATTGCAAAAGGTAGTAGGGTCTAGTAGAATTTCCTTATTAGATGGTTTCTCAGGTTATAACCAAGTCTTAGTGCATCTTGATGATCAGGATAAAACTGCCTTCACTACTCCATGGGGAACTTTCATGTATGTGAAAATGCCCTTTGGGTTAATGAATGTTGGAGCCACTTTCCAAAGAGCAACGGATATTGCCTTTGCTAGTGAAATTGGCCATTTTATTGTGATTTATCTATATGACATTACTGTCTATTCTAAAACTAATGAGGAACATTTAGCACATCTGACAATAGTGTTCGAAAAATGTATAAGGTTTGGCATCTCACTAAATCCTAAGAAGACAATGTTTGGCATAGAGGAAGGAAAACTTCTTGGTCACATTATTTCCAAGGATGGAATTAGGATGGATCCCAATAGTATTGAAGCAATATGAAAAATCAGTCACCCAAGGAATATCAAATATCTTCAATCTTTTATTGGAAAAATAAATTTCCTAAGGAGATTCATTCCTAACCTGGAAGAACTTCTTAGAAACATAACAAACATTCTTAAAAAGGATTCAGAAATCAAGTGGAGCATTGAGGCTAGACAATCATTTGACTTAGTTAAACAGGCCTTGACCAAAGCCCCAATGTTGATTAGCCCATATTTTACAAAAGATTTCATAATCTTCTCTTTTTCTTCTGAAAACACCATTGCAACTTTACTACAGAAAAACAATGAAGGTTTTGAACAACCTATTGCATTCTTTAGTAAATCCTTAAGAGATGAATCTTTAAAATACAACATTATGGAAAAATAGGCATTTGCATTGGTTAAAGCAATCAAATATTTTAGATTATATATCTTGCATTCCCATATTATTGCTTATGTACCTAATTCAGTGGTCAAAGACATTTTGACACATAATGGACCTGATGGAAAACGAGGGAAATGGATTGTTGTCATTCTTGAATATGACTTAGAAATCAAGCCCACCAAGTCAATCAAAGGTTAGGGACTAGCGAAATTGATGGTTGAGTCAAATTTCCATGCTTTAGATATTAACTTGGTTGATTCATTAGATAATCAAGAGGAACAAGCGACTCCACAAATTGATGAGACATTTATGAATTGACCCTGGTATGTAGACTTACTTTATGTCTTATTTAATTTAAATGCTCCTCTTGGTTGGACAAAAACAAAGGTAATATTTCTGAAGTTAAAATCAGTTCAATTTTGCATTATAGATAATGTTTTGTATTGGAAAGATGTTGGGAGTATTTTACTTAAATGCTTGTTAAAGGATGATGCATAAAAAGTTATGCAGGAATTTCATGGAGATCTGGTGGACATCTTTATTGGAAAACCACTACCAATAAAATCCTTAGAGATGGTTTCTACTGGCCTACTCTTTTCCTTGACATACACAAACAAGTTACCTCATGTCATAAAGGCCAAATTTTTTAGGGAAAGAGAAAATTGTTTCCCCTTCCATTAAACTATCTCTCTGTTGAAAGCCCCTTCCAGCAATGGGTATTTGATTTCATTAGTGAAATTCATCCCTCTTCCTCTGCCCAACATAAGTGGATTCTTACAGCCACTGACTACTTTACCAAATGGATAGAGGCTACTCCTTCCAAAGCTCTTACTAATGTTGTCATTATTAAATTCCTTGAGAATAATATCCTCTCCATATTTGGCTATCCTAGAAAATTCATCACTGATAATGCTACAGTCTTTAAATCTAAAAATATGGTTGAATTCTACCATAAATACCACATTACTTTGGTACATTCAACGGCTTATTACCCTCAGGGTAATGGGTTGGCTGAATCCTCAAATAAAACTTTGGTGAACATCGTCAAAACGTTGTTAGAAGACAACAAAAAATCTTGGCATAACAAGTTGGTCAATCCACTTTGGGCTGACAGACTTACTACTAAAAAATCAATTGGCATGTCACCATACCAATGGGTCTATGGAATGGATGCAGTTTTTCCATCCTCTTTAGGATTTCCAGTCATGAAGATCATTTAAGAAGCACTGGTTGAACCCAATGAAGCATTCTAGGGAGGAAGTATACAATAGAACCCAAGTTATTCAGGAAAATATCAAAAAGATCTTTGACAGAAGAACAAAAGCTAATGACTTTAACTTTGGGGACCAAGTTTTGAGATGTGATTCTAGGAGAGAGGACAAAGGAAAACGTGGCAAGTTTGATCATCTCTGGAAAGGGCCATATATTGTTCATTCTTTTAGGGGAAATAATGCATTTTTCCTTAAAGAGCTAGATGGAGCCGAGATACCTAGAAGTTTTGTCAATGGCAAGATGCTAAAGCACTACTTCTCTTAGCCTACATATTTTTATTACATCATTGTAAATATCATAGTCTTTATGGTTTTGATTGGGTAACATATTAACAAAGGTTGAAGCTTGCAGTGAAGGCCCTAAGCATGGATTGATGAGCCACCAAAAGTATCTTAAAACAACAAAGAAATCATATGAATGCATTACAGACATGGAGTACTCAAGGCTACTGATCATATGTTCTTGACACTTCACTTGGAGAAGTGCCATCCCCAGCTGGAGTCACTGTTAAGGTCCTATAAATTATAGGATCTCAAGGTGATTGAGTATTTTGTATTTGTGATTTTATATTGTACATAATTTCAATATTCAAATGATTTCCAAAAATATATGAAAAGAGGGTATGTTTAAAAAATGAATAAGAAAAAAGGAAATAAGAACCCCACAAAAGAAAAATACAAAATAATATGGAAAGTGTTGCAAGTCTAAATCCCACTATTGATAAGTTAGTTCTTTTAGTTCATTATCAAATAAGGTTGTGCGCAAATTGTTTTTGAATGCCACAATGACTAAATTTTTGTTCGAATCATACTGTCTAATCATGATTGAACACATTTAAATTTATATTGAATAGGTTAGTGAATAAAGATTTACCAAACAGTTTAATCTTGGTAAACCAGTAGCTAGGTAGAAATAAAATTGATTCAAAAGTGTAATTTCAATCAATGGTGAAATAAGTGATAGGATAAGGTAGATTTTCATAAAAAAATTGATCTGGGTCTACTAGTTTAAATGCACCCTGCAAAGCAAGAAGAGAAAATGTTAGCTTAGAAAAAGAATTGAAATGAAGAAGGGTAGGTAGAAGCAAAATGATGATTTTAGCATAAGCATGAAAGTTTTATCCTAAGTTAAATGTTAAATATATTTTCATGCGCTGAAGAAAGGCAAAGGGATAAAAAAATTATCCTAAGGTTTGATATATCAAATGAGGATTGGTGCATTATTTTACTATTCCTAAAAGTTTCACTACCCTAAAATCCCTCCTCCTCTCATATTTTCATTTATTCGCCTCCCCCACTATACACCCATCACATCACAATAAAGTACCACCACCTCTCACATCATCCGAACCCACCTTTTTACATCTGACAACTTATATGACGTTTTGGCCCCCCGTCACCATCCGAACTTTATTGTTGGGGGGGTGGGGGGGGGTCCGAAATGGTGGTATTCAAACCCACACCCACCGCAATGTGTCACCATCCCATGTTTTCACACCCCTCTTATCCAAAACCATTAACCACCTTCCCCCCCCACCCGCAAAAAGTGGTTTCTCTATCATGCGGTACCACTGCCCTATCTATTATGCTCTCGCCAATATCTCTTCACCACCTCATCTATTAGTTTCTCCCGCCAATCAATCCACTCCCTCGATAATTAATCCATTAAGTAATTTAATTACTTAACTGCTAATATAACAGACCCACGCCACAATCAATGGGAAAGCTAGAAAATTATAAATTCCACTCCCTTCACCCATTCACAGGTCATTGTTTCGCACTCTGCCAATACCATTTTTACATGACCAGATTGCCAATTCAAAATGAAACTTTCTCACTCGGTTGAGCATCACACAAGCTAACTTCCGTTCAAATCAGCGCCTCTGTTTCCTATTGTCTTGAACCCAAGCCCCTCTCTATACCTTGCAAACCTACATAATTAAGATTCTATCAGTGCTCTTTCTGTTATCTAATCATGCCTCCGAAAGACAAGGCACAGGAAGAACCCATAAGTCCTCTGATCCACCCTCCCATCAATTTTCACCATATACCTCTAGTGAATAAGGATGACAAAATCCATGAAACCCTATCTGAATTTAATCTATTTGAAATGTACTGCTAGCTTGAAGACAAGTTCATAGACAAGTCGGATGATATTGGATTGTGGGAATCCAATTTAGCCATTATATGTTTCCCCGCACCCACAGTGCCCTTGAATTCGTCAGAAAATTTCATGCTTGTTATCTACCCAGCCAAAGATTTCTTATTGCCCCTATAGGAGAAATTCTATTTACCATAACTGCCCAACCAATAGATCAAATTATGCTAGCTCCTGTTGCAGAGAATGCCACTCCTTTCTCTCATGAAGACCTCATTGAATTATACCAGAAACTGGACTTTGCAAAAAGAGCCAAAACCCTTGAGCTTTTCTTGACTAAAGATGCTCGTCTACCCAAGAAAAATCCTCCCTATCCATCCTCTGTTTTCCCTTAGAGACCAAGCAGATTATCACAATCATCTCCTACCTCCTTGGTTATTACTCAGATCAGTGAGTGGATGAGGCTATTATAGGTTTCCATTCTATTTTCTCCATAGATTCCAAGCCTTCCATCTTATTCAATTTCAACCAATTCCTTGCAAATTCCATCCATGAACAATTTTTCAAATTCCAAACTGAGGAAGTATTCAAATATGCTTATGTGTTAGTATACATGTTTTCATATTTTCAGGGAGACAACCTCAAGCTTGCCTTACAAAATTTGGACGAAGAGGGATCTCAGAAATCAGTCATTTTCTGGATTACGCTTGTAATGAAGGAGAAAAAAGATTATTCATACAAATAATTCATAGAAATGTTGTACATCCAACACTCAGTGTCTTAAGCAGCGCTCTAGAGCCAAGAATCAGTGAAGAAATTAGGAAAATTTTGCAGTTATCAGATCAAGTTAAAAAAGGAGATTGGTATCTTTACCAAAATTACACAGTGCTAAGGATATATGGGTGTGAAATTGCTCCTTACAAAATGCCAAAATTCCTCCCAGTGAGAATTTTTTCCTTATAATACATTAAGCAAATGATCAACGTTTATGAGATTCATTTTGTATCTGCCGAGAAGAAATATCAATTCAAAATCAAAACTCAAATAGGATAGTTCATTTGCAACAACAGGGCAGCAGTGTAAAAAGTAGAGGAAAAAGTAGACAAATTGCTGAAAGAGATGCAATTCAGCCTTAGTTTCACATGGTCATATGATCCATTAGAAGTCATCTCCAAGTTAAGGGTAGAGAACAAATCTACTCCTTATTTTCATACATCCAGACTAGAGATTGAGAAATACAAGAACCAGCTGGAATGGACTGAAAATACTCTACAGGAGGCAGAGGAGCAGTTGGTCTCAACTTCAACAGTACAGACTCTTGTTACACAAGAGAAAATAGGAAAGGTAAACAGAGAATAAGAGTCACCTTTAGTGACTGAAATTTGTGGTGAAGACTTCAAAATCATGTACAGGAAGAGGACCAAGCTCAAATCCAAACTAATGCTAAGTAAGGATTCATATCAAGAGGATATCATCACCACTAAAGAGACACATGTTTCCTCACTATTAGGTGATCAGACTACCCTTTCTCCTACCACTTCAACAACTTCACAGGATTAGCAGCAAGGTATGCAAACCATCACATCTACCACTAGGGAAAAATAAAAGAGCATATTCGATTTATTCAAAGAGATTAAAGTGAGAAATGAGGCCTTGAAGATCAACACATATAATCATTTCTAGAAGCAGACTTCCAGTTCTCAAAGCAGACTGTTGTCAGCCTTTGATTCAGAGAAAGGAAAAATACAAATGGCCTTCCTCCAAGCACAGATGCCACAGCCCAAGGTAGTGTTAGATTACAAGAAAAAATCATTTGAATTTGATGTAAAAGACATACATCCCATTGACAAAATGGATATGCACAAATAGACTAGTCAAATGATTTCATCTACTCTCACTAACACCGCTATGAGTTTGTCTAAATTGCAAGTCACTTTAGCTAATGTTCAGTCACAATTGAAGATGGAGAAAGTCTCTTCATTGGCTAAAGACATAAGGATCAAATCTTTGGAGAACTTGGTAATCAAAGTATGCTATGATCCTTCAAATATAAATGTTGCAGAAGAGCTCGTAAGAAAGAAGAATACTAACATAGTAGCATTGGGAAAGCAATTGAAATTACTAGCCACAGAAAATCCTCTGGCCAAAGACAATGAAGACATAGAGTCATAGAAGGCAGATATGTTGAAGCTCATCATGGAGCAGAATGTACAATTGCAACAAATGGAAACAGAGATGTAAAAAATCATCAAAGAAAAGGAGCAAGCTGCTAGAATGTCTATTGTCACTTTGCAAGCAATGCCTCTTACAATAATTCCTACAGCTACATCTTCTACAACAAATATAGGGACTACTTTAGATCGGTTAGCAAGTGCAGTGAAGAATATGTCTCTCCAAATAGAAGAAATGAAAAGATTGCAGGCTCAAGTCAATATTCTACAAGACCAGAAGGAAAACATTGAAACTTTCCATGCAGAAGAACTACAGAGAGCTCAAAATCAGATAGAAGTATGGCGAAAACCCGCAACCGAATCCTCCATTTGCCACACACTGGCTCAAGTTAAGGAAATTATGTGGAATAATATCGTTGAAGCCATGGATGAAATATGGCCATATATCTAGATTATATTTGAATAGAAAGAGTTGATTGAGAAAGGCAATCAGGCCATTTCCACTATTAACAATGAGTTGGGAGATATGCCTGACACAGCCAACAACATCATCAAGTTTCTCAATTCAAAAAACAAATATGAGCTGGATGATTTGGGAGTAGAGGATAGGACAAAGACAATTTTAGACATAAAGAAAGTTCTTATAAATAAAATTTTGATTGTGCAGCTTACAGAGAAATGTCATAATTTGGAAGTAGCAGTCAACAGATTTTTCACCAGAATAGAGGTATTAACAAAGAGGGGCATGCCTTCTTTATTTGTAATTAATGACAAATTAATGACCAAGGAAGATTATAATAAGAAGCTTACAGACATTGCAAAGGATATTGTTAAGTCTTCCCACATTAAAGGTGTTATGACAGGGAGAGCTTTTTTCGAAGATATTAGTAACATTATGTTCATTCAGCATGAGATAAAGCATATTTTTGTGGTAAGGCCTACATGTGCTAAATATACTGAGGTAGATGAGATCTACCGCAAGGCAACAAAAATCACACTCTAAGATGAAGAGCAGTGGGATAAACTATGTGAATTTCAAGATAAAGAAAAGATCAACTACGTCCAG